>OU342689.1:17507500-18757500 GCA_910589285.2 Mythimna ferrago | reverse complement strand
TTATATTTTGATTTCTATAGAAGCCTATATAATATACACTAGATATCTGTGTTTCCAAAATATCTGAAGAACGATGTGTAATAAAACCATAATCACGTAAGAGCGGTTGAATGAAAATGTACCTCGAGTTGGCCGCTCTTAAAAAGGGGCCCTATTATGTAAAATAGTCTACATCTTACAAAAACTTTTTTTGCAAAATTTCAATTCCTCTAATCTACTAAGAACCCCCCAACATCGCTATAATAAACTTCACAGTGCACAAAACTGAAATTTATCAACATAATGAAATGCCCCATAAAATAGGTAAGCTGAAAGCCCCAAGCGGTACGTATTATCTCACGGGGCGAATCCCGGTACCGCATTGTGTCCCCACCCTTAGAATCGCAGACGGAATTATAATTGGGAAGCGAACGCCGTTCTACGCAACGCCATCACAATTAGAACCATTTCAAGGAGGATGGTTATAGCTATATTAAAGTTTATACATTATTCATTGTGTTATAGGCACAGTCGGGCTCGATAAAGATATTATATTGAAATAGGAGTTATAGTGTGAACAGCGAGATTTGCTGTCATTATGACTAAGTGGCGTGAGTAATTGGTCTATTGAGTTTGTAAATCCTTTCATGCAATGGAATGATATTAATTAGTGGGAAGCGGTTTTGAAAATATACGTTTTTCAACTTGTATAAAGTACCTTAAAAAGGCATCATAAAATTCTAAAAAAATAGTATGTAACACTTTGATTCATTGTCTTCAATTTTGTACATTTTTATTTTCATTTATTTATTATGCGGTACAAACAATAAAAAAAGACTATTTCCGTTTCTTGTTTGTGTTTCAACTTTATTACCTAAGCAATTACCAACACGAAATTTATATTTGTCTAGAGAGAATATAATGTTTGTAAATATTGTGCAAATACTTTTTTTATAGCAGTGGTGGTTTTAGAGCAGTGGTGGCCGAGTGTAGGCCGCGGGTTCGAACCCAACCAGGCGCATTATTTTGCGTAATTTATTTCATCTCCACTGTTCCCAAAACGGTGAAGGAAAACATCGTGAGGAAACCGGCATGTCTTAGCGCCAAAAATTCGAAGACATGTGACATTCACCAACCCGCATTGGGCCTGCGTGGTGAATTACGGCCCATTCCCTCTCTTATAGAGGAGGCCTGAGTCCCAGCAGTAGGAACATTAAAAAGGCTGATGATGATGATGACTTTTTTACTAACAGTACATTTTTTTTTGAGATAATATTAGCATTTTTTCAATTCTCACCCACTTGTAAATCACGACATCAAAATGTCAAATAATAGGTCGCTTAGCCCTGAACCGGTGCCGGTGGACGTAATTGACATTTTTTTCGCCACAACGCTTCCGTATTTACGTAGATTCATCGTTGAATATATGAGAAAAGGTGTAGAAAAATGCTCAAGATCATCGGCTAATAGGAGCTCGTTAATGCGTTGATGCATTTCCAAATCTTCTTTTATTAAATGTTTACTTTAATATTTTTTCGCTTTTACTTTAATTTTTTTTTTTAAATTTTGTTTTGCTTTTCATTCCTGCGGTTTAGGTAATGTACCTATGGGTTACAAAAGCCATCGTCGTTTCAGTCGCAAGACGTTGATCTGAGAACGTTTGGAACTTAAAGACTGTACAAAGGTAGGTGAAGAAAGTGAAGATAAAGTTTGCAAGTATAGCATGAGGATTCTCCTTTCTAATACAGCTAAGAAAAACCTTTTAGACTGGAAACTCATCTCATTACAGATCACGTACACCAATATTAAATGAAAAGCCTCGAAGATCTCCATTGTACAGTACTTTGCCACAACGATTGCATCACCTAAGGATACCAAAGACGACTTGTACAATTAGAGGAAATAGCTTCTTAAGAATATTTGTTTCTGACAGCTATAGAATAAGCTGCAAAAGGAATATACCAGCCTAAACCATTTGTGTATTGTTATGTTGTTACCTTTCGAGTAAATAATCTCAGAAATATGTAAATAATCTCCTGTTAATGTTGTCGGATGTGCAAACAGACAGATGTCGGAAGTGATTTCAATAGAAATGTGAATATTCGTTTCATGCCTTTGTCAAGATCGTTAGATCATAATGTGCCTGTATCGTTTATACTTGCGCCATCAGTAGGTTGCTATAGTCAATTATATTTTATTTTTGGAATAGTTTAATGTGAAAGATAAAGATAAACAAGTGCCCACAGCGAGTGCGCAGGCGATGAGCGGAAACCCTGTCCTAGCTCCCGCGCCGCTCCCTACACCGCGCTGAAAAAAGAAAGAGAGAAAAACGTCACTGTCAGTCTGGTGCAGCAAATCGCGCGCATTTCCGTACCCACACCGCACTACGCTGCCAATGTGGCCGAGCAGTAAGGGTTCCCTACACAAAACAGCGATGCGATAACATACGACGCCGCATTGCAGAAACCTGCGATGTGGATTGTTGTGATGCGATTTTGTGCAACCAAGCATTGGTTCAAGGGAACATACAATGTGTGATGTGAATTAATTCGCAAGTTCTTGCGATGCATCCTGCTCGCTCGCCCTAATGTAGAAACAATATCAGTCATTAGTTTTAACAGAATAATTTATTAGAGTTTATTAAATAAATAAACAATAAAAAAAGAAAAACATGCTTTACAAATATTGTTTCTAACGATGATGTTCCAAATATGATATGATCTAATTTATACTAATATTACAAAGAGGAAACTCTTTGTAATATTAGTATATATTAGCATTTGTTTTTTTACATATTTTTGTTTTTAGCGAGTAAAAACGAAAATAAATGTTTTATGTATTCTCCTTTCATGCGGGTGAAACCAATGGCAGATGTTAGTAATCCACATTATCTAAACTAATATTATAAATAAGTAAAGTTTGTTTTTTTTTTTTGTTTGTAGGAGGTAATCTCTGGAAGCACTGGTGCGATTGTTAATATTTTTACACCGATAGAAAGCCGCTTTACTCCAGAGTGACATATGCTATGTTTTTATACACGGGCAAAACCGCGGGCAAAGTTTAGTAATAACTATAACTAAAATCTACAAGATCTTCTATCTAAACATACATACCCACAAATTGACAAATTGAAGTTTTGTATTAGCTGTATTACTTTTTGGTGTACAATAAAGTCTATTCTATTCTATTCTATTCTATTCTAACGAAAGACAAAAAAAAGTTTGGTTATCAAAATAACAAGTATCCATATAAAAATACCTACCAAACCGAATCAAAACCCCACACACGACGTAATTAGCCGTTTAGATAAATCTTAAAGACGCACAGACTCCGGTCA
This sequence comes from Mythimna ferrago, assembly GCA_910589285.2. Taxonomy (NCBI): domain Eukaryota; kingdom Metazoa; phylum Arthropoda; class Insecta; order Lepidoptera; family Noctuidae; genus Mythimna; species Mythimna ferrago. The sequence continues at coordinate 18,754,184 of OU342689.1, read as the reverse complement.
GGGGTGATAATGCCTTAATCACGATCTGATTACAACGCGGCTCTAATGACCTAACGAGGAATCAGAACAGAAAGGGACTGGACTAAAAACGGCTCTGTAAACACGTTGGAGGTATCTTCATTTAAGCGAATAGTTTTTTAGAGCTATGTATTTAGGTGTCTTCAAGGCTAAAGTGAATATGCTCTTAATAAACTAGTGTGCTTCACTATCAATCCAGTTGCTAGCCTGTCGGTTTTCTACCGGTTGCATTTTGGGGAGTGTGCGTCGGAATTGCATAACCTAATTCCGCCTAGCCCGTTCCATCATCGGACTACCAGACGTACGGCGATGCACTACCGGTACATGGTGGACATCCCACCTACACGCACAAAACGCTTTGGGAACACATTCATTGTGCGTGCAGCTAAGGAGTGGAATTCCTTGCCGGAGTCTGTTTCCTGATAGCTATAACCCGGGAATCTTGTCTATAAATCGGGTCCATGGTGTTTCTTGCACGTTCTTCTCCAAGAGATCTACGCTTTGGAACGTGCAATAAAAAGGAAATAAATAAATGATTTCTCCCACATTAAAAAAAAAATCTCAGCATGTGAGAAAGTAATGATTTTTTTTAAATTGATATAAACTAGTGCTTGACTGCGATCCCGCCTGATGGTAAGCAGTGATGCAATCTCTGATAGTGAGGTGAACTAGTTTATTAAGAGCCTATTCATTCTAGCCTTGAAGGCACCCAAATTATAATCGGACGGGAAGGCCGCAGCAGGCAAACTGTTCCAGTCCTTCGACGTACGCGGTATAAACGACGAGGCGAAACGCTTAGTCAGGACCGTAGAGGTTTCAACAACGTAAGGGTATCCACCCTTATATATTCGCCGATTTAACGAAAGAAGCAGTAGACCGTAGGCACAGTTAGCAAAAAACCTGAAATCCTATAAAATACCAAATAAACCGGATTAAAAACCCACACACGTGATAGGTAATTACCCGTTTAGATAAAACGGAAAGACGCACAGACTCCGACTAGGGATGATAAGCCCAAATCACGATCAGATTACAACGTGGCACTAATGACGGGGCTCAGTACTGGTTTGAAAACCGTTTTGTAGGCACGTTAGAGGTACCTTTCATTTTGTAAATAGGTTTCAGAACGTTAGACTTAATTATTGTGGAACCGTGTTATTGGAGACAGTAGCCTTTATGCTTTATTTTGGTATTGAGCTGTTATTTATCTAACATATTATATACTATTATTAACACTCATATTATAAGCGAAAATTTGTATATACCTACCTACATGTACATTATGTGCGTGTTTTTTACTCCTTCACGCTTACCTAAATGGCTGAACGGATTTTGATACACGATTTGTTTTTTAGGGAGGTTGGTAAACATTTAATGACTTCTCTCGCTCAAAAGCAAAACGAGAAGGCGTGTCAGACTTTTACTGACTAAACCCATCTACGTCCTTTCAGTTTCCTTTCGCTTTCTAGGACCAAGGGCTCAATTCCTTGTGGCCCTAATGGGATTCGTCCCTGTCCGTACGTCTTTGCTGACATCACTTTGAGGCACGCACTTTAGACGACTGAGTTTCATTCTTCACCGAGCGATTGGATGGCGAGAAAGAACGAAAGAAACTGAATTTATTTGTCACAACGCAAGGCATACAAACAATAGTTATGTAAACACAAAACCAAACAAAAGAGAAGCAAAAAAATATAATCGTGTGCCTCATGGCCGACCAGTTCAGCATAAATATCATATAGCTAGTGCCTGCGAGCTAACTATTGCTCATCGTTCAGGTAGACGACGACCTCTGGATAAGTACATATCTTATGTTTTATCCTGATAGTATGTTCCCTTGAGATACTCTGCAACATTCCGTAGTTGGAATCGTAGTCTTGACTAGTTTATATCAATGAAAAAGTATCTATATTAAGTTTTATCTTACATATATAATAAAAATGAAACTATTTTTGGATATTTCACGTCTCAAGAGGTCAAACGTCTTAAGAGTAACCATGGAGTTTCTTGCCGGTTCTTCTCCATAGGAATCTACCGATTTCGAACCGTGCACTAGCTTCTGACGTTTTATAAGTGCCCATGTAGGCCTATGTAAAATAAAAAACTTTTGACTTTGACTTTGAAACATCGGGAAAATTTTGGTATCTTCTGATGATAATCAACTTTCCTGCAGACAAAGCCGCTGGAAGAAAGCTAGTTTAACTTAAAACAAAAGCCGTCAAAAAGGCTTTATTAGTTAGAAATCAGTAATGAGTTTGTTAATACCGTCGCTTTTAGAATATAAACAATACAGCTCTTGACAATTGACAGGCCGTCGAAAAGTTATTTCAGCAGTTGAACTAAATAATTGGAGCTTGAGTTATTTTCACCTGAACTCATAGAATTTGTAACCTTTAATTTAGTTGGAAATTGCAAACCTACATTTACAATCTTTTGATGAATCAAGCTGCCTTCATTCCTAGAGTATTTTTTTTCTTGTTCTTCTTTATTAAATTGTTGTGTTAGATACTAAAAGGTCAAATAATTCACATAATTAATTTTAGTTATTTAAAATTCTGTCTCTAGTCGCGCCGGGATTCTGATCCCTATTTCTGACCACGATTCTGATCCCGATTTCCAGCCACCGTAGGCGCGGTCTTGCGGATGACGAGCAATGAGTGGGTCGCCGTCCGACCATCCGGTAACCGTTCGGACCGAGGCCAATACGTCGACGGCATGTACTGTTCCACGCTTACCTCAAGAAGTTGTCAGCAAACCTTAGGGGCCTAGCAGGGTTGAAGCCTACTGGGGATAAAGATTTGTTTCTGAAAGGAAGAATCGGCCCCGGTACGAAAGGTGACGAAAGAACAGGAGTGAGGTTATAGTCAGTAACAATCTGCCACTATATCCCGCTCCACCCAAGAACCGATATCATTAGATGATTTTCCTATCTTAAAAAAAGAAGACGCAGAGTTGAAAGGCCACAAGGGCCTTCAATTTGAGGGGCATTCGTGGGTCGCAAGTTGATCCAGTGACCTGGCGATGTCGCTATTATCCCACTTCGAGTTGATCCGATGTATTACGTCTCGATCTATCTCGCCATGCCCCTGAACTAGCTAATTGAGGTACCGTTTTACAGTTGGAGCGGATCGGTATAGGCGTCCCGGCGTGCACAGGACTGAAGAGACCATCGTAATCACAGAACAAGTATTCGATTTTGGTTCTGTTTTGTTTTATGTGATAATAAAGCTTTTTATTTCAATTATCCCGAATTACACTGACTAACTAATGGTGCTAGAATAAAAAATAATATTTGTATAATAAATGTAAATTATCTGTATATAATGGAGAGCAATCCGTTGGATGCGAGACGCACAGGATCGTTAGTTGTCGCGACACTTGGGGGAGGCCTATGTCTAACAGTGGACGTCTTTCGGCTGAATTGATGATAATGATGATGATGATGATTTGCAATATTCTTTAGGTACTCGTTTTCATATAACAGCATTGAGTGCCGGTAAATTTCGATAAAAAATCAAGAATTTTTCTAGAATACATGTAAAGCAATTCACTGAAACTTTTCAAGGGAAAGTTATGTTTATTTCATTAATTTTAAATGGTATGAAACGTTTAACACAAGTAGACGTTTAATGAAAACCTCGTTTAAGAAAACATTAAGCGTTTTCTATGTTACGTTGGTATTCACATTCGCGATGTAATAAAATGTTAGTTACACAATTCTGAAACGTAAAACAGGGTGAAATTGAAATGAAATGTGATGAAATGGGAACGAAATGAAATGGAAATTTCAGAAACGGGTCACTGAAGGCGATGATATTCAACCAATCACTCCGCTAATGAAATCTTTGGAGCATATAAATTTTCGTTAAATTGGGTTTAGAATGTCATTGTAATTTGACGTGTCCTATTTTGTACTGGTCAAAACTGTAAAAGATGTGAATTGTTGAATAATTAATGGTACTACTTGTATTCACTATGTATTATCCTACTACATTTTTCCCAGGCTAACTCACTTTATTTGTCTAACAGGAATCGTAGTAGCATTTAGCGAAAGTGTAGCCTTTATTAGTAAAAACATTTTCAATATCGGAGCAGCACTATCAGTGATTACAAATATAAAACGGCAGCTGAGCGAGTTCAATGACCTGTAGGTAGTTTGTACGCAACGCCGACTATTAACTATAGGTCATTGAACTCGCTCAGCTGACGTTTTCTTAAAGAAGTTAATTTCGTACATGCGTAAATTAATACGAGTTTTGAAAAAAAGTACTTTATTTTTTAATTTTATCTTTACAAATCGATAGTGTTTCATGTACCGGATCGACCCTCCACGGGATTAAAACGATTAAAATTTAACGGTGTATATTTTTTTATTTTGGAATTCATTAAGTGACTTCTCTCGCTCTAAGTGTAGTGGGAGGGAGTTTCAGATTTTTACTGACTAAACCACAGAGTTCCTTCAGTTGCCCTTTCCGAGGGCCACGATAACTCCTTCAAACAATCTGCAGCCCTGGCTGGCATTGACCTTAACTGGCTCCAACAATCTAGCTGACATCCTTATAAGGTGCGTGTGGAACACACCGTGCCGTTGACCTGTACTTAGCAGACGGCCGGACGAAAAGCTAAACAGTGTTCGCCGTCTGCGAAAGAATTAAAAAAATCGGGGCCATAGTCTTAAAATAGTTCCTGGTAACCAGTCCTCTTAATACTCCAAAAACTATAGGCCTATTATTGTTGTTTTTAATATGTCAAAGAAGAAGCCAGGGCACGCGAAAGATGGAAGGAGTGGAGAGAGGCCTTTGCCCAGGAGTGGGACAGAACAGGCAAACAAAGAAAAAAAAATTAAATAAAAAATATATGTCGCAATAATTTTTCACCAACCGGTGTTTGTCCCTGGGTGCACTAATATAGAGCGTACAGGGATAATCGCCGGTTGATATCACGTTAAATTAAAATTGCCTAAAGAGCCTCTGCGAGTTGGCTTCTGCCCCAAAGGTTTAAGACCTCAGGTTCCTGAGTTGTATCTTCTTCTTCTTCTGACCATAACCCATATTACTTTCAACTTTCAGTCTGGCGCTACTTTCTAACTTCCTCTTATATACTCATTTCCCACTTTATCTATTCTCGTCACACCGCCACATCCATGTCATTCTCATCTCTCCTACGTGCAATCTTTTATCACCCTTCTTTTTCACATCCCAAAATTCTGATCCATACAGTAATGACAGTTCTTATGACGGACTTTAAATTTTACCCTTCTACTTGAGGGGCATTCGTGGGTCGCAAGTTGTTCCCGTGACCTGTCGCCATTATCATCCATCCTGAATTGATCCAACGTGTTACGTCTCGGTCTACATCACCATCTCCTTGGACGTGCGACCCGAAGTACCGAAAGAAAAGGTCCTGAGTTGTATAAAAACAATAATATTGTAAAGGTAAAAGTTTATGTCTGTTTCTTACATCTTTTCGCTCAAACGGCAATATTATTGTGTATTTTATTTATCCCAAGAGTGTGGTCCCTTGAGGTAATTTTCTATTTTAACGTGGTTGTAACCGGTCGTAGAAGCTACAATTTCGATAGTAGCGAAAATAGAGGCAAACTTTTTTTATATTTTGCACTTTTTCACGCATATTATAAAGAGGTAAAGTTGGGTACATAACTCGCTGTCCGACCGTCCGGTAACTGTCTGGACCGAGCCCAAGTCATCGACGACGCGCACTGTTCCCGCGCGACTCAAGGAGTTGTCAGCAACAGCAGGGGCCCAGCTGGGTCGAAGCCTACTGGGGCCAGGGTACAGTGGGCTCAGCCCCGGTACGAAAGGCAACAACGGAACAGAAGTAGGTGTTTAGCCAGTAAAAGTCTGACACTATCTCCCGCTCCCAAGAGCGGGGGATGATTTTCCCACCGAAGAAATAAAAGTTAGTTTTTTTTTTGTTTGTAGGTTGTAATCTCTGAAAGTACTGGTCCGATTGCTGAAATTTTTTCACTGATAGAAAGCTGCTCTATTCCTGAATTACATAGGTTATATTTTATCTACAAGGTCGTAACCGCTGGCAAAATCTAACTGCACTAATATTGTAAAGAGGTAAAGTTTATTTTTTTGTTTGTTGGACCTACTACTCTGAGAGTACTAGTGCAATTGCAAATTTTTTTTCACTGATAGAAAGCTGTTTTTTTCCTGAATGACAGGCTATATTTTACCTACAAGAGTGAAGTCGCAGGTTAAAGCTATTTTTAATAAAGTGCATACTTATTTATTAAAAAAAAACTCAGCATGACCGCATGGGTGATTATAAATAATGAAACACCGTACTTGAAACTCAACACACTCGTTAACGATAATTAATGTTTTATGTTAATGCTTATTAAGCAGGTTTCTGATTAATTTAACTTAGTGCTGAATTTAATCCGATAACTTATTTAGGTCGCTACAGAGCACCTTTAACATTATGTTACTTGGTTTGCGATATTATTTCAACGAGTTTTAGTGGCCCTGGAACTTAAAAAGCAACTAAAGGAACACAAGTGGGTTTTTAATTAGTAAAAGTCTGACACTCCCTCTCGTTACACCTAGAGCGGGAGGAATTATTTGATGATTTGTATTAAAAAAAAATGTTACTTGACAGTTCCCTTAAACACTCATTATCGTTCGGTTGAGGCTGGACGGCGTTGTGGGATATTATTATTATTATTAGAATATAGTGAAGAAAACTGTCCTCAAAAGTCTTGGGTGGCAGGCAATTTCAGAAAAGGAAACCCGCAGTCTTATAACGCAAGGAGCAACTGAAGGACACAGGTGTGGTTTTAGTCAGTAAAGCGGGAACTACGAACACGTGGGCGACATCTGGGTTATACACAGCGTCGCGTAGCGTGGGTGTAATGTAGCTGTACAAGTCTAGTTTTAGACATTGACGTGCCTAGACCGACGTACCTGGCCTATGCACGTGGCGGTGAAGTTCCTTACCTTACCTTACCTTAAAAATCTGACGCGCCCTTTTGCAGCAGAAGAAGACTTTTCACTTAAAAAAAAAACGCTCAAAAAGTTCAATCATTGACGTGTCTATTTATTTTCCTCCTGTGATGTGAAAATTTCATTCAACACACCCAATTCAGTGCCTTTTAAGTCGTGTCAATCGGGACACAAAAAGCAAAATGGGATAATACGAGTAAAGTCACAAGCAACGATTTGCCTGCTGCTTTCTTCCCGTCCTGTTATAATTTAACCGTCTTCAATACTAGAGTGAATAGACTCTTAATAAACTAGAACATCAATTCAGCAATTGCATCACTGCTGACAATCAGGGCCTCAAGTCTGCTATTACAATAGTGTCAGAATGGTCTATCATTGATTTCATAATTGTTAATTTTAACAAGTTTTGGTAATCTACTAATATAATGGCGTCATTATGACTTTCCGATGGTCAACCACTGACACTCCATTGAAAGAAATGGCATAGAATAGTAATCTCGTACATAATGACAAATGAATATCTGTCGTATGCGGTAATCTGCAAAATTTTTGACAGTTCCTTTGATCAGTAACCTACCATTACGACGTTATTGCGCAGTTAGTGGTTTCAATAAGCTCGGTATTGTCATTCTATCACAATTCTATTACAAGACCATTGACCGGTCAATGGTCGATCATTATGAATTAGCAGATTACAAACTTTTAGCAAAATGACAATGGGGTCGTGTTGGAGTGACGAATTTATAAAAATAGCAGACTTGGGCCCCAGGTGGGATCGCAGTCAAACACTAGTATATATATTTAAAAAAAATGCGTACTCAGACCATACACGAAAATTTCCTGTGCTCTCTGCATATGACGCGTATGCCTCCTAAGGTTGAGCAGTAACACACAAATTTTAATTTAATGGTACCTACATGTCCCTTTTTTAAGTGGGAAATAATCAAATAACTTCCACATAAAATATAGAGAATTATGTACCTACGTATTAAGTAAACATTTTTTTTTAGCTTCACGCGGTTTTTGCATTTAGCAAGTGACATGACATAGAAAGTATTAGGTTTTTACTTACCCAGGATATAGTATCGTATAGCTCATAAGACATTTTTTATCTTGGTATTATGTTCCCTTGGAATCATTTTCTAATCTCGCGCAGACAAAGCCACTAGTGGAGGCTAGTGGGGTTATAATATACACCGCTAAATTTTGATCATTTTAATCTTAATAAAGTATCTTTTTTTGAAAACTCGTATTAATTTATGCATGTACGAAATTAATTTCTTTAAGAAAACGTCAGCTGAGTGTGTTCAATGACCTATAGATAGTAGTCGGCGTTTTCTTAAAGAAATTAATTTCGTACATGCAAAAATAATACGAGTTTTGAAAAAAAGGTAATTTATTTTTTAATTTTATTTGTACAAATCGATAGTGTTCCTTGTACCGGATCGACCCTCCACGGGATTAAAACGATTAAAATTTAACGGTGTATATCTCTAATTTAAAAACCTTTACAAAAACTCCCCAACCATGGCAAACAAACAAGATACAGTATATTCACTCAGTATTCACATTTGTTTCGTCCCGTAATTGGGCTATCCCTGTACAAGAAAGCGCTTAAGCGAATTAGATGGAGCTTTCAAAGTCCTCGCTTGAGCTCAAGTGTGCACGTATCGCCGTTAACAGGGTATTAACGGGATTTACCCATCCATTAAGCTGGTTCTCTTACTGACTGCTACCCTGACTTTATGCTTAGTACTTCGATCATGAAAATGTAGTGAAAATTCACTTTGGAGTTTTTGTGTTTTATTCTCTTCAAGTTAAATTCAGTGGCCATTTTAATCTATATACATAAAACAAAGTCTTGTTAGTTCTACCATTTATAACTGAAGAACGGCTGGCTCGATTCTAATGATCGTGATTTTATTAAGGCAGACCTGTCAGGTACGTGACGCACAGAACCGGTCGTTGTGGCGACGCTTGGGGGAGACCTATGTCCAACAGTGGACGTCTTTCGGCTGATATGCTGATGATGATGAAACCTGTCAGGTATACCCTAGCGTGTATAGCTACGCTAGGGTACACCTGACAGGTTTGCCTATACAGTTGAGTTTTACAACTGTGCAGGTTTCGAAACAAGCTCACCTGATAGGTATAACTGTACAGGCAAATCTGTCAGGTATACCCTAGTTTGTATACGTTGTGGCTACCTTCAGATTCTCTGCCTATGATCTCCGTCCCGAAAAGCAGAATAGCTTTTAAACTATCGGAAAAAATCTCATAAAAAAAAAATATCCTAATACAAGGAAAAATAACGGCAACTGTCAATACATGGTCTTTAATCATTCAGTCAATAATTTTAGCTAAAAGGTAATCACTACATGCCTTTGACTGTTATGCCTTAATCACACGTACCGAGTAATAGGCCGAGACAGTGAGGTAAGCGAGTGGTAGTGATAAGCACTCAGCCGAACACTCGGCGTTTTGTTTGTACATACCGAGTATTTGGCTGAGAGCACTGTCTCGCCCGTTTACTCGGTACGTGTGATCAAGACATTAGTCTGAACGAAGTTTTCTGGGTCAGTTTAAAATTGGTGTAATTTTGTATTACAAGTGTCTACATATCTGGACAATGTATAAAATTGTTGAAACAGGCGCAATCTTGGTGAAAAGTATCTAAAATTTTATTGTACTCTACCTCAGCAAAGCTTGCTTATGAGGTTGATTTGATACAATTGTTACCAAATACAGCAAAAATATTAGAATTTGTTACATCTGTATTGCAATGGAAAACAAAGCGACCGTATTATGTACCATATTTTGTACCAATTATTTGTTTTTAACCGATTCAAAAAAGGAAGAGATTCTATGAACATTCATTTATATTTTAATTTGTTTTATTTTTAGTTAGGTACTTCTATTTTACCAGTATACTAGCAAATAGTACGAACCCTATCGATAAAGGAAAACTAACATTACAAACACTTTAATTAAAGTTTCAGGAATAATCCCGTCTTAAAGTGAAACTATTCAAAATATCTTTAGGTGCACTCTAGTGCACTTACATCCAAGCCAACTCAAACTAAGTGCATTTAAGTTCTGAGTTGGTCAAGTACCCACATCAGCCAAGATTGCCCAACATTCAAGCTAGAACTACATTAGATCGCACACGTAACCGGGCCTGATTTGTACGTAGAACGACGTCGCGTGGCGTGGATCTAGTGTAACTCTACAAGTATCGATTCCATATAAAATGTATGGAGACCGACGCGCCGAATCGGCGAATGTGGCACACGTGTGAGCAGTGTAGTTCTACCTTAAAAAGCTAGAACTACATCAGAGCAATGCACACTGTGGACCATGCCTGATTTGTCCGTAGAACGAATTCACGTGGCGACGCGTGGCGTCACGTAGCGTGTACCTAGTGTAGCTTTACAAGTCTCGTTTCCATATAAATTGTGTGGAGACTGATGCGCCCAGGTGTGTGTAGCACACGTGTGAGCAATTTAGTTCTACTTTTAAGCTAGAACTATATGACCGACGCTTACATACGTGGACCACGTCTGATATGTACGTCTTACAACGTCGCGTGGCGTATCACAAGGAGTGAATCAAGTGTAGCTCTACAAGTCTAGTTTCCATATGAAACGTATGGATACCGACGCGCTCAGATCGGCGTAAGTGGCACACGTGTTCGCAATGTAGTTCTACCTTGATTTGTACGTTGAACGACGTTGCGTGGCATCCCAAGGCGTGGATAAAATGTAGCTTTACAAGTCTAGTTTCCATATAAAACGTATGGAGACTGACGCGCCCAGCTCGGCGTACCTGGTTCACATATGCGCAGTAAACTTCTAACTTTAGTCTGATCGATGGACGGTTCGGCCATGTCAGTGAATTGAAACGTTTTTAAGTATCTCTAAATTGATTCCCCGTTCGATCATCTGCTGGCGTTTCACTCAATGCAAATAGACAGATTCGTTTATATCGAATTTTAAATGTGTGAGTCCGTCCTTTAGGTATTTTGATTAATTTGTAAAATGTAAAAGCTTAATTCGGATTTATACATTCGATTTGTAGAGTTAACTGAAAACAGTGTCGTTTTTTATCAAAGAGAGAGACCTTTTAAATAAACAACTCTATTGAAAATAGCTTTTAAATAACATTTTCAATGGTCCATCTAGGCAATTATAGTGCACACACAGTTACGTACCTTTCAGGTTACCATGACGTTTAAAGTAAGTTTGTTTTATTCTTATTCCAGTGTGGGTAAGAGATGGCGCTAGATAACCTGTATAGCTCTGTCTCTTACCTACACTGGAATAAAAATAAGACAGTCTTACTTTGAACGTCATGGTAACCCTGTCTACGATTACCTAGCTACTTACCTGATGATGCAAATGTATGTACCAGATACCTACTTTAGATCAATAAAGCAAGTTGTTACAAAGTTCGAAGGCTCCAATATCATAAATTACGCTATTATGATATTATTCATTCGTTATCATTCCATTATAATTGTATCAGTAGTCTGCTGCGTTCTGCCTGTCATGCAAAACAAGGGCAATAAGAACGCAAAAATACTTTCCAAGGGACTTTTATTTTTCCGCTCGCAATCTAGAACATTTTATACTCAAACGTTATGTTTCTAGGTCATCTGTAAGCTTCTACAAATTCACTCGTCCTCTGTTAACTTTGGCACAAGGACTTGAGTATTCCAGAGTACTGTTTCTATTTCATTTGGAAGCCATTCTGAGATATCGTACGAGAGTTTAGATACGTACTCAATTTGATGTTCAATGTCAATAGGCTATTAATTTGATAGTATGAAAAATAAGTATAATATAATAATGATAAATTCCACAACTATCACATAACGCCGTCTAGTCCCAAGTAAAGCAGAGCTTGTGTTAGGAGTACTAGATAACTCACAATTATTATATATTTCTAAATACATACATATATAGATAAATTACACCCAGACACAGAACAAAATATGATCACGCTCATCATACAAACATTTGACCTGGGTGGGAATCGAACCCACGACCTCCGGCATAGCAGTCAGGGCCACTAACCACTAGACCAACAGGCCAGTCAAGTTTATATTTATTGCCATCCGCATAGGTTTTAAAAGCGATTTGTACCAATATATCTAAAAAAGAATAGACTATTTTAAAAAAAAAAAAACGAAATAAACTTTATTTTATTTTACCTGACGCCATGTTTTTGAAAACGGTCGTTAGTGGTTGAATTTATTTAAACGTCACAAGTCTGTGAATATGTCTGCAATTTGTCAAGTATAGCGTTTTGGTGGCTTATTTGAAAATACAACGTTATATGCTATTTTTATGAGAATTGAAATAAAACACTTTTTCTGGACTCTATCTATAATACTTAATAATATGAAATCGATTCCAAAAATCAATCAAATAACCTATTTCAAACTTCAGTTTCATTCAACTTTTTTTCATATCATCAGTATCGAGTCCATACTTTTCAATCTCAGTTCTCACTTCTAATATTGTGCAGTCGAATGTCAGATGAAATCATTTCTGATCATGATCAATAGATAAAGTTTTTGCATTAATAACAAATTGGAATATAGTCATCGTATTATAATTTTCTCTTCGTCGTGAGAAAGAACGCTAGTGATATTGGCAGATGTCTGAATGATGGACGTTGTTGGGAAGTGAGACGTACACCGACCGCCTATTCAATTCTTAGACTATTCGAAGGAGTCAATGTCAGGCACTTGGATAAACAGTCCTTGTGAAAGTAACAAATCGACCTTTTGACTTGAAAGGAAAGTGGCTTTTTACTTTGGAGAATGCCAATCGCTTTGCTAGGCTTTGATATATTTTTTGTAAATCCGAGCTTTCTGAAAATTAATAGTTTCTTTGTTGTTACTGTCGTTCGTAGTTCTTGAGTTCTAATTCTGGAATAAGAGTACTAATAATTTCTAATTTGATTGAAATGAACTATGACACATGGGTACACCGTGTCCTGAAGTATAACAAAGGATACCTTTGTATGAAAGTTTCTATGTAACGTGATCTGAAGTTGAAAGAATGCTTTCATATTTTAAATTTGCCTTATCAATTTATTCTTAATATTATAAATAAGAGTATGACTCTGTCTGTCTGTGTCATCATCATTACTTCAGCCGAAAGACATAGGCCTCCCACAAGTATCGTCACAGTGAACGGTCCTGTTCGTCTCGTATCCATCGGATTCCCGCAACCTTTACCAGGTCTGTGTGTTTATATCTAAAGGGCTGAATAGTTTTAACATTGGAATACACAATGTTCTACAATAGCCTCGTAAGGTCCAAACTAAATTTAGGTCGATATACATAACGACCCAATGTGCTAAAATTAGGCGCAAGTAGTTGCGGCGCAGAACTTTAGTGTAGTCAAAAAATGTACAAATGTATTGCTTTTGGCTTAATTCTTTTAAGCGGTATTTCTTATACCTAAAGTTAACTATTTCATGCAAAAAATATATTGAAATAATATGTTTATGATAAATACTTTTTGCAATGTGCCCGGCCCACTACCACTTATGTTTAGCAATTCTTCGAAAAATGTCGGCAACCTTGGTTCTCCTGAGAAAATTTTATCCCTGACGCGATCACGCAAGAAAACGCCGAGCATAGCCTTTTCCATTGTCTTTTTTATGGTGGGAAAAATCATCCAATGACAACTCCCGCTCTTGGGCGGAGCGGGACATAGTGTCAGACTCTTACTGACTAAAAGCCCACCTCGTTCCTTCGTTGCCTTCGTAACGGGGCTTGAGCTATCTTTCGAATTAACCCTGGCCCCAGTAGGCTTCGACCCAGCTGGGCCTTGCTGTTGCTGACAGCTCCTTGAGGCGCACGAGAACAGTGCGCGCCGTCGACGACTTGGGCTCGGTCCAGACAGTTACCGGACGGTCGGACAGCGAGCTACCCATTGCTCGCTGTCCGCAAGCCCGCGCCTACGGTGGTCCATTGCCTTTTGGGTGACTTTAAGCTTTATAATAATATTAAAAAAATAATTCGTCAAAAGGCTCACCTGTTTAATAATGTAATATTCCACAACAACCACACAAAGCCATCTAATCCTAAATTAAGCAGAGCTTTGCTATGAGTACTAGAAAATTGATAAACATACTTATATTATTTTTTACACCCAGACACAGAACAAATGATCATGCTCATCACACAAACATTTGTACTGAGTGGAAAAGGGCCGCTGACCACTAGACCAACAGACTTGTCAAAATAGGGTACATACTGTCAAGGTCTGTTAACCAAACCAATACTAAAGGTTCAGAAACTTCAGAAACTTCAATCATTTTAGTCAGTGAAATTCTCCATTTCCACGATGCTCAGTTTGTTGGTGACAACCCTGCCAACCGTCGTGACATGAGACTGTCCGTCCTGTCCGTCAAGTTTTCCATTTGATTCTGTGTATTTTCTTCAAAGTCATGTCATGTGCCCTTTGAAATTGCCCGTGGCTTTGCCCGCATACATAAAATATAACCTATATTACTCAGAAATAAAGCAGCTTTTGATCGTTGAAAAAATTTTAACAATCAGACCAGTAGGTACTTCCAGAGATTAACTCTTAAAAATATTTAGTGTAGATTTATTTAAAATTTTAGTAACACAGCTTACGCCAATGAGATACCATTACGCATATGAATTAACATTATAAATTACTGTAATATAAAACTGATAAAATTAAAAACAATAAAAAAAAATTAGACAAAGAAGTAGAATGAGAACATGTTTAAGGTCAAACTGACCCAGTACTTGAACACAAAAAGTTCCGTGTTAAAATATTAAAATCGAGTAAAAAACGCTGACCAAATAACGTTTCTTTTAAGGGAACCCCTTTAATTTTGATTTTTTCCGTTTTAATACCACTCATCTAATACCACTGGTATTTGTTTGAGCACGCGTTAATAGTCTATTCCGAATGGATACCATTGCTCCAACTAATACTAAAATAAATTGAAGGATCTAAAGAAAGTACAGTCAGCCAAAATGCTTTGTATAGAATCTTTAATTGAAATAAAATTCAGTTAAATCTAAAAAAGTATTTATTTAATAATAGTTTAATAATAAATTGTGTACTGTAAACCTACTCTAAATAACAACGAGCCACCATTTTTTTATGCAAGTCAAGCTTTCTGTTTTCCCCCAAGATGTTGAGGGTTAATTATAGCTTCCTCAGATATATCTAAAAAAGTGATTGTTAATGAAATTTTTTGTATATTACGATCGTATAAAAATATTAGGCAACCAACATTTTATTAGGTTTGACTTGAGCTGACTGTACTAAATTCAAGTCACTGGTATGGATTCGTACACTAAATTAAATTATTTAAAGAGTAGCCTACGTTCAGAATAGGTAATAAAATTGCGTTCAAACAAATACCAGTGGTATTAGATGATTGGTATTAAAATGGAATAAATCTTAATTTTTAACTTTTTTTAAATTGTATTAGGTAGGTACTTGTAATAACGGCAATAGAATTACACATTCTATAAAAATCAACTCTCTACCTCTGATAGTTTATAAGATATACACGGACGATACCGCTGACAGACGGACAGATATACAACATTATTTTTAATATATGCGAAGCCTAAATATAATTTGTTCAGAATCAGTAACTGAATCGATTCCAATCATTATTACACCATGTTATATTTTTTCCCAAAAATATTTAAAAAAGGTCACAAGTTGGACACCACCGACACAGGTACCGAGGCAGATCATAGCGGGTATTAGACGCCAGCGCACAGCTGGGTGCGGAAGCAAAACAACCCCTAAGTCGCCCGGGTGTCCCGGTGACCGTGTATTTATGTCGCCAACCAGATACCTTAACTGTCTTATAACTTTGTGATCCTAACTAATACTCGTATTATAAATGTGAAAGTGTGGATGTTTGGATGTTTGTTACTTAATCACGCAAAAACGGCTGAACGGATTTGAATGAAATTTGGCATGCAAATAGCCTTTGACATGGAAAAGAACATAGGCTACTTTTTATCCCGGAAAAACATTTTATTCCTACGGGAAAACACGTTTAGACTGCGATAACCAAAGTACACGCGGACGAAGTCGCGGGCGGACAGTTAGTATTTTATAATACAGTTTGGAAGTTTTATACAGAGATTCTTTACATAAAAATACTAGAGTTTCAGGTTTCTTATATATTAAAAATAAGGTTGTACAGACAGACAGACGGATGGACAGATATCACAGGTTTAGTACTTCATCGGCTCTCTTCGATTATAGTACCCTAAAAGGCGTAATAACCAAACGCTTATCCACATACTTGCTAGACTAATCATAACCTTGAAACGGTTTGTGAAAGAGATTTATAAATTCATGTTTTTAATGAAATATTAAGGTTTATTGAATCGTTCGAAAGAGTCACCACGGCCCTAGAACTCAAAAGGCAACTACAAAAGCTCGGGTAGGTTTAGTCAGAAAAAGTTTGGGAATCCCTCTCACCCTACTCTGAAAAGGGGAATATTACACCCAAAAAAAAAGTAGGTCAGTTTAGGATGCCAATCAGGGTGAAAATCTTCCTTGTGTGGGCGATGAGTGGGTTGTGAGTAATAAACAAATTATTCAAGACCGCCTATCTGACTTATTATGATGTAGGCTTTAGGTATCGAATTCACAACGAGCCGTGAGACAGTTTCTAAAGCAGTGTTGCCCACGCGGCCGACAAAGAAACGGGGACCACGTTTGAGCGGTAGCAACTTTTATCTACTCGTCTCGCGTGAACTCAGCCTAAACCCTGTCAAACGGTGTGTACGTCACACAATGCTTCATCTCCTTGTCAAACTGGCTTCCGTACTATTGACTTCACTGACAGTCAATAGTACGGAAGTCAGTACTGCCGTACTATTGACTGTAGTACTAGTAGGTGAAGTCTGTAGTACGGAAGTACTATTGACTTCACCTACATGTATATTTTAACTGGGGTTTAAACACTAGGGAATTAACTCACATGTACACTACTCTAAAATTAGTTACCTAAATAAGAAAATTTGGTGGTTCTACAAAATCCCAGAACACATTCTACGCGAAATGGAGTTTACAAGCTTGGCTTCGGATCGCTAATGGCTAATGCTTTTAAATCCCCAGTTGGAAGAAAAGTTACTGTAGGTACTAATTAACTGTCGATCTTTAACTAAATGTTAAACAAATTTAGGTGAAATTTTCATTATTCGGTTTTTTTATCAGAATCATGCGCCGAGATAAAAGAAATGTAGAATTAACTGTAATATTATTAAGAAGAATTTTTTTACATAAGTGTGTTTGTTATTGTTCACGCTCATCACGTTCACTGTTATCATTAAAACCATCATCATAACTCTCTAAGAAAAGAGGTACAATGTGTCGTTTTAATAAAAACGGTTAATAAAAATTATTTTGTAAATAGGTTTTTTAAAAACACTTTTACACGTTTTTTACGTCAATTTAAATTAGATGAGGCCGGTGTTTCCTAGCTGACTACCCTGAGAAGAAACACCGAAACAAAATCAGAGGGGGTTTTATTTTGTCTTCAAGTTGGAGAGATATGATGATGATTTTAGTGATTATAGTTGTGTAAATACATATTTCGTTACCGCAAATATTTTTTTTTTTGTTACTGTACTATCCGATACTGAGCTGCAAATAACAAAAAAACTTTCTTAAATTTGGATTTATTTAATTCAAAGCATAACATTTTCAACTTGACATTATACATCTTCTTATGAAACAAAGAAACATCTCAACAAAAGGAAAAACAACAACATTTCTTCCGCCTTTTCTTTTTATGGTGTGAAATAATACGTCATTAGATGGGAACTATCCCCGTCCCAAGGGTAAAGTACTGTGGTAGAACATTTTACCGTTCCGCGCAATATTTCACCACCCTGTATGTATCTCACGTGGGACGTCTCGACAATTTATTTGAAAATGCATTTCTCCAGCATTCTACACGTTTCTTGTAGTACATTTTCTTCATGGTTTGCTGCATTTGATTTAATTGTTCTTGTTATGTCTTCATCTTCTTCTACGCAAAATATTTGGGCTCGGCTTTAAAGATAAAAAAAAAATAAAAGACCCGTTTTGACATTTATATTTTGACTACCTAGCGGCTTGTCCGGTGTAGTGTAGCTACTAATAAAATAGCTAGTACTACACCGCACCCCTAACTATTATTTAATGGTTTTTCAGTTTCGTTCCGAGTTACATTCTAGGGTCTTTCTCAACCTGATTTCCGGCCATCGTAGGCACGGGCTTGTGGACAGTGAGCAATGGGTAGCTCGCTGTCCAGCCGTCCGGTAACTGTCCGGACCAAGCCCAAGTCGTCGACGGCGCGCACTGTTCCCGCGCGCCTCATGGAGTTGTCAGCAACAGCAGGGGCCCAGCCGGGTCGAAGCCTACTGGGGCCAGGGTTATCCGAAAGGGAACTTGAGCCCCGGTATGAAGGCTTAAAGGAACGGGGTGAGTTTTTTAGTCAGTAAGAGTCTGACACTATCTCCCGCTCCGCTCCATAGGATGATTTTCCCCACCAAAAAAAGGGTCTTTCTCAAATACCAAAACAGGTCTTTTATTTTTTAACCAGTTTGTATCTTCTTATACCGGTAAATTTATTTTGTAGACGTTTACTTCATCATTCTTACTCCAAAAGCATATAAACAGAGTTTATTGTGTTAGCTTTAATGTATTTAATGCATCGCATGCCTCCATTTCCTTGATTAATTGTTTAGAACGACGCATAGAGCTGCTTTTCACACCTGCCTGTCATCCCGAGCCTTAGATGTTTAACGTGTTGTAAGGGTGGAAACAAACGATGAGTCTGCAACTTAGCACATTTTCAGATAATGGAACGAAGCAAAACTACACACACATTCTTCACAAAAGTTTGTGTTGAAAGAAATAAGAATACTTCACATTGATCCATTTGCTTACCCCTAAAAAGCTTTGGGTGAGTAATAGGTTCGATTATCTCTTTAGCACGTTTATACAATCTTCTTTATCTAGCGTCGGTTCAAGATCTATGAGAATAGGCGTTGGTTTAGTAAAACATTAGCCTGTAATTGTGCTAATACTCTAAGCTTTGTCTTACTGGCTGGGTATTATAGGGCTCAAAAAGATATAATTTAAAGATAAAGTAATGTTTTTTAGCCCTCAGTATTTTTAAAGAAACTGTGCTATTATTGGTTCATCATCCTCGATCATTTTTTTAACAATATACTTTTGAATTTTTTATTAGCTATTAATTAGAATCGCAAGGTTGCAACACTTGCACTCGGCACTTAGGCGCCAGATAAACGTGGCATAAAGATCATTGACCCTCCTACATTTGTTGACATTCTTATTTTCAAATACGGAAATAAAGACATAAAGCTGTCTTCAATCGACATCCATCGTGATCCTTTTCATGATATTTTTTAAGCTATTGCATAGCTTCTATCGCGGGCCTTGAGCGTGGAGACCGAATCCAGAAATTCCGTAATGAAAATAACCTAACACCCCCCACTCATTTGTTTTTTGAGCGTGGTGACCGATAAGAAAACAAATGAGTGAAAGCAGCTGTCGGCGTTTTGGATGGGTGGGGTTAAGCAGCTGTTAGCGAGGTCTGGTTTTTGATGGAAGAGGTTAAGCAGCTGTTGGCGAGGTCTGGTTTTGGATGGAAGAGTTTAAGCAGCTGTTGGCGTGGACTGGTATTGGATGGGTGGGGATAAGCAGCTGTTGGCAAGGTCTCATTTTGGATGGGTGGGGTTAAGCAGCTGTTGGCGAGGTCTGGTTTTAGATGGATGGGCTTAAGCAGCTGTTGGTGAGGTCTGGCTTTGGATGGGTGGGGTTAAGCAGCTGTCGGCGTTTTGGATGGGTGGGGTTAAGCAGCTGTTGGCGAGGTCTGGTTTTAGATGGGTGGGGTTAAGCAGCTGTTGGTGAGGTCTGTGTTTGGATGGGTGGGGTTAAGCAGCTGTCGGCGTTTTGGATGGGTGGGGTTAAGCAGCTGTTAGCGAGGTCTGGTTTTAGATGGATGGGGTTAAGCAGCTGTTGGTGAGGTCTGGTTTTGGATGGGTGGGGTTAAGCAGCTGTTGGCGTTTTGGATGGGTGGGGTTAAGCAGCTGTTGGCGAGGTCTGGTTTTAGATGGGTGGGGTTAAGCAGCTGTTGGTGAGGTCTGTGTTTGGATGGGTGGGGTTAAGCAGCTGTCGGCGTTTTGGATGGGTGGGGTTAAGCAGCTGTTAGCGAGGTCTGGTTTTAGATGGATGGGGTTAAGCAGCTGTTGGTGAGGTCTGGTTTTGGATGGGTGGGGTTAAGCAGCTGTTGGCGAGGTCTGGTTTTAGATGGGTGGGGTTAAGCAGCTGTTAGCGAGGTCTGGTTTTAGATGGATGGGGTTAAGCAGCTGTTGGTGAGGTCTGGTTTTGGATGGGTGGGGTTAAGCAGCTGTTGGCGAGGTCTGGTTTTAGATGGGTGGGGTTAAGCAGCTGTTGGTGAGGTCTGTGTTTGGATGGGAGGGGTTAAGCAGCTGTCGCCGTTTTGGATGAGTGGGGTTAAGCAGCTGTTAGCGAGGTCTGGTTTTTGATGGAAGAGGTTAAGCAGCTGTTGGCGGGGTCTGGTTTTGGATGGAAGAGGTTAAGCAGCTGTTGGCGAGGTCTGGTATTGGACGGGTGGGGATAAGCAGCTGTTGGCAAGGTCTCATTTTGGATGGGTGAGGTTAAGCAACTGTTAGCGAGGTCTGGTTTTGGATGGGTGGGGTTAAGCAGCTGTTGGCGAGGTCTGGTTTTGGATGGGTGGGGTTAAGCAACTGTTGGCGAGGTCTGGTTTTGGATGGGTGGGGTTAAGCAGCTGTTGGCGAGGTCTATTGCATAAGTTGATAAAAAATGCTATGCAATAGCTTTACCGCGGCAGTCCCCGAGTGCCACACGTCTTTTTTTTTTATGGTGGGAAAAAATCATCCAATGACAATCCCCGATCTTGGGTGGAGCGGGAGATAGTGTCTGACTATTACTGACTAAAAGACCCACCCCGTTCCTTCTAGCCTTCATACCGGGGCTCGAGCTCCCTTTCGGATAACCCTGGCCCCAGTAGGCTTCGACCCGGCTGGGTCCCTGCTGTTGCTGACAACTCCTTGAGGCGCGCGGGAACAGTGCGCGCCGTCGACGACTTGGGCTTGGTCCGGACAGTTACTGGACGGCCGGACAGCGAGCTACCCATTGCTCACTGTCCGCAAGCCCGCGCCTACGGTGGCCGGAAATTGGGATCAGAATCCCGGCGGCGGCGGCGACGACGCCGTTGCCTGATGCGTTCGGCCTCCTCCTGCGAACATTATTGCTTCGCAGAATTCGGCCACCGCCTGCCACTCCTCCTCGTTCCGGACTATGGCCTCAACCAAGGCCCGGCGCGAGAGGTCTCCGCCGCCGATATCCTTTACATGATCTAGTAATGAAAAGCAGTTCATTGTTTATTTTTTGGGTACCTACGCAGAGATATTACGAAAAGGTCACTGTAATTTATTCCACGGTTATCTGGTGCCTACTATAGTACCTATGTTATAAAACATTTGTTTTTCGTCTAGAGCAAAATATTAACAAATAACCTTTGAGAAATAAATGTAACCACAACATCGTTTTTTTTCTGTACACAAACAAAGACTACATAATCCATTCCTTTAGCGGGCGTAGTATTCAAAAATGCAGTGGCCAGTTTGAAGTCCAACCATGAATTCTATAGAGAGTATCTAGGACGCACGGAAACCGGGCTAGGTCTAGTACGAGTAACACAAAGATGCTGTTATCTTTAAAGCGGTTTATCTTTACGAAAACTATTCTGTGAAAAATGACGAGTTTTTTATATGTTGAGTTCTTTGAAGAAGTTGCACGTCGAAAGCCTTGCAAGTAATTACACCAATGGAGCACAATTAGTTCAGAATCTGTTACTTTCTAACATCATGTGCCCAGTGGAGTGGTAGTCATTAAAGGAGCGGCGACGTAGCAGTGGGTCTCATACGTTCCCATTAGGCCAGCGCTCCTCCAGGATTCCACATGTACCAAATCCCATATCGATTACATTTTGAAATAACGCTCTTTTGCTGAGTTTTTCAAAGGATATTGATTTAAAATGAAAGAAACGGAAAATTTTGATGTCTATATAACAGCAAGCCTCTGCAATGACAATGTAGATGATAAGATCAAATAGAAAATATATTGATACCTATTTATGTAGGGTGACTGGTAATTAGTGTACGATACTTAAACACGTGATTGTGCTCATGATAACCAACAACTTTTACTATGGGAACAAACCTGAAATCGCGAAAAAAAATCAGCTATTCAGTACATTTATGTTTGCCTAAAGTACTGAACATCTGATATTTTTTTCGCAATTTCGGCTTTGCTCCCATAATAAAAATTGTTTGTTATCATGAGCACAATCACGTGTTTAAGTATCGTACACTAATTACCAGTCACCCTATATATACTGACATTTCAGGAAAGATGTTGTTTCAAAGCTTAATTCTGTGTTCTTTTAAACTTTCTTAATTAAAACTGTTATGGTAATAGCAGTTGTTACCTGCGACTCCTTTCGTGCAACTTTAAATCCCAGTTTGACCTGAGGGTTACGTTTAAAGCTAGCTTTTCTAGTAGCGCGAGCATTTACCATAATATTTTAAAACATTTCTATTATACAATCCTCTACTTTATTCAAACTAAAGACACTCACAGTTATGCGCGCCATGTCAGTGCACCAACGAGTTTATAAGTAACTAGCTTTTACCCGCGGCTTCGCCCACGTACATAAAATATATCTTATATCAATTAGGAATAAAGAAGACCGCCTATTGTACACTTATCTATACATATAATAAAATCGTAGGAAAGTCAAAACTGTACATTGAATATTTTTTTAAAAGAATACTTGGGGCATGATCTACAATCGATATCGAAGCCAAAAATATAGTTTTTAGAATTTTTGTCTGTTTGTCTGTTTATCTGTTTGTCTGTTTGTCTGTATGTATGTCCGGGCTAAACTCAAAAAGTACTGCATGGATTTACTTAAAATTTTGCATGAATATTACTAAGAGGTCGGGTCAACACATAGGCTACATATTATCACGCTATCACCTACGGGGGAGGAGCTGTGAATCTTTATTTTTCTTAAGAAGTCTGTGACAGCGTGTAATCTAACGATGCATATTTAAGTGTTGTTTTTGAGTAAGCCATGCTATTATCTAGCTTTACACCATAAAAACTACGCCATTTAAGTAACTTGGGCAGAGAAACATAATTGAATGAATGTTAGTAGTATAGAGACAATTTTAAAGCAGCGCCATCTGTGAGATTTCATAAAAATCAAATCAAGTTACATGTTAACACTTTTTGGAAATTAATAATTTAAATTTGATCATTTAGTTAGTTATTCTTAAAATTCATAGATGGTGATGTGATGTGATGTGCATTTTCTTCATAAAAGTTGTATCATACAGTTCGTTTTGACAAATTCAAGTTCCAACAAGACCCTGAAAAAACTTGAGTAGAGTTGAGGAAGACAATTAAAAAATAAATGCGGTGTTAAGTATTACATGGTGACATTTTTCCAGCTCTGTGAAGTCGACCAGTTTGCGAGATCCCTTACGTATGACGAGGTGCCTTCATATTACACGTACGACAAGCAAAGGGGTGTATTTAACCGACATCGACGAGGAGGTGCTGTGGAAGGTTTTCCGGGAATTATCAAAGGACGCCGCATTGGGTAGGGTTTATACCGTGCATCCAAATAATGGCGAATGCTATTTTCTGCGGTTGTTACTTCACACTGTCCAAGGCCCAACGTCTTTCGCCTTTCTGAGGACATTTGATGGCGTGGAGTATCCCACTTACCACGCAGCCTGCGTAGCACGTCACCTTCTCGACGGTGACCAAAATCAGGATCTTCGTGGAGGCGAGCGTCAGTGACAGTCCCAGCCGCATGCGTCATCTGTTTGCCGTCATCTTGGTGTTTTGTGGAGTCGCGAACCCGGTAGCTTTGTGGGAGAAGTATCGCCATCATCTGTCTGAAGATTTTCTACGAGCTTTGAGGCATGCTACTGGAGACGAAGTCGAAGTAATTGATGAACGCGTGCTGAACACCTGTCTCAGTTCACTTCAAGATGTGGTCATTTCTATGGGCGGCAATCCGCTGATCGAATATGGGTTACCAGCTCCCCAATCATCACCGCATCAAGGCCGTGGAAATCGGGAGTATAACGCTGAGACAAATTATGAGCCGGGCGAAATGACCACCATACGAAATGACCATGTCATCGTGTTCTCTTCAGAGCAAAAACAAATGACATCGTCCTTGAAAGCGTTGGGCAAAACTAGGGTGAAATGTTTTTCTTGGATGCTCCTGGTAGGACAGGAAAAACATTTGTTACCACTGGCATACTTGCAGAGGTCAGGAGGTAAGGCAAAATTGCTATTGCCGTAGCGTCGTCGGGAATCGCTGCCATACTGCTTCCGGGTAGCAAGACAGCACATGCCATGTTTAAAATTCCCATCGATTTAGAGAGCGCCGAAACGCCTGTCTGTGGTATGTCACGTAACAGCGATAAGCGACACGTGCTCAAGGATTGCTCTCTGATCGTATGGGATGAGTGTACGATGGCCAATAGGAAGACAGTTGAGGCCGTGGACAGAACCCTGCAGGACATCCACAGGAACGAACATTTGATGGGTGGTGTCACAGTTCTGTTCAGTGGCGATTTCCGGCAAACACTTCCCGTGGTGACGCGGGGATCGAGGGCCGACGAGGTGAATGCTTCGTTAAAACGATCTTCGTTGTGGTCACGAGTTCGTACACTGCGCTTGACCATTAATATGAGAGCTCGGCTCGGCGGCAATGCACGTGCATTGCAAGAATTCTCCGATGTCCTTCTAAGTCTTGACGAAGGCACTCTGACAGGTGGTGCTTCCAGAGTCTCTCGGTAGATTGGTATCCAGCTTAGAAGAACTCATTTGCTGTGTGTACGGGGACATCAGTCGTATACCGCACCAGCTTCTTGGGTGTGTGAGCGATAAAGCCGACGCCCAAAAATGATCAGGCTGCAGCAAATAACGAATGCATTCTCTCGGAAATTGAGGGGAATGAAGTGGTCTACACCTCGATAAACACTGTTGTCGACCAAGATGACGCCACACATTATCCCGTGGAATTTCTGAACTCCTATGTCAGCAAGTGGACTTCCAGCGCATACCATCAAACTGAGGGTCGGTGTCCCGATTATGCTTCTTTGGAACCTATCTCCTCCGAAGTTGTGTAACGGGACCCGCCTTAAAGTCATCTCGCTCCACAGACACACCTTTGAGGCGGAAATTCTTACGGGTTGTAGCGTCGGCGAGCCAGTATTTATACCACGCATTCCCCTCATACCTGACCACTTCCCGTTCCAGTTCAAACGCGTACAGTTCCCCGTGAGTGTTTGCTTCGCGATGACCATCAATAAGTCACAGGGAAAGACACTGAGGGCAGCGGGTGTCGACCTCAGGACGAGTTGCTTCTCACACGGGCAACTGTACGTCGCTTGATCCCGCGTCACCAGTACTGACTCTCCTTACATTTTGGCTCCTAGCAGCATAACTACCAACGTAGTTTATAGGGAAGTGTTGTAAGGTATGATACCTTTGTACGTATTTTTACTCTTTTGTGTCCTGGAATGTATTCCTGCATTATTTTCTCTATTTCCTTCAGTCTCATCTTATGACTGAACTCAGCAGGATTCCCATATAACTCTCTTCACTTGCTTCGTTTACAAAAAAAACTTATATTTTAATGCTATGTGGTATTTTTGGTGCTGTAGAGCCTTCACGCGGACGATGTCGCGGGCAGCAGCTAGTTTTTAATAATGTTTGACCTGTATTTTTTGGTTATGTGGTGTACAATAAAGAACATAATACTTAAATAAATCTACACTAGTAGTAAAAGAGGGAAAAAAAATATTTTTGTGTGTATGTTTGTAATGAATAAACTCAAAAACTACTGTGCGATTTCAAAAATTTTCACCATTGGAAAGCTACATTCACCTTGAGTAACATAGCCCGTGAGAAACCGGGACGGGCTGCTAGTAATAAATAAAGTGGCGACCGCGTACTGGAAGACTCAGCGTTAGAAAGAATCACACAAGGTGGACTCATGATCTGGTGAGGGTTGCGGCAATCCGGTGCATTCCAGACGCACAAGACCGTTCAGGAAGACGCAGCATTTTAAGGCCTCTCTCGGCCTTCAGCAATTTACAGGAGCCAGTTGTCTCAATGGCTTGGCTGAGTATATTTTATGAACAAAGAAGGAAACGAAAGAAAGGAAATATATTTCATGTGAAATGGAAGTGGAGCACATAAATAAACAAGTAGGAGGATAGGACATGCTCTAAATGTCAAGGGCCTTGCTTATTGTCTAAAATATTTTAGTCAGGAACATTTTGTGACTGAATACTTTTTGATAGAGGACTTAGACAAAGGCTAAAGATATTCTCTCAACGAAAAAGATTGTCGAAATGTTTATAATGTACAAGATTGACAAGCCTAAGGGCAACTTAGTTTGGTCTTCGTCATTGTTATCGTATTTTGAGCTATTTTAATAATACTATTTTTTAATTCATTATAATAATGAATGTATGGCAAAAACTTTAGGCGATTTTTGTAAGTTCTAGTACTGAAGATGCAGCGTTAAAAGGCCTGCCCGAAGGTGGACCGATGACCTGGTAAGGGCCGCGAGAATCCGATGAATGATAGATGCACAGGACCGGTCGTGTGATGATGATGAGTCTAACATAAAATTTCGATGGGTGCAAAGTGGTCATCTACATTTTTGTGATTTTTGCCATAAACTAAAATATCATATCAACATGAAAATCATCTTTCACGTGTTAAAATTACAAGCAATATGGTAAAATCTGTGAAAAATTACCATGTTGTGTAATGTTATCATATTTTTATTTAGTTACTGCAACTTTTCTCATTTTGCATCTATCAATTTAGTCACCCAGTTTACGAGTACGATGCAATTACATATTTCATATTAATAATATGCACTACCATAGTACATACAGGGATAATCACCAGTTTGTACCACATTCCATTAAAAGCATCTAAAAGGGCCTCTGCGAGTTGGTTTCGGCTCCTCGTATGCTTTCCAAAGGTCCAGGACCTCAGGGTCCTGAGATAAACAAATATATAATTGATAATAAAATTTTACAATAAAATATATATCTATACCTCTAAATGTACAATTTGGCAAACAAGACCTGCGCATCAGCAAATTGTATTTGCCGAATCGAACATTCAAAACTACTACCTATTGTTGATATTAAACTTTGGCATCCGATTGATCTATTATTATCTAAACCATAAATGTTTGAGTTTGCTGAAATACAACGATATTGAAGTCTCACTATTAAATTCGATTAGCCGTTTAGGTACAATTCGTTGCATATTTACGAGCTAACTCGATTAATCGAATGAGTCATTCAATTGAATAATGGGATTAGTTTGTACGTAATGAGAATATTTGAACGACTATATATCGAAAACTTTTTCAAAATTTAACAAAGGCTACGTTTAAGGTTTGGAAACTTAGCCCTAATTGATTTTTATCAGCGTTAGTAAATCACCGAAAGGGGCAAAAGTGACCAATGCAGGGAAATAGCCCCGATTTACAAGTTTTAGGTCACGGGTTCAAACTCAGCCAGGTGTATTACTTTTTGTAACTTATTTCATCATCATTGCTTTCAAAACAATGAAGAAGAACATCTCCGGGGAACCGGTCTGTCTTAGAACCAAAAAATCGAAGACGTGATGTCCACCAATCCACACTGGATCCGCGTGGTGGATTACGGTCCATTTCCTCTCCTCAAAAAGAGACCTGAGTTCCAACAGTGGGAAACATTATAGGGCTGTTTATTGTGTGGTGAAAAATAAATCATTAGAAGACTTATTCAAATTTAAAACTAGCTTCTTCTCTGCTACCTGCTTGCTTTATGCACACAAAAGTACAGAGGCGGTCTTAAAGCCTTATGCATTTTCTACCTGTCATCCTTAGGGTGATGCAGAGTAATATAGTGGTAGGTGCAATAAAAGAGAAAGAAAAAGGCGAATACAAGAAAAGATTTATATTATAAACTATAGATAATATAATACAACTTATACTCAAGTTAATAAACTGCATAGGTACGCTAATAAATATATTTAAATAATTGGTCCAAATCGACAATTGGAAAACATTAACGCTGTGATGCACATACCTCCAACTTCTTACGAATTAGCTTGCGAACTTTAGTTTTTTGTCGTATTCTCTGAGGATATAAAACTAGTAGTAATATGTACATAATTATTATTATTTACGTAGCAAAACTTCAGAGAAACAAGCAAGAGGAAGTATAAAATGCGATAAGATGTTCCGATAATCCCGGATTAAAATACCGAAGGAAAATCAGTTGGTGATTGATCAAAAAGGACAAAGTCGGTTTATCGCGATTACAAACCTTTTATCAAGAGCTTAAGTAGGTATATCTTTTGCAACTGATTTCAATTTAATATTTTTTTTAATTTATTTAACTTAGAAACGATCCATATTTTGTAAGTAGAGTAAGTACTTAATATTATGTTAATCGCAATTGTATACAAACACATTATATTTAATGAAATTACCCATTATAATTACAATCAAATTACAAAGTACAAGTTTACGTAAAATTATGTAGTAAATTTAGTCGTTATGCGTAGTAAATTCATTGGAATACCGAGGGACTGGAACAATTTGCCTGCTGCGGTCTTCCCGTCTGATTATAATTTAGGTGTCTTTAAGGCAAGAGTGAATAGACTCTTAATAAACTAGTGCGCCTCACCATCAACGATTGCATCACTACTTACCATCAGGTGGGATCGCAGTCAAGCACTAGTTTTAAATATCAATTAAAAAATAATAATAATAATAAAAAAGTACTAATTTTAGACCATAGTCCATAATTATTATGTTTGTAATCACACCCCCTTACGACAGCTCTTCTTCACTCGCCTTTCGTCAACGACGATCATGGTATAAAAGCTTTTTGCATCATCTAACGCAATCCAACGCGATGTTTTAAGAAGAGGCAACGTGAAAAAAGAGAGATAACGCCTGAAAATCCTGTTGATATTCGGTAATTCCGTGATTTACTTGAATATTTAACAAAATTTGTAAACCCTAGAAAGCTTGTGTGAATAATTGTCATCATTCAGAATCCCAATTAAATGTGCAAGGCTTCTATAGATATACTTTTATATATTTTTAATATATGAGTACATTACGTAGGGCCAAAGTTCACGTAAAAAAGCAGATTTTCAGAAGTATTTACTGGATTAGTTTTAAGGATTAAAAGTATTTTAGGTGTTATTCTAGGAAATGGTTTTTCAATGAAACTTGGTACGCCGGTAGCAGCGTAACAAGTTTCATCGAAATCTATTCAGAAGTTTTTGCGTGAAAAAGTAATATACATCCACCCGTACATCCATGCCATGTTGAAGTTTATAATATTAGGATATATAATATACAAACAAAATAATCATGACGAGTTGAATATTTATCCATAATAGATAGATAAGATAAACTTTATACAATGCGAGAACCGTTGTCAATTTCAATCAAGGCACTATTTCTGTTAAAAGAAGGAAAGAAATGGTTTGGCAGATTATTATGACGTGGGTAACAAGATGTGGGTATAGAAGGTAAACATCTTGATGCTATTATCTTTAGATCTATTTTATATTTGATCAATATTTTTTCGCAATATGAATAAAAGACAGGTACAGTGCGTCCCAAATACGAATAGGATCACTTGCCATGTTGTGACGTCACTTCAAACTGTCAAATCGAAGAAATTGGGTAGGGTGAGCAAAACCAGAAATTTTTAAAATTTAAGTTATATTATATTTACGAATCGTGAA
Source organism: Mythimna ferrago (assembly GCA_910589285.2). Taxonomy (NCBI): domain Eukaryota; kingdom Metazoa; phylum Arthropoda; class Insecta; order Lepidoptera; family Noctuidae; genus Mythimna; species Mythimna ferrago. Next base: position 18,724,228 of record OU342689.1, on the reverse strand, counting down.
GGTGGACCGATGACCTGGTGAAGGTTGCGGGAAACTGATGGATGCGAGACGCACAAGAACGTTCGTTGTGGCGGCGCTTGGGGGAGGTCCTATGTCCAACAGTGGACGTATGTCGGCTGAAATTACGATGATGACGAATTGTGAACGAAAAAAGTTTAATCAGAATCTTGTTCTTCACTTTTGCTCATCTCTACGTCACTGTGTTAAGGTCTGAGTAGTGGCGAATGGAAGAATAAGGCGAATTGTTCCTAACAATGAAAGTAAGAAAGAATAATAGATGGGTTTGTTTTACTAATTATGACTTAAAAGAATATATTTAACTAATTTATATTAAACAATAACGTGTTTACTTTACCTAGATTTAACTAAGACTTAGTAATATAAAGCAAAAAAAAAATATTGATACGCAAATAAGTTTTCTTTGCAAACCTTACTTTTCACTCAACATTTGACAGATCGAGGTTATTCACTTTCGTATTCTTATTTGGAACGCATAGTAAATGACAAGCTCGACAGAATTTCAATGCAGTTGGGATTTGTTGAGATAGTAAGCATTCTTGTGTGTCTTACATAAAGAGTTATTTCATTCAAGGACCTGGAATTTAGTGCCCTGGTTTAGACACATATAAGCCAAATCGAATAAGATTTAAACTTAAGTCGAATTCATTAAATCCCAAGCGAACGCCGGCGTTCGCACATCTATTGTCTTACTATTGTGTCTCAAATTGACGGTATCTGAAAGGTTAATTATATATATATATATATATTTTTAATTTATACATACTGTGTCTACATATCTCCTCCAACTGTCCTGTCGCAGGTCTGCTGGGAGACGTTTCGTTAGAAATAAGCGTGTGTCTCAAATTGGCGGTATCTGAAAGACTAAACAGGAAAGAAAAAAAAAAGAATTGGATACCTTGTTTTGAGGAGAGACATCATCAAATGATTTCTTCCTCTCTAGGGTGCAACGAAAGGTCTTATCAGACTTTACTGATCAAAACATATTTGTGTCCTACAGTTGCTGTTTCCTATTTAGAGGCACGGTCACTTATTCAAACGTTCCTACAGTCCAAGAATTATATATCTTTTTTTTTTGAGCTTAGAAATCATCCAAAGACTTCTCTCGTTTTAAAGTGAAGCAAGAGAGCGTGTTTTTACTAACTAAAATCGCTCCTGTCATATAGTAGTCCTTTGCTTTTTAGAACCACGGTTTCCTTTTCAGAAAGACTCCGTGGCCTGCTTAGTATAATATGTATTAGTAGAGGATACGATTAAGAACGACCTTCACCGGTCTGTTTAATGGATGAAACGTATTTTATGACAAATTTAGTATAATAAATAATATAACGCGTGTGGGTTGCCTAAGAAATTCCTGGCCAAACAAATTGTTTTTTTTTTTTTTTATGCACCGGTGTGTTTAACGAATAAGCCTTTAGAACATAAAAATGTTGGGTAGCCTATTTGTTTCCTGGCATAACTATGGGTTGCCGGGTATAAACAGGTATGTATAAACAGGGGTGTTTATTTTAATGTATAACAAATTCTATTTCAAAATAAACACTGTTTCATTACGAATACGATGATATAGGGTTGTCTGCAGAAAAATCTGGTATGAATAACGGTTGTGCATTTTTCTAAAAAATAAATAAATTTTCAATTTTTAATTAATAATAGTCTGGCCAGGAATTTCTTAGGCAACCCACCCGCGTTATATTATTTAATATACTAAAATCATAAAATACGTTTCATCCATTAAACAGACCGGTGAAGGTCGTTCTTAATCGGATCTTAGACTATATGTTTGTTACTTCTAGACTTTCAAACGGCTGAACGGATTTGGATGAAATTTGGCATCAGGATAACTCATGTCCTGAATTAGCATTTAATAGAAGTAACTTGTTAGACCGATTAAAACACACTAGATGCTTCACAATATGTCGGTTTTCAACTTCATGGAAATTGAGCTTTTAATGAAAAATATTTCAAATGCTCTGCTATTATTTTATAAAATAATATTTTTAATTAAATAAAAAAAAACATTTAAGAGTATTTAAGTTTTAAAACTTTACTTGTACCAATTTTAAAAGCGAAATTTTCGTGTTTTTCTTAATTGATATAGTGCTTGACTACGATCCTGCCTGATGGTAAGTAGTGATGTAATCGTTGATAGAGAGGCACACTAATTTATTAAGAGTTTATTCACTCTAGCCTTATTATTACTTAGTTTATTTTACTGAACTTCAAATTTTGTTCCAGTTTTATGAAATACGACATCTTTAAAAGAAATATTAGAGCTATTGTGAGTTATCTTCCAATTTTAACAAAAGTTATGATCCATTCGTTTCGCTGAAGCTCTAAATAATGCTTGGCAGCCAAAGCTGTTTGTACATAGTCAAAGTCTTTTGCTACGAATACCTACGAATAGTACAGTATTGGGTGAGGAATAAATTGCTGTCGAAACAGTTCTGAATACAGATAGGTACTTTCTTTCCGGTCACCTTAAGAGTATTTTTCAGTTTTGTAAAAAAATACGTTTTAGTCCAACCTTTAAAGCCTAGAGCACAGGCGTAGGGTAGCCAGCCTTTCGGTGTTTTACAGGATGCATTTTGGTGAGTGTGAAAACCCGACGTACGGCAAATATCATTCCCTACTGTTGTTGAAACCTCTACGGTCCGGATTAATCGTTTCGCCTCGTCATTTATACCACGTACGTCGAAGAACTGGAACAATTTGCCTGCTGCGGTCTTCCCGTCCGATTATAATTTGGGTGTCTTTAAGGCTAGAGTGAATAGGCTCTTAATAAACTAGTGCACCTCACCATCAGAGATTGCATCACTGCTTACTATCAGGTGGGATCACAGTCAAGCATTTGTTTATATCGATAAAAAAAAACATTAATGGGCCGTATGGTTTCCCTCTCCTAGAGAGGAGGCCTGAGTCCCAGCAGTGTGAACATTAAAAAGGCTGATGATGAAATCATTCATAATCGGTCTAACAAGTTACTTCTATTAAATGCTAATTCAGGACATGAGTTATCCTGATGCCAAATTTCATCCAAATCCGTTCAGCCGTTTGAAAGTCTAGAAGTAACAAACATATAGTCTAAGATCCGATTAAGAACGACCTTCACCGGTCTGTTTAATGGATGAAACGTATTTTATGACAAATTTAGTATAATAAATAATATAACGCGTGTAGGTTGCCTAAGAAATTCCTGGCCAAACAAATTGTTTTTTTTTTTTTTTAATGCACCGGTGTGTTTAACGAATAAGCCTTTAGAACATAAAAATGTTGGGTAGCCTATTTGTTTCCTGGCATAACTATGGGTTGCCGGGTATAAACAGGTATGTATAAACAGGGGTGTTTATTTTAATGTATAACAAATTCTATTTCAAAATAAACACTGTTTCATTACGAATACGATGATATAGGGTTGTCTGCAGAAAAATCTGGTATGAATAACGGTTGTGCATTTTTCTAAAAAATAAATAAATTTTCAATTTTTAATTAATAATAGTCTGGCCAGGAATTTCTTAGGCAACCCACCCGCGTTATATTATTTAATATACTAAAATCATAAAATACGTTTCATCCATTAAACAGACCGGTGAAGGTCGTTCTTAATCGGATCTTAGACTATATGTTTGTTACTTCTAGACTTTCAAACGGCTGAACGGATTTGGATGAAATTTGGCATCAGGATAACTCATGTCCTGAATTAGCATTTAATAGAAGTAACTTGTTAGACCGATTATGAATGATTTCATCATCAGCCTTTTTAATGTTCACACTGCTGGGACTCAGGCCTCCTCTCTAGGAGAGGGAAACCATACGGCCCATTAATGTTTTTTTTTATCGATATAAACAAATGCTTGACTGTGATCCCACCTGATAGTAAGCAGTGATGCAATCTCTGATGGTGAGGTGCACTAGTTTATTAAGAGCCTATTCACTCTAGCCTTAAAGACACCCAAATTATAATCGGACGGGAAGACCGCAGCAGGCAAATTGTTCCAGTTCTTCGACGTACGTGGTATAAATGACGAGGCGAAACGATTAATCCGGACCGTAGAGGTTTCAACAACAGTAGGGAATGATATTTGCCGTACGTCGGGTTTTCACACTCACCAAAATGCATCCTGTAAAACACCGAAAGGCTGGCTACCCTACGCCTGTGCTCTAGGCTTTAAAGGTTGGACTAAAACGTATTTTTTTACAAAACTGAAAAATACTCTTAAGGTGACCGGAAAGAAAGTACCTTTCTGTATTCAGAACTGTTTCGACAGCAATTTATTCCTCACCCAATACTGTACTATTCGTAGGTATTCGTAGCAAAAGACTTTGACTATGTACAAACAGCTTTGGCTGCCAAGCATTATTTAGAGCTTCAGCGAAACGAATGGATCATAACTTTTGTTAAAATTGGAAGATAACTCACAATAGCTCTAATATTTCTTTTAAAGATGTCGTATTTCATAAAACTGGAACAAAATTTGAAGTTCAGTAAAATAAACTAAGTAATAATAAGGCTAGAGTGAATAAACTCTTAATAAATTAGTGTGCCTCTCTATCAACGATTACATCACTACTTACCATCAGGCAGGATCGTAGTCAAGCACTATATCAATTAAGAAAAACACGAAAATTTCGCTTTTAAAATTGGTACAAGTAAAGTTTTAAAACTTAAATACTCTTAAATGTTTTTTTTTATTTAATTAAAAATATTATTTTATGAAATAAAAGCAGAGCATTTGAAATATTTTTCATTAAAAGCTCAATTTCCATGAAGTTGTTGAGTAATATACGGATACTTTATTGATTTTTTAAACCAAATAACTTTATGGATTTAATCAAATTAGCGTTTGCTGTGTAACTGGCTTTAAATATCATTAATTTATTATCATCGGTATCATTTCATTTATTCTTGTTATTATTATCTCTTTATTTGTTTACATTTTTAAATATAATCATAAATTCTGCGAGCAATATACCAACAGTAATTGACTTGCAAAACCCTATATTTATAAAGGAGAAAATGACTGACTGAAATATCAACGTAGGTACAGCCAAAACCACTGATACCTACTAGGAGCGTGAAATTTTGCACAACATTTCGATCATGTCAGTGTGTCTGGAGTTTTGTGAGATGAGTGTGTGAATTTTTTTGTATATTGTCTTTAACTAATGTAATTGGCGAATAGCCGTTTTTGTTAAAGTAAAACCATAAATAAATAAATAAATAAAATTTCTTTTAATGACGTAGGCGATGAAAGGATTTTTCAAAATTACCCCCTAAAGGGATGAAACGGGGGTCAAGAGTTTTTATAGAGGAACCTACTTTCACGCGGGCGAAGCCGCTGGCAGAAGCTAGTATCGTATATAAGACCTTTATGACATTTCGTCCACTATTTTTACAACCGCTCTTACTGTCCCCGCACACGGGCCACAAAAAAACGTCGCTTCAAGCTTCTTTTTGAGGCGGCCATTTTTGTGGGTCGTGTGCGGCGGTGCCGCCACAAAAAAAACGCTTGAAGCGGGTTCAAGCTTCTCTGGATCCAAGGTGTCGCGTGCTTTAGCTGTTTTTCGCGGCTGCTTTTAGCTTATTTTTGTGGCCGTTTCTAGCGTTGTTTTTTTGAGGGCCGTGTGCGGACGCTTACATAATTATGACGTTATTAGTATCTAGACATTTTGGAAACACAGATAATTATGTATTTTGTGGAGGTTTTCAAAATCAAATCATATAGTGTAAAACTATTCATCCCGGTAAAAACCTATGCAAATTGTTAATATAGTTTATAACAGCCTCGCCATTTTTTTCAATTTAGCGCCCCACACACGGGCCTCAAAAAACGCCGCTACAAAAAAACGCTAGAAGCGGCCACAAAAAAAAGATTTTTTGTTGTGCTGCCACAAAAAGAAGCTTGAAGCCGCGTTTTTTTGTGGTCCGGGTTGCGGGGACAGTTATATTTATGTTTTCATCGTAGAAACGGTCACTTAACTTCGTTAACATTATAAATGTTACGGGCAATATCATACTTACTAATTTTATAAAGACAAAAGTTTGTGAGTGCGTGTGGTTTTATGTTGGCTTCATGGTCGAACGGCTGAATGGATTTCGATAGAACTTGGAGTAGACTGTGCCCTAGCATAAGGCACATAATATATTTTTAATCCTGGGAGTATGTTTCTTTGGGATAGCTTTCTACTTTCATTTGGGCGAATCTTGCTGGTAGCAGCTAGTACTAGAATAAATATGCATTTAATGTATTTTTTTTGTTACTTAAATATAAAAATAAAAATGTTATATTATGCGATGCATTCGCCGTTCGAACATATATATAAGACTATATATAGCGTCCTTAATAAATTTCAATAAAATTGGAACCTGAAGTATATCACAATTAGTCAAAATGGGATTCCGCATTCATAATGAATTTTTTATAGCCGGCTTCAAACATAATCAAAGAAGTTATGCATTCGATGCGTATTTTTAATGTCAACACAGACCCATCTGTGCCTGTACTTTAATATAACAGTTTTATTACCCTGACCTGATAATAATTTACTACGTTTTTATGATCGGTCACTCTTATATTATGTCTTCTTTGCAATTTCAGGTTTCAGTATTTCCGATAAAATATTGTAAAGGTGATAGCCAGGCTTTAGAAATGAAGAAGGTATTGGAGTAAACTTGGAGTTTCCTGATTTCCGTCTTTAAGTCAAGAGTGAATAGGTTGCTGAGTGCTTGAGTGAATGAATGCTTGAGTGAATAGGTTGATGTGGCCAACGATGGAGCACGCTTGCCTAAAAGGCAATAAAAAAAAACTTTTTATACAGGCTGTAAGGGAAAGATCTTCGCAAACTTTAACCTTTCAATCGTGGTAATTAGAGACACAATAGAAAGACAATAGGTGCGCGAATACCGGCGTTCGCTTGGAGTTTGGGCTTGCTCAGTAGACGAAACTGCACAACTTTCCACGATATTTTTCTTTTTTCAGGAAAGGTTAAAAAATCAGCTTCTTCATATAAACTGTCCAATCTACTTTATAATTTTGAATGGAAAAGCTGATTTTTTTTTTCGTTTCTCGAAATATAAACTTGTCGAAGGATCTCCAGTTTCGTCTACTGAGCAAGCCCTTAAAGCTTGTGGAAACCTATCCCTTACACCGTATGTGTTATAAGTATTTGGTAAAACAGCACGATGGTGAACGTCGTGGTTGAGCGATTGACTGTTACGCTGCGTGTTCTATTTCCGCACAGAATAAATTATTTTAATATTAATCATATTTATTTGCAAAAAAAAACACGGTATTAAAAGGTGTCACATTACAAAATGAGTCCAAAAATGTTTCGAATAAAATTAAAGCATACAAAATTATAGCGTCCACATTACAGTTCATTTTCGAGAAATTCCATAATACAATAGAATTTATTTTGATTGAGCCAACTATAGAATTAAATTTTTAAAAGTCTGCAATTTAGTACTTTAAACGTATTTGGTAATTTATGAAATACACTCAAAACTACAGTTTTATTATATTCAGAATTACGAGTAAGTATACATGTGGATGGGTGTAAACTTGTAGAGGAAGAGACAGGCCAAAAAGATGGATGGATTATGTGAAGAGTGATATGAAAGAAAAGGAAGGAAAGAAATGGAAGAAAAAAACGTGTTGTGCTGACCCCAAATAACACAGGACAAGGGCAGAAAGATGAGGATGATCATCATCTAATAAAACCAACACTCAGTGAAAATATATTTTATACTTGTCTGAGATGTTTATTCATCTGATTAAAACACCCCGTAACACGTTGTAACTGCTACTTTGTTAATTTACCTAATTTATGTTATGTGTCCTTTTTTTTTTTTTATGGTGGGAAAAAATCATGCATTGACATCCCCCGCTCTTGGGTGGAGCGGGAGATAGTGTCAGACTCTTACTGACTAAAAGACCCACCCCGTTCCTTCTAGCCTTCATACCGGGGCTCGAGCGCCCTTTCGGATAACCCTGGCCCCAGTAGGCTTCGACCCGGCTGGGTCCCTGCTGTTGCTGACAACTCCTTGAGGCGCGCGGGAACAGTGCGCGCCGTCGACGACTTGGGCTTGGTCCGGACAGTTACCGGACGGCCGGACAGTGAGCTTCCCATTGCTCACTGTCCGCAAGCCCGCGTCTACGTTGGCCGGAAATCGGGATCAGAATCCCGGCGACGGCGGCGGCGATAACGCCGTTGCCTGATGCGTTCGGCCTCCTCCTTTGCGAGCATTACTGCTTCGCAGAAGTCGGCGACCGCCTGCCACTCCTCCTCGCTCCGGACCATGGCCTCAACCAAGGCCCGGCGCGAGAGGTCTCCGCCGCCGATCGCCCCCACCAGAGCACGGCGATGCTCCGCCCAAGCAGGGCACACCTCGACTGTGTGCTCCACCGTGTCCTCCGGGCGTTCCGCACAGTGGCGACACCCGGGCGTCACTTCCGCATGAATCGAGTGCAGGAAACTCCCGAACGAACCTTGTCCGGTGAGTACCTGCGTCATGCGGAAGGTAAGGACGCCGTGAGGTCTTTCCAGCCACGCCTCAAAGAGGGGACTTACCGCCAATGTTATGTGTCCTACTTGACGGAATAAATTCTTTTGTGTTTTTTTCTTTTTAGGGTTCCGTACCTCAAAAGGAAAAAAAAGAACCCTTACAGGATCAAATTGTTGTCCGTCTGTCAGTCTGTCTGTCTGTCAAGACCTAATCTCGGGAACGCATGGAGGTATTGAGTTGAAATTAAAATCAGATACTCAAGTTTGCGGTCCCTTAAAGCTGTGAAAAAATCAAACTAATGAGTTAACCAAAAAAAAAATATATATATACTGCCGTTTATGTCGCAAAAAAACGTATATTTCGACACTCTCAAGAGATTCAAAATTCATAGGGTACTCCGTTGACCTAGAATCCTGAAATTTGGGATGAAACAAGGTCTTATAACACTAATGGATATAGAAAAAAATCTGGAAACTGTAAATTTGTAGTTACGTCACAAAAAAAAAATTGAGATGCGGTATCTCAATTCTGGAATTTAACTGGGTAAGTTTGTACGAAATCCTCAGTGCACGAGTTCGACCCGCACTTGTCCGATTTTTCAAAACTCAAAGAATTCTTTTTGGCTATCGTCATAATTGGTACAATAATATTTCATTAAGATTTTCGTTTATAATTGCTCTTTCAGTATACTTTGTCTTGTTTAAGACAAAGTATACTCGATATAAATCAGTCAAGTAAAGGTTACCGGGCACCTTTCGGCTTGCGTAGGGACAAGATAATCTTGTTCCCCGTCAAGCTCGCAAAGCCTCCCCACGCCAACAATTTGAAAACCGACATATTGTGAAGCAGCTAGTGTGTTTTAAACGCCCGCTTGTAATGTGAATCGGAGGATGAAAATATAATCAAAGACATGAATAAATTGATTGTTTTGTTAAAAGAGGAATTATTTTATTAGAATTTGTTGAATAAGGTCTCGTAAAACATCAAAGGAAAGGTCGTTTGAAGGATTCAACAATAACTGTTTAAATTCTGCTCGTTTCAATATAGGTACCGGAAAGTGGTTGCAAGATAGTTCAAAAGATCCATCGCATCCCTGGGACACAAAAGTTGAAACTGGAGAAACACGATTATTTTAGTCATGTATTGATTTCTCCTACTTGACTTTTTTTATTATTGATTGATAGGCACGTGTTTGACCACCATCTCACTCACCTGATGGTAAGCGATGATGTGGTCGACGATGGAGCACGTTTGCCTAGAAGTAACCTATTCACTCTTGACTTAAAGACCTCTAAGTTGTAGCTATCAGGAAACACAGATTCCGGCAGAGAATTCCACTCCTTGGCTGTACGCACAATTAATGTGTTCCCAAAACGCTTTGTTCGTATGGGTGGGATGCAACGCCGTACGTCGTGTGGTCCGATGATGGAACGGACTTGGCGGAATTAGATTGTGCAATTCCAATGCACACTCCCCGAACTATTACTGACTAAAACCACACTGTCCTTTAGTTGCCCTTTACGTTCTAAGACCACATTTCAGAAATTACCCGCCCTAACGGGTATAGGCCCTGCCGGGCCCCTATAACTTGCTGACATCTTTTTGAGATCGAGATTGCATCATGCGAGAGGTGAGCCCTCTAACCACTCTTCAAAGAGAGGACTTACCACTATGATTACGGCGTGTCCAAAGAAACATGGTTAGGTTTTAGTCAGTAAACATCAGTTTCGTTTCACTTAAAGTAAGAGGATGATTTTCCGCTCTCGAAGAAACTTAGGATATACGATCACGTTACACAGCAAACAGGAAATAAATAAAGTAACAAAAGGCGAGAGCTAGTAGAAATAATAACACAATTATTTTATACTTCCTCGCACTTTATAGAATACAGTCGTGTAGATGCTTCAAAGAATAAATTAAAAGTAACGTAAAAGCTCCTATTAACGACCCCCTAAAATGTGTACTCTATTAACGATCTAATTTTTAAATCACTCATATTAGACATAATATAGGGTTCCAAAAAAGTCATACCATAAAAATTAGTTGCGATTTTTGTTGGACAACAAAAAGAGTAAAGTTTGTGTGTTTAAATAGCCAGTGAAAGAAATTATTCGACTTTGAGTGGGACGCGCCCGAAGCGGACGCACTTTTCACAGTGTCACGTCTCCAGCCACGTAAGTACACCTAAATATTACTTAAGGAAAATAACACCCTAATAATGGATTTGTCTTCTTGCAATCACATTACAACTGTAACGTATATATTCGTTTTCTAAACTAACTCTTAATATAATACTTTTTATTGGTTTTTATGTTATAAAATCATGTTTTAATTTAAGGCGGTAATAGAATCCAAATTTCAAAACTTGACTCTAATAATGACCCATGGCGATGTTAAAATTTTGAGAACATTTAGTATTTTAAAATAATATCTATTATAAACTACCTCATTTGATTTTAATTTTTGCTTATTCAATTCTTAAAATTATTTTAATTCGTTAGATCTATTAACGACAAAGCTATTTCTTAAAGTTTTTGTGTAAAACTCGATTCAACGTTAGACAATTTCTCTATTATTATAATGATATTATACTGTGAATAACCTGTATTATGTGAATTAAAGACTAACTGACATTAAAAGCAATAATATAGCAATGAGATCGAATTTAACAGTATACCTTAAAGCGGATATTTTATCTGTTTATTATTAATTTTATTGGTCGCTAATAGAATATTGTAACCTTCTTACTTGATTCTATTACCGACTCACAGCTGTGACGATATATTTGGTAATATTACAGTACACAAAAAAAAATGTAGGTATATTTTTGAACAAATTGACTCATTTCTTGCATACGTGACGTTTTGAGAGATTTTGTCACATGCCATATTATTAATGTAAAATAATATTTGCTATCCAGTTTCATTCATGGCTTCATGGCATTGGCTATATTTTATATGATTTCAAATCAAATAAAAATGGCGGGACGGAATGGGGGCCATGTAGGTTAACTTTTTAAAGCTTTTTTCGAAGAATTAAATTCTGTATCTCTTTAAAGATTGTGTTCTTTTATAGAATCATGGAGCCGCAGAAGCGCAAGCAGTACGCCTCTGCTCAACTAGAAGCTACGCTTCTAGCTATAAATGAAGGGACCAGCTTATATGAAGCTTCAAAAACCTATGGCATACCGAGGACAACTCTGCGTGACAAGAGAAATTATTTTGTGATTGTATTACGGACAAAAATATTTTTGTTACTGATTCATAATATCTTATTAGTATGTAGGTAATTAAAAAGTAAGCATTTAATTGTTTGAAGACTGTTTTCTGGGACTGATTATATTTTTTATTAATTAAAATAACAAAAAATAAGTGCTCTAAGCGTTGCAATAAATAATTATTTTCATATTGTAATAATGTTGATCCCATAACTATTGCTATTATATAATAAATACCTTAAAAACGATTTTTTATTTTATTTAATAGTATAGAAGAAGTGACAACTTCGTAGCGGTCGGTAAAAGAAGCAGAAAAATCGGTAATAGAATCTTGCCGCATTCTATGGGTCGGTAATAGAATCAACTACTCTTTTGGATTAAATAATTATTTAGTAACTATTGTGTTATTGAATATTGAATTTAAGTACTGAATTGCAAAGAATACTTCGCTGAGATTAATTATAAATTATAACACCTTTCCTAACATTATAGCTTATATCTATTTTTTTAAAGTGAATCCTAAGACAGCTAAAACTGGCGGTAATAGGAGCATTTACGTTATAATGAATTTTAATTAAAATGGCTCCCTTGATTGACGGTAGGTACGTTAAATATTCATTAAAAATTAATCGCAAAGATTCCCTTACCCATTGGAATTGCTTAAAAATTTAAGCTGTGAAATTAGTTTTTTTTTTTTTTTTTGTAAATAAATAATAAAATATCAGACTTTTTAGGTCCCACAGATTTTAATAGAGTTTTATTTTATTTTATTTATTAGGAACAATACTCTTCTACTCTTATCTGAGTATCAAGTCAGTGCGGGTGAGGTTAATACGAATTTAATAAATAAAAAAGCCTGTTTATTCCTTAATTACAATTTAATTTGGTTGTTTGACTTAACATCTAATAATTAATTTTATTTAATTAAGAGCCCCTCTTTGAGCAGAGGCCTCCACCAGTTTGTGCCAACTTTCTCAGTCCTTTGCCACAGTTAGCCATCTCAATGGCCATCTAATTTAATTACCTCATCGGCCAATTTTTCTTGAGGTCTTTCTCGTATTTTAAGTATGAAATTAAAAGATAAACAAAAAGTACCTACAACAAAAAGAAAACAAGTATAATAGATGTATTTAAACATTCCCAAAGATTAAAATGAAAATGGGCAGGCCATGTAGCCAGATCGCGTTATGAAAAATAGTCCAAGCAAATATCAAAGTGGACGAGTCTGAATAGCAAGGAAGTACGAATTAAGATTTTAAAACAAAATCAGATTATAAAGAATATCTAAACCCTAACGAATGCCCGAGTGAATACATCAGTCAGTATTAATTCGAACCGTGAACCTTCAACTCCGTAACCTAAAATTCGTTCTTCAGTGTCTAACAATTTGTTTCCATAATATTATTACTCCCTAAGCATGCAATTTTCATACACTTTCTCTTCCCATAACAAGTAAAACGGAATTTACGAATACATTCAACGGCCCACTTTGTCTCCCTATCTATCCATCAAATCAAACTAGACCCTAAATTCTGAGCGAAACAATCCATTATTCAGTAAACAACCACAATAATTTTAAATCCAATGTTCTCAGAAATTTTGTAAGTGTCGGTTAGTGATGTCTTTTAGCACAAAAACGTCGTTTTATGTAAATGAACTGCTGTTGGAATTGGACCCCATGGATCTGTGTAGCGATAAACCGAAATTAACTATCCTACTGTACCACAACGAAATTGCAGATGTTACTGAGTATCTCCATTTGAAGGAACTTTTTAATAATGTATGTGTGTTAAAGATGAGATGGTGTGAAAATGCGGAAATTACTAATAAAAAAAAACTGTTTATTTTTTAGACGTGCGTAGGTGGATTTTTTTTTCTACTTATTCTGCTTTTTAAAAAAAGTTGCCCCACACTAGGAATTATTTCTGTACCTTGGGTATGTTTACAAACATTTACGTACGTCCTCCAATACTAGGTCTAGACCTAGAACAACTATCGTAGGCTATGCAACTATTTTTTCCGTGCAAAAATCGACTCGTGATCCACTGCTTCCACTGCTCTACCTAAGTGGTAAAAATCTGTTCATTTTTCATATCAGTACCATACTTCTATTTTAAATATTTGATAAATTGTTGCTGATAAATTTTCACTTTACTTAGAATATTGTATCCATTCACAGCATGGTGTTACTTGGATATAAACCTATCATTTATTTTGAGGGAGGGAAATCTTCATTAACTTCTTCGGTGTCAAACTTTCATTGACTTAGACCTACCTATGTTCCTTCACTCACCGCCTGCTTTTAAAGGCTACGGTGATGTTCCGAACAATCTCACAATTCCAATATACGAGTAAATACAATAATTCACTATTATAATAGCATTTCTATTTCCCCCAGGTATTTCCGCGGGCGGCGGCGGCGAATCCAGTGAAGAAACGACCACCAGCACCATAGACTTCTCGTTCAATGCCACATCTACCACCGAGAGCGTCGCCCAGCCTTACTTCGACAATGCAACGAAACGGGACTACACGGCGGCTGTGGGTCAGCCGGCGTATCTGCACTGTCGTGTGAAGAATCTTGGTGATCGAGCGGTATGTGCAATTTTTTTCAACACTGCAACTGTTTTTATATTAACACTGCAAGATGCTACACTAGGTCTGGTGCTTAAGAATACAGCATTATAAAATTGAAAATCTTAAACTAACCTTTGTTATTTTAAAATATTTCGTATTCAAAATATGTCAGATGGCGCTAGTTGTTTAGTGTCAATGACGTGTGTCACGTGACTGGCACATGGCACAAAGAGCGATGGTGCAATATAAATGTGCTATTCTCCAACGTGACACTGGCAGAATAGTCGCAGCCGGCTCAATTACCATTACAAAGTAACAATTGGTGCTATTCAAACCTCGGCTGCAGGTTGCGGATGCAGGCAGCACATGCGTCGGCTGCTCGAAGCCGGCTGCAGCTGCATGACTGGTTTTCTATGTAGTAGTATAGATTTCTATGAAATATTATGAACGCGGAGCTGTGGCTGCAGGTCGCGGCAACACTTGTAGCCGAAGCTCAGCAGCACGTGCTACCGAAGCCGCTTCAGTTGCCTTTTACAATCCACAGTAACTCTTTCAAATATTCCGAAAGCCTCAAAAGCAGTCTGGAATTAAGAGTAGTCAGCTGGGTAAAGAATTAAACCTACATCGATCCAGAAATATGTGGACTCGTATCATGATTGATTGTTGTGACTGATTTGTTCCCGGGTAAAAACAAACGCAATTGCTCAACGGTTAATAAAAAAGTTTACACTTTATTTAACGGAATTTATAATACATGTGAATCATTTTTCCACAGCATCACGTCCGTATTTTTCAAAGAGTAAAGCTGTTATGTAACGTTTTTATGATACAGAAGCGCTAACAAGGCAAGTGAATCGTTCTATATCAACAGTACGTATGTTTCAGTATTCTACAGCCAGGCATGCAGATTAACACCTCGCATAGGATTAGTCGCTCAGGCTCTATGCTAGCACTAAAACGCGCCAGGGAGCGTCAGGCAGTTCCATTGTGATAATACTAAATTTAACTGCACCGTTTCATCGTTAGGCAGCTGGATTTCCGAATATTATCAGTGTTGGGTAGCTTTGTGAAAGAGATTCTTTATCGTTCTTGTGTGATCACATGATCACTTATAGAGCCCTTTTAATTATGACAACCAGATACTTAGGGTGAGTTGCACCATTTAACTATAACGATAACAAAGCTGTTAACAGTTGTCAAATCGTCGAATTGACCAATAGGCGGCCGTTTCACGGCTGGTTATGGTTTGGTTATCGTTATAGTTAAATGGTGCAACTCACCCTAAATGTATAGCACAGTTATATAACCAGCATTTTAATTCATAATTATGTACTTTTATAAGATTATCTAGAACATTACTGATATCCCGTGCCTTGAAATGCACGTATAGCCGTTGGTCCTTTTTTATGGTGGGAAAAATCATCCAATGACAGCCCCCGCTCTTTGGCTGAGCGGGAGATAGTGTCAGACTCTTACTGACTAAAAGCCCACCCCGTTCCTTCTAGCCTTCATACTGGGGCTCGAGTTCCCTTTCGGATAACCCTGGCCCCAGTAGGCTTCGACCCGGCTGGGCCCCTGCTGTTGCTGACAACTCCATGAGGCGCGCGAGAACAGTGCGCGCCATCGACGACTTGGCTTGGTATAGCCGTTGGTCCTGGTTGTCACTTGTAGATCTTTGATAGTTCGTTGCAGGTAGGCAAACGTCAGAAAGTCTGACAATCAGTTTATTCAAGGAGTATAGTGTTACCCAGTAACTGGGTTATAGTGGTCTGAGCGGTATTCGCTCCATAAAATTCGAAAATTGTCCCAGAGCAACATACTCCTGAGAAAAAAAAAACAATCCAAAACATGGACTATCAGTGTACCCAGTTTTATAGATATCCGTTCAGCCTTTCGTGCATGAAAACGTAATAAACATACACACACACTCACAGACAAAAGTATTTGTAAGATTAGTGTGATTAACATGTGTGAGGCCCACCCTGCGGTGGGAAATAACTACCTATATTGGATTGCTCCAATATGTTTATTTTAATTTTTTGGTGCACTTGCATGTAAAATGCATAGGAGGTTAATTGAAGCCCTTAGTTATTATAACAATAATCGTAACTGGGTCGTAGCAGTCCACGAAGGAGATGGCGTATAGTCCCTTGAACCATCTGGCCAAAATTATGTGGACACACTTCTCGCACCCTCTTAGGTGGCAGTACGCAAATCTGTGCATTAATTTGCAGCCAATAGCGCCCGGAAAGCGCGCGGCTGATCTTTAAATCCATTTTTTTTGCGAAATATTGATTGATTTACATATGCACTGATCACTCTGAAGAATATTTAACCACCAATTTTTGTGTAAAAATTTTTCTAAAGATTCAAGCCGTTTCGAAGGAGTAGGGAAAAGTTGCGAAAAGTTGCGAAATTGCTAAATATTTTTTTTTTAGACAAAAGTATTAATAGCACGAAAAAATCAAATGTTGATTATATTATTCATGAATCTATAATAAGCATATTTTTTTTTCAAACCTATTAACCTGGCCGTTACCGAGGAGTAGGCTTCAGAAAGTCACTGTTTTGTGGCACTTTTCGGGCGCTTGGGCCTTAAGAATTGGTAAGAAGTGGCCCTGAGCCGCTAACAATGAAAGGATTGAAGGGAGACCTTTGACCAGTGTACAAGCTAGATATAATATTAATCTATAGACTCCTATAAGCTGGCTATAAGGAAAAACAACACCTTTAAGATTACATCCTAAAAAAAATAGTACTTTAGTTTCGAATTCGTTATAAAAAAAGTCACAAATCTTTTTCCTCCAAAATCAAAATGCTTAAGATTGTGTTGTTTTATGGAGACAGAAGGCGTCCTTAACGAAAATTAATGGACTCGACCTCAATCAAGTATCAGTCAGACTTTTTGTGTGAACCCTAAGTACATTAAATATTTATCCTGTTAGGAAAGCTTTAGTGTCAAGAATTTTTGTTCTTTATAAAAGTTTATTATTGTTTTGTTGTTTATGAAGAACGTGTACCATCGCGGTCATTTTTGCATGATCACTTAAAAAAATGCCGCTTGAATTCTGCGGCACGGCGCCAAATCAAACTCTTTGAGTCTACGTTTCGAGTGCAAGCAAAAATGAACTTAGCGGTGGTACTTATATCTTTAAAATTCGATTCCGTTTTTCAAAATCTGTCAAAATTGCAGTCTTAACTTTTTTATTTTTTTTCATTATCAGTACCTATCATCGTTTCAGCCGAAAGACATCCACTGTTAGATATTGGCCTCGCCAAGTTTCGCCACAGTGAACAGTCTATGCGTCTCGCATCTAGCACATTACCGCGACTCTCGCTAAGTCACTGATCCACCTTGTGGAAACCCTTCCAAGTATCTGCTGGTCACCACTCAAGAACCTTCTGGCCAATTGACCATCAGTTCTACGATCAATGTGCCCTGCCTACCTACTACCACTTAAGTTTGGCGATTCTTTGGACTTTGTCGGTAATCTTGGTTCTCCTGCGGATATCCCTATTCCTATTGCGATAACGCAAGGAAGCCCTTTCCATTGCGCTCTGGGTAACTTTAAGCCTTCTAATGAGGTCCATTGTAAGCGACTACGTTCAGTACCGATGCCGTGATCGACTTTGACTGGATTTTTAATTATTCAAGGAAAACAATGCTCATTGGGAGGAGTACGAATGATTCAAGTCTTTGAATGTCTTTTACGAAAAACTTATAAATCACGAATCAGTAAAACTATAGCATAGCACCGCATAATTAGCCTTTTAATGTTCCCATTGCTGGGACTCAGGCCTCCTCTCTAGGAGAGGGAATGGGCCGTAATTCACTACGCGGACCCAGTGCGGGTTGGTGAAAGTCTTCGAATTTTTGGTTCTAGGACATGCCGGTTTCCTCGCGATGTTCGCCTTCACCGTTTTGAGGCAGTGGTGATAAAATAAATTATGCAAAGTAAGGTAACGTAAGTAACTCGTAAGTCGGGGTCATTACCACGGCCACCACTACTTTATACTATAGTATACCATTAAAACAGAAATATAACCGCTTGTATGTCTTCCAAGCAAGCTGTACCAATACTGTGTGAGTGTGTGTATTTCAGAGTATGGTAACTCGTAAAATACGTTTTATAGAGTTACCGTGACTTTGAAACGCAAAGGGCAACTGAAAGACACAGGTGGGTAAGTCAGTAAAAGTGTCATACGCCTTCTCGCACCGCCTGGGAGATGTAATTTGATTCCCACCACAAAAAAAAGAAACTATAGCAATAAAATTATTTCTCTCGCTACGCAATAGTATACGCAAGCATAAGCCCCATCTACAAA
This sequence comes from Mythimna ferrago, assembly GCA_910589285.2. Lineage (NCBI taxonomy): Eukaryota > Metazoa > Arthropoda > Insecta > Lepidoptera > Noctuidae > Mythimna > Mythimna ferrago. Next base: position 18,705,584 of record OU342689.1, on the reverse strand, counting down.
ATTAATCTATTCACTTTTATTAGCCTACACTTTCCGTATAATAAAGTGGAAATAAAGGTTAGTTACCCACGAGAAGTCAAAGTAAATAGAGTGACGAGAGCAGTTTCAAAATTAGGCGCACCCTCCTAAATTAAGTGAACCTGCTTTTGTGAGAGACTTTGTGTACCTAAGTAATTACCTACTTCATTGAAAATGTAGCCTACTGCCTACTGCGAGGAACAGAACTTTTGAGGAAATGTTTTAGATAAGGGAAGCCATTTATTTTAATGAAAAATGACGACCTTTTTTACGCTTCACAAAAATGTTCGTGTATATCACCATAACGTTGTACTAACATTTTTACACGGCATTTGGTTTGACAATAAAATGTTTTACGTGTTTTGTGGGTATGATTGATTTTTTGCGGGGAGGTGAGCTGGGTGGCTTGTGACGTCATAATGGCGATACAATGCCGGTCATTTGGGGGAATTTGTTTGCGTAGCAATTACGTGAGTGTTGTCTTGTGACTCGCTCACAATTAACATTTGATTGTTTAATGTATGTTGTTTTGTAAACAAGAGGTTTTTTTTTTGGTGGGGAAAATCATCCAATGACAACCCCCGCTCTTGGGCAGAGCGGGAGATATTGTCAGACTCTTACTGACTAAAAAATCCACCCCGTTCCTTCAAGCCTTCATACCGGGGCTCGAGTTCCCTTTCGGATAACCCTGGCCCCAGTAGGCTTCGACCCGGCTGGGCCACTTCTGTTGCTGACAACTCCTTGAGGCATGCGGGAACAGTGCGCGCCGTCGACTACCTGGACTTGGTTCGGATAGTTACCGGACGGCCGGACAGCGAGCTACCCATTGCTCACTGTCCGCAAGCCCGCGACTGCGGTGGCTGGAAATCGGGATCGGAATCCCGGCGGCGGCGAGAGCGCCGTTGCCTGATGCGGTCTGCCTCCTCCTTTGCGAGCATTACTGCTTCGCAGAAGTCGGCGACCGCCTGCCACTCCTCCCCGCTCCGGACCATGGCCCATGGCTCTCGCGCCGGGCCTCAACCAAGGTCTCCACCACCGATCGCCCCCACGAGGGCACGGCGATGCTCTGCCCAGGCAGGGCACACCACGGGTTTGATTTCCCATGGCCCTAGGGGGAATCAGTCCTGAAGGCCCCTACTTTTGCTGACATCTCTTTGAGGCACGCACTTTAGACGACTGAGTTTCAGTCCTCACCGAGCGATTAGACGGCGAGAAAGAAAGAAAGAAAATGAATTTATTTGTCACAACGCAAGACATACAAACAATACTTATGTAAACACAAAACCAAACAAAGGAGAAGCAAAAAAATACAATTGTGTGCCTTATAGCGGTCCAGTTCAGCATGAATATCATATAGCTAGTGCCTGCGAGTTAACTATTGCTTCCGTCCTGCATCACGTGCCTTGTTACCTGTTCACGTAGGGACCTAATGACAGCATCAGCGGACGGCATTGCCGTGGCCGGATTCTGGGCCGACCCAACTGGGCCCCTGCTATTGCTGACAACTCCTTGAGGCGCGCGGGAACAGTGCGCGCCGTCGACGACTTGGGCTTGGTCCGGACAGTTACCGGACGGCTGGACAGCGAGCTACCCATTGCTCACTGTCCGCAAGCCCGCGTCTACGGTGGCCGGAAATCAGGAACAGAATCCCGGCGCCGGTGGTGAGAACGCCGTTGCCTGTTGCGGTCGGCCTCCTCCTTAGCGAGCATTACTGCTTTGCAGAAGTCGGCGACCGTCTGCCACTCCTCCTCGCTCTGGACCATGGCCCATGGCTCTCGCGCCAGGCCTCAACCAAGGTCTCCGCCGCCGATCGCCCCCACGAGGGCACGGCGATGCTCCGCCCAAGCAGAGCACACCTCGACTGCGTGCTCCACCGTGTCCTCCGGGCGTTCCGCACAGTGGCGACACCCGGGCGTCACTTCCGCTGTAATCCGGAACAGGAACCTTCCGAACGAACCATGTCCGGTGAGGACCTGTGTCATGCGGAAGGTATGGACGCCGTGAGGTCTTTCCAGCCACGCCTCAAAGAGGGGACTTACCGCCATAATTGTGGCGTGCCCAGCACTGGGTTGCGATAGTCGCTGACGCCATTTCACCATGAGATCCCGCCGGAGCTCTGTCCGCCATGCCGTGACCTGTCGCGGCAGAGGACTTTCACCCCGGCGTTGCATCTCCACGCGCATATCGTGCATGTGTGCAAGGACTGTTGCTTCCAGATCCCACGGTGGTAGGCCAGCCAGATGGCTAGCCGCTTCGCGGGAAATCGTGCGGTATCCTTGCACCATCCGAATTGCCATGACCCTCTCGCAGGCAGGCGTTCAGAATGTCCGCCGGTCGCTTTTGCAGCGACGGCGCCCACACTGGCGCCTCGTAAAGGGCCATGGCCGAACGATCCCCGCGTAGAGCCTCCGGCAAGAGGCGTCTGGACCCCCAAGGTTGGGCAGGAGCCGCTTGAGAGCGGCCCCATGCTTCTCGAAATTCCATCGGCTGTCGAGGATGAGTCCCAGGTACCTCATCGATGACCCGACGCCGATGCGAACTCCTCAAAAGTAGGTAAACGTAATAAGATCACCTTTCAATCATTTCTATCTAAACTAAACTAGTGTAATCTGATCCCAATCTCGATTGAGCATTATGAACGGTTCATTGATAACAAAATACTGTGAATCATGTTCATTCATAATGAAAATAAATCACTCGTCAGAAAAATACAGTAACTAAAGAACGAAAATAGAAATTCCGTAGAACTTAATCAAGCTTCTGTATTTCCCTTTTCAAAGAGGCAGCATTTCTAGTCCAGCTGGCCTTTTTCCTTCACAAAGGAACTGTAGTAAGAATGTCGATAAAGAACAAATAAAAAAAAATATATCAAGGAAAGCTCTGTTAGTGAAATAAGCAGTTTTTTTTTTTCCTAAAACTAATAGGGCCGGGAATAATCCACGCGAACGTGAAGAATCGTACGTATACTCCAGACTTTTTGTTGACGAAATATCTATGTAGATAGTAAGCAGAATTTTTACCATAAGATTTTCTTTGTTGAAGTTTGTTCTGATTTCAAGTAAATTATATGTATTGTAGCAGAACTGATTGTTTGTGAGTTATGAAAGCTTTTAAACAAGAACCCCATGGTATGGCACACGACGATGTTAAGTGACTGGATGGTATATGAATGGTGGATATCTCACTAACACGCACAAAACTTTTTGGGAACACATTCATTGTTTGTACAGCTAAGGAGTGGAATTCCTTGCCGGAGTCTGTGTTTCCTGATGGCTACAACCCGGGAATCTTTAAGTCAAGAATGAATAGGTTACTTGTAGGTAAGCACGCTTCATCGTCGACCACATCATCACTTTCCATCAGGTGAGACAGCGGGAACCTATCAGCAATAGAAAAAAGCTCCACTACCTCTAAGATACACAAATTGATTAGTTTGGAAATGCCTTTTTTTATTTGAAAACATCATATTATTGTGTAGATAATCTAGAAGAATTTTTTTTTTGTATGTTTATAAGTATGAGTACCATGGACCAATTTATGGTTGTAGGTATTAGACTTGTTTGACATAAATGAGCATGGCAGTTGAGACTTTGTTATCACTCAAATGTCTCACTAATAGTGGCGCGTGTGTTGGATTATTCGGCTCCCTTCAAAGTGGTTGAACTGAGTGGTACTGATATACGCGTCATGTTTGAGGTGCTGTCAGTTGAAACTGGTCATCTCTTATCTGTCAGTGGCTTATTTTAATTTCTATACTTAGAATATTTTTTTTACATCGTTCTCTTATAATATTAGCGACAAGAATCATGTGACTGAGATATTTAAAAGAGCGTCCAAAGAGTTTCTTGCATATAGAGATCTACTCTTTCAGCATATTTTTTCTAAATAACTGACTTTTTGACGATTCAAAAGTGTCTGTAAATGGTTAATCTAAATCTATATATATATTATTTAAGGAGAAACTGACTGACTGACATATCAACGCACAACCGTAACTACTGGGACTGGGAGCACGAGAATTTACAAAAGGTTTCCTTTTATGACGTAAACGAGCACTCAGAGAGGACGCTCTAAAGGGATGAAACAGTGGTCCAAATTTTGTACGGGTAAACCTATTCTCACGCGGGAAGCCGATGGTAGAAGCTAGTTTGAAATATATACTTTGAATATTTTGAATCTTGAATCTTTAGTATGTCCTTATTTCAAAACTGGATAGACTTTTAGTGCGGGACGATATTTGTGTCGATATTCTTGGGCTATCATCTCTTTCTAGCTCATCATGTGGTAACTAGCGCTATCGCAGCGGCTGCAGATACATTTTCAAGGCCTATGATGTTGAAAGTCTAAGGTAGTGGCGTTCAAGTGCCACTACAACTGTTTAAAAACTTATACAAATGCCTAGTTGACACTTCGCGTGACTCGAAGGCTGGCTTTTACCTTGACCAGAGTTTAAGCATTGCCGTATAATATGGCAATACTGCCAGTCTTTTGAGCACACTTCTAGTTCATTTTAACAGCGATTTGAAAGTTTTTTTTACGACATATATTTTCAGGAGTGTTTGTTTTAAGTATATAAGTACTTATATATTTCTATTCTAGTAGAGTTTTTTTTATAATGTTAATCGTTGGCAAAAGTTGGATCGCTCTAGGTAGAGATATTTATAACGGGGAAGCATTTGACCAGCAGTGGGACACAAAATAGATTATTAAAAATGGTGATTGAACGTATTAACATATTTTATTTTGTTACAGTTGATTTTACCACAATCTAAATTCTACGTATTTAATATTTTATGGTTTCGTGTTTCATTTTAAATAATACTGTTGCAATTATTTTCTATTATAATATCTATTCAGCGCTCGGTTAGCGGGTTCAAATAATTAAATTATGAAATAGGTGTGTAAATTAGTGTATTTGTTTTTAGTTGATAGCATAATGTAAAAAGTACCTTTATTACAAGCTTGTCCCGATGTTTGTATGCTTGCAATCAAATTTTGCAAATTGATCCACTTCCCGGTTACAAATTGAGCTGAAATTTTGCATGCATGTGTAAATCAGATGACAATGCAAAATTATTATGACTGATCCGATGATAAAACTGGAAGATGCCCATAGGAACTCGGTAGTTATATGACACTAACCCATCGAGTTTGTACTTGTTCGATCTGTCACGAAAAGTATTTTGGTACTAGATGGTAACTAGGGTCTGATGATGGAGCTGGGAGATGGCCATAATAACTGAGTAATAAGTGCAATAAGATAATCCTATCGTCTTTGAGGTTTTTAGAATGGTCTTGAGGAATATTAATTATATAAGTGTATACTGCGCTATAAAAGCTTGTTAGGAGAGTGTGATTTTCATTGAAAATTTATTTTAAATTCAAATGAAAATCAATTTTATGTTATGATGGATGTGCCGCGAAGGGTTCAAAACTTTAGTAAATAAAATGCTCGTTTGGCATAGTAATAAACACTGAAAAATGAACAACAAATTATATTTTACAGCCGAAACGATAGACATCAAGTGTAGGTACTCCATTAAAATGTCAGACGATCCATATTTCAAAAAAACGTGATCCATTTTCCACAGATAGCTGCAATATAACGCGATAAAAATGTATAAAATATTAACATACAAAAAAAGGTTGAGAATTTATGTGCCTACTAGGGTCAGTAAGTGTTGTCAATAAATAAGAGTATGAAATATATTTTGCATCAGTGGACCTTCTTTTTTTCCGTTGGGTAAAAATCATCCAAATGACATCCCCCGCTCTTGGGCGGAGCGAGAGATAGTGTCAGACCCTTACTGACTAAAAATCTATTCCGGTTCCGTCGTTGCCTTTCATACCAGGGCCGAGCCTTCCTTTTGGAACTAGACCCTGGCTCCTGTAGGCTTCGACCCAGCTGGGCCCCTGCTTACATCAGTGGACCTTAAGATTACACTACATTATACGGGTGTTTTAGTATCATGCGCTTTCATCACGCATGTGGGTTTCCTCCGCTTACAAAAAATCAAAAAATCAAAAAAAACGCGTCCTGTGTGCCCTTTCCACGAATTACAATAAATACTCCTATGAAATGGACATTTGCAGGGGTTACGCGTGCGTAGCAATCGCGTATGCTTAATCAAAACCTTACGATATTAAAAACACTCTAAAAGTGTTCATATATTTGTTACTCCTTCACGCTAAAATAGCTGAAGGAATTTGGATCAAATTTGTCACAGGAGTAGATTGTGTTTTGAAATAGGGTACTTTTTATACAAAAATTCGAAGATTTGTGGCGTCCAGCAACCCGCACTAGGCCCACATCGTGGATTACGGCCCATTCCCTCTCCTAGAGAGGAGGCCTGAGTCCCAACAGTGGGAACATTATAAGGCCGACTATGCTATGATATGCTATACTTTTTATTCCGGAATATGTTTCTTCAGGATCCTCCTTCTCCACGAGTCCTTATTACTGAGGGTCGTGAACTTATGAAGTTCCCGCTGGATTAGCTTCTTATTGATGGTGTCTCGCCATCTGAAATTGTTCTTTCTTCAAGATACCTTGCTACTTTTACACGGGCGAAACTGCTAGCGGAAGCAAGTATAATGACACAAACACACACACACACACCATTACTTGTACAGACACCCATACGAGGACTATAGTCATAAGTCACAATCCGAGGACCTCCTAGAAAACTAGGTTAGAGACGACTTACGACCTTATTAACAAGACAGAAAGAAAGAGACAACAATATTTGGGGTGACGAGACTATTCGTATAGCGCTATCTCAACATTTTTTAGTATGACTTTCTGTAAACGATGCGGGGACCTAAATACACTCGCAAACCCGCCTGGGTAGTACCATCCGAGGACCTGTGTGTGAGCCAAACGAGGACCTTAACCATGTGACCAGAGACGCCTATACGAGGACTTAATTTTTCACACTTTTTCTTATTACTTGCATGATGCGAGGACCTAGTACTAGAATATTCACGAACAATACGAGGACGTTTTTCCAGGTAGGGCTTGTACTAAACGAGGACCTTTTCTGAATTTCCAATAGCCGTTTCTTACACACTTATAATTTTGCCGTAATAATATTTGAGCTATATTATTAGATATTTAACCAGTTACACACACCAATTTCTCAATTTAAGTACTATTAGAGGACTTAGCAAGGTATTATTCTAAGCACTACGTCTCGACTAATCAAATTGATTAAGACTTTTAGTTGTGTTAGAAACACGTGGACAATTACAATTTGACAGCAATTGAAAGATTTTATAGTCGCAACTTTGGATCCACAATAATAATCTAAAGTAACAGGTAAGATAATTAGTTGACATTCATATTCAACTATTATTCATTAATCTATCCGCTATGCGCTGTATGTAGATTGCTGACATTATATATCAATACACAGTTGTGTTAATGTCACAAAGCTGCAACTGAAATCATCACTCTTTAACGGTCAAGTGTATTGTCTTCAAACTAAGCATGCTGTTTGTTAACATTGCATAGCATTACAGTTGAGTAAGTGAAATGAAGTTGCAGCTTGAATCGTCTCCATGTAAGACTGTTCTTCAACAGTTACTTGTATCATCTTTTTTTTTGGTGGATATAAATCATCCAAATGGCATCGCCCGCTCTTGGGCGGAGCTGGAGATGGTGTCAGACTCTTATTGATTAAAAAATCCACCCCGTTCTTTCTTGCCTTTCATACAGGGGCCGAGCCTTCCTTTCAGAAGCAGACCCTTGGCCCTCTGGTCCCTTGCTGTTGCTGACCACTCCTAGAGGCGCGCGGGAACTCGGCCTCCTGCTTTGCTAGCATTACTGCTTTGCAGAAGGAGGCGACCGCCTGCCACTCCTCCTCGCTCCGGACCATGGCCTGTACCAAGGCCTAGCGCGAGGGATCGCCGCTACCGATCGCCCCCACCAAAATACGACTCGCTAGTTCTAGCGCAGGGAGAGTTGTACCAGGCGGCGGACGATCTAGCAGCATGCGGGGTTGCGATAGTCGTTGATAGGATCCAGCAGTTGAGACTCGAGGTGGTACTGCACAAGTCCGAGGCTATGAGATTCCACGGCCTTTGGAGCGCGCCACCATTGGGTTCCCAATTAACGGTAGGAGGAGTTCACATCGGGGTCAGGTCAACGATAAAACACCAGAGACTTGTCCTCGACAGCTAGTGGAATTTTGTGCAGCACTTCTGAGATCTGGCACTTAAACTGAACCGGACTGGCTCAAGCGGCTCTTGCCCAACCGGGGCCTGGGGAGTTCAGATGCCTACTGCCGGAGGCTTTACGCAGGAATCGTTCGGTGCATGGCCCTTTATGGGTCGCCATTGTGGGCGCCGTCGCTGCGTCAGCAACCGAGAGCCCAGCTGAACGCATGACTGAGGGTCATGGCAATACAGATGGTACGGAGATACCGCATGGTTTCCCGCAAAGTGGCGAGCCTTCTTGCTGACCATGGGATCTGGAGGCAATAGTCCTTGCACGCATGAACAATTTGCGCGTGGAGATGCAACGCCGGCGCCGGGGCGAAAGTCCGCTGCCCCGACAGGTCGTGGCATGGTGAACAGAGTACCGGCGGGATCTCATGATGGAATGGCATCAGCGACTATCGCAACCCAGTACTCGGCACGCCACAATTATGGCGGTAAGTCCCCTCTTTGAGGCGTGGCTGGAAAGACCTCACGGCGTCTTCACCTTCCGCATGACGCAGGTTCTCACCGGACATGTTAAGTTCGGGAGGTACACACCTGCACCGGATTTGTGCGGAGCACACGGTAGAAGTGTGCCCCGCTTGGTCGAAGCATCGCCGTGTCCATGTGGCGATCGGCGGTGGCGATCTCTCGCGCCGGGCTTTGGTACAGGCCATGGTCCAGATCGAGAATGATTGGCAGGCGGTCGCCTCCTTCTGCGAAGCAGTAATGCTAGTGAAGGAGGAGGTCGACCGCATGAGGCGCTCACGCCCCAGCCGCTGCCGGGATTTCGATCCCGATTCCGGCCACCGAAGGCGCGGGCTTGCGCACGGCGAGCTATGGGTAGCAGTCCGACTGTCCGGTAACCGCCCGGACCAAACCCAAGTCGTCAACGGCGCGCACTGTTGAAGGAACGGGGTGGATTTTTTAGTCAGTAAGAGTCTGACACTATCTCCCGCTCCGCCCAAGGGCAGGGGATGTCATCTAAATGATTTTTACCCGGCAAAAAAAAACGCTATTTATTTAGTTTAAAAGTTTTTAAATTGTAATTTTCGAGTATTTTATGTCTTTAATTTAATAAGTTTAAATTAACAACCTTATAATTTCAAAATTATGCTCGCCATGTGTTTGTTATCTAAGAAAAAGTAATGTTTATTCTGCACAAGGCACTCTTATTTACCTCAAGCAATTGAGAGAGAAGAAGAGAATCAGCTGTTCGGAGTGGTCCCTCTTAACTGAAAGAGTTATGTTAATTATTAATATGTTAACTATTTTTATGTAATAAAATTGAGTATGGCAATTAATAAAAGGGCATAAAATGCGGATCAATTTATGCTTTCTACTTAAGATCGGCCAAATATCAAGGACGTTCGGGCCTTGGTTGAGGCCATGGTCCGGAGCGAGGAGGAGTGGCAGGCGGTCGCCGACTTCTGCGAAGCAGTAATGCTCGCAAAGGAGGAGGCCGAACGCATCAGGCAACGGCGTTATCGCCGCCGCCGCCGCCGCCGCCGCCACCGCCGCCGCCACCGCCGCCGCCGCCGCCGCCGGGATTCTGATCCCGAATTCCGGCTACCGTAGGCGCGGGCTTGCGGACAGCGAGCAATGGGTAGCTCACAGTTCGGCCGTCCGGTAACTGTCCGGACCAAGCCCAAGTCGTCGACGGCGCGCACTGTTCCCGCGCGCCTCAAGGAGTTGTCAGCAACAGCAGGGACCCAGCCGGGTCGAAGCCTACTGGGGCCAGGGTTATCCGAAAGGTCGCTCGAGCCCCGGTATGAAGGCTAGAAGGAACGGGGTGGGTCTTTTAGTCAGTAAGAGTCTGACACTCTCCCGCTCCGCCCAAGAGCGGGGGATGTCAATGCATGATTTTTTCCCACCATAAAAAAATATATATATCAAGGACGTAGTGGTCAGTTCTTCATGCCAAAGGCTAGGTTAATTTTTAAACCGATTGAATTAAATAGACTTTTTTTATAGATAATTAATTGCACTCAGAATAATGTTTCAGGTCATCTAGCAATGTATAAGAACTCTTTGGTTAAATAAACTGAAATTCAAGAACTTAGTGTATTGTTTTTCAGTGCATGACATAATATTTTATTTATAAATGCTATTCTCAAAAACATATATATTGTGCATTCTCAAATCTCGTACAGTACATTATGACATACTTTTACGTAAAAAAACATCTGAAGTTTTACTCTCTCAGAACAGAAGTTTCGATACTTTTGAAATTTCAATAATAACACACGGAAAACCTATCCAAATGGGGACCTAAATACACTTGTCTGGAAAAGCTACCCATGTGGGGACTTACATACACACTGTCTGGAAAAGCTACCAATCCGAGGACATTTGTGTGAATTTACACATAAGTCTCCACAAGGTACTAAAAACATGACTGAAGTGTTAAAAGTCGTGTGTTAAAATTTTAAGTGGCACCGCCTAGCGGTTACACACGATCGTGTGTGAACATGAAATTTCGCAACCAAACCGAGGTCCACCAAGGTTGATATCAACTTTTCCTTATTAAGTATATAGAAAGGTTCAAAATCGAACGTAGAATACGATGAACTGGGTCGGGCCATCCGAGGACGTACGAAAAGGTCCTCGCATTGAAAAGGTCCTCAGATGTGCCTTGTGTATTCAAGCGCATGTCCTCGCATGGTACTTAAAACAAACACACACACTACATTACGCTTTTGTTAGTTGGAACTATACGTGAAAAACTTAGTAAAACGATTAACCAGTTAGCAAGGTTTTCAGCGACACAGAGCCTTAAAATAGAAAACAAAGTTTCCTAAGCTGGACGGACCGAAATAGCTCTAAGCCTTTCTTTTTATTAACCTCGTTTTGCGTCGGCACGATGTTTATAAATAATTCTGTTGTAGGCATAACTGTATAGAAGAAACCTTCTATTAAAAACCGACCAAGAGCGTTATTTTTTTGGGTGGGAAAATCATTCAATGACATTTCCCGCTCTTGGGCGGAGCAGGAGGGTGTGTCAGACTCTTACTGACTAAAAACCCTATCCTGTTCCTTTGTTACCTTTCATACTAGGGCCGAGATTTTCTTTACAAAAAAAAAAACAAATAATCAAAGAAAAGAAAGAGAAGACAAAAAGATAAAAAAAGAAAAGATAACATTCAATAAAGAGTATATATCTATCCATCAATTCATCGATTTATCGTTGTATCTGTTTGCGTAAACAATTTCCTACAATACCTAGCACTCTGAGCGTACCCACACACATAATACACACACATCAAAGACCAACACGCCTAGATGTGACAGAATAATTGAAATGAAATCATGTATACGCACAATATGAATTAATCCCGTATTCGAAACTACAAATTTTGATAACTGAACAAATATGGCTTGAATGCAAACAATAAGCGCGATGCCGGTGCACACTCGTGGATATTCAGTCTAAATTAACTTAAAATTAGCATACTAATCCTATATACATGTAACAGACATATTTAGAATTCATTGAATGTGATATGGCAATGAAGCAGATGTAATTTAATCAGTAATTATAATTAGCCTTTTATTCTTCCTCCAAACTCAATACTGGGAATGTGTCGCCGCACTAGTTGAGAATAGTGGAATATTTGCTACCTATGGCATCGTGAAAGGAATTTCAAGCTTCATTTCCAGGCTCGAAAATTGCTAGAAGCCATGTTCTTTTCCGTAGACTTTCACGGCCATCTTAAAAATAATGGCAATGTCACGTCAGTGTCGTTTTGCGAATGTGACGTTTTTTTTTTCTTCTTTGGCAAAATTTTTAATATTGATAGGCTCGTTTTTGCGTTCGCTGTCTCTCCTAATGGTAAGCCTAGAAGTAACCTATTAAGTCTTTATGCAAATAACTAGATTGTAGCTTTATATCGTGAAACAGTCAAAATATAATTGTGATTTATTGGTCTTTTGAAGATACAAGCTTAATCGAAAAAAATATAATGTTTATTTTTCAATTCCCTGATTTTGATTTAAGTAAGCATGTGTAGCTGAATTTTCTCAAGAATAAATAGAAATCTGCCAAAATTTGACAGCAAAGTAGGATTTGAGACAGGCTTAACTCGAAATATTCAATTTAGAAATCTGTCCGTTATCTACTGGAATGTGAAAAAATAAACGAAAAAAAAGTAACTATAGATTTCATGCTTTGAATTAAAATTATTAATGAGTTAAAAACGGCTTACAAATATATATATATTTTTTATTGGATACACCAGCCAAATTAATACAGTCTAAAAACAAAATATGAAACCTAAAAATGAATGGTTTCAATGCCTAATAAATCGTTTTTGAACAAATAAATTCCCAGCCATACAATAAAATATAAAAAGATATATTCTATATTAGGGACAAAAAAGGTTCGTCGTTCGTCTAATTAACCTTCAAAGTCTAAAAAAAATCTAACAAAGGTCATAAGTAAGTCAAAGTCTGCTGTACATTTTAATTTTGCTGCTTTGTTCACAAAGGTATACAAGGTGTAAGGGACAGTCCTCCACAAACTTTAAGGGCTTGCTCAGTAGACGAAACTGAACAACCTTCCACAATATTTTTTCTCAGGAATCGAAAAAAAAAATTCGGCCTCTCCATACAAACACTGTCCAATCAAGTTTATAATTTTCTATGGTGAGGAGGATTTTTTTTTTCGTTTCCTGAAAAAAAAATTTGTGGAAGGTTGTTCAGTTTCGTCTACCGAGCAAGCCCTTAAAGTTTGTGGAGGGACAGCCCTTACACCTTGTATATAAATACACTGTGTTCTAAGAACCTAATCAAGTACGAAAACAAGTCTGCAACTGATGCTACAACCTCATAACCTTGCTTTGTTTAAGGAAAAACGTTCCATTTATAACGAAGTCGTGGGCATAAAGCTAGTATAATTACTAGCTTTTGCCCACGACTTATGCCCTAGGAGAGGGTAGCCGTGTAGAGCAATGGTGGCCGAGTGGTTACAGCTCCGAATTGCGAGTTGTAGGTCACGGGTTTATATCAAGCCAGGCGCATTACTTTGTGTAATTTATTTCATCACTACTGCTCTCACAACGGTAAAGGAAACATCGTGAGGAAACCGGCATGTCCTAAAACCAAAATTCGAAGACATGTGACATTCACCAACCACTATATAATTAATGGTAATATAACTATGACAGCGTAACTGACAGAGTAACCTTCACATTTATATTATTAGTAAGAATTACAAATTACAAGTTATGATATACACACAAATACATCAATCGGAATATACATCTGTATATTAGGGTATTTAAGGGTGAGTTGCACCATTTAACTATAACAATAACCAAACCATAACCAGCCGTGAAACGTCGACGATTTGACAAGTGTTAACGGCTTCTTATCGTTATAGTTAAATGGTGCAACTCACCCTTAATGTAATGTTTAGGATATCTATTCTTCCATATTCAAAGTACAAAACTGTTTTTTTTTTGCAATTCACATATGTACTTTTCTAAGTTTATCTAGAATATCACTGACACCCTGTTCCACGGAAAATACGTGAAGCCGTTGGACCCAGTTTAAAGTAGGAAAGTATCGAGTCAGCCTTATCAGCAAGCTTCGCTGTAGTAGTCAATACTACAATAAAATTCTCAGCTCTATTTTACCGAGATTGTTCCTGTCCAAATGATCCCACTGCCCAGTTGTGTAGACACTTGAGATGTTAAACTTTACCAATTCTACATCACAATATCTTCTACGAACCAATGTGCGAATAATTAAAACGGCCACTGAACTTGAATAAAAAGAAACTCACTAGAACCTGTCACCTACTTTTGAAATATATTTTTCACACAATCATTTCTGTTGTGTATTTGTGATGGTTGTCTCAAGCGCTAGTGACAAGATGTATTTACGCTTGCCCCCGAACCAAGTTACAACCGTTTCTATTCAATTCTTATGAGTCACTTTTTTTTTTGTTCTGACCACGTAACTGAGAGTTGAGATGACATCAGAACAAAGGAATCGGAGGCGTGGCCAACTTGAGGCGTTCGACACAAGAGAATAGAATAGAAACAGTTTTAACTTGGCGAGGGGGGCTGACTGTTGTCATCCAGTGGTCGACCGGAGCAGTTGAATGGTGCGAATATACGCGTGTCGTGGTGTTGGTGAGCCGAAAAGTACTCCAGTAAGCAGTACCATACAGTTTCTTTAGTCTTTCTTTATTCTTATAATTAATCCACATTCAAACTCAAATCTTTTCTTCCAACATGTTTTTTTCTTTATGTGTGAAATCGTCAAATAACTTCTCAGGGTCTAGATAGAGCGGCTTTTAGTCAGTAAAAGTCTAATACTATCTGTATTAGACTTTTACTGACTAAAAGCCATCTTTATTTTAATTTTATTTTTTTTAAGGTGAGAAATCATCGAATGACATTTCCCGCCATTGGGCGGGGCAGCTGAGCGTGTCAGACTTTTACTGACTAAAACTCACTCTTGTTCCTTCTTTGCCTTCGTTCCAGAGGGCCCCAGGATTCTCTTTCGTATCACTCGCTTGTGTTTCTTTAGTTGCCCTTTGCGTTTCAGAGCCACGGTAACTTTTTCGAACACTTCCTCAGTTGTTGCACTACGTTTCTATATTAATAGAGTGTTCCACATTCAAAATTCTCGACGACACATATTAAATATCTTTTGGATACCCGTTTGCTAAGATCCCACATATTAATGCCACCTTCATCTATGGAGGAATTTAATATAAAGCTTCGTTTGCGTGCCTCTACTTACGATTTTAGAATTCCGGTAATGTCGGTGTCAGAAGATTTAGTAAGTAGGTGGCAGGCTCAATATATTTAACCATTTTGTTTAAAGGCGAAGTAATTGCATAAAGTAGATAAATAACTTTGGCACAAAGCGTTTTGGGAACACATTTATTGTGCGTACTGCCAAGGAGTGTTTCCTGATAGCTACAATTTAGGGGTGTTTAAGTCAAGAGTGAATAGGTTACTTCTAGGCAAGCGTGCTCCATCGTCGACCACATCATCGCTTACTATCAGGTGAGATGATAGTTAAACGCGAACTTATCAAAGATAAAAAAAAATCAATATTTAATCTAGACCAGAAGCAGTAACTATAATACTAAAAATAGAACGAGTTTATGAAATCAACTTTTGTTCCCGCACACGGGCTTCAAAAAAACGCCGCTTCAAGCTTCATTTTGAGGCGGCCTTTTTTTGTGGCTCGTGTGCGGCGGTGCCGCCACAAAAGAACGCTTGAAGCGGCTTCAAGCTTCTCCGGACACAAGAGGTGTCGCGCGCTTCAGCTGTTTTTTTGCGGCCGCTTCTAGCTTTTTTTCGTGGCCGCTTCTAACGTTTTTTTGTGGCAGCGTTTTTTTGAGGCGCGTGTGAGTAAGGTAACTCTTGGTGTAAGTCTCTTTAAAACCAAAGAATTTGACAAAGAAAATTTTAGTTACACCTATTTGTATTTCTAGTAACGGAGCGACAATAAATAAAAACAAAACTTAGTTGAATAAAATTCCTAACAAAAAATGCTTTGGTTATTTCGAATTACGATAATTATCTTTCATAAGAAACATTGTATAATACCCAAACTCTTATAACATTTAAATATCTCTGGGTATAGATCCTTATACATATAACTACAAGTATATAATAGCATAAGTATAATCAACCTTATAATGTTCCCACTGCTGGGAATCAGGCTTCTTCTCTAGTAGAAGGATTGGGCCGTAATCTACCATGAAGGCCCAGTGCGGGTTGGTGGATGTCTCATGTTTTCGAATTTTTGGTTCTAAGACACACCATTGTGCTGAAATAAAAAACACAAATGACTCTTGCCTGCTCTATCATATAATCGTGAATTATATCTCAATTAATGTGTTTCTTAATACAGTACATCTACCTGCCGTTAATATTATATGAGTATGAGGTGCACAAGGATTTATGTCTCAAATGTATTGCCCCGGTATTCGTGGCCCGACATAGCAGGTGGCATACACCCCGTTGTTCTCCAGGCATTACATGCGATTAGAATTTATTATTGAGCTGCAAACTCCTGAGACATTCTCTCTTGTCTCCAGGAAGTGTTAATTTTAATGAGAGGTGCTCTTATGTATGCAGCCCTGGTACTTTGCAGTTATTCAAGATGACTGAAAGTCTTCTAAAATAGATTTATTATTTATATATTTAAGACTAGCTTCTGCCAGCGGCTTCTCCCGTGCAAATAAAATATAGCCTATGTCACTCAGGAATGAAGCAGCTTTCCATCGGTGAAAATTTTAACAATCGGACCACTACTTTCAGAGATTACCTCCTAAAAAAATAAAAAATAAAAATCAAACTTTACTTCTTTATTATATTAGAGTAGAAGAATAACGTGCAAGTTAACAATGAATGCGGCCTTATACTAGAACAGAAATGGTATAAAATTATAATAAGATCTAACCTGAACTAGTATAAACCTGTACCACAAAATAGAAAGGCACAGAAGACAATCTCATGTATGTACTTCTCTTTTTATACCTGCGCTCGGTGGACGCACACTAATGAGCGTTTGAGCCGGAATTGTTCGACGAGTGATCCGAGACGCGACCGAGACATCGTGTCCGTGAGCTGTGTCTATGTGTGCGTTGCTCGAACGCGCTTTGTATGTAGAATGACTTCTGTACCTATCTATTTTGTGCCTGTACCTCAGGTGTCTTAAGAGCTAATAATTTTATTATTAACGTTAATATTTCCTAAGAATACTTATAAATATATATTATGTTAAAAACTAATCGAAACAATATCAATGAAACACAAACTATTATGATAATGGATTGGCCGTGACGGCCATGGCGGCTTAATAGTAAAGAGACTCGACAACATCTAAGGAGGCTCTTGTTGGTTAGTTGGATCAAAGAGTTGATCCAGAAAGCGGTATTCATCGACACGGCGCGTAAAAAAAAACATGAAAATATTATGAATATTTAGATACATAGAAAATAATAATATGAGATAAAATAATAAGATGTATAAACACCTTTAACTAACTTTTTTTCTTCTTTTCCTAAAAAATGGGTTTACCTACCATTTTTTACTTCGATAAGCTTCTTGTAAGCGATAAATGAGGACTTTGACGGAATCGCGAACCCAGAAAAAAGTGTGTACACTTTTGCTTTGAAGGTTTATTTGGTAGGGAACACAGACGCTGACACAGATTTCCACACTGTCTGCGCTCGTAATGAATGTAGACGAAAAGTGTTTACTACGATTAGTCGATATGCCAACCAAGTAGTTCCGTAGTGAAGTGGAGAGAGAAAGAGATTTTTTATAAGTAAATAACAATAAAAGTTACAGTAACATAAATATCTATTTAAGTTGGTAACTCGGCACCCAAAGGATATACAGCGGAATGCAACCACGACTAGAATTTCAGTCACTTGAGATAGAAATTTGTTGTTTTGTACTTTTCCGTTCTTTTTCACCACAAATTTTAGCTTGTAATGTTTTTCAGTAATTAAAAATAACTCGATTAATTAATCTCGCAAATTATATAACAGCCAGTGGTTTCGTGTAAAAGTAGAAAATTATTCCAATGGAACATAAAAAGTATTCCAAGGATGGTCTACCCGTGTACCAAATTATCTATAATATGTATGTTTTTAGAAATATATAGGGTGACTGGCAATTAGTGTACGATACTTAAACACGTGATTATGCTCATGATAACAAACAATATTTATTATGGGAGCAAAGCCGAAATCGCGAAAAAAATATCAGCTGTTCAGTACATTAGGCAAACATAAACGTACTGAACAGCTGATTTTTTTCGCGATTTCAGGTTTGTTCCCATAGTAAAAGTTTTTGTTTATCATGAGCACAATCACGTGTTTAAGTATCGTACACTAATTACCAGTCACCCTATTTAAGTATGTTTATCAGTTATCTAGTAGGTACCCATAACACAAGCTCTGCTTAGCTTGGGACTAGACAGCGTTGTGTGATAGTTGTGGAATATTATTATCATTATTAAATCTATTCAGCTGTTTTAGTGTGAAGAAGAAAGCAATATACACACACATATGCATATACAAACTTTTGTCTTTATAATATGAGTGTGATAGCTTTTTTTAGTTTCATTCCCTTCTGCTTAAACTGTTTAAACTCCGAAATAAATGTAGTCTATCACACTAAATCCGATGCATATTGCAAATTTCTGTCAGACAAACAGTTTTTACACTTTCAGCTCCACCAACCCTTACTAAGAGCAAGTTTTTTTGTTCCTAGGGATCTAATGTAGTATACGCATTCCTGGAATAATATGATTTGAATTTGGAACGTCAACAACATTTAGCCTTTCAATTCGTTTAAAAAAAAATGAATTCAAATGTACGTGCATCAAACGATTTTTTTTTCAAAACTCAAACTAACAAAAAAAAAAGAATAAAATATGGTTAATTGTGGCTCTAAAAAAATAAATAATTCAAGCAATAACGTCATAATCACGCAAGCGTGATTGTATGGAAATGTATTTTTGCTTAGACGCTCTTTAACTTTGACTTATGTATGTACATATAGTCTGTCTAATAAGTCAACCGACTTGGGAATTTTGTATAATATTTAATCATTTAAAAAATACAAATATTCGGTACTTTTTATAAGGTTCTTCTGTTAGTAAACAATGATCTCTATCTCTTAATCAACCTTGATTATTGAACCCGTGTTGACTACATCAGATTTCGTCAAATCCTTATAATTACCCAAGTGGTTTAACTTATTAGACAGACTCTATCAGTTTATACAAAACCACTTATAGAACCTAAAAGCCCGCTATCTCTAGCGCAACAAAAACTTCGTACAGCATAAAAAGAAAACATTTTACGCCCCATAGCGTCCCGCAGTAATGACGTCGAAGGATGTACTCCGCACTAAGACGGTATATCGTTACAAGCGCCATCTATCCGCCGTCCGCTAAATATAAATAACTTTGCTAATTAGTCGTCTCAAGTCATCCACAACGCCATACTACCCGTTATTAGAACACATAAATTTGATTTATAGTTTGTATGTGAGCAATAAATTCTGGAAAATACTTCAGTTATTTCAATGTTTGGTGCTGTGTTGTCTAATTAATTTTGTATCCCCATAGTGCTTCCTGGTTGGTGTGAAATTCGCTAGTCTACTGCTATTTAAGAAAAATTGACTCAGTTTAAAAGGGTTATGTTTTTTTTAGGTGGGAATTCATCCAATGACTTCTACGGCTTTTAGGCTAAAGCCACTGCCTTTATTCCAAGGGTTTTTTTTTCGCACAACCCTGTTAGACCCCACGGTCAGCTGACATCACTTTGAGGCACGTGTGGAACATTACACGCCGTCGACGTTCGAACTAATGTTCGCCATCCATAAGTTCACGCCTACGGTGTCTGGAAATCGGGATCCCGGCGGCTGGGTCGTAGGGGCCTTTTCCTCACGCAAGCGGCCGTCTCCTTCGCTAGCATTACTACTTCGCAAAAGGAGGCGACCGCCTGCCATTCCTCCTCAAGTTTTAATAGGGAAGGAGTAGCGCGATAAGTTATAGCTCTTGCCAAGTTTCGGGAATGAAAACTTTATTTTATTTTTGCTATATAATAAAACAAACAGATTGATCTAATGCAGTAGCTACAGCAGTAAACTTTTTGCTATATTAAAGCTTGTGAGCTGGATTTCTTCAAGAAAAGACAATAGGTAACCGAGTCTAGAGGCTTGGGACTTGTCTACCTCGAAAGCTCTCAACGAAAATAGCCGTGGCATTGACATAGAAAGAAGTAGAGGTAAGTAGAAATGTATATGTTTCGATTGTAGTTTTGGGCCGTTGTTTTGTGATAGTCGAGTGAAAGAAATGGGTATTGTTTATTTGCTTCTGCCAGCGGCTTTAAATGCGTGACATTGGTATTTCTCCCATTATAAATAATAGCTCATATATCAATTCAGGATATAAGCTATTTTGACGGTGAGCTTTATGTAGCTTTCCAGCCGTCTAATTACAGACCAAGGCCGAGTTGACAGTGCAAGTGTTCTATTCTAAGCGCTTCTTAATGAGATGCTTAGCAAAATAGATAGGACCCACTAGAGATTGCGAGAATCCTTATTTTTCTTCTAGCCCTTATCCCATATTACTTGGGATCGGGCGACAGGTTTATTTTTTCCATTCTGTCCTGTCACCCGTCACACTATCACTAACTCCCTTTTCTTTCATATCACTCCTTACACAATCCATTCATCTTATTTTTGGCCTCTCTACCTATCCATCTATGTATCTACATGTATACTCAGAACTCTTTTAGTAACATGCGTTTCATCCCTCCTCTTCACATGGCCATACCAAGACAAACGATTTCCTTTCAACTTTTTACTTGAGGTGGGACCGCAGTCAAGCACTAGTTTACATCATTAAAAAAAAACATCAAAGAATTACCGTGGCCCTGAAACACAGAGAGCAACCGCAGCCACAAAGATGTGTTTAAGTCAGTAAACCCTAACAAGACCTCTCGTTCCACCTCAAAAAGGGAGAAGCTATTTGATGGTTTTTAACCCTGTAAAAAAGAGAATATAAGCCATCCTAGTACCAAATTTCATTAAAATCTGTTCAGCCGTAAGAGTGTGTAGACATAACAACACTTACGCTCTTTACCTATATAATATCAGTCTGGGACTTGTGCCAACTATCGACTTGTATAAAAGAGAGGGTAGAATAGGTACTGTTAAAATAGTTAAAAGTGTATGTCTACTATTATCTTATCTAGTAGTGGTATAAATGTTATGGAATCTGGTAACAATTCAGAGTATTTATTTGTTAAACTATTCCTGTACACACATAAAGCCGGGTACATTACATAATAGTGTTGTGTCGTGTCGTGGCGCCTTTTGACGTACTTGATTGGCTACAAAACTCAGTATGACATGACGTAATCTGGAACAGAGTCGTTTGATTGGTGCATCCCACGCCACGACACGACCCAACACACAATGTAAACCCGGCTTAAAAGACAGAAAAAGGAAACAGAAAAATAGGTGCAAAGGTGATGCTTATAATATGTTTAAATAGATTTTTTTTTTTCAGCGTAACTGCTAAAGAAGAGTTGGTAAAAATAGAGATGTAGACACCGTGTATAAGAGTTAAAGGAAAATAAATACACACAAAACCGTTATTTGTGAAATAATATAACATTCAATTTAATATATACCCCTTTAAATTTTAATCGTTTTAATCCCGTGGAGAGTCGATCCGGTACATGAAACACTATCGATTTGTAAAGATAAAATTAAAAAATAAAGTATCTGTTTTAAACTCGTATTAATTTACGCATGTACGAAATTAATTTCTTTAAGAAAACGTCAGCTGAGCGAGTTCAATGACCTGTTGGTAATTAGTATGCAACGCCGACTAATTTCGTACATGCGTAAATTAATACGAGTTTTAAAAAAAAGGTACTTTATTTTTTAATTTTTTCTTTAAAAATCGATAGTGTCGAGAGATCAAAATTTTACGGGGTACACTATCATAATTATGTACATACACAAACACATAGTAAAAGAAAGATCTATTAGTGGAATTAAATAGGTTACTTATTGGCAAGTGCGAAATATCGTCAGCTTAATGAATGAACTGTATTGTGATCAAACGCAGACGTATCAATATTTACAGTCACACTATTACTGTAAAGACGAAACTTTGTATATGTCACATAACTACTCGTATGTATGTGTGTGTATGTTTGTTACTTCTTTACGCTCAAACGACTAAACCGATTTGGATAACATTTGGTACACAGACCATCCTAGAATAGACACTAAAGTACATTCCAGAAGTATGTTCCTTCTTTTACGCAAGCGAAGTAAATAATAAAATCTTCATTTAATATTAAAAATTTACTTTACATACAAAAATATTATATACAGATTAGGTATGAGAAATGCGTCATAAAATTTGAAACATGTTTAAAAATAAACGCTGATACCAGCGAAGGGCGTCGTTTATTTAGAATTTAACATCATTTTACCGGTCGATAGCGTCCTATGCCAACAGTTTTATGTAAATATCCGCTCAACTGTGAAACGTTACGTAAAGGATCATGTTCCGTGTTCATACCTTCTTTGTTAATTTTCCAAAAATATAAGCAACTAGCTTCTGACTGCGGCTTTTCCCGCGTGATAGTAGAACAATATCCTCATCATCATCACTTCAGCTGGAAGATTTTTTTTTTTTTTGGGAAAATATCATCCAATGACAACCCCTGCTCTTGGGCGGAGCGGGAGATAGTGTCAGACTCTTACTGACTAAAAGACCCACCCCTTTCCTTCTAGCCTTCATGCCGAGGCTCGAGCTCCCTTTCGGATAACCCTGGCCCCAGTAGGCTTCGACCCGGCTGGGTCCCTGCTGTTAGCTGAATGACATCCATTGTTGGATATAGGCCTCCATGAAGAAGGCCTAAATTGATCAATGGCGTCGCCATAACGACCGGTCCTGGACATCTTGCAACCATCAGATTCTCTCGACCCTCACCAGGTCACCGGTCCACCTTGTGGGAGGTCTTTCAAGGTTGCGTCTTCCGGTTTGCGGTTGCCTCTTCCGAACCTTTCGTCCTCATCGACCACAGAACACAGGAATCATACAGTCTTCTTTTCTGCGTCATCGACGATCCGTTCTGCTAGCAATGTGTCATTGCCTCTTAACTTAGACGATTCTTCGGGCTATGTCGGCAATCTTGGTTCTCCTATAGTGTCAATTATTTTAACAAAATAAGACTATCAAAGTCGAAGAGCTTATTATAGCTAAATAACGATAGTAACTCAAATTTTTTCTTTCAATACTATTGATAGGCTCATGTTAGATCACCATCTTACCTGATAGTAAGAGAAAATAATGGTCTACGATGAATCACGTTTACTTGGAATTAACCTATTCACTCTTGATTTTAAGACTTTTAACTCAGACTCTTACAGAGAATTTCAAGATGTACAACACAATGAGTATGTTTCCAAAAACGTTTTATACGTATCATCATTTCAGCCGCCCCTCTCGCTCCCCCAAGCACCACAACGACCAATCCTGTGCGTCTCTCATCCACCGCATTCCCGCGCCTATGCGCCTCTCATAGGGGGCCTTCCAAAGTTGCGTTTTCAGGTGCGCGGTCGCCACTCTAGAACCTATCGGCTCAATCAACCATTCGTTCTACAAACAATGTACACTGCCCACTGCCACTTTAGTTTGTATGTATGTGACAGGACAGAATGGAAGAAAAAAACGTGTTGCGCTGACCCCATATAAAACGGGATAAGAACAAAAAGAAGAAGAAGTATGTATAGATGGATCAAAATATCCATCATGGACCGGTGGTGCAACGCTGTAAAGTTTTAGTCATCAATCTACCAATTTTTGCTTGACAGTTATATTAACAAAACCATAAAAATGAAAGATGCAACAATGTTGATATAAATCAAAATCGTAACTCCTCAAGCTATAAATAACGTAGTAAAACCAACAAAACAATTTCGGTAAATTTGGCCACACAACACAGTCATAACTTTGGAACACAGTTACCGTAAAAATTGGATAAACGTGGCGAAGTCTCTATTTGTTGGTAGCACGCGACGTTAGGCATATCACGCCTGTTAAGGTAGAAATATATTGGCAAACTAGCTTCTACCCGCGGCTTTAACCGGGTGTAAAGTGTTTTATTATCCGTAAGGAACTATTTTTTTTTATCTGACATAAACTAGTGCTTGACTGCGATCTCACTTGATGGTAAGCAGTGATGCAATCGTTGATGGTGAGGCGCACTAGTTTATTAAGAGCCTATTCACTCTAGCCTTGAAGACATCCAAATTATAATCAAATGGGAAGACCGCAGCAACCAAATTGTTCCAGTGTTTCGATGTACGCCGAATAAACGACGATGCGAAACGCTTAGTCCGGACTGTAGAGATTTCAATAACGTAAGGGTGGATACTCGCCGTACGTAGGGTTGCCGATGGTAGAAATGAGATGGCGGAATCAAGTCATGCAATTCCCGCGCACACTCTCCAAAATGCAACCTGTAAAACATCGAAAGGCTGGCTACCCTACGGGAATGAATAGTATCAGATAGCAAAGGTAATGGCCCCGACTTACGAGTAGGTAGGTCGTGGGTCAAATCCAGCCAGACGCATTACTTTGTGTAATTTATTTCATCATCACTGTTCTTAGAATGGTGAAGGAAAACATCGTGAGGAAATGACTTGTTCTGGAACCAAAAAAATCAGTGCACACTGGGTCCGCGTGGTGGATTTCCTCTAATACAGAAGGGGTTTGAGTACGATAAGGCTGCTTAGCTTATGCTTATTATTATACTGTCCATAACGAACTGTTTACAAGTATGAAGTGCCTTTTTTCCGAGGTAGGAAATTATCCAATGACTTTACACGCTCTAGAGTAAAGTGAGAGGGCGTGTAAGACCACACCTGTGTCCTTCAATTTTATTGCTTTTTGCGTTCAAGGACTGCAGGTTTCCTTCTCTGAAATTCCTCGCGGTTCCAGCGGGCATCGCCCCTGCTTTGCTAAAAAAAACTTGGGCTGCGAATACTCCAAATGCAATCGTAAGAGTAGACTTGTTGACCAATTAGATATTGCAGTTTGGCGTGTAAAATATTTCAATGTGATTGGAAAATATATCTTGCAATTTCATTGAAAGAATCAATCTCAGGGATGAACAGAAAATATATTATTTGTATGAAAGTTGGGACAAAGAAGGTAATCAATATATTTAATAAATAAACATTACCTTTGTAACATAAAAGTACTCATTCTGGATAAAGTGAAACACCCAATCTGGTGTCAGACTTTTATTGACTAAAACCCATTCGTCTTCCTTCAGTTCCCTTTGCGTTCCAGGACTACAGTAGGTAACTCTTTTCAGCAATCTTGTAGGCCCATTTTCACATCCCTAATGATACAAATTAGGATTAAACGACAGACCCTGAATACATTTCAATTATGACTTTATAGCCCCGAAGTTCTTAAGTAGAGACACCCTCGGCAGTAAACTGGACTAAATGTATTTTAATATAGAAAAAAACAGGACCTTTATAGGATCACTTTGTAGTCCGCCTGTCTGTCTATCTGTCAAGATCTTTTATCACGGGAACGCGTGGAGGTGTCGACTTGAAATTGAAACTATATACGTCTGCAGTCCCTTGAAGCAGTGAAAAAATCCGAAATCGAAATTCATACTTCCCGTTTACTTAGAATCCTGAAATTTGGCATGCTTTTATAGCATAAATATAGGAAAAAAATCTAAAACTGTAAAGTAATTACGTCACAAAGAAAAACCTTTGTTACGATTCGAAAAAATCTTCTTAACTCAATTACTGTGTGTTATTAGTAACTGTTTTGGTGTACAATACAATTTATAATATTCTATTCGGGAATTGAACTGTTTTCATTGCTAAGTTTATATGGAACCCCTAGTGCGCGAGTCCGACTCGCATTTGCCGGGCTTTTTTTTTCTGCAGAGTACCGAGTGTTATTGCAATGGGATAGAACCAAAGAAACCTGCTCTTTGGTCCAGTTGATTCAAGCACTATACCCTATTCACGTTAAGATTAGACATTTAAAGAAACCTGTTTTACTGTCTATTCAACAGATTTTAACTTCCATTTCGTAGGCATTAGGATTTCATTAAATCGAAAAAGGGGTTACAATACCAACTATTTACTGCAGCCACCATTTGTCATGCTACCAAAGCAATTAAAGTCAAAATCGGTTGAACGAACAATAATAAAAGGTTTTCATAATGTCTAATTTTATTTTGAAAAGAGTATAGTTACTCAGAACTAGCATTCTGTTATTTATTTATTTATTTATTATTATAAGCACATAAAATTGTTTTAACAGGTATACCTACCCAAGGTAACAAAAGTAGTCGCAAAATAGCCTAGCACTCAGAGATACCACCCACACACTGATCAGATATCCATTAGTGCATGCAACATACATACATAATGAACAGTCGATGTTCAGTCTCAAGCAGCACCCTGGAGAATCGGCACAAGTTACATAGAGGACAACACACTACCTAGAGTTACATTTATTTGAAGCTTTTAGCTTCATCTGGGTGAGTGTAAATTATTGCGGACACGACGTCAAAGTCAGAGAAAAGTAACCAGAGACATTTCTTAGGCTTAAAGCTTACACATTTAACACACACATAATTTCTTTCACATTTAAAATATTAGTGTGGATTAAAGATTCATGGAATAGAAGACAGATACAGAGATGGACTTGGTGACTAAGGAGCTCTCTACCATGGGCACGCCACGGTCGTGGCGATAAATCCACTCTTTGAGGAATGCCACGGGCGGCGTCCTCACTTTCTGCTTGATGCCCTCACTGGAAATGTTTATTTGAGAAAGGTTCTTGTAACGGATTCGACTGAAGAATTTGCCGAATTTGGGGATCGCCCAGAAGACGCGGTGGAGCGTCAAGTCTGCCCCGCTAGAGCGAAGTGTCCTCGTGGAGGCCATCGGCAGTGGCGACTTTTCTTTCGGCCAGCCCTGTTACGGGGCAAGAAGGCATGAGAAAATATCACCTCCTTCTGCGAAGCAGTAATGCGAGAGCAGGAAGTAGCGAAAAGGTTAAGGGAAAAGTAATTCTCACGCTTCAGATACTGCAGGAGACGTTACATTTTTTTATGCACCAGCCATACTGTTTGCCAATATTCTTGGCTGGATAGTAGTGAATGATTTTTTTTATTTTTAAGAATGGGAAATTATAAAATACCTTTAACCTTTATGGCGTCACATAAGAACTAATCTATAAATCGCGCAATTAAAAGTTCTCCGCGCGATTTGAACATATAGAACTGTCCGAAATCATCTATCGGACAGTTGCCCTCCAGACATAACACCCATCTGGCCGTTCCCTTCCAACAGGGGTATGGGACTTTACTCTCTGTTTCGCATACCTCCAAACTTTAGCCAAAAACTTTTCTTTCTCTTGAATGCAACAAGGGGAAATGTCAAACTTTCACCGACTAAAGCCCACCCGTATTCCTCCAGTTGCCTTTTGCGGTTCAGTGCCACGGTAACTCTTTTGAGCTATACCTTCAACAATAGGCTAGTTGCCGTAAAAAATGTAATTAGATTATTCAAAAATAAGGGACACGTATTTTTTTATTTGTAAATTACCTAAACCAAAAATGACAAAGATATAGCCCATTAAAGTTACGTGTAACGTCACACCGTGCTGCATTTTTTCACACGGGGTGACGTCATACGTAACTTTAATGGGCTATATCTTTGTTATTTTTTGTTTCATCGAAAAAAGAAAAAATACGTGTCCAATATTTTTTTATAATCTAAAATACGGACTAAATAAAATGTAAATATTTTGACCCTGGAAAGTACCCTATTAGAAAGGTGATGTTATGTACGTAAAAATATAAAGATTTTTAGTACGTTTGGAATAACTTCAAGACTTCTCCGAATTCATTTGGTTTTTGCCGTTACTGAGTAACTTTTCCAAGGGAAATTTTGATTTATGAACTTTGTGCGTGTAAAGTTTATTAGGCCACAAGTTAATAGAAAGGCCTCGTGATTAAATTGTTCGTGGCCCGAATCTTAACGCTTACTTTTAGTCAACGAAAATGTTAGGCAGGTTTTTTTGGAAAACGGATTTGTTTTCACTTGCTGGCTGTAATAAAATGGGCAACGTGGGCGTTCGAATGAGTCACTTGTGCCCTTGAGCGCTAACGGTAGGTAACTGAAGAAACATGGATAACGTGTCGGTAAAATGTTTTGGAAACACAATCATTGTTCATATAGCAAAGGAGTAGAATTAACCGCCAGAGTCGGTGTTTTCTAATTGTTAGTTACAAACTAGAGATCTTTAAGTCAAAAGTGAATAAGTGAATAAGGCCACCGTAGGCGCGGGCTTTTGGACAGTGAGCAATGTGTAGCTCGCTGTCCGGCCGTCCGGTAACTGTCCGGACCAAGCCCAAGTCGTCGACGGCGCGCACTGTTCCCGCGCGCCTCAAGGAGTTGTCAGCAACAGCAGGGACCCAACCGGGTCGAAGCCTACTGGGGCCAGGGTTATCGGAAAGGGAACTCGAGCCCCGGTACGAAGGCTAGTAGGAACGGGGTGGGCTTTTAGTCAGTAAGAGTCTGACACTATATCGCGCTCCACCCAAGAGCGGGGGTTGTCATTGGATGATTTTTCAAACCACAAAAAAAGGGGTGCAGCTGGGTCGAAGCCTACTGGGGCCAGGGTTAATTCGAAAGATAGCTCAAGCTCCGGTACGAAAGGCAACGAAGGATCAGGAGTGGGTTTTTAGTCAGTAAGAGTCTGACACTATCTGTCGCTCTGCCTATGAGCGGGGGATGTCATTAGATGATTTTCCCACCACAAAAAAAAACCCTAAATATTAGGAGCAGGGACGAACAGCAACAACAATAACAACACAACAGCACAATCAGGATACAGGACAGAGGGGAACAAGGGGACAGGGACTAGCAACAATGTAGAAAAGTGGAACTACCGAGCAAAAATTCAATACAGCAAACCACTAATAAAACTGAAAAAGAATTCTATTAGACAGATCTTTACCGAAGTCAAGCAGCGAGCGAATATTGGCAACGCGGCTTAACAGTCCACATGTGGTATTTGATTCTCCGTACAGGCCCCAGTAAGTGCAATAGGAAGTGTCGTGAGTCGTCGCCGAATAAAGCAAAGAGAATTGGGTCGTGCCCCACGAAGCTACACATTTTGGAACAAAGCCAGCCGCAAAGGCGATTTTGTTTTATTTCACAAAAATAAAACACGTTCTATATAACGATT
This sequence comes from Mythimna ferrago, assembly GCA_910589285.2. Classification (NCBI taxonomy): domain Eukaryota; kingdom Metazoa; phylum Arthropoda; class Insecta; order Lepidoptera; family Noctuidae; genus Mythimna; species Mythimna ferrago. Next base: position 18,676,550 of record OU342689.1, on the reverse strand, counting down.
CACCGTTGTTAATAACGGTTATGACTGCATGTCACTGTGGAAAACCGGTTATTTGATAACCGATCCAATTGTTCATCGCGTTTTTAAGGTTCATAATAAACAGATTAGGGACGGCCGTCCCTGTAATTCGGAACGGCGGAATAGCTTATAATATATTTTTTACCAACAAAAGGTTGGGCTATCTGAAGCTTAAATTGATTATAAAATATTTACAGCCAATAATTTGGGATTACTTTCTTCTTTTTACAGAATACGAGAGAATAAGTTAATTTAATAATCTTGTATGTAGATTTAATTTTATCTAGGTATACAGAGTGTAAGGGACAGCCTTCCACAAACTTTAAGGGCTTGCTCAGTAGACAAAACTGAACAACCTTCCACAAGATTTGTTTTCAGGAAACGAAAAAAAAAATCGGCTCCACACAAACTGTCTTAACAAGTTCTTAATTCTGTACGGTGAGCCTGATTTTTTATTTTTTCGTTTCTTAACAAAAAGGCTTGTAGAAGGTTGTTCAGTTTCGTCTACTGAGCAAGCCCTTAAAGTTTGTGGATGGCTGTTCCTTACACTCTGTATACACCGCTAAATTTTGATCGTTTTAATCGCGTGGAGCGTCGATCCAGTACATGAAACACTCTCGATTTGTAAAGACAAAATTAAAAAATAAAGTACCTTTTTTTTCAAAACTCGTATTAATTTACGCATGTACGAAATTAATTTCCTTACGAAAACGTCTGCTGAGCGAGTCCAATGACCTATAGATAGTTTTTACGCAACGCCGACTACTACCTACAGGTCATTGGACTTGCTTAAAATTTAACGGTGTATATGTAGAAAGAGAAACTGACTTACTGAGACAGCCGACACTACTTGGACTAGGAGCGTGAAATTAATTATGCACAAAGTTTCCTTTTATGACGTAGTTAAGCATTAAGAGACGATTTTCCAAAATTCATCCTATAAGGGTTGAAACCTACATTTACATGAGCAAAGTCGCTGGGAGAAGCTAATTTATAATAATACTATTATATTCCACAAGTTTCACACAAAGCCTTCTAATCCCAGACTAAACAGTGCTTGTGCTATGAGTACTAGATAACTGATAGACATACTTATATAAGATCCCATTAAAATAGATAGACAAACTTTTAGCAATCATTCAAACCACCAAAATAAAGACAATGGTAAAAAAAAACGCTTACTTACAAAGAAAAAAAAAACATCTAACGAAAATACACTGAAACTGTTGGTTACGCGATGCATAAACACATCTCTTATTCTGATTTTATAAAATACCTACGTCACCGGTCGCCGCGTTCATTGATCAACTCGTGCCTTCTCACTCTAACATAGACCGAGGCGCGAGTATTACATTTTTTAGTATTAGATTATTGGATGTGTTTATTCTTGAGTGCCATCTATTATTTTAGGTAAAAATAAAAATATATATTATCACTGTTTTTTTTTGTTGTTGGATATGTTTGGTTAGACGTACTGAACGCTGTGTTAAAATTTGCCCATCTATTTTATTGGGACCTTATACACCGTTAAATTTTAATCGTTTTAATCCCGTGGAGGGTCGATCCGGTACATGAAATACTATCGATTTGTTAAGATAAAATTAAAAATAAAGTACCTCTTTTTCAAAACTCGTATTAATTCACGCATGTACGAAATTAGTATCTTTAAGAAAACGTCAGCTGAGCGAGTTCAATGACCTGTAGGTACTTTGTACGCAACGCCGACTATTAACTACAGGTCATTGAGCTCGCTCAGCTCACACAAACATTTGTCTTGGTTGTGAATCAACCACGATCTCCGCCATAACAGTCCACTACCCACTAGACCAACAGGCCTAGTCAATATGATATCAGCATTATGATACTGTTAGAGGAAAACAATTTTATGTAATCAATTACACGTGTTACTAGAGCAATATCCTCTCAACGTTGATTGTATTACCGGCTTATGTCAGGCTTCCGTATTCTTTCGATATATTTATTATACCAATACTTACTGCAGCCAGCAGCGTTGCCCGCATGATAGTAAAGAAAACCCTAAGGAAACATACTCCTGGGATACAAATTATCATCATCATCATCAGCCTTTTTATTGTTTCTACTGCTGGGACTCAGACCTTCTCTCTAGGAGAGGGAATGGGCTGTAATCCACCACACGGGCACAGTGCGAGTTGGTCAATGTCGCATGTATTCGAATTTTTAGTTCAAGGGCATGCCGGTTTTCTCACGATGTTTTCCTTCAACGTTTTAAGAGCAGTGGTAATGAAATAAATTACACAAAGTAATGCGCCTGGCTGGGTTTGAACCCGTGACCTTCAACTTGTATGTCGGGGTCAATACCACTCAGCCACCACTGCTCCATCCTAATAAAAAGTATATTGTGTGCTATTCCAGGACATGCTCTACTTTAAGGATGGTGCGGGGATACTGCACGGTCTCCCGCGTACCGGCGAGCCTTCTGGCTGGCCTACCACCGTGGGATCTGGAGGCAATAGTCCTTGCACACATGCACGATATGCGCGTGGAGATGCAACGCCGGGGTGAAGGTCCGCTACCGCGACAGGTCACGGCATGGCGGACAGAGCCTCGGCGGGATCTCATGTTGAAATGGCGTCAACGACTATCGCAACCCAGTGCTGGGCACGCCACAATCATGGCGGTAAGTCCCCTCTTTGAGGCGTGGCTGGAAAGACCTCACGGCGTCTTTACCTTCCGCATGACGCAGGTCCTCACCGGTCATGGTTCGTTCGGGAGTTTCCTGCACCGGATTCATGCGGAAGTAACGCCCGGGTGTCGCCACTGTGTGGAACGCCCGGAGGACACGGTGGAGCACACAGTCGAGGTGTGCCCTGCTTAGGCGGAGCATCGCCGTGCCCTCGTGGGGGCGATCGGCGGCGGAGACCTCTCACGCCGGGCCTTGGTTGAGGCCATGGTCCGGAGCGAGGAGGAGTGGCAGGCGGTCGCCGACTTCTGCGAAGCAGTAATGCTCGCAAAGGAGGAGGCCGAACGCATCAGGCAACGGCGTTATCGCTGCCGCCGCCGACGGGATTCTGATCCCGATTTCCGGCCAACGTAAGTGAGCAATGGGTAGCTCACTGTCCGGCCGTCCGGTAACTGTCCAGACCAAGCCCAAGTCGTCGACGGCGCGCACTGTTCCCGCGCGCCTCAAGGAGTTATCAACAGCAGGGACCCAGCCGGGTCGAAGCCTACTGGGGCCAGGGTTATCCGAAAGGGCGCTCGAGCCCCGGTATGAAGGCTAGAAGGAACGGGGTGGGTCTTTTAGTCAGTAAGAGTCTGACACTATCTCCCGCTCCGCCCAAGGGCGGGGGATGTCAATGCATGATTTTTCCCACCATAAAAAAAAAAAAAAAACGACATGCTCTACTTATGTCTCAAATTTCAAGGAAACCGACTGAATGGTTTTTGTATGAAAGAGTAACAAACAGCTGTACATCTTCACACATCCATACATGCAAACTTTCACGTTCATAATATCATAGCTTAGTATTTTTAATACTTAATAATTTTAATTTTAGTTTGTTGATTAAAAATTGTAGTTATATGTGGCGATAAAATAAAAATAGCTTCATAATTCAATGGTTTTACGGAAAAGAGAATAGAAATAGTGTGAGTTACGCATTTACAAAGCTATTTGTATAGAAAAGTGTGAAACGTCAAACTGTACTTATTAGATTTGCCGGGTTTTATTTTTAAACAACTATAATTACAGTAGGTAAATTAAAATAATAATAATAATAAAACTCTGCGCTAATTACAACTAACTAAAATCAAACTAAAATATGGCGTCAAAAAACTCTTCCACATCGCTGTCGTCTGGTAATGTGTCCAAAAGACTGGCGGCATTGCCACGCTGTATGGCAATGCTTAACCTCTGCCCGAGGTAAAAGCCAGTAAATTAAGGTTTTGTTTTTATTGAACAAATGCCAAAACATCTATTTAAAACTGAGGCAATAATTCTACCTTACATCGGCATCCAAAGTAACTCCAAGTAAGAAAGCTACTGAGAATTTCCCTCGAGACAAATTACCTAAAGCCGCCTCCATCAGCAGATTTGTACTCTGTTCAAGGAATTCTCACCTGATTACAGACAACAGGGAAATCAATGATATGTGAACAATTTGTTAGATTTCCTTTTTCAGCCTAAAGGTATTGAAATTGGTTATGTAAGTAGGTAGGTACTAACAAAATAAATCGAAGTTAGATTTAAATCCTCGTAAAGTATAAAATCAGCGCTATCAAATATAAAAATACATTTAAAAAAAACTTAAAAACACGCTCTCATAGCATATCAAACTAAAAAGTGTAAAATAATTTTCAATATAGGTAGAAAATAATAATAACAACGAAAAATATTAATATTATTGTGATAAAAGAAAAATCACAACACTGCAAACACCACAGCACTGATTGGTTGGATTTGTTTTTTCACTACAGCATTATTTGTTTATATGTATGTATTTACTATTGTATTTGTTTTTCTTCTGTCTGTCTATTTATTAATTCATTAAACCCTAAGCGAACTCGCGCACTTATTGTCTTTCTATTGTGTCTGTAATTTCCACGATTGAAAGGTTAAGTTGCACCTGCCATCTTATGTTTCTGCACCACCCTAAGATCGACTGGCAGATAATGCCTGAAGCATTAGGTCCGCCTTTGTACAGTTTTTTGTGCATAAAGATTTAATAAATAAATAAACGCGTTGGGGCGCTTTTTGTCATTTTCGTAAATCGAGCACCCGCTTTTTCGCGGCGTATCCCTAGTTTAAAATACTAAATTATTTCAAGATATCGCGTGAGAAGGTAAACACCCTCCAAAATAATGTTCCTGACACCTCTATCTTCTTAAAAATAACGTTTACAAAGGATTCAACAGTAATTTTTCAGCACGAGTGTTCTATAAAAACATTGTAGAAAATCTGAGCCGTATAAAAAGTGTATACCTAGATGTAGAAGCTCCCGGCGCTGTCACGTCGCTCAATGCCAACTATAAAACCGAGTAGCCAAGCTACGTGAGTGTTCCCCCTCCCGATGTAGGATAAAACTGAATTTATGTACATAGGCCGTTAAAAAAGGGCTGATATATATCCCCCGGGATGGGATCAAGACGAATTACCCAATAATATTGGAATTAGATCGTGACAAGTAATGGAAATCGGTTTAAAAATACTGTCAATTGGGATGAGACCTCTTGTGAGATTTATTTGATGAAAACTTATTTGGTGAGTGTCTTTTGATTTTTGAACGTGATGCCATTTTTATCCAGTTTTATTTTTGGTTCATCTACATCTACCTACACTAATGTAATAAAGAAGTAAAGTTTTTTTTTTTTTTAGGAGGTTATCTCTTGAAGTACTATAGCCCGATTCACGTAATGAAAACCGTAACGATATCGTAGCGATTTAGTTGTTTAGACCATTTCCGTATTCACATCCAACAATCGAGTTTGAACGACACCGATTTTATAGTCATTTGAAATTCGCTGATTTAAAAAAAAAATCTGTATTACATTATCCTGGTAGAATACTTATTAATGTAACTAGAAATAAGTCGATAGATCGTGAATACCGCTTTTGGATAGGACTTCGATCGAACGACTATAAAACTTGCGGCTTGTTTGATTTTACGTGAATCAGGCTACAGGTCCGATTGCTAAAATTTTTTCAGTGATAGAAAGCTGCTTTATTCTTAAGTGACATAGGCTATATTTTATGTACGCGGGCAAAGCTCCGGGCAAAAGCTAGTGTTGTATAGAATACAGATTAGTTATATACTTGCACAGAAAGTAGGTACAAGTTATACAAGGTGCAGGTTTGAAGCTGCAAAAAATTTCAGGAGGTAATTATGTTAGTGATTCTCGACCCGAATCAATAACAAAATGAGTAGGTAATTTTTTTTATTTTTTTTCTTATTTATGGAAATCGGTATGTGTGAACTACCTTTGTTAAAACGCAGCCAGTCTGATACCTGCCTTATAACCGCGCTTTCACACACACAAACACGCAATGATAGTTTCATAATAAAGCACCTATCATCGTCCCGTGCGGACACACCCTAGCCACGCCCCCGCGGCCATCGATCAATCGATTTACTTTAGTGCAATTGTTGTCACCGACGTGTGCATACGCGTGCACTTTCCGCTCTCAGGTTCGCCTTCGGTTAACGGTTACGTACGCGGTGTCTAGTGCTAAAAAATGACGGACCAATACTCAAATGTAGAATTGACGGAAATGGTCCGCTTGTATGCTATCAGTGGAGACAGCGTATCTTGAGCTATCGAGATGTTCGTAGAACTGTTTCCCAATAGCCAAAGTCCATTTTAAAATAAGACTAGTGTACGCAAAGGAAATCACCAGTGTTACACAATTACGTGAAAAGGTGATAAGTGCTTTCGAAACTTTGAAAACAAATGTGTTTGTGCTACGTAAATTAAAAGGAAATCAACAACGTCGTGCTAGACTCTGCCTGGATTGTGAAGGTGGACACTTTGAACAATACCTCCAGGTAACATAAGTAGGTACCTACTTAGGTAATTTATTTATTTCATTTGTGAACATAAAAAAAACATTTGTAAATAAGTTATTAGCCAAATCAATTTGATTAACGTAAATCAGTTGATTTAAAATTTTTAACTATGCCAAAAATACCTACCTATCAGGTAAGATAAATCATTAAAAACCCTATCTACCTACCTACTTAACTAGCACAAATTACCTTGAGGTATTTTTGTCGGTCCTCAACCCGTTAAAAAGTAGGAAGGGATGTTTTACATCAACCAATTTAATCCACACGAAAAAACGAAATTATTACGGAAAATTGACCTTGATAATGAATTACCTACAACGCGCCGACTGCGATTGCATGTAGGTAGGTATGTAGGTATCTACCTACTACTTACTAGACGCCGTCGTCCGTTTTGTTTAGTGCCTAAATCCCGCGCGCGCGCGCTCGCTTTCATCATACCGAGAGGGCATGTCAACATCTTGTAGGTACAACATACTAACATTATGCGTCTCAGTAATAAAGCAAAACTAAGGCTAACATAAATAAACATTATTTTGGCTAAGCTATGTTCCGTCTAACTTGCAATCATAGTTTCAAAGTTAAGCAGCAGGTACACGAATAGGTATTGCTTACGTGATATGTAATGGTGCCTTTACACGTCGAATCAGCTTCGGCCAATCGCCATTCCTAGCCTTTGTGTAATGCTGGGCTGGGCCCACGAGTAAACGCACCATAAGGTTTATTGACCTTGGCCTAACCTCTTTTTCATCAGCTGATAGGTAAATAACTAACGACGCAACGTCAACTTGTACTTTTAAAAGATTTTCGCATTGTAATGATGCTTAAAAATTAGTTAATTAACGAAATTACATTATGATCATCGAAATTTAACTAGGTAGGTACATTTAAGGCTAAATTATTCGTTTTTAACATTTCGTAGAATAAGTGGGCGGAGCCTCGTACAGGTTGACGCCCTCACACACACAGAGACATGACGTACGATAAATCGAATCACAACGGGTGATTCTGTTTTTTTAAGAAGTGTATTTAGAGAGTTATTCTGAAAAACGGTTAAAATTAAAAAAATTAAATAGCAAGTATTACTGATTATTGACCAGGTTTCGTATTTTTACATGATTATTTATGAGTTTTATTACAACCTCCTGAAATATTGTGCAGTTTTAAAACTGCACCTTGTATAGTAAGAAAAGCATTTTATTGAAGTCTGATGGTTGCCCTAAGTGTCTGGCTATAGATGACCGTGATTACTTATACCATCAAAAAGAAAATGTAAAAAAAAATAGCTATATTATTAAATGATATCAGTAAATAATTTGAAATAAGCAGTATCTACAATAGATACAATTTCAAGTTTAATAAATTTTTTATTATAAATTCACTCAGTTCGAGATCAATATACTTGTAGTTAAAATATAAATGATCTTGTACAAGTCAGGGATTCAAAAATTCATGTTATCAATTTAAATTCTTATCGGTCAGAAATTCACCAATTGAGGAATCACTTTTATCAATTAATCGATCTAATTTTTAGGAATAGTTTTTATTTCTTGTTGGTATAAAAATATGTAGTTCTTAGCATATAAACAAAATAAATAAGGACAATTATGTTAGGAGTATCTCGACCAATTATAATACAATAAAATCCTTGGCATATCTCAATACTGTATTGCAAAAATCTTATCGTCTAACCCAACCCTGTCATTTACAAGCGCGGTCACAAACAAATGAATATCTACGCTTTACCGAGCATCTCTCAGCCACATTGAACAATACAAAAGCTTTCACAAATTGTGATAATGAGAAAGTATTTTGTATTCCAAATTTGTAATGAACAAAGACTTTGAAAGCGGAGATCGGCGGTTCCAGGCATTAATTAAATTTTGATCCGACAATTCAGTAAAGTCCCCACCGATGCAGACGCCATTTTCCCACGAAATTCATCTCAGCTGTGACATCATCATCTTTCTGCTATTATCCCATGTTACTTAAGATCACAGCATGTTTTGGTCGTCTATTCAATCCTGTCAACCGTTACGCTATTAAGGTGCCATTCGAACCTCAGCGGCAGGCTGCGGACGCAGGCTGCGAAGCCAAGTAGCACCCGCATGACACGCAGCCGTTGCCTGCATCCGCAACCGGGAATAATTCCGAGGCTGCCTGCACGTGCTGCCAGTCGCAAATCTACGATTCAATCTAATATGAGTGCTATCGGCTCGAAATAACGATTATTTTGGGACCTGTCTAAACAGGTTAGAGTGACGTAACTGCGTGCGCATCGTCTTGCGGACGCAACACTACTGCCCCCCTAGCCAAGTTACAACCGTATCGTGTCGAATTCCTTTCTCCAATCGGTAACGCTTCGGTGTCAGCAATTGTAGAAAATGATAAGTGGGTAGCCATGTTGACGCTCCTGCGTTGGCCGCTCGTTCTACAATGTAGCGTTTGTTTATCAAAGGATGTAGCGTTAAACGTTGTAGAAATTCATTCTATCATTTTGAACGATGTGAACGTGGCTACGAATTTTCTATTCGTTTGTTCCGACCACGCGACTTTACGTTGAGATGACGTCATTCCCATACGTTTTATCACTTTTCGACAGCGTTAACGATTGCAGAATAACAACTTGGCTAAGCGTGCTGGTCTGTGATCGGCTGCGGCTGCAGGTCGCGGCAGTACTCGCAGCCGAAGCTCGGCAGCACGTGCAGCCGCTGTCGCGTTCGGAATGATTTTCACAAAAATCCTTACTACTACATAGAAAACCAGTCATGTAGCTGCAGCCAGCTTCGTGCTGCCGCTGCATGTGCTACCTGCATTCGCAGCCTTCCGCCGAGGTTCGAATGGCACCTTTACTGACTCCCTTTTCTTCCAAATCACTCGAAACAAAATATCGAAAATAATAATAATGCTACTTAATCAAAATCAAAACGTATTATGAAAAGAGAAGGTGATAAAAGTGATAATTAAAAGTCCTTTATTATCGTTTTTGATGTAATTAATGAAACGTTAAACGATAATAGCTTGTTGTTCAATTTCAGCAATTAATTGACAGAAAGTTCTGTAGGATGTCGAGTCTCTACAGGAGTTTGTCATTGTGTCGACTTTGAATTAACTTAAAGTTCAAAGACGTTATATGTAAAGTTCAAGTACGGGTTCGCATTTTTTTATTAATTACTAGCATCTGAGTTGACGGTTAAGTTAAAGACTTATCTACCTAAGAACTGATTGACTCCTTCATCTTTGTATGTTAATATCTTTTGCTCGCGGCTTCGCCCGCGTACAAAAATATAGCCTTATATATATATATATATATATATATATATATATATATAATGTAGCCTATGTTACTCAGGAATATAGCAGCTTTCTATCGGTAAAAAAAATTAGCAATCGAATCAGAACTTTCAGAGATTACCTATTACAAACAATAAAACTGGACAAGTGCGAGTCGGACTCGCGCACAGAGGGTTCCGTGCAAACTACAAAACTCGATTTTTTTTCCGAATTGCAAAAAACTTTTTTTTTTGTGTCGTAGGTAACATAATATCTGTGCTATAAGACCTTGCTTTGTGCCAAATTTTAGGACTCTGAGTCAACGGCAAATACCCTATGAATTTAAATCTTTGAGAGTATCAAAATATACGTTTTATTGCGACATAAACGCTCGTATCTTTTTTGTTCGTTAACATAAAAGTTTGATTTTTTCACAGCTTGAAGGGACCGTAGACCTGAGTATATGGTTTTAATTTCAACTCGATACCTTCACACGACAAACTTTAACTCTTTATATTATTATATATTATTTTTTATTATATATATTAGTGTAGATTTATTTATTTAACAATTCTTCTACATTAATTGTATTCTACACAATAATAAAAGAAAAGAAGAAGGTAACAGAAGAATAGTTCAAAGCTAATGCTTATTTTTAAAGAAATCTCTTCAACATACCTGCGAAAGGAGAGTGGGAGAAAATGGAGATGTAGACACTGTGTGTAAAAGTACAAGGAAAATTAGTACACACAAAAACATAGCTAGCAATGAAATAATATAAGCGTGTGTTTTTAGTTTGTGGGTATCATCGATATATATGTAGGTACTACGCCACAGTACGGACGTGCCCAACACTCACTTCAGTCAACTCAGGTGTAATGTGGACTGTACACCTTGAACATTACACTATGTTGAACAAAACACGTAAGTGCCGCGAAATTTTTGGCGCTCAAGACATTTTGGTTGCGAAAACAGTATCTTCTAAAAGCTATATTAGCGCTGCATGTTTTAATAGTTCTGTTATACAACATAATGCCAATGTATGCAAGCAACTGATAAATAAATAAATGTAGCGCTGCAGCGAACTTTTGTTTTAACTGTTCAGTATTTTGACAAATAGTATTCATGAAAGGACTTGTCTATCACTAGAATATAAGTCGATGGTGGGTATAAACTAAATAATTCCCAAAATAATTGACGCTTGAGTCCGTAAAGTTTGTGCCCTAATCGAGAGTTGGGGTTGTGGCAAACCACAAAGAAGATGGCGGGACGGGTTAGACGTCTTCCTTAGAATTTCTTAGCACAGGTCCAGAGCCGAAAACAATGAAAGGAATGGAGAAGCCTTTGCTCGGCAGTAGGCTAACAGGAGTTTGTGGGTAATAAATATTGTAATAATAATAATCTTGCAATCCAAACGCAAACGCGCTCGGGAGAAGGATGCATAATCCAGTAAGGTGCTGGTAGGGATCTTGACCGTACTTCCGGGATTGGCCTGATAGCCGTGGTATACCTCTCCACTCCTCAAAACACATCAGGATATGTTGCCCTCTTGTTGCTTCGTCACTTCGTGCTAGCGACCGTTTCGGGGGCCCATTTGTTGAGTGTGCAAGTCACCCCCTGCCTTTTTATCGATGGAAATTACAAACATTGTTCAGGCAGGAGCCATAGTCTTAACATAGTTCCTGGTAACCAGTCCACTTAAGACTCCAAAAACCATAACCTTATATTAGTTTTCCACATGTTGCAATAGTTTCCCTTCAACCGGGGGTTGTCCTTGGATGCACTAGCATAGCGCATATAGGGATAATCACCGGTTGGTACCACGTCCCATTAAAAGCATCTAAAAGGGCCTCTGCGAGTTGGTTTCGGCTCCTCGTATGCCTTCCAAAGGTCCAGGATCTCAGGGTCTTGAGATAAATAAATAAATAATCTTGCAATCTTGTTGTTTAGTTTGGCAAGACTGACACTGGAAAAAATCATACAATAAGATGAAAATTGCAAACAAATAGGTACACGAAAGATGAAGAATAATAATATACTCTGCTTGAAAAAAAAAAATATTAGACTTGGAAAAAGCACTAGAGTAGTCAGTGAAATTCAAATTTTCTTAATTTTTTTTTTATATTTTCCAGATCAGAGTTTATTATTATATCATACCCTTATTGCAAAAATCAACTAAACACACCAAGATTTTTGTATTATTATTATAGTATTATTATTGTATTTGATCAAATCTGTAGGTTATTTACTTTTTCCTGAAGCTATCTTTGTAAATAAGTGTTGTAGCTAATACACATTTTTACCTGTAGATGCCAAGTTCAAATTTAACGATGATCAGGCTGTTAATGAAGATGATTATGATCGATTTTAAAGTGCATCTAAACTTGGCATTGGATTAGATTTCAACCCTTTTTTAGGCGAACAATTAGCCGATAGGAACTTGGCCCCCTTTTTAACAGGTATTTTTTTAGTGGGATGAATATTTTACAAAACAAGTCTTTATAGTATTATTAAATGGAATAATACTATAAAGACTTGTTTTGTTTAAGTATATTTAAATACATATTTTATACATTTTTAAATATTTCCTTAATAAAAATATATATGAATATAAGACGGTTCTAACGATACCTCATATGTCGATTTCCGATAAGTAGATTAGGAGCTATGAGGGAACAGATGAACATACTCACATACATACATAGCCTGTCAAAATCATAACCCTTCCGTTGGCTTTGCCGTAGTCGGTTAAAAATAGTAGCTCACCGGCATCGGAAACAGGGTGCAAGCTACCAGTGGTCAGGTCAGGGCTCCTGAGAGAGGAATCTCTTAACAATATGAACCGTGTCCAGGAGTATCACTTTCTGAATCAAGCCCTTGATCCAGTCGCCTAACGCGAGCCTCCTCAGATGTTGTTCGAGGCTCTTTGATATTAATCCATTAGCCGCCACTATTATCGGTACAATGACTGCTGTATCGACTCCCACATGTCGATAACCTCGCTAGCTAAGTCAAGATACTTAGATATTATTATTATAATAGTTTCAATATTATGCCCGCGGAGGATCAATGTACTTCATGGGCAACCTTTAAGCGGCCCCCTGTATTGTACTACACTACGAGTATTAGTTAACACTGTGAGTTCCATTTTATTATTTGCCAAAAATAGGTTACCGGTTGGTCAATTGAAATCAAGCTACCAAAGAAGGTGACAGATTACCGTGGAATAAAGAACCTTTTGTTAATAAATCTGCATAGGTACCCGAAAAACAAACAATGATCTGCTTTTCATTACTAGATCAAGTAAAGGATCACGATACATGTCGATTCAAGACAGCTTTATGTCTTTCATTCCGGTTTTAGGGTTCCGTAGTCAACTAGGAACCCTTATAGTTTCGCCATGTCTGTCTGTCCGTCTGTCTGTCTGTCTGTCTGTCTGTCCGTCTGTCCGTCCTCGCTTAATCTCTGTGACCGTTAGCACTAGAAAGCTGAAATTTGGTACCAATATGTATATCAATCACGCCGACAAAGTGGTAAAATAAAAATTGGAAAAAAATGTTTTATTAGGGTAGCCCCCCTATATGTAAAGTGAGAAGTGATTTTTTTTTAATTTCAACCCTAACGTGTGATAATATATTGTTGGATAGGTATTTAAAAATGAATAGGGGTTTACTAAAATCATTTTTTTATAATGTCAATAATTTCGGAAATAATCGCTCCAAAAGTAAAAAACAATGTGTCCCCCCCCTCTAACTTTTGAACCATAAGTTTAGAAAATATGAAAAAAATCTGAAAAGTAGAACTTTATAAGGACTTTCTAGGAAAATTATTTTGAACTTGATGGAAAGAACATTTTTGTACAAAAAAGACAAAAGGGTTCTACAAAATAATTTCTGGACTAAGTTTGTAGTATAATCGTATATGCAAGCATTTTTTTAAACTCATAAGTGGGTACACTTATTGTGACGGACGGGAAACTACGGAACCCTACACTGAGCGTGGCCCGACACGCTCTTGACCGGTTTTTTTTAAATTAAGAATGTCAAAAAATTTAAGAGAGTCAATGACCGTTATTCTACGTTTATTTGGCCCTTAGTTATTACGGTTTAAGTGAAAGAAGATTGATGCCATAAGATTAGAGTAATTTTATTTTAGTACTCGTAAACCTAATCGTGACCTAGATCATTACTCATGGTAGGCGATAGCTGTGGTCGAATATACAACAAATATAGCCTGAAGATATCTATGACTGGTGGCTAATATTGAATTTTACTGGGTCTCTTTAGCGGTATGAAGTGAGACGCGGGAGCTGGGAGTACATCTTTGTAGTTACAGTGATTGGCTCGACGATCCAATCACTGAGCGCTCAAGATTCGTGCCGGTATTTGTAACTAACGTTTAAATTACAACAAGAAATAAGAAGTTTTAGTTTTATCGAACAGTATGTAAAATCCCGCAAATATCAATTGGAAAGGGAGGATCCTCCGACCAGACAGGTATTGTATTTGGTCTGGACAACTGCCCAATAGTTTGTTTCAGACTGTTGTATACCTATGGGTTGCGTGTTATGAATGATTGTGATAAATCTTTATTAGATTATAAATTTTCAATACATTATGAGAAAATCGTCTTGTGTACTACGATAAATCACATCCAAATTCATTAGTTTCTGACATAATCGTGTCTTATTTAGGAAAAATAGTTTACGATTCTCGCGATATTATACAATCTTACGGGCTTTGTAATTTTCCGGTGACATACATATAAATACTACAAGGAATTAAGTAGCTAATTCATTTCTTTGCAGGAAAAGCAATTATGAAGACATCGATTTTGTAATTATTTACAGCAAAATATTGACTTAAAATTATTATTAACTGCAATAACAAACAGTTTTGAAAGATATTTCCGAGAAATGTTGACAATAAATTTCCATTTGTACTCAAGGGAAACGTCGAGAAAGTTTAATTAAATTAAATTATCTCACAATCATTTCGCTAATTAATTCAATAGCAAAGCGTTTTCGAATCGCCGAACTAAATGAATTTATATTTTGGAATATTTCGTAAATATCACAGATTGATGGAAGTTTACATAACCTCGGATGTTTAAGTAAATGACAACTTATTTATTTCCTCGAATAAAACATTATTTTTATGAGAAACCCGAAACACGTGTCTAGTATTTTTATGTAAATAATCTATTGTACTTACTAAATTTCATAACTGTCATGAAAAATGTCAGTAAAAATACATGGTCACCAGGCCACTCAGGCGACTGAGGGGCTGTTTTGCGCTTGCACCCACCTTTTTTTTTTATTTTTTTATGGTGGGAAAAAATCATGCATTTACATCCCCCGCCCTTGGGCGGAGCGGGAGATAGTGTCAGACTCTTACTGACTAAAAGACCCACCCCGTTCCTTCTAGCCTTCATACCGGGGCTCGAGCGCCCTTTCGGATAACCCTGGCCCCTGTAGGCTTCGACCCGGCTGGGTCCCTGCTGTTGCTGACAACTCCTTGAGGCGCGCGGGAACAGCGCGCGCCGTCGACGACTTGGGCTTGATCCGGACAGTTACCGGACGGCCGGACAGCGAGCTACCCATTGCTCACTGTCCGCAAGCCCGCGCCTACGGTGGCCGGAAATCGGGATCAGAATCCCGGCGGCGGCGGCGGCGTCGATAACGCCGTTGCCTGATGCGTTCGGCCTCCTCCTTTGCGAGCATTACTGCTTCGCAGAAGTCGGCGACCGCCTGCCACTCCTCCTCGCTCCGGACCATGGCCTCAACCAAGGCCCGGCGCGAGAGGTCTCCGCCGCCGATCGCCCCCACGAGGGCACGGCGATGCTCCGCCCAAGCAGGGCACACCTCGACTGTGTGCTCCACCGTGTCCTCCGGGCATTCCGCACAGTGACGACACCCGGGCGTCACTTCCGCACGAATCCGGTGCAGGAAACTCCCGAACGAACCATGTCCGGTGAGGACCTGCGTCATGCGGAAGGTAAGGACGCCGTGAGGTCTTTCCAGCCACGCCTCAAAGAGGAGACTTACCGCCAAGATTGTGGCGTGCCCAGCACTGGGTTGCGATAGTCGTTGACGCCATTTCACCATGAGATCCCGCCGGAGCTCTGTCCGCCATGCCGTGACCTGTCGCGGCAGCGGACTTTCACCCCGGCGTTGCATCTCCACGCGCATATCGTGCATGTGTGCAAGGACTGTTGCCTCCAGATCCCACGGTGGTAGGCCAGCCAGAAGGCTCGCCGCTTCGCGGGAGACCGTGCAGTATCCCCGCACCATTCTTATTGCCATGACCCTCTGGCAGGCGTTCAGCATGGACGCCGGTTGCTTTTTCAGCGACGGCGCCCACACCGGCGCCCCGTAGAGGGCCATGGACCGAACGATCCCCGCGTAGAGCCTCCGGCAGGAGGCATCTGGACCCCCAAGGTTGGGCAGGAGCCGCTTGAGCGCAGCCCCGGCCCGGTTGAGTTTGGGAGCCAGACGTCGGAAATGCTCCACGAAATTCCACTGGCTGTCGAGGACGAGTCCCAGGTACTTCATCGTCGACCCGACACCGATGTGAACTCCTCCTACCGTTAGTTGGGAACTCAATGGCGGCGCGTTCCGAGGGCGGCGACCGTGAAAACACATAGCCTCGGATATGGCGCTTGCACCCACCTGTTTGCTATAGTGTCTCATACCTGATATAACCTGCCGTGACCTCTGTTATACTTAGTGTCGATGGTATCCAACTTATAACCTTTTAAAATATTTTTGGGAAAAAATATAACACGTTGTACGGTTTCGTCACAGCGCTAATTTGTTTCCTATTCTTTGTTTTTTTTTCACTAGATTCATGTATTCTTAATCTACATTTTTTTGTCTCTTCGCTGTAGTTTGAGTAAATATAAGTATATATTATATGTAGTGTATTTGTATTCTAAGTATTTACGAGTATTTATTTAACAGTTCATGCACATGGGTACAGAGGCGGACTTAATGCCTTAGGCATTCTCTTCCAGTCAACCTTTAGGTGATGCGGAGAAAAAGTAGTGGTAGGTGCAATAATAGAGTGAGAAAAAGGCGAATACAAGAATTGATATACTAATAAACCATAGAATAAATATATTATATACAATTTAAAAATTTTATAGGTTAATTGTATAATTTTAAAATATGTAATTAATGTTTACTATTGCACCTACAATTATTTGTCTCTGTATCACCCAAAGGTTGACCGGTAGAAAATGCCTTAACGCATTAAGTCCGCCTCTGTACTCTTGTGTGCATAAAGAATAAATAAATAAATAAAAACTATTGGAATCTATTCAGTTACTGATTCTGAACAAACTATATTCAGGTTTCGCAGAAACTAAAAATAATGGTGTATAAGCACACCCAAGACTTATTTACAAAATATTGTCAAAAACATGTAATATTTTAAACACACAAACACATGTAAAGGTTGTCTGTAAAAAATCGCTTTTAGCGATAAGACCACTTATTGTGGCCCCCTATTAATTTTAAGTTTCTTATGTAACTGCTTTATTTTTGGTGTACAATAAAGAATTTATCTATCTATCTATTTACGACTAGATTCTGTGTAAAAAAGTCACTTCCCAGAATCTTACCAGTATACGAGTACATAACATTAATTAACAAAACTTCGTTTGAATATTGTTCGTTTACGAAAATTTTGTTTTGGAGAAAGAGAGTAAACGTTAAAGAGAGTAAACATTAAATATGAAAATAACAACTAGAAACCGACATTCTAACTTAAATAAAATTAAAATCATGTTACTATAAATTTTTAACTAAATTAGATTAGATTTCAAGCGATCCAAGAAAACTAAATTTTAAAAAGAATTTATTTATTAAACAATGAGGGTTCTTTTTTTAAATTACATTCACCAGGTGCCAGGACTGAGTCATCACAATCAGGCACCTGTCAAAATGCTTAATATTTATGACATTAGTCAAATTAATGTCAACGTCTTAAAATATGCCTTTTCAAAAGTAGAAAACTCTCCGATAATATGGGAAGTGGACATTTCGAGAAAGGGACTATTTGAAACCAAGGGACATTTTGGGAAAGGGACATTCTAAGCCTTAACGCTATGTGGCACCAAATGGTGATATGAATTCCTGAAAACTCTCATAGATTGCTTACAGTTTGCACCAAAACGTCAATTTGACTGGCCTGTTGATCAAGTAGTTAGCGGCCCTGACTGCTATGCCGGAGGTCGTGGGTTCGATTCCCACCCAGGACAAATGTTTGTGTGATGAGCACAATCATTTGTTCAGTGTCTAGGTGTAATAATCTATAATATGTATGTATTTAGAAATATATAAGTATGTTTATCAGTTGTCTAGTACTCATAACACAAGCTCTGCTTAGCTTGGGACTAGACGGCGTTGTGTTAGTTGTGGTATATATATTTTGTGGTATGTTGTGGTATAATTGTACCTATAAACTGAAAACTGAATGCAAACATTGAGCATAATTTTAATGTTAGGCCTAAAAATGACAAGTTTCTGTTCCCGAGCATATTGATTGCCTGGGTACAGAGCAGTTAGAATATGCGACTGTTGGCCTCGAACAAACACCACACAAAAACAGGCACAGCCGCGCGACACCAGTAGTCGTTCCATCGACCTCATTACTCACTAACAGTAGCGTTGCGCCACCGGTACATGGTAGACATTCCACCCATACGCACAAAACGTTTTGCGAACACATTTATTGTGCGTACAGCCAAGGAGTGGAATTCCCTGCCGGAATCTGTGTTTCCTGATAGCTACAACTTAGGAGTCTTTAAGTCGAGAGTGAATAGGTTTCTTCTAGGCAAGCGTGCTTCATCTTCGACCACATCATCGCTTACCATCAGGTGAGATAGTGGTCAAACGCAAGCCTATCATTAATAAAAAAAAAAAAAAAAAAGTGTCCTGGAGCATTTTTTTTTTTGGTAAGGGAAATGCTCTTTATAGAACAAATCTTTACGAAAAATGACGTTCCAAAACTTCGGTGGCTCTTTTGAAAAATCCTGCATATCTGACAGGCATCGGCTCTAGTGGGTCCCGTCACTCATACTGACAGCTCTTTAGTGCATGCATGGAACACAAAATATCGCGAAGCTTGGATTTATAACCAGTTGGTAGTAATATGATTACTCTTGTAACATGGTATTTAAAAAAATACTCGAGAACGGTTAGGTACAAAAACTTCTACTCTTGGCAAAACACAGTAGTGCTAGTTTTCTTTTGCCGCAACTTAATGTTCAGTCTTGCTAACATTGCGGAGCTAGAGCAAGAGAAAATTACACAGTCAGTGTGTTGCTACGAGTCCCCAGAGTGGGCTAGCGTTGCATTTAATTGAAGGCTCGAGCCGACTAACATTGTTTAAAACGACCGCCTCTCCACACATGCCGACTAACGCTGGGGCTAACAACATGTTCTGTTACGTAATCATCACACGAAACAGGTATTTCAGGGTCTGGTATTCTGGAGCAGTGATATTGGAATAGTGGTACTATAATAATAATGTCAAAACCAGTATTTTTTTTTTACCTTATATGATTTAATGAAAATACCAATTAAAACCGTGCGATAAGCTTTTGACGTTTCATAAGTACCTATTTAAAGTATGTTTAAAATAGTAATTAGTTGTAATTAGCGTAGAATTTTACTATTATTTACTGTAATTATAGTTAAGTATTTTAAATAAAAATAAATGTCTGTACGTAGATAAAAAAGAAATAGTATGTGTAATTAATATTTTAACCGTGATTTTCCGGAACAGTTTAAATAGGAACACAGGAACTGTTGTTATTTAACGCTTGTCCAACGCAAACATCATTAATAATGGAGTGGGTTGTGGCTTCTGAAAGTGTTAGCACTAATGTTTCTTTCCACAGTTTAATTTATAATTGAATAATTAGAATGGGTTTGTTGGTGGTAAAAGTAACTAATTTACTATGGTTAGACAATATAACTAGAGGTGAATTTAAATGGACTCTCACCCTTTAATTTTATGTAATTTCCTATGCAGAATTAAATAACCGTTACAAATTGTTATGTATTGACATATATTACAGTTTTTATTGGAGTGAAAGAAGTTTCCTTCGAAAAGAAAGAAAATAAAGAAAGAATACTTGTTTATTTTGCACACAAAAACTTAAATTTTAAACAAAAATATTTTGTGCTCATGGCTGTACTGTAAAAAACGACATAGAATCTGTGCGTCTCGCAACCCATCGCATTCCCGCGACTCTTACCAGGTCATCGGTTCACCTTTTGAAAGGCCTTCCAACGCTGCGTCTTCCAGTGCGGGGTTAGTACTTTAGAATCTTTCGGCTCCATCGACCATCATCATGTGACCTACCCAATTTCCCTTAAGGGAGGCCTATGCTTTACAATCGACGTCTTTGGATGAGTTTGGTAGGTTTTTGTGAAAAAAAAAAAAGACGTGTGGCACTCGGGGACTGTCGCGGTAAAGCTATTGCATAGCATTTTTATCAACTTATGCAATTATAATTATTTATTTATTTTATTTATGCAGTAATTTTTTTCCTTTGTTTTTTTTTTCTTTGATATTAATTGAAGTTACACTTTCACACATTGAATTGAATTTTGATTGATTGTTCACTCATTTGTTTTCTTATCGGTCACCACGCTCAAAAAACAAATGAGTGGGGGGTGTTAGGTTATTTTCGTTACGGAATTTCTGGATTCGGTCTCCACGCTCAAGGCCCGCGATAGAAGCTATGCAATAGCTTAAAAAATTAAAAAATATAGAATTACACATTATAATTTGCCTCAGTTATTGGAACGGCTAGATTTCCATTTACCCCTATAAAACACGGAAACTATACAAAGCTAAAGTAAAATAACAGTGTACAAAACAGTTTTGGTTGCAAAACGGAATAAATTTCAGTTCCAACACTATTTCCAGAACTTAACTGGTTTACGACTAACTACAGAACCGCTGCTTTAACCAAGACTTGTTTACGGCAAGTTTTAGTTAACTACACGACAAGACATGTGTTTCTCTTTTAAAAGATTTAACTAACAACAATTTCTTGTAG
Organism: Mythimna ferrago; assembly: GCA_910589285.2. Lineage (NCBI taxonomy): Eukaryota > Metazoa > Arthropoda > Insecta > Lepidoptera > Noctuidae > Mythimna > Mythimna ferrago. The sequence continues at coordinate 18,655,644 of OU342689.1, read as the reverse complement.
TCATGCACGCGTTTTTATTTTAACTACTTTTGAAAATATTTTAAATGATTTAGTTGTTCTTTTTGCGGTGGGAACTAATCCAATGACTACTCTCGCTCTAGGGTGAAGCGAGAGGCCGTACCAGACGTTTACTGACTAAAACTATACCTGTGTTCTCTACGTTTAGGAGACGTGGTTTTGTTGAATATTCCCGTAGCCATGGCAGGTTTTTGTATTTTGTTTGAGCATTACTTTTGATTTTTTTTTTCCGATGGGAAAAATCATCCTATGACAACCCCCGCTCTTGGGCGGAGCGAGAGAGTGTCAGACTCTTACTGACTAAAAAACCCATCCCGTTCCTTCAAGCCTTCATACCGGGGCTCGAGCGCCCTTTCGGATAACCCTGGCCCCAGTAGGCTTCGACCCCTACTGTTGCTGACAACTCCTTGAGGCGCGCGGGAACAGCGCGCGCCGTCGACGACTTGGGCTTGGTCCGGACAGTTACCGGATGGCCGGACAGCGAGCTATCCATTGCTTACTGTCCGCAAGCCCGCGCCTACGGTGGCCGGAAATCGGGATCAGTATCCCGGCGCCGGCGGCGGCGGCGATAACGCCGTTGCCTGATGCGTTCAGCCTACTCCTTTGCGAGCATTACTGCTTATTACTTTTGATTGAACCTTCTTCCTAATATTGATTTGTAATATTATTACAAATCAATATTATTATTTTAGTTTGAAACATACAATAATTATGATTTCAAAATATTTGTACATTTTTATACTCAAATATTTAAAAATGTTATTAGGAGTAACCTACGTAATATTTTAAAGAATAAAGTAGGATTTATCACTTATTGGCGCTTTAATTTTCTGCTCAACTATATCAACAACAATAATAATAATAATAATTAGACTGAACAATAATTAGAATTAGATTATACCATTAAGAGATATATTAAAAAAAAAAAAAAAACATTTACAGAAAAGTACAAACGTGTTGATATTGCGTTTATATCCATTAATTATTTATTATACAATCATGTGATTTCCCAATAACATTAGAAAATATTCGTGTCTAAATAGTAACTTACATAGGATTTTATTTAAATTAATAGCACATTTGTGAAATATATAATCAGGTGGGATCGCAGTCAAGCAATAGTTTATATCAATTTAAAAAAATATATATAATATATTCACATAACGTAAATAGACATTTTTGAATTTTACTTTCAGAGTCCATTTCGAAGCTTGAGAACTTCTAAAGTACTACTAAAATTAATAAACAAAAATACGATCCAGTAGCCTTAAAAAAATAGTTATAGGTACAACTGCCAAATCAATAAATTACTATGAAAAAAAAAACAAAAGGCTGAGAACATTAACATAAAGCCATCTATGAATGTTTAATATGGAACGGGTGTTTCAAATTGAACATGCCTTTAATAAAATATGAACTGTTATATCGGAAAATTGATCGGAACGCCCTTCACATTATCTGTCTCCACTTACGAACTCAACATTAGCTATACACGCAAGACTGTATTTATTTCATTGTTCAGGGTTCCGTAGCTTAGAAGCTCACAGTTTTGGTACAGGACAATTCCATGACGCACGGCGAGTATTCACCTGTGTATGGTTAACTTATCTACTGTCTGGACTAAGCGTTTTGCCTCGTCGTTTATACCAGATACATCGACGAACTGGAACAATTTGTCTTCTGCGGTCTACCTATTCGATTATAATTTAGGTGTCTTCAAGACTAGACTTGATAGAATTTTAATAAACTAGTGCGCTTTACCATCAACGATCGCATCACTGCTTACTATCACGTGGGCTCACAGTCAAGTACTTTTACATCATTAAAAAACAAAACTATTAAAAAAAATTGCTTGATATAACATCATCATTTCAACCAAAAGATGTGTGGACATCTTTTGGTAAACAGTGGTGTTTCCTCCAACTGTCGCCACAACGACCTATCTTGAACTAGATCTACATTTGACCGACGCTCACGTGTAACATGCCTGATTTGTACATTGAATGACGTAGCGTGGCGTAGATCGAGTGTAGCTCTACGAGTCTAGTTTCCATATAAAATGTATAGAGACTGACGCACCCAGATCGGCGTGTGTGGCACACGTGTGAGCAGTGTGCGTGTGATGTGAGGGCACGTTTGTTAAAACTCTTTGAAAATAAGCTTAAGATTTAGTGAATATACCCAAAGAAACGTAGCGCAGTGTAGTTCTACTTTTATGCGTCTTGCATCATCAGTTACTTTGTGGGAAGCCTTCCAAAGATACATTGTGAAGAGTTATTTAAATACTAACCATGTTTCCGTCAACAAAACGGGGAATTTTCAAAAGAATACCGAGAATGTTTTTCATATTCGTGAGTACTTTTACTCTCAGAAAGATTACTCATAAATTATAATCTGTATGTGAATATGTACCTAAACACTTGAATGCCCTTATCGTGACCCTAGCAAAGCATAGCAGCATTGTGACCATTTTTCCGAAAAGATCCAAAGACCTGGATGGCCTGGAAGTAGCTCAGTTAATCCAACAAAGCTTACTAAGATAGGCACAACCTTCAGCAATGAAGATCACTAATAAGAAGATATCTGAACCTAAATCATTCTTCTACTTGTCCTCAGGTATCCTGGATACGCAAGCGCGACCTTCACATCTTGACCGTAGGAGTCCACACGTACAGTAGCGATGCCCGGTTCGCTGCACTGCACACAGACAACTCAGATGAATGGACGCTGAGGGTGGCGCCTGCGCAGCCTCGAGACTCAGGGTCGTATGAGTGTCAGGTGTCCACCGAGCCTAAGATTAGTCTGTCCTTTAGACTTACTGTTGTTGGTAAGTAAAAATGACAATAGTAGCGTAATAATAAGCATAATCAGCTTTATAATACTTCCACTGGGCCTCTTCTCTAGGACAGGGAATGGTGGGCGTCACCTATCTTCGATTTTTTTTTATATGGCATGCTGGTTTCCTTACGATGTTTTTCGTCATCAAACGGTGAAGGAAAACATCGTATCGTAGCACCAGCATCGTATTCATTGTAGAGAAGAGTCTGTTTTTATATTTGAACACACTAAGCTTTGAATAAAAAAAAAAATATTTTAGTGTTGGATAGTCCAATAGCCTATTTATCGAGAAAGGATACATAAGTAACATCACGTTACAATTCACGGGAGTGGAGCAGTAATCAAAGGTGAGGGTATAATTGCGGGGCACAGCTTTTTTATTCATATAACCGGCAATAGCCTTAAATATAAAAGTTTATCAATAAATGCGTTGTAATAATTTTAATGACAACCAATTATGGTGACGACAACAAAGGAATTTGACTATTTTGATAATTGATCGAATAACTCATTCATTATTTTATTAAGCCCAAAGTCAAAAAAAAAAAGAAAACTTTAAACAATCCCACAATTGTCTATAATTATGTTCAGATGAAACAAGCAACCCAACTGTAGAATTTTGTTCTTGCTACCAGAAAAACATTTGAATAAGACAAACTTAATTTGACCTTTAGGCTGCATAAATAACAAGATCTATTTGAATATTCAACTCGATCTAATATATATTGGTTAATTAAGATAAATTGACTACTAAACTTATTCCTAATACAATTGTAAATGAGTCGAAATGTAGACTTGTATAATTGTTAGACGCAATTAGCTTTGCTGAGACAGCGAGCCATTCCTTTAAGTTGGGGTTGTCAACTCCAGATTAAAAAAAAAATGATATTTGAATTTGGAAAAACCAGTACAATTCAGTTTAAATACAGGAATAGAGTTACAATAATTAAATTAATAAATTGGTTTTGAATGAAATTGTATTTCATAATAAACATATTTGAGAGAAAGAAAGATTATTAGCAAATATTAATTTGAACAAAATATGGCACATAATAATTTAAAACAGCACGGTAGCGCGAACATTAGCGGACCGTGAGGCCACCCATAATGGGCCTATTACACGACTCGATATTCAAACAGTCTTAGTCGATGTCGCGTAGTGTAATAAGGGTCAGACTGTCTTACTTGGAATGGAAAATAAGACGAGTCTGAATATTGTGTGTTGAATAACGCGTAGTGTAAATGAAGATATGGGTACCTTAAGAATTGTAACAGTAGCGCGAATTTTAAAATTCCTTGTTTTAAAAACCCATCGTATCTTAGAACACTACAAAAACTAGGACAAGATCTAGAACAACAGGACTGCTGGCAACTAAACTTAAGTAAACGTTTGACGTCGAGACTACCCGACAAATTGACATTGAGAAACTTTCAAACACTGCTCTGCCGCTCCCATTTCCTGAGCAAATACTTTAATATGCAATGCAACTAAAGAGAGATGTTTGTTGCAGTATCAAAAGCAGAAATCCTCTCAGGACCAGAATTATTTGTGAGAGCTGGCTCTGACATCAATCTCACTTGCATCGCCAGACACGCTCCGGATCCACCGAGGTAAATATTTTTCTAGAAGTTAAACTTTATAAAGCTGACAGAACTAAGAGTATATAAGCAAATACTACTACTTACTTACTTTCTTTACGTGGAAAATATGCTTGACAGAACAAATATTATAGCTGTAAGACTTGCGTTACTTCTCGTGTGCTTATCTCAAATATAGCAGGAATGTAAAGCTTTTTTTTCTAGCTACTTCCAACATTATTGGAGCCTATTTTTTATGTAGTATTTTTTCATACCAGATTCCACTTTTGTGGCTCTTGTACTTTTGTTTCCTCATATTACCTTTTTCTATTGTTTGTCACCGTTCTTTCTAATTGGTGGGCCTTCTAGGACCTGTTTCTGTCTAACGTCTTTTTAAACCGATTTCAAAAAGGAGGAGGATTTTATGTTCGGCTGTATTTCGGGTTGATCTTTATCTCGGGGAATTTTTTTTTTTTCAAGTTGGCTTTGGTTTAATTGTCTATATTTTAAGCTCAATATTTCACATTACACGATATTTAGTCAATACATCATCATCATCATTAACAGTTTAGTACTCGTATATTAGAATTATTTTTGTTTGTTTTATCATAAAAGCTTTTTTTTATCTTTTTTAAACTAGTACTTGACTGCGATCCCGCCTGATGGTAAGCAGCGATGCAATCGTTGATGGTGAGGCGCACTAGTTTATTAAGAGCCTATTCACTCTAGCCTTGCAGACAACCAAATTATAATCAGACGGGAAGACCACAGCAGGCAAACTGTTCCAGTCCTTTGATGTACGCGGTATAAATGACGAGGCGAAACGCTTAGTCCGGACCGTAGATGCTTTTCTTAGTTTTATCAACAATTTTTGGATAGTTTTAACTTAATACATTACAATTCACATTATTGGAATAATAATTCACATTAAGTAGGTTCTTATTTTACTAGGTACACTAAGGGCAGCTCTCTGAATTGAGTATTTTGAGCGGGTTAAAGTAGACTTTGAGAAATATTCAACTTCAAATGCTTAAATCAGAAATCGGGATTAAATATTATTGAATCACTTTCGCTTCACGTAATCGTTGGGTGTTGACTTTACAGACAAACTCTGACTTACTACGTTAGACGCAAGCGACCGTGTTTTTGAAGCGCGACAATCCATGCACAACTATTTGCAGACAAAGCTCGTGTGATCGAGATAACAAACTGAATCCGGGTTTTGCGATTCAAACACAAGGTGGCGAGAATTTGTCGTCTTAGCTTTATCGCAAATAATGTTTTTGAATAGATTTAAACATTTTGTAGGAACAAAAGTGTGCGCGTATAGGTGTATAGTGGCGGCTGCGCCCGCCACGTAAACTTAGTCGCAATTAAATTCAGTTTACAAGAACACGAAATTACTTTTATTTTTATCTCTGATACAGTAGGTAACCTTCAATCTATAACCTTAAATTCCCTAAAGTGGTGACCCTGACGTGGACATTTATTTAATAAACCACATGTATGTAGGTACAGATAGAGTGGCACTTAGACGGAGTTAAAGCAACGAGATTATGTACTTACAGTAGTAAAATCCACGTATATGTTAAGTCAATAAAGTAATAGATGGGTACTGTGATAAATACCGGAACCTTATAATTTAGAGACTACTAATTACACGTACATCAAGGGACTGGTACAATTTACTTGCTGTGGTCTTCCCGTCCGATTATAAATTAGGTGTCTTTAAAGCAAGAGTGAATAGGCTCTTAATAAACCAGCGTGTCTCACCATCAACGATTGCATCACTGTTTGCCATCAGGTGGGATCGCAGACAAGCACTAGATTATATCAGTAAAAAAATAATAAGAGAATTCAAAATTTAAAAATTATGACGAAGATCAAACTATGTTTGAGACAGCCTTCAGTAGCAGTTATTTGTTAAAAGTTTATGCGTTATACAGTTTTTTATAAGACTAAAACATTTTGTACAGCTTCATCTACTGGTACCGAGGATCGAACGTGGTGAACTACGCCCAGCGCGGCGGCATCAGCGTGGAGACAGAGCAACGCACGCGCACCAGTCGCCTGCTCATCGCACGAGCGTCACCCAGGGACTCTGGCAACTATACATGCGCGCCGAGCAGCTCTGGTAAACTTAACATTACATGTTTTTTTTTTTCATCATCCTGAGCTGTACGACAACGTAATTAAATGATATTTATTTTACTATAACTAAAAAAAGACGTGTGGCACTCGGGGACTGCCGCGGTAAAGCTATTGCATAGCATTTTTATCAACTTGTGCAATTATAATTATTTATTTATTTTATTTATGCAGTATTTTTTTTCCTTCGTTTTTTTTTTCTTTGATATTAATTGAAGTTACACTTTCACACATTGAATTGAATTTTGATTGATTGTTCACTCATTTGTTTTCTTATCGGTCACCACGCTCAAAAAACAAATGAGTGGGGGGTGTTAGGTTATTTTCGTTACGGAATTTCTGGATTCGGTCTCCACGCTCAAGGCCTGCGATAGAAGCTAAGCAATAGTTTAAAAAAAAAATACTCGTTTAGTCAGCTTAAACTAGATGAGACCGGTGTTTTCTAGCTACTACTGACTACCCTGAAAAGAAACACCGAAAAAAAACTCAGGGGTCAAGGTTTCTCTTAAAGTCTATACAGCCAATTGTATGTTTTTTTTATTATAACGTTTCCTTCATAAAATATTGTAATATTGGTGTACAATAAAGAGTATATAAATACAGCAAACATGTAATGGTCAAATCATATGAGAACCATGCAGATTAGTGTCTGAGATGATCTTTGAGGAAAAAACCATACACATTTGATTGTAAGGTATTATTAGATTAATGCTGCTATCTGTACCACTCCTGGGTGATAATCTCCCCCTTTTTTTTCCATCTCTCTCTGTGTTGTCAACTTTTCATATTACACATACATAAACTTACACCTTTTCCCAAAGAAAATTTTACAAAACGGTGCTAAGAGCCTATTTGGTATAAAGTAGACACGCAGCAGGCATCTGTCGCATAAATGTGACAATTATATTTTTGTTTTTGAGAAATAGGTATGTACCGTTGACAGTTATATTAAATAGGGACCCCACCTGCAATCCATTTACACTCCTTTTGTTTCACTTGTGTTTATACCATAATTTATTATACCGCTTGCGTATAACTCACAAAATATAAAAACAACTTTGCAGTAAAAAAAATAAGTTTCAACATAGTTTACGTAAAGCCAGAATTATGAGTCAGTTTAATTAGGCAGGGTTGCAAAAAATCCTTAACGAAGCCGAACCAATTCTTGCCTTTGTTCAACGTACTGTAATTTCCGCAGGCTTACAACTAAGCTACTTTGTATTTCTTTTATTATTTTGCCCTCGCGGGATATGTGGGTGTAATAAAAAATATACATGCCACTGTGGTCGTCCATCGGGTATTTTACGGTGAACCTACATTTTTCACTCAGCATACTTCACTATATCTCTGTCCATAGCTGTGTAAAAACCATTTGTCTTTTTCCGCGCCTTTCCCCCTCAAGTACTGAATCAACGTGTTCAAATTCACTGTGTACTACGTCCTTATCGTCCATTTGTATTCCTTACACGCCATTAATATATTTTCCACAATTTTCTGTTTTTTTTTCGAAGATAAGATTTAAAAAACGTGCAGCTCGATTTTCATGTAAATAGGAAGTGTGAGCCTTTCAGCCTGTAATACCTTTGCTGGATAGAATCTTTAACGTATGATTTAATTTCCGTTGGGCGACATTTTTGTTGCATTTCCATTTCCTTTTGGATGTTATGTCAAGTAATATTTTTTTTTCGTAATAGATTCGGCGTCTGTGGTGGTCCATGTGGTGAGCGGGGAGCGACCAGCGGCAATGCAGAGCAACTCCAAAAGAATATTACCTTTACCACCTCTGGTACTCCTGTCAATGAGAAAAAGTCAATTGAAATCATTCTTCACCGCAATCATGCTATACATTTTACTAATGTCCCAGTACATTTCAACAAATTCTCTCAACAATATCAGATTTCTGTGGAACAATTATTTTATTAGAAGATTTGTAACGAGATGACCAGCTCTAGTGGATGTTGGTCATGTGGCATAAAATGCACTGCACAAACATTAATCTAGGGTTTTTAATTAGCTGTAAGTCAAACTGACGTATAAAGAAACGAATTATTGTAATAAACATCTCCTTGTAACGAATACGTACCTTACCTTTGAGTTTTTTTTTTATGTAAAGGTAATTCGTCGATTAAGTATAAACTAGTGACCGACCGAAAAATGTTTTGCAGCCGAAGCCAAAACCGCTACCGAATATTCGGCTCCTCTTCCAGTTTCGACTTTAACCGAAAACAAAACTGTCGTGGCAATAAAAAATCTGTCAAAAAATAAAAATGGCCATACTTAGAGATGCCACTCACAAACTAATTGCCTACGTATTAATGCAAACAACATACATAATCTCAAGCAGCGCCATGGAGACAGAGCACAAGATTTACAGAGAACAACAAACTTACTAAAACCGTAAGTTAATGTAACCGTGTCCTACCCTTTGATATTTGACGAATGAGCAAAAAAAGATCTTTAATCACAAAGAGACGCTATAGTTAAGGGTTTCTACTGTCCGACTCAAGGGTACGAACTTTTAAAAAAAGTGTATACATTACTCGTATCTATTAAAGTTCGTACTCGTGACTTTGAGCAGCCTTTTTCTTGGTGTTCCAAACTATATTTCGATATAGTTACGCCTAATTGTATAGTTATAACTGTTTTAAAATTCTAAATAATCGAAATACGAACAAGTTAGTCAGTTTTTTGGTATCTGTTGCAACGATAGCTCAAAGATACTGGTTTCGGACGAGCCGAATGTTCGGCCATTTTTGGTACCAACAGAAACGTCAATCGAACCCAGATGTTTCATCGGTCGGTCTATAATAATTTTGTAAGCTTTAATTACTATTATTAAATAATTATTTTTTTTTATTCTTTTGTCTCTTTAATATTTTTTATTTTAGTGAAATTCACACCCATATCTGTTAATTTTAAATGACTGAGTAGAATTTTGTGATTTCTTATAATCTATTTTAAGTACTTATTGTTTCTTTACTGAGTTGTTTCTAAAAATATTGTTATTCAAAAGTATTTGTAAAAAGCAGGCTACTGATGCTTTATGTACAGTAAAGAAAAACGAAATTTATCCACTAAGTTCTAGGACAATCAAAGTTAATATAAAATTACCTAATCATTTTAAAATAATAACTATTAATAAAATCTACTGTATTATTGTAAATTACTAACAATTGCAATTTTTAATTAATTTTCATGTACTTGTTTCCCCGGTCGTTTTTCACTTTGAGCTTGTAAATAAAATCATTAAAATTAATGAAAATGACGAAAAATTAATGTTAATATTCATCATGTTAAATTGTAAAATTTATAAGAATTGAGGCTGTACGTAAATAAATTGCATGGTTATTTTACATGAATTTATTATACCTAGTTTAGTTGGTTGCTGCGAAAAATCTGTGGCGCGTGCTAAGTAGATTGCTATGAATCATTACTATGCTACAGATTTCTATAATAATATGCCAGGATACTTTTTTAGGCCATAAGCAGACTTGGCAGTAAAACTATTTCATAAAACCAGTCTATAGCAAGAATACATTCTTGCACAAAACAGTTTTAGATAATGATGAACAAAACAATTTTCAAGAACCGGTCTAGACAACAGTAAACAAAACTGTTTTAGATAATGATGAACAAAACAGTTTTCAAAAGCCGGTCTAGACAACAATGAACAAAGCTGTTTTAGATAATATTGAATAAAACAGTTTTCAAAAACCGGTCTAGACAACAATGAACAAAACCGTCTTAGACAATGATGAACAAAACAGTTTTCAGAAACCAGTCTAGACAACAATGAACAAAATTGTTTTAGAAAATGATAAACAAAAGTGTTTTCAGAAACCAGGCTAGACAACAATGAACCAAACAGTTTTAGAAAATGATAAACAAACGAGTTTTAAAAAACTGGAGTAAGCTACAATGAAGAAACTGTATTGAAAAGCCTGATTAGACAACGATGAACAAAATTGTTTTGGAAATACAGTTTAGACAACGATGGACAGAACTATTTTGAGAACCTGGTCTAGACTATGATGAAAAAAAACTGTTTTGAAAAATCAGTTTAGATAACAAGTAATAGTACTAATATGAAAAAGCGGATCAGACTACGATAAACCGAGCTGTTTTGAGCACCCGGTCTAAATGACGATAAAAAACCCTTCTGGAAAATTGGTGTAATGTAAATTTTGGTTCCGACAACGATGAACAAAATTGATTTTGAAATAGTTATAACTGGGTCTGCACGTAGCTGTATTTACCTACCTGCTTCTGTTTTCTTATTTTTCTGGTTCATATTTTCTTGTAATAACGTAGTAGTCTAATTTATTACTGCCTCAATTTTAAAAATTAAACAGTTTACAAGAGTAAAGTCTAGAATAATGTACATAAATAGTCTCATCTTTTACAATATTTTCATCCGACATAATGAAAACGATAAGATAGACGTTGATGTTGTTTTCTTAGTAAATTATAATTGTACCGAAACATATTACCCAGCTGGAGATTAAAGTAAATAATAACTAAAATTAAGTTTTAGTCAAATAAATCTGTGAATACACAATTTAGGAATTATTGTAAATATGGTTTGTAAATAAATACGTTTTACGTGTTATTTAGCTTGGAGTTTTAATTCGAAAACTTTTCTAATTTATTTTTATTTTGGTGTAAAATAGTGCTTGACTGCGATTTCACCTTATGGTAACCGGTGATGCATTCGTTGATAGTGTGGTACACTTTATTTAAACACTAGTTTATTAGTATTTGTATAAATTAATTCATCACAAACTGAGTTATCAATTAAATAAAACTATGCAGATGTTTCTGTTAAATGAATAAATAATATTAACATATTATTTCCTTTTTTATGAATTTATTAATATTTAATACACTGTGACCTCATTCCCCAGAATATTATTTTATATACGAAAAAGATTTTGAAGCTTTTTGGGTAATGGTTTTTATACATCTGAAAAGTAATGATAAAAGATAACCAAATATATGGTATGCATAAACATTGCTCTCAGAACAGATGGTCAAAGGGGACTAAAGTTTATTAAGTGGCGACCATCTACTGGAAAACGCAGCGTTGGAAGGCTTCCCACAAGATGGACCGATGACCTGGTGAGGGTTGCGGGAACCTGATGTATGCGAGGCGCACAGGACCGGTCGTTATGGCGACACTCCGAGGAGGCTTATGTCCAATAAAGTACGTCTTTCGGCTGAAATTATGACGAATAATGAAGATATGAATGAAAATTAATTGGTAAACATGTCCCATGTGAACGCATCTGTCTTAAAAATATTTTTATTCTCATGTGCAAAGTCACAAAGTAAATAAAACACTCACGACATGTCAACATGTTTATTACGTACCCACACGAGGAAATACTTGGTATTTGTTCAAACATTCGAGCAATTTTGTAAACAGGAAAAATCAGGAACAAATGACGTTTCACATTTTTCACTTACAGTCATGTTTGCTTCTTACACCGTATGAGAAAGCGTTTTGTGGGGAACAGTTAAACAGCCCTGAAATAAAAACATAGTGAAACCATATAACCAATAAAAAGCAGGTGTGTGAATTGAGGTTCAAAGAAAAATGTTTTATGTTTTCTTTGGTAGAGAAACGGAAAGGTCAAATACGATTATCTAGGATTTTAATTTTGAATTTATGTAATGTAATCTATTTCAGGACATTTTAATTTATTTTAGGACATTTTATTTAATTTAATTTTTATTTTATTTAATTTAAATTTAATTTATCCGTAATGTATTAATTCCAATTCTATTATAATTAATTTGACATAAGTATTGTAATCAAGTTTAATTTTGACATTACTTTTATTATCTAATATTTTCATAATTATTTAAAGCCATGCTCACTCATTCATGCTTAAGCTGTGGTTGCCTATAATTGAGTGTTCATTATAGGAACAGGTTACTTGTACCAATTTCTATTTCTTAAGTTTTTTTTTATTTTGTAACACTCGTTGGTGATCCTTAAATAAATAAATAAATAGAGAACAAGCTGATTTCCTAAGCTCCGCCCACATGAATGTACAAAATTTTATGTGCTTTCCCAAGACATGGTCTACCGGTGTATCAAATATCATTCAAATGAGTTCAGTAGTTTGAGCGTGAAGAAATATCAAACATATTCGTCTTTACAATATTGGTATGAAGTGTGATAAATCTAAGCGCACGGTAGTGCGCAGGCCAAGTTCCAGTAACAGGCCGCGCGCATGCCGTGCACTATTTACACGAACTGTTTCTACCCACTTTTGATTAACCTGCCAAGATCTTTAGAAGTATTATAATGTTAGATATTTTTAACCAAGTATCTACGTATTTTCACAATTATACCATATTTTAAGTTAGGTGTATGGTAAAGTGAATTTCGGCCAGATGGACCGTTGACGTGAATACGGTGGCGGGTAGTGGCTGGATGCGGAAGGCGGGGTACTAGGTGTGGTGGCGAGTCTTGGGAATGGCAAATGTTTACCAGTGGATTAGGCTGTTGATGAAGATGATTATGATCGATTTCAACCCTTTTTTAGGCGAACAATTAGCCGATAGGATCTTGGCCCCCTTTTAACAGGTATGTTTTTGGTGGGATTGCTTACTACATGAACTGGATTAATGAGAAATTACAACCATCAAGGCTTTGGTAAGTACAGTAATGCAATATTCATCATCATTATCATCAGCAGTTCAGTTAAAACACGTCCACAGGTGGACATAACTTTCCCTAGTTGTCATTCCACTTTATGGGACGTCTACCAACCCTGCGTCATCCGGTGCGCGGTCGCCCCTCCAAAATCTTTCAACCCTATAGAGCATCTGGTGGGAAAAAATCATCCAATGACAACCCCCGCTCTTGGGCGGAACGGGAAATAGTGTCAGACTCTTACTGACTAAACGACCCACCCCGTTCCTTCTAGCCTTCATACCGGGGCTCGAGCGCCTTTTCGGATAACCCTGGCCCCAGTAGGCTTCGACCCGGTTGGGTCCCTGCTGTTGCTGACAACTTGAGGCGCGCGGGAACAGTGCGCGCCGTCGACGACTTGGGCTTGGTCCGGACAGTTACTGGACGGCCGGACAGTGAGCTACCCATTGATCACTACCCGCCCACTGCCCGCGCCTATTTCGCTACAAGAACACGTATGACGCGACGCAAGCGCATCAATGAGACTGACCGACTAGTGAGGGTCGCCCGCAAATAGGTCAAGTTTATGTTCAGCTACCCTCCGCTATTGTATTATCGCTTGCTTCGCATAGACTTCGTAATATTTAGAACGTTCAATTTAAATATTAAGCTATTGCATAGCTTCTATCGCGGGCCTTGAGCATGGAGACCGAATCCAGAAATTCCGTAACGAAAATAACCTAACACTCCCCACTCATTTGATTTTTGAGCGTGGTGACCGATAAGAAAACAAATGAGTGAACAATCAATCAAAATTCAATTCAATGTGTGAAAGTGTAACTTCAATTAATATCAAAGAAAAAAAACAAAGGAAAAAAAATACTGCATAAATAAAATAAATAAATAATTATAATTGCATAAGTTGATAAAAATGCTATGCAATAGCTTTACCGCGGCAGTCCCCCCCGAGTGCCACACGTCTTTTTTTTAAATTTTTGTATGAAAATCTGATGAACCAAAATATGACACATTTTTAAGTCATAGAACAAAAGTTGTTTTTTATGATGTTTTTAACTAGCACCTAAGAGGTTGCTAGTTTTTTACAGATAACCCTGTATATGTCAATTGAAGGTGCTGATCATCATTGAGGCTCTGTCAAGGGACTCTGTTTTGACTGGGTAACGAGCAATAAACAAACTATTCTAGATCGTACAACTGATTTATTACGATGCAAGCTTTAGTTATTTACTTTACACAACGAGACAGTCCCCAAAATTAGATGTTGTTGTTCGCACGGCTGCTGAAAGAGGAATGAGATGAGCAACTCTGCGGTCGGAAATTTAACTGCTCGGTTTGTGCAAACGTCACTCTGGATTCTGTCAAAGTGACACGTGTCATTTGTCACTTAGCTCGTTCGTTCGTTTTCAAGCTTCCGTACTTACACATAAATTGATAATTGAAAAATGTTTTTTTTTTTTACCAATTAAACATTAGGCCACGCTAAACTCGTAAAATATTCTTCAAGAAGCAACAAGTTACGTATCAAGGTAACATCAAAAAGGAACCATCGTTCAAAACTTAATAATCCCTAAAACCACAAATGTACCAACGAATTCCGCACGCAAACTTATAAGGTATGTAAATTGTGAACACACACGCACATCAAAGGCTTAGAGGGGTCTATCAGGTAACTACCAAAAAAACGTGTCGATAGCATTCAATTCACTGAACCCCGTTCTCTTTGAAATTTTATTCGACCCTCTTTATTTTCACTGGATGAATAAACACGAGTACCTATCTCAATAAATCGAGAATTGACCCTTTTGCCGATTAGTCGGATAAACTCGATAGACAAATAAGTCCTCCCTAGTGAATAAAACTTGAATAGAAGGAAACGTGCTCGGTATCTCTCATGGGAGCACTTGACTCAACGATCATCGTAGCAGGCAAATGAAAAGAAAAACATGTCGCAAACATAATTTCGCGAGGGCTTTCCTTATTTACTTAAGGCGGATTTTCTTTACCAATTCTGTATTGTGAAGTGTTTTCCAAGATTATCCTGAGATAACCCTAGTTTATCGTGGAAATTAAGGCGTCTTAAAATGTTGCGTAGGAAAGTAACTGCCTTTCACGTTTGAGAGTGTAACGTAACGGCAATGCGTCTAAAGACATACATTAGATGGCAAAAAACACGCCTGATAGGTACGTGATTCGACTGCTTAAATCCCTTACTCATCTCACACGCGAGCCATTGTGAATCGTAAGTACATACGTACATTTGGTATCATTAAAATTTTCATACCGCGGATTAAGGTCAAAAACCGCGTGTGCACAAGAGACTGTAGCTCTCTAGTAGCGACATCTGTGTGCTGTGAATAAGTATTTGGGTTAACCGCCTTCTTATTCAAATAAATTCAGATATCCCAGGCATTCAACTTGAGGCTGATTATTCGGTTATATTGTGAGGGTACTCAAGAGTCGTACGTATTTCAAAAGCTGATCAAATTACATTGGCAATGTCTCGTTTATTTATTTATCGAATTAACAATATAGTTAAATTGCGACGCATTTGTCCCAAAAATCTTTTTTAAATAATGAGATTCAGGTTAATGTTTGCATATTTTATTTACACAGTTTGTGATCAAATAATATATTTATATGTCAAAAGATACAATACGTCAAAAACCATAAATACAAAAGAAATAACGTTTCGTTCGTTTCGTTTAACGTTTTTATTTACACTAATATCAGAGGTAAAGTTTGTTTTATTTTTTGTTTGTACTCGTAAGAGGTAATCCCTGAAAGTACTGGACCGATACCGATTGAGAGCAGTGGTGGCCGAGTGGTAACGGCCCCGACTTACGAGTTGTAGGTCGCGGGTTCGAACCCAGCCAGGCGCATTACTTTGTGTAATTTATTTCATCACCACTGCTCTCAAAACGGTGAAGGAAAACATCGTGAGGAAACCGGCATGTCCTAGAACCAAAAATTCGAAGACATGTGACATTCACCAACACGCACTGGGCCCGCGTGATGGATTACGGCCCATTCCCTCTCCTAGAGAGGAGGCCTGAGTCCCAGCAGTGGGGACATTAAAAAGGCTGGTGATGATGATGATGATGACTGGACCGATTGTAAAATTTTTTTCACCGGTAGAAAGCTGCTTTATTTCTGAGTAACACAGGCTATATCTTATGTAATGTAAAAAATGTGTGCCACGGGTAAAAGCTAGTTTTTTAATATAGAGAAAACATTTTCATTTTTATATGCAATACAAGTAAATAAACTTAAAAACTACTGGACTGATTTCGAAATTTCTTTCATCAATCGAATGCGCGTATCAAAAGAAGTGGGACTACTTAACAAAGGCAATAAATCCTCTACTATTACGCAGGCGAAGTCACCTGCAAAAGCTAGTTATATCTGTAATCAGTGAAACTTCGACACGCCCTCTCACCTCACCAAAAGAAAAAAGTTGTTTGCTGATCCTCATAAAAATCGTATTTTTGTTTTTTACATACGTGTTACCACATACAACGCACATATCTTTTACAAACCTAACTAGGTAATATACGCGTCTCATTTCGGTTAAAAATTTCACCTACAAAGGGTAATTTTCCGGTTTGTAAATGTCACAAATTAGGCTTTAATTAAAATTGTGCCAAAAATTTACGTCATTATTTCGCCGTCCTTTGTGATCGCGACCTTTTTGAGCTTTCATTGCTTCTCTTATCTCTAGACGAGAAAGGGACTTAAGAAAAAAAAATACCAAACAATATTTTTACTGAGCTAAAGACGGTGGGTGATTTTATTAAATTTTTGTCCACAATTATACCTTTTCGGAGATAGCTGTGTTCCCTTTCGTAATGATCTGAGCTTATCCTTTTTGGAGAAGCTTAAAGAAGGGGAGTGTTTACTGGCAAGCTTGTCTAAAAATATAACACAGTAGATTATATGGGATATCGTGAGTATCTACCAAGGTCAATATTTGCCGGGGTCCGCCGGTATTGTTATTCTTTAGTGTATGAGTATTAAGATGTTTTAGAAAAGATCCTTCTTGGTATACCGTTTCTTGCCGTATGTAGCTGTGTAGAGGTCATCGTTTATAGGTTAATCCTCGTTTTATGTCGCAGCAGAATGCAGCACGTCAGGTATGGGGACATGAGCGAGTGCGGGCGCGGAAGCGGAAGCAAATTTAATCGCGAGTTGCTATATTTTCAATTAGTGATTTATTCGATTCATAATTTTTTTTTTAACTTCCCACGTAGGTGATGCAACGCGATCGTGAAACAATGCGGCGCGAATGAAACAAACAATAATTGATACTCTATTTTTGTGGCCTATGTAACCAATGGCACGTAGAAGCGAGACGGACGCGATCAGCTGGATTGATTCTGCAAACTCTTGCGGTGTGGAGACTGTTTTATATAAATGGCGGTGGAATTGATGACTTCGCGTGCACTTTGATTTGCGTGTTAGCGTGAACTGCATCATACCGCTTTTATTTTGATAGCTCTTGTCAATCGCATCCATTTCTGACTTGAAAACTTCTTTAGGTGCGCTGAGTACTTTATTGTAAAGGTACAGAATGAAACTGAGCTATTAGGCTCGACTATGTAACAAAATCGTAATCGTTCGGGCTAGTTTGGTTGACCCAAACCAACTTTACCAGAACGATAACGATTTTGTATCGCCTCGATGAAGTTTTCATTTCTTGTCAAACCATTAATTTATACATCACGCCTCAAAGCTTGACGCGTTTTCTCAGAGTAAAACAATAGACGATTGATCTCTTACAAATTCGTCCCAACACGTCGCGTTGGGCTATCCCCACCATGGAGTTTGGTTTTCGCACTTAATCCTCTGTGAACAATGGAATGTGCGTGGGCCATCATTTGGCAGGCTTTTAAATCCCGCCCACATCTCCCCAGAAACAGATCTGGCCTCTGAAGTTTTTCAGAGCATCTGTAGGGAAATTTGGAGCTCCTGGGGTTTGTATGCGCAATTTTTCCACCTTCTTCTAGCTTGCTCTGCACAGAGGACTATCTGCGATGACTGTTGTGTGAAAGCACTTGTCCTCTGCCAGAGTCGAATTCACTGAAAAGGAGAAAGAGGTTACAATTGCCTTATGGGCGGGGCAAGCTTGCCTCAAAATATGATATGCTCATAATTGACACAACCAACAGCAAACTTGCGATCTAAGTGTGCGTAGTCTGTAAGTTGTGTAATGCACGTTCCTATTGGTTTACTGCCTGTAGTGAAATCGAAGGGTGGGAGACAAGCGGCAACACTCGTTGTGGTTTAAATCGGAAAGTATTTCCTTTCTAACCTCTTTCATCTTTTCTGTGGTCACATTAGTATGAATGCAGACTACGGATTCATATGACCAATACTTTGACCACGCCTCAGCGTCCGCACAAGCTCCTCACCATGACTTTGCCTTAAAGGTTTTCTATGCGCGGCGGCGATGCCTCGTCGGGATCACGACATGAATGCCTCCATACAACACGTACAAGAGAATCTTTAAACGTACGGGGTACGGTCCGCATAAATCTTTTAATAAGTGGGTAGGTAGGACCTATTGAGTAAGTGGAAGATGCCATGTAACCTACTGAATAATGGGGGGCTCCCATCGACTTATATTCCAGTGATAGACAAGCATGTTCATGGAAAGTATTGGTCACAATACTGAAAAGTTAAAACAAAAGTTCGCTGCAGCGCTACATCGCCATTATGTCGTCAACAGAACTATTAAAACATACAGCGCTAAGATAGCTTTTAGAGGATAATTTTGTCGCTACCAAAATGTCTTAAGCGCCACGAATTTCGTGGCATTTAAGCTTGACTGCATTACACCTGAGTCGACTGAAGTGAGTGTTCGGAATGCCTAATCTAGTGTGTAGGACATGTATATTACGATGGTAGCTACTAATCTGTGTGTGAATATTTGAAACTAGCTTTTGACCGCGGCGTCGTCAGCGTACATAAATATAGCCTATGTCAGTCAGGAATAAAGCAGCTAATCGGTGAAAAAATGTCAGTAATCGGATCAGTACTTCCAGAAATTATCTACCTACTACAAACAAAAAGCTTCACCTCTTTTATAATATTAATGTAGATATATTTTGAAACGTGTCTAAAGGCAAAATGTTATTTTTTTTATTAAATTCGACATAGTCCAAATTTTCGTAGAGTTATTTTACCTACTGAAAAACGCCGATATTGTAGGCTTCATATTCTGTTGTTCACTTTTCATAGAAATATCATGTCGACAAATTGAACATGAAGTTAAAAAAAAAATAATGTGTTTGTGTAAGCCTTATCCGATTTCAGTAAACTCAGTTAGGTTAAAAAATACGTATACGTACTTCTCCAATATTAAATGGAAATATGTGAACTAAAAGTTGTTCGTTGTAAAAATAATTTATATTACGTCGTTTAATCTTTTTTTTCTCTTTCAGTTACTTTATGTATACTTACATAAGTGATGAAAAAAACAGTCAAGTGCAAGTCGGACTCGAGTACCGAAGGTTTCGTACAAACTTACCTATGTAAATAGTTCAATTTTCGAATCGAATACCGAAAATTTTTCCGAATGGCAAAAAAGTTATTTTGTGACTCCGATGTTCTCAGATTTCTCCTTTACTCACGCTATGAATACTTGTTTCTTATTAAATTTTAAGACGGTCAACGGAAAGTACCATAAATAGGGAATTTTCCTAGCAAATGTCACAATATAGGTAAGTACCTACGCCACCTTTCGAATACTGTAAGTAAAGACAAATAGAGAGACAATAAGAGGGCGAACGCCGGTGTTCGCTTGGGGCACAAAATAGATAGGTACAGAAGATATGTACTTTACTGGGGCCAGGGCTATCCGAAAGGGAACTCGAACCCCGGTATGAAGGCTTGAAGGAACGAGGTGGGTTTTTTAGTCAGTAAGAGTCTGACAGTATCTCCCGCTCAGCCCAAGAGCCGGGATTATCATAGGATGATTTTCCCAACCAAAAAAAAAAAAAAAAATTATGTATTTCACTTTTTATACCTACGCTCGGTGGACGCACACTAATGAGCGTTTGAGCCGGAACCGTTCGACGAGCGGGCCGAGGAGCTCCGAGATATCGTGTCCGTGAGCGGTGTCTATGTGTGCGTTGCTCGAAGGCGCTTTGTGTGTAGATTGACTTCTGTATCTATATATTTTGTGCTTGGGGTTTAATGAATTAAAAAAGAATAAGCAGCCTTATGTTTAGATTGCATTGAATTAGAAGCCTGCTTTTTCGCGGTTCTAAAGATGTTTGAGTATTTGAAATTAATATCACCATCATACTTCCACGCGTTTCTGAGAAACAGGGTCTTAACTGTCGGACAATAAAGTGATTATTGACGGACCTCCATAATAAATTTACTGGGTAACGTCAGCACAAACATAAAAAAAAATCCGTAAACCCAGGAAACTACCTAGAGTCATGTTAGTTGCTAACGTTAGGTAATCAATATACCAACGACCTTCTATAGTCTATATCTAAGGGGAATAGTTAGGGAGGAATCTGCGGTGAGAGCATTTGTTTGACGTCCACACACATGTTAACCGACACTAACGATGGCCACGCTTTGACGAAATAGTGCCCTGCTACTATACAAGGCGCCAGATAAACTTAAAATCCGGGCTTTGGTTGAGGCCATGGTCCGGAGCGAAGAGGAGTGGCAGGCGGTCGCCGACTTCTGCGAAGCCCTAATGCTCGCAAAGGAGGAGGCCGAACGTATCAGGCAACGGCGTTCTCGCCGCCGCCGCCGCCGGGATTCTGATCCCGATTTCCAGCCACCGTAGGCGCGGGCTTGCGGACAGTGAGCAATGGATAGCTCGCTGTCCGGCCGTCCGGTAACTGTCCGGACCAAGCCCAAGTCGTCGACGGCGCGCACTGTTCCCGCGCGCCTTAAGGAGTTGTCAGCAACAGCAGGGACCCAGCCGGGTCGAAGCCTACTGGGGCCAGGGTTATCTGAAAGGGAGCTCGAGCCCCGGTATGAAGGCTAGAAGGAACGGGGTGGGTCTTTTAGTCAGTAAGAGTCTGACACTATCTCCCGTTCTGCCCAAGAGCGGGGGTTGTTATTGGATGATTTTTTACCACACTAAAAAAAAAGATAAACTTAAAATAAAGTACATTGACCTTTTCCTAATATCTCAAATATATCGAAGGTACCCGAAAACCATCAATGAACGGTTCTTCAGAAAAGGTAAAGCATCACGATAGATGCCTAATCAAGTCAGCTTTATGTCTTTAATTCCGTTTTTGAAATTAAGAATGTCAATAAAATGTAGGATGTAATAACCGTTATTCAACTGTTATCTGGCACCTACCCTAGTACGTGTAAGAACTAATCCTAAGGGTGAGTTGCACCATTTAACTATAATAATAACAAAGCCGTAAACAGTTGTCAAATCGTCGAATTGACCAATAGGCAGCCGTTTCACGGCTGGTTATGGTTTGGTTATCGTTATAGTTAAATGGTGCAACTAACCCTTTTTTTTATTGTGGGAAAAATCATGCATTGACATCCGCCCATGGGCGGAGTGGGAGATAGTGTCAGACTCTTACTGACTAAAAGACCCACCCCGTTCCTTCTAGCCTTCATACCGGGGCTCGAGCGCCCTTTCAGATAACACTGGCCCCAGTAGGCTTCGACCCGGCTGGGTCCCTGCTGTTGCTGATAACTCCTTGAGGCGCGCGGGAACAGTGCGCGCCGTTGACGACTTGGGCTTGGTCCGGACAGTTACCGGACGGCCGGACAGTGAGCTACCCATTGCTCACTGTCCACAAGCCCGCGTGCAACTCACCCTAAGGGTGTTTTTATATCGTGCGGATTTCATAACGCATGTAGGTTCTCCGCACGCGTCCCTCGTGTTTATTCCCCGCATTACAATAAATACTTGTATTATAAGGATATTTGCGGAGGATACGCATGCGGAGCAAATCCGAATCCCTAATTTAAAATTGCCACAACTTTAGCCACGTCAGTATAATGGATATCAATCTAAAATTGGGAATATGTATAAAAAGCATATTCGTTAACAAAAGCATGCAGGCATCTATAACACATAAGAAGTATAATAGCATAGCATAATCAGCCTTTTAAAGTTCCCACTGTTGAGACTCAGGCCTCTTCTCCAGGAGATAGGATAGGCCGTAATCCACCCCGTGGTTCCAGTATGGATTGGAGAATGTCACATGTCTACGAATTTTCGGTTAGAACAGGTTTCATATGATTGAAGGACCCTCTTTTTTCAACGGAGCTTTGTGTGACTTTACATCCATATCTTACTATAGACTGGTATACCAGTTTCTAAGACAGTAGTGTCTCAGAAACTGCAATTTTTTTTAAGCATTCTGCTAACTACATCCTCAAATGATTTTATAAAAAAATATAAAAAGTCTGCAACAATCATGACGAAATCTATTTATTAAATAAAATACTTAATCTATGCTGTTAATCAGTTTGTACACGATTAAAAAGACAAAATACCTGCACTGTTGCGATTGTGCAAACAAAATATTAATCGTTTTGCTCGAAACACTCATTAAAAACAAACAATAATTAAAAATAATGAAAGCCTTTGTACAACTTCATTTCCCTATTTATTGTCCCTTGTAATTGTTGTATTGTGTGAACGAAGGTACCGTCAGCATCGAAAGTTCAGCAATTAATATCAGTCTTTTTCTCTCAAGCCTATATGACATTAGTTTTAGTATATAATGCAAAACCCGAAACATATGCCTAGTATTTTTATGTAAAGAATCTATGTACAAAATTTCATAACTGTATCATGAAAAATCACAAAGTTATAAACTTGTTATATCAGCAAAAATACATAGTCACCAAGCCACCAGCTTGATGCGCTGGAGTCAATTGAGAGGTGAGGCATGAGAATCATCAGCAATGATGCACTTGTAGAGTCGAAACTCCAAAGCCTTGAGCATCGCCGCCGAGTTGCTAGTCTGTCGGTTTTCTATCGTTTACATTTCGGGGAGTGTGGAATTGCACAGTCTAATTCCGTCTAGTCCGTTCCATCATCGGACCACAAGACGTACAGCGTTGCGCCACCGGTACATGGTAGAGATCCCACCCATACGAACAAAGTGTTTTAGGAACACATTTCTTATGCGTACAGCCAAGGAGTGGAATTCCCTGCCGGAGTCTGTGTTTCCTGATAGCTACAACTTAGGGGTCTTTAAGTCAAGAGAGGATAGGTTACTTCTAGGCAAACGTGCTCCATCGTAGACCACATCATCGCTTACCATCAGGTGAGATGGTGGTCAAACGCAAGCCTATCATTAAAAAAAAAAGAAAGCCATCCAGGCAACTGAGGAGTTGTTTTACACTTGCACCCAGCTGTTTGCTGGCACCTGGAAAAAATATAACATGGTGTAAAAACTATTGGAATCCATTCAGTTTCTGATTCTGAACCAACTATATTCGGGTTTCGCATAAACTAAATATAATGTGTATGTTTATGCAGAATATGCAATTTTTATGCATGTTTCCAGTTGACAGCAATGTGGAGGAGTACTTCGACGCCTGAGCATATATTTGTTTTTTATGTACATGTACACACAAAGTTTAACTAATTAAAAATTAATAGTTAGTTGATATTTAAATTTCATAATAAAATATAATTATATTGGTTTAAAATACATAATTATTATTATTAAGTAAATGAGAAGTGAAGAAAACAAAATCAAAAACATTATAATGCAGAATATGATTATTAGTATACAATCTGTAATTTCAACTGTGCACAGATTTTGGGAAGAGCGCTGATGTCTGAAATATGGATTTAATTATCTAGTTCAGACACAGATGTTCCTCACTAATTAATAACATAGGTAAGTATAATCACAAAAATGTTTACAATAATTTTAGGTTTTGTACTATTTGGTAACAATAAAAAAATTATTATTATAATTATTAACTAACAATATTTATTGTTATTTAATAGAAAACATTGTCTGTATGTTTATTATACAGTGCTTACTATTTCTTGGAATTGGTCATTTTTAGGTAGAAAAATATTGCTTGAATTTTTCGAAGTAAGTTAAAGGTTCAAATAAAGTATCCTTCATTGTGTGTCTAATTCATAAGACTGAAATAAAACTGAGCGGCTCATAGTACATCGGGTTCAGCACAAATAGTAGTTTCGAACTTTACTGATTGGCCGGAAAGACAGCCGACAAACTTGAATGAAAAAGCATAGAGAAGGAGAAAATAGAGAGTTAACAAAATAAAAACTTTTTTTTTTATCTTTTATAAACTAGTACTTGACTGCTATCCCGCCTGATGGTAAGCAGTGATGCAATCGTTGATGGTGAGGCGTACTAGTTTATTAAGAGCCTATTCACTCTAGCCTTGAAGACACCCAAATTATAATCAGACGGAAAGACCGCAGCAGGCAAACTGTTCCAGACTTTCGAAGTTCGCGGTATAAATGACGAGGCGAAACGCTTAGTCCGGACCGTAGATGTTTCAACAACGTAAGGGTGGATACTCGCCGTGCGTCGGTTTGTCCGATGGTAGAAATGAGATGGCGGAATCAAGTCATGCAATTCCTACGCACACTCTCCAAAATGCAATCTGTAAAACACCGAAAGGCTGGCTACCCTACGCCTGTGCTCAAGGCTTTGAAGATTAGACTTAACCAAATCTGGATCACCAATCAGCCTCTTCGCACGCCTTTCCACCGAGTCCAAAGCTGCCAGGTGCCACTTTGCAGCACCAGCCCATATGTGGCTGCAGTACTCCACACACGATCGGACCTGTGCTTTGTATAACATTAAAAGCTGTCTCGGTGTGAAGTACCGCCGGACTTTTGCGAGAACGCCTAGTTTCCTAGCAGCTACTTTGGCTTTGGACTCAATGAACCGCCCAAAATTGAGGTCGAAGGAAATTTCGACACCCAAGAGCTGAAGGCGATAATTGTTCTATTTTACGCACTAGTAAAGAACATAATACAAAAGTAGGCTTAATGTCTTAGGCATTTTCTGCCAGTCGACCAGAATAGTGTTTAAATATAACACGACAGGTACAGCTTAATAAAAAGACAAACAGAAAAGAAAATTTTAACAATAATCAAGATACATTTATTCGTACATGACTAATAACTGTATTTTAATTCAAAGTTTCAAAAACGATAAACAGTTCAGATAATTTAACCCGTGTTTTCACTTTCAGCTGCTGATTCAGCGCTTAATCCAGCCAAATTATAATTAAAAATTATGCGCTTCAGTGGCTATGAAAATGGTTTCGTGAGTAAATCGTGAAACCGATATTCAGCAATTACGGTATAAGTGGAGTTTCGGACTGCTTTGAGAAGTTACTCTACACCTGATAAATGCAAATATATGTTTACTCTTTACTCTGCAAGTTTATCGCAAAACATCAACATACTACTGTTTACTTAACAAGTTTGAACTCATGACCTTTCAGTTTTCAGTAACCACTGATTGGGTCATTAACACCAAAATATTTCAAGTTGACTTATTATTAGGTATTATACTTTGTTCAAAATAACATTAGTCATTTATGATAACATTTTATTACTGTTCGATCAACCGATTTTTAGGGTTCCGTAGCCAAATGGCAAAAAACGGAACCCTTATAGATTCGTCATGTCTGTCTGTCTGTCTGTCTGTCTGTCTGTCTGTCTGTCTGTCTGTCTGTCTGTCTGTCTGTCTGTCTGTCTGTCTGTCTGTCTGTCCGTCTGTCCGTCCGTATGTCACAGCCACTTTTTTCCGAAACTATAAGAGCAATACTGTTGAAACTTAGTAAGTAGATGTATTCTGTGAACCGCTTTAAGATTTTCACACAAAAATAGAAAAAGAGCAATAAATTTTGGGGGTCCCCATACTTAGAACTGAAACCCAAAAAATTTTTTTTCATCAGACCCATACGTGTGGGGTATCTATGGATAGGTCTTCAAAAATGATATTGAGGTTTCTAATGTCATTTTTTTCTAAGTTGAATAGTTTACGCGAGAGACACTTCCAAAGTGGTAAAATGTGTGTCCCCCCCCCCTCTAACTTCTAAAATAAGAGAATGATAAAACTAAAAAAAATATATAATGTACATTACTATGTAAACTACCAACGAAAATTGGTTTGAACGAGATCTAGTAAGTAGTTTTTTTTTAATACGTCATAAATCTAAAAAATACACTATTATTAAAACATCGATCAAAGTTACAACGAACTATAAGAACTTTTATATTATGTTACTTGCTGCTACGGAACCCTCCATGGGCGAGTCCGACTCGCACTTGGCCGGTTTTTACTTATAATACGTTGGTGGCATCACAAATGGCCGCTGCAGTAAATAGTTGGTATTGTAACCACTTTTTGCTTTTATTGTCATACTTATTCCTACGAAATAGAGGTTAAAATCGTTTGAACAGACAGTAAAAAGGGTTCTTTAAATGTCTAATCTTAACGCGAATAGGGTATAGGTAGTTGAATTTGGGCAAATTTACTGTTAATATTTCTAAAAATAAATTGTAAGTAATAAAAATCGCGTTTAATTCAAAAAGTTTTTATTTTATCAAATACGTCTTGTTTTTCTTGCTGACTATACCGATCTTTTCAGTCGCCCGCGGTAACAATGTATATGGTAGATACTTTCAATCAAATTAAGGCAGGTAAAGGATTTTAAAACTTATCTTTTATATCTTAATTGTTCTAAAAAATATTTCAGAATGTTTAATATTATTTATTTTGTTGTTTTGTTTTGTGATCTTTATATTTTCCGTATACTTAAAATTATGTAAGTAATAATTAAGTCATTAAATTAATATACATATATGTAATAGATTATTATTGTTCTTCTTGGCTTTCACAAGGTTGTCGTCATGGTCATATAACACTTCTTAATTTGTTCCACCACCATTTCATCAGGCTTATTGGCTACAATAACCCCGTCAGTGATTATGGACCAATACC
The DNA here is from genome assembly GCA_910589285.2 of Mythimna ferrago. Taxonomy (NCBI): domain Eukaryota; kingdom Metazoa; phylum Arthropoda; class Insecta; order Lepidoptera; family Noctuidae; genus Mythimna; species Mythimna ferrago. The sequence goes on along the minus strand of OU342689.1, from coordinate 18,628,437 downwards.
AGTACAATTTTTAGCCCAAAAGTTTTATATCACTTGCGAGGTTCTTGATAAGCGGATTGTGGACTCAGTTGTGTCAGCCTAGGGCTTATAGCCAGGAACTTCGGCCAATAAGAGACACTCGTTAGAGAGGTGGATCAAGGGCTCGATTCAGAAAGCAGTACGTCTGAACGTAGCTCACATAGTTGGTTCGTTTTTGTGGAACCCTAAGCGTCGATAGCTTAAACTACTTCCGATACTGGTGAAATACTACTTTTATATTTTAATTTACTATTTATTGCTTTTTTTAAGTCAAGTCTTCAAGTCTAACTGGTTGGTGGGAAACTATTGCAACATACGGAAAACAAAAACAATAAGGCTATGGTTTTAGAATTCTTAAATGGACTGGTTACCAGAAACTATGTTAAAACTATGGCCCCTGCCAGAAAGTTTTTAATTTGCATCGATAAAAAGGCAGGAGGTGACTTGCACACTCAACAAATGGGCCCCCGTAAAAGGTCACTAGCACGAAGTGACGTAGCAATGAGAGGGCAACATATCCTGAAGTGCTTGAGGAGAGGAGAGGTATACCACAGCTATCAGGACAATCCCGGAAGTACGGTCAAGATACCTACCAGCACCTTACTGGATTATACATCCTTCTCCCGAGCACGTTTGCTCTTGCGAATCTCCACTCAAGCCAGCTAATAAAGTCAAGAGTGAGGTGGGAGCTCTGTTCCTCGTCAGTGTTCAATACGGCCGGCCAATAAAGGCAAGCCGGAGATGAAGAACAAGAATTCTCCCGGGAGATTGGGTCCGTGGGGTCGCTAATACCCAACAGTTCGCCACAAAACTGCCCTGCGGATATTATTAGTTATTATTATTTTAAGTTATCATTACTCAATTTTTAATACCCTTGCTTATCATTTTTGTAATATTATTCCTTTTCATTTACTTTCATCGACAAAAAACATTTCATTCTTACCATCTTTAAATCAGTTTATGTAGGTATTTCCTACTTCGACTTCCTTTTCCTGGTTATTTTCCATAATCTCAAAAATATTGCTATTTAATAAACATTTCACCGGTTTTCCGGGAAAAATACTCACTCAGATAGACCTCTTATAATACTTATGAAAATTTTAACAAAGTAATGGCTTGAGTATTAATTTGGACTTTAAAATGAAAGTAGTGGACTATAAAAACGTTTATTATGTTTTCTTCAATACAAATTATACACTTGCGTGCAATAAAATCGGCCCACCCCTAACGTTTTGGTTTAAAACACGATACTTAGAGGAAATACTAAAATTAATTATAAATAATGAAGGAAAGCTTCATTGCATTTGTTTTAAAAACCGTAGTTTTGTTTTCTTCATTTTACAGACTTATTTATAGCACGATCAAATTGAAACCACGTTTAGTAGCGATGCGCAGGAGCTAATTTCGGATCATTGTGTGGATGTAATCTCCTTTCTGAAAGTCTTCGTCGTACAATCCACTCACTTATTGAGACTCTACGGACATAAAGAAGTTTTTGTTGAACCTGAACTCCAGTGAAATGTCGATTATGCAAACACATTAATATAAAAAATCGGTCATCGCGCTCTGATATCACCCGATTTCTGCCTGAACCCGATCGTCTATTGAAACTTCCGGTCTTCAACAAACCTTTGGCGCACTCGTCTTACTGCAGATCGACTTAAATGAAGACTTCTAGCCGCGACGCCCTGTCTCTACTCTCGACACTCTGCTTAAAATTAAGTTAGATGATCAAGAAACCAAAAAAGCTAGGCAAATTTCAAAAAAAAGAAAGATTTGATTCAATTTAAATACGGGGTAAAATCAGAAACATTATGTTTTAAAAAGTGTAAAATGAGGGTGTTCGACGATTTGAGTCGATAATGTGAACAATGGTGCATTTACTTAAATGAAGAGTATGTATAAAATAAGTTTATAAACTTATCTTCAATAATGCTAAAAGAAATTTTACAATTATTCAATTTTTTGGTTAATTATTGGGCTCCAATGCGCTGCCTGTGGGGTGGGCCGATTTTTTTGCACGCAAGTGTATAATATTACTACTTACAAACAACTAAATAACTATAATTACAGTAAATTAAAAAAATAATAATAAAATCCTACAACTTGTAAAAACAATCTATATCCATAATAAATGTAAAGAATCAAAAATAATAAGATGTGCGTGTGTTGTCGATTGTTCTCGCCAGTGAAGTTTGTTGAGCTGTCATCAACGCGGTCGCCTCTTTCTGCGAAGCAATGATGCTAGCCAAGTGAGGGAACGCATGTCCACCCTCCCCAGTCATAACATGTAAGCCAAGTCAAGATGGCGGTGAACGATTAGTTTCCAATTTCGGCCACGCGCCAACTTAACTTGTGCGCTCTCTATTACTTCTTTTATAAATATGTATTTAAACAAAAAGTTTTATTAAAAAAGGTTCCATTGAGAATGGGAACAGATAGGCTTGACCACTATGTCACCTGATGGAAAGCGACAATAGAGCGCGTTTGCCTAGAAGTAACCTTTTTTTTTTTTTTTTTTTTTATAATGGATAGGCTCGCGTTTGACCACAATCTCACCTGATGGTAAGCGATTCTATTAGACCTATTCCTGTTCCTGTTCTATGCCTGTTAGTCTAGTGGTTAGTAGCCCTAACTGCTATGCTGGAGGTCGTGGGTTGGATTCCCACTCAGGACAAATTTTTGTGTGATGAGAACGATCATTTTGTTCTGTGTCTGGGTATAATTTATCTATAATGTGTATGTTTTTATAAAGGTTTATCAGTTGTCTAGTACTCATAATACAAGCACTGCTTAGCTTGGAACTAAACGGCGTTCTATGATAGTTTTGGAATATCTATTATTATTTAATCTTGCCTTAAAGATCCTCAGGTTGTAACTGTCAGGAAAAAAGTGCAATAAAATACCTACTAATAAATAATGTTAATAAAATTAGCAGCAGTTGATTAAAGGACGTTGGAATATTTCACGTGAAATAAACACGTTTTTCATGGAAATTACAAAATCCGGGGCGGCGGCACGTTTTAGCCGGGGTCTTAATTTCGGAGAAATTCGTTTTTGAACTCTTTATAGACACTTAGGATTTCGTTAATATTTTTATGTCGACATCTGCCTAATTGGTCTACTAATTAATATACATCTACTTATTAATTATAATTGGTCTACTTGTAGTGTGAAGCCATTTTTAGGGTTTCGTACCTCAAAAATGGAACCCTTATAGGATCACTCTGTTGTCTGTCTGTCTAATTTTAATATGATAATTTTAATAATGCTTTATTTGAAAGCTGACGTTATCGAGATGGTTCTTAGATAAAATTTATGAAGATCTGTTCAGGTGTTCACGGTTATCAGCTCATTTGTTGGCTGTGGCTAAGATCTTAAATACGTAATAAATTAAATATATATAATAATAATCTTAATGGATGAATACTTTTCTAATAAACACATATTATGTGGCCTAATGTTTGAAATACTCATGTACCACATGCCGACGCTATCAAGCTGGTCTAATGATAGAGTTCGAAGGTAAGAGACGTAGTCTTGGAATGCCTATTAATAAACCCATCCATTTTCGGCTTATTTAAATATATCTTAAAATTGTTCTGTTCGTTTCTAATGACGATGATAACCTGATGACGAAGACCTGATGCTAGAACTGAGATGTAGCTAATGGAACTCTGGAATGCCTTCTAGTAAACACATCGAGTTTGGGGTCATTAGATTCGTCTTAACTAGTTCTAAATATTTTTCATGATGACGAGGACCTGATGCTAGAACTGGGAAGAGGCTGATGGAACCCTAAAATGCCTTCTAGTAAACTCATCGAGTTTGGGGTCATTAGATTCGTCTTAACTTGTTCCAAATATTTTTCATGATGACGAGGACCTGATGCTAGAACTGGGAAGAGGCCGATTGAACCCTAAAATGCCTTCTAGTAAACACATCGAATTTGGGGTCACTAGATTCGTCTTAACTTGTTCCAAATATTTTTTGATAGACGGCCTGGATTAGGGCATAGGATACTATGCCCTAATCCAGGCCGTCTATCAGTGCTTTGATCGAAATCCGTTTAGCCATTTGTACGTGAAGGAGTAATTAACATACACACACATGCAAATATTAGAGTAATAGCCTAATTAACAAATATATCGCTATAATAATAGGTCACAAAAACCATTGCTCCGGAAAAATTTTAATGAAGAGTTTCATTATAACATTTTCTTAAAAATAAAACAGTCAAATACAAATTTCAGTTTTTATTTAATTCAAAACGATTGCCTAACAAAACCTAGTTTAAACGTTAATTACAAAGTGAGAACACAACTAATATAGTTTACCTACAATTTTCCAGACAATGAGTACCTACTAAAACTGGGTTGTATTACATGGTAGGTAGATACAGAAGCCATACGATCTGGAAATCTGTAAGAGCTCAAATTAAATTGAATGAAAATAATGATTTCTTCGTTAATTTGATTCAAATCATCATTTCAGCCGAAATACGTCCGCTATTGAACATAGGTCTCCCTCAAGCGTCGCCATAATGACCGATCCTGTGCGTCTCGCATCCATCGGATTACCGCGACCTTCACCAGGTTTTTTTTTTCGGTGGTCAAAATTATCCTATGACCACCCCCACTCTTGGGCGGAGCGGGAGATAGTGTCAGACTCTTACTGACTAAAAAAACCCACTCTGTTCCTTCAAGCCTTTATCAAACTGTGGCTCGAGTTCCCTTTCGGATAACCCTGGCCCCAGTAGGCTTCGACCCGGCTGGGCCCTTGCTGTTGCTGACAACTCCTCATCGGTTCACTTTGTGGGCAGCCTTTTAACGATGATTCCATTATATTCCAACCATTTCGATTCCAACCATGACATATGCCACCATTTGCAACCATATTCATGTCTCCGAAGTTTTGGTCCAAGGAAATTTTCCGCACGATGTTTTCGTTCACCGTTTTGAAAGCAGTTGTGCAGTGGCAAACCAAAGCGCTTGCATGAATTTCGAGGCCATTACCACTGGGCTTCCATACTGTTCTCGATAAACATAAGTATTTAATCTAGTTATTAGTGTATGTGTGTGTAGTGTGTGTGTGTTTAGTTGTTAGTGTATTTGACATGTTTTATTTTCGTTTGAGATTTTAGTGACTAAAACAATACTAACCCGTATTCTTCCAAATTTCCTTGGCGTTCCAGGGTCATGGAAACTCTTGCCCAGTATTTTTATTAAGTTTACCATGCATTTGGTCTTCTGTATATTTCCTACACTGGTTGTTTATAGATATTCTCGCTTCGCCACTTTGGACGAGCGTGTCGCCTATTCCAACCGGTGATACAGCCATCTTATATGTCATATTCAGGCTTTACCGTGTCGGACTTTTTGTACCCACATAAACATTTTGTTTTTGTTTCATCTGTAACAGCTATGAGTTGGCAAAGGGTTGACTCGTGACATTTCAAATTATATCAAGCTCTATAAATTGTAGAAAGAAATGTTTGAATTGTATTTTATGCTTTATTCTATTTGTAAAGTTTATTTAGAGCCGTTTTTAATGCCTTTTCCCTTGGGGTGGGCAGAAACGCCAACTGCTATCACCCTTATAAACATACCTACTCTTTCTGTTCATGTACGTTGAATATCTGGATATAATACATATATGTACGAGTACATGAAGTGTTTCCTGAAAGTAATTAGCGTTTTTACATTTAACCGTTATATCTGAAATTAAATAATTTGCATGCTTTTGGAATGAATTACAGGAACAGAATTATTGTACAGTTTTACGAATTTAATGGGGACGAAGTCGCGCGCAACAGCTATTTTATTATAAACTTAAAGCCGCTTAACTAAAACACATAATATAATAATTATGTTGTTTAAAAGAGTTACCAAAACACAAATCGCAGACGTAGGTGACTCAGCCGCCAAATTAAAATGGAACTGGGCAGGTCACATCTGCCGCATGTCGCAACAAAATTGGGCGAAAGCAACTACTGACTGGACTCCGAACAGCAGGTGCCGGCGACGCGGTAGGCCCAGAAGGAGATGGTGTGACAATTTGGACTCCTACCTTAAGGATTGGCCAGAAGTGGCTAAGTTCAGAAAAGAGTGGAATAACGGAAGGGAGGCCTTTGCCCTGCAGTGGGACACAACGGGCTCATAACAAAATAAATAAATAAAAAATAAAAGAGTTACCGTAAAATCTGACGATCCCTCTCGCATTACCAAGAATGGCAGGACTCATATGAAGATTACTAATCAAAAAATAATAAGTCAATCGCTCAGCCTATACCCCAACCGTGTCGTCGAAATATTGATTGAAGAGCAGGTTTTCATTGAGTGTACCTAAACCTCCGCGATATGGTCAGTACCACCAAGACGCTGCTGGCCTTTCTTGAGGAGCTGAGATGGATCGACTGACACACTTGTTCCACTCGTACACAAAATACGCGCGAGGGAACGGCCCTCATGCTCCAGCCGCGGGGATTCCGACTTCGACTCAGGCGTAGGTTTACGGACAGTGAGCAATCGATAGCTTGATAACATCGAGCTCGAGACGTCGACGTCGCGTATTGTTCCATGTGCGCCTCAAAGAGATGTCAGCAAAACCGTAGGGGCCCAGCAGGGACGAAGGTTCGCTTCTGAAAGGGAAACCCGAAGCCTTGGAACGCAAAAAAGGAACATAGGAGTGGGTTTTAGTTAGTTAAAGTCTGAGCTCTCCTGCCCTGCCTAAAAGCGGGAGAAGTCATTAGATGATATCACACTTAAAAAAAAAAAGCGCTCTTTAGAAGGTGGATTTGTGAACACCAGCCAGACATACAATAGAATATAAAGGTATACCTACTACGGCGAGCAATGGGTAGCTCGCTATCCAACCGTCCGGTAACTGTCTGGACCGAGCCCAAGTCGTCGACGGCGCGCACTGTCCCCGCGCGCCTAAAAGAGTTGTCAGTAACAGCAGGAGCCCAGCTGGGTCGAAGCCTAGTGGGGCCAGGGTTAGTTTCGTATGATAGCTCAGCCCCGGTATGAAGGCACGAAGGAACAGGGTGGGTTTTTAGTCAGTAAGAGCCTGACACTATCTCGCGCTCCGCCTAAGAGCGGGGGATGTCATTAGATGATTTTCCTACCGAAAAAAAAGAGTTAAAAAGATATACCTACTTTTACTTGTACAACTGTACTTTTACGTAAAAATAAATGCTTCTATAGTTTCATAGAACTACCACAAAAGTCTACAAGCATCATTATCTGTATAAAGTAAAAGGTATATTGATAAAGTTTCGCGGTACCATGTTGTTATCTAGATAGACTACTTTCACAAAAAAAGAACTCAACAAAAAGCAAGTGAGTTGCTTGCGAGCATGTAATTTGTTGTATAGTGGTCGTTACCGTTAGTGGTGGAAGACAGTGTTCTTTTGTTTATATTTTGTTAATAGACTAGCTTTTTGTTTTGCTTATTTTGCTGAAAAATTTTGACTAGACAATAAAACTTGTAGCTCGGATAAAGTATTATTTCATTATCAAAGTAGCCAAAAATTTATAGATTCGTAATGGTATGAGATGTGAGGAATGGTATGATGATACGGCGAATAAAGTGTTCAACACTTTCCTCGCTGTACAGTTAGTTGGTCAATGGAGCTAAAAAGTTTTGGAGTGACGACCGGGTAATGGGAAGATGCAGCGTTTGTAAGCTGTAAGTACAACAAGGTGGACCTCGGGTCTCGAGAACCCGATGGATGCGAGACACATAGAGCCGGTCATTTGATAACACTTGGGAGGCCTATGTGGCCTCTCACAAGTGTCGCCACAATGAACGGTCCTGAGCGTCTTACACCCATCGGTTTCTCGCAACCTTTACCAGGTCATCGGTCCACCTTGTAGGAGGTCTTCCAACTCTGCGTCCTCTAGTACGCATTGGCCTCTCCAAAACCTTTCGGCCCCAACGGCCATTTGTTCTGCGAGCAAAATGTTGTGCCCATTGCCAATTTAGTTTGGCGATTCTTCGTGCTATGTCGGCATCCTTGGTTCTCCTGCGGATATCTTCATTCCTGATTCGTTCACGCAATGAAACACCAAGCATAGTCTTTTCCATTTCCTTTTGGGGTCTTCTGATGAGGTGCATTGAGAGCGACTATGTTTTAGATCCACATTTTACCCAATTACTGACAGACAGCCAGTCGCTTCTTGTTCAGTACTGGTATCCAGTTGCAACCAGTTTAACTGGAGGCGCATTCAAAGTAGTTGAGAAAAGGCTATGCTGATGGACAGTACCAATAAGTAATTTAAAATTATTCATCATCATCATCATTTCAGCCGAAAGACGTCCACTGTTGGACATAGGCCTCCCCCAAGTGTTGTCATAACGAACGAACAGGACCGTTCGATGACGATGCATCTCGCATCCATGTGATTCCCGCGACCCTCACCAGGCCACAGGTCCATCTTGTGGCAGGCCTTCTGAAGCTGCTAAAAAAAGAAAATTATTAAGCCCGCATATTTCAGTTTCAGATAATTATAAATAAAATTAATTCACCAAAGGATTATATATACCGACATGATTTCAATTTCCATTTACAATTTTCCATTGCAACGGTTTTAAACTTCATTCAGCCTGAGTACTGCAGATAATTATGGAGGCCGTTTAAAACTCTCTTTATAACGGTTAAATAGAGAGTCGTTTTTAACTTTACTGTTGAAATTAAGGGGATGTGATTCGGTAAAAATAAAAAAAAATATCGCCTAAGTAACAGAAATGCACATATTTCGAAATATCTGTCACAATAAATGAATACTCACCAAATTTTGTTTTATGAAATATTGTAGAAATGGAGCTCTTTTACTTATAAAAAGTAAAATAAAAAAATAAAATAAAAAAAAAAATAAAAAAAAAATAATAAAAAATAATAAAGTTAAAATTTGCTAGGTACCTATCTTACTAAAATATATGAATGTCTTTAAAGCTTGAATAAGGTCCACGGAGGCACCTTGAGTGGTCCTTCTATTTCTGTCTGTCATGTTTAAAGTAACCAAACACTTAGGGGATAACGGGGTTTCGTTCAATTATATGCTTGCTTTTTTACTTAAATCTTAGCCTTAAGAACAAAAAATCTATTTTGTTGAGAATTTAAATTGTTAAAAAATTTACTAAATTGACAAAATAATTCATATTAATAAAAAAAATATCACCTACTATCACACCACCAACAATATCTACCCGTAATAGGGTAGTTTCTAAGTAAAATAATTACATTTTATTGTCCTTATTTTAGATTATAAAAAAATATTGGACACGTATTTTTTCTTTTTTCGATTAAACAAAAAATAACAAAGATTTTTTAGAAATTACGTGTCACGTCACCCCCGTGCGACAAAATGCAGCACGGCGCGACGTTACACGTAATTTTAATGGGCTATATCTTTGTCATTTTTGGTTTACTTTACTAATAAAAAAAATACGTGTCCCTTATTTTTGAATAGTCTAAAAGACGGACTAATTACATTTTTTTACGGCAACTAGCCTATACTTAATATTAAAAAAAACATTAAATTGACAAAAATACTTTATATCTTAATTAAACTAATACTTCATATTTTAAAATGAATTGCGATCGCTTTTATTATTTATTATGAGCCCGTTGTGTCCTACTGCAGGGCAAAGGTCTCCCTTCCGTTATTCCACCCTTTCCTGTCCTTAGCCACTCTTTGGTTGGATTCGGTCTAAATATTGAATGAAGTACGAAGTAAATTGTATCTTGCAATTTGAATCAAATATCCTTGCTGGCCGATCGGCGTCTCATCGTCGACGACGGCTGGTGCTGAAAATCAGCGCTGTGGCTCTGTTTTACATGAGCCCCAGCATTTTGCTGAGCGCTGGCCGTTTTGCGCGGATGTGACGCATATCTTACTTACGTGCTACTTTTAGTCGATATTATTATTTATTTTATTTTAAGGTATGCGCCATGTTTGACGTGAATAAACACTTTTTCTTTCTTTCTTCTTTCAAACAGATTTATTTACTTCTTAGTTTGATATTTTGTAGGTCTTCAACTTCATTCTCATTTTGAAAGTTTGTGTTGTTGTGAATTGTTGAATTATTTGGTTCAATATTTTATTAGTTTGGTTCAGTTCTTTTTTTAATGCCTTCTAGAAAAAAAAAAACAAACTTTTCGCAGCGTAGCCGAGATGCGAAAAGGGTGAGACTAAGTACATAGGTCCAAAGAATCAGAAGAAGATCGTGAAGTGAGGCTAACAGCAATTCGAGCAAGGCAAGTCAAAACCCTTGCGTCAGAAACGCCTACCCAACATGTGTCGAATCTCGACTTAGTACACGTACCTACAGCGTTCTCTTATGGCAGTTTCTCGATCACAGGAGAGTTTGGACGAACGCGTTTAACGGCTGGCCGAGAGCGCCACGTCCTCTCACGTGAGTCTGAGACTTTCACCGAAAGGGAGTCGCGCTTGAGTTCGCAAAGAATTCTGACCGCGACTTTGCGCTTCCAAAAAAGCAGCGAGGACCGCGAAGCGCGTTTATCGGCTGACCGAGAGCGTCACGCCCTCTTACTTGAGTCTGAGACTTTCACCGAAAGGGCTCCTAAGTTCGCAAAGAAAAATATAAATTACTAGCTTTTACCCGTGACTTCGTCCGCGTACATAAAATATATCACTCAGTAATAAAGTAGCTTTCTATCGGTCCATAATTTTAGCAATCGGACCAGTACTTCCAGAGATTACCTCCTACAAACAAAAAAGCAAACTTTTCCTTTTTATTATATTAGTATAGATATTTGTATCGGTATCCTCCAACAGCGCTTGGCACTAAAAAATACATTGTTAAGTTCTGACATCCACGCGAACGAAGTCGCGGGCACAGCTAGTGATTAATTTACCGGGTGTTTTTACACCCGTTGTAGTCTTAGTTGGCTACAAAAACATTGTAGCCTTTAAGAGTTATGTTTTTTACCAGTTAGCCTAATCAGATAGAAAAAGACTAAAGCACGCAAGTCCGTTTTTGTAGACTGTTTTTTTTTTTAAATATACAACGTGTAACAAAAAGGGTATATACATCAAGAAGCACTGAAGATTACAGGTTGTATAGAATCTCTACACAAAGTTTCAGCTCAAAATAAATTACTCAAAGAATTGATACCAACTTCTTGGTATCCTTGGTATCGTATGATTCTTGAATTCAAATCATAACAAACGTGTCACGACACTACGGAGGGTCAATAACATTCCAAGTCACTTGCTAATATTACGAAACATTTCTTCTGTAAATCTGTTCGCCTAGTACCTGTCTACCTAATTTTGAAACGCGCGGCGCGCGCGTGCACGAGACGCTCTGTTCGCCTAGTAGGTACCTGCCTACTTAAATTTTGCCTCAAAAAAATATCTTAACAAAGTCCGAGCAATCGGAAAAATAAATATGAAAATGATAAATAATAATTTAACTTACATTTTTTAAAGATGTGGTTCGATGTGACGACCGTGATACTGTACACACAAGGCCGCTCGCTTGTGCATGGACACCTGGACATTCCGTAGCATGTCTGGTGTTACTGTCCTGAAAGCGGCTTCGATTCGCTCTCTCATTTGCTCTGCTGTATCACACGGCATTGCGTACACTATGTTTTTAATATACCCCCACAAAAAGAAATCTAATGGAGTTAGGTCTGGAGATCGCGGTGGCCAAGCTACGTGTCTGCTACCGCGCCCGATCCACTGACTAAAGCGCATATCTAAATGCTCCCGAACATCACGTGCGTAGTGTGCTGGAGCACCGTCATGTTGGAAGATTAAATTGTTGTCCATCACGAGATTGGCGTAACCTAAAATTGATAGGCTTTCAGTGAGCGCATCGTCCAATTCGTTCGTCAAAAAATTTAAATAATTTTGACCGTTTAGGCTATGCGGCAAAAAAATTGGTCCTAAGACAACATCTCCCACGATACCAGCCCACACGTTTAGTCGCCATTGGTGTTGAAACGACGACTCCGTCGAAGCATGAGGGTTGGCGTGAGACCAAATATGGTCATTGTGAATGTTGCTTATCCCTGCTCTCGTGAATGATGCTTCATCTGTCCACAGTACTCTTGAGCCAAAATCTGGCGAAGCTTCTACCTGACCGCAGTACCACTCGCAGAAGGTCACGCGAGGCAAAAAATCTGCAAGTGTCAGTTCCTGGGTGCGACGGAAGTGGTATGGGTGCTGACCGTCATTATGCAACACTCGCCATACTTGCATATGGTTAGAGGCACCCAGCGCTAATGCAGCTCGCCGAGTGCTAGTACGTGGGTTATTTTCAAAATGATCTAGTACGGCTTCCTCTAATTCTGGATCGGTAATGTTCGGGCGACCCCCTAAACCAGGAGCGTGGAAGGAACCGGTTTCGTGCAGACGATGTACCATCCTATGGAAACACGCCACCGAAGGAAGCTGTCGACGCTCAGCTTCTGGCCTACCCTGGATAAATCGGCGACGATAAAGTTCGCGAGCAGCTCGCACGTTACCGTCCTTTCTTCCGACACACAACATCATCTCATAATATTCACTATTACTTAACGCCATTACACACGATTGTCACACACAACTACAATAAATCCAAATCACAAGCACCGGAACGGATATGCGACTGCAATGTACGATTATTGGTCGTCCACTAATGCAATTGCAAAATTTTACTTTATTTATTTTTATTTACCTAATTTCACTTTCGGCTAGCCTTTCGGCGCGTTCAAAGATGCCGCCAGTACCGCCTACTCCCTTTGGCGGTACGGCCGAACGGATGATGGAAACATTGCCATCTCTCTCACATAATACACGCAGGCGGCGCGTGCGACTGGGATCACAATATTTTATCGTATCATATTTTTGAGCTTCTGAAAGGAAATTAAATTAGGGATCTGTAATTGCGCAACCGCTGTTTAATTCAGCAATAACAATTCTCGTTTCTTATGGACTCCTAGTACTTTTGCATTTGTTTTTCATTGATTTTGAAAAGATAAATTAAGGACTAAACTGGCTAAACTACTATTATCGGCTGCTGAGTTTTAAGCTTGTAATATTTATGTAGAAAAGGCAAAAAGTTTTATGTCGAAGAAGTAATTACGCAAAGACCTAATTGTGCGCAAACGTATAGTTTTTTGTTTTCTGTCTGTCTCTGTAAAAACCTCCCCTTGAAAATGTAGGTAAAATAAGCGCGAAAGATTTGATTATAATCTCGGGTTAAAATTAAACATAAATAGTAAGGCGATTATCACACTGCCACGCACCACGCAGCGTAGCGCATAAATGCGTGTTTTAACGTTGCTTGTGAGTATCTGCGTTTGCATAGAAAACACGCACAGTCCAATACACCGAAATTGCATCCACGCGCGCGTTCATGCAGATCACGCGCCTACATGCGTAGAAACATGCAATCACACGCGTGGGTGCGTGGCACACTGAGTCTCGTAGTGCCGTACGTGATTTTGTATGAAATGAGTCTGAGCCTGCGTGAATTTACAAAACGCATCGACGCGCGTAGGTGCGTTGACACGCAACATACAGCGTGATGCGTGGCAGTGTAATAATCGCCTAAGTACCTAATGCTGATGTAGTACATTTTGATACAAGTGGGGAAAGTTTGTCATTGCAACCGAGGCGAAATTCACCCGAGTCGTATAGGCGAGAGTGTTATGGAGCCGAGTGCTGCAGTGACAAATCTCCACGTGTATCAAACCACGTTTTTCAATACACTTACGAAGAAATACGTAATTTCTCTGAAAATTACGACGCATTTTTGTTCATTTCACAGAAGAAAACTTTTCAAAGTTGCCATACATTTTAGTTTTGATTTAGATGGTAGCAGGCTATCGGAAGTATTTTTTAACTTAATCACAATATCTAGCGGCGGCGGACCATCGAAAGAATTATCTTCAAATCTTAAATTAAACATTTTTTTTTTTCACAAATAAGTAACACAAAAAAAAAAATAATAGATATTTTTAGAAGAAACAAAGGTGTCAAACCTCCTACTTAAAATTAAAAATAGAAATTCAAATATTTTTGAATTTCGAACACTGATAATTGTTTTGTTGATAATAACAAATTAATGCGTAAATATTATTTATTCATGATATTCTGTTCATAAACACAATTTTAATTTACATTAAATATTAAAACCTTAAAAATATCTGCTTCTATGCTTAAAAAAGTTACGGTTGACCGTGACGAAATAGAAATGAAAAAAAAAACACTACGGTGGTATTGAAAAAATATTTTAAATTAAACTAAATTGTTTTAAGTTCTACGTTCTAGGAAAAAACTATTGATTTAAATCAACGATTTTTTTTTTAACATTTGATTTTAATCGAGATTTAAATTACCTACATAAAAATCAATTGATTCAAATCATCTGCCCTCTTATCAACCCTGCAAAAAAGTAACAACTTATTAAAGTCCTCTAATTAAATTAAATTCAAGAACGGAACCCACGGGGTGTTTATTTGTACTAGGAGACACATAAGTTGCTTAGAAATGATATTTTGGGTTCATTTTAACAGATATGAAATCCTTTTTCGGAGCGTCTTTCGCACGTTTATCCAATTAAGTAATTAATTTTTCGTAAACTAAGTACCTACCTATGTATGGCAATGGCAACCGACATAAAAAGAATTAGGTACGTAATAAAATTCATCTCGACCCTGCAAAACGTAGGTAACAACTTATTTAAGTCCTCTTATTAAATTAAATTCAAGAACGGAACCCATGGGGACCTCATTTGTACTAGGAGACACATAAGTTGGTTAGAAATGATATTTTGGGTTCATTTTAACAGATATGAAATCCTTTTTCGTTGCGTCTTTCGCACGTTCATCTAAGTAATTAATTTTTCGTAAACTAAGAACCTACCTATGTATGGCAATGGCAACCGACGTAAAAAGAATTAGGTACCTACGTAAGAAAATTCATCTCGACTCTGCAAAAAGTAACAACTTATTAAAGTCCTCTGAGATAATTATGTTAAATTCAAGAACGGAACCCATGGGGAGTTTATTTGTACTAGGAGACACATAAATTGCTTAGAAATAATATTTTGGGTTCATTTTAACAGATTGAAATCCTTTTTCGTAGCGTCTTTCGCACGTTCATCTAATTAAGTAATTAATTATTCATAAACTAAGTACCTACCTATGTATGGCAACAAACATAAAAAGAAATAAGTACGTAAGAAAATTTATAGGAATGTAGTTAATAGATAGGTAGAGGTATTATTTACTGTGTTGTAGTTACCTACTCGATTCCATCTATTTGTTAGTTACGTTCACTCATTTATTTGTTGCTATCCTATCTACCTACGTTAAACAAAAAAAAAATCGCAAGTGACTAAAGCCGCTAGCCCAAAGTTGGGTAGCATCCGTCTTTAGCCGCGCGGTAAAAATCGTGGGGCTCTAGTCATCCGTGTAAACCCCGCATGGCCGGGCACGTCCCTACGTGGCCGGCGGGTTTTTCGATGTCCAGCGCACGCACTCACTCTAGTTTTTGGCTTGGTTTGTTGTTCACAAACATAATCTTAGCTTTCGTAGGAAAAACTTATTTCTTCCTAAAACTATTTTTCTTAAAAAAAATGTTAAGAAAAATAAACATCCGGAACCCTTTATCTACTGTTTGAAGAAATACCAGGAGTAAGAGGTTTGTTTTTATTCATGAACTGTTCACTGACACCGATCAGCTGACTTTTTGCTAGTGATGTATTGATTTCAGTTTGAAATTGCGGTTTCTGGTATCATATGTATTGGAATAATTCATAACTTCCTACCATGTAAACATAAGGTTAGAGAACCCTTTCCGTATCGTTTCTTATCTTATTAAGAGGCCGTGTACTTGATATGTATACCCCCTTTTTGTTACACATTGTATATACGACGAGCTTAACATCCGCTACAAAACTCTTCACTGGTTAATGGTACGAAACTCTCCGTAGATAATAAACTCTTGATCTACAAAAGCATACTTAGACCAAGCTGGATGTATGGTGTCCAACTGTGGGGAAGCGCTAGTGACTCCAATATACACATACTACAGCGACTTCAAAACATCATACTGAGACATATAACAAGTGTACCGTGGTTTGTTACAAATGCTGAGATACATGGAAACCTGCAAGTCAACACTGTGAAGTAAGAAATCCAGCACAGTATTGATTCTTACAAGAAAAGACTAGCAAATCATCCTAATGATTTATCTGTCCAGTTGATGCGTACCAGGCATGAAACCCGCTTGAAACGGCGCTTGATCCTGAGACAAGACCTGGTGTAGCCAATTTCATTGAGGAGATGTCTCCGCTGGGAGGCACGCTCGGCATGACACAACGCACATCACAAATTTGCTTATAGTCATCGACTGATTGCAAATGAACACAGAGAAGAAAAAAAAAATTGTATATAAGAAAAACGTAGGTACACACATAAACAATCTAAACCTTAGAAATCATGGTTTATCTTACTTTCAAAATATCGCAAAGCTTAACCATAATCAGCCTTAATCTGGATCGGCGCAGTAAGCTTTCTGTCTATACATCTTCATTTACTCCCATCTCAATGGTCATGTTCTTATAAGCCACACTATCTTTTTTATAAGTCAGGCTATCATTTCTAACTGCCATCAAAAAAGGACGAGGTTCTCAATCTCTCAAAATCATTTTAAATATATGTTCTTCGATTACTCAAAGATGTCTGGACCGATTTGGAGAATTGTTTTTTGGTTTTGTTTCTCAGGCAGTCTTATAGTCATTAGATTATTAGTCAGACACTGTCTGATCATTTATAGGCATACTTGTAATACCACTATAATATAGAATTTGCCAACTATTTAAGTTCAGCTAAAAATAAAATATAAGTAATTATATAGAAAAGAAAATAAATTAGTGTAATATCAAAAGACAGTAATAAAAATTGAAGAAACAAAACACGTGGTATCTTTTTGCAAAATGATTTTTATTGAAATAAAGAAACAAAAAAAAACACGTTTCTTTAGCACACAGGTACCTACACGATGAATAAACAATTACATAAACACTTATATAAAACAACAACATTGTGTGTCTCATTGTCATTGGTCTTGGGAAAGCCTCAACTCACTTACCTATCGTCAACATCAAGCATGGTTTAAAAGCTTCAATAAGCTTTAGCTTTTAGCTTTTGCGTTAGATGAAGATTGCTTCATCTAACGCAAAAGCTCTATAAACGCAAATCCATCGCGATGTTTGATGAAGAGGCAACGCGAAAAAAGAGAGATAACGCCTGTAAACTCTGTTGGCATTCGGTAATTCCATGATTTACTCGAATGTTTCACAAAACTGGTTGAAGGAAATACGTGTTTTTTAAACCTTTAAAAGTTTTTCAGAAAAATTGTCATCATTCAGAATCTCGCTTAAATGTCCAAGGATATCTATGTCTATAGATGTAGGTACCTTTTATATATTTTATGTTATTAGTACATTATGGAGGGCTAAAATGCACGTAAAGTAGCAAATTTTCAAAGGTTGTTACTGGTTTCCTTTTACACAAATTTATATTTGGATTTGTACGTATATAAGCCTACACGATATCCACAAGATATCTGTGTATCCAAAATGTCTGGAGAAAGATGTGTAATAACATCATTATCACGTAAGGGCGGTTGTATGAAAATGTACCTCTGGTTGGCCACTCTTTAAATCATCAACATTCATACTTCAGAATCTTGTCTTCTCACACAATCAAATCAATGACTACACGAGTACTTTGAAAAACAAATAGGTCGTCATGACACCGCGAGAAGCCACCACACATTAAAATTTACAACATGTTGGTTACCTAGAATCGCGTTGTTAAAGAGATGAGAAAGCGCGTCGCTCTCATTAAAAAACTGTTTGTAGTGTCTGTGGTTCAAAATTGGAATGTCTGACTCAAGTTTAAATTAAAATTACATGACATTTTCCTTGCTGAATGGAACAGAACGAGCAAAAACTCCGCGTAATAAAAATCTAGATACGTCATTCTTTGTTAGTTGCGCTGTACGTGAATGTTGAGCTAATTACTGAAGCTATTGTGATTCTTCCTAGCTGCAGTTTTTATTTCGTCACGCCTTTTCTCCGGGGAACGGTTGACGCCATTTGTATTCGGGAATGTATCGCAAAGAATCCTAATGTAAATCGAGTAGGCATTTGCGTGCTTGAGAATCGCGTTCAAAATGTTTCGTCGTTTGCAAGTAGATACTAGCATAAATATTCCTGCCATTACGGCAGCTTAGTCGTGTGGATATTCGTTTTGTCGATTTATTTTTACGTGGCTTTCGAATTCTATTTTAGAGCGGATTTTGCTAGGTGTATAGACGAGTGACTCGAATTTCAATGAGGAAGCTTGCTGGGATAATCATTTTCTTAGTTTATAGTGCAGGATTGAAAGCGGGGAACGCGCAACTTGCGGAAATAGCATGACCAGCAGTAGAATATTAACTACGAAAATAATACAAGTTAGTGTTAGTTTTTCAACCCAAAGTATCTTCTTACTTGTGTAGTAAGTAATTACCTTCTCTAGTCAATCTCTGGCGTTTACACCTCTAAGTTGTTACGCTAGTGTAGTAGTCATAGAGCAATTCTTGGTTACCATTTGCACGAGTTTTTACGAACGGCTAGCAATGAGCAGTTCGCCGTTCGATAAAAACCAAGCCTGAGTCGAAGGTACTCTGTGTTTCACGTAAGCCAAATTGACCCTGGGATTCCCTTTCGCAAGTCAACCCATTGCTGACCTCTCGTTGAGGCGCGCGTGGGACATTGCACACCATCAGTATCGAGCTTGTTCCAAACGGTTATCGGACGTCCGTACGACGAGCTACCTATTGCTCGTCGTCCGCAAGTCCACGCGTACGGCGGCAGGAACACAAATGGGGTTTAGTTAGTAAAATTCTGTCACTCTTTATTATATTGTGATGACGCCCGTCTTCTAGCTTCCACTTCCTATACACCTGGCATCATAATATTTGGTAATATTGAATTGAAGCTTAATAATTAAGCTTCGATTCGATATTACAAAAACAATTATTGTTTTCTAATGGAAATCAATGTGGCGACTAAAATCCTTTTAAGACATTTGAACCCTCTTCCATTTCGCATCCTGTCTAATGGATCAAGGGAAACCTTGCGTACACTTTCTATTGTTCCGTAAATCGTTGAAAGGTCTCTATGGGTCCCTATACACCGTCAGAATGAAACTGACCTAACTCAAAATATTGATTATTTCTGACCTAAAAAGCCTACTCAGAAACTCTGTAGTAAAAGAAAGCTCGAATTGTAAGCAAGAAAGAAACACGGGAGCGATTCATATTCGTATCGACATTATAATTAAGATATCCGCAGGAGAACCAAAGTTGTAGACATAACCCGAAGAATCGTCAAACATACATAGCTTGCCAGTGTGTAAGTACCATTGCTAACAAGACTGCAGGCCTAGCCAAGTTACAACCGTTTCGTTTTGAATCTCTTTCTATAGTCGGTGATGCCTCCTATTTCTTTGTTCTGACCACGTGACTTAACGTTAAGACGGTGTCATTCCTATATTCATATTCATATCCATTCGTATGGGAATGATATCGTCTAAGTACTAGCGTTAATGATTGTAGATTATCAACTTGGTTAAGCCCTCTGGTCAATGGGGCCAAAAAGTTCTGGGGTAGCATTCACGTACCTGAAGACACAGTTTTAGAACTTTGACCTCAAGGTGGACCGACGGTCTAGTGATGGTTGCGAGAACCTGTTGGATGAAAGACACACAGAATCGATTACTGTGACTTAGGGGGGGAAGAGCATTTATCCGGCTGAGGAAGAGAATGATAAACATTTTGAAAATTTTCATGCTCATTTTACACAAATTGAAATTTTTGGGTTAGGTCACTTTCATTCTAAGTGTGCGATGAATTTGATGAATATAATGGCAGATCTTTATCTATCTCTCTCTCTCGCTTACTTTATCAATAAAAACATTTCTCACGGCAATATTAAACAAAAACAATGCATTATTTACTGCTGAAATTTCGCTTCATCAATATTAATTAAGTTTAGACTTTCAGCTAGGTTTTCTAGGTATAAAACTATTTGACGGACCAATATTATTATTTGCGCAAACCAGTTTATTGAACTACAAATAGCCAATTTTATAGAAGTTTAAAAATACAAAAAACTGTTTTATAAATTGTTACAATTTTTAAATGGGTAAGCTTTGTAAAGTTGTTAAAAAATATAAGGCCCGTTCTAACATTTGATGTTTTTATTATTTACGTTATTTTACCATCTATTTTACATTATAAAACCACTATGTAATTACATTAAAACAATTTATGTAATTGTCCTATCAAAGTCGGAAACTCTACACTCGAAGTTGTGGACGATTACGTCTACCTCGGACAGACAGTCCAGCTGGGTAGGTCTAACTTCGATAAAGAAGTCAAATCCAACTCGGTTGGGCAGCGTTCGGGAAGCTACGCGGTATCTTCTCGTTCAAGATACCACAGTGTCTTAAGACGAAAGTCTATGACCAGTGCGTGTTGCCAGTGATGACATATGGCTCCGAAACGTGGTCGCTTACAATGGGCCTCATCAGAAGGCTTAAAGTCACCCAAAGAGCAATGGAAAGAGCTATGCTCAAGGTTTCCATGCGTGATCGAATAAAAAATGAAGATATCCGCAGAAGAACTAAGGTTGCCAACATAGCACGAAGAATTGACAAACTTAAGTGGCAATGGGCAGGGCACATTGCTCGCAGAACAGATGGCCGTTGGGGCCGAAAGGTTCTGAAGTGGCGACCGCGTACCGGAAGACGCAACGTTGGAAGGCCTCCTACAAGGTGGCCCGATGACCTGGTGAAGGTTGCGGGAAACCGATGGACGCGGGACGCACAACGCAACGTTCGTTGTGGCGTCGCTTGAGGAGGCCTATGTCCAACAGTGGACGTGTATCGGCTGAAATCATGATGATGAATTTATGTAATTAATTATTATTTTATTGTTTCTTTCAGTTTCGATCCAAGTTATATTTTAGGGTCTTTCTCAAATGTGACAACGTGCCTTTTATGTTTTAAAGGGTACAATAGAGCTTATTTGGTTTACAGCATTTTTAAATAATATATTTACAAAGCAATGAAGCGTGACACGGGCATTACAGGTCTTGCCTGGTTGTTGAATTTTTCAAAAGAGTTACCGTGACCCTGGAACGCGAAGGCAACTGAAAGAACAGAGGTGGGTTTTATTAATTAAAATTTAACACTCTCTCTGGCTCTACCCAGAGCGGAAGAAATAATTTGATGATTTTTCATATCATAAAAACATGATTTGCCATCTCAATGCTAAAATGTCTTAACTAATTTACTTCTTCAAAATTGAACTGCTTGGTCAAAATAAGTATGTTGGTGATATCTCCTGACGCGCTACTTTCCTAAAAAATATAGAATTGAAGAGATTTATTTCTTGAACAGTTTGTTCACCTAAAATGAGATTGATACAAATACTATAATATTAAACTTTAATATAACTTTAATTTAGGTAATTCATCCAGTAAATCATTACTCGTATGCTCCTTCAACCATTATTGCTTTTGCCGTATTTAAGAATTTTGTAAAGAAAGATCATATAATCCTACCTATACAAAGTTATGTAAAAGTCTAAAAAAATGTACCAACTTTGATCCATCTCAAGTTTAAAGTGACGTCGGAGGGGAAATTAAAAAATAATATTATGTTTCATCCGTTTACTTTGCGGAGAATGATTTTGATGGAAGAAAATTACTTTTAAAGGTAGATAAATACCATATTCCCTACTCAGTCAAGTTTACTTGTAAAATTCACAATCATAAAATGTGATATTTTAGGTACAGTAAGGCCGCAAAAGTCCATAGGAACGCTAAAGATTACATTGCTACGAACCGAGCGAGCGCGACACTTCCGTGCGTATGTGTGCGCATGTATGAGTATCCACATTCCACAGATAACACACACTAAGGAACTGTCGTCGCACTGATTTCTGTTCTTACCATAGCATTGTTAAAATTCGCGCAAATACGTCATGTGCTGGTAGCCGTGTGAACTAAGTGTTGGATTCGCAAATCACGTAACCCGAGTTCAAATCATGGTCGGTCCGTTGCAGTTATTTCTTACTTTGATAATTCCCAATCTATATTGATATAGTTGTTTTTTTATATTTCTATGAAAAATACTATTGCATTTTTTGCACTAAATAGTTGCAAATTACGAATGTGATCTATTAACCACAAGAAGAATCACATTCGTAATTTGCAATTATTTAGTTGTTACATCTTTTCGATGTTAAAAGGTGGAAATAAAAAGACGTGTTTAATAAAAATGTTTATTCTTTATATTTACAAATTAAACATTTATGAGAATTGTGACGTCGAATTGTTACCTAGACAAAAAGTTATCTTGTAACCGTTATCTATGTTACGCCTAAGATTGTTTGTTGGAAGTATACCCACTTAGACCATTCATAATATGAATAACGTAACAATGAACGGATATTCAAATTTTAATAAAATAAAATATAGGTAATTGTTTATATCCAGTTATTTATTGAAAAGTGATATATGATTTGGACTTTGTAAACATTTTATTTTTGTGTAACGTCACAATGAATGTATTGAGGTCATAGCTTAATTGTTCATTTTCTTGACGAAAAGAAGATTGAAACCAAACCTCAATTTCTGTTAAAAGAACTTTAGTTCTCACAAGATAATCGTCAATTAGATGAGAAAAATAAATTGAACTATAGTATTATGTTAAAACAGTGCGGGTAGAAGAATAAAAAACGAAATAGACTCATGATTATTGTCAACAAAATTGATAGCGAGTTCACTGCATTCTTAAGATGAGGCGATGGCACAAGTTAAAAGATATAGCTGTTTTAAACGAAAGTAAACACAATATAATACAGTGTTTGTTAACGAATAATCACAGATATGTTAAAATAAAATGGTAGGCCATTTAGTTTAGTTAACATTAAATATTTAGTGCGAAACGTAATCGTTCTTGTTTGTGCCTCTCTGTCAAGTACGGCTTTTTAGCAGGTTTTCTGTGATGCACGCCTTCAGCGTGAAATGCACGGCGAACAGTATCCATCGAGGTGTCATATAATTCCGCAAAATGTCTCGTTGGTGCGAAACCATTCGTTTCGTATACGTCCACCATATGTCGTCGCTGCGCCTCGCTAATAAGCTTCGGTCTCCCACTTCTCTTTCGACTAGCAAGGCTACCTTCTTCCTCATATCTTTTTAGCCAAAGATTTACAGTATTTTTCTAAAATAAAAAAAAAAATATATTAGGCAGCTATACCTACTTCACTTCATTTTCATTATATAAAATGTTAATAATCATAATTATTGAATATAATTTTAAAATAAAACTGCATTTATTAATCCATTAACCAATCCAATAAACCCAACGATTTACGTATTTCTCTTTTAAACCTCATAAAGATACGATGAATGGATTCATAAATGGCATACGTTTTAATTAGAAGATTAATTTGTAATAAAGTTACAATTCATTAATAGCTATTATACTCACATTCAGTCCGGTTTCTTCAGATATTTGTGTTTTATTAAGACCACTTTTATGCAGCCCAATAATAGTCGCCCTCACTTCAATACTAATATTAGCCTGCATCTTGCGAATATTACAATACTGTCAACCTCACGTCACTAACCAACAACTACAACCAAACGACAGTTCATTTCGGTTAAGTTAAAACTCATGTCTACCTCGCAGAAATCTAATTCTTTATTTAGTTTTTTTGTGATCTACCTTTCTAACTCTAAGAAATGTGTGAACAAGTTAAAGAATAATTTAATATATGTAATGCAAATACATAACTTCCAATCGGGTAAGAACTTACAAAAAGTTAATAATTGCGTGGGATTTGAACTTGCGGCACACTGATTTGCGCTTCAAACTGTGTGCCTATACCACTGGGCTATCTTGACTTATGATAAGTTGATGAAATTGTGAATTTCAATCATTTGTTGGCGAAACTTGAAAATAAAAGGTCGTAAGTCAAACTAAACGTCAAACGAATAAGTTTTAAGAATTCTTATGGACTTTTGCAAGTGATAGTACCTAGTGGCATGAACATAAGCATAATTAGCCTTAAGATATTCCTACTATTGGGACTCAGGCCTCATCTCTAGCAGAGGGAATGGGCCGTAATCCACCACGTGGCTCGATGCTCGATGGATTGGTGGATGGTTACATGTCTTCGAAGTTCGGTTCTAGGACATGCCGGTTTTCTCACTAGGTTTTCCTTCACCGCTTTAAGAGCATTAGCGATGAAAAATTACACAAAGTAATACGTCGGTTTGAACCCGCAGCCTACAAGTCCTAAGTCGGGTTTGTTACCACTGAGCCAATACTGATCTTCCTTCAAAATCGATCCGAGGAATTAGACAAAACAAAAAATCAAAAGACAGACATTAAAAAAAATGCGTTTTTCGAATATACATTCATATTTACATTTAATGAAAATATAATCTATTTTTATTTTAAATGAGCAATGTGTCTAACACAGTTTTTAAGTGCTACTTACATAATAATGGATGTATCTGACATCAATAATAATAAAATTGATCCTTCTTAATAGTCGGGTAAAAAAATTTTATTTTGATATTACTTCAATTAAAATTAAAAGTAATAAGCGCAACACAAACGGTTTTTTTGTGACGCCCGACAAGATTCTACGCCTTCAGAATGTGAATTCTTGCTTTTTCTGGACAGTTCCGCTTAACTCTGAGTCGTGCTTTCGTAAAAAACCTCAGATATTACATAGGTACATGGAGTTTCTTGTCTCAAGCTAAATGGTAAATTACTGACACTAGACTATTCGAACTGCTATACTTGACTTGCCTTGTTCTTCTGTCTAGTTATATTTGTCTTGTGGTTAGTGGTCTGACTGCTATGCCGCAGGTTGTAGGTTGATTCCCACCCAGGACAAATGTTTGTGTGATGAGCACAATCATTGTTCTGTGTCTGTGTTTAATTTATCTATAATATGTACATATATCGTATGTATTTAGAAATATATAAGTATGTTTATCAGTTATCTACTACTTGTGCGATAGTTGTGGAATATTATTGTTATAATTGGTATGAATAGTGAAAATACAATTGAATACAGGAAATGACATTTACTTTAGGCTCATTGTTTAACGGCACCTATTTAGTCGCGTGTAAACTGGCAGACATTTGTATAGATCAGTGGTTCCAAACATGTGGGCCGCAAGAGCTTTCAAATAAGCTAACAAAAAAAGCTGGGCAAGTGCGTCTCGGAATCGCGCACTGAGGGTTCCGTACAAACTTACTTAAGTAAATAGTTCCATTCCCAAATGGAGTAAAAAAAAGCTTTTTCTTTTGTGACGTAAAAAAAAAATTACTTTTCAGATTTATATTCCTAAATGTTTTGTGCCTAATTTCAGGATAATTTGGCTTATACATTTTGATTCCCTTGAGAGTGTCGAAATATACGTTTTTTTGCGACATAAACGGCCGTATCTTTTTTTTTGTTAACTAATAAGTTGGATTTTTTCACAGTTTCAAAGGGCCGCAGACTTGAGTATATGTTTTAATTGTTTTAATTTCCATTCGATAACTCCCCGCGTTCCTAAGATAAGGAGTCTAAACAGACAGACAAACGAACAACAAAGTGATACTGTAAGGGTAACTGTGACCTTTGAGGTTTGAAACCCTAAAAACAATTTAAAAAAAATTCAAATTAACACTATCTTGGTGTAAAATAAAGTTTATTATATTCTATTCTATTCTATAATATGGTTTACAAAAGGTTTCCAATTCCAAACTTTCCTACTTAAAAGTTTCATTGAAGCAAACCGATTTTCATTGTATTTTCTGTGACAATACTTATAATTTTAATTGTTTACTTTAAAGAACAGATACATCTATACCAATATTATTAAGAGGAAAGATTTGATGTTTTGTTTGTTTGTATGTTACATTTTACTCAAAAAATACTTGACCGATTTCAAAAATTCTTTCACCATTAAAAAGCTAACAAAGCTTTCTCAAATATCAAAACGTCAAAACTTTTATTTTCTAATGAATAAGTATTGATTTTATGATATAAAATTTTATTCTTTTAAATACTCACAGTTACATTTTCTTCTTGTCTTCTGGTCTCCGCTAACAACAAAGAAACCAAATTGGTCCAAGATCAATAAAAGTAGGTTTGCGGACGCAATGGGTAACTAGATGGCAAGCCGTCTGGTAACCGCCCGGAATGAGCTCGAGTTGTCAACGGCGCGTAGTGCTTCACGCGCGCTCATTAAGGCTGAAGCCTACTGGGAACTGGGACTTCTGAAAAGGTTACTCGTGGTCTTGGAACGCAAAAGGCAACTGAACAAACAGAGGTGTCATTTTAGTCAGTAAAAGTCTGACACATCTTCCCGCTTCACTCTAGAGCGGATAAAGTCATTACATGATTTTCCACCTTAAAAAAAAGACAATAAAAGGTTGGGATCCACTGGTATAGACATGTACCTATCATTTCATTTCCCAATTTCCATTTCACTATCATAATTTCCTAGGGAAATAGGGTCTTTGGTTCATGATCGCCCAAATGTGGTAATAATCGACTGATAGTAACATTAAGGTACCTACCGTCGTCTCGCAGTATTATGGCAAAGTAGCCCTTTTCCCCTAAGTCCATTTTTATGGCTCACGTCAAAGATAAGCTGCATACTTTTAAGCTTTCATGTCGTCCCTTCGCACGGGTCGATTGATATTATGAAAATTCTTGGTGCACGCAAAATTTTTCCTTCAAGAAATTGAGCGAGAGACGTCTGTCTTAAATTAATATTGAAATAATAAAGGAAAAAGAGTGAAAAACAAGATATTAAACGATAGAGACATGCAGAAGCTCTCTTGAGGATGCGTTCAGGCCACGTTTGTGTATCGATTGGAGGCTAAGTTTGTGTATCGATTGAACTGTAAATCGTTTTTGTAGTCCAGAGCTTAGAATGACTGACAGTATCATCATTTTGCATGACTGATTGATTCAAAAGTCAAAAAGTCAAAGTCAAAAGTTTTTTATTTCATATGGTGGATATCCCACTAACACGCACAAAACGTTTTGGGAACACATTCATTGTGCGTGCGGCTAGGGAGTGGAACTCCTTGCCGGAGTCTGTGTTTCCTGATAGCTACAACCCGGGAATCTTTAAGTCGAGAGTGAATAGGTTTCTTTTAGGTAAGCGCGTT
Organism: Mythimna ferrago; assembly: GCA_910589285.2. Lineage (NCBI taxonomy): Eukaryota > Metazoa > Arthropoda > Insecta > Lepidoptera > Noctuidae > Mythimna > Mythimna ferrago. The sequence goes on along the minus strand of OU342689.1, from coordinate 18,601,139 downwards.
CCATCGTCGACCGCATCGTCGCTTTCCATCAGGTGAGATAGCGGTCAAGCGCGAACCTATCAACAATAAAAAAAAAAAAAAAAAATAGGCCTACATGGGCACTTATAAAACGAAATGGCCAATGACCTTATTTACTGTATAAAAGAGTACTTTAATAATAATTTATTTAAAAAAAGGCAAAAATATGGTCCACTTTGTTAGTAACAAATCTTAAAATTAGTGTTAGTAGTACATAAACAAAGAAATTAAAATAAAACAAGCATTGAAGTTGGTGCCTGAAGCAAGATGTCATCATCATCATCATTTCAACCGAAAGACGTTCACTGTTCGACATTGGCCTCCCCCAAGCGTCGCCACAACGACCGATCCTGTGCGTCTCTCATCAACCGCATTCCCGCAACTCAATGTGCAGAGAACAATATGGCAAGGAGTAAACTATCTGACCAAATAGTGCCTTAGAAAATGGGAGTAAGCACTCTCAACCACAGTTTTCATTACCTGTTTTTAAGCATCAAAATAAAAAATACGCAATTTAAAAACACGAGAAAAACACCAACAAAGTCAGTCTGTCCGTCCTTGTTCGACTGATTAATTTCCTAAACCCAACTATCTATCGAAAACCACAAGCAGAGCCAATCAAAAAAATACTCAAACAAAAGAATCTATTGAACTTTTAAAACAACCAGTATCACGGACTCCTTGTGTACAGAAACTCCCCAACTCTCGGTTCGACAGTAACATAGCAATTCCCTTATCTTTAAGCGCTAAACGAACTCGAAAGTAGATAAGAAGCGCTGCGCTTTTAGTTATAAACTTTTATACGTGACATATCGAAAATGCATCGGATGGTAAGAAGGCTTAGACGAGTTGACTTTAAAGCAGTTTAAGCGCTAAGCGCGAATCGCATTTGGCTCCGCCCTCCATTATTCAGCGGGTGATCCACCCTATGAAGCCATAAACTTTGCTTACTAAAAGATTTTGTGGGGAGACGTGGCGATATTTAATAAATTTTAGTTTTCTTCAAGTTGTGGTTTTAAGTAAAAATTTCTTGTGCGTTCTTCCTCATAGAGCTTTAAGTTTTTGAATGAGTAAATAACTTTATTACTACTTATTTATACTTTACTAGCTTTTGCCCGCGGTTTCGGCCGCATACATATATAGCCTATGTCACTCTGGAATAAAGCAGCTTTCTATCGGCGAAAAAATTTTAGAAGATGGACCAGTACTTTCAAAGGTTACATCCTACAAACAAAAAAAAACAAACTTCTTCTTCTTCTTTATAATACTATTGCAGATTACCTGACCGTTTCCTTAGTTTCGTTTTTGCTATATTGATTTCTTTCTTTTTTTGTAAAGTTTGCCTCACACTAGGAATAACTCCTGTACCGTGGGTGAGTTCACAAACATGTTAACTCACATACGCAAGACAACCAGACCCGGAACACCTGTCTGTAAGCCATACAAATATTACAATAGCACTCAACCACTGCGTCAACCATGCTGTCTAAATCGATCAATTAAATAATCAATTGGCTAGTGCTTAACCACTATCTAGCCTGATGGAAAATGATGTGGTCGACGATGGGATTTGTGGAAGTAAATGTTACGAATTTATCTAAATTTGAGCTGATTTTTATTGGTACTCATAGCTTTAACATTGTAAAAATACTTAAATGTGGCTCGTTAGTGAAAAGTTTGATCTTTAACACACCGCTAGGCACAGCTGCACAAGCGCAATCGCACTGTGACGTAATCGTAGGGACCTAGCAGGATCGAAGCCTACTCGGGCCTTGGGCTAAGTGAAAATTAACCCCTGGGCCCCTTGAAAGCAAAGCAAAGAAAGAACAAAGGAATGGGTTTTAGTCTGTAAAAATCTGTCACGCCCTCTCGCTCCACCCAAGGGCGGGAAAAGTCATTAGACGATTTTCCAAATAAAAAAAAATTTCTAAAAAGCTTATATTATAGTAAGCTTGCGACCACCATCTCACCTGATGGTAAGTGATGATGTGGCCAACGATAGAGCACGCTTTTCGTATACAAGAATAAAAAAAAAGATAAATAAACACTCATTTTAATATTCAAGGTCACGCATCATTTCCGGAACACCATGAGCTGTTGTAGCGAGAACCATATTTCCTAAAAGTCATCAGCGCACACAGTTAACTCGAGAAATTACGAATGCTTAAATAAAACATGTTTCACCGGGGAGTAGGGATGCAACAGAGGCCTTTTAGCGGTGGCGGAGGTAAACGGAGGCTAAACCCATTGAACGGAGGCGGAGACAAACGGAGTTTGGCATCCGTTTATGAAAAAAAAAAGATTAATAAATACTTTGGTCGTTAAGGGTAGGCTGCCGTCCAAATGTCCGGGAAGGACAAAGCTCAAGTTGAAGGCGCGTTGTATTCCACGTTTTTTTTTTTTTTAATTGATATAAACTAGTGTTACCATCAGGTGGGATCGCAGTCTTGACAGCGATCCCACCTGATGGTAACACTGCAACCTGATGGTAAATAGGATTTGGGTTAATGTATAATTAACCCAAATTCAGGATAATTTGGGTTAATTATACATTTTGATTCCCTTGAGAGTGTCGAAATATATGTTTTTTTGCGATATAAACGGCCGCATCTTTTTTATTTTTTGATAACTAAGAAGTTGGATTTTTTCACAGTTTCAAAGGACCGCAGACTTGAGTATAAATTTTAATTGTTTTAATTTCCACTCGATAACTCCCCGCGTTCCCAAGATAAAAAGTCTAAACAGACAGACAAACGAACAACAAAGTGATACTGTAAGGGTAACTGTGACCTTTGAGGTTTGAAACCCTTCTTATCTTATCTTCGTGGTCTGGTTTCCGCACTTAGTCCATATCAGACCATTGTGCGTGAGCCATAGCGGCCTTTACTCCAACCAGCCCACCTCATTCCAGAAACAGATGAGTCTCTTTGGTTTGCTCAGAGCGTCCATCAGCGAATTCGGTGTTCCCAAGGTTCGTGTTCTTATCTCGCTGACGGCTGTGCACTCGAGGAGCACATGCGCGACAGTTTCTTCTGATTCCATGCATCCTCTGCACAGAGGGCTATCTGTGATATTTATAGTGAAACAGTGTTTATTCAGGGAGCAATGTCCGGTGATGGTCCCTGCCACCAGACGCAGGCTGCCTCTGTCTAGTCGTAGAAGGTTGCTGGTTAGGTTTTTATTTAAAAACGGCATTGCTTCTTTAGCCTGCCTGCAGCCCGGTGCCAGGGACCACCACCTTCCCGCTTGTGCATTTGTGTGCTCACGTAGCCAACCACGCAGCTGACTAAAGGGTATCGGCACGATGGGTTCAGGTTTGAAACCCTAAAAACAATATAAAAAAAAAAAACAAATTCAAATTAACACTATCTTGGTGCAGAATAAAGTTTATTATATTCTATTCTATTCTATAATATGGTTTACGAAAGGTTTCCAATTCCAAACTTTTCTACTTAAAAGTTTCATTGAAGCAAACCGATTTTCATTGTATTTTCTGTGACAATACTTATAATTGTTTACTTTAAAGAACAGATACATCTATACTAATATCATTAAGAGGAAAGATTTGATGTTTTGTTTGTTTGTATGTTACATTTTACTCAAAAAATACTTGACCGATTTCAAAAATTCTTTCACCATTTTAAAACTAACAAAGCTTTCTCAAATATCAAAACGTCAAAACTTTTATTTTCTAATGAATAAGTATTGATTTTATGATATAAAATTTTATTCTTTTAAATACTCACAGTTACATTTTCTTCTTGTCTTCTGGTCTCCGCTAACAACAAAGAAACCAAATTGGTCCAAGATCAATAAAAGTAGGTTTGCGGACGCAATGGGTAACTAGATGGCAAGCCGTCTGGTAACCGCCCGGAATGAGCTCGAGTTGTCAACGGCGCGTAGTGCTTCACGCGCGCTCATTAAGGCTGAAGCCTACTGGGAACTGGGACTTCTGAAAAGGTTACTCGTGGTCTTGGAACGCAAAAGGCAACTGAACAAACAGAGGTGTGATTTTAGTCAGTAAAAGTCTGACACATCTTCCCGCTTCACTCTAGAGCGGATAAAGTCATTACATGATTTTCCACCTTAAAAAAAAGACAATAAAAGGTTGGGATCCACTGGTATAGACATGTACCTATCATTTCATTTCCCAATTTCCATTTCACTATCATAATTTCCTAGGGAAATAGGGTCTTTGGTTCATGATCGCCCAAATGTGGTAATAATCGACTGATAGTAACATTAAGGTACCTACCGTCGTCTCGCAGTATTATGGCAAAGTAGCCCTTTTCCCCTAAGTCCATTTTTATGGCTCACGTCAAAGATAAGCTGCATACTTTTAAGCTTTCATGTCGTCCCTTCGCACGGGTCGATTGATAATATGAAAATTCTTGGTGCACGGAAAATTTTTCCTTCAAGAAACTGAGCGAGAGACGTCTGTCTTAAATTAATATTGGAATAAAAAAGGAAAAAGAGCGAAAAACAAGATATTAAACGATAGAGACATGCAGAAGCTCTCTTGAGGATGCGTTCAGGCCACGTTTGTATATCGATTGGAGGCTAAGTTTGTGTATCGATTGAACTGTAATGTAAATCGTTTTTGTGGTCCAGAGCTTAGAATGACTGACAGTATCATCATTTTGCATGACTGATTGATTCAAAAGTCAAAAAGTCAAAGTCAAAAGTTTTTTATTTCACATAGGCCTACATGGGCACTTATAAAACGAAATGGAAAATTATTTACTGTATAAAAGAGGACTTTAAAAATAATTTATTTAAAAAAAGGCAAAAATATGGTCCACTCTGTTAGTAACAAATCTTAAAATTAGTGTTAGTAGTACCTACATAAATAAAGAAATTAAAATAAAACAAGCAGTGAAGTTGGTGCCTGAAGCAAGATGTCATCATCATCATCATTTCAACCGAAAGACGTTCACTGTTCGACATTGGCCTCCCCCAAGCGTCGCCACAACGACCGATCCTGTGCGTCTCTCATCAACCGCATTCCCGCAACTCTCACCAGACCGTCGGTCAACCTTACACGGTGAAGGCAAGATGTGCAGAGAACAATATGGCAAGGAGTAAACTATGTGACCACATAGTGCCTTAGAAAAGGGGAGTAACCACTGTTTTCATTACTTGTTTTTAAGCATCAAAATAAAAAAATACGCAATTTAAAAACACGAGAAAAACACCAACAAAGTCAGTCTGTCCGTCCTTGTTCGACTGATTAATTTCCTAAACCCAACTATCTATCGAAAACCACAAGCAGAGCCAATCAAAAAAATACTCAAACAAAAGAATCTATTGAACTTTTAAAACAGTCAGTATCACGGACTCCTTGTGTACAGAAACTCCCCAACTCTCGGTTCGACAGTAACATAGCAATTCCCTTATCTTTAAGCGCTAAACGAACTCGAAAGTAGATAAGAAGCGCTGCGCTTTTAGTTATAAACTTTTATACGTGACATATCGAAAATGCATCGGATGGTAAGAAGGCTTAGACGAGTTGACTTTAAAGCAGTTTAAGCGCTAAGCGCGAATCGCATTTGGCTCCGCCCTCCATTATTCAGCGGGTGATCCACCCTATGAAGCCATAAACTTTGCTTACTAAAAGATTTTGTGGGGAGACGTGGCGATATTTAATAAATTTTAGTTTTCTTCAAGTTGTGGTTTTAAGTAAAAATTTCTTGTGCGTTCTTCCTCATAGAGCTTTAAGTTTTTGAACGTGTAAATAACTTTATTACTACTTATTTATACTTTACTAGCTTTTGCCCACGGTTTCGGCCGCATACATAGTACACTCAGGAATAAAGCAGCTTTCTATCGGCGAAAAAATTTTAGAAGATGAACCAGTACTTTCAAAGATTACGTCCTACAAACAAAAAAAAACAAACTTCTTCTTCTTCTTTATAATACTATTGTAGATTACCTGACCGTTTCCTAGATGACTCAAAAGCGTATGTTAATTATTTAGTTTCGTTTTTGCTATATTGATTTCTTTCTTTTTTTATAAGGTTTGCCTCACACTAGGAATAACTCCTGTACCGTGGGTGAGTTCACAAACTACAGATGTTATATTAGGGTCATATTTAGGTAATCCTATTATTGAATATATTAGTTAACGCATATTAGGATACCATACCTATTACTGGATATTAGTCAAATATTAGTGAACCGATTCATTATAGCTACTCAATCTAATATGCATATCTGCGTAATATCGGTAATAGTCTCCATAATAATTAATATGAAATACGAGATTCTGCACGTTTATTATTCACGTATGACTATGAAATAAGTGAAACGGTGATTAAATTTTCCTTCATACTTTAAACAGGCTTAGGACTGTCAACGTTGATTATGTTGGCGTATTTAAAAAGTTTTAAAGCGTATTTAAAAAACCGGCAAAGTGCGAGTCGGACTCGCCCATGAAGGGTTCCGTAGCAGCAAGTAACATAATAGAAAAGTTCTTGTAGTTCGTTGTAACTTTGATCGATGTTTTAACAATAGTTTATTTTTTTAGATTTATGACGTATTAAAAAAAAACTACTTACTAGATCTCGTTCAAACCAATTTTCGTTGGTAGTTTGCATGGTAATGTACATCATATATTTTTTTTAGTTTTATCATTCTCTTATTTTAGAAGTTAGAGGGGGGGGGACACATTTTACCACTTTGGAAGTGTCTCTCGCGCAAACTGTTCAATTTAGAAAAAAATGATTTTAAAAACCTCAATATCATTTTTGAAGACCTATCCATAGATACCACACACGTATGGGTATGACGAAAAAAAATTTTTGGGTTTCAGTTCTAAGTATGGGGACCCCAAAAATTTATTGCTTTTTTTCTATTTTTGTGTGAAAATGTTAATGCGGTTCACAGAATACATCTACTTACTAAGTTTCAACAGTATAGCTCTTATAGTTTCGGAAAAAAGTGGCTGTGACATACGGACGGACAGACAGACAGACAGACAGACATGACGAATCTATAAGGGTTCCGTTTTTTGCCATTTGGCTACGGAACCCTAAAAAAAGGCGACTAGCCGCGAGGCGCGATCGGAAATAATCGGAATCGTCGCGATCAGTCGCCTCGCTATTACGCAACCCTATTATTTGACTAATACCTGGCATAATATTCTATATTCGCATATCCTAATATGAATATGCGTGACTTGTATTATGATACCTGTACCTATTACGAATATGTTAGTCACACCTCTATCAGAAACATTTAAACTCAAGACAACCAGACCCGGAACACCTGTCTGTAAGCCATACAAATATTACAATAGCACTCAACCACTGCGTCAACCATGCTGTCTAAATCGATCAATTAAATAATCAATTGGCTAGTGCTTAACCACTATCTCGCCTGATGGAAAATGATGTGGTCGACGATGGGATTTGTGGAAGTAAATGTTATGAATTTATCTAAATCTGAGCTGATTTTTATTGGTACTCATAGCTTTAACATTGTAAAAATACTTAAATGTGGCTCGTTAGTGAAAAGTTTGATCTTTAACACACCGCTAGGCACAGCTGCACAAGCGCAATCGCACTGTGACGTAATCGTAGGGACCTAGCAGGATCGAAGCCTACTCGGGCCATGGGCTAAGTGAAAATTAACCCCTGGGCCCCTTGAAAGCAAAGCAAAGAAAGAACAAACGAGTGGGTTGTAGTCAGTAAAAGTCTGACACGCCCTCCCGCTCCACCCAAGGGCGGGAGAAGTCATTAAACGATTTATAAATAAAAAAAAATCTAAAAAGCTTATATTATAGTAAGCTTGCGACCACCATCTCACCTGATGGTAAGTGATGATGTGGACAACGATAGAGCACGCTTTTCGTATACAAGAATAAAAAAAAAGATAAATAAACACTCATTTTAATATTCAAGGTCACGCATCATTTCCGGAACACCATGAGCTGTTGTAGCGAGAACCATATTTCCTAAAAGTCATCAGCGCACACAGTTAACTCGAGAAATTACGAATGCTTAAATAAAACATGTTTCACCGGGGAGTAGGGATGCAACAGAGGCCTTTTAGCGGTGGCGGAGGTAAACGGAGGCTAAACCCATTGAACGGAGGCGGAGACAAACGGAGTTTGGCATCCGTTTATGAAAAAAAAAAGATTAATAAATACTTTGGTCGTTAAGGGTAGGCTGCCGTCCAAATGTCCGGGAAGGACAAAGCTCAAGTTGAAGGCGCGTTGTATTCCACGTTTTTTTTTTTTTTAATTGATATAAACTAGTGTTACCATCAGGTGGGATCGCAGTCTTGACAGCGATCCCACCTGATGGTAACACTGCAACCTGATGGTAAATAGCGATGCAATCTTTGATGGTGAGGCGCACTAGTTTATTATGAGCCTATTTACTCTAGCCTTGAAGACACCCAAATTATAATCGGACGGCAAGGCCGCAGCAGGTAAACTGTTCCAGTCCTTCGACGTACGCGGTATAAACGACGAGGCAAAACGCTTAGTCCGGACCGTAGAGGTTTCAACAACGTAAGGGTGAATATTCGCCGTACGTCGGGTTGTTCGATGGTAGAATTGCGATGGCGGAATCAAGTCATGCAATTCCTGCGTACACTCTCCAAAATGCATCCTGCATTTCAAATTGATGCTAACAAAACTGAAGCAACGAAGCCACCCAGTAGAGTAGTTGCTCTAGGGTTGTGGCAATAAGACGACTGAGAGAACAACTCTACTGGCGAGTATTTAGCCTGTAAAAGTCTGACGCACTCTCTCCCATCCTAAAGTGGGAGAAGTCATTTAATGATTTCCTAACAAAAAAATAGGTTTTCTTTCAGTGAAAATGATGTACATTGTAAGACAATGTCATGAAAATTTAAATAATAATTTTAATAACTTGACAAAATGTATTGAAACCAGCGCCAGCGCATTCTCGGTAATCTGGAGCTAAGAATTTTGCTATAGTGACTACTTCAGCGAAGTTTGCTGAAAAGGTTGACTCAATTTACTACGAAAGATTGTTATGCATTCTAATGGAAAACAGAAGAGCCGTATTTTGTATCAAAAACTAAGTACCTACTTTCTAAACTTGACACTGGCTGAATGTGCTGTGTGAAGCTAAAAGAAAATAGTTATTTGTTATACAAGAGTGCAAAGTTGCTTTTTAACCGCGTGCTCAATTTTGATGATCGAGCAAGCGAAGGATTCTAAAATTGAATCACCAGCGCAGCGAGTGATTCAAAAATTAGAAGAATCAAAAGAGCACGAAATGAAAAATCTTTGCACTCAATTGCAACACGTAGCTTTTCTTTATACCTCAGCGAGGAAATGACTAAATGCATAAAAAAAAAGTACACCAAGGAGGTTCCGAGTCTGAGTTTTTAACAAATAAAATAAAATTAAAATAAAATAAAAAAAATAAAAAATAGTTTATTTCTCACCATTACAAATTTGAGGGTACAATACAAACCAAATTTACAATTTTCTGTGGTGGACATAAAATGCACAGAGTATCGACCCTATCCCCTGAACTAGGCGGGAACCTGTATCTCAAGGGATATGGAGTCAGCTATATTTATGTTCTAATTAGGATATTTGTGTGCCACTGTTGTACAAATAAGGTACCATAAAAAGTGAACGGGATTGTTGGTGAGCTTTAAAATAGGAAATAGATGTGGGTTAATATGTATGTAAGTGAAAAGTGAGTTACAGTGTGAGTAATGTCAGGGTGAGTATGTAATGTTGTGGGGGTGTGCATGTGAGTGTGTGTGGTGTAGTGAGTGAGGAGAGTGTATAATTATGTTACTGTGGAAGATAGAGTTATACCTAAGGTGTCAGTAGGTTTTCGGTATCTTCGTAGTCCAACTGTAGTAAGTACATTTTTAACTTATTCTTTGCTTCATAACTGCTAAGACTCACTATATTTGTTTTTCCGTCAAGTTTGTTATATAAGAAAGAACTAAGTACATAATGTTGCCGTTTTGCGAACTGTGTTTTATGTGGGACATTTGGACAAGGTGCTGGATTTCTGCGTCTACCAGTGTCAGGAGGAGCTGTAACAGATCTATGTCTTCTCAGAATTGATGCAAGTACAAAAAGCTGTCGAACAGTTAGCACCTGACATTCCGAGTACAGCTGTCTAGTTGGGAACCTAAAGGGCTTCCTTTTTATAACCTTCAAAACAGCTCTCTGGGCTCGCTCTAAGACCAGAAATTTCGTCTTTGTGGCTCCTCCCCACACAGGAATACAATAATTAATGATGGACTGACACAAGGCGATGTATATTTTTATGAGAAGCTCTTGGGAGGCAGATTTTCTGAGAGTTTTAAACAAATAGATCATATTTCTCAACCTTGTGGTTACTTTTTTGAGTTGTTTGAATGCCTAGATATCTGACAACACTGGCAGATGTAATGGAATTACAATTACAGTTTTGTGCTTTGGTTAAACAAGTAAATAAATAAAAAAAATTTTATGAAAATCTGCCACCATGGAGGTGGAAGGAAATAGGTTTAATGATGTTTTGAATTCACAAACTTAATGCACACGATGTTCTAAATACAATTTACTCTTTTCTATTCCTCTAGCGGATAAAAACGGCTTTAGCACTCAAATATCGAAGAGCAGAAATACTCTTAATAAAAAAAATAATTACGTAGCAAGCTTTATTCTCTAAAACATTACTTCGGTTTTATCACTTTCTAGGTGATTTCTTAATAGATCATAAAATCTTGCACTGACCGAGATATGGTATCAGAATCTCGAAAGTTTCGATTTTATATTTGAAACTCGATTCGAGGAGTTAACTCTATTACAACGCTAGCGGAGGCGCTTGCGGAAATGCGTTTACTTGCGGAAATTCCGCACTTGCGGACGTGGATACAAAGTTCCATTACAGCGATAACATAGAGTACCATGTACAGTCGTGTACAGAGAGTATTTGGTTTCATTACACTGTATCAACATTACGCCATCGCATCGCTGACAAACATAAAGTGGGGTCGACCTACGTACAGCCGCGTACAAAATTATTTAGTGTATGCTAATATTTGCCGAGGTTTTTGGTATGTAGTTTGTCGACATGAGTTATTGTGTCTGGAAGGTACTGATAACGTTTAAGGGTTTATGGACTCGATACTGGAGCAATTACGTGTATGTGTTACGTGTACAAAGATTTACGAGTATGTAATACTCGAATTTGGAATTTTGTTTCTTTTATGGTAATGTATTGTTGTTCAGGCATGAACACTGGCTACGGGAACCTTTGAAAGAGATATCGTGGACAAAAACGCAAAGAGTAACTGAAGGACACAGGTGCGTTTTAGACAGTAAAAGTCTGAGTAGGAGAAGTTCTTTTATAATTTCCCACCTCATAAAAAGGGGAAGAAAGAGTCATAATAAGTCATTCTTTAACCTAACCTAACCTAACCTAATCCATATTATTGAAAAATTTTCCTCTCTCTTGAATTTTTGATACATAATGGATAGATAGATAATTGCATGAAAATTAAATATATAATAAATAGATAGTGCACGCACAGTACAAAAAAAAGTAAAATGCTGATATCACACTTATATTATAAAGGAAAAAGTGAGTGTGTATGTTTATTACTTCTATACGATCGAACAGCTTAACAGGTTTAGATGAAATTTGGTAAACGGGTAGATCATAATCCTGATAATACCACATAGGATTTTTTTTATCCATGGTGTAAGTTCCCTTAAGACAATTTTCCACTATCACGTGGACAAAGCCGCTGGTAGCAGCTCGTTAGATCATAATAACTAGTCCGCCATCTTGGGTGTTCCACCATGTTGGATTTAAAATGACGTTACACAGCTAATCATGCATTGTCATCAAAACTAAACGTGTTTACAAAATTTCAGCTCAATCGGTTGAAGATATCTGCTTCAAAATTGAATTGCAAGATTTGAGCCCAACATACTTAGTTACATGGCAGGGTAGGGCAGAGCACATTGCTCGCAGAACAGATGGCCGTTGGGGCCAAAAGGTTCTGGAGTGGCAACCGCGTACCATAAGACGCAGCGTTGGAAGGCCTCCTACAAAGTGGGTCGATGACCTGGTGAAAGTTACGAGAAACCAATGGATGCGAGACGCACAGGATCTTTCGTTGTAGCGACACTTGGGGGAGGCCAAAGTCCAGGAGGGGACTTATATCGGCTGAAATGATGATTATGATGATACTAGTTACATATATTGCGAGTTTATAAAAAGATTTGCCTACAGTCCAGTGTAACTAATGAGCCAATCATGCAGTCAAAGTACAGTACATATTGCAATATCAGTATTAAAGGAAATTATCATTAAGACTAATACGCTTTAATCCGTGAACTGGAAATGTTATGATTGTGACCTGATTATCCATTGAATGCTGACTATGTACCTATTCACAGCACTAATTTGTTGTACATTCAATGATAGTATGATATGTATTGGAAACTGTGTAATAGCAATTGCTCCTGGACACAATATATTGTACTAAGATGTAAACCCTAAAATTTAATTTAAATGCTATGCCATGCTTTTAATTTTAGGTAGTGTATTTTGTGCAAACGAGCTAATTAAATTATAGGCAAATAATACTTATAAATATTAGTCTAAGATCCGATTAAGAACGACCTTCACCGGTCTGTTTAATGGATGAAACGTATTTTATTATAAATTTAGTGTATTAAATAATATAACGCGGGTGGGTTGCCTAAGAAATTCCTGGCCAGACTATTATTAATTAAAAATTGAAAATTTATTTTATTTTTAGAAAATTGCACAACCGTTATCCATACCAGATTTTTTTGCAGACAACACTATAACATCGTATTCGTAATGAAACAGCGTTTATTGTGATATAGAATTTGTTGTATATAAAAAAAACACATCTGTTTATGCATACCTGTTTATACCTGGCAACCCATAGCTATGCCAGGAAACAAATAGGCAACCCAACATTTTTATGTTCTAAAGGCTTCACTCTTTCGGTTAGTATTAAATTTATTCATTAAACACACCGGTGCATTTTACAAAAAAAAAAAAAATTGTTTGGCCAGGAATTTCTCAGGCAACCCACCCGCGTTATATTATTTAATATACTAAATTTATCATAAAATAGGTTTCATCCATTAAACAAACCGGTGAAGGTCGTTCTTAACCGTATCCTGTACTATATGAGAAATATTTTTTTTGGTGTGTGAAAGTCATCCAGATGACACCCGCCCTTGGGCAGAGCGGGAGATAGTGTCAGACTCTTACTGACCCTTGGCCCCAGTAGGCTTTGACTCTGCTAGGCCCCTACGGTTGCTGACACCTCCTTGAGGCGTGAGAACAGTACGCGCCGTCGACGACTTGGGCTCGGTCCAGACGGTTACTAGACGGTCGCACAGCGAGCTACCAATTGCTCGCAGTCCGCAAGCCCGCGCCTATGGTAGCCAGAAATCGGGATTGGAATCCCGGTGGCGGCTGGGGCGTGAGAGCCGTTGCCTGATGCGGTCAGCCTCCCCTTTTGCTAGCATTACTGCTTCGCAGAAGGAGGCGACCGCCTGCCACTCCTCCTCGCTCCGGATCATGGCCTGTCCTGGCAAGGTCCGGATGAGCATGAACTGTCACTGTATGTTTATACTAATGTAGTGCGTACTCGTATTGTATATGTATATGAGTATAGGGATGGCGAACCCTTTTTGGGGAAGGAACCACTAAATTTAATTATGAAAAAGAAATTGTGTTTTCATGACGTCCCACCAAAGTATCTTGACTTTGTAATTCAATAGCTAAACTTTGAAATTAAAAACTTAATTTATAACTCGAAATTTGTACAGCGTAATGTTTACAGTTGTTTGATTTTTTAATTAATTAAATAAAAGTAAAAATTCGTATGATTAATGCTGTATCAAAATACTTATAAGTTACGTTGTAGGTACCTACGTCTTGTACTGCCGCGTTCGATTATTTGTGCCATAAGTTCGCTATTACTGCACTAGTGACTAAATCAAAATTTATTTATAATTTGTTATTTTATTATTAAAAAATAGCTGACACCGATTTTGAACATACTACTTTTAGAATGTGCATTTATTATGTTACAGCATATACATATCTAACTCAGAAAAAAATCGAATTAAAATCAAAGGTAAATTCTTGACTAAGCTTATGCTCCAAACTATTTTTCGACAGATTTTTTGAGATAAGCTCAGAAATACGACTAAAAGCTGGCGGGCTAAACTCCTTTAATTCCAAATTTTATGACCCAATGAGGTTGTAACGTAGAAGGCACATATGGCTGCGTCATTAGGGTCACCGATCGAAACATCTTCTAATTAAAGGAGCAACTTTAATGAATATCCCATAGGCAGGTATTGGATAGTTAGATTCAGAATATCGGTTCCGTACAACAAGCTAAAATGCAAAAGGAAACTGAAGAAATATGGTTTGGTTTTAGACAACAAAAATCTGACACTCCGTCTTGCTTAGGGTACTAAGCGGAAGAAGTTATAATAATAATAATAATTTCCCCATCGCCGTATCTCTATGTTGACATCGTGGTGGGGCTTGTGCGCTCCAATAAACCCTAAGTCTGTGTCGGTAGCGCTTGTTTTGCCGTAACATGCCTAGGGTGAGGAACCAGACCAAAAGGGATACAATCCGCAGGGCAGTTTTGTGGCGAACTGTTGGGCATTAGCGACCCCACAGACCCGATCTCCCGGGAGAATTATTTTTCTTCATCTCCAGCTTGCCTTTATTGGCCGGTCGTAGTGAACACTGACGAGGAACAGGCCTCCCACCTCTCTCTTGCTTTTATTGGCTGGCTTGAGTGGAGATTCGCAAGAGCAAACGCACTCGGGAGAAGGATGTATAATCCAGTAAGGTGCTGGTAGGGGTCTTGACCGTACTTCCGGGATTGTCCTGATAGCCGTGGTATACCTCTCCACTCCTCAAGCACATCAGGATATGTTGCCCTCTTGTTGCTACATCACTTCGTGATAGCGACCATTTTGGGGGCCCATTTGCTGGGCCCCCCTGCCTTTTTATCGATGGAAATCACAAACATTGTTCAGGCAGGGGCCATAGTCTAAACATATGTAGTTCCTGGTAACCAGTCCACTTAAGACTCCAAAAGCCATAGCCTTATATTGATTTTCAACATGTTACAATAGTTTCCCTTCAACCGGGGGTTGTCCTTGGATTCACTAGCATAGCGCATACAGGGATAATCACCGGTTGGTAACACGTTTCATTAAAAGCGTCTAAAAGGGCCTCTGCGAGTTGGTTTCGGCTCCTCGTATGCCTTTCAAAGTTCCAGGACCTCAGGGTCCTGAGATAAATAAATGTATAAAAATAATAATTATTATTTTTTCAGATACTACAATCCATTATTGTTAGTAAATACATATACAACTTATAAACTATAGTACTTAAATATTTCTGTCATATAAATGAAAAAAAAAAAAACAAAACGAATGTAGGTACCTATCACCGAACTTTGATGTGCAATATACTGATGAACGGTATCTGTACCTAAAGTTTTTTTTTTATGTGGAAAGTCGTCCAATGACTTCTGTCGCTCTCGGTAGGAGCGCGATAGCGTGTCAGACTTATAAAGACTAAAACCCACTCCTATTTGCCTTCTTTGCCTTGCGTTTCAGGACGGTTTCCCTTGGAACTTCGTTAAAGTACGCTATGACAAACCAAGTTGCAACGTCCGACGAAGTTTCGCCCTTTAAACACATAAGTTCCTCAATACAGTCTGAAATTAGCTGTGGAAATTATATAGAAAAAACAAGATTTTTTTTTTTATTGTTGATAGGTTCGTGCTTGACCGCTATCTCACCTGATGGAAAGCGACGATGCGGTCGACGATGGAACGCGCTTACCTAGAAGAAACCTATTCACTCTCGACTTAAAGATGGCGGTATTATTTCGTTCTGAGGCCACGGGCCAGCAGATCCTTATACTGAATGGTATGAAAACACGCGCCAGTTTTCGCTCGTCGTAGATATAAAGTCGACTTTCTGTGCCTATCTATTCTGTGTCACAGGGTTGTCTACGAAACTTTCTTCTACCTACCATTCACTTATTGGACTTCGATCGAAGGGAGCGGATGCGGTTGATCAATTGTTTAGTTCTACGTTCTATTGGGAAAATGGACGGCTCTGTGTTGTCAACCTTGAGTGCGTTAGGGGTGGCAAAGTCGTGTAAAGGTAAAAGTTAGTTTTACCTTTACACGACTTTTCTTTTCTTAGAGAGGACGCTTAAGTCCCAGCAGTGGGAACATTATAAGGCTGATTATGCTTACACGACTGCTCAAAAAAATTTGTGTCATGTTTTTGTCTTTTTTTTGTACGTTCAAGTATAAATTGTTGGATCGTTTCCAAATGAATCTCATTCCAGTAATATTATGACGACATTTTTTTATGATTGATTGATAAATAGGCACATTCTCCAGCATGTCAACACAGAACTAAGAAATTTTAAAGCCCAACAGAATGCTCGTGGATCAACCAATCAATCTAAATTACATTGAGGTCGATTTCGAGGAAATTATTAAATAACTCCTCCCGCGACAGGGAATGTCAGACTTTTACTGACTGAAACCCCCTTGTGTTCCTTCAGTTGCCGTTTGCGTTCCAGGGGCACAGAACCTCTCTCGAATAAACTTGCAGAATTTAACCGAATGCTTTAGAATACCATAACTTAATTCAGCCTTATAATTTTCGCACTGCTGGAACTGAAGCTTCCTCTTTCAGTGAGAGAATAGACCATAATCTGTCAGGTAGGCCCATTGCGAGTTGGTGGAATTCCACAAGTTTTAGAATTTCTGGTTCTTGAACACGTCGATTTTCTCACGATGTTTTTCTTCACCATTTTAAGAGGAGTGGTCAAAACGCCTGTTTGGGTTTGACCCAACTGACAATAGACTGGGCTACCACGGATCATCCACGGATAAGTGGACGGCTTATGTGATCTTCACAAGTCAGTTAATAAGTAACACATATTGGTGTAGGTATAGGGTAGTTTCCAGAGTCAAAATAATTACATTTTATTTAGTACGTATTTTAGATTATAAAAAAATTTTGGACACGTATTTTTTTTTTTCGATTAAACAAAAAATAACAAAGATATAGCCCACTAAAGTTACGTGTGACGTCACCCCGTGGGAATAAATGCAGCACGGCGGCGTGACGTTACACGTAACTTTAATGGGCTATATCTTTGTCATTTTTGGTTTAATTTACAAATAAAAAAATACGTGTCCCTTATTTTTGAATAATCTAAAAGACGGACTAATTACTTTTTTTACGGCAACAAGCCTAATAGGCTAGTTGCCGTAAAAAATTTAATTAGTATATGCATGTCATAGGTATCGTATCTTATGAATGTATTTTTATTTTATTTAGTTCATTTTTTGTGTTCTAAGATTTAGATGTGAGGTATTACTTAATTTCACATAGCGAGCCGGGCTTATTTACTTGTATTGCTCGCACTTCCCTTGATATTATAATTATGGTTTATTTGTCTTATTGGTTTAGTATTCTTGTATTCGTCTTCTCTCTCTCTTTTATTGCACCTAACATTATTTTTTTCTGCATCACCCAGAGTTTGACTGGTACAAAATGCCTAAAGCATTAAGTCCGCCTGTGTACTTTTGTGTGTTTAAAACATTTAATAAATAACATGATACCCCATTGTAAGACTAATTGTCAGATATTTGGGCTTTTGTCTGCTGGACCTGTAATTAGTAATTCTTGTTAACTACATTTATTAAATTGCCTATTAAATTAAACTCACTGTTTCAATGTAATTTTAATTGGTTTAACAAACTACGTAGCAAACTTAACTAAAATATAAAATATAAATATTTTTATACTAAACCTAACAACTTATGTACTTATAATACAAAGACAAAATACATTCAGGCGTCGAAGTACTCTTCCACATTTTAATTTTGTAAAAACTTTTTAAAAACTTTTTTTATATAGATAATTTACTGTATAATTACTGTGCGCGCCTGTATGTGACAATTTCACAACAATATTGTTTCTTCAATTTTAGCGCAATTTTTTTTACACTGTTAAACCAATGAATGAGCCATTGGTGTGTCAAAATATATAAATAGGATTATTAAATTCACGTTAAAAGCTATCGTAAATCGTACTTTTCAAGCAAGAAAACACTAACACTTTCTTTGAAATGCTTCAACCATATTACTTTAGAGCATTCACTTATTGAACTCCGATTGCAAAGGGGATTGGTCGCGGTTCATCAACTCTTAAGTTCCACTGGGAAAATATACTGCCGACATTGGCAACCCTGAGAGCTTCAGGGTCTCACGATGTCGAGGCGATCAACCGTGCCAAGAATAAAACGTTCGTTTATACCGACTTTGTTCGGATTTCGGCTCGGATTATAATATGTAGTGATGGCATGATACAGGGGAACCGAAACGACCTTTTTGTTGATTTCTTTTTATACGGCTTCCTTTTTCAAATCTGTTGGTTTCAAAATGGAAGGCCTTCCGTTTGATTACTGACAGTTAAACGGTTTCCAAGACGCTTTTTATACATAATAATAATAAAAAAAAGTTTGTCTATCCAAGCAATAGACACAGACACAATTCAAAACAAGGTGGCAGAAATACAAGAAGCTTAGTTTTGTGAACAGATAATTTTAGTTTATTATGAACCCTGTCTCTTAAACTAGGAGGCCTGTATCGACGATATGAGACAGCGATTCGTCCAAACAGAAATTAATAAAACTATGGTTTTTATTTTAAAAGCATTTAAAATTAGTATATTTATTGTAATGCCCGGAATACGCACGCGGGATGCGTTTTTTTTGTATCTGAAATTTTCTGCATGCGGAGCAAACCCTCATGCGTGACAAAATCTGCACGATATTAAAACACTCTTACTACTGGATGATATCCTCTCTCAAATACTCTAACTGTGAAACTCTCACAAAAATCTGAAGAAAATTGGACTTCACACATCAATTTCTACCAAAAGTCCTTCAAGCGACCTTGAAAATATAAAAAAGGTACGTACGACGATTGCGAACTGATCAACTGTGACGTTGAGTCTTGAACATTCGTTTATATTGGTTGAGCAAGTGTAGTGTATCTCTGTTTCCATTCGAATTATAATGTGGTCTATGTAGGAGAGTACTGAAGCGTGCAGATAATGTGTTCTGTCTGAAATATTTGAGATCGCTCCGGAAAAAATAAATGAATGGCAAGCACAAAAAGAAAAGTCGAAATATTTGTGGACTAGATTTTTTCTTTAATTTGAATTGTAGTATATTTTATTTAATACCAGCTTTTGCTTTGCCTGCATACATAAAATATAGCATAAGTCATTCAGGAATCTATCACTACTTTCAGAGATTACCTCCTATAAACATAAAACAAACGTTACCTCTTTATAATATTATATTTATGTAGTGTAGATTGGATTGATACACATTTTTATACAAACTTAACTGAATGATGAATAATTACTTCATTGAATGTACACGCATTGCCATGAATGCAAAGAGAGATGGACAAGTCTCACAAAATTCGCAACCAACCTACGAGAGGATCCATGTCTACAAACACTCCACCAGAAGTATGACTGAGAAGAAGAAGAAGAACTTACTGCTTATATAAGAGTCATCATACTCATCATTTCAGCCGATAGACGTCCACTGTTGGACATATGCCTCCCCCAAGTGTCGCCACAACGATCGTTTCACATCCATCTGATTCCCGCAACCTTGACCAGGTCATCGGTCCATCTTGTAGGAGGTCTTTCGACACTGCGTCTTCCGGTACGCGGTCACCACTCCAGAACCTTTCAGCCCCAATAGTCATCCATTGTATTAACTCAAGTGGCAATATAAGAGTAATACATGCATATACACAAAATAAATACTCTTTACTTGTTAAGACGTCAAAAAATTCGTCGGCAACGCTGTACATAGAAGTGTTTCTAGAAGACTGGCGCCATTTGCACGACTTAAGGCAATGATAGAGGTGTATTTATTATCAGCTTCTTAAGATAGTCATATCTAAAAAAAACTTACTTATGCATGTACTAGCTTATGCCAGCGGCTTTGCCTGTGTGAAATCTGTTTAACAATTGGGAACATACTCCCAGGATAAATACATATCACCAACTAATATTGTGCAAATATTCAAATCCGTTTAGCCATTTGAGTGTACAGGAATCACAAACATGCTCACACACATACAAACTTTCTCCTTCAAAATATTAGTGTGACGTAAAGATACTGTGATTCTTATTTTTATTTATTCCAAAAAAGATCGTCAAGTTTAAAATTCAAACCTCAAAGTTAAGCTTTCATAGTACATTTCCATTTAAATTCATATTCCAAAACCCACAAATCATAACGCTTAAAGACGAGCACATATTCTAGAACTCCACAGGACCTCAAAAGTCTTGTTAAGTTTGAAAGCTATTCAAATATCTACCGTAATAAAATTGCACTTTCAACGGCGAGAATTCTACGATATAAAGTGTTTTGCACACAAGTTGTGTGCCTTTTTCATACGAGCACGTATCTGAGCACAATCCATCGAAAATAAAGTGGTTTTCACACTAGCATTGTGAGTTTTTTCGTGCATATCAGTACAATCGCGCAGGTGTTGATGGCCCTGTCATGTATTTATTGTCAGAATATTTTTGGTCCGTGTCGAAGGAAAATAACGAAGGCAATGTTGACGTTTTTTGACTATGTTTCCTGGAAAACCAAATTATGTTACTTACTGACTTACACTGTTTTCTTTTTTATTTAGGCTATACTTTCCCACTGCTGAACAATGATCTCTCCCAATTTTTTCTAAGTATTCTTTTCTGGAGCCATCTCGAACCAGCCCTTGCTTTAGGCGTCTAGATTATCTCTCCACCTCTTTCCAGGTCGACCCAACTCTTCAACGGTCAGTATGCGGTGGCAATCCCATTTTAGTCTGGCAGCCTTTTTTCTTACGTCTTTGATCCCTGTATTTTTATTTTATTTTATTTATTAGGGACAAAAACAGTTAAATGTTAAGGTTGTATAATTATTAGATAAATAAGTAAACATATAACCCACACTATTGTCCACGGATTAATCAAATGGATGAAAAACGGAGACTGATATTATGATATTTAATGATTCAGTTAATTAATATTAATTTAAACTTTAGATGCTAAAGAGCTGACAAGGAAAGATTTAAATATTATTAGAATGAGTGAAAGTGCAGTGTGGTGTTCTTCATAATATTGCACCTCCTATTCCGAAGCTGATTGGCTTCTTAAACCTTTTAGAATACTGAGTATTTTGACTTTAAACTTTTTGTAAAATTTTAATTTTACAAGATTTTAAACTTATTTTTCTGCCAGGGTTGCGGAACTGTTTGACAGATTTACCGCAGTGCTAGAATGCAAACGGCAACTAAAGTTACATGGACGGTTTTAGTTAAAAAAACGTTTTACACCTCCTCTCGCTCCACCTAGAGCAGGAGAAGTTGTTTGATGATTACCACTTCAAAAATAATCCAATTTTACTCAGTACTAGTGGACATCTATTTTTGTTGTGATCTTTCTATAGGTAGCGTAGAGAAAACAATATATCGATACCGGAAATTTCATTTGTCGTTAAGGACATTTTGCCGAATATGAGTTATATATTATTTATATATATTTTTTTTAATTTACCTCCTATTGTGTTCCACGCCTTATCATCTGTCTTTCACGGTACCATCATTGTCCGTACATCGTTATTGAAAACTTTATAACTACCAGCGCTCTTTGAAACTATACGAAGACTGTAAAATTGTATTGCGATACTTTACTAACTCGTAATTGGGGGCTCAAGTGACACTATAAGTACCGCCTGGGTTTTTATCACTATTTTATTTTTTTTAGGCTTTACTTATCAATAAAACAGGGTTAATGTTTCCACTGCTGGGACTCAGGCCTCCTCTTTTTAGGAGAGGGAATGAGCCGTAATCCACCACGCGGGCCCAGTGCGGGTTCGTGAATGTCACATGTCTTCGAATGTTTTGGTTCTAAGACGTGCCGTTTTCCTCACGATGTTTTCCTTTGAGAGCAGTGGTGATGAAATAAATTGCACAAAGTAATGCGCCTGGCTGGGTTTGAACCCACGACCAAAAACTCGTAAGTCAGGGTCATTACCACTCGGTCACCACTACTCTTTAAAACAGGTTTTATGGAAACAAAATAACAGAACATAATTAGCCTTTACGTTAAAGATGAACACTGGATAAAAGGATATTCTCAATACCTATTGAAATTTTAAAAGAACTTCCACTATTTATTAAATATAAATTCCGCAAATTTTTAATTAAGTTTACAACACGATTCAGGATTCCATAAATATTTATTATGTATCTTTAACATTTATTATTCTCTTGACTCGATTCACTTTAAATATTTGGAAGTTTAATTTGTAATTATTTTTGCCCGTTATTGTAATTAGTGTAATTATTGTGTGTGTTATTTTATGTTTTTAACATTTGTTTTTAACTATGCCCACAATAAAGGTATTTTGATTCTGATTTAAAAAAAAAAAAATGGAGAAACCATGAAAAAAAAATGCCGTGAAATAATATCGGCGGTAAGGGTTGCGGGAATCTGATGGATGTGAGACGCACAGTACCTTTCATTGTGGCGACATGTAGGGGAAACCTATGTCCAACAGTGGACGCCTTTCAGCTGAAATGATGATTATGATGAATTTCGGTGGACAGAATCGAGAGGTATGCAACAAAACCTCAATACATAAAAACCTCGCGAAAGCCCAAAAACAAATCAAGTATATTAACTTTGCTCGGAAGGCTGTATACATGTAGGATGTGGACTTAACTATCATTGCCCCGATAATTTTGTTAGCTAATGGTATAATGGTGGCGACCACGTACCGGAAGACACAGAGTTGGAAGGCCTCCTACAAGGTGGACCGATGACCTGGTGAAGGTTGCGGGAAACCGATGGATACGAGGCGCACAGGAACGTTCGTTGTGGCAACGCTTGGGGAAGCCCTATGTCCAACAGTGGACGTATATCGGCTGAAATGATGGTGATGATGATGATGAATGGTATATTAGTCACGAACCTCGACCAACATATCAGGAGGCTCTCGTTGGGCGGCTTGATCTTTAGACTTGTTTTACTCTTGAACACGGTTCATATTGTGAGGGCGTTCATCTTTTTAGAGCTCTGACCAGCGATAGTTTAGACCCGGTACTCGATACAAACTTCACAGTTACTTCGATTGCAGACCAAAGTTGAGTCAGTTTAGCTTAGCTCGCAGAACTAAAATATTTATTTAATTTAATCGATTTGTTCCGTTGTAATACCACTTATCTAATACCATTGGTATTTGTTTGAACACAATTTTATTACCTATTCTGAACGGAGACCACTCTTTAAATAATTTAATTTAATGTACGAACCCATACTAGTGATTTGAATTTAGTACAGTCAACTCAAGTCAAACCTAATAAAATATACAAAAACTTTCACTAACTATACACTTTTTTTAGATATGTCTGAGGAAGCTATAATCAACCCACAACATCTTGGGGGAAAACAGAAACCTTGACTTGCCTAAAAAAATGGTGGCTTGTTATTATTTAGAGCAGGTTTGCAGTACACAATATATTATTAAACTAGACATCTATCTTATAATAAAACTGTAGAGAGGTCAATTCTGTACATTGAATATATATTCAAAATTAATATTAGAGGATGACTGGTGATCGATACTGATGCCAAAAATGCAATCAGTAAATTTTTTGTCTGTCTGTCTGTCTGTCCGTCTGTCTGTCTGTATGTGCACACATGGGTCAAAAACTACTGAAAGGACTTTAACCAAACTTGATACGATTGTGGTCCGTACTCCTGGGCAGGTTATAGGCTATATAACATAATGCTAAGATACATAGGAGTTGAGAAATGACGATAAATTTGAAACAAGTCGGATGAAAATGCGCTTTCGAGCTCTTATCCTCGCATACGTTGATCATATACCAAAAGTATGTTTTACAAAGATGATGGTCTCTAATAGATCTACAAAAAAGTCCTGAATAGTATATAACTATCTTTTATAAATTAGCCACAATAACGTGTTTAATCGTTAGGCATTTCTTCAAAGTGTACTGTACTGTGTACACTTCCGTAGTACTGCACGGATTTACTTCAAATTTTGCATGAATATTACTAAGAGGTCGGGACAACATTTAGGCTACATATTATCACGCTATCACCTATGGGGGAGGAGCTGTGAATCTTTATTTTTCTTACGCATTCTGTGACAGCGTGTAATCTAACGACGCATATTTAAATGTTGTTTTTGAGTAAACCATACTATTATCTAGATTTACACTATAAAAACTACGCCATTTAAGTAACTTGGGTTGAGAAACATAGTTTAATGAATGTTAGTAGTATAAAGACAATTTTGAAGCAGCGCCATCTATGAGATTTCATAAAAAACAAATCAAGTTATCAGTTAACAGTTTTTGGAAATTAATAATTTAAATTTGATCATGTTGGCGAGGTTAGTAGTTAGTTATTCTTAAAATTCATAGATGGTAATGTGCAAATTCTTCATATTATAGTTCGTTTTGACAAATTCAAGTTCCAACAAAACCATCAAAATCTTGAGCAGAGTTGAGGAAGACAATTAAAAAAAAATGCGGTGTTAAGTATTACATGGTGGCATTTTTCAGGCTCTGTGAAGTCGACCAGTTTGCGAGATCCCTTACTTATGACGAGGTGCCTTCAACCGACGTGTATTTAACCGACGTCGACGAGGAGGTGCTGTGGAAGGTTTTCCGGGAATTTTCAAGGACACTGCATTGGGTAGGGTTTATACCGTGCATCCCAATAATGGCAAATGCTATTTTCTACGGTTGTTACTTCACACTGTCCGAGGCCCAACGTCTTTCACCTTTTTGAGGACATTTGATGGCGTGGAGTATACCACTTACCGCGCAGCCTTTTGCCTAATTGGGATGACACCCTCGCGGAGGCGAGCATCAGTGACAGTCCCAGCCGCATGCGTCATCTATTTGCCGTCATCTTGGTGTTTTGTGGAGTCGCGAACCCAGTAGCTTTGTGGATGAAGTATCGCCATCATCTGTCTGAAGATTTTCTAAGAACTTTGAGGTGTGCTACTGGAGACGAAGTCAAAGTAACTGATGAACGCGTGCTGAACACATGTTTCAGTTCACTTCAAGATGTGGTCATTTCTATCGGCGGCAATCCACTGGTCGAATATGGGTTACCAGCTTCCCAATCATAACCGCATCAAGACCGTGGAAATCAGGAGTATAACGCTGAGACAAATTACGATCCGGGCGAAATGACCACCATACGAAATGACCATATCGCTTTGTTCTCTTAAGAGCAAAAACAAATTTATGACACCGTATTTGAAAGCGTTGGGCAAAACTAGGTTAAAATGTTTTTCTTGGATGCTCCTGGTGGAACAGGAAAAACATTTGTTACCACTGGCATACTTGCAGAGGTCAGGAGGCAAGGCAAAATTGCTATTGCTGTAGCGTTGTTGGGAATCGCTGCCACACTGCTTCCAGGTGGCAAGACAGCACATGCCATGTTTAAAATTCCCATCGATTTAGAGAGCGCCGAAACGCCTGTTTGTGGTGTGTCACGTAACAGCGATAAGGGACACGTGCTCAAGGATTGCTCTCTGATCGTATGGGATGAGTGCACGATGGCCAATAGGAAAGCAGTTGAGGTCGTTGACAGAAACCTCCATCCAGGACATCCGCAGGAAGGAACATTAGATGGGTGGTGTCACAGTTCTGTTTAGTGGCGATTTCCAAATTGGCAAACACTTCCTGTAGTGATGCCGGGATCGAGGGCTGATGAGGTGAATGCTTCGTTGAAACGATCTTCGTTGTGGTCACGAGTTCGTACGCTGACCATTAATATGAGAGCTCGACTCGGCGGCAATGCACGTGCTCAAGAATCCTCCGATGTCCTTCTTAGTTTTGGCGAAGGCACTCTACGAGAAGAGAGAGGTGGACAGGTGGTGCTTCCAGAGTCTCTCGGTAGAGTGGTTCCAGCTTAGAAGAACTCATTCGCTGTGTGTACGGCGACATCAGTCGTATACCGCACCAGCAGAATTATTGGGTAAGTTAGCGGGCCATTTTGACGTCCAAAAATAATCAGGATGCAGCAATTGAGAGGAATGAAGTGAATATAAACAGAAGAAGATAAACAATGTTTTCGAGCAAGATGACGCCACATATTATCCCGTGGAATTCTGAACTCCCTGTCAGCAAGTGTACTTCCGGCGCATACCATCAAGCTGAAGGTTGGTGTCCCGATTATGCTTCTTCGGAACCTGTCTCCTCCGAAGTTGTGTAACGGGACCCGCCTTAAAGTCATCTTGCTCCACAGATACACCATTGAGGCGGAAATTCTTACGGGTTGTGGCGTCGGCGAGGCAGTATTTATACCACACATTACCCTCATACCTCATAACTTCCCGTTCCAATTCAAGCGCGTACAGTTTCCCGTGAGTGTTTGCTTCGCGATGACCATCAATAAGTCGCAAGGGCAGACACTAAGGGCAGCGGGTGTCGACCTCAGGACGAGTTGCTTCTCACCCGGGCAACTGTACGTTGCTTGCTCTCGCGTCACCAGTCCTGACTCTCTTTACATTTTGGCTCCTGGCAGTATAACTACCAACGGAAGGGAAGTGTTGTAAGGTATGATACCTTTGTACGTATTTTTACTCTTTTTTGTCCTGGAATGTATTCCTGCATTATTTTCTCTACTTCCTTCAGTCACATCTTATGACTGAACTCAGCAGGATTCCCATATAACTCCTTTCAGTTGCTTCGCTTGCAAAAAAAAAATCAATTTTAATGCTATTTTAAAAGTTGTTTACTTATAATGCTATAGCGGCACTGGCATCTTAGGTATTTTTGGTGCTGTAGAGCCTTTACGCAGACGACGTCGCGGGCAGCAGCTAGTTTGTTAAATAAATTCGTATTTTTGGATTTTATTTCAATTAAAGATCCTATACAAAGCATTTTGGCTGACTGTACTTTAGATCCTTGAATTTCTTTTAGTATTAGTTGGAGCAATGGTATCCATTCGGAATAGACAATTAACACGGGTTCAAACAAATACCAGTCGTATTACATTTTATTTTATTTCATTTCATTTCATTTCATTTCATTTCATTTCATTTCATTTCATTTCATTTCATTTCATTTCATTTCGTTTCATTTCGTTTCGTTTCGTTTCGTTTCATTTCGTTTCGTTTTGTTTCGTTTCGTTTCGTTTCATTTCACTTGATTTCATTTCATTATCAAGACCATTCCATAAAGCTCAAACACGATAAGGTTGTCTGAGTTCCTATGGCCACCTTTTGGTTCCATCACCAGATCAATTCCAAATCATAATAAATTTGTATTTTCATCAGATTTACACATGCATGAAAAATTTCAGCTCAATCGGCAACCGGCAAGTGGATCAATCTGCAAGATTTGGTAGACATAAACATCAGGATAGGTAAAACAAAATTGTAAAAACCCTACAGCTAAATGCTTCCATGCTAACAGCCAGGTCATACTGGCACATATTTACATCTTCGTTTACGATAAAGCTTTAGTCTTGTCTTTAAAGCTAGATCGAATCAATTTGTGACCACCCATTGACCTTCCAGTTTAAACTGTGACACTACGGAGGATCTAAATTGGAACCGGGATTCAATCAGAAGAAAAATGGGGGATGTTGGAATAAAGTACATCCAACTTTGTCCCCCGTGCTCTTATTTGGTGCTAAATTTTGGCACGATGCTCGTTTAGATGCGACTGTGAGTTCCAATTAGTTTTTCCGCCATGTTCTGTTCGCATCTAGTGTTTTGTTTGCAAACTGTACTGTATAAAGTAGCTAGAAGATCAGATAGCTTTGTTGGCAGTCATGACTTTGTGAAATTATATTTATTCTATTCTTTTTTTAAACGGGAGTTTTTTTTTTATAACTTAGGAACGTAAGTTATAAAAAAAAAACTCCCATAACACTAATATTATAAAGGCGAAAGTTTGTGAGTATGTGTATACAAGGTGTAAGGGACAGCCCTCCACAAACTTTAAGGGCTTGCTCAGTAGACGAAACTGAACAACCTTCAACAAAATTTTTTTTCAGGAAATGAAAAAAAAAATCGACCTCTCCATACAAACTGTCCAATCAAGTTTATAATTTTCTATGGTGAGGCAGATTTTTTTTTTCGTTCCCTAAAAAAAATTTTTGTCGAAGGTTGTTCAGTTTCGTCTACTGAGCAAGCCCTTAAAGTTTGTGGAGGGCTGTCCCTTACACCTTGTATATTTGTTTGTTTCCACGCTCAAACGACTGAACGGATTTCAATGAAACTTGGTACACTAGTGATAAATAAATGATAAATGATATTTATTTTGCAAATGGGTTTAAGAAAACACTTTTACGCGTCATTTTTTTTTCATCAGTTTATACTACATGAGGCCATGTTCTGGAATAGAACAGGATTTTACACTTTTTATCTCGAGAGTATCTTAGCCCTTTAAATAATTTTCTACTATCACCTGGACAAAGTCGATGGCAACAGTTAGTGCTTTTATATTTACAAATAATAAAAGTAAGCTGTTTTGTCTAACAAAAAAAGTAATAGATAAAGGGCTTCATATCTTTTTTCTTTCATTAAAACTGTCTAGCACAATGACCAGACCACAATTTATTTAATTAAATCATTAAGTTATTACATTTCTAATAAAATTTTATTACAAAGCCGTTCGTTGTTTCGGCTGCTAAAACTACAACAACTGATATACAGTTCAAATATCCAAGACTGCTATTTACTCGTTTTTTACATCGATTTATTAACGATACAATTTACTTTACAAAAAGAAAGCGACGTCGCTCGCTCACCGTACTAAATCGCGAAAAACCAATTTCCTGCGAATAGTCTAACGTATTTTAGCAGCACTGACTCGTTTACTAATCAAACTCTCATAAGTATTTCTTGTGTACCAGGACATAATTTATGCGTCTGGGTTTGAGGCCAAGTATTTACTTTTCCTATAGGCCCGCAGAAAAAAGTAAAAAAAAAAGTATATAGTGAAGTGGAATGTGATTCAGAAAAACTGCCTGGAAATGCAAAACTAAATTGGAATGTAAATCAAGTCCGCCCGTTCTGTGTTTCTCTCCATTCCCAATACACCTGATTACTGAAACGAACTTCGTTGCGAGCAAACAGTACAAAACAAGTATCTTTTAGTTCACTGCTCAGTTGTAGCCAATTTTTTACTTACTCCACGTTCACAATCAATAAGTTGCCAGTGCACAATTACGACTTTTCGACCCGTTTTAAAAGTTTTTTTGTCGGGGATACCCGACTTAGGTCGACTATACGGTCGTATACTACGTGTTTCGACACTTTTTACCTGCAGAATGTAATTGAATAAAACCTTTCAGGTTATTGTGTCCACTCTTGTTCTAAAGGATGCAAATTTTGGACCTACCTTCCAATAGCTATGTATGTTACATCGTTGCATAGGTATTTTTGAGCTGAATAAAAGTTACTATGGCACCCAGTTCCAAATCTTTATCCGTTCAAATCCGTTTCCTAGAAAGGTAAAGTTTTTTTTTTGTGTTTGTTTTTTTATTTGTTGGAGGTAATCTCGGAAAGTACTGATCAGATTGCGAATTTTTTTTTACCGATAGAAAGCTGCTTTATTCCTGAGTGACATAGGTTAAATTTTAAATATGCGGACCAAGTCGTGAGCAAAAGTTAGTATATAATAAATATATTGAATTTCTATGATTTACACCCGTAGTATATAGATTATCCGTAGACGCGGGCTTGCGGACGGCGAGCAGTGGGCAGCTCGCCGTCCGGACCGAGCCCAAGGAGTTGTCAGCAAACCGTAGGCGCCCAGCAGGGTCGAAGCTTACTAGGGCTAAGCATTTGTTTCTGAAAGGAAAATTCGGCCCCGGTACGAAAGGCAACGAAGGAACAAGAGTGGGTTTTTAATCAGTAAAAGTCTTACACTATCTCCCACTCCACCTAAATGCAGGGGATGTCATTGGATTGGGCACGCCACAATCATGGTGGTAAGTCCCCTCTTTGAGGCGTGGCTGGAAAGACCTCACGGCGTCCTTACCTTCCGCATGACGCAGGTCCTCACCGGATATGGTTCGTTCGGGAGTTTTCTACACCGGATTCATGCGGAAGTGACGCCCGGGTGTCGCCACTGCACGGAACGCCCGGAGGACACGGTGGAGCACACAGTCGAGGTGTGCCCCGCTTGGGCGGAGCATCGCCGTGCCCTCGTGGGGGCGATCGGCGGCGGAGACCTCTCGCGCCGGGCCTTGGTTGAGGCCATGGTCCGGAGCGAGGAAGAGTGGCAGGCGGTCGCCGACTTCTGCGAAGCAGTAATGCTTGCAAAAGAGGAGGCCGAACGCATCAGGCAACGGCGTTATCGCCGCCGCCGCCGCCGGGATTCTGATCCCGATTTCCGGCCGCCGTAAGCGCGGGCTTGCGGACAGTGAGCAGTGAGCTGTGTTTACTGGACAGATATTCTTTGTGATTTGGATTATCGTTTGTTCGAAAACCATGGCTGTATGTGTTAATTGCACTATTTTCCTGTATCCATAGAAATAATATGTACCTATGGATTTGTGCTGCATAAACATTGTTTTTTTTTGGTAAAGGTATCCACTATTTTGTCAGTGTTACACAGGATTGGTAGTAAAGCGAAACGTTGAGAAAGACATCACGGCGTCCTTACCTTGCGTATGACGTAGGTCTTCACCGGACATTGTAAGTTCGGAAGGTTCCAGCCTTGGTACAAACAATTTTCCGGAGCAAGGAGGAGTGGTAAGCGGTCGCCTCATTCTGCTTAACAGTAATGCTAGCAACCGTCCGGTAATCTTCCAGACTGAGCCCAAGTCATCGACGGAGTATTCCATGCGCACCTCAAGGAGATGTCAACAAAACCGTAGGGGCCCGTTCGTTTCGTTTTTGGCCATTTGGCTACGGAACCCTAAAAACCAGCCTCTCCATACAAAATTATTAACTTGATTGGACAGTTTGTAGGACTTTACACCCTGTTCTGAATACCTTTAAACCCAAAATATATGAAGAATCTCTGTACCTACCTACTGTGTCGAGTTGTTAAAAATTAAATTTCAAAAATACTTATTGTGATTTCATTTAACATCATTTATTTTTTCATTTTATTTCAGCCGAAAGAGATCCACTGTTGGACCTCCCCTTAAGTTCCGACTTTATTCTTAACTCGATTTGCTGCTGAGAACCTCCAAGCACAGCCTTCTTCATTGGCCTTTGGGTGACTTGAGTTTTCTTATGAGGCCTATAGTAAAACGCAACGATTCATTGTGAGTGAGTCATAACTGGCTACACACACTGGTCAAAGAATTTTGTTTCGCGATACTGTGGGATTTTGGAAAAGAAGATGGCATGACTTCCCTAATTTAACAAAAATTGACTTACCTAGTTTGACCGTTTGTCCCAGGTACAATCACAACATGGTCACCATTAATAGCAAATTCTAAATGAATATTGAGAAGTATTTTTTTATCAAATACCGAATATGTACAATTTTGATTTGTACATATGTATTTAGTAGACATTTATACTATATGTTAGTGTTTTTGGTTTTTGATTTCATTGTGATATCAGGCACATACAATCAATCATTTATTATGTAAAACGTCAGGACTGAGGAGCCAAATAAAATGCATTTATTTACTAAATTTAATCAGTTTTACTACTTTCTCTGTATGCTACAAATTCAAACATACTTACTACTAAATGTTTTTTGCAGTGGAATTATAAATTGACCAATTACTTTCATGTAAATTTACGCTCTTGTGTATAGATTGAGGAGCCACATTAAAAGTATTGTATGTTCTTGAATATCAACAGTATTAGACTCAAATTTTTAGTAGGTACTATACACAATTACTACTAAATGATACAAAATTTTCAATAATATTCATTGAGTACTTTCGGTGTTCCAGCTGGCTCCTCAGTTCAGACGTTTGGATTGAGGAGCCACTTTAAAATTGATATAACTTTGGATATGTTTTACTACAAATTTCGGGGTTTGGCCTACAAAATTATCTGCTTTCCTACTAAATAAGGGATAAGTTTTCTTTTAAAATCATGAAGTGGCTCCTCAATCCAAACGGACATAGCTTTTATAGCGCAGTATATCTGTATAATTAATACTCGTCAAGCCCAAACTCGATGACGTTGTGTCGTTTAATTACCAAGTTCCTACTGCCATCTTCCAGTTCCATTTTCAGATCAGCTCCATGTTAAAATAATAATTTTGTATTGTCATCTGATTTACACATACATGCAAAATTTCAGCTCAATCGGTAACCAGGAACTGGATCAAATTTAATTTGATGACAGACAAACATCAGGACAGGTGAAACTAAATAAAAGCTTGTAACTAGTGCTTGACTGCGATTCTACCTGATGGTATGTAGTGATGCCTATTCACCTCTACCTATTTTACAGTGTTATAAGATTTTGGAACAGTGTTCAAGAAGACATATTCAGAACTTATTGATTAATTCGCTTCAACTTCTAAAAAGGTCTATCCCTTTTAGTTGTGGTCGACGTAAGGAATGTGTGACCTTTTTAAGGCGGTTGTGATCTATCTGAATTATTTTCGGTAAAGAAGCCGGTTCTTTGAGTTTTGTAAGCAGGAATGTGAGCATGATCTCAAAGACCCGTGGAATTAAATGTTAACCAGGACCATACCATCATCAAAATCATATTTTGAGTTTTTTTTTTTTAATCTTAGAACGAAACTTTTATTTATTTTAATAATAATGATCTTTATTTATTTAATCTTTTACACAATATTTTTACATGTAGCCACAAGTAACACTTAAACAAAAGATAATTATGCTAATTCCTAACGAATAACTATGAGTATAAGTAAATTGTCAATATTTAAGGACTTAAGGAAAATTAACGAAATAAAAATATAAAAATAAAGCAAAGAAGTAAAATATTCACGAAAAAGAAACTGTACTTACATAGCCATCCACCGATGTCAAAAAAAATTATCGAATCGGGCTGTTGAACAATTAGATATTTTTTTTGACATCGGTGTCATTACATGTTTAAAGATTTCATCGAAAATATTATTATCTTAAATACGTTGTGCTTTTGCATTTTGGTTTGGTATTTATATTATTTGCATTTCATAAAACCATATCTAAAATGCCACTTTTATCTTTTTTTAACGTTGGGAATCATCATAGGACTTCTTCAGCTCTAGAATGGGGCGTGAGGAGGCGTATTAGACTTTTACTAACTATAATAATAATGTATAATAATATTCCACAACTAGCACACAACGCCGTCTAGTCCCAAGCTAAGCAGAGCTTGTATTATGGGTACTAGATAACTTATAAACATACTTATATATTTCTAAATACATACATACATATTATAGATAAATTACACCCAGACACAGAACAAATGATCATGCTCATCACATAAACATTTGGTGGGAATCGAACCCACGACCTGTGTCATAGCAGTCAGGGCCACTAACACTAGACCAACAGTCAGTCTAACTGAGTTCCTTCAGTTGCTCTTTGTATCATGTCATGTAAAAGCGTGACTTTGGGGCCACGGTAACTATTTCGGACATTCTTCAAGCTTATGATAATTTATTACCTTTTTTAATTGGAAACTAAGTAGCATTGTATAATGTAGAAGGACTTTTTTTTCAAGTTTTGTGAATGTGAAGCACCATGGAGCATCTTTATTAGGTTACAACTTGTTTGACATTACGAGCATGGCAGTTGAGAGTTTGTCATGCTCACCCAAATGTCTTGCTGATGGTGGCACGTGTTATTGGGTCATTGGGTTCCCTTTAAAGTGGTTGAGCTGAGTGGGGCTGATGCACGTGTCATGCCCGTGAACGGGTGCCATCGGTTGAGGCTGGTCATTTCTTGGCTGCCTGTGGCTTAATTCGGTTTCTGTTTTTAATTACATTTAATAAGAAGAAAAATAACTTATTATTGTTGCGTATCTGCCTACATTGTGCTCACATATTAGAAGCGACAAGAAATATGTAACCAAGATCTATGTAACTCATAATATGTTTTAAAAAGAGTGTCCATGGAGTTTCTTGCACGTTCTTCTCCATAGAGACCTACGTTTTGGAACGTGCAATTTAGCTTCACTTTTCTTGGACTGACCGACATTTGTCTATTTAAAATAAATGATTTTGACTTTGACTTTGATTCCCGGGGCCCTTCTAGACATCGAGCCAACTGGGCTCTTTCCGTTTTGATGACATCACTTTGAGACGCGCGTAGAACTCAACGCACAGTCCAAGCTTAGTCCTTACCAACCGGCCGAACGGCGAGCTTAAGGGGGTGCAACTCGACATACATTTCACTTTTTTTAGGGTTCCGTACCTCAAAAAAAAAACGGAACCCTTACAGGCCACTTTGTTGTCCGTCCATCTGTCTGTCTGTCTGTCAAGACCCTTTATCTTAACAACACATGGAGGTATCGAGTTAAAATTAAAACCATATACGCAGGTCGGCGGTCCCTTCAAGCTGTACAAAAATCAAACTTCTAAGTTAACGAATAAAAAAGATACGGCCGTTTATGTCGCAAAAAAACGTATATTTTGATACTCTCAAAGATTGAAATTTATAGGGTACTTCCCGTTGACTTAGAATCCTGAAATTTGGCACAAAGCAAGGTCTTATAGCACAGGTATAAGAAAAATCTGAAAACAGTAAATTTGTTGTTAACTACGTAACGAAAAAAAAAATTTGCAATTCAGAAAAATCTTCGAGACTCCATTCGGTAATTGTAGTTGGCTCGGAACCCTCAGTGCGCGAGTTCGACTCGAACTTGCCCAGTTTTTTTTCATATAACCGCTCTTACGCGATTATGACGTTATTATACATTTTTCATTAGATATTTTGGAAAAACAATATCTTGAGAATATTATCTAGGCTTCTATTGAAATCAATTTATAAATTTTTGGAACTAATCCAGTAAAGACCTCTGAAAATCTGCTAGTTTATTTATCTAATTATTAAAAAAAGTATATAATTAAATAGAATAGAAGCCTTGCAAATTTTATCAAGATTCTAAATGACGTCAATTTTTTTTTTTTTACTTTTTATGTTTTAAAAAAAAACACATATTTTGTAAAATATTCAAGTAAATCACGGAATTACCGAACACTAACAGAGTTTTCAGACGTTATTTCTCTTTTTTTGCGTATATAGCTTTTTCGTCCAATATCGCGGTGGATTGCGTTAGATGAACTAACAAGCTTTTAAACCATGGTCGATGTTGACGATAGGCGAGTGGAAAAACAGTCTTTTAACGACGTTTTACTCGTTAATTTTCACTTTTTTGGTTGTTTCAAATTGTGTCAATTGTCAACATGGCATTTAATTTTCAGCTTTAAGACGGAATCTTATTTCGGCGGCCATACTGAACGCCTGTCAGAGGGTCATGGCGATAAGGATGGTGCGGGGATACTGCACGGTCTCCCGCGAAGCGGCGAGCCTTCTGGCTGGCCTACCACCGTGGGATCTGGAGGCAACAGTCCTTGCACACATGCACGATATGCGCGTGGAGATGCAACGCCGGGGTGAAAGTCCGCTGCCGCGACAGGTCACGGCATGGCGGACAGAGCTCCGGCGGGATCTCATGGTGAAATGGCGTCAGCGACTATCGCAACCCAGTGCTGGGCACGCCACAATCATGGCGGTAAGTCCCCTCTTTGAGGCGTGGCTGGAAAGACCTCACGGCGTCCTTACCTTCCGCATGACGCAGGTACTCACCGGACATGGTTCGTTCGGGAGTTTCCTGCACTCGATTCATGCGGAAGTGACGCCCGGGTGTCGCCACTGTGCGGGACGCCCGGAGGACACGGTGGAGCACACAGTCGAGGTGTGCCCTGCTTGGGCGGAGCATCGCCGTGCCCTCGTGGGGGCGATCGGCGGCGGAGACCTCTCGCGCCGGGCCTTGGTTGAGGCCATGGTCCGGAGCGAGGAGGAGTGGCAGGCGGTCGCCGACTTCTGCGAAGCAGTAATGCTCGCAAAGGAGGAGGCCGAACGCATCAGGCAACGGCGTTATCGCCGCCGCCGTCGCCGGGATTCTGATCCCGATTTCCGGCCAACGTAGACGCGGGCTTGCGGACGGTGAGCAATGGGTAGCTCACTGTCCGGCCGTCCGGTAACTGTCCGGACCAAGCCCAAGTCGTCGACGGCGCGCACTGTTCCCGCGCGCCTCAAGGAGTTGTCAGCAACAGCAGGGACCCAGCCGGGTCGAAGCCTACTGGGGTCAGGGTTATCCGAAAGGGCGCTCGAGCCCCGGTATGAAGGCTAGAAGGAACGGGGTGGGTCTTTTAGTCAGTAAGAGTCTGACACTATCTCCCGCTTCGCCCAAGGGCGGGGGATGTCAATGCATGATTTTTTCCCACCATAAAAAAAAAAAAAAAAAAAAAAGACGGAATCTTATTTGTGTTGTGTTTTAGAGCTGCTACTAAATAAATATTTTCTTTACGACTTCCAAGGCCTAAAATAAAACCAATAATGTACCAAAAATTACACGCAAAACAATGCTGTTTCGCAAAAGCAACAGGCAATCACCGGTCATTAAAGATGTAAATCGCAAAGTGCGCCCTACTGCGATGCGTTGTGTGAGTTCACTCATCTTACTACGTACAGTTTTTGTACGATATCTGTATTATATACCACGACTTTGTATGAGTCGGAATACTAAAATAAAATCTTTTAGTCAGCATTTTAAGGTTTTCTTTTGTCTAGAATTCTAATTATTTTTCTCAAATAAAAGTAGCATAAGTTACGACTTACTTCATCTACCAATGAATGCCGCTACCAGCAGGAGATAACCCAGAACAAACATACAGACAGATAGACAGAACCGTAATAAAAATTCAATTTAAAAAATTGGCTGTAAGAACTTAATAGAAAGTATCGAATGTACTTTCATAAACATTTAATAAAATAATTTTATTTTGATATTATAAAGAGATTCCACTAATAATATATAATTTACATAATAATAATGAAATGGTATTGGACCAAATTTCACTGATATTCGGACTTGAGATTTCACAAGAAAATCATTTGTATAGTACCAATTAGAATAAAAATGAAGCGAATAATATTTTAACAAGATTATTGTCGAATTAAAGCAACATACATCTATTTATTTCCTTATTTATGTGAAACATAATAAGCTATGATTACGAGGAAAATATTTGAGTCAAATCTTACATTAACTTCACAAAAAAAATATGCTCTAAATAAATATTTGTTTACTAATAAAATTATTAGCAAAAAAATACACTTTCATAAACTCTAAATTAGTAAATTCAATTTCAAGACAAAACTCTAAATAAGTAAATTTAAAAACAAAATGAATTAGTAAATTCATTCAATTTCAAGAATTCTATTTAACAACTGATTAACCGTATTCTCAATAATCATTTTTATTGTTGCAAAACAATTCCAGGTAAAAAATAATACAACAAGTCATAAAACAAGTTTTCAATGAAAATATTTTTTTCATAGCAAGCTTTTATAGCGTGGTTTTACACTTGTATGAATAATATTCATTAAGACCGATCCAAAAAACTTAAACACGATATTGTTATCTGAGTTCCTGCGGCCACCTTCCGGTACCATCATCAGATCAGATTCATGTCATAATAATTTTATATCATCATTGACACATACAGACAACAGTCAAATTAGTAACCAGGAAGGATCAAAATTAAATGACAAGATTTGATCACAGACAAGCAAACATCGGGGCAGGTGAAATAAAAGCGTGTAAAATTAAATATCGTCTAACAAATCCCCCACTTTTTACGACATCATTCCTATAAACTGACCTTTCCTCTACTGACCTAAATAACCCCTAGTACACAGCTTGCCCTAAATTAAT
Source organism: Mythimna ferrago (assembly GCA_910589285.2). Taxonomy (NCBI): domain Eukaryota; kingdom Metazoa; phylum Arthropoda; class Insecta; order Lepidoptera; family Noctuidae; genus Mythimna; species Mythimna ferrago. Next base: position 18,563,103 of record OU342689.1, on the reverse strand, counting down.
TCCATGATCGACTACATCACTAATACTTGGCTGTACCGGCGAGCCAGCAAGCTGTCAAGCTAATGCACTACTGAAATATTAAATGAAAAGCGTTGGCGATATATAGCTTCGAGAATTTAAATCAGTTTCGTCAATTATTAATGTTGGTAAGTGGGCTATTGTTGTAAGTGGGATAGTGATAATTTAGGACTGAAATTGATGGTTTGATAGTGTAAGAATTCCTACAATTGTTTTTGTATTAGTTTGGTTTCGAAATCGCTAATCGTACAGAGCTCGTCACGCAGCGAAGTTTTAGATCAAATTACAGTATTTGTGATAACAAAGTGGATCGATGATCTAGTGAGGGTCGCGGGAATCTGATGGATGGGAAACGCCCAGGTTCAGTCGTTAGGGTGACACTGGGAAAAAAAGAACTATGTCCAAAAGTGGATGTCTTTCGGCTATAATGATGATGATGATTAGTTATAACTAGAGGTCGGAATTAGGTAGAGTTATTCATGTACTTGCATCGAAATGTTGATATTATTATGGATCTTCCCGGGATTTCTAATAAAAAATCCCGTGTGGCCAAGAATATTACAAATAAATAATAATAAAAACCTCAGAGATAGATAAGACAAATAAAACAAAGATATAATTAACGTACAATTTTTATTAGTATTTTTCATTGAATAAGATAACTCTACATCAACTCCTCGTCATTAATGATGGAAGAACTTTTTCTGCTATATTTCTGATAGTGTCATTAAAAAAAATCTGCTCTTTAAAATGAATCTCGGCATTTTAGACATATCCACTTTATTCTTTCGCTGTACGAAATCAGTGTAAGTACATGAATAACTCTACCTAATTCCGACCGCTGGTTATAACAATCGGTCAGAAGTAAAAAATAGAAACCTTGAGATATAGCTACAGAAATGTCGACGAGAATGAAATTGTTGCAGCATTGCTTAGCATTAAGTGGCGTCCAAAAATATGTTAGATTAAGAAATATGAACCTATCAAACTAAAATGGAACTGGGCAAACCATATCTGTCGTATGTAGTAACAAAATTAGGTAAAGGCAACCACTGACTCAAAAGTTTGGCCAGATGTAGGTGTGTGTGAGGACAGAGAAAAAAGAAAAAAAAAATGGAAGAAGGGTTATAATACCCTGCCGTGGAACACATTATTCTAATTACAAAGAAACTTATCTAGATTATAAAGCAAAGTTATTGCACATCGCAAGAAAGTTGTTCACCATTTTATTTCGGCGACCTCCGTTCTAATTTCAAAACGCTTAATTTCATCAACACCTTAAACCAGCCTATTGACCACTAAAAACAAAACGGCTAACTCGCTTCTCGCTAATTGGCTGCTCTAAACTGGTGAGTAATTGCCATCATTGGTCCGCTTATATTTTTTTTAGCTGTTTATTGGCAATTAATTGGGCCATAATGCAGGAAGGCAAAAAGTGGTATCTCCAAAAATTCCTTTTCGAAATCCTGTTTCTTTTTTTGCATGAGACAGCTGTAATAGGTCATTTTACATCAAAAGAGCAAGTCAAGTAACTTCTACTATGCCAATAATTAATTGATCTACCCTTGTACCAATTTTCATCAAAATCCATTCAATCGTTTGAGCACGAAAGATTAACATATTATATACATACATTGACTGTTCTGTTGGTCTAAAGGTTAGTGACCCTGACTGCTATGCCGGAGATCGTGGGTTCGATTCCCACCCAGAACAAATGTTTGTGTGATGAGCATAATCATTTGTTCTGTGTCTGGGTGTAATTTATCTATAATATTTATGTATTTAGAAATATATTAGTATGTTTATCAGTTGTCTAGTACCCATAACACAAGCTCTGCTTAGCTTGGGACTAGACGGCGTTGTGTGATAGTTGTGGAATATTATATTATTATTATTAAACATACATTATAAACTTTTGTCTTCATAATATTTGTATGTTTACAGTATACCAACTTATAATATCGTAAATCCGAAAGTAAGTATTTACGCAAGCTATTAATTATAATTTAACATAGATAAACCTAGGTATACAATAACATTTGGGAAAAAGCCTTTCCAACTCTATGTTGATTTGTTGAATGATGAGGGAACCGAGTAAATATGAAAATACGGCAGGATACAACTCAAATATTATTCATAATATATTCGTGATGAAAATCCAGATTCAAACCGACATCTCGAACCGTTAACGTGACTGAAGAAAAACTTGGGGCATTGTTGAAATAGTTAGTGCTCTGTATGGTTATGGCAATGTTGCCGCCACAATCTTTAGTTCTCTAGATGGAGAAGGTCTAAAGAAACTTACTAGCAGCATGCCTCGCAGTTAGAGCTACGACCAGAAGCTAGTCACGTCAAAGGTAACCGTTACTGACTAACTGATCCATCTACACACAGAAAAAATCACTGAATGGATTGCGCTATTTGGCTCGCGTTATTACGATACAGGCATCTACTAAAATAGTACATTTTGCTACAAGTGCAAAAAGTCCAAGGCGGAATTTGCACGAGCCGTAAGCGAGTGTGTTATGGAGCCGAGGGCTAGTGTGAAACTTTTTACACTTGTATCAAACTACTTTTTTAAATACACTTACGAAGAAATGAATAAACGAGGGTTGACCGGCAACTCGAGGAGGTCGACGCGCGCCTAGCCTGATACAATAAATGTAATAACATTGTTGCGGCGGAGAGCACGCGCACTTTTCTGCACTAATGTAGAAAACTATCTATTGCGTGCCTAAAAGCAGTAGGATAAGAGCGGGTTTTCGAGTAAGTGTATTGATAAAGGATTTTCCAAAGCTTGTATGAAGGAACCTGCTTTGACGCGATCAAAACTGTTTGCAGAAGCTAGATGCCACAGTTTATTACTAAAACATCTGTTTATTTCAAAAATCATTATAAACGAGTTACCACTTTTTAGTTTCCGCGGTGCTTTGAGGAAGTCCATTGAATAGTAAACGCACGGTGGCTGTTTACGATAGAGCAATTTCAATACTAATTACATTATTGTTTATGACGGAACCATTAGTAGTTTCTGTTTTGAACGTTAAATTAGTTTTGTTGTTTGAATTGGTTACTTGATGCGTTTATGATGTGTGGCTGGTATTATAAAATACTAAGGGCCTGTCCGCACAGCGATATTTCACCGTGCAGATTTATTTCCGCACCGCACCGCGTCAAATCTGCAAGAAATCACTGAATTTTTTATCGTGCGTTTTTTTTATTGCCTGTGCGGAAACTTCCATAAGATTTAACGTGTTACAGAATAACGAAAAAAAAACCGCGCGGTGAAATACCGCTGTGCGGACAGGCCCCAACTGATTTCGTAAACGTTGTTCTGCTATATAAATTATTAAATAAAAAGTAGGGGTGGGGGTAGGAGGGTAAAATATTGTAAACTGATTGAATATAACTTTACTAAAACTTTACCACATGGAGGGAAATACCGTAAATATTGTAGATAGACAAGTTTACTATATGAAGACTTCTTTTTTATTTTAAAACCAAACGAACTCCATTCAAAGAATTTTATATAATCAACTAACTAAACCTGCAATCAAACTAGTTTAAAAAAAAAGAACTTGTAATTTTACTGTTTTTATCGATAGTCTCTACCAAATATATTTATTTTTTGAACAAAGTATCTAAAAATAAAGGAAGATAATGATATTTTACCAAATTTCACTTGTCACAAATTGTATGACTGAAATCATTATGGCTACCAAAAGCTCAAGTTACAGCTCAAAGTTAGTATCAGTAATTATGGTTTTAGATTTATTTATTGTTCTCAAAAGATTTACAAATCACTTAGGCACTGAGAAAATACAATATTAATACTTAAGTAAAAATGTAAATGAAGCCGATTGACGTAGTAAGTTATCTATACATCTATATACATACATATAAATAAAATTGGAGTGTCTGTTTGTAATATTGAAATAACTGCTTTTTACTACATGCATATGAATATATACATATACGTTATATACACCAAAATATTTTTTTTTACAATTTTTGTCTGTCTGTCTGTTTGTTTGTCCGGGCTAATCTCTGAAATGGCTAGACCGATTTTGACGGGACTTTTTTTGGCAGGTAACTAATGTAATAAGGAGTAACATAGGCTACTTTTATTTTAGATAAAATAAATTCAAAATTCTGTAGTCCACGCGAACGAAGTCGCGGGCACAGCTAGTTATAAAATATAATGCACAATTAGTAGCAGCAAAAATAGTGTTGTACATAGTAGTTACATAAAAAAGAATGTTAACAAAAACAAAGTGCGCGACATCATATGCGTTTTAATTATAAATCAATAATTTCTCCCTAAAACATCTATAATGTCCCTAAATGATCTGTAAAGTTATTTTAAGCCTACCCTCTTAATTTAAAAACAGGGCTTTTAAAAGGGCTGCCTATTAAAATTAATCGTTCGTCGAATCTCATGTCAATTACAATAATTGGTTGATGTTGTTTTGGTCAACAGTTCATTTTTAATATTGGTTCAACATGCGACACTTGTGGGATTATTATGTCAAATGGTGTTATATCAGCTGAAATGGTGATGATGCTGACGAATAGGTTTTTAGCACAATATATTTGGTCAAGTGAAACATAATTGTTGCAGAATAGAAGGAACTTTACCTTAGATTAAATCAAAACATAATAATTGCCATTTTTAGGGTTCCGTAGCCAAATGGCAAAAACCGGAACCCTTATAGATTCATCATGTCTGTCTGTCTGTCTGTCCGTCCGTATGTCACAGCCACTTTTTTCCGAAACTATAAGAGCTATACTGTTGAAACTTAGTAAGTAGATGTATTTGCGAACCGCATTAAGATTTTCACACAAAAATAGAAATAAAGCAACAAATTTTAGGTTTCTAATATCATTTTTTTTTTAACTGAATAGTTTGCGCGGCCTATCCATACAAAATTATAAACTTGATTGGACAGTTTGTATCGATTTTTTTTTTCGTTTCCTGAAAATAAAACTTGTGGAAGATTGTTCAGTTTTGTCTACTGAGCAAGTTCTTTAAGTAGACCTATCCTTTACACACTGTATAATAAATACTCATCATCATCATCATCATCATTTCAGCCGATAGACGTCCACTGTTGGACAGAGGCCTCCCCCAAGTTTCGCCACAATGCACGATCCTGTGCGTCTCGCATTCATCGGATTCCCGCAACCTTCACCAGATCATCGGTCCACCTAGTAGGAGGCCTTTCGACGCTGAGTCATTCAGTACGCGGTGGCCACGCAAAAAAAAAATCTCATAAATAAAAAAATACTCTTCAAGACAATTCCAAAAAGCTCACACGATTGGGTATCGAGTTCCTATAGACTAATAATCAAATCAGCTCCTTATCAAGTTAATTTTGCATTGTCATCTGATTTACACATAAATGCATCAGCTCAAGAACCAGGAAGTGGATCAAATTTTCCGTCGGTCCTCACTGGACTTAGTTAATTCGAAGGATTTTAGCACTGGATTCACACGAGGACTCGGTGGAGCTACGGTGGAGATGTGCTCCTCTTGAGCGGAGCTCCGCCATGTCCTCTTTGATGCAAACGGTGGCGGTGACCTCTCGCTCCGGGCCCTGGTCCAAGCTTATGGTCCAGAACGAGGGAACGGACATCTTTACGTCCCAGCCGCCGTGATCCTCACCCCGACTACCAGCCAAGGTAAGCGTAGGCTTGTCGACGAGCAGTAGGTAGTTCGGCGTCCGGCTGTCAGTTAATCGTACGGGCCGAGCCCTAATCGTTCCACGCGTTCTTCAAAGAGATATCAGCAAACCGTAAGGGCCTACAAGGTCGAAGCCCTCTGGGGTCGCGAGGATTTTCTGAAAAAGACACTCGTGGTCCCAAAACGCAAAAGGCAAGTTCAGATGTGAAGAACACAGGTGTGATTTAAGTCATTAAAAAAATGACACGCCCTCGCGTTCCACCCTAGAGCAGGAAATGTCACTGGACAATTTTCATCTTAAATGGAAAAATGCTTTATACGTAATGTAAAGTCTGTAGATAAATATTTGAGAATCAAATTCTTTGAATTTTTACGAGTCTAAGAATTTTATTTCCAAAATCTTTCCGGTCTGCTACAGGAAAATCAATTTGTAATGCTTAAATTGTTTCCAGGAACACAAATGATAAGAATGTGTAGGGTCACTGTAAGTGTGCTAGAGATGTTTGTTGTGCCAGCGATTTTTGGTGAAAGCAAGACGGTTTGGACTGGCGATCGGCAATTACTACTTTGACCCCTGAGATTGTTTCGGTATTTCTTCTCAGGACCAGCTAGAAAACACTGGCTCATCTAATTTAAACTGGCGAACACACTCGTGGCACACCGACACCGTCGTTGCACACGGTTGACGCCGCTGCTCGCTTCTTGTGGCCCGTATTGGCCACTAAATGCCGTCACACGCCACTCACGCATTTAAACCTACTACGTCAGAGTCCATTCTGATACTGCGCGTATGGGTTAAAAAAAGCAGCAGCCACTGGCCACAAGTAGTTGTCATGCAGTTCAGCTTCCTTTGTGGCCTCTTCTAGCTTCTCGTGACCACGTTTGTGACTGTGGCATGTGGCCTATTTGCGACAAAAAAAACCATTTATTGCTAGTTAGCAAATAAAAAAATCACTGTGACTACTCATCGCTATTACTGCTGCTTACTACGCGCCTACGCCGTAGCACCGCGCGTAGCAGTTCTGATGCTACGATCAAAGTTCTATGCCTTTGCAGATGGCCTGCGAGATTGAACCGACAGATGGCGCTGTCTGTGTAAACATCTAAGAGTATAACTCTCTGCTTTTAAATCAAGTCAAAATTATATATTCTTTATTATCAGATATAAAAACGGACTAAAAGTGTGTGTTAATATATGAACTATATGTGCAAGTGTTATATATAAAAACTAAGCGCGTTAGCGCGTACAAATAAGTATTGTGTAAAAACTGTTAAACAGTCAAGTCATCCTATCGTACAAAATCTCTCTGTGAACAAATTAAAATAACCCCAGCGGCGGAACGAAGTAATAATATATGTAATTAATTGCAATACAAAGTGATAATAGTAGCTGCATCCTTATAGATGAAAGTGCAAAACAAGTAAATAAGTGATAGTGAGAAATATTATTGGATGTCAACTTGTGCAGAAATTTTAACTCTACGTACTGTCTACCTACACATTTTATGAACAAATATATTCTGCTTGCATCCATTACCACAATTTCATGTCTACTCAACACATACGCCGTGGCTCGTTGGCTATTCGCAAGGTTCGCACGTCGTTGACGAGTACCCAAGTTCGATCCCAGCCAGCAGATGTCTTTTTCTGTTTTCTAAAGACTTATTAATTAATAACTTACCATTAGAAATAGATTCAGATAACGTTACACTACGAAAAAATCAACGTTATATTTCTATGCAACAAATCCCTAATAACGATGCAACAACCTCACTATTCGATACAACAATGTAAAGCTTACCGGACACGTCGCTAGATGGCGTAAACCCCTGTTGTTTGGAATTGCGGGAACAAATAAGTGACCTTAAAATGAATTTAATGTCGGCACATGGTGAAATAGATAACATGCATTTGGAAATTAGTAATCTAAAAAAAGATCTCACTAAGTGTTATGAGGTAATAGAATTATATAAAAAAAAATTGATTATACGGAAAAAGCAAAAGGTATTATGTCTTTCCAAAAAAAGAAGAGGTATCAACTCCATGATGTAAATAGATATGATGTTACCACACCAACACATTCATACGACAAACAAAAAAAATATTTAACAGCAAAAACAATATACCAATCAGATATTGTCACACCGGAATCGAATCTTAACACTACGGTTGGTACAAATTCCATCGACTCAATGATTCCCTGCAGTGATGAGTTGAACATTCAGGAGGCTACCACGACAGGAAAAAGTATAATAAGCAATGTTAACGATATTGCTATGACAACCACTACACAGCACGTGACAACGGATTTATGTGATCTACTTCAAAACTCGCCAAAACTCGTTTTGCCTGCAAAAAGAAATAAGGTCATAGTAATTGCTGATGAGCAGGGCCGACATTTTCAACGTGTTTTCCAAGGCTTAGTGGGATCAGAATTCTTAGTAAGTTGTTTCTGGAAACCTGGAGCTACTCTAGCGGAAGTTTTATTAACGGAAAGGAGTGAATTAAAAACTTTGACTAAAAAGGATTTTGTTATTGTATTGGCAGGGACAAATGACAAAAACCCCTACAACTTTCAATTTGGATTGCAAACTTTTTTAAAAGAGATTGTTAATACTAATATAATCATTGCAAATGTTCCATATAATAGATATTTGAATATTAATAAATTTAATTATGAATTGAAGTTTTTATGTAATAGAAATGGTAATAATAATAATAGTTTTTCCTTCCGGATGATGACGCCATGTGTTCGTTTTGGCGCAACATCTGGTCGGTGCCTGTCAGTCATACTGAAGGTGGTTGGACTCGAGAGGTCGAACAAGCGTGCGAACCGATAACAGAAATGGGGGCAATCACAATCAGCCCCCAGGATGTGGCCCGTGCAGTCCGTCCGTTGCCTAATTGGAAATCTCCAGGGCCGGACGGACTGCACAACTTTTGGATAAAGTGGCTTCAAAGGTCGCAGGCTTGTTTGGCATCTTAGTACCAGGCTGCCTTGGAGTCTAGTTCACTACCCGAGTTCCTAACAACAGGAGTTACCCACCTGCTCCACAAATCAGGTAGTACCGCGGAACCTAAAAATTATAGACCGATAACGTGCTTACCTACGGTCTATAAAGTTCTTACATCTATTTTGAGAGATAAGATTAACAACCATATTGACAATAATTCAATCATGTCTGCCTCTCAGAATGGATGTAGGAAAGGGTCCCGTGGTACTAAGGAGCTGCTCCTCATTGATATGGCCATTAGCCAACAGGTTCGGCGCTCCCGAAAGGATCTGTCGACATGTTGGATAGACTATAAGAAGGCCTATGACTCAGTTCCTCATACATGGCTCATGAGGGTGCTAGAATTGTACAAAATTGATGCAACACTACGCACCTTCCTGATGTCGTGTATGAGGCAATGGAGGACGGTCCTTCGCTATCCAGGATGTCGAATTATTCAGAGGAGCAGTGAACCGGTGAGGATTGAGCGGGGTATATTCCAGGGTGATAGTTTGAGTCCGATTTGGTTTTGCCTAGCCTTGAATCCTCTAAGCACACTGCTGGAGAATTCAGGCCTAGGCTATCAGTTGAAGAGAGATGGTCAGGTTACATCTCACCTCCTTTACATGGATGACTTGAAACTTTTTGCCCCCAACAAGCTTCAACTGATGGAGCTACTGAAGGTAACTGAAACCTTCAGTAGTGCCATCAGGATGGAGTTTGGTGTGGACAAATGTGCGGTCATGCATGTAAAGCGAGGGGAGATTGTGGAGTCCGTGAGTACTCAACTCTCGGACTCTATAAGCCTGAGATCCCTCTCTGCAACTGAAACCTATAAGTATTTGGGTATGTCGGAAGCTTTAGGTATCAATGCCACTGACATGAAGCAATCGTTGAGGGAGCGCTTCTTTGGACGCCTGAAGAAGGTATTCAATAGCCTTCTTTCAGGCGGAAACAAGGTGCGCGCCTTCAACGGTTGGGTCATGCCGGTATTGATGTACTCTTTCGGCGTACTCACATGGACTCAAACAGAACTGGACGCCCTGGACAGGCGAGTTCGTTCACTGCTTACTGCAAACCGAATGCATCACCCACGGTCATCGGTGATGAGACTGTATATCCCGCGGAAGTGTGGGGGTCGAGGCTTTTTAAATGCTAAGACCCTGCACAATCGCGAGGTATGCAGTCTCAGGGAATATTTCCTAGCCGCCGACGTGGGTATGCATCGTGATGTAGTAGCAGTGGACAAGGGACTCACCCCGCTCTCCTTGGCTAACGAGAACTGGCGCAAACCTGTAGTGCTTGACACTAACGATCGCAAGGAAGTATGGCAGAGTAAGGAACTGCACGGACGCTTTTTCCGGGCCCTTCATGGGCCCGATATAGACCAACTAGCGTTCGTAGCCTGGTTGCGCGTCGGTGACCTCTTTGGGGAAACCGAAGGTTTTGTCTGTGCAATTATGGACGAAGTTATCATGACGAAGAACTACCGAAGATTTATTGTGAAGGACGGTACGGTTGACATCTGTCGGGCATGTCACCGTCCGGGTGAATCGATCCGCCACATTATTTCAGGTTGTTCTCGTCTAGCTAACGGGGAATACTTGCATAGACACAACCTTGTAGCCAGGATTATCCATCAGCAACTTGCTCTGAAGTACTCTCTTGTGGAATCGGAGGTGCCGTACTACAGGTATGTGCCCGACCCAGTTCTCGATAATGGCGATATCACAATGTACTGGGATCGGTCCATCATCACTGACAGGACTATTGTAGCCAATAAGCCTGATATAGTGGTGGTGGACCGAAGCGAGAGGCGTGCAATGATTGTTGATATATCCGTTCCGCATGACGAGAACCTCGTGAAAGCTGAGAAAGATAAACAAATCAAGTATATCGACTTGGCTCGCGAGGTTGTCGACATGTGGGATGTAGACTCGGCAATCATTGTACCGATAGTCGTGTCGGGTAATGGCTTAATAACCAAGAGCCTCGACCAACATCTGAGGAGGCTCGCGTTAGGTAGCTAGATCATGGGCTTGATTCAGAAAGCGGTACTCCTGGACACGGCTCGTATTGTTAGGAGGTTCCTTTCTCTGGAGCCCTGACCGCCGGTAGCTTGGACCCTGTTCCCGATACCGGTGGGTAACTATTTTTTATATTTTTAAATGTTTTTTTTTTATATTGAAATATTTAAAAATGTAATTTATATGTAATATTTATGAATAAATGAGAATAATAGTTTTATAAATATTAACTATTCAGACTATATTCCTGGGCGTGTCTCTTTTCTACTCTGTAAGTGCCGGTGTATATTAAACGAACTACTGCGTATTAATTATAAAACAAAATATGAAGAATATCTTGGTAAGTTGAATTGTTCAGAGTATTGTCGAAGTACCGTAGATAAATGTATTCAAACTGATTCTGAGTTAGAACATAAGTCAGAAATAATAGAGAATACTGCAAAATGTTTTCGTGTATAAGGAAATACGTGTTCTGCACCAAAATGTAAATGGATTATTAACTAAATCTGATTTGTTAGTTTTAGCTTTAGATACATACCAGAAAGACACCTCTAAGTCTATTGATGTGCTCTGCATTACAGAGCATAATATGACAATTAGTGATCTACAGATGCTTTCTATTCATAATTTCACTCTTGGCTCTTGTTTTTCCCGTAGCAACCGCCAATACTCAATACTCAATACTCAATTGTTTATTGCAATAAACCCGCACAAATAGCCGAGTCTTTTAATGACTTCTTTATTGACCAAACATCAAGCAATAAATGTAATGCCAAGCCACATAACCCTCATAAACTTGTTAATTCACTTTTTATTGCACCCACAATTCCTGCTGACATAAATGAAATAATACTTGGTTTGAAAAACACATTTAGTACTGGTTACGATGATATAACGACAAGCATTTTAAAACAAGTGGCCAACAACATATCCCCGGTATTAAGTCATATAATTAATCTTTGTATATTAAATGGAATTTTCCTTGAAAAACTAAAAAATACAATAATAAAGCCCTTGTTTAAAAAAGGTAACTCAAAGGACATGTCATGTTATCGACCTATTGCACTTGTACCAGTTCTATCCAAAATATTTAAGAAGATAATATATAACAGTTTATATTCTTTTTTCGAGTGTGACAATTTATTTGCTGAAGAACAAGTTGGTTTTAGGAAGAATAAAAATATTAATATTGCGATTTATAAGCTTCTTCAAGTAGCTATGACAAATATAGACAATAAGATTCCAACATGTGCTTTATACATGGATCTAACCAAAGCTTTTGATCATGTAGATCACACTCTCCTCTTGGAAAAGCTTAATGCTTATGGTGTTAGAGGAACTGCTCTGGATTTAATTAAATCATATCTCTGTAATCGAAGACAATCCACAGTAGTTACAGCAATCTGTCAGAAGCAAAGAAAAGAAATAAAATACATGTCAAAATTTAGAAAAGTAAACGTCGGTGTCCCTCAGGGTAGTGTGTTGGGACCTTTATTATTTATCATATATATCAATGACTTTCCAAATGTTACCCAACATCCAACAATATTATTTGCTGATGATAGTATAGTCCTTTTTCAAGGTATAAATCAAACCCTTCTGGAAAAGGATATAAGCGATACCTTAATTACTATTATTAACTGGTTGACGATGAATAACTTAAAGATAAATTTGACTAAAACTAACTTAATGACATTCAAAAATAGAAAGGAATTAATATCTAATGTTTTAATTAATTATTCTGGACATCAAATACAAGAGGTACAATCTACAAAATTTCTGGGACTACATATAGAGAACAATTTAAATTGGCGAACACAGAGTGAATACATTAGCTCCAAAATTAACCAATTCTCATATGCGTTGTTCAAGCTTTCTAAAGTTGCGAATGTCAGAACGCTTATAACTGCATACCACGGACACGTTGTTTCTCTTCTTCGGTACGGGATAATCTTTTGGGGCAACTCAACTTCCAAAGAAATGATATTCATATCACAAAAGAGGTGTGTTAGGGCTATTTGCAATTTGAAAAAGACTGACAGTTGTAAACCGTATTTTATTGAATTAAATATTTTGACTTTACCATGTATCTATATATATGAAATGTTAGTATTTGTGAAAAATAATATTAATTTGTTTCAAAGAATGAAAAGTAAACGCTATAAAAATCACATATGTTTCCCTAGTAATAGAACGCATTTTTTTGAACAGTAGTGTGTTTTGCATGGCTCCAAGATTGTATAATCATTTGCCAAAGGAATTGCTACAGATACAATCTTTAAAGGTTTTTAAAAGTACCATAAAAAAGCTTTTAATTTCTAAAGCCTATTATAGTGTCATTGAATATTTAGAGGACAAATTGTGATTATGTGGTGAATTTTTGACATTGAACTTGATTGGTATTGTGACATTCAAATTTATAATTTTATGTACTTTAATAACTTTGACATTTTGTAATAAATTATCCAATGTATTTATTTGATTATATTATAGAACCGAGTATTTAGAGAACAAAATATGACTATGTAGTGGAGTATTTGACATTGTACTTATTTAATATTGTGACTTTTGAATTTTATAATTTGTATGTACCGTATTGATTTTATTGTCATTTAGTAATAATTAATTAATGTCTATCTAATTATTATATGAATTTTGTATGCTATTGTTAGCTAACATAGTGTTAAAAAACTGTTATTTAAGACCTTAATGTTACCTATGTTTACAAATGAATAAATGAAATGAAATGAAATTGTTTGAGAGTTACCGTGGTCTTGGAACGCAAAGACTAACTGGAAAAATACAGGTGGGTTTTACTCAGTGAAAGTCTGACACTCTCTCTCACTCCACCCACAGCGGGAGGAGATTCTTAAAAGGAACTTCCACCGCAAAAAAACAAATATCTTTACACATAGGAAACTTTGTTTGTAAGCAATTTACTTTTGCTACTGTTTGATCAAACATTAATCCAAGCAACAACCGAATGGCCTAGTTTTACACCTTGTATTCACTAGGAAAACACCCGACGTATTCATAGAAATATAGTTAATCATAAATGTATGAAGCTCAACGGGGAAAAAATACAAACTCGACAGAGTGAAATGAAAAAATTTTGTACCTGCATGTAAAGTGTTAGTAGCGGATATAATAAATATTAAAGAGCAGCTTTCCCCGCGGCTTTACTCATGCGAACTTCGTAAAAACCCTATTTGCGTATACTTGTATATTAATGTCATAAATCCTATTTAATATTTCATATATAACCTTGTTCCTAAGGTATGATTTATGTTCCTAAAATCACGATCAAACATAGTTCTTTCATGTATGTGAGACAAAGGAAAGAAGGCTTATATAAGGGAACAAGATTATTCTTTTTTAATATTCAATAGGAACACGGTATACTTCAGTATTATTATTTACATATACACCGTGTAATTGACAGGTTGGCAAAAACGAAAAGTATGAATTCAGACTGGTATTGTTAACATTTTGATAGTGAAATATTTTCCCGGAAATGATAGGTGAACGTTTTTCAATTTTCAATTTTATTTCGGCTACGCAATGTATAACGAACATTGCGATACGCGCGCGACCCTATATTGCGCGCGTATTGCAATGTCCGCGCGTTGTTCATTCATACTAGTAGGTACTTCGGGACGTTTGGAATAAATACATAATACAATACACACACAAACACACCTATCAAAAAATTTAAACACAAATTCAATACCTATCAAAAATTAATTAGTCACTTACCTAAATTAAAGTCTCTCGGGTCGTATAAGGCATGGCTCGAAGTGGTTGCCTCCGAGCTGCACGCACAGTTGTGCTCGACGCAGGGTTTCGGCATGGAGACGAGGCATCATTGTCACATCCTCATTGATTTGTTGGTTTAACGATGCGAAAGCGTCTCTTATGCGCTGCTCCATTTCGGCCACGGTATCACACTCCGTCACATACACCCGTTCTTTGATATAACCCCACAGGAAAAAGTCCAATGGGGTTAGGTCAGGCGAGCGAGGTGGCCATGCATGTGGCCCGAATCTCACAATCCATCGGTTTGGAAAAGTACGGTCCAGGTGCTGTCGGACTGGGAGTACCACATGCGGCGGGGCGCCGTCGTGCTGAAACCAGATGGTAGGTAGTTGAGCTAAGGGTTCGTTCTCCATACGATCCCGCTCTTGATCTAGCTCAGCCCGCAGAGTGTCCATCATGGCTTCAAAATCCTGCTGTAGAAATTCGCAATAACGCCGGCCGTCCATTCTAGTTGGCAAAAACACGGGACCCAAAATACGGTTATGATACACGCCAGCCCACACATTCAGTGACCACCGCGTCTGATGACCCGTCTGCTGCATTGCGTATGTGCGGTTGTGGCGTGCCCAAATATGAGCATTCCGCCGGTTCCACATACCGTTTCGTGTAAACGTCGATTCATCGGTCCAAATCACCCGTGAAACGAATTGGCGATTTAGCTGCTGCCGACGTATCAGCCATCTGCAGTACGCTAGTCTGCGGGTTGAGTCGCCAGGTACCAGAGCCTGCACTTTATGGATCTGATATGGACGTTGCTTGTCCTTTCGAAGGACTTTGTGCACAGCCCAATGTGAAACCCGGGGTCCGTTATTACGCCTTACAAGTTTTGCAGCAGTACGGGTTCCCAAACGCGGATTTCGACGGACAACATCTAAAATCGCCTGCTCAGAACGAGCACTGATTGTCCTTCCAGCACCTTCCTGCCGCGGCACAATAGGTAAATTTTCTAAAACACGTTGATATGCCCGTGTGATAGTACGACTATTAGCTGGATGTCGTTCATTTGGGTGACATAGATGCCAACGACGCGTTTCCTCTAGCTTCACCCAAGCACATTAACATCTGGCCATATTCGCGAGCACTAAACGTTTCATTACGTCGATTCATGACGATACCACACAACACAAAAACACACAACTCAACTCAACGCACAACACAGTCCCGAACTCCCGACAGTTGAAAGAAAACGAAATAGACGTCCAGAACGCACCAGCAATCGCGGCAAACTGAACTGACGGCTGAGTGAGTGCTGACGGTTTCGTTTGTCGGCAAACCTTTGAGAGTGTTTGTGACACGTGTAGCATAGGGCTGCCCACATGTTAAGAAATGAAACATTTTATTTCGGTAATATTACTAGATACGTTAGTCGAGGAGCCCATGGCACAGTAGTTACCGTGGTCGGCCTGCCATTGAGATAAAGATGAAGAACTAGGTATTGAAAAAGAATCGTATCGTAAACGTATGATAAAGATTGTTATTAACCGCTATCTCTTGTAACTTCTACTCGTGGTTCTGCTTCTAAGTTTAAACCTAGTACCTGTCAATCCCCAAGCGGCACGCGCGCGATTTTGCGCCATTTTCTAAACACAAAGCAAACGCCGGCGTTCGCATAGATTATAAAATAAACGTTTTTTTTTTATAGGGTCTTTGTTCAAGAACGTAAACAAGAAGTTTTTCTTATAATAGTCTGTAAATATCGAAAATAAGCAAACCTTTTTGAACGCCAGCTTTCGCTCGGGGATTGACAGGGTAAGGAATGTGAATCTGGCAATATTGACGCGATGTTTTTATGTTTTATGTCCCACTTATCTAAACCAATTTACATTACTGTAATGCAACGCGTGTGTACAGTTCGGGTGGCTTCGTAATTGATACTGTAGATCAAACTGTTAAGCACCGCGAGGACGCCGGCGTCCTCACACCTGTTGTCTTTCTATTGTGTCTCTTATTACGATACTCGAAAGGTTAACGATTTAAAATAAGGTTTTCGGAATTAAGAAAGAATAAATAAGTAATCATACTCCTGAGTATTTAATTATTAATAAAGCATTTTACATAAATAAAAATAAAATGACAAGTATTAAATTCCATACGTGGTACAACCCTAGCAGTGTCGGCGCGTAAGCAAAGGCGCCGGCGCGCAGCACACAAAGGGAGCGAGCGAGCGAGCGGTATGCTTTCTCTGTCTGTCGTAGGTACTGTCGGAGGCCAGTAAACTTTTAGAGCTAACAGCTGATTCCGCGCGGTATGTATGAATTTTCTTTTTAAATCATTATTATTTACATTGCCGAGTTTAAGTTTTTTGCTTTTTTTCACTAAAATTATGTTTTTAGGGCTGGATTTTGTTGTAACAAATGAATAGAACACAAATCTAGTTGAAAACGGTCGGAAAATTCGACAATTTTCCTGAAGAAAATTCCAACGTTTTTCAGTCATAAATCATGGTCTGAAGCTACTGTTTCAGTTTTTGTCAATTACACCGTGTATTATTTTTTGAGATATAAAGAACAGCCGTCGGTTATTTTATATGAAATGCCAAATCCTGTTTTATTTGAAAATCAATTTTGTTGGTGTTTAAAAAATATAGTGTTATTAGTTTTTTTTTCATAATATAGGTATTCACAGCTAAATCAATAATATCCATATCTATACATATAATAAATCTGTACAAGTGTTTAGTTGTGCACACATCACGTAAAATGTATGAAATCAATGTAGATAACTTTTACACATTAAAATTGCACTTAGGCTTTGTTTCATAGCAATAGGTTGACTATATTGAAAGATATACTGCATTCATTGACTTCGGCGGTACGAATTTTGCCGGATTAGCTGTTTTTTTTTTTTTTATGGTGGGAAAAAATCATCCAATGACAACCCCCGCTCTTGGGCGGAGCGGGAGATAGTGTCAGACTCTTACTGACTAAAAGACCCACCCCGTTCCTTCTAGCCTTCATACCGGGGCTCGAGCTCCCTTTCGAATAACCCTGGCCCCAGTAGGTTTCGATCCGGCTGGGTCCCTGCTGTTGCTGACAACTCCTTGAGGCGCGCGGGAACAGTGCGCGCCGTCGATGACTTGGGCTTGGTCCGAACAGTTACCGGACGGCCGGACAGCGACCTACCCATTGCTCACTGTCCGCAAGCCCGCGCCTACGGTGGCTGGAAATCGGGATCGAAATCCCGGCGGCGGCGAGAGCGCCGTTGCCTGATGCGGTCGGCCTCCTCCTTAGCGAGCATTACTGCTTCGCAGAAGTCGGCGACCGCCTGCCACTCCTCCTCGCTCCACACCATGGCCTCAACCAAGGCCCGGCGCGAGAGGTCTCCGCCGCCGATCGCCCCCACGAGGGCACGGCGATGCTCCCCCCAAGCAGGGCACACCTCGACTGTGTGCTCTACCGCGTCCTCCGGGCGTTCCGCACAGTGGCGACACCCGGGCGTCTCTTCCGCTTGAATCCAGAACAAGTACCTCCCAAACATGCCATGTCCGGTGAGGACCTGCGTCATGCGGAAGGTAAGGACGCCGTGAGGTGTTTCCAGCCACGCCTCAAAGAGTCCCCTCTTAAGTCCCCTTAGCGCCATAATTGTGGCGTGCCCATTGCCGGATCAGCTAGTTTAAAAATGGGCAAAATAAAAAAGAAAGTAGAAAAAAATATCGAGAACCCCTAGTTGCTCTCGGCGTAGAGCTGCCTGCAAGTTGAATGGCAATGGCCAATGTCAGCACCAGGAACGATCCTGAGCGGAAGTCACCACTTACTTCGGTGAACCTGCGCCCTAATTTGGGGTTTCGTATAAAATTATTTACGTAAAGTGTGCAAGTGCGAGCTATCACATTGTTTAAGTTAGTCATTAGACTTTAGACTGTACATATTAAAGTATAAATTCAAAATTACAGTTTATAGAAACAAAAACATCAAAGTAACATATCTTTATCCCCAAACACACATGACGTAATCAAAAACCTCATGATACATGTTTTATGTAGAAAATGGTTCAATGCCACTCTTTATGTCCTAAAGAGGAATCGTAAAAAGTTGCGTTTTGCAATATCGCAGTTGAGACCACTTTTATAGTGATCTACCCTTACCTTATTAAGTCAGCAACCGTCCCTTTTTCCTCCGAGACCCTCGAAATGTTTATGAAAGTGAAAATGTCTTTAAATGCACCTGTTTACCCTTGTTACCGGAGATTTGTTAGAAATTGAATGTAAACTTGTAAAATAAGAAGAAAAATAAGGGTCAAGCGTGTTTGACTAAGCTAAGTGAATGGTTCCGTGTTCGCATGTATACAACATTAGACAAAACATATACAAAACCTAAAACACGTGTTAGTATTTTTATAGAATCTATGTACAGAGTTTCATAACTGTATCATGAAAATCACAAAGTTATAAGCATTAAATAATTATACAAATTATTAGTATATTAATTAATATTATTAATTTGTATTTTTATTATTCATATTATTTATGATTTTTGTATACTGACCGCCCCAAATCGATCCCCTTTCGTTCTGTGTGTCCTAAAGTTGTCCGTAAGAAATTGCCCTGTGCGATAAGACCGCCCATTGTGCACTTAGTTTTTGCGAATGTTTATCCATTTTACGTGGATATACAATAAAATATATAATAAATGTAAATAAATAAATAATAATAGCATAATTAGCCTCAAAATGTTTGCAATGCTGGGACTCAAGCGTCTTCGATCTGTGAGGGAACGTGTCTTCGAATTTTTATTTCTTTACGATGTTTTTCTTCTCCGTTTTGAGAGCAGTGGTGACGAAATAAATTACACAAAGTAATGCCTCTGGCTGGGTTAACACCCACGACCCCAAGTAAGTCGAGTCGATTACAACTGGGACCCAACCACTCTTGCTTGCTCTGCATGAATATTAATAATAGTTTAATTTGACACACAGACATTATTATACAATATGATTCCGTTTTTGCCATTTTTTTATAGAACCCTAAATTAATTGTGACCGTCGTTTTTATTCTGTTGACACTTTCTCTTGCAAAATTATTGTTCGATGTTTTGTGAACAATATGTTTTAGTTGAGTTACTGAATTGTTAATGTTTTGTATTGTTCTCATAAAATGTGTTTAGTTACGTTGATTGTAGAACAAAAACCGTTGTAGCAAAATGTTTAATGGTGTAAAAATTTGTCGTGTTAAAAAGTCGTTAAATGTTTTTATTCTGCAAAATATTTTTGAAGTCGGCTACTTCACATTTGAGTGTATAAAATGATATTTTCAGGAGTGATTTGCAAATAAAAACAATTTCGACTATCAATCGGATTTCTCTGTGTGATTTTTATGGGGTAAATATTTGAATGTCGAATATTAAAATATCTACGGGTAAAAATATCAACATTCAAAACTGAAAATTAAATTAACGTAAGTTTATCAATGTCGAATGGTTCGATAACCTACATCCAAAATATCTAAAATGTAAATTATCTGCAAAACTGACATCGAAATAGATACCGACATAATGAAAGTAAATAGTATCGAACGTTCTAAATATCGAAATTTATTTATTATGTTTGTCACAGGGTAAATTGATAATTCGGATATTAGAAAATGGTGAAATAAAATCTGCAAGCAACTAGGACGCATTCGCCGGCCGCTGCCGCTACACCGTGAACCGCCTTCACTCGCTCGGCTTTCGCGCAGTTGGTGTTTATAAATTATAGCTAAAAAAATATTCAGGAAGAGTCTTACTAATGTGTAGAACTCTTATTGTACCATTACCACTTATCTTGAAACAAAACTAATAACAGGTATGAATGATTACTTACGGCATAACATAATCAGCTTTATAATGTTCCCACTGCTGAGACTCAGGCTTCTGTAGAGGGAATGGGCTGTAATCCATTACGCAAGCCCAGTGAGAATTGGAGGATGTTACATGTCTTCCAATTTTTGGTTCTAGGGCATGTTTCCGGTTTCCTTACGATATTTTCCTGTACTGTTTTGAGATCAGTGGTGTTGAAATAAATTACTCAAAGTAATGCTCCTGGCTGGGTTTGAGCCCATGACTTACACTCTACTAAGCTACCAACACTGCCCATCTACTTAGAAAAATAACTTAAGCAAATCTTAGAAAAAAAGTAGTACGAGCAACAATTTTATATTAAAACATTACTTAACTAGATTAATAACATCAAAAGTTCACGTAGAACTGAGCTAGTATTCTCATCTAACATTGTACAGTTACAAGTATAATGCTACATAGGTAGGAACTCCGGAGAGACGAGCTCGGGCAAAGCATGGATCGCTATGCCAAGACTGAGAGAATTCCAAGATGAAGTACACGAGTATAATAACATAACTCGCTGAGATACTAGAGCTCTGTGCTACTAGACAAATGTTATTAAATTCTAAATAATTTTATCTCAGTCAAATTGAATCCATAATGCAAAAGCGGTAAAAGTACTAAAAACGCTTGGCGACATTCCCATTTCAATAAAATTCACTCATATCTAATGTTTCGTATCTTTATTTCAATTACATGTAATAAAGTTAAGTGCCTTTAACATGTTTTACATCGATTTACCTGTCTCCGACAATCGTGTAGTAATCGCAATAAAAACTTCGCGACCTTCGAAGCTACACAACGTATTAGCATATATTATGCACATGTGAGCTCACACATAGCTTCAATTTATGGGCATGTAATATCGGGACAATTGCCATGAAGAAAACGACACTCAGGGAATGTTACTGCCACGTCTCTCTAATTTATTAGACGTAATATTCGGGCCCGACCGACACTGGCTCGTTCAAGTCTCACCTGTACTCGTTCCTCGCTTCTCGCTCCACACACGGCTTTAAGAACATAATCTTTATTACCTCCTGTAGTACTCAGAGTTCCTTTATTTTACTCTCTGCTGCGGCCGTAATATATCCAGGATTACGTGGTCCTATGAAATATGCAGAATCTTTGAGCGGGACGAATGTACGATGTTTCTTTAAGCAGCGTGCGGGCATCAAATCACGTAGCGGTTCTCTTTTTTATTTTTATTTTAAACTCTGAATATGCAGCGATTCATGTATATGTGCAGACTATATCATCAGCTGTTGCCTGAATTATTGATTGTGACGCCCGGCGCAACACATTGCGAATGAATAATTAATACCGAATTGTGGCTTCATTTCAAAATGTAGTGTCGCGGTGGTTTGATCTTTTGCCTTAAAACGACCAGTGACACGCTCGTTAAATGGTTAAATATATTCTATTTGAGTACAATTTAATGGTTTTTTTTTTTGTAACAGGTTCATTAACTGCATGACTGTGCAACAAAAGTGCTGTTTCACGCAGGTTTTCCAAATTACTTTCCTTTGTCATCGAAATGGTTCGGTGTGCCTTCTGAGGACAATCTATTCATTGTTGTTGGATCAACCTAAGGCGCCATTATTGGAATTTTATAAGAAAACGGTGTCAAAATCTGTAATAAAAAATCAAATAAACTAATGTAATAAATGTTTTCCGCGATAATGAAAGTAACTGAATGGAAAGTTTTAATTGATGTTTATGTTTACAATACTAATTAAATGGATGAGGTTGTGTGTGCTTCATTACCGTTATTCAAATATGGACGAGTGATGTGGGACGAAACACTAATGAAGTCTGCGTAATAAAGTTGCGTTAATGAAACAACCAATCTGTTTTGTAACTTGTAACTTTAAAGGCTTTCCCGATGAGTTCACTTTTTTCTAACTTTACCGAACTGCCAAAGTCCTGTTTGGACTTCGTCTGTTGGCTTTGGTTCTTAATCCGGTTCTTACAATCTATTTATAGTTGTTTACTTGGATAAACTTTGCTAATAATACTGTTAGGTAAACGTTATAGAAAGTGAATGTTGTTGTTGCGTGTTTGTCGCCTGACTTGCGGAGATTAGTGTTACCAGTTCATTTACTTTTCTCGAGTCATAAGCTATATTTTTTATTTGCACTAATGAAACATTGTACAGAGGCATTTTTTACTAGTTATCCTTAGGGTAGTGCAGAAATAGAAAACATACAGAAAAGAAATAAGAATATTAATAAATACATACTTATATCTATACTATACATACATACAACTAACAGAAAACTAGCAGACTTTTCTTCTTTTTTCCAATTAAGGAACTTTATTCAGGTTTTAGTGCTCTGCCGCGGTTCCGAGACTTTCTGTCTGGTACCAATTAGTTCGAAAGAGTCAGCGTGTGCTGAACGCAAAGTACAACTGAAGGAACACAGGTGGGTTTTAGTCAATAAAACACTAACTCTCCCTCTCGCACCACCTAGTGCAGGAGAAATCACTTGATAATTTTCCACCTCAAAAAGAGAGTTACCTCAGTTCTGTCTCTATTATCATGTTTAAACCCCGTTCACGACCTTGCTGCTGTGAGCAGTAGCTAAGCACGAGGCGGCGAGCGGTAAGATCAAATGTATGAAAATGTTTGAAGCATGCCACGAGACGCCGTTCATAGCGAAAACGCGCGCGCTTACCTGTTCCGCCCCGCTCGCCGCGCCGCGCGTCTCTTACATCCGCTAAGGTTGACTCAGATGCATTTTAACCGTAACAGCACGCTTAGCCAAGTTTTTATTCTGCAATCGTTAACGCTGTCGAAAAGTGATGAAACGTATGGGAATGACGTCATCTCAACGTAAAGTCGCGTGCTCGGAACAAACGAATAGACAATTCGTAGCCAAGTTCACATCATTTGAAATTGTTTCTACAATATTTAACGCTACATCCTTTGTTATACAAACGCTACATTGTAGAACGAGCGGCCGACTCAGGCGCGTCAACATGGCTACCAACTTATCGTTTTCTACAATTGCTGTCACCGAGGCGTTACCGATTAGAGAACGGAATTCGATTGTTACTTGGCTAGGTGGGCAGATCTCAAGACGATTGTACGTTAAATGTCAGCCCTAATATAAACTGTTCCAAGTCAATGCCCTATCTATTCTCCGTGGCTCCCACGTCCAAAGATCTATCTCCGAAGTCACGTACGCCAAAGATAGCACAGATGCACTTGTGTCTAATCCGAACAACTTGGTCTTTAGTTGGGCTAAGCTTTTATTTATAGAGAGACGCTTGAGCTTATAACGTTGCATTTTCTGCACTAGAGCTCAAAGAGTGTTTTAATGTTAACTTTTCAAGATCTTTTTGTTTGTGTACGGGTTTGTTCTCAAAGAAGAATGCTTGTTTTATGTATGTTTTTTTTTAATAACGAAGACAAACATATCTCTCGCCAATCTGGAGCGGGAGATATAATTATTTGATCATTTCACAACTGAAAGAAAAGGAAATATAGGTCAGAAAAAAACGATCGATAATAATAAAAATAATTAAAAGCTTCGACGACCATCTGTCGAAGCTGTCGTTGCGCGGTTGGATTAAGGGCCTGATACAGAAGGCAGTACTCCTCGATACGGCTCGCATAGTGAGGAGGTTCCTGTCTCTGAAGCCCTAACCACCGGTAGTTTGGACCCTGCTTCCGACACCGGCGGAAAAGTATAGTTTTATATTTTGAAATGTTTTTTTTTGTTGTATAATTTTCTTAAAAAATATTTAAAAATGTAATTGTCTATATGTGTAAAAAATGAATAAAGAGAAAAATAATTATACACCGAAAATGGAAATGTTGACTTTTCCCGAAAAAAAATACCTACAGATTAATCATTTAGGTCACTGGTTACATTAGCAATTCTCGCGAACGTCCGAAATATCAGTTAACTTTTCCCTGTAATGTCTTTGTTGGTTTTGTGCCAACCAATCGAATGGAGTCTTCACTAAGCCAGATTGAACTTTCAAAAGTTTTAAACGGCTTGTCCTAATTCTCTTTTAGTATTGGTTTAATTCGGCTGGAACATCTTTATTTAAATAATCTTATCTTTTTCTTCAACTGTTATTTAGTTGACCTAGGTTGAGGATTTAAAAATAATTTAGCCAGTACTGTTAACAAAAGTTTTTGTTGAAATAACTTAAGCTGGTAGATTTTTTTTTATTGATGATAAGTTTGCGCTTGACCGCCATCTTTGTTATAAGTAAACAAAATCTTCTATTATCATAATTTCAGGCATCTGCATAAAATGTAAACCACATCTTTATTTTTTTATTTTTTTTTTTGTAAGGAGAAAACATCTAATAACATCTCTCGCTCTTGGGCGATGCGAGAGGGCGTGTCAGTTTTTTACTGGCTAAAACCCACTCCTGTTCCTTTTTGTTTTCGTTTCTGGCTCCAGGGTTCTCTTTCGCATCACCCATGGCTCCAGTAGGCTTCGACCCTGCTGGGCCCCTACAGTTTTGCTGACATCTCATTGAGACGCGCGTGGACACTACGCGCTGTCGACGATTTGAGCTCGGTCCGGATGATTACTGGACGGTCGGATGGCAAGCTGTATAATCCTCTAATGCCTTGATCACACGTACCGAGTGAACGGGCGAGACAGTGCTCTCGGCCGAGTACTCGGTACGTGTAAACACAGCGTCGAGTGCGCGGCCTACCACTTACCTCTACAACTCGCTTACGTCACTGTTTCGGCCGAGCAATATTTTACTGTCTCGCCCTTTTACTCAGTACGTGTGATCAAGGCATAAGCTTCGTCACATCGAGCGGTTGTTACATTGATATTATTCTCATCCAGCAAATGAAGGCCCTTGCCGGGTGGAAACCGCCTTCCCCTAGTAACTTAAGTGTTTATGAAACGTATCGAACTATGAAAACATACTGCAAGTTACATTAAAAGAGAAATCAAACAGAAGCCGGTTCTGATTCCTTAAAATAACAATAGCACCTACACCAAATCCATTCAAACCTCAAATTATAACGAAACTTAAAACTTGGTAGTCACGGCACCTAACTTGCCATTCCTCAGTTTCGTGCGCTAAGCCTTCGTAATAACATAAGTGCATCCACTCCAACAGTATGCATGAAGTTAGGGAATTTCAAAGCCACTGAAACTTCGTCGTCTGTGAGAATAATGACGTGCGTACCTTGGAATGCAGCTTTAATTGATTACATGGAGTATTGAAGGAAGAGGATCCAGGCTTTGTGGGTAAAACGGAGTGGTGTAAGCTTACATTGGATCTCGATTGAGCGTTATTGATTTATTTGGCTTAACATGGTAGGGATTTGGTTAGACTGAGAAATGGTCTGCCAAGAATCAGCTTGATGCTCTGGAGTCGATTGAGAGGCGAGCCAAGAGGATCATTGGTGATGATGCACTTGTTGCGTCAAAGCTCCAAAGCCTTGAGCATCGACGCCGAGTTGCTGGCCTGGCGGTTTTCTATCGATTGCACTTCGGTGAGTGTGCGTTGGAATTGCACAATTTAATTCCGCCAAGTCCGTTCCATCATCGGACCACTAGACGTACGGCGTTGCGCCATCGGTACATGGTGGATATCCCACCCATTCGTACAAAGCGTTTTGGAAACACATTCATTATGCATACAGCTAGAGTGGAATTCCCTGCCGGAGTCTGTGTTTCCTGATAGCTACAACCTAGGGGTCTTTAAGTCGAGAGTGAATAGGTTACTTCTAGGCAAGCGTGCTCCATCGTCGGCCACATCATCACTTACCATCAGGTGAGATAGTGGTCAAACGCGAGCCTATCAATAATAAAAAAAAAAATGGAATCAATTTCTGTGGTACGCAGGGTGAGCAGCAGCCCCAACAGTGTGCTGATGATGATAGCCGACAGGCGAGACTATTCTTCCTATAAAGCGCTGCAGTGACTTGCAAGTTATTTGCCGTCATCGGTAACTGTATGTGTGAAATAATTAAATGTTTTTTGTTTGTTGGTGTTACGTTTTATGTTATGTTCTGTATTAAGTGTAAATAAATTATGAGTCCTAGTTACTTGATGAAATAAATTAAATTATATTTATCACTGTTAAATTCGTAACCCCTTTGAACATCATCATCATCATTTCAGTCGAAAGACCTCGACTGTTAGACATAGGCCACCATGTGTCGCCATAACCACCGATCCTGTACGTCTCGCATCCATCGGATTTCCGCGACCCTCTTAAGGTCAACGGTCCACCTTGACCTTACGGAAGAACATATACGCAGCTACCTTGAACCGTTAGCGTTTCGCCTCATCGTTTATACCGCATACATCGAGGGACTGGAACGATTTGCCTGCTGCGGTTTTCCCGTCTGATTATAATTTAGGTGTCTTTAAGGCAAGAGTGAATAGGCTCTTAATAAACTAGTGCGCCTCACCATCAACGATTGCATCACTGCTTACCATCAGGTGGGATCGCAGTCAAGCACTAGTTTATACCATTACAAAAAAAAAACCACACCACACTTATAATATCCCCCCTATATGTTGCCGTAGAAATTAGGCTAGCAATTTAGAATAACATTGTGGAGAAAAATAAAACTGTTATTATTATTTAATCTTTTTTATTTTTCCTTTGAAAGTAACATTGTGAGGAGAGACATTACTTAGTTTCTTACTATTTTTTTGCGTGGGACATCATCAAATAAGTGTCTTTTTACTGAAGAGAAGAGAAAGTTTCAGACTTTTACTGACTAAAACCCACAGTGTTCCTGAAGTTGCCCTTTTATGCGAGGGCTGCGGTAACTTCTTCAAACAATCCCCAGCCTTGGCAGGTGTCAGCCCCAACTGGTTTCATCAGTTTTTGCTGACGTCTCTCTGAAGCGCGTGTGAAATAGAACGCACCGTCGACCCCAGCTGGGTCGACAGCAAAGCCACCCATGGCTCACTATCCGCAAACCCACGTCTATGGAGATACTACTTACGTAGAGTTCTTTTTAAGGTGGGCAATAATCCAATTACTTCTTTCGCTCTAGGGTGGAGCGCGAGAGCGTATCAGACTTTTACTGACTGGAACTAAAACCACAACTATATTCATTCTTTGCTTTTCATTCCAGGACCTCGGAGTTCCCTTTCGGAAGCCAACTTATGACCCCAGTAGGCCTCCACGGTTTTCAAGGCACGTGGAACAATACGCGCCACCGACAACTCAGGCTCGTTCCGAGACGGCCGGACGTTGAGCTACTCATTGCTCGTCGTCCGCAAACCCACGTCAACGCTGACTGAAGACAGCCCCAACATCGACCCAATCGCGCTTTTGTACTGGATAAGGAAGACTGTTTGCCTCTTGTGTATAAGAAATCCTTAAGCTGTATTGCTGCTATATTTTGGCCGGCTTTAATTCAAGTTTGTTGCCACAGAGAATAACAGACTTTGTATCTTGGGATACTTCTTTAATTGTGTACATGAAGGATGGAAGAGTATCCAGGTTTTGTAAGTAAGAGCTGTTTTAACTTGCGTCAACTTTTGATTGATTGTTATTGATTTATTTAATAAAGACGTACTTACGTTAGATGGTAAAGGGATATGGTAAGATTGAGATTATTGATTGATTGATGAGATTAGAACGAATTGATTAAGACGATGACAGTAACTTTGACAGACAGACTTCGACAGTTCGGTTTAGAAGATATGATACGGCATTTGAGATTTAACTGTTTAAGTTTCTTCAATTAAGTTACCGAAGAGTAGAGTCACCCCAGACTATCCTCCTTTTTACTTAAAGTTCTTACAATCTATCCTAAGGTTATCTGATTATATCGTTGTCAGTGATAAGATTGCCATAGTACCCATAGATTTAAGTTTATATTAAGGGGTTACTATTTTTCTGTACAACAAAATTTATTCTAAAATGTATTTTACAGGCATTTTTTTTTAATGATATGAACTAGTGCTTGACAATAAATCCACCTGAAGGGAAGCAGTGATGTAACAGTTAGTGGTGAGGTGCGCACTAGCTTATTAGTGGTCTATTCACTCTAGCCTTGTAGACACCTTAATGGAAGCTCCAATCACAAACTATTGTTAAAAATATTTGTTTTTTGTAATGGAACGTTTGTTATACACCCCTACTTTTTAATTAGTACAAAAAAAATGGGGCTCTATGTGTACCCGTCACTGATCATATTTTTATTGTCAAAAGTAGAAAAAATCGAAATCCTAAAATTGACCACGAAAAGGTAAATTCATCATAGAATCAATCAAACATAACAATTGCTAGTAGAAAATACTGCGGGCAGTGTTTTTCCTTAATAATTGTCACTTATTCTGACTGGCCTGTTGGTCTAGTGGTTAGTGACCCTGACTGCTATGCCGGAGGTCGTGGGTTCGATTCCCACCCAGGACAAATGTTTAAGTGATGAGCATGATCATTTGTTCTGTCTGGGTGTAATTTATCTATAATATGTATGTATTTAGAAATATATAAGTATGTTTATCAGCTATCTAGTACTCATAACACAAGCTCTGCTTAGCTTGGGACTAGACGGCGTTGTGTGATAGTTGTGGAATATTATTATTATTATATTATTCATTCATTAATCAATAGCCTGCACAATATTTCCATAAATTGATTGACATTTTGGGACATAAACCAACGCTAATAACTTT
Organism: Mythimna ferrago; assembly: GCA_910589285.2. NCBI lineage: Eukaryota > Metazoa > Arthropoda > Insecta > Lepidoptera > Noctuidae > Mythimna > Mythimna ferrago. The sequence continues at coordinate 18,534,114 of OU342689.1, read as the reverse complement.
GCTGTTTATGAATATTATTTATTGAGTTTTTACTTATAAAATAACAAGGGCTTTTCTAATAAGCCCTTTGAGTATTTGTACTAATTAAAAAATAGTGGTGTATAACATTATTTTTAAAATGTACGAAACCTGAATCGATTTCAGTAATTAATTTTTTTAAAAAGGTCACAAGTTGGACATCACCGACACTGAATACAAAACAGGTCACGGCAGGTCATAGTGGGCATTAGCAGCCAGCGCACAGCTGTGTGCGGAAGCAAAACAAGTCCTCCTCAGTCGCCCGGGTAGCCCGGTGACCATGTATTTATGCCGCCAACCAGATACCTTAACTGGCTTATAATTTTGTGACTTTTCACAATATAATTTTAAAATTTTGTACATAAATTCTTTATATAAAAATACTAGATGGGTGTTTTAGGTTTCACATAAAAATAAGATTGCATATTTGTTGCATAAAGACCCATCCATGGGCAGCCAGACATCAACATGACATTCAAAATTCAATTCAAGTTTTTTATTTCACATAGGCCTACATGGGCACTTATAAAACGTCATGTGTTGCTTAAACGTGTAAGTCGATCCATGCGGCTGCTATTATTTCACCCTTGGCCTGTCCGCACAGCGATATTTCACCGCGCGGAAAATATTCGCACGGATTTATTTCCGCACCGCACCGCGTCAAATCTGCAAGAAATCACAGAATTTTTTATCGCGCGTTTTTTTTTATCGCCTGTGCGCAAACTTCCATAAGATTCAATGTGTTACAGAATAACGAAAAAAACCGCGCGGTGAAATACCGCTGTGCGGACAGGCCCTTAGTGCTGAAGAGTGTCAGTTAGGTATTTCAGACGTTTATTTAACGTCGAGTTGTTTGCTAATAATCCATTAGGGTCAAACAGGAAGTGGGAAAACGATTTAATCCCCGCTTTACGGCGGCCTTTTCAATGTAATCTCTCGTCAAATCTCGGAAACTATTTCGGTCAACTAATCACTATTCAACTAATGGTGGGTATGACAGAGGATTTATAAACTGGACACTTTAAGTACCTTGGCTATTTTACCTTTGATTAGAAATTAAATCAAAAGTATCCTACTTAGTAGGAAGTAGGTATTAAAATAATCTGTAGTACAAAAAAAGGAAAGATACGAATCATTCCTTTTTGTACGTAAATTTTTTGTTTGCAAAAAATAAATTCAAAAATGGACCGATTTAAGAAATTCTTTCACTGATAGATTTTTACTTTATCATCGAGTTATGTAAAGAAGGCCGCTAGCAGAAGCCAGTTTAATTTAATATTAATACGAGTATTCTATGTGTTTGTGTTATGACGGGTAAGTTTGTACAGTAGGATGTATGGATGGATGTTTATTTAGTTTATTTAACATACAATATTACTTATAAATTGTTAATAGTAGAAGTTATTATGACACACGTTATACCCGACGTGGGACATAATCTACACGTTTTTCAAGTATAGTTATAGTTTGTTCAAGTATAAAATGTAGTATTTCAAGAAAAAACATGGAAACATTTAGAACGTAATTATTTTAATAATAAATGAGTAGGTCCTATCTTTGAAAATTATCATTTAATTCTCCTAAAATATTAAAGTATATAAATACATAATATATATCATCATTAAACAATATAATTACTCAAAAAACTTGTAATCGCCTATTGTCAAGGTTCTTGTTTTTAAGTACATTATGTTTCATTACAAACAATGAAATCAGTTTACACTTTATTTACTTTTTTATGGAATTATTGTTCTATGTCCCCTACATGAGACTGAGAGCGTTCAATGTACTCACCCGTCATGAACATACTTGAACATCATGCTTCATCGGAGTGACGTAGAGTGAAGTGAAACTCGTCCCTTCTATCATTGCAATGCTAGGTTTGATGGGGATGGCCACACTTTGTTATCCATTGAAAATTTCGATCCAACGCTTGCTTGTGATGACATTTCTCCAAACGGATAGAACTGTTTTAGATAGTCATGTTGGAGATGGTCTAGGGTCAGCAAATTCCGTGACTGTGGCAAAGGCACGTATTGATGAAGACTTAGAGAGATGTTTTTGATAACCTTCCACAACACAATCTTTTCATAACATTCCACGTTTTTCATCCGGTGACGTCGTCGATGTTAAGTCGATTAAGTTCCACGTGATACTTATGGTTATCATTATGAATGAATAATGTTCCTACATAGGTCAAGTAGTGGTTCTTAAAAATCTCGATAAAGTTCGGTTTCATGTCAAAAACATTTTTACTGTACATTACGGACTGCGTATATTGCAAATAGTGAACAAAAACCCACTGTTAGATTTACCAAAATCTTCAGTTTTTTTTCGACAATAATCCGGTAATCGCTACATACTAAAATAAAATATTTAACTATTTTTTGTATGCAAATTGTAGTGTTTGTACACAACCTCGATCTCACCTGATAATAAACGGTGTAAAAAGATTTCATAAGAGGATTTATGTCAATTTAAAAATTATAGTGTTAAAAGATTTTTTTGTTAATAATAATTTCATATCATTTATCAATTAATTTATAGTTATAGTATTAGCCCTAGGTGTCGGTAATTGCCGGGCCGGTGCAGCGGTGGCTCATTATCATGGCGTTGAACATCGAGCCGCGCGTCGGCTGATGTTTTTTTTATCGGAGTATTGTGGGTACTAAGTTATTTTATAGTTTTATCGTATTATTCAATGAGGCACAAATTTTATTTTATAATATTGTGTTGTTATTTATCAAATAGTTATTTATGTATTTTATTTAAAAAAAATTTACACTCGTAAGTACACTACATCAATATCTATTTCAATTACACTTATGAGTATATATATATGCTTTACCCTAATCCGTGCGTCACTGCGGGGTGCCAACTGAAAACCAGCGCTGGGTGTCTAACGTCTAGCAAATGCTGAGGTGGTCACCCTTTCGGTGCGGGCACGCTCGGCGTACTTTGTACTTTTATTTTTATTTACTTTGTGTAATAACCGTTGTGCTGTGTCTGTACCGAATAAAAGTTTTTCTATTCTATTCTATTCTATTCTATTCTATTCTATTCTATTCTATTCTATTCTATTCTATTCTATATCCAAGACACATTTGCAATTCAACAATAACAGCTCAAAACAAAAGAACATGCGGTACCTATTGTTATAATTGTTACTTGTTTCTTTTTTTTTATATAATCATTAGTGTCTACTCTTGTTACTACATTGTGTGTGTATGACTAATAAAATAACTTTCTTTCTTTCTGTCTTACCTGGATTTTTTTCCGTATAAATTGTTTCACGTGGAATATCATTCAATGTGAATTGCCAACGAGGAAACGGAGCGCTTTTCAGCAATAATGGCGGTGTCAGGGTATAAAATGTGATTGATGCAATCGTTGCTATGCTCATCTCTCCAACATTCAGTTGACATAAGAGGGTTGGATAGGAACTCGTATATACACGAACGCTCAACGCCCGTATGTGCTTCAACGCAGTTTGTGTTGATTTTTTTCTTTTTTTAAAGCGACACTAAATGCCAGGGACCTTCAGCCAACAAAAGAGGAGTTAGCTTCACTCCCCACGCATTAAGTTTATTTGAATTAAATAAAATATGTCGTATGTATGTAGAATGGATTAGTCGAAGTCGATCTCATCCAGAGTCTTCTGCGTTGGCGTCTCTGTAATAATAGTGCGAGCAGCATCTTCAGTGCGATTCACAAAGGAATTCACATTTCGAAAGAAACTGATGGCATATAGCAGGAATTAATCGATTAACGTCGATCGAGTCCATCGACCGGCAATCGCTCGATTAGTTAGTCGACCGGTATCCGTCGATCAATTAAAGCTACCTGAAGCATAATCGATCAACGTCGACCGATGTCGATCGATGGCATCGATTGACGATCGGTTGGTGTGGTATTACCCTAATCATGCTGGTCCAGCTCCACTACCACTACGGCCCACATGGTAATTGATTAGTTAGAATTTTAAAATAACTGCTACTTGAAAATGTTATTGTATTATTTGCATAAGTAATGAAAAAGCATTTGGTTTTTTTTTTAATTTTGTAAATGTCAATTGTTTTCATTTTTTATGCCGGAAGTATGTTCCTTGAGAAAATTTTCTGCTTTCACGTGGCCATAATATTATTCCTTTTCCAATCGTACATTATTAAAACAAAATATATTGAATCTTTTAGATATTTTTTTCTATCAACGTATTTATCTGTAACTTGTTTCGTCGTCCTTCAGGGCATATCTGTGACAATATCTCCTTATTTGTCCGATACCGAGAACACACACTGTTTGATCACGGACCTAGTAATTGAATAGCCTGATAGGACAAACGCTTTTGCCACAGAATAGACTGGTCCACAGAAGAACCATTTCATACAATGAGAGGAAACCTTCGCACGCGTAGCAAAGATGGGATAACATGCAAGTGGTATAGCTTTTTTTTAGGGGGGAGAAAAAAAGAATAAAGAAAAATAAAATTTATTTGTGACTCGCGCAGGAGAACGACAACAAAATAAAAAGTAACTACTTAGGGTGAGTTGCACCATTTAACTATAACGATAACCAAACCGTAACCAGCCGTAAAACGACCGCCTATTGGTCAATCCGACGATTTGACAACTGTTAACGGCTTTGTTATCGTTATAGTTAAATGGTGCAACTCACCCTTAATCTATAAATACTTAACTTAAAATAAAAAAACAAATAAAAGAAAACAATATTATAAGATTAAAAATAAAAGACTGGCTTAGACAAAGTAACAATTTAAAAACGATAACGAAGTTCGAAAAGACTAAAATGTATGGGATTGACTTATGCCGCGTTAAGTCACGTGGTCAATCGACATCGTTATCGCAATTTGGTAGACAATGTTATATTTCATAACGAAACCATAAAGTAACGAATCGTTATCGTGTTTATCCCATACAAATGCGTAGACAAGCAGCACTTTCAGTGTTCGCCTTCGCCCGATCGTGATCGTCAAAAAAGATAACGAAACGAATGTTAAAACGTTGTAGTTATCGAAAAAATATGGCTGGATTTCATTCGGCAGCTGATTTTTGACATTGATTGATGACATACTCTCTTAGTATTTATTCTGTGTTATCGGCATTACTGCAGATCAAATAAATTATAAAATGCATTCCCTGCGTTTATTGTGGGCTGCACACAATGAGAACGCCTGGGAGAGGCGCCAAAAGCGATTAAGACAGCGACGGCAATTGGAAACAATTGAAGAAATGCCTGAATTGTTGTTCATCCAACATTTCAGGCTTAATAAAAGAGCATTTAGGAAGTTATGCAAGGATCTAAAAGCTCATGCACGATTAAAAGGTTCCTCTGAAATTTCCCTGGAAATAAAGGTAAGAAATTTCACATTACTAAAACAATATACTAGTAATTGTAGGTATTGCAGGCAACCAGGTACTTAATGTTGTTGGTTGTTGTTCCTTATAACTTGAGTTAAAGCATCTTCGTCTGCTTAGTTTATAGGTACTATACAACAAAAATATTGTGGTACCACACAATACTTTATGAACTGCTGTATAGATAAAAATAAAACCACATCAGACCACATCCAACCTAAATAGGTTAACTTACCTATGTATTATTATATTTTTCAGGTGCTGTGTGCTCTTAGCTTTTTAGCTACAGGATCATACCAAAAAATTGTGGGTGTGGGCCAGCATTTGACGCAGCGGACAACAAGTCGCTGCATCAGGGAGGTTGTGAACGCCCTTAATCACAATGGGATGGTCAGCAGGTGGATAGTGTTTCCACAAACGCCACACGAGAGATCCTTAATCAAAGAGAAGTATGTAAATATATTTTTAAATAGTTTAAATACTTAATTAAAAATTTTCTTAGGTTCCTACATATCTAAAAAATTACTCTTTGATACTTGTTGTAAAATTGTTAAATAATTTACAGATTTCAAAGGACACATAATTTGCCTGGTGTGATAGGGTGCATTGACTGTACCCATATTGCTATTGCAAGACCGGTTGAGGAAGAACACACATTTTTTAATAGAAAAGGATATCATTCCTTAAATGTTCAAATGGTAAGCTGCTGGATAAATTCTAATCATAATACATATAAAACTATGTGGTTAACAAACTTCTCTAAAACTATGTGTATATGTATTTATAAATAAAATAACCCTTATTTATAATATGAACTCAATGGAGAAAGTAAGAGGAAGCCTATGTGCCAAGCGGCACAGTGAAATAAAGGGACATTTATGGTATTCAAAGTGAAATCTATAAAATATCTTTTAAATGTTTTGTAAGTAGGTACCTTAATTCGAAATTAAATTCTTCCCCACATTGCAATTTGGTTCTTTGTGGAAACCAAACGATAAGTACCTATAGTTTTATTTTATTTTCTTTTCAGATATGTGATTACGACTTACGCATTATAAATGTGAACTCAAAATTTGGTGGAGCAACACATGACTCACACATATGGTCTGCAAGTTACGTGAGCACATACATGGAAGGACTTCATGAAAGTGGTGAACATGTTTGGTTATTAGGTAAGTTGTTCCATATAGGTATTGTAAATAGTGAGACATCTGAAATAGCCCAATACGCCAAGCAATAATTGCACTATATTTAAGTGAGCATGACTACAAATAAACAACGATTATTCAATTCTTTATTAGAACTGGAGTAGAGTATTAACAAAAATATATTTCCTTTTTTTTAGGTGATTCTGGCTATCCACTGCGGCCCTGGTTGATGACGCCTATATTAAATGCTGAACCAGGATCCCAGGCAGAGGAGTACACACGACGTCATGTCCAAGCCAGGTCCCGCATTGAGCGCTGTTTCGGACTACTTAAAGCTCGTTGGAGGTGTATGCTTCGACACAGAGTTCTTCACTATCACCCTTACATGGCTAGCAAAATCACTAATGCATGTTGTGTGCTGCACAACATTGCATTAGATGCTAGAATACCACCTCCAAGTGATATGCCAGCTGGGGGTCTGGAAGATAGTGAAGATCATGCTGTACAATATAGCACCTCCAGCAATGATAACCAAAATGAGTTAATCCGAGGCAGGGCTATGCGCAATTGCTTAGTTAGTAGGATGTAATATAGGTGAATAAATAAAATTACTATTAAACATTTTAATATTTTTATTAAGTCACTTGATAAACTCTATAAAATTTTAACCTTATATAATTAGTATCTCTACTAAACATAATAATTATATTAATCAGCCTTTATACGTCAACTGCCGGGCACAAGACAAGCCTCACCTCAATAGGCCATAATCCAACATGCAAGCTAGATCTAATGGATAACAAATCTCTATTAACTTAAATATTATATTGAATATTAACTAAAATAAATGCCAATGTGTGTTACACACTGTCTATTAAAGAGATGAACCAGAGATACAGAAAGTTAGCCATGCAACACCTAGGTGAACTGCTTTGGTGTTCCACGGGTCAGAAAGGCATATTTTTACTAAGTATTACCTTAGGTAAATATAAGCAAAACTTAAAAACGCAAAATCAAGAATCAGTCTCACAGTTACAGTCTTAAAATTGGGCACTAGAAGAGGCAACATATTAGATAATTTAACGAAGGCACTTCTTTCGCCCAAAGGGTTCACATTATGTAAAAACAAACTTAACATCTTGAACAGCCTTAGGACTTCTGCATCTCAGACTTTTGCTAGTATCCCACTCGCAAAAGTCTGAGATGCAGAATGCCTAAGGCTTCAGACATACAAACCAAATAAACTTTGATTACTATAGCAATAGGGACAAGACAATTGCTGAATTACTCAGTGTTCAGCGGTTCTGTGTTGTCCCTACTGCGATAATAGTCAAGCCAAGCTTGAGCGACGTTTACTAAAGAGGTAAAAACCTGGTTCCGTTCGTGCTCAACCTCCAACGCTCGCATGTCTCGCTCGTGTTGTAGCCTAGTCCGGGCTTCCTCCAGCTCCAGGCGTCGTAATTCCACGGCCGTAAACTCGCTTGCCGCTCTCTCGAAGGGGGTCGGTGCCTGTCTACGGCGGGCGCGCAAACGAGGACGGTCGGGAGAGGCAGCAGACTGCGGTGTCGCTGGCGACCTTAACCGCGGACGACGCCTGGTAGATGGAGAAATAGCAGACGTGCGGGGGGCAGGTGGCCGCCTTCGCCTCGGAGTAGTGGGCGCTGCAGGGGTTGGCGGGGATGGCGCTGCCGGGGCTGGTGTGGCTGGCGGGGCTGGCGCAACAGGTTGCCGTCCTTGAGCCGAAGTCTGAGTGAGCACGAGCGGAAGGGGTGATAGTGTCCGTGTCTGGTATGATGACGAAGGCGGAAGCCAATTATTTGAGGGCTGTGAAGTGGAAGGTTGAGGAGAAGTCAGTTGTGGAGTTTCTGCAAAAGAAAATTAGTGTTATTTTGAACAGTTTATGGATCCTTTGTTTGTTCAAAATGTATTCTTAAATCAAATATTGCTATTATTTTGTAAAATGTGAAGGTTTGGATGTTTGTTAGTTTCTTACTCAATCATGCAAAAACGGCTGAACGGATTTCGATGAAAATTGGCACAAAGATATAGAATATAAATAGCAAAACTGAGGTTCTTTAGGTATTTTAGATAATTTTATATTTTACATATACATAACAAATAATATGATACTAGCTGTTGCCAGCGGCTTCGCCCATAATCGGGATAAAAACTATCCTATGTGTTAATCTGGGTTATAAACTATGTGTGTACTAAATTTTATCCAAATCCGTTCAGTAGTTTTTGCGTGAAAGAGTAACAAACATCCATCCATCCAAACAAACTTCCACGTTTATAAATAATATTAGTAAGAAGTAAGATTTTAAGTCTTTAGACTTACCATCTAAGATTTCCAAAAATACTGAATTATCTTGGGTGATGGGATCATCTTGGGCGGCAGGATCATCTTGTGCAGTATTTAGAGGTCTCTGAAAAAAATTGGCAGTGTTAGATTTAATAAAAATAAGTGGTAGATGTAATGAAATTATTTATTACTGAAAAAGTGTATTTATTTTTAGTATGTAGTTATGAAAAATTATTGCAAAGTTTTTTCAGTTATATAATAATATTTATTTTATAAATACTAATTAATAATCAGTTTAACCAAGTTAAAAATAATTTATCAAAAAATTAAATGTGTCTTTCATGTTGACTAAGTAAATTTTGTTGCCATTAACAAACATGTTGACCAATGTTAATAGGAATATTTTATAAAACATCTGTCTACTAGAGAAATTAGCTCATTATTGAGCAGGAGCCTTGAAGGTGTATAGTACTTACATTAAATCCTAGCTCTTCTACAGAGCTTTGTCCTGCCACTGCTAAAGTACCCATTATAGCCAGCACTCTTTCATCGCTAGCTGACAAGGTTTGCCCGCTTGCTGGCCCACCTCCAGTCCCTCTTGCATGGTGCCTTATGGTCAATGCCTTTTTTTTTGTCTTGGACTTCCAATCTGCCCACACCTTTATTGAACAAAAATCAGTCATAGTTATAAGTACCTATGTTATAAGTAATAAATTTAAATGAGATTAAAAAGCAATTTGGTAAGAACTTCTGAAATAAATTGAAAAATAACAATAACATTCGGGGCATCTTCTCATTTGGCCATCGGACACCAAAGCATAGCTTGTACTATACTATACTTGTACTTGTTTTACTTTTTGTAGTAAGAAGGTTAATGTTTAGTTGTAAGTTTTCTTTTAAATATTTGCTTTGTTTATAACAGAGAAGTACAAGCCAACCTTCATAACCGCAAGGTTGTATCCTCTTATCCAAAACCCTTGAGAAAATAGCTTACTAGCCACTCTACCATCACACCAGTCTTTCAAAATATGTTCATTAGATCCTTACTTTTTTCCACTTGTCTGTAGTCTTGCTGACACCACCACCAACAGCATTCAATATGTTGGTCAGTTCAGTCCACAGTCGGTCTGACCGTACCCGACCTTGTGATCCAGCAAGAGGCCTCGCCAGGTCACCATGACTGTAACATAAACATACGAAGATTCAATATAAGTACTTCATTGTTAAGACATTACATACTCATGAATAAAACTTGGATTTACTTACGTTTCCATATACTCAAGCAGCGTTGACAATTGTTCGGGACTTGCTCGCACTCTTGATTCCATGTTTTATCACTAAAAATTAAAATAGATTACTCCATCATCGTTTGAACACCAGTCACTTATAAAAAAGAGTCTATTTTGATTATCATTAAGTTTTGGAGACGATCTAAAAGTAATAACAATCTATTCACTTACCACTGTAAAAATATCGTCTTTATTTTAACTTAAAAACAATTATACGCAACACTCACAGTCTTATTATTCTTATTTAATCTAATACTTTAACTGTATAGTAAAACGACTTGATTCATGAACAAGACTATATTAATACAAATTACACTGACTGCCTTACACAAAGGTGGGTTTAAAACTGAACGAATAATGTCTCTATATTGCTGGGGAACACTAGTCGCGCTAACATTCCCATGGCCCTTGAGATCACTTGAGATTATCGGATATTTACGTCTGGGTTCGGGGTGGCGCAGCAAGAGTACTTCAACACCGTCACCTCGGCGACCACCATGCCGATCCCGTGACGTCACCCAGCACTCCAACGGCGATGCTGACTGTGATCCCAATCCGGTGACATCACCCTTACACAACACAGCGATCGCCAACACTTAATAATAAAATTTCAAAACAACAATAACTCGCGGGTTCAATCCGATTTGAACTTCTTGACTGACACTGACAGCAAAATTTTCGATACCATTATTTTTATTTTTTGATTATATATATAACTATAATGTAATATGTAATATGATATATAACTATAATGTAATATATAATATGTAATATGATAATAACCAATATTTTTGTTTTTTGGCGAACAAACAGTTCGACACAACGATCGCGACCACAGTGTTACATTGGCTACGAAATGTTTGTCGTTATCTCAAAAACGATGACGAATTTAGATATCGTTTCGGTACGAAACGATGTTACTTTGTCTAAGGACCCTGTGCGAGGTCAAAAAGGCTAGAAGCATATTATGCTGCGATATTTAACAAAAAGCTGTTGGAGCAATGCCACGAAAGCCCGATCGACCTAGTCCAAATCAAGCGTCGTAAGTGGAGATGGCTTGGTCACACGCTTAGGAGGGATTCCGATCACATATCTAAACAGGCCTTGGACTGGAATCCCCAAGGGAAAAGAAAGCGTGGCCGTCCTCGGCAAACCTGGCGACGTACCGTGTTGGCAGAAGCGACTGCCATCGGATCGACATGGAGCAAGGTGAAGCGTAAAACTCAAGACCGATCGCAAGCAGTTTTGCTTATATCTATTTGAGGTGCACGTGTAAGGCCCGTATTCAGATGACACGCGCCGATCACGCACTGCCCCCGCGCACTCGTTGTGCCCGCCTTAAACCCGCACACGCGCTGCATCCGCCTCGCACACGCATCGCGCCCACTTATACTACTAGTGACTGGATTTCTTCGTTCACTAGGCATTTAGCCATAGCGCGGGCACAAGGCGTACGCGGCGAGGGTGCAGAGCGCGGGCAGGACAATCGCAGGGTTGGCACGAGGCGGGCGCGTGGCGTGCGCTTGGCGTGCGCGTGACCTCGTTAAATGCAATTTGAGATCTATTGATGGATTATAAGACTCAAATTCTTATTTAACAAATTTCAATGCGAGTTGGACGCGGGTGGCGTGCGCTGAACGTGCGCGTGTCGTGTGAACGCGCCCTAACACTGCGCGCTGTCTATGGCTCGCCTCAGTCCTTACTGGACGGGCGGCTACATGCAAAGCCGGTGTTCGAGGTTTAATCGGTCACTAAGCGAAAATGGATAATTGCATCAAACGCTAGTGTGCACATTCGATTGTTCACTAAAATATGGACCAGTACCCGTTCAAACTACGTTAAAGCTACACGCACTCAAAACCAAAACCATATTACCATTTCATCTGTCTTGTAACAATGAGTGGTAGTGATTTAGTGCAATATAGTTATTTTCCTTACAATTCGAGACTTTATACGTACCATACAAACCATATCCTATCAGCAACGTCATAATACGTCAGTGTATGAAAATTTCAAATATTAATATAAATTAATATAAAATCGAATAAAAAACCAATTTAACAACCGGTATGCGCTCGCGCTGGCCGGTATCGCGTCGCGAGTGCAGTTACGCAATTTTTAATGGATAGGGATCAATCCCAATCTGAGGCTTATGATGCAAACTTAAACATTGATACATTAGATGACCAAACACAATTGAATACCGTTATAGAAATGAATACAACAATATCAGCGATAAAACGTCGAAGTACTGAGAATAATCAAGAATGTTGGCAAACTGTAAGTAGAAATAACTCTAAGAAGAAGGCAAAACTTAGCAAGGATATGTCTGAGGAATCACCAATACAAGTTACTGTATCCTCCAAAGAAAAGATACCCAAACAATTTGCTCTTGCAAAATTACTAAAACAAAATGAGATCATGGACATTGACAAAATTAAATACATAAATCCTTATAAGTTGCTAGTAACGTTTAGTAACAAAAATAGTGCAGAAAAATTCCTTTGTTGTCCTGTATTTATTGATCTTGGTTGGCGAATGCAAAAAACCTGGGAGGTTGGTCTATCGTATGGAATTATTAGAGATATCGAATTGGGCTTATCTGAAGAAGAACTCGTAGATTATATGAATTGTGAGAAGGAAATTGTATCAGCTAAGCGACTCAATAAAAAAAGTGGAGATGAATGGGTTCAAAGTGAAACTTTCCGAATAACTTTCAAAGGCTCTTCCTTACCTACACATGTATGTCTATTTGAGTTGAAAATAAGAGTAGAACCGTATACGTTTCCTGTAACGCAATGTTCCAAATGCTGGAGATTTGGGCATATTGCTAAAATGTGCCCAACAAATAAATCAGTTTGCCCAAAGTGTTCTAACTACCATATTACCTGTGATCCAGTAACATTCAAATGCCCTAATTGCTCAGGCAATCACGTGGCAATGTCGAAACAGTGCCATGTGTATAAAAAAGAAAAACGCATTAGAGAATTGATGTCAGAACATAATTATACTTACCAAAAAGCTTTAACAAAGTATTGGGAGTCTCCCTCTTTCCTTACACCAAGTATACTACGTGACCCAAGCCCAATCCTGGAATGTAGAACTATTCAGGCATCCGAGAGAAGCAAACAAGATTCAGTATCGTCTTTTCAAGAAGTTTACATGGAAACAGTTGAGAGTAATATTCCTTCAGGTTCAAATAAGACAAAAAACAAAAACAAAAATAACAAGAAGAAGAAAGTACCTTATAAAATAGCAAACAATGTAATTGTTGAACTGGATACTTCAGATTCAGAAAAATCAGCTGAAGACACTGCTGGTCAAATGCGGACAGACAATATGGATCAGACACATTGGAAATCATGGTCATTTAGTGAAATTATACAAAGAATTAAGAACTTCATAACAGAAAAAAAGGATAGTATAGTCGTTAAGCTCAAAGCTCTTATTAAGATTTTTACAGACTGGTTTACCTCACTTTTTACTAACCTTTTGCCAGACTTACCAGGGATTGTTAAAATGTTTCTGAGTGATAATGGTTAATGGATAGTGCACCACATGAAATAACTTTGAACATACTACAATGGAACTCACAAAGCTTGAAACCAAAACTGGTAGAATTTGAATGTTTACTATTCCAAGAAAAAGCGCACGTCGCTATTGTTAGTGAAACATGGATGGAACCAGAATCTCATAGTCACATTAGTGGTTATAATATTTTCAGAAAAGATAGATGTGATTCATACGGTGGTGTAGCAATTATAACCCATAAATCTTTAAAGACTCAGGTATCGTCATTCAAATTGAACAATACAGGTATAGAGGTGCTACATGTAAAGCTACTGAACTGTCCTTATATACAAAATATTGTAAGTATATATTGTCCATCTAATATTAGAACCACTCCGCCAGATTGGGATGCGCTTTTCAGTACGTTTTCTCAAGGAACTATAATAGCAGGTGACTTTAATGGCCATCATTCAAACTGGTCATATAAAAATGACCCCAGAGGTATGCAGTTATTTGATTCTTCCCTAGACAATGGCTTTATTTCATTGAATAATGGCAGCCCTACGAGGATTAAACTGGTAAATGGGGTGCTTCAAGAGTCTTCACCTGACATTACTTTTGTATCTGCAGATATTGCTGTAAACTTTAAATGGAATATTACTAATGAAATGCTGAGTAGCGATCACATAATTATCAAAATTATATTTCAGTTTTCAAATAGTTTTACAAATCGAAATTTAGTTAAAAGACGGAATTTTAAAAAAACAAACTGGCTATTGTACAAACAAACTCTGGAAAAAACTTTCTTATATAACAACATAATCATTTCAGATAATGTTCAGGTTAAATACGACTTCTTTGTAAATGAAATTAATTCAGCTGCTGATTTAAGTACGCCTTTAGTTAAGATATGTACTGACCCTTTGACTAAATTCAAACCGAAACCATACTGGAATGCTGACCTATCAAGGTCTGTAGCAAGGAGAAGGTTGGCATTGTCAATATTTAGGCGAAACCCAACTCCAAGTAATTTAAATATTTTAGAAAATCAAACTAATCAGACAAAACGAGCTTTAAATCATGCCAAATCACAAGGTTGGAGGGATTTCTGTAGCAGTATAAATGAATCAACCTCTGTCTCGGAAGCTTGGAATAGAATGCGTTGGATGAAAGGGCATAAAAGATCAAAATTTTATGCTTCCAAGCTACAAGTTGAAGACTTACTCTGTAGTCTTGCTCCTGATTATGTCATTCCTCAGATGCCTGTTATCGAGTCAAGTAACACATCCCTAGAAATAGAATTTACAATTCACGAATTGGATAGATGTCTTAAAAAGAGAGACACGGCACCAGGGGATGACCAAATTACGTTTTCGATGCTCTATAATCTTCCAAAACCAGCAAAAGTATACCTATTAGAAATATATAATTTAATTTTGGCAACTGGTACTGTCCCTACCCAATGGCGAAATATTAAAATAGTACCAATACCGAAAAATTGTAGTGGTTCAGATATCCCATTGAAATTAAGACCCATTTCTTTAATTTCATGCTTGTGTAAAATTTTCCATACTTTATTATATAAAAGAATTGAATGGTACGTGGAAAAAAATAAGTATTTATCATTGAATACTACGGGTTTTAGACGTTCCCAGTCATGTTTGGATTGCTTGGCTCGATTGGTTTGCTACATCCAAATGGGTTTTTCTAAGAATCATCCTACGTTAGCGTGTTTTCTGGATATAGAAAATGCGTATAACAATGTGACAGTAGATAGTGTTATACATGCTCTTAATGAAATAAACGCAGGAAATAAAATTTGCAGATACATGTGGGAATTCTTGACAGAAAGACATCTTAAAAGCTCATACGACGGTAATAAAGATAGCTTTTTGGTCAGGTGGACTAGTAGAGGCATTGCCCAAGGTGACCCATTGTCTCCTTTGATTTTTAATATAGTTACGCATAAAATTTGTCATAGTATTACTAACGTTATAATATTACAATATGCCGACGACTTTGTCCTTTACAAAAGCTGTAAAAATCTAGCTGATAGTGTTTTGGAAGTACAAAGTGCGGTAGATATAATGATTAAACTATTAGATCAATTAGGTTTAGAATTATCAGGGAGTAAATCTCAAATATGCATATTTAGCAGAGGACGTAGGAGACAGCAAGTAAATCTAACCATCAAGGACTCATTAGTAAGCCCTTCTGAAAATGTCAAATATCTTGGTGTGTGGTTGGACAAAAACCTTCGTTGGGGGAAGCACATAAACGAAACTTGCGTAAAAACACAGAGGTTTTTGTGCATACTGAAAGTTTTAGCTGGAACAGCATGGGGGATGCACCCTAAACATCTTCGTAGGCTGTACATAGCATTAATCCGAAGTAGAGTTGATTTTGCAAGCTTCTTATACGATAACAGTGCAAAAACACATGTGAGTAAATTAGATAAGGTACAAAACCAAGCTTTGAGGATAATTGGTAGTTTCATACGAACAACTCCCATCCACGTTATGGAATGTGAATTGTGTATCCCTAATCTGGCTCTAAGAAGAAAATATCTTGCAATTAAATTCTGTTTAAAATTACAATCTTTTGAGAACAATGTAACATTGAATCTATTATATACCTTAAATAGTTACATTACGAATAGCTATTGGCAAAATAAGAAACCACCATTATTAGTAACAGTATATAACAGTACCAAAGAAGAAGTTGTTTCATCTAGTTATCCTTTAGAAATGTTTTGCTTAGATACTTGGGTTTCAAATATAAGTAAGAGATACTATTAGAGTCCATCTAGATTATATGAAACAATGTAAAAAATCATACGATATTAATATTTTGAAAAACAATATCTTGGAAGAAATTTATACTAAATATTATGGTTGGTTAAAATTATATACAGATGGTTCTAAAATAGGAAATATTCTTGGTGCCGCCTTTTATGACCCGAGGCATAATAGTAAAGGATTGTTTAAAATTTGTAATAGTAATGTATGTATAATGACGGCGGAGCTCCTTGCGGTATCAAATGCACTTACATACTTACAAAACTCGGAGTTTAATAACGATAGGATTGTCATTTTCATAGACAGCAGAAGTGCTCTTCAGCATATAGCTCGATGTGCCTCTGGCTGCAGAGGTGTTTCGATTGCTTATGACATATTAAGACAAATATATTATTTCATGTCTAATAATGTGAATTTGATTCTGCAATGGGTTCCGTCGCATGTTGGCTTACGGGGGAACGAGGAGGTCGATCAACTGGCAAAGACTTCTGTGTCGGATGGTTTGAAGGTGAATATTACTCCAAGCTACTCCGAACTTTTACCAAAATATAAAATTGAATGCTCTAAGGATTGGAAAGAATATTTTAATAGAACATCACTTAAAAAGGGAATCTGGTACAAGACAATACAATGTGAACCTCCACGTATTCCTTGGTTTGCCAATACTAAGCTTAAGAGAAAGTTTATAATAATAGCGCATAGACTGCGGTCTGGACACGTTCCACTCAACAAGTTTCGGTATCTAATGAGAATAAGTGACAGTCCAAATTGTACAGAATGCGGCACGGTGGAGGATGTCCACCACTTGTTGGTGGAATGCGTCAGGACACGAGCTGCTAGAGAGGTGCTGATGAATACTTTTAAAATTAATTTAATTGATGTTGGTGTTATTCAAAGTATACTGTCCGAACCCCTCTCTAACGCAGCCATCGCTGTTTTTAAAATAGTGAGTAAGGTTGTGAGCCCTCATAGTTGATAATGCTTGACTTGTATTAGGTTACGATGGGGCTGGCATGGTCGTACTGTGACCAAAAGTCCCTAAATTTATAAGATTAAAAAAAAAAAAAAAAAAAAATCATCAATATGAGAAAGGATTGTTAGGTTATGACAGCGCCAAGCACTACTTTTTAACCGAGTTTGAAAAGGAGGAGGTTCTATGTTCGGCTGAATGTATGTTTTTTTTATGTGTTTCACCGATATCTCGGTCTATTGTAAACCGATATTATTATTTTTTTTGTTTTTATTGAAAGGTTATGCTTCTTTGTTGGTTCCATAGAAACATTGTTATGATCTGATCTTGAACTTCGAAGATATGGAACAGAACTCCTCATAGGATCACAGCAGAATTGTCGTAACAAATAAAATTGCTTTGTTTATACGTGTAGTCGATGACTGACTGAAAGAAAAGAGGGAAGAAAAAATGTAAAAAATAGTTATTTTTTTACAAAAAAATTAAACCGACTTCAATGTAAAAAAAAAACACTGATAAGTACAAAAAAACTTTAATTTCGGAAGTCGGTGTTAAATAACGAAGAGACAAAACTATCTATTATAGAAACAAAAACTTCCGAAATTAAAGTTATTTTGTACTTTTCAGAGTTTTTTTTACATTGAAGTCGGTTTTCGATAAATATGTTTGATAAAAAGTACTCTGTGGTCATGATTATGTGTCCTTAGTTTGACTATCGACTGATTAACTGGATGTGATGTTAGCTTTTATTATATCGTTGATATATATATATCTATTTTTTTAAAGTAGTATTTTGGTACCACAAGGAACGAGGCATTAAAGTACCGTTACCAAAAATATACTATTTTTATAGGTACAAGTTGGGACCGCGGTCCCAGTTCATAGGGCTCTATAACTCTCTGTGGCATCACTGACCATATCACAATAGCAGTGTTTTCTTTTTTTTAATATCGCAGCGTACACGGAGATAGAAACCTCAATAGATAGCTTCGCATAAGTTATTTTTAAATATTGGTGTTATTGTTTTTTTTAACCGACTTTCAAAATAAGGAGGAGGTTCTCAATTGTGTTTGTTACCTCAGAACTCCGTGGTTTATGGACCGTTTTAGAATTATTTTTTTTACCTTACATGATATGCTTCCAGATTGGTCCCATTTTTTCAAAATCCGGTTTTGATGATGGAATCCATGAGGAATCGAGAAAACTCCTCAAATATTATGTTTATTTTCGTATTTGTATCAAGGACTTAAGCACTTCAGTCAAACAGTGACATTTGATGAAGTGGAACTGTTGAAGAGGACCAGAAATGGCCAACGAAATTTCATACTCAAACAGACATCACAATGAACATAGTTAAGCGACTATGACAATACAAATAAATTAATAGTTCTGAATAGTTATGTAGAAAATGGTATCATTGAAATGATCTGATGATGATAATGGAGCTGGAAGATAGGCACCGGAACACCGTAATTAATCAATATATCCTAGTCGTGTTTGGGCTTATTAGAATTGTCATGAGATGCACTTCCTCATCATTTCAGTCAAAAGACGTCACACAAGCCTCCCCCAAGTGTCGCTACAACAACCAGTCCTCCGCGTCCCGCACCCATCGGATTTCCGCGACCCTCACCAGATCGTCAGTCTCTTTTGTGGGAGGTCTTCTAACGCTACGTCTTCCTCGTTTTTACCTTTATCAATTGTCTACTTCGCTTTTTATTATTTAAATACCAGAACACTGTGTTTCTGTTCTACTTCTCGATATCTCTTACTATATGATCTGTCTCTTATTATATGACCTATCTGCATTCCATATACGTTGCTACAATTCCCGTCCAGGTGTCAGATCTTTCTGGAGAATTATCTACTGAAGTCAGAAGACAATTTAATATATAAACTATATCCTATTTAGTACAAATCGCGTTTTCATAAGCTTCCAATCGTTGTACTTAAATGCGATTGTGTTGTTTCTCTATGTGAGTGCGTTTCTGTCCCTTGTATGAAGTCGACCTTCTTAATATATATAAATGTTGTGGTCTTGTATCTGTAGGCTGTATGTTTAAACTATCGATAGTTTGAAAGAGCTTCTCAGTAAAGATTATGTTTATAGAGTTCAACGCCCTTCAACCTGTAAGACATTGTTATCTATATGATCTTCTTGAGACTACGAAGTAAAACAAAATATTCAATTTCTGATGAAAATAATAAGCGCGGATTTTACCTTCTTATAGATACTTATTGTAAATACTGTGTTTGTGTAAGCGTTAATTTCTTGTTCATCATCATCATTTCTGTCGAAAGAAGTTCACATCAGCTGGGCATAGACCACCCCTAAGCGTTGACACAACAACCGGTCGAGACCCACAAGGTGCGGGCTTGCGGACAGTGAGCAATGGGTAGCTCGCTGTCTGGCCGTCCGGTAACTGTCCAAGTCGTCGACGGCGCGCACTGTTCCCACGCGCCTCAAGGAGTTGTCAGCAACAGCAGGGACCCAGCCGGGTCGAAACCTACTGGGGCCAGGGTTATACGAAAGGGCGCTCGAGCCCCGGTATGAAGGCTAGAAGAAATGGGGTGGGTCTTTTAGTCAGTAAGAGTCTGACACTATCTCCCGCTCCGCCCAAGAGCGGGGGATGTCATTGGATGATTTTTTCCCACCATAAAAAAAGACCCACAAGGTCTCTCATCCATCGTATCACCGCATCCTACTCCAGTTCCACCTTACGGGTGGTCCTTCTAACGCTACATCTTCTATCGTCACTCCCTTTCAACCATATCGACCATCTGTTCTGCAAGCAGCCCTATCCACTGCCATACAAATTTGATTATTCTTCGGACTGTGTCAGTAACCTTGTTTCTCCTGCAGTTATTTTCGCACACAATCGCACAAAGAAACTCTAAGGATAATCACTACCTTTTGGGTGACTAAGGGACTACTCACACTTATTCAGCTCTATTCAGCTTATGTCCATACAAAATCGTTGTTTTCTATGGACATAAGCTGAATAGAGCTGAATAAGTGTGAGTAGTCCCTAAACCTTCTGATGAGACCCATTTTGATGAAAACATTTTTTAAGAAAATTCTCAAGAATTGCAATAACTATGTTGTTCATTCCATAAAATATGTAACCGTGACAACAAGTGTGAAAACTAGGGGGGAATGTGCCGTCGTGGACGGCAAGAGAATTATATTTGCTAAAATCAGACTTTTCACTTGATTGTTTATATTGAAATTATTACCTCAAAATCCACCTAATTCTTCCTGTTCATTGTCTCTTACTATAGTAAAAGCACTATACTTAAGCACTATAGCTATACCACAGCAATAGTCAGAATAAATTACTAGGGATTTCCACTCAATGCAGTACGTGATGCTACATAATCTTGCCAACTACGCAAGCTGTATCACCAAAAAGCACACCAATAAATACTTTGACTTTGACAGCTCAATTCAAGTACTATTTGCCTAAATTTTGAAGTTGAGAGATACTGGTAGATTAGACATTTGACGCTATTTGGAGTGTTCTATTTAGTTCAGTTTCACCAGTGAAATCCGCACTGAATTCCGATATAAAACAGAAACAAACAATTGGTTCTCCAACAACAATCTAATTCGAATTTCAACTTCACCTCAACAATCACTAATCAGGCAACCAAACTTCACTTGTTAACGAAACTAAATACCAAATGACAAGCGATTTATTATTCACAGCAAGTACTACCTTCACAGAATCTTGTATGTACAGATTAGGATAATGAGATTACCTATTCAATCCGCCATTCATTCCATCTACATTCATTGAATCGTAGCAAACAGAACATCAGGGATTAGTGCCACAGAGATATTTATAGACCGAATTACTGAGCGATTTTGGCACTGCGTTCGTGATTGTGAATTTTTGCCAGTTTTAGAACTGAATGCTACTGCATACGTGTATGCTAAATGGTTGTTTAGTTTAGTTGTGGTTTTTGAAAATTGCAATAATAATACTAATCACCCCATCGCCGTATCTCTACGTTGACGTCGTAATGGGGCTTGTGCGCTCCAATAAATAAGTCTGTGTAGCGCTTGCTTTGCCGTAACATGCCTGGGGTGTGGGGCCAGACCAAGAGAGATACAATCCGCAGGGCAGTTTTGTGGCAAACTGTTGGGCATTAGAGACCCCACGGACTTGATCTCCCGGGAGAATTCTTGTTTTTCATCTCCGGCTTGCGTTTATTGGCCGGCCGTAGGGAACACTGTCGAGGAATAGACCTCCTACCTCTCTTGCCTTTATTGGCTGGCTTGAGTGGAGATTCGCAAGAGCAAACAGGCTCGGGAGAAGGATGTATAATCCAGTAAGGTGCTGATAGGGATCTTGACCGTACTTCTGGGATTGTCCTGATAGCCGTGGTATACCTCTCCACTCCTCAAGCACATCAGGATACGTAGGCGGCACGATAAATAACTAGTCCCTGTTATTTAAAAAGTTAAAATAAAAAAAAATATATGTCATTTTTAAATTCTTATATCTGGGCACCTGTGTTCTAAATTTGAATTTGGTGGCGTGAAAATTTTATTGATTTTTTGTCATTTGAAAATATATTTCGTCAACTGTTTTCAAAATGGATAAAATTGAACAAAGAGCGGTGATAAAGTGTCTTCATATGAAGGGCATGAAGGGGAAAGATATCTATGATGAGTTAAAGAATGTTTTGGGTGAATGTGCTTCTTCTTATGCCACAGTAAAAAACTGGGTGGCTGAGTTTAAACGCGGTCGTACATGTGTCCAAGATGAAGCCCGCCCCGGACGTCCAAAAAGCGTCACGACTCCGGAAATGATCGTAAAAATAGGTGATATGGTTTTAGCAGATCGACGATTGAAGTTATCTGAAATAGCTGACACTACAGGTATCTCAAAAGAACGGGTACATCATATCCTAAGTGAAGAATTAAATATGAAAAAATTATCGGCCCGTTGGGTGCCGCGATTGCTTACGCACGATCAAAAAAGCATTCGGGTGCAAAACTCAAAATAATGTCTGGACCGTTTTCAGAGTAATAAGGACGATTTTTTACGTCGATTTGTAACAACGGATGAAACATGGGTTCATCATTACACGCCAGAATCAAAAATTAAATCAAAACAGTGGACTCAATCAGGATGCCCGGTTTCAAAAAAAGCCATGGCTGTAAAGTCGGCTGGAAAAGTGATGGCTTCCGTCTTTTGGGATGCAGATGGGATCTTGATGATAGATTACCTTCCTAAAGGTCAAACAATTAATGGAGAATACTACGCTAATCTTCTAGATAAGCTTCATCAATGTATTCAGCAAAAACGACCAGGTTTGTCGAAAAAAAAAATTAATGTTCACCAAGACAACGCTAGGGTTCACACATGTGTTAAAGCTATGGCAAAAATCCACGAATTAAAGTATGATTTGCTGCCTCACCCACCTTACTCGCCTGATCTAGCGCCATCAGACTTCCACTTATTCCCTCAAAACTTTTCAGGCCTCGAAAGAAATCATTTTATGGAAGGCATTACTGCTTTAGAACGAAGATGGAATAAGTGCGTGGAGGTTCACGGAGACTGTCGAAAAATAAAATTAATTTTATCACGGAAAGTTAAGTGTTTTCTTATTAGGCTAGTTACTTATCATCCTGTTCTCTTGATGTTACGTCACTTCGTACTAGCGACCGTTTTGGGGGCCTATTTGTTGAGTGTGCAAGTCACCCCTTGCTTTTTTATCGATGGAAATTAAAAACATTGTTCAGGCAGTTACCATAGTATTAATATAGTTAGTTCCTGGTAACCATTCCACTTAAAACTCCAAAAACCATAGCCTTATATTAGTTTTGTGGAAAGTAATATAAGTTGTAATAGTTTCCCTTCAACCGGGGTTTGTCCTTGGATGCACTAGCTTAACGCGTACAGGGATAATCACCGGTTGGTACCAGTTTCCATTAAAAGCTTCTAAAAGGGCTTCTGCGAGTTGGTTTCGGCTCCTCCTTTCAAAGGTCCAGGACCTCAGGGTCCTGAGATAAATAAATAAATATGTATATAAAAAATAAAAAAATCAATAAATAAATACTAATCAAGTAAAATACACCTACTGCCATTTTCATATAAAAACACTAGCTGCTGCCCGCGACGTCGTCTACGTGTCGCTATAGGATTATAAATAAACAACTTTTAAAATAGCATTAAAATATAAGTTTTTTTTTGCAAAGAGAGTTATATGTGAATCCTGCTGAGTTCAGTCATAAGATGTGACTGAAGGAAACAGAGAAAATAATGCAGGAATATCTTCCAAGAAGACATTCCAAGACACAAAAGAGTAAAAATACGTACAAAGGTATCATACCTTACAACACTTCCCTATAAACTACGTTAGTAGTTATGCTGCCAGGAGCCAAAATGGAAAGAGAGTCAGGACTGGTGACGCGGGAGCAAGCGACGTACAGTTGCCAGTGTGAGAAGTAACTTGTCCTGAGGTCGACACCCGCTACCCTCAGTCTCTGCCCCTGCAACTTATTGATGGTCATCGCGAAGCAAACACCCATGGGGAACTGTACGCGCTTGAACTGGAACGGGGAGTTATGAGGTATGAGGGGAATGTGTGGTATAAATACTGCCTCGCCGACACCACAACCCGTAAAAATTTCCGCCTCAATGGTGTGCCTGTGGAGCGAGATAACTTTAAGGCGGGTCCCGTTACACAACTTCGGAGGAGATAGGTTCCGAAGAAGCATAATCGGGACACCGACCTTCAGCTTGATGGTATGCGCTGGAAGTCCACTTGCAAACGGGGAGTTCAGAAATTGCACGGGATAATGTGTGGCGTCATCTTGCTCGACAACAGTGTTTATCGAGGTGTAGACCACTTCATTCCCCTCAATTTCCGAGAGAATGCATTCGTTAATTGCTGCAGCCTGATCATTTTTGGGCATCAAAATGGCCTGCTCACACACCTAAGAATTCTGTTGGTGCGGTATACAACTGATGTCCCCGTACACACAGCGAATGAGTTCTTCTAAGCTGGACACCACTCTACCGAGAGACTGAAGCACCACCTGTCCACCTCTCTCTTCTGTTAGAGTGCCTTCGCCAAGACTTAGCAGGACATTGGAGAATTCTCGAGCACGTGCATTGCCGCCGAGCCGAGCTCTCATATTAATGGTCACGCGCAGCGTACGAACTCGTGACCACAACGAAGATCATTTCATCGAAGCATTCACCTCGTCAGCCCTCGATCCCCGCGTCACCACGGGAAGTGTTTGCCGGAAATCGCCACTGCACAAAACTGTGACACCACCCATCAAATGTTCGTCCCTGCGGATGTCACGCGGGGTTTTGTCCACGGCCTCAACTGCCTTCCTATTGGCCATCGTACACTCATCCCATACGATCAGAGAGCAATCCTTAAGCACGTGTCCCTTATCGCTGTTACGTGACACACCACAAACAGGTCTTTCGGCGCTATCTAAATCGAT
Organism: Mythimna ferrago; assembly: GCA_910589285.2. Lineage (NCBI taxonomy): Eukaryota > Metazoa > Arthropoda > Insecta > Lepidoptera > Noctuidae > Mythimna > Mythimna ferrago. The sequence goes on along the minus strand of OU342689.1, from coordinate 18,509,230 downwards.
GGAAATTTTAAACATGGCATGTGCTGTCTTGCCACCCGGAAGCAGTGTGGCAGCGATTCCCGACGACGCAATAGCAATTTTGCCCTGCCTCCTGACCTCTGCAAGTATGCCAGTGGTAACAAATGTTTTTCCTGTTCCACCAAGAGCATCCAAGAAAAACATTTTACCCTGGTTTTGCCCAACGCTTTCAAGGACGGTGTCATAAATTTGTTTTTGCTCTGAAGAGAACAAAGCGACATGGTCATTTCATATGGTGTTCATTTTGCCTGAATCGTAATTTGTCTCAGCGTTATACTCCCGATTTCCACGGTCTTATTGCGGTGATGATTGTGGAGCTGGTAACCCATATTCGATCAGTGGATTACCGCTGATAGAAATTACCACATCTTGAAATGAACTGAGACAGGTGTTCAGCACGCGTTCATCAGTTCGACTTTGTCTCTAATAGCAGGTCTCAAAGCTCGTAGAAAATCTTCAGACGGATGATGGCGATACTTCTCCCACAAAGCTATCGGGTTCGTGACTCCACAAATCACCAAGATGACGGCAAACAGATGACGTATGTGGCTGGGACTGTCACTGACGCTCGCCTCCGCGAGGGTGTCATTCCAATTTTGGTCACCGTCGAGAAGGTGACGTGCTACGCCGGCTGCGCGGTAAGTGGGATACTCCACGCCATCAAATGTACTCAGAAAGGTGAAAGACGTTGGGCCTCGGACAGTGTGAAGTAACAACCGCAGAAAATAGCATTCGCCATTATTCGGATGCACGGTATAATCCCTACCCAATGCGGTGTCCTTGAAAATTCCCAGAAAACCTTCCACAGCTCCTCCTCGTTGACGTCGGTTAAAATACACCCCTTTGCTTGTCGTACGGGTAATATGAAGGCACCTCATACGTAAGGGATCTCGCAAACTGATCGACTTCACAGAGCCTGAAAAATGTCACCATGTAATACACCACATTTTTTTTAAATTGTCTTCCTCATCTCTGCTCAAGATGATGGTTTTGTTGGAACTTGAATTTGTCAAAACGAATTATACTATACAACTTTTATGAAGAAAATACACATTACCATCTATGAATTTTAAGAATAACTAACTACCAACCTCGCCAACATGATCAAATTATTAATTTCCAAAAAGTATCATGTAACTTGATTTGATTTTAATGAAATCTCATAGATGGCGCTGCTTTAAAATTGTCTTTATACTACTAACATTCATTTAATTATGTTTCTCTGCCCAAGTTACTTAAATGGCGTAGTTTTTATAGTGTAAAGCTAGATAATAGCATGGCTTACTCAAAAACAACATTTAAATATGCTTCGTTAGATCACACCTTGTCCCAGAATGCGTAAGAAAAATAAAGATTCACAGCTCCTCCCCCGTAGGTGATAGCGTGATAATATGTAGCCTATATGTTGACCCGACCTCTTAGTAATATTCATGCAAAATTTGAAGTAAATCCATGCAGTACTTTTTGAATTTATCCCGGACATACATACAGACAAACAGACAAACAGACAAAAATTCTAAAAACTATATTTTTGGGTTTGATATCGATTGTACATCACGCCCCAAGTATTCTTTTAAAAAAATATTCAATGTACAGTTTTGACTTTCCTACGATTTTATTATATGTATAGATCACGGCGGCTATGGCACAAAGACAAATCTGCATGGTTCTCATGTGATTTTGACCATTACATATTTACTGTATACTTTATAAGAGACTTCGACTCCTGAGTTTGTTTCGGTGTTTCTTCTCTAGGTAGTCAGCTCAGAAACACCGGCCTCATCTAGTTTAATTAAACTGATGAAAAAAAAATTGACGTGTCAGTGTTTTATAAAACCTATTTGCAAAACTAATATCATTTATCATAGAATATAATAAAATCACCAAATAAAATAAATCAAAATCAAGTTAAATAAATTAAAATCATAATATATAAATTAAAAATAAAGTTAAAAAAAAAATAGTGGGCGCAAATTTCCAAAAATGAAGTCATGATGTTCTGCTTGTATTTTTTTTTTACTTTGATTCTAAGTAGGTGTCTATTACTTCTAGACGACATCCAACGCTCCCGGTGCATCGAGAATCGTAAAGTGATTTCCGACCGCCATAGACGCGGCTTGCTGATGGCGAGCAACGGATAGCTCGCCATCCGGTAAGTGCCAAGCCTGGGGCGACAGCGCGTTGAGTTTCACGCACCTCAAAGAAATGTCAGCAAGATAGACAGGGCCAGTCAGAGGTAAGCCAATGCCTGCCAAGGGCTGCAGATTGTTCAAAAGTGTTACTATGGTAATGGCAACTGAAGAAACACTATGGGTTTTAGTCTGTAATACTTTGTTACTCCCTCCCAGTCCATCCAGTGTGGGTGAAGTCTTCATTTTATCGGATTCTTTTTATCTAGGTATGTGAGGAGTCTTGTAATTAGCTATTTGTTAATATTACATTCTTTTTCATAATCATTATCATTGTTTCAGCCGTAAACGTCCTCTATTGGACATCCCAGTGTTGCCATAACGACCAGTCTTCTATGCGTCTCGCATCCATCGGATTCCCGCGACCCTCACCAGGTCATCGGCGACCTTGCGGAAGGCCTCCTAAGTCTGCGTCTTCCGGTACATGGTCGGTATGGTCGGTAACTCCCTCGCTATGCTCGGGAGTTAATTATATAAATCTCTCACTAACGTTCGGGATTAAAATCAGCAACCTTCGTTTCGTTCGCAATTCAACATGCCGCCACACTGCTTTATCCCCTAGTCTCATAATCTACTATTATGAATACCTACTGAATTGAATCTTCTATTCATACAGTTCCATTATTCCCGTGGCAAGTGACTCGTCCGCCAATCAAATTGTTGGCTTATCCGGGTTTAGGCCAATCGCATTGTGTAATTAGGCCCAGCCAATCAATAATGGATTATAATTGGCTTATTAATTTCTCATCACGCTAACTAGTTTCACAGTAGTGGAGTCCAGAGATTCTCAAATGTCTGTTACTAACAGCTGCTGCCACGGCTTTGCCTGCGTGTAAGTTGAAAATAATCCAAAGAAAATTTAAAAACACTCTCCTGATACCAAATGCGACTTTAGTGAAGTTTTTCTTCATATATTTAAAATATCTTTGAAATAACATGAACATTGTTTTAAGAGTTATTTTCTCTTGTCAGTTAGCCCACTTTTAGGTTTTTTTAGGTGAGAAATCATCTAATGACATCTCCTGCTTTTGGGCGGAGCGTGAGGGCGTGTCGGAGTTTTATTAGCAAAGGCAAAGAAGGAACCTAAGTGAGTATTAGTCAGCTAACACCCACTCCTGTTCCTTCTTAGCCTTTGTTCCAAGGCCCCGGGGTTCACTTTCGCACAATTGATGGTCTATCATCACCAGAGGTCGGAATTAGGTAGAATTATTCATGTACTCACACTGATTTCATACAGCGAAAGAATAAAGTGGATATGCCTCAAATTGCGAGATTAATTTTAAAGAGCAGATTTTTTTTATGTCACTATCAGAAATATTGCAGAAAAAATGTTTTCCTGCAATTAATGACGAGGAGGAAGTTAACCTTACCTCAGTTGATGTAGAGAGATGTTTTTCATTGAAAAATACTAATAAAAATCGTATGTTTATTATTTTTACTTTATTGGCCTTTATCTATGTCTGAGGTTTTTATTATTATTTATTTGTAATATTGTTGGCCACACGAGATTTTTCATTAGAAATCCCGGGAAGATCCATATTCATATCAACATTTCGATGCAAGTGCACGAATAACTCTACCTAATTCCGACCTCTGATCATCACACTAACAATAATACTAATGTGAATGTTTGTGCGGTTATTATTTCTTCACGCTCAAACAGCTGAACGAATTTGGTTGAAATTTGGAACACAGGTAGATAGTTACACGTCCTTTAATAGATTTTTTAACCTTTGAGACAATTTTCTACTTCCACGCAGTTGAAGCCGCTGGCAACTTCTAGATTTCATATGAAATCACTTGTTTACCTCGCTTACTAAAGGCGCTTTCAATTTAAACGTTTCATGTCGGACTGCTGCCGCACGTTTACTGTGCTGCAGCTGGCCGGTTGCAGTACGTTAGCAGTCAACGACAACAAGCTCCTAAATTGAAAACGTATCTGGCTGCCGTACGTTTGTATGCCAGTGATGTGCTATTCAACACTGCACTATTCAACACCGAATTGAACACGTGGTGCTTGTGACGTTGCCGTCCTGTTGTCGACTGTTCGCCGCACAGTTTCCGCACCACACGCTTTCTATAAAAATATGATCATCCGTACGCAGTACGACTAACGCACCGCATCCGCACCGCAGCAGGACGTCAAAAAACGCATGAATTGAAAGCGGCTTGAGGTAGCGTTGTAGAAGAGGTTTTTAACCAGCGTTTGAATTTTTTTTCTTTTTTTATAATTTATTTCATAGTAACATTATTGAATTAAATAGAATTGTTGCAACATAATAGATAAATCAAATACATTAAGTTATATAAATTATCAAAAAAAAACATTGTTAAAATTATTGATAAATTATTGAATATATTATTAAATTAATTATTTTAAAAGTTTGAATTATATTAATAAATTAGTTATTGTAAATTATTATTATTATCATCATTACCATTGAATTGCATTAATAAATTAATAAAATTAACATCATTTAACCTTTCAATCGTGGAAATTACAGACACAATAGAAAGACAATAGGTGCGTGAGCGCCCGGCGTTCGCTTGGGGTTTAATGAATTAAGCAGGTACACACCATGAAAAACTTCAGATACTATCCTATTCTTACACCAGGTCAGTCGAGTCAGGAAAGATGCCTTGAGTCTTCCCAAGAGCCCGTGAAAATCAGTAACTCTGTTCTCAACGAACATGCCAGTCGCACTAAACCACCAAGGCAGCATAGGCAATATTCGCTGGACTAGAAAATTGTTAATCAATATAGTGTTTCACATTCGAAATTAGTAACTGAATCTATTTTGTTTCAAAGTACCGTATTTGCTCTTCTATTTTGTTAATAAAGTTACAATTTGAGCGCCTGGCCTAATTGTATTGTGATACACATGTTTGTTTACTGGATCGGATCTATTCAGTTGGACAGAATTCATTTGTTATGCATACAATAATTATATGAAGCCTGCTAACAAATGTGTATATATAAGTTAAAATGAAATAGTAATAGACAAAATATAGACTAGCTGTGATTTGTCACTACAATATAGCAACATTTTTTTTTTAAATAGAATTTTAAGTCAAATCACAACATGGTGAAATGGCATCAGCGACTGTCGCAACCTAGTGCTGCACACGCCACAATTATGGCGGTAAGTCCCCTCTTTGAGACGTGGCTGGAAAGACCTAACGGCGTCCTCACCTTCCACATGACAAAGGTTCTCACTGGACATGGCAAGTTCGGGAGGTTCCTGTACCAGATCTGTGCGGAAGTGTCGCCCAAGTGTCGCCACTGTGTAGAACGCCCGGAGGACACGGTAGAGCACACAGTAGAGGTGCCCTGCATGGGCAGACCATCGCCATGCCCTCGTGAGGGCCTTGGTACAGGCCATGGTCTAAAGCAAGGAGGAGTGGCAGGCGGTCGCCTCTTTCTACGAAGCAGTAATGCTAGCAAAGGAGGAGGCCGACCGCATCAGACAACGGTGTCGCTCACAGCGCCCCAGCCGCCGCCGGGATTCCGATCCCAAATTCCGGCCACCGTAGGCGCGGGCTTGCGGACGGCGAGCAATGGGTAGCTCGCTGTGCGACCGACTTTCCGGACCGAGCCCCGATGGCACGCACTGTTCCCGCACGCCCCAAGGAGCTGTCAGCAACAGCAGGGGCCCAGCTGGGTCGAAGCCTACTGGGCCAGGGTTAGTTCGAAAGATAGCTCAGCCCCGGGACGAAAAGCAATGAAGGAACAGGAGTGGGTTTTTAGTCAGTAAAAGTCCGACACTATTTCCCGCTCCGCCCAAGAGCGGGGGATGTCATTAGATCGTCGACCGCATCGTCGCTTTCCATCAGGTGAGATGGCGGTCAAGCGCGAACCTATCATCAAAAAAAAAAGATGATTTTCCCACCGGAAAAAAAAACCCATTCACTCTTGCTTGACTTAAACACCCCTCGGTTGTTTCCTGATAGCTACAGAGCTATCAAGAAACACAGACCCCGGAATATAAATAAATTCCCTAACTGTACGCTTAATGAATGTGTTCCCAAAACGCTTTGTACTTATGGGTGTGATGTCCACCATATACCGATGGCGCAACGCAGTACGTCTAGTGGTCCGATGATGGAACGGACTTGGTGGAATTAAATTGTGCAATTCTAATGCACACTTCCCGAAATGATAAGACGATGAGAAAACCGACCGGCCAGCAACTCGGCGTCAATGCTCAAGACTACTAAAAATAATACTATTAAAAAGAAGTTTATTTAATTAGCTCTCAAATTATTCTATTTGCAAAGCAAGAAAAATATCTGTGAAAATCTTCCGCCGCTTCTTTGTCGTATAGCCTGTCGGTATGGGGTCTTATTATTGGTCTTATTATTTGGGTGTCTTCAAGGCTAGAGTGAATAGGCTCTTAATAAATTAGTGCGCCTCACCATCAACGATTGCATCACTGCTTACCATCAGGCGGGATCGCAGTCAAGTACTAGTTTATAACAGATAAAAAAAAAAAATATATATATATATATTCCGATTAGTGACCGCACCAAAATTGTTTATTGCTTTGGAAACCAATTTAGTGTTACGACCCCCAGCTTTAATGTTCCAATTGTTTATACTCTCGTACAAAATTATTTCGTCTCGAGTATATATCCAATTGGCTGGAGCATTAACTCAACTGTAATAACTGAGAAAATAGAAACTTGCTAGGTATAATACTTCGCTACTCCCTGGCTTTAGTCATGAATATTCATTCCGGTATATCGCCAAGGGACGTTCCGTCTTTAGAAAGAAAAATATCCATAGTTTTAGTTATGCTAAACTAATGGCCATCGTTCTCAAAACCCGATGAATAATTGTCTGGGGAAGACCATTTGTATTTATATACGGTCACATTTTCTATATGCATATATGTCAAAGTCAAAGTCAAAGCATTTATTTCAAATAGACCATTTGCAGGCACTTTTGAATAGTCAAATGTCGGTCCAAGAAAAGTGCCTTAAGAGGCTGCGCTTTTCCATTCGCCTTTCGTAAACATCGAGCATAGTTTATAAGCTTGTTACTTCATCTAACGCAATCCAACGTGATGTTTGACGAAAAGGCAACGTAAAAAAAGAAAGATAATACCTGAAAACTCTGTTAGCATTCAGTAATTCCGTGATTTACTCGAATATTTTACAAAAGTTGTTCCAGGAAATACATGTTTATTTTAAACCATTAATAGTTTTTGAAAAAAATTGTCGTCATTTAGAATGTTGATTAAATTTGCAAGGCTTCTTTGGTAATACTTTTTTGAATATTTTAATTTTTGAGTAAATTATGAAGTGTCAAAGTTCATGCAAAATAGCAGATTTTCAGAAGTCTTTACTAGATTACTTTAAGACCAATTTACAAAATGATTTAAATAGAAGCCTAGATAATATCCCCAAGATACTGTGTTACCAAAATATCAAATGAAAAATGTGTAATAACGTCATAATCGCGTCAGAGCGGTTGCATGAAAATCAATGAAAATGTATGTCGAGTGGCATCCCCTTAACTTCTGTCATTCAAAAAATAAGTGCATGACAATTTGTTCTTGATCAACTAACAATCAAACACATAATTTTGAACACATTTATCATATACTTATTTTGTAACTGTACTTAAGTGTAGCGACATACGTATGGCTCGCTGCTCAAAAGCTTGAGGATGAGATGACGACGTCACGAAGTAGTGGCTGCACGAAGGTTGCGCTCACCATCATTGTCGAGGGTCACCAGTTTGAAGGTATGCGGAACAGAGAGTAAAGTCCCACGTAACCCCTTTTGAAAAAGGAGGATCCTCCGACCAGACGGATGTTATGTCTGGTGGGCAACTGCCCGATAGTTGATTTCGAGCTGTCATATATATTCAAATCATGCGGAGAACTTTGATTGCGCCATGCAGGATTTTTCATTTTTGTAGTGTCGCTACAGTAGCAAAGGGCAGGGCACATTGCACGCAGAATAGATAATAGATAGTCAATGAGAACGAAAGGTTCTAGAGTGATGACCGCGTACTAGAAAATGCAGCGTTAGAAGGTCTCGACAAGGTGGACCGATGACCCTGTTGAGGATCGCGGGAACCCAACGGATGCGAGACGCATAGGACCCGTCGTTAAGGCGACGCTTGGGAGGCCTATGTCCAACAGTGGACGTCTTTCAGCTGAAGTGACGATGATGATGATGACTTTCCTGTGTTTATTTTTTACAATATTTTGTACTAAACAACAAATATAAACACTAAAAAATTTATTTCTGAACCGCACCAAAATTGCTTTTAAAATGAAACAGCAATTAGAATTTCAAATATTTGTGTGCCGAAGAGTGGGCGCGTGGTGGGAACATCTCGCTATCTCTTTTGCACGCGTATCACCTAATGGCGGTGACGTCATATTGTAGTTGGTACATTCTTTTTCTATTACCGTAGGGGCCCAGCAGGGTCGAAACCTACTGGGGCCTTGGGTTCGCTTCTGAAAGGAAAATCCAGTCCTGGAATAAAAGGCAACAAAGGAACTAGGAGTGGGGTTTAGTCAGTAGAAGTCTGACACATCCTCCCACTCCGCCCAAGGGTCAAAATGTCATTGAATGATTTCCCACCTAAAAAAAATCCCTTTTCTGTTACTTGACACCTTTTCCAACAAATTTTAAAACTTTCGAACTTAATTAAAAAAATTTTTCTGTTTGTGATTTTGAATAAAGCCATTCTGTGATAAAAAAAAGAAACAATTTAAAAAAAAAACTTTTTACAAAAAAAATACAACCGACTTCAATGTTAAAAAAACACTGAAAAGTACAAAATAACTTTAATTTTGGAAGTCGGTGTTTCTATAATAGTTTTGTCTCTTCGTTATTTAACACCGACTTCCAAAATTAAAATTATTTTGTACTTTTCAGTGTTTTTTTAACATTGAAGTCGGTTATATTTTTTTTTTTTCTAAAAAGTTTTTTATTTTACACTTTTTAGGTATGGTACCCCCACTAAAAAGTACCTCTCAGCCAAACTTAAATACCTTATAGCCAGAGAGCATCTCATAACGATTCTAATAATCCCAAACACGGTTAGATTACAATAATTTACCTTCTGGCTTTATCATCAGATCAGTCCGATACATCCCCTCCCCCTTTTCTTTCAGCCAGTCATCGACTACACGTATTATAAACAAAGCAATCTTACTTGTTACGACAGTTCTATTGTGATCCTATGAGGAGTTCTGTGCCATATCTTCGAAGTTCATGATCAGATCATAACAATATTTCAATGGGACCAACTTGGAAGTATAACCTTTCAATCAAAAAAAGAATTTTCAAAATCGGTCCACAATATTGACCGAGATATCGGTGAACATGTATAAAAAAAAAACAAAACATACATTCAACCGAACATAGAACCTCCTCCTTTTCGAAGTCGGTTAAAAAAATTGAGTTGAGTTCACATTAATTTCCGATTTGTAGCTGGAAAGTATAAAAGATGACAAACCTGGGAGGTGACTATTAAGATACCTGTAAAGCGAGCGAGCGTTTTGAAAAATACACTAGGTTAAAATTAATAGTGTAACAATGAGTGGTCTTACCGCAAAAAAAAGCTTTTAGCCGTAAGACTACAAAGAAATTCCTTGCTGGAGTCTATCTTTTCTGATAGCTTTACTCTTCGTCTCTTTAAAAGACAAAAACCATTTAAAATTGATAGAAAGGTAATGTCACAGAAGCGGAACCGCGAGCGGCAGCTAGTCAATAATAATAAAAAAAACCGGAGGAACGTCTTTGCACACAGCGTTCTACCCATTGATCGCCGTCCGCTAGCCCAAGCCTATGGCTTGAAATCGGGATCGGAATCCCGGCGAGCGACGCGGCGGCTGGTGCATGAGCGCCATTGCCTGATAAGGTCGGCCTTCTCCTTTGCTAGCATTACTTCTTCGCAGAAGGAGGCGACCGCCTCTCACTCCTCTCCACTCCAGACCATGGCCAAGGCCCGGATGACCTGGTCGTCAAATGCAAGCCTATAAGGAACAAAAAAAAATATTTTAAATATCTTTCTTTGCGGTTAAGTGGATCCCTGAGAATTCCTTTGCCTTAAAAAAAACCTAATTTGTTTTTGAAGAGAAGCAAGCTAGTTAGAATGACTTATTTGACTTAAGTTCCTGTGTCCCCTAGATGGGGCAGAGGGCGTCCACAGTGCGCCGCCATCCCGTTCGGTCTTGAGCTTCGCGTTTCATTTCGCTTTAGGTCTTCCCAATGTTCTTTGCCTCTGCGATGACCATTTGTCGTTAGGTCTGCTTAGGGCGACCACGTAAACGCTTTCATTGAGGGTTCCAATCTAGGGCTTGTCTTGGTATATGTTCAGGATCCCTTCGGAGCGTGTGGCCGATCCAGTTCCATTTGCGGCGTCTCAATATTTTGAGCTTTACTCTTCTGGTCAGTTTCCGCGATTGCCACACAGGTCAGAGCTGTGCTAAGGTGGCTCTTGCCTTGACGATCCTCGAAGCGATGACCTCTTTGGTCCCTCCAGTCTCTGATACGACACTACCGAGGTAAGTAAATTTGTGGATCCTGTCCACAGCCTCTGTGCCGATGAGGAATGGCAAAGGGCTCGTCGCTCCGCATCTCATGCACAATGATCCACATAGGACTAAATGCGGAAACCAGTCTGGTAGATAGAGCGTTTTCATTGATAAAATTAAAATATATCCTGAGTCCGAGTGCAGCTGAATAGCGCTTTAGCGGAATTTGTTTGATAGTTTTACGAAACAACACGGCATTAATACCACTGTATCTAACCTCAATAGCAAAGCACCTTAATGATTGCCCAATGACGTACCTACCCAGATTATATTGCAATTATGTGCAGCTATCGCTACATTGTTATTAGACCATTGTTTCTCAGCGCGCTTTGTAGCAAGATTATTGCAGTAGAAGAGATATTATACGTTGATCAAACGTCCAATAATAACCTAAAGACGTCTGGTGCATTCCATTTATATTACCAGATAATGGCGCATGGAACGAACGATCCAAGGACATTGGCCAGTAATAAAAATGGGTGAACGATGAAAAAGATAGTTTTTATGTGAAAGTTTTAGTTCTTTGCAGATAAACACAGACTTTAGTATCAGATTTTTGTGTTATTAATTTTTCTGGAACCGTTAATTAAACTTAAAGAATACAAGACAACATCTGCCAACAATTCCTAGTGTCTCTTCATCTCAAAGGGCGTCGCTAAGAATCGGAAGCGTAAAACGGAATAATTCCATTAGACAGAAAAAATGGGACAACTTTTTATTTCAGTAATTTAATTAAAAAGATTGGTTACATTCGCGAGAGTCGACAACACGGAATGTTCGGTTATTGTAGGAGAATTCTTTGTAATTCGGTGGGGCGCACAGGAAGAGCTCGGGAAATCTCGGCAAGAGCCCCGGAAAATCTCGGCACCAACAAATTCGTCCGCCAACGAACATTCTGCAGTCTCACGACCAATTGCGCTGCTTTTTATGAGCCTCCGCTATTGTTCGGCGAATATTTAAAAAAATATCTCCATGATTTCCCGGACCGAAAGGAAAAATTGTGCGCCAGCTGCTCAACGTGTCACGTAATTTTAATGGAAAATGTTAAGGAAATTTTGTAGCAATAATAATATTGTTGGTGCAATTGAAAATGCGTTTTGTTGTTTTTATTTATGAGTTTATTTTACATTGTTTCAGTTATAATCTACAGCACTTAAGTTAATTTTAAATTGATGGCAGATATTTGTTTCCAACATTTTATAATAGGCGTTATTACCAACACTGATTACTCAAAAAGTATAAGTACGTACCTACCCTTACTGCAAAAACCAACTAAATGCACCAATATTTTTGTATTATTGTATTATAGTATTACTATTATATTCGAACAAATCTGTGAGTTAATTAGTTTTTGCCGAAGCTAACTTTGTAAATAAGTGTCGTAGCTAATAACCAGTTTTATCTGTAGATCCGTCCTGAAGAGACGAATCGATTTATTTAACTTAATTTTGTTAAAAACTTACAAATAGTTGGTTTTTGCTATAAGGGTTACGTTAAGTAAATTCATGAATTTTTTTTAAGGTGGGAAATAATACAATCACTTCATCCGCTCTTAGTGGTATTGGACTTTCACGGCTAAAACCATACCTGTGTCCTTCTGTTGCCCTTTGCATTCTAAACCACGGGTTTCTTTTTCAGAAAATGCCCGCGGCCCTAGCGAGCATCGGCACTGCTAGGTCCATATCTCTTTGGGGAGCGCATGTCGGCGACTTGTGTTTGGCCCGATCGAATAATTATTTGATGGCTGGAAGTCAAGCTATCCATTGCTCGTCGTCCACAAACCCACGTCTACAGTGGCTGGTAAATCGGGGTCAGAGTCTCGGCGACTGGAGCATGAGGACATCCGTTACCGCACGATCGCCTCCACGAGCACACTCTGCCCAAGCGAGATTCATCTCTGCCGTATGCTCCACCTTCTGAGGACACCCTCTGGGCTGGTGCTTCCTCCTCCAGAATCCAATGCAGGAACCTGCCGAAGTCACTATGTCCGGTGAGGACCTGTGGCATCAAGAAAGCGAGAATACCGTAACTCCTCTCCAGTAATCCTCTATGAGGGAACTTACTGCCATGATTTCGGCGTACCCAAATACTTTCATGATTCACGATTGGTTTTTTAATTTACCAAATTTAAAAGCCTGGGGTGTGAATATTAGATCAATCTGTTGCCGTCTCGCTTCAACGGTCTGCACCTGTCAATTTATTTCTAAAAAGTAATAATAAAATATTTAAAAACAAACATGGATAGGATGAAATAAATGGACTGAACTGGTTCATGAAATATATAGCCATCCAATAGGGTTAGACAAAACTAAGGATGTTTTTAATATCGTGCGGATTTCATCGCACCGCATGCAGGTTTGCCCCGCATGCAGAAATATTTTTTTTCTTTTTCTTTCTTTCTCTTCTTCTTCTTCTAAATGTCCCGTCCCGCATGCGTATTCCACGCATTACAATAAATACATGTATGAAATGGACATTTGCATTACTTACACGTACGGAGCAATCCTGCATGCCTGATAAAAACCGCACGATATTAAAAACACCCTAAAAGTGTTGTTCTAATGATTTTGTTAATAATCAATTTAGTAATTTATTTTTGTCTGAAGACAAGATAACATGCCATCTATTTTTAAATTATACACGCCCATGAACCGTAATTAAAAGCCTGTAAACAATCGTAAACACGTTCAACAAGCCCCTACATTTTATATTGCAAATTACACAAACCATCAAAATTATAAACGTGTCATTATCACGACGTAAAAGGTGGCCTTAATTGTTACGGTTACGCCGTACTTGAGCAACCACAGTAAAGCTATAAACACAATGTTAAAGGTTCGTTATCGTATACCGAGTGAAAAGGCTCTCTTGTTGATAATTTAAAGTAACTAATAAATTTCACTATTGCTATAAAACATTAGCTTTAGTATATGCAAAAACCGATACACGTGTCTATTATTTTTAAGTAAAGAATCTATGTAAAAAATTTCATAACTAAATCATGAAAAAATACAAAGTTATAAGCTCGTTATGCTACCAGGGCCTCAAGTCTGCTATTACAATAGTGACAGAATGGTCTATCATTGATTTCATAATTGTTGATTTTGACAAGTTTTGGTAATCTACTAATATAATGGCGTCATTATGACTTTCCGATGGTCAACCACTGACACTCCATTGAAAGAAATGGCATAGAATGGTAATCTCGTACATAATGACAAATGAATATCTGACGTACTTACGTGGTAATCTGCAAAAATTTTGACAGTTCCTTTGATCAGTGACCTACCATTACGACGTCATTGCGCAATTAGTGCTTTTAATAAGCCCGATATTGTCATTCTACCACAATTTTATTACAAGACCATTGACCGATCAATGATCGATCATTATGAATTAGCAGATTACAAACTTTTAGCAAAATGACAATGAGATCGTGTTGGAATGACGAATTTATAAAAATAGCAGACTTAGGCACCTGGTTGCTCGCACAAAAACATGGTCACGAGGCTATCCAGGTGACTGACTTGTTATATTTTTTCTTTTATAGCTGCCAGCTATGCACATTTTCCTAATGCCCGCTTTGACCTGCCGTGACCTGTGTTGTATTTAGTATCGGTAGTGTCCCAACTTGTGACCTTTTAAATATTTTTGACAAAAAAAAAAAAGACGTGTGGCACTCGGGGACTGCCGCGGTAAAGCTATTGGATAGCATTTTTTATCAACTTATGCAATAAACCTCGCTAACAGCTGCTTAACCCCACCCATCCAAAACCAGACCTCGCCAACAGCTGCTTAACCCCACCCATCCAAAATGAGACCTTGCCGACAGCTGCTTATCCCCTCCCATCCAATACCAGACCTCGCCAACAGCTGCTTAACCCCACCCATCCAAAATGAGACCTTGCCGACAGCTGCTTATCCCCACCCATCCAATACCAGACCTCACCAACAGCTGCTTAACCCCACCCATCCAAAACCAGACCTCGCTAACAGCTGCTTAACCCCACCCATCCAAAATGAGACCTTGCCAACAGCTGCTTATCCCCACCCATCCAATACCAAACCTCGCCAACAGCTGCTTAACCTCTTCCATCCAAAACCAGACCTCGCCAACAGCTGCTTAACCTCTTCCATCAAAAACTAGACCTCGCTAACAGCTGCTTAACTCCACCCATCCAAAACGCCGACAGCTGCTTTCACTCATTTGTTTTCTTATCGGTCACCACGCTCAAAAAACAAATGAGTGGGGGTGTTAGGTTATTTTCGTTACGGAATTTCTGGATTCGGTCTCCACGCTCAAGGCCCGCGATAGAAGCTATGCAATAGCTTAAGGCGTATAGTCCCTTGAACCATCTGACCGAAATTATGTGAACGCAACTCTCGCACTCGCCTAGGCGGCAGTACGCAAATCTGTGCATTTATATGCGGCCAGCAGCGCCCGGAAAGCGCTTTAAATCCATTTTCTCTGCGAGATATTGATTGATTTACATATGCAATGTTCACTTTGAAGAATATTTAATCACCAATTTTTATGTCTAAAAATGTTTCTAAAGGTCCAATCCGTTTCGAAGGAGTAGGGAAAAGTTGCGAAAAGTTTCGAAATTGCTAAATTTTTTTTTTTTTTTGACAAAAGTATTAATTATATAATAAACATATATTTTTTTCAAACCAATTGACCTAGCCGTTACGGAGGAGTAGGCCTCAGAAAATCACTGTTTTATGGCACTTTTCGGGCGCTTGGCCCTTAATATAACAAGTTGTAAAAAATATTGGAATCAATTCAGCTACTGATTCTGAACCGACTATATTCAGGTTTCGCATTTATAAAAAATATTGTTGTTGATAGACTATCAGAATTTTAAAAGTTATCATTTTTCTGACTGCCAAATATCTTACAAATGAGATACTTGCCAAGTTACCAAGTAACATTTAAGAAACCGAAATTTTTTGTGTGAACGGTACGAGGTCGAAGTGACCTCGTATTAAAAGTAGATATACCACTGCATTATTTTTTAATATGGCATCTTAGATTTATATATTCATCTCTTTTCTACACTCAACCAAATTGAAGTTAGGGCATCCGCGTGGCAGAGAAGAAGAAGACACATTCGTTTATACAAGGCGTATTCTAGACGTCATTTAGCACTGACGTATCAAAACAAAGTATTATTCTAAGCATCAACCTTTATTCGATGTCTATACATAAAATTCGTCTACTATTAGTACTTATTCGATGTCCATGTAGGTAACATTCGTCTAGATTTTATTTACTACATGTTGGGACTAATATAAAACAAATACCTTTTGTTCTGTCCAATTTTTGTTACCGAAATACCTTGAAAGTTGATATGTTGGAAATTCATTGTTATTACGTTGGATTTTTGTAAAAAAAAATATATCTGTATCACTTACACAGCACTCGAAAAATTTTTTGATTTATTTTCATTCTTATAATTTATAAAACGATTTGTTTCTTGATGAGTTTTTTTTTTTGTGTTTTTAATACCTAAAGCCTTCTCAACATCTTTTAATGTATTTTTCCCCTTCCAAGATTAGTAATCTGTTATTTTTTTCCTGGTCTCTATTTCTTTCATTTAATTTTCAAAGAGCCAAGCCTTAACCTATTTTTCTGAGGTAATCAGATTAATTCAATAACAATCAATTACAATTAATTAATTACATACATTAGCATAGCATAGTCGGCCTTATACCTAATGTTCCTACTGTTGGGTCTCATACCTGCTCTCTAGGAGAGGGAACGGGCCGTAATCGATCACGCGGGCCTAGTGCAGGTTGGTATATGTCTTCGAATTTCTGGTTCTAAGCAGCCAATTATGCTAAATGGTATGGCTCTACGGGTTGTGAGCAGGTTCACATATCTAGGGCATATTGTAACGAAAGATCTGAATGATGATGTTGATGTAGAGAGGGAGCGCAGGGCGTTGGCAGTCAGGGGGAATATGATTGCTCGCAGGTTTGCTCGATACTCGCGTGATGTAAAACTCACATTATTTAAAGCGAATTGCCAATCGTCTTACACAAGCAGCCTGTGGGTGAGCTACACTCACCGGGCTGCCAATTCGTTGCGCGTCCAATATAACAATATATTTAGGATGCTGTTGCGGTTGCCTAGTTTTTGTAGCGCGTCTGGTATGATTGCTGAGACGCGTCAAGACACGTCATTATGTCTATGTCGAGGGGCAAGTCTCCTGGCCATGATGATTTAAGTATTGAACGCCTAAAGTACGCTGGTCATCATTTGCCCAGAGTCTTAGGGATGTTCTACTCCTCGTGTATAGGACATTCGTATTTGCCTGAGCGGATGATGAGAACTGTGGTGGTGCCAATTATAAAAAATAAAACTGGTGATGTTAGTGATAAGCACAATTATAGGCCCATTTCTTTGGCCACTGTTATTTCAAAAGTGCTTGACGGTTTGCTTAACGCTCAGCTGGATAAATACTTGAGTATACATGACAACCAGTTTGGTTTTAAAGTCGGTCTGTCTACAGAAACAGCTATCTTGTGTTTAAAGCAGACTGTCAAGTAATACACTGCTAGAAGTACACCCGTCTTTGCTTGCTTCCTCGACTTGTCGAGGGCATTTAACCTGGTCTGTCATGATCTGTTGTGAAAGAAACTGCAGGAAACGTCAGTGCGGGAGGAACTGATCCGTGTCTTTCAATATTGGTACAACAATCAGGTCAATGTTGTTCGATGGTCGGGGACTTACTCTACCCCGTACAGGTTGGAGTGCGGCGTGAGGCAGGGGGGGCTGACCTCGCCGAAGCTCTTCAACCTGTATATTAATGCGATAATAGAGAGGCTCAGCAGCACGCATGTCGGCTGCCATGTCGGAGGTGTGTGCCTAAACAATATTAGTTACGTAGACGACATGGTGCTGCTGAGCGGCACAAACGGTGTGGGATGTCGAAGCTGATTGGTATTTGTGAAAAATATGCTAAAGAACATGGTTTTCTTGTATAACACGAACAAGAGCGAGTGCATGGTCTTTCGGGCTAAGAGGGGGTGTCCAGATTACTTATCGGCAATTAAGCTCAACGGATGCCTACTTAAGAAAGTTGATACGTTTAAATATCTTGAACACGTATTAACCTCTGACCTGAAGGACGTTGCAGACATTGAAAGGGAGCGTAGGGCGCTGTCTGTTCGCGCTAATATGATAGATAGCCCGGAGATTTGCTCGGTGTTTGGAAGGTGTCAAAATAGCCCTATTTAGGGCATTTTGCACGTCTTTCTATACCGGCAGTCTTTGGATGGACTACACGCAAAAGCAGTACAGCGCTCTACGTGTTCAGTACAACAACGCGTTCAGGGTACTCTTGGGGCTGCCTCGCTACTGTTGCGCATCGGGGATGTTTGCGGAGGCGCGTGTGGATAGTTTCCACACAATCATAGGCAAGCGATGCACATCCCTGGTGCGTGGGGTGCGGGCCAGCCGCAATAGTATCCTGAAAGTCTTTGGTGAACGTGTTGACTGTCAGTACCTGAATCACTGTTGCATGGTTCACGTACTCAATAACTTTCAAATATTATTTTAATTTCAATAATTTTTTAAATTCTATTATTATTATTATATGTATTTTTTGTGACATATAAAGCTTGTACTTATGCTTGACTTGTAGTTCTGTATTTCGTATCATACTTATAACTATTGTTTTAATGATTGTAACTAGCTGCTGCCCGCGACATCGTCTGCGTGAAGGCTCTACAGCACCAAAAATACCTAAGATGCCAGTGTCGCTATAGTATAATAAGTAAACAACTTTTAAAATAGCATTATAAATATAAGTTTTTTTTTGCAAACGAAGCAAGTGAAGAGAGTTATATGGGAATCCTGCTAAGTTCAGTCATAAGATGAGACTGAAGGAAATAGAGAAAATAATGCAGGAATACATTCCAGGACACAAAAGAGTAAAAATACGTACAAAGGTATCATACCTTACAAAGGTTACATACGTTGGTAGTTATGCTGCCAGGAGCCAAAATGTAAAAAGAGTCAGTACTGGTGACGCGGGAGCAAGCGATGTACAGTTGCCCGTGTGAAAAGCAACTCGTCCTGAGGTCGACACCCGCTGCCCTCAGTGTCTGCCCCTGTGACTTATTGATGGTCATCGCGAAGCAAACAGTCACGGGGAACTGTACGCGCTTGAACTGGAACGGGAAGTTGTGAGGTATGAGGGGAATGCGTGGTATAAATACTGGCTCGCCGACGCCACAACCCGTAAGAATTTCCGCCTCAATGGTGTGTCTGTGGAGTGAGATGACTTTAAGGCGGGTCCCGTTACATAACTTCGGAGGAGATAGGTTCCGAAGAAGCATAATCGGGAGACCGACCTTCAGCTTGATGGTATGCGCTGGAAGTCCACTTGCTGACAGGGAGTTCAGAAATTCCACGGGATAATGTGTGGCGTCATCTTGCTCGACAACAGTGTTTATCGAGGTGTAGACCACTTCATTCCCCTCAATTTCCGAAACAATACATTCGTTATTTGCTGCAGCTTGATCATTTTTGGGCGTCGGCGTTATCGCTCACACACCCAAGAAGCTGGTGCGAAATACGACTGATGTCCCCGTACACACAGCAAATGAGTTCTTCTAAGCTGGATACCACTCTACCGAGAGACTCTGGAAGCACCACCTGTCAGAGTGCCTTCGCCAAGACTTAGAAGGACATCAGAGAATTCTTGCAATGCACGTGCATTGCCGCCGAGCCGAGCTCTCATATTAATGGTCAAGCGCAGCGTACGAACTCGTGACCACAACGAAGATCGTTTCAACGAAGCATTTACCTGGTCAGCCCTCGATCCCCGCGTCACCACGGTAAGTGTTTGCCGGAAATCGCCACTGAACAGAACTGTGACACCACCCATCAAATGTTCGTCCCTGCGGATGTCCTGCAGCGTTCTGTCAACGGCCTGAACTGCCTTCCTATTGGCCATCGTACACTCATCCCATACGATCAGAGAGCTATCCTTGAGTACGTGTCCCTTATCGCTGTTACGTGACACACCACAAACAGGCGTTTCGGCGCTCTCAAAATCGATGGGAATTTTAAATTTTATCATGTGCTGTCTTGCCACCCGGAAGCAGTGCGGCAGCGATTCCCAACAACGCTACAGCAATAGCAATTTTGCCTTGCCTCCTGACCTCTGCAAGTATGCCAGTGGTAACAAATGTTTTTCCTGTTGCACCAAGAGCATCCAAGAAAAACATTTTATCCTGGTTTTGCCCAACGCTTTTAAGGACGGTGTCATAAATTTGTTTTTGCTCTGAAGAGAACAAAGCGACATGGTCATTTCGTATGGTGGTCATTTCGCCCGGATCGTAATTTGTCTCAGCGTTATACTCCCGATTTCCACGGTCTTGATGTGGTGATGATTGGGGAGCTGGTAACCCATATTCGATCAGTGGATCACTGCTGATAGAAATGACCACATCTTGAAGTGAACTGAGACGGGTGATCAGCACGCGTTCATCAGTTACTTCGACTTCGTCTCTAGTAGCAGGCCTCAAAGTTCGTAGAAAATCTTCAGACAGATGTTGGCGATACTTCTCCCACAAAGCTACCGGGTTCGCGACTCCACAAAACACCAAGATGACGGCAAAAAGATGACGCATGCGGCTGGGACTGTCACTGACGCTCGCCTCCGCGAGGATCCCAATTTTGGTCACCTTCGAGAAGGTGACGTGCTACGCAGGCTGCGTGGTAAGTGGGATACTCCAAGCCATCAAATGTCCTCAGAAAGGCGAAAGATGTTGGGCCTCGGACAGTGTGAAGTAACAACCGCAGAAAATAGCATTCGCCATTATTCGGATGCACGGTATAAACCCTACCCAATGCGGCGTCCTTGAAAATTCCCGGAAAACCTTCCAAAGCACCTCCTCGTAGATGTCGGTTAAATACACCACTTTGCTTGTCGTACGTGTAATATGAAGGCACCTCGTCATACGTAAGGGATCTCGCAAACTGGTCGACTTCACAGAGCTGGAAAAATGTCACCATGTAATACTTAACACCGCAATTTTTTTTTAATTGTCTTTCTCAACTCTACTCAAGTTTTTCAGGGTTTTGTTGGAACTTGAATTTGTCAAAACGAACTATATGATACAACTTTTATGAAGAAAATGCACATCAAATCACATCACCATCTATGAATTTTAAGAATAACTAACTACATGATCAAATTTAAATTATTAATTTCCAAAAAGTGTTAACATGTAATTTGATTTGATTTTTATGAATTCTCATAGATGGCGCTGCTTCAAAATTGTCTCTATACTACCAACATTCATTAAACTATGTTTCTCTGCCCAAGTTACTTAAATGGCCTAGTTTTTATGGTGTAAGGCTAGATAATAGCATGGCTTACTCAAAAACAACATATAAATATGCATCGTTAGATTACACGCTGTCACAGAATGCTTAAGAAAAATAAAGATTCACAGCTCCTCCCCCGTAGGTGATAGCGTGATAATATGTAGCCTATATGTTGACCCGACCTCTTAGTAATATTCATGCAAAATTTGAAGTAAATCCATGCAGTACTTTTTGAGTTTAGCCCGGACATACATACAGACAAACAGACAAAGAGATAAACAGACAAACAGACAAAAATTCTTAAAACTATATTTTTGGCTTCGATATCGATTGTAGATCACGCCCCAAGTATTCTTTTTAAAAAATATTCAATGTACAGTTTTGACTTTCCTACGATTTTATTATATGTATATAGATTATTCTATGATCCAATGTTGATTGATATAAATAAATAAAATAACATCTTGCTCGAACTGAAAATCGAACCCAGCATCCTCATTCTCCTCAGTAAAGCATCATCATCATAATCGATAAACGAGGCATTATAAAATGAGAGTCATGAAATCATAAATTGTTTGTTAATACCCTTACAGTCCGGTTTATGTCCAAAAGTTGAATAAATTATGCCCGTTATGCACATGTTAATTTCAGAAACACGTCGACCAATATTGTTGACAAATTGTTTTAATTAATAGCACTGGATTTTCAATTAATTATTGAGAACAATTTATATTTTTTCCCTTCTTTTATAACGATGAGTAATTCGGTCAACAAAACTTGCAATTTAACAAGTAATTTGCTATTTTTATGGTTCCGTAGCTCAAAAGGAAAAAACGGAACCATTATAGGATCACCTTGTAGTCCGTCTGTCTTTCTGTCTGTCTGTAATGCGTAAAGATATCAAGTTGATAAATTAAAACCACATACTCAAGTGTACAGTCACTTGAAACGGTAAACTGTCACTTGAAATGGTAAAAAAATCAAACTTCTGAGTTAACGAAAAAAAAAGATATGTATGATATATGATACGCAGTTTATGTAGCAAAAAACGTATATTTTGAAACTCTCAAGGGAATCAAAATCCATTTAGGTCAACGGGAAGTACCCTACTTCCCGTTGACCTTAAATCCTGAAATTTGGCATGAAGCAAGATCTCATAGCACAAGTGTAGGAATAAATCTTTAAACTGTAAATTTGTAGTTACGTTACAAAAAAAAAACTTTTATTTCGATTCGGAAAAATCTTCTTAACTTAATTCCTTTTCATAGGTAAGTTTGTAAAGGACCCTCAGTGAACGAGTTTGACTTAGGTACACTTGCCCAGATTTTTTAGTGTAGTCAGGGTGTGTCCTCATCTGGCGAATGCAGCACGAATACGCCACTAGCGACCCGCTCGTGAGCTGCTCGTGTATTTAGTGCTTACAGTTACTGTAATTATTTGATGCGCTTCTTAGCGCAACTCAAGCAAGGTTTGCATGCGCAGCTCGTGCGCATACAGTTTTATTTGCTTTCATAGTATATATCTGCCGTGAGAAGGAAGTATGTGCGGTGCAGGGAGCGTTCGCGCACAGCCTTTGCGCCGTTTACGCTCGGTGCAGGGCCGCTAGTTCGCGGCGCCTTTATTGCGCATTCCCCAGATGTAGACACAACCTTAAATAAAAGTGTTTAGACTTTTACCACAGCTTTTACTGACTATAACCATGCCGTGTTCCTTCAGTTGCCTTTTGCGTTCCAGGGCTGTTGTCCCCGTCAGTCATGCTGACATCTTTTCAAGGCGCATGCAAATCCCGAGCCTAGTCCGTATCGGACGGCGCGCTACTCGTTGCTTGCCGTACCTACATTGTATTGATACCTACAATAATAAATCTATCAATCTGTCCCGCGTTTTCGTAACTATATCAGTCAAATCGCTGCAGCCTTTAGACGTTTGACGAGCGACAAACTAATCTACATTCGAATCAAATTGAGTAACACGATAACCTTAAGCAGGGCTGGCATCAGATTTTCTAGCTTCCGCTTATCTGTAACGACAGTCAGATAGCTACAATAGTCAACCAGAATCAACGGCTACCTACTTTCCGAAGCACGGAGGAATATCGGTATATTGAAACTTATCCATCTACAGAGCGACCTCGTCAAGCGTTGCTTAACCTTGGAGATCGATAAATTAAACCTCAGATACTTTGGGGGACAAAATGTCCCTAATCTTGACACGCAACGCTCTATCTACGTGACGCTGCAACTTGCCTAGTGTCCCGCAACTTGTCTCCCAACAATTTCAACAATTTTCGAAGCATTAGCGTGACGCAGATCAAGGTTTTGAACAATTTGACAGCATTGAGCGTCATGTTAGGGGACATTTTGTCCCTTAGTGTTCCCGCACACGAGCTGAGGTTTTTTGTGGCCCGTGTGTAGTGGTGCCGCCACAAAAAAAGCTAGATGCTGCTTCAAGCTTCTCCGGCCACAAGCTGTCGTGCGCTTCAGTTTTTTTTTTTGTTGCCGCTTCTAGGTTTTTTTGTGGCCGCTTCTAGTTTTTTTTGCGGCCGCTTCTAGCTTTTCTTTGTGGCCCGTATTCGGTGGCTTTAGGCTGTTATTATTACAGCCACGAGTTCCTATTGATACGATAATGATGATAATGTAGAAGGTATTTTTATAAAAATCTGTTTGTTTCCAACTCGCCCTCAATTTATTTTTCCAAACACCGTCGGGTCTGAAGACAAAGTAAGCACACTCGCTGTACCAATTACTTTATTTGCATGTCGATTCAGATAATGAGGTCGTTGACCCACATTTATTTGGAACAACACAATCTAATTTTCTGGGAAAACATCAACGATTTTCCTTATATTGTTTGCCCTCAGATTATGTAATTGAAAACAAATTACGGTTTTTCAAGGTTTCACTGAAGGCGAGAAAATCTCTAGAAAATATGAAGTTATTTAGTTCTTGACAGCGGCTTTACCCGCATTTAAGTTGGAAGTTAAGGGAACGTATTCCCAGTAGACACCACCTTCTGTGAAGCAGTAATGTAAGGGAAGGAGATGGCCGAAACCGTGAGGGACAGGACCGGCCACTGTAAGCGCGAGCTTGCAGACAACGAGTAATAGGTAACTCGCTGTCCGACCGTCTAATATTGACCACAGTGTGGCAACGAAGGCGCATTGTGTACCACGTATGCCTCAAAAAGATACCAGAAGAACTGAAGGGCCTAGGATAATGCGAGGGAAGGAGATGGTCGAAACCATGAGGGAGGCCACTATAAGAGCGTTTACACATTATGCCGAAGCGGCAGCGTTTTTGCCGCCACGGTGCCGCAAGAGCTGCGGTGTTTTATCGCAGAACCAGTGACACAAACGCCGCCTATGCAGTCTGTCCAGTGCAGCAGCGTTGCAGCGGCGGCGGTACCGCTACCACGTCCGCATAATGTGTAAACGCTCTAAGGCTCCATACAAATCCAAGGGAGACTAGCGCCGGTGCCGCTGCCACTGCGGCATAATGTGTAAACGGCCTAAGTGCGAGCTTGCGGTCGACGAGTAATGGGTAGTTCGCCACCCGAGCGTCTAGTAATAACCAAACCCAAATCGAAGGCGCGTTATGTTCTACGCATGCCTCAAAGAGATACCAGAAAAACTGAATGGCCTAGAAGGGCCGATGCCTGCATGCGACAATTATGTAGCCCTGGAACGCACTATACAACTCTGTCAACGAAGTGGCAACGTCGCGTCGGCGACGCCGCGACGTTGCCACTTCGTTGACAGACTTTCATAGATAGATCTTCTTCTTCTTTCTGCCCTTATCCCATATTACTTGGGGTCGGCGCAACATGTTTTTTTCTTCCATTCTGTTCTGTCATCCGTCAAACTATCACTAAAGCCCTTTTCTTTCATATTACTCCTCACACAATCCATCCATCTTTTCTTCGGCCTTCCTCTCCCTCCCCATCTACATGTATACTCAGAACTCTTTTAGTAATATGCGCTTCATTTCTCCTCTTTACATGACCATACTATACTCTCTTTTCATAGATAGATAGATATATTCTTCTATTCATAGTTTTGTATGTAAACTGTGAGCAGGCGCACACCAAGCGTATAATGACGATTACGCGTCTATAAAACTACGCGTCCGTGGACAAGTAGGCCTAAGTGAACACAGACCGTAGGTTTTAGTCAGTAAAAGTCTTGAAACGCCCTTTCGCTCTACCCAAAAGTGAGAGAAATAATTTGATGATCTCCCAGCTCCAAACAAGAAAAAAATACATTTTCGGAACACATTTACTGTGCATAAAGCTAAGGAGTGGAATTCCCTGCCGGAGTATAAATGTTTCCTGATAGCTACAACTTAAGGATCTTTAAGTCAAGAATGAATTGATTAGGTACTTCTAGACAAGCGTGCTTCATCGTCGGCCACATCATCGCTTACCATCAATAGCCCGATTCACGTAATGAAACGATATCGTAGCGATTTAGTCGTTTAGACCATTTCCGTATTCACATCCATCAATTGAGTTTGGACGACACCGATTTTAAAGTCGTTTGAAATTCGTCGATTTAAAAAAAAACTGTATTACATTATCCTGGTAGAATACTTATTAATGTAACTGGAAATAAGTCGATAAATCGTGAATACCTCTTTTGGATAGGACTTCGATCGAACGACTATAAAACTTCAACGATATTTGGCTTGTTTGATTTTACTTGAATCAGGCTACAGGTGAGATGATGGTCTAACGCGAGCCTATCAATAATAATAAAAAAAGAACAGACTTCCTGTGAAAGTAAATATCTTTTGTTATTCTCAAAGAACCTAACTGTAAACCAGAAAAAAATTGTTTATATTTGAAAAGGTAGCCCACAAACAGACTGACTGACTTATTTTCGCATTGAGATTTTCTGGTAAAAACCGCTTTCATTTTTCAAGGCGGGATAGGTACATTATGAAGAAACTGCAAATGTGGTGGAAAGAACGCACAATAGCCGGTCGTTTTTAAATGCCTCGTTTCCTTTGTAGGTTTTTTGTAGAAAAATGAGGGAAACAAACAGATCTGAGTGTTTGATGCTGGATTATTAAAGTTTAAGGACCAGAACTTATTGTTTGCTTTTTATAATTCATGGTGACGGGTCAAGAATTTTGTGAGAGTGTACCTAAATGAAATTGGTTTTTTTGTGTGCGTGTATATAATGTTCTTTGGAAGTGTGTACGGAGAGAAATTAAATGACTATTTACTTTCGATATATATTTACTTTCTATAAAAAGACTACTGCTTACTTGAATTGAATTCAGAGTTCAACTATTTTTGAATAGCATAAAAGTGAGTATTTTCAGTTATTTAAACGTAGCTTCATGATGGTGTTTTCACCAAATTTTCGCATAGTTCATTAAGTATCCCACTATCAAAGTGCCAAATTATTTGGTATTAGTATACAACATTAACCAGGGTACTATCCTATAGATAATCCCACAGTCGGTCGTTTTCCAGTCAACGTTGGAACTTTAAAATAAAATCGGATACTTACGTTAATATAAACTAAACTTACACTCAATAAAATAGTGCGCCTCACCGTCAACGATTGCATCACTGCTTACCATCAGGTGTGATTGCAGTCAAGCACTGGTTTATATCATTTAAAAATATATAATGTGTATACTGGTAATGAAAAGTATACACAATATTACAATAGCATAACTTGCTTGAAAAATGTATGTATATAATAAAAACAATAATAACCTCAAATCGAATTGCCAATAAAAAGAAAAACATTGTATTTGACCATCCTAGAATAAGTAGGCATAACTAGAAATGTACGAACATTTTCACTGCAAAGAAATAGAGGTATACTCTGTATTTGGTCTCTAAAATACTTTTACGTAATAACGTTAAAACAAGCTAAAGCACTTTTACAAAAATAATATGCGCTGTACTTTACTAATTAATGAAAAAAAACCTGCCTTGTCACATATACGCCGCGGGGCACACAAAATAAAACCGTAATAAAATTAAACATATGGTGTGTCTGCACTAGTCAGTTCTACTGTTTTATTTATCAATGTGTTTAGTTAGAGTAGGTACTGTTACTGATCATCATCTATTATTTTATGTATTTATTTGTTTTTTTTATTTGTATATAGTTTAAACTGACAAAAACATTGACGCATAAAGGTAGTAACCTGTTTACTATTCAAAAGCTTTTATTAAATATTATTCTCAAAATGACCGTATGATAGTCGTATTATCGATTTTCTCACGGAATTTTCCTTGGTCGCTCTAAGAGCATTAGTGTTAAAATAAATTGTACAAACTGT
Source organism: Mythimna ferrago (assembly GCA_910589285.2). Classification (NCBI taxonomy): domain Eukaryota; kingdom Metazoa; phylum Arthropoda; class Insecta; order Lepidoptera; family Noctuidae; genus Mythimna; species Mythimna ferrago. Next base: position 18,481,815 of record OU342689.1, on the reverse strand, counting down.
TTGCTTAGGTTAAAACAATTTCAATTACACTGTAACCTTTCAGTAATACCGTTACGGATAGAAACTGAAAGTCCTCACTGAGTTTAACTTAGTTATAAGAATCGTAGCGGAGATATTCTCGTACGGTTTAAAGTCAAACCGACAGCGAAACTTGTGTCGCCTTTTAAAGATAAATTGTGCTAGTTCACAGTAAAACCTAATATATTGTAGTGACCGGACAAATTTTTAGGTCAATTTTCTTCTTGTTGGAAATCGTTTTCAGCTGTTTTACACGTCTTTATTAAACCTCAGTTGGGGACGTTTTATCCCCTAATATACATTAAAACACCCCCAACATTACGTGCAACGTTCAATGTACGTAATACTAGAACATTACCCAGTGTCCTGCAATTTGAAGCTTCGTATCCACTAGACAACAATTGACGCGCCACAGCGCGCGACGTTGCTAGTTGGCGCGCAACATGACGCGCGGCTTGTTGTTTGTTTAGAGAGCATCGTTAGTTGAGCATCAATTGTAGTCGCGTGGAGACGTGACGCGCAACTATGTCCGTAGTGTGACACGAAAAAACGCTTGAAGCGGCTTCAATCTTCTCTCCAGACACAAGGTGTCGCGCGCTTCAGCTGTTTTTTTGCGGCCGCTTCTTGCTTTTTTTTGTGGCCGCTTGTAGCGTTTTTTTGTGGCTTCGTTTTTTTTGAGGCCCATGTGCGGGGACGCTAAAGCGTCCCGTGTGAAAGCGGCCCGTATCGTGTCCACAAAAAAACGCCGCTACAAGCTTCTTTTTGAGGCAGCCTTTTCTTGTGGCTCGTGTGCGGCGGTGCAACCACAAAAAACGCTTGTAGCGGCTTCAAGCTTCTCTCCGGACACAAGGTGTCGCGCGAGGAGCGGGGAGGCGGCTTCAGCTGTTTTTTTGCGGCCGCTTCTAGCTTTTTTTTGTGGCCGCTTTTAGCGTTTTTTTGTCACTATGGCTAAGGCTATGTCACTGAGGTCACTGAGGAATAAAGCAGCTTTCTATCGGTGAAAAAATTTTAGCAATCGGACCATTACTACCAGAGATTACCTCCTACAAACAAAAAAAAAACAAACTACCTCTTTATTATATTAGTGCAGATAAAAAACTATTTTAACTTATCCTTATATAAGGTTTTTTGAAAATTCGAAATAGTTGCTAACCTTTTATAAACATATTACGTGTTCAGGCTTTTTTGAGAGATTGTTACACGGGTAGGGAATAGGCAATAACACTAGATTATAATATTTCAACACATGTTTCATAATATTACGTAATTTCATAACGTAAGCTTGTAAGTATTCCCCGAAGAGTAAGGTCGACGTGTACCTATATTACATCAACATGCTGTCTATGTATATGTTCAGACTGCGAGGTTAGTACCCCGCAGTCTTCCAAGATTCTGGGATGGTTCCCGGAATCAAAATCTAACATCATACTCAGCGGTATCGCTTGCGATTACTAGACCAGGGTCAGCGATTTGGGTTTGCGGAAGAAAAGTAATAGGTAGCTTGCCGATCAGTCGTCTGGTATTTTTTTAAGGCAGTAAATCATCCATTGACTTTTCCTACTCTGGGTGGAGAAGGAGTGTCAGTCTTTTACTGACTAACGGCCCGTTCACGACCTTGCTACTGTGAGCGGTAGCTAAGCGGGGGCGGGGCGGCGAGCGGTAAGAAGAAAATTAGGACAATGTTTGAAGCACGCCACGAGACGCCACTCATAGCGCCTCGCGCCTGCTCACCGATGCTACCCCGCTCGTCGCTCCGCTTGCCGCTAATACTGATGTCATGAACAGGTTGTAAAATCATACCTGTATCTATCAGTTCCCTTTTGCATTCTAAGACCACGGGTTTCCTAGAACCAAACTCTGGTCGGTGGCGCGTTGTGTATCAGACAAAGAGATAGGATTGTTTGATAGAGTTGAAACGTAAAGCGCAACTGAAGGAACACATATGGGTTTTAGTCAGCAAAAGTCTGACACACCCTCTCGTTCCACCCAAAGCGAGAGAAGCTATATAATGATTACCTATCTCAAAAAAAAGAATCAACAAGGTTTTATGATATGCAATGTCCGCCGCATATCTGTCTTTTCGCAGAAGTCGCCGTGTGACTTAAACTAACAAATATACCTAAATTAGTTTTCCCCTTTCAGAATGTTACCTACGAGTACATCTTCAAAACATCGTTCTCACTGAAGATATTTCTAGGTAAAAGCAATAGAGTCGTTTCATCTTAACGTTGCTGATTTTCTGGTACAAGTACCTTCAGTGGTACTTTGAAAGTTGTTGGAGCAACAAAAGTAGGCACTTATAGCTTATTTTATTTCCAAGTTTATCTGCTGGCAAATGAGACGATTTGCTTTTAGAAGTTTTTGTACTCGACAAACGTTTACGTCAAAGTAATCCATCCAAGTACCAAGATCAGACCATTGTGTGAGAAAATTCGCTTAGGATCAGTAATAATAATAATAAAGTCTCATATAATTTTTTTTTCTAGCCGTTACTGTGCCACGGCTGGGCAAAGAGCTTCTCCAAGTCTTTCTAGACACACTTCTCTCGCACCGTTTGGAACCAGTCCTTGTGGTACGCGTCAAGATCGTCCCACCCACCACTTCTTTCTAGGGCGGCCTCGACGGCGCTTTCCCTCTGCGGTCACTGTTCATGTGGCTGACGTGACCCGCCCAATCCCATTCGAGCAATAAATAATAAAACTAAAATAATAAATAACAAGATAAAATAATAAGGCTAAAATATTATCATCATTATCTGCCTAACCTTTTCCAACTAAATTGGTGCTGGCTTCTAGTCTTACTGGAAACGGCTGAATACCCGGATTTAAAATTGAGCGACTACCTATCAGACCTGCACAACCTATTTACTGGGTAACACAATATTTCTTGGAGAGACTGATAGTCAAATCTGGCGTCAGACTACCTGTAACGACTGTCAAAGGTCTCCGATTGACCACCAGGACCAACGGTGTTACGTGCTTTCTGAGCCACAGGGTATCAGGATATCAGTAATGTTCTATGTAAACTTAGATGAGCACATATTTATTGAAAAATTGACATCGTTACTTGTCCGGTTTCGAGCCCTCAACCTCGAGCATGAGAGGCGGATGCCTTAACCATCGTCATGACACTTGATCAATGATAAAAAAAAAGACGTGTGGCACTCGGGGACTGCCGCGGTAAAGCTATTGCATAGCATTTTTATCAACTTATGCAATTATAATTATTTATTTATTTTATTTATGCAGTATTTTTTTCTCTTTGTTTTTTTTTCTTTGATATTAATTGAAGTTACACTTTCACACATTGAATTGAATTTTGATTGATTGTTCACTCATTTGTTTTCTTATCGGTCACCACACTCAAAAAACAAATGAGTGGGGGGTGTTAGGTTATTTTCGTTACGGAATTTCTAGATTCGGTCTCCACGCTCAAGGCCCGCGATAGAAGCTATGCAATAGCTTAAAAATATATAATTACCAAAACCGCACTCATTATAATTTGTTCTAGTTTTCTTTGTAAGACTTAGTCAATAGCGTACAATAGGTACAACCTTTTACTGAAAAGTGCTTTGTCATCAAAATAGGTGAGCCTTATTTATCAAACTACTGTCTGCCACAAAAATAGCTTATCATTAGTAATAATTAAAATATCGTTCAGGTATTTAATTAAGTACCTACCTGAACGGTTTTTTTAGGTGGAAAAAAAATAGTGTCAGATTTTGACTGACAAAACCCACTCCTGTTCCTTCTTTGCCTTCATTCCACGGCGTTCACTTTCGCATAACCCATGGCCCCAGCAGGCTTCGACCCTGCTGAGCCCCTACAGTTTGCTGACATCTCCTTCAGACGCGCGTGGAACACTACGAACCGTCAACCACTTTGGCTCGGTCCGGACGGTCGAACGGCGAGCTACCAATTGTTCGCTGTCCGCAAGCCCGCGCCTACGGGACCTGAAAGGTTAAGTCAATAAAAAATGCCACGCTGACTCACCCATTATAATTCAAGTATACACAAGTTACCTTGAAGAACACTGAAATCCTAAATAAGAAAGTAGAGCTACTTTCAACGTTAGATCTCGCGGTGTGAAACTGCATTGTTCCGCCAAGCTTTACCTGAAAGCACTACCTCTATTGTTCGATAGAAAAAGTAGTTTACAGCGATATCCAACGTCAGTTTTATCTTGTAAACTACTGTTCTCGTCAATATTGTATTCCGAAGCGAGAGAGGCAAATAGAAGAAGTGTAGCATCAAATAGAGATACCATATTACATGCAACAATAAAATGAAACCCTTTGAAATACGGGTATAAAGCAATTCCTTTTGATTTCTGCTAGCATAAAAATATTGAACAAGGTAGTGGGTGATAAAATTGTATCGCAGCCAGTACCGTAACTAGGGCAGTGCCAGCGGTGCTCAAGCACAGGGCGCAGTCCCTAGGGGGCGGAGAAATGGTCAAACTAGGGCCAAATTTTGGACCATGCTTGGTAGTTAGTAGCAAATACAATACTTATTTTTATCGTGTAGGCACCTAATATGGTTGTAGACACGCCCTATATGGATTGTTGACTATATCTAGTAATTTTTTTTAGTGCCGGTAAGATTACATCTTTTTTTAAGAGAAGCAGTTATAGAATCTCTTAACCTACTGTGGACCCAGGTTGGCCCCTGTAAAAACCATCTGGCCAAATGGGGCCTCCTTGACCCATGTCTAATACAGTGCCAGTGTGATGCCGCTACACAGCACATGCGTCATCTGCCATGCTGCTCATCCTACACATCCACCTTCACTATTCAAGATTTATACGAGGCCAGTAGCAGAACTGTACAGGTTGCCAAATTATTGTGTTGATATTATAAAGTCGTTGGGTACCTTTCTATGTTGTCGAAACACAGGCCAAGAGTCTGGCTTAGGCACCAGTTTCCTACAGTATATTCTGATTTTTATAAACTCATTAAACTGTTTAGTGTAAACTAAACATTATAGTGAGAAAATAAAATTGTTATTATATAAAATACTGGTAAGAAAAAAAATTTGTTGAAGTACATCGACACGAAAAGAAGAAGAAGAATTTATACGCGGTCGCACCGGGTATATAAAAGACTAGTTACGGTACTGATCGCAGTTCCAGGTGTGACATCCAGGCAATCAATTCAGTACCGTCCGTGTCTCCCGACATGGGTTCCGCGTTTCGCAGAAAACACTCACCACGGGACCATTACTCAACTCTGTACTCGTATTGTGTTGCCACAGGTTTTGTTTGCTCGCGAATTTTATTTTTGTATTGTCCCTTTGAAAATTGTCTGTTATGGGAACAAAGCAGATATTTGTAGCGACTAGCTTTTGTTCGCGACTTTGGTCGTTTAGTAAATTGATGCAAAGTTTAGTAGCGGGCTGCTTGTTCTAATGTGCGCGGTGATTTATAAGCTGTGGTAACACTATGTTGTAGGTAGTGCTGAGAAAGCATGTGTTCACAGTCTGTTTATATTAAGAGGACTACAGAGCTAATGGCGAGTTTTATAATGCGCAAAAGTGTGTGATTCGCTGTAGTAAACAAAAATGAAAAATTTAATTCATGATAATTGCTAGATAGATATTGTCTTCAAAACATAATACGTAAAGCTAATTTAGTTATAGAAAAAATCACAAAGATGACTCTAAAAATTGATTTTGTCTATCTTTATCATTTTTACTTTTATTATCTTTTATCAATTCTATATTCTATATTCTTTATTGTACATAAATTTACACATTATTCAATGTAAGAAAGCCAATGTACACAGGCGAGCTTAACCCAAAATTGGGTTTTCTTACAGCAAACCTTAATTTTTCTAGAAATTTTATAAAAGAGGATAACTCAAGAAATGCACAACAAAAACAAAAAAAAAAATTACATAGATACACACAATACTTATAAACATACTTCATAAATACAACAAATAAAACCTATACATATATATATACATATATATATATATATGTATAGGTTTATATATATACATGAGGCATGCTGACAGGAAATTTCCCTGATCCTTCCCCTGAAGACGTCCAACGAAGGGCTAGCCCTTATAGAGTGTGGAAGAGAATTCCAAAGGCGAACAGCTCGAACAGTAAAAGAACCACTGTACCGACTAGAGGAATGTGGAGGAAATCGAAGGAGAAGAGAGGATGATGAGCGACAAGACTTTCCTCTCGGAACAAGATACTCAAAGCGTTCCCGGAGATACAAGGGGGAGCTGGGATTATGAAGAATAGAGAAGAGAAAAGATAGAATGTGACAATCCCGACGCTGCCGAACAGGTAACCACTTCAATCGCCTTCGAAATTCTGACACATGGTCGTACTTTCGAAGGCTAAAAATGAAGCGTATACACAGATTCTGCAGACGCTCCAGCTTATTAAGAAGTTCCTCAGTCGCATCCAGGAAGCAGACATCAGCGTAATCCAGAATAGGTAGAAGGAGAGACTGAGCAAGAGTAAGTTTAGTAGAGAAAGGCAGGAACTTCTGGAGACGTTTTAGTGATTGAAACGAGCAAAACACCCTCCTGCTTACTTCCGCAATGTGGTCATTCCAGGTCAGGTTACAATCTAAAAGGACCCCCAAGTTTTTAACTTTTTTGGAATATTCTATAGCGACGCCATCATACAGTACTGGAGGGAGAGACTGGTTATTTAGCAAATTTAGGAAATATCTACCACCAACAATGATCGCTTGTGACTTAGTTGGATTGACTAAGAGTCCAAAACTTTTAGCCCATTGATAGAATTTTTGAGATCATTATTGATGGCATCAATAACGTCAGGAAGCTCCTCAGGTTTAAAGTGTCGATAAATCTGCAAGTCGTCTGCATAGAGATGGTAGTGTGAAGATAAGACCTTTGTGATAGCATTAATAAAAATAGAGAAAAGAAGAGGAGAAAGGACGCCACCTTGAGGAACACCCGCAGCTAGGTCGCACCAATCAGAGGAGGTCTCTCCTGAGCGGACCGACTGCGAGCGACCACGAAGATAAGAATTAAACCAAGCGATTACAGGGGGAGATATATTAAGAGAGGATAGGATTCCCAAGAGGATGTCAAAATCAACTGAACTTAAAAGCGCTGCTAAAGTCCAATAGAACCAATACTGTAAGAAACCTATTTTCCATGGCCAGTCGGATGTCATCAGTTATCTTAACTAGTGCCGATACAGTACTGTGACCAGGCGGAAACCAGATTGGTAATGACTCAGCAGGCCATTAGAGGATAGGAAATGAGACAGTTGATTATTGACAACACTCTCAAGGACTTTAGATAGAATTGGGAGAATGGAGATTGGACGGAATTGGGAAACTAAGGACGGACTAGGGACTTTCGGTAGAGGTAAGACATGCGCTTTCTTCCACGCAGAAGGAAAGCAGCCAGTAAAAAGGGAATAGTTGATAATATGGAGAATGACAGGAGTGAGTTCATTCAGGATAGGAAGAATCATCTGGAGGTGAAGACCATCATCACCCACCGCTTTTGTGGATATTGATGTTATGGCCCGTTTAATATCCGGGGTTCTGTAAACGGGTGAAAAGAGAATGAAGTAAAACTTGGCAGAGGAAGTTTAGAGAGATTGTTTAGGGTGGAAGCTTTAACATTGTCGTCTAGAACAACAGGAGATTTAGAAAAATGAAAATTAATTACGTTCAGGTCAATATCAGGTGAGCTGTCATCAACAGCTTCACCAACGCCAAGAGATTTGAGAAATTGCCATACTTGTTTTGTGTTGAAGTTTTGAATAGAATTGTGGATATGGCGCCTTTTAGCATCTCTACACATCCGACCGCAGCGATTTCGCAGTTTCTTATATACAGACCAGTTTTCATCAGTAGGATCTCTTTTGTAGCGCCTCTTAGCCTTGTCTCTTTTAGACATCGCATTTCTAACACTGTCAGATTAGATTGTTGATTGTTAGATTATTCTACAAGCAACATTGCACAGTTATAGAGTTTTATTTTACACCCAAATCTCTACATTTATTACAATCACTAAATGCATGCATGCATGCTATTTGCAAGCATTGTGTCTGTTCGCATCTCTTTCTTTTGTATACAGTCAGAGAGTGACCGCACTTTAGGTCCTGAGGGCTTAGCCAAAATGATAATTTACAATTTAGTAGCTAGCTAGTGGAAAGCTTCAAATGTATGGAAATGACGTCATCTCAACGCTCAGTCACGTGGTCAGAACATAAGAATCGGAGGCGTTGCCGACTCGAGACGATCGACGAAAGAGAACTTTGCTAGGCCTCTGTAGTCCTCTTAAATGGCCTTAAAGCTTCGACGCCATTTTGTCGTGTTGTTTCGTTCTTTGTCGTTTTGACTAAAATAACTAAAGTTTTAGATAGAAAAACAAATATCAATTGTTCCAAAGTTCAGCTTGAACAGAAGTTATATTGAGCCTGTGTGAAGTGGACTGTATAATAAGATATTGGGATTCTAGACTCAGGTAACGTAGTTAGCTGTGTTTGGATTCAACCAACCATGAAGGAGACATAGACCAGATATATCAATTATTACATTAGAGGATAGACTTTTGGAAGATTTCATTTCTAAAAGACTAACGTATTATCGAGACAATTATGGCATATTATTATTATTATTTATTTATTTCAAGTACCAAAGACTCATTTCAGTTACAAAATCATACGTATACACAGGTATTATAAAATTACATAAAATTGAAAGGTCAAAAACAAAATTAAATTAATTTATATTGTATTAGATTATTTTATCATTATTTGCATTGATCCGATGATTAATCATTAAATTAAATTCATTTTACAATTAAATAGTCAAGCAGTCAAATATTAAAAGAATTGCATTAAAAATCAAAATAAAATAAAATAATTCTATAAAATTAAATTTCAATTACATGTCACTATTCTAATAAAATAAAATAAAATACCCTTAATCCCAAAATCCACTACAATTTCCTAACAGGCATTGGAATAGTAACATGTCTGGCACAGCCATGTCGGATATAGGGACAGTCTAGCCGGTCAGCGATCATTGCCAGGATGGCATTGGGGCTGGCCCACACCCGGCGCACCAGGGATGCGCACCGCTTGCGTATAGTAGTGTGAAAACAATCGGTACGCGCCTCCGTGAACATTCCTGATGCGCTACAGAAGCGGGGCAGCCCCACTACCGCCCGGAACGCGTTATTGTACTGGACACGGAGGGCACTGTATGCCCTTTCAGTATAGTCAACCCACAGGCATGGATTGATGGGGATTGAAGGAACAAATTTGTTGAGTACTATGCCCTTTTTAACGTGAGAAATCATAAAATTGTTTCTCCCTTTCTTAGTGGGGAAGGAGCACAGAAAAGATGCAAGAGGTTAGAATCACCTTGTGGGCGGGGCAGGCATGCCTCAAATTATCATGAAATTGTTTCTCCCTCTCTTAGTGGGGTAGGAGCACAGAAAAGATGCAAGAGGTTAGAATGACCTTGTGGGAGAGGCAGGCGTGCCTCAAATTATGATCATGAAATTGTTTTTCCCGCTCTTAGTGGGGTAGGAGCACAGAAAAGATGCAAGAGGTTAGAATAACCTTGTGGGTGGGGCAAGAGTGCCTCAAATTATGATCATGACATTGTTTCTCCCGCTCTTAGTGAGGAAGGAGCACAGAAAAGATGCAAGAGGTTAGAATTACCTTGTGGGCGGGGCTAGCGTGCCTCAAATTATGATCATGAAATTGTTTCTCCCGCTCTTAGTGAGGAAGGAGCACAGAAAAGATGAAAGAGGGTAGAATGACCTTGTGGGCGGGGCAGGCGTGCCTCAAATTATGATCATGAAATTGTTTTTCCCGCTCTTAGTGGGGTAGGAGCACAGAAAAGATGCAAGAGGTTAGAATGACCTTGTGGGAGAGGCAGGCGTGCCTCAAATTATGATCATGAAATTGTTTTTCCCGCTCTTAGTGGGGAAGGAGCACAGAAAAGATGCAAGAGGTTAGAATGACCTTGTGGGCGGGGCAGGCGTGCCTCAAATTATGATCATGAAATTGTTTTTCCCGCTCTTAGTGGGGAAGGAGCACAGAAAAGATGCAAGAGGTTAGAATGACCTTGTGGGCCGGGGCAAGCATGCCTCGAATTATGATCATGAAATTGTTTCTCCCTCTCTTAGTGGGAAAGGAGCACAGAAAAGATGCAAGAGGTTAGAATGACCTTGTGGGCGGGGCAAGCATGCCTCAAATTATGATCATGAAATTGTTTCTCCCGCTCTTAGTGGGGAAGGAGCACAGAAAAGATCCAAGAGGTTAGAATGACCTTGCAGGTGGGGCAAGAGTGCCTCAAATTATGATCATGAAATTGTTTTTCCCGCTCTTAGTGGAGAAGAAGCACAGAAAAGATGCAAGAGGTTAGAATGACCTTGTAGGTGGGGAAAGAGTGCCTCAAATTATGATCATGAAATTGTTTCTCCCGCTTTTAGTGGGGAAGGAGCACAGAAAAGATGCAAGAGGTTAGAATGACCTTGTGGGCGTAGGCGTGCCTCAAATTATGATCATGAAATTGTTTTTCCCGCTCTTAGTGGAGAAGGAGCACAGAAAAGATGCAAGAGGTTAGAATGACCTTGTGGGCAGGGCAAGCATGCCTCAAATTATGATCATGAAATTGTTTCTCCCGCTCTTAGTGGGGAAGGAGCACAGAAAAGATGCAAGAGGTTAGAATGACCTTGTGGGCGGGGCAAGCATGCCTCAAATTATGATCATGAAATTGTTTCTCCCTCTCTTAGTGGGAAAGGAGCACAGAAAAGATGCAAGAGGTTAGAATGACCTTGTGGGCGGGGCAAGCATGCCTCAAATTATGATCATGAAATTGTTTCTCCCGCTCTTAGTGGGGAAGGAGCACAGAAAAGATGCAAGAGGTTAGAATGACCTTGTAGGTGGGGCAAGAGTGCCTCAAATTATGATCATGAAATTGTTTTTCCCGCTCTTAGTGGAGAAGGAGCACAGAAAAGATGCAAGAGGTTAGAATGACCTTATGGGCGGGGCAGGCGTGCCTCAAATTATGATCATGAAATTGTTTTTCCCGCTCTTAGTGGGGAAGGAGCACAGAAAAGATGCAAGAGGTTAGAATGACCTTGTGGGCGGGGTAGGCATACTTCAATGATCATGAAATTGTTTTTCCCGCTCTTAGTGGAGAATGAACACAGGAAAAATGATTTAAGTGTGCGTGGTCTGTTAGTTGCGTAATGCGCGTTCGCATTGGTTAATTGCCTGTAGTGGAGTTAAAGGATAGGAGACAAGCGGCGACATTCTTTGTAGTACAAATCGGAAAGTATTTTCTTTCTAACGTCTTTCATCTTTTCTGTGGGTTGGTGTGTCCTTTTCTGCGAGATAAGTGACTCTAGCAGGCGTCGGCCCTAACTGGCTTCGTCAGTTTTGCTGACATCTCTATAAGGCTCTCGTGGAACACAACTCGCTGTCAAACCCGGTTTGATCCTTACCGGACGGCGAGCTAATCGTGGCTCGCCGTCTGTAACCCACTGCATGAAACTGTTGCTCAGTGTCAGTGTATGCGGTTGACGTAACCCGCCCCTTGTAATATAAATATTACCATTTATTTACCGACGGCTTGGTTCCGTCATTGGCTACTGTGCTTCATGCCATGGGTTCCCGTATCGAATATAATATTTGCCTGGCCTACAGTTACAATTTAGCTTCACTTTTCTTGGACTAATCGACATTTGACTATTCAAAAGTACCTGCAAATGGTTTATTTGAAATAAATGATTTTGAATTTTGAATTTGAATTTTTTTGTTAGTTGTTTCTGGGTGTGTTGTATGTGACTTTATAGTTATCGGCACGAATATTGAGCGCTCAGCGTCAGAGTAGGGACCACTTTGCGCATTCCATACATTAGCGAGCCAATCGTCGTCGTTGTTAGATACATGCAGCAAGCGCTGGGAACGAATCACGAGTGACGTCTATGACAAGATGGCGCGGCGAGCCAATCACTGACATTCCCCGCCCCCGCGTCTCACGTCGCTCCGGTAAAGAGACCGAATATTTGACTTCTGCGCAACTTGAAACCAGCGCTCAATATTCGTGCCGATAGTTCTATACTTGATTATTTGCACCCACGGCGCAGGAGTAATTCCTAGAGAGAGATAATATAAAATTACGGCAAAAACTTTACGTTTGTTGCATGAGAGAAAATTTTATTTATTCTGTTTTTTAGTATTTGTAGTTATAGCGGCAATAGAAATACGTCATCTGTAGAAATATCTACTGTCTAACTATCACTGTTCATGAAATACAGTTTTATTTCTATGTTGAAATAAAATTGTACGGTTCGTATTCGCCGTGATAATAATAGACCATCACCCGTCATTCCAAATGGTGCTAATTACTGTAATAAATTGGGTAGTCTATCATCGCCCGTAACCGACAAATAATAATCACAAACATTGGTTTTATATGAAACAAACAAACTGTAACATTCATAGTACATATAAATGATTTGCAAAATAGCAAAACAAAAGCGGTGTTAATATTCTAAACAACACAACTCATACATAATTAACACCACCCTTTCCGGCGTGCCATTTTTATTTAGATTAATCGCTTTTTGTTACAATGAAATAAACATAAAAATGGGACGCCGCATCCCTAAAGAGTCATACTCTTGTTCAGCGCAGTTGGGTGATGTCATATCACGTCAAGCGTAACAAGAACAAAAAAAAAACAACAACTCCCATACAGACTGTAAAGTTATCAGATGTTTTGTTGGATACGAGATATTGCATGGCTGAAAATACAGAAAGACCTAGAAAAATCAAGATCTAAGGTAACGACTGTCTAAAATTCTAGCTTACAACAAAAAGTGTATTTGACATGCATTCTTGACATATCTTTTTTTAAGGTGGGAAATCATCTAATGACGCTTTAGGACAGAGCGGGTAGGCGGGTCAGACTTTTACAGACTAAAACCACACCTGTAATCCGTCAGTTGTCCTTTGCGCTCTAAGATCACGGATTTCCCTTTCAGAATAATTCGACCCATGGTCCCAGTAGACTTCGGCCCTACGGCCGTCAGCCCCTATACGGCTCGTCAGCTTGCTACCTATTGCTCGTCGTCCTTGCATGAGGAAGAATGCGACCACTTCCAGTTCTCCTCGTTCCGAACCATGACCTAAACCAAGGCATGAGAGATTGCCACCACCGATTGCACCAACGAAGACACGGTGGTGCTCCGCCCAAATGGGGTACACCTCCGCCTTATGCTCCACCGTATCCTTCGGGCGAAAATGTCATGTGATATAAAATATGCTGAAAGTTTTTAGGTGGATTTTTTAGATTGAAGTTCACGCCGTAACCATTCACATATTAATTCCTGATGGACATTGTTGTATAAAATTCGTGTAGATTTGTATCTCAAGTATTTACAAAACTGGACAATTTATGTGGAATCATTGAAACAGGCGCGATCTCGGTAGAATTGAGCTGAGAATCTTATTGCTGTATCGACTGCCTCAGCGAAGCTCGCCGAGAAGGCTGACTCAATACATTTGCTGCCAAATACTGCAAGAATGTGCAAGAATGAGTTACATATTGTATTGGAAAACAAAATTTAAACTGTGTTCTGTATCAAAAATACTAACTTAATACTTTCTTGACTGCTTCTACAAGGTGGACCGATGACCTGGTAAGGGTTGCGGGAATCCGATGGATGCGAGACGCACAGGATTGTTCATTGTGGCGACACTTGAGGGAGGCCTATGTCCAACAGTGGACGTCTTTCGGCTGAAATGATGATGACTTTCTAGACTTGACATTGACCAAATGCACAAACTAGCGAATAGAATCTTAATAAACTAGTGCGCCTCACCATCAGCAATTGCATCACTGCTTACCATCAGTTGGGATCGCAGTCAAGAACTAGTTCAATTAGACCGACGCACACGTGTATGTGTGGAACGGTTTAATATAATTCTAACTTTAGGTTTTTATTAACTAAACCCCACTTTTGTATTTTCGATTGCATTACACGATTTCAGTACTACGGTAACTTTTTCAAATAATCCCGTAGCCCTAGTCGAAATAGCCTCTAACGAGCCCTATCTAAAGGAGCTCCACCGTAGTACTATGTGTGAGATGTGTGCTGCCTGTAGTTGAGATGTGTGAATTATCAGTGTATTTCCCTTTGTAGAATTCTAAGCGTAACTAATATTATTTTTGTAGAATTTCAAGCTTGATATTATGTTTGTTGTATTAGAGCCGATTCAATAGCAGCCTTGCCAGAACAATAGGCTTACTGCACGTCAGTGATTTCCGAACGATCCAAATGCATACATATTTGTATGGTCAATAGTGTTACTGATATTGGTTCTGAATCATGGTGTTTAAGAGGGTCCTTCCCGATCCGTCAATCGTCAACGTGATGGCTGAACAAATTGGTGTTTCATCCAATGCAATTTTTGATAAAGTGGTAACTTGAAAAAAGAAAAAAGAGAGATATCGCCTGAATGCTCTGTTGGCATTTGGTAATCTGCAATATTTCACAAAACATGTTCCAGTAAATACGTGTTTTTGTTCGTGTTCATGCAAAATAGCAGATTTTCAGAGGTCTTTACAGGATTATTATTACACAAAAAGTTTTTAATTCAATATTATACTAGATAATATCCACAAGATATCTGTGTTAACAAAAATATCTGTAGAAAGATGTTTAATGTGTCTAATAATATCGTCATAATCAATATCTGGATGGACGCTGTTAAGCATATGACATTAAAATCGCTCTCTGTAAATGCTTTTACTACACATACACTTCTAAAGTGAGACTGGATTGTTTATTTTTTATTTATTAAAACTCCCGTACAAAAGGCGGTCTTAATACCTTAAGCATTAATCTCATGACACTAAGAATTATGCTGTTATAACTTGTACTGTAGACGAAAGATAAGCTGAGCAACTTGAATGGAAGCGCAAACAAGCAGCTTCGGATGCACAGAACATCTCTACTTACAAACTTAAAATAAATAGCGTCATTGTTCCTGCCCATTCGAGGAGTTGCTTAGAATTTCTTAATTTTGACTTTTGAAGGACTGATAATGTGATTGCTTGTATAAAAGTAAGCAGCTTTCTTTCTTCTTTTCTTTCTTTCTATTTCAGCCGAAGAACTGGATATAGGCGTCTCCCAAGTATCGCCACAATGAACAGCCCTATGCATCGCATCGGTTCGCATCTACATGATGGATCGATGACGTGGTAAGGGTTGCAAGAATTCGATGGACTACTAGATCACTTACATACTAAAACGTGTAAAACTGTTCGTGTAACCACTGTGCAAAAAAATATCCGACTATTTTAAGTGTCTTTAAGGCTAGAGTGAATAGACTCTTAAAAAACTAGTGCAACTCACCATCAACGATTGCATCACTGCTTACCATTAGGTGAGATCACGGTGTACAGCAAGAAATAGTAATCCACAAAAACCTTTGTTTTACACACAGTTTTTACAGTTTTACACCGCTACAAAACATTGTTGTTCTGTTGATTTTCAGTTGCAGTGCAAGTAGAAGCTTGTTTACCAAGAAATCAGTTAAAGATTGAGCAGATATCTTTGGGGAGATATTTTTACTGTTACTGTGGACTTGCGCATCAAATAATAGAGCTATTTTATGGCTAAACTAATACGTATGCGTTAGAGGAAATTTCGTGGTATAGCATAGTGCTGATAAAACTATCCTACTATGAATTATTACAGGCCAGCCTTTCGGTGTTTTACACATTACATTTTTGAGAGTGTGCGCAGGAATTGCATGACTTGATTCCGCTATCTCATTTCTATCATCGGACAAACCGACGCACGGCGAGTATCCACCCTTACGTTGTTGAAACATCTACGGTCCGGACTAAGCGTCGTCATTTATACCGCGTACATCGAAGGACTGGAACAGTTTGCCTGCTGCGGTCTTCCCGTCTGATTATAATTTAGGTGTCTTCAAGGCTAGAGTGAATAGACTCTTAATAAACTAGTGCGCCTCACCATCAACGATTGCATCACTGCTTACCATCAGGCGGGATTGCAATCAAGTACTACTTTAAAACAGATTTAAAAAAAATTTTTTTGTCACCAAATGGACAGCGATGAAGTGGTCGACGATGGAACACGCTAGCCTAGAAGTAGTTTATTCACTCCTGACTTTTTTTAAGAGACCACTATCTCGCTTGATGGAAATGACGATGTGGTTGACGATGGAGCTTTTTCCGGGAATTTCACGCCTTTGCTATTGTATTTCATATGATGTAAAGATATGTAGCGTTATTTTAGACGCTGATGCCATTTTTTTTTTTCGATGGGAAAAATCATCCAATAACAAACCCCGCTCTTGGGCGGAGCGGGAGATAGTGTCAGACTCTTACTGACTAAAAAACCCATCCCGTTCCTTCAAGCTTCACACCGGGGCTCGAGCGCCCTTTCGGATAACCCTGGCCCCAGTAGGCTTCGACCCGGCTGGGCCCCTGCTGTTGCTGACAACTCCTTGAGGCGCGCGAAAACAGCGCGCGCCGTCGACTTGGAATTGGTCCGGACAGTTACCAGACGGCTACTTTGATTCCAAAAATAAAACTTCTTGTATCGCTTACCATCTGTTGAAATAGTGGTCAAGCAAGAGAAATGGAATAGCGTATCAATAAAAAATGAGTGAGCATAGGGTAAAAGAACAAATAACACACATAATTTTTATTATGTGTGTTGCCTTTACTATAATTTGATGTGTATGAGAATTTTTGTTACGTTTAAACTAGGGTAAAGTATAGTAATAGAATATTTAAACGTACATAACAGCTTGGCTTAAGTTTGTTATTGGCGTAACAACACATCGTATTACCTAACTATACTCTTTTGGAATTAAAACTAAAAGCACTCAGATTAGCTGGAGCATTCAAACTGCGGAGCGTACGTTCTACTCATTGTTAGTACGTACACACTTCTCATATTATAGTACCTTAATACTTTCTGAAGTAGTTGCTCTAGCATTAGTTATTTTTGTTCATAAATAATATAGACTAGTGCTTGATTGCGATCTCGCCTGATGGTAAGCGGTGATGCAGTCGTTGATGGTGAGTAGGCATAGGAAAAGTGTGTCATCTTTGCGATTAGAACATTTGCATCTGAATCACTGAAATATTCCAAAACAGTGATACATTTGGAACATTTGGAACATGGGCTCATGAGATACAAACGGAACATTTGAAACATCAGCTCACAAGATACAAACGGAACATTTGAAGCATCGGCTCACAAGGCACAAATGGAACATTAGGAATAACGGCTCAAAAGATACTAACACAGACACTGATTGTTATGAATCGTGATCTGTTACATTGCGTTATATACACTGAAAGTTTTATTTAATTGAATTTTGATTTGAGAATAATTTAGAACAGATTTTGATAATAATTTACAGCAGATTTTTTAGTTCTGCTCATTAATTATATTTAGACTATTTACGTTTTAATTTGAATTTTAAAAAGACTGCTGGTCACTTAAAGTAAAGAATGTTTCAGTGTTCCAATTATTCAAAATTATGGTTGTAACGGAACTTCGCCTCCGCTTCCGTTACTGCGGATGTTCCGCAAGAATCGTATCTTCGCATCCGCCTCCACCTCCGCAATATTTATGCGGAGTTATAACGGAATTTTATTTACGTCATATTTATAGAACAATACCGTGCGAGCAGCGACGCTCGATGACGATTCAGTGGTCTGACTGGGTGTTGCGTGTCTGTGAAATGATCAAAAACAGTATATTACAAAGTACTCTGTGGTCAAGAATCAGCGTGTGCGTGGTGGGAACGCGGTCGGGATGGGGTGGGAGCCGGCGTATTTGACTGATAGGAATCAACCTGACGAATTTCTTCTATTCGTAGGTTAAAATTAGTACCTTAAGAAATATGATATTATTTAATAAAAACCAGTCAATTGATAGATACTTTACTAAATTCCGAAAAATATCGAAAAATCTATTTTTCAATACCTTGACAACATATAACTCATAAACTAAATACGAAACAATTTTTAGAACTTTCGTATCGATGTGATACGAAAGTTTTGAAAATTGTTTCGTATTCAGAAACTCCCAGTTTTGTAAAAATATTATTATATATTAGGTATATAAAAAAAAATCATTTTTGTAAACTAGTGTATATCTTTATTTAAGTGTACTATGAGAGTACGTATTTAAAATAAATATTTTTGACGACTTTAAATATAAACCATAACTTAATATCTTTTCCACATCCAATTACACCTCCACCTCCGTTAACCTCAGCGTCCGCGGAGGCAAAACTCGTCACCTCCGCATCCGCCTCCGCCTCCACTAAGATGGCCTCTGTTACAGCCCTATTCCAAATGATGCATTTAAAACATTACTGATGTTCCAATCTTTTGGAACACTAAAATGTATCGGAACAGTGAGTCGGTTCAGTAAAGAGTTACACACGCCTAATGGTGAGGCACACTAGTCTGTTAAGAGCCTATTCTCTTTAACCTTAAAGATACCTAAATTATAATCGGATGGGGAGACCGTAGCAGGCAGATTGTAAAAGTCCTTCGGCGTACGTGGTATAAACTATGAAACGAAACGGTTAGTCCGGACAATAGAGGTGTTAACAATGTAAGGACAGATACTCGCCGTACGTCGGGTTATCCGATAGTAGAAAGGTGATGGTGAAATCAAGTCATGCAATTCGGACGGATGAATTTCCTTACAAACCTAATACCACGCTTATTTGCGGTTGGAGCATATTTCCAACATTTTATGATGATATTCAATTATAGACAATATTTATCTAGGTTCCTACGTCGAGAATATTAGAAATATTGTTATTTTTAATACAAGAAAAGCCAAATGGCATGTTTTGCCATTTACGCTGTAATAAAGTGCGAAATACAATTCGTTAAATTTCTTTTTGTTTGTTTAAAAAAGAAAGACGTAGAAACCTAGATAAATATTGTCTATAACCAAATATCATCATAATATGTTGGAAATATGCTCCAACTGGAAATGAGCGTGGTATTACGTTTGTATGGAAATTCATCCGTCGCCGGCCCCTTAACAAATATGTTTCGGATTATTCACCATCATTTCAGACAGATATTTACTGCAGGCAAGCTTCACACAGGTGTTAGATCACTAGTTAAAATAAATCCTCAACAAGATTGTTACGAATAATATCTTAGTTTATTTTATTACCATTACAGCATAGTTTATATATATTTATTTATGTACACACAAACACTAAAAATGGAAAAGAACAAATATACAAAGGATCTGCTTATTTTTAACGAAATTTCTTCCAGCAGACCTACGACAGTTGGAGGAGATATGTAGACACAGTGTGTATAAATTAAAAAAATAAATAAAATATATAATTAAATAGACAACATTATCTAAATTTAATCTCAAAATACATACATAAATATTGTGAAACTAATTTTGTTTTTGTTTTTAATATTTTGTTTTTTCAGACAAAATAGCCCACACAATAACCATACCACAAATCACAATAAAACACAATAAAGACAATTTATCTAGACTTAACTGCTGTTTTTTTTGTGTTTATGTTTTTTTGTTTGTTGTAGTCTCTGGAAGTATTGGTCCGATTACTAAAATTTTTTCACCAATAAAAAGCTGCTTTATTTCTGAGTGACAAAAGTTATATTTTATGTACGCTGGCGAAGCCGCGGGCAAAACCTAGCAATAAATAAAAGAGTAACCATGGGTTTCTTGCCAGCTCATCTCTATAGGACATGAGCAATTGGAACCATCCACTTGCTTCTGACATTTTATAAGAGCCCATGTAGGTCTATGTGAAATATTTTAATTTCTATTTGTTCTCTAAATGTTAACAATGCCTTATTAAACTTTGACCTTTCAACATAATGACACAAACAGCAATGGCCGTTGGCAAAAAAATCCACGACATATTACTTACCATATTTTTAACAAAAATTCAATTGAACATTAAAAATTTACAGTTGGAAATTATGTTTACGTTTTGTGTTCTGTATTTAAAAATGCTGTATTGATATTAAATATTCATAATTATTCATTATCAGTGTAAAAATATATAAAACTGAATAAATCCATATTTTTTACCAGCTACTATTATATTTATTTCCTACTACTTGACGGTCAGCATATTTTTAGTAACGTCTTCAGCGTACCATTGAGGTCATTTCTGCCTGAAAATTTTCAATTGAATCCTGCGGCGCGGCGCCAACACACCCTTTGAAGGTTTCGTTTCGAGTGCAAGCAAAAATGAACTTAGCGGTGGTCAGGCGGAAGTGTCATCGATGGTCCATCAATCAATCGTACTTCTGTGGTCTTCACCAGATCATCGTCCACTTTTTTTACAGTGGGAAATCTAAGGCAATTTTTCATTTACACTTAAAAAACACCACAGTAATGTGCCCACTGCCACTTAAGTTTGGCGATTCATTGGGCTATGTCGATAACCTGTCGATCTTGGTTCTCCTGCGGATATTTACACTAATTGATTAACTTTGGTGGTATGTACCTAATAATAATATAATAATAAACAAGCCCCAATCCTATCTAACGTTATAGTCTAAGATCCGATTAAGAACGACCTTCACCGGTCTGTTTAATGGATGAAACGTATTTTATTATAAATTTAGTGTATTAAATAATATAACGCGGGTGGGTTGCCTAAGAAATTCCTGGCCAGACTATTATTAATTAAAAATTGAAAATTTATTTTATTTTTAGAAAAATGCACAACCGTTATCCATACCAGATTTTTTTGCAGACAACACTATAACATCGTATTCGTAATGAAACAGCGTTTATTTGATATAGAATTTGTTGTATATAAAAAAAAAAACACACCTGTTTATGCATACCTGTTTATACCTGGCAACCCATAGCTATGCCAGGAAATAAATAGGCAACCCAACATTTTTATGTTCTAAAGGCTTCCCTCTTTCGGTTAGTATTAAATTTATTCGTTAAACACACCGGTGCATTTTACAAAAAAAAAAAAAATTGTTTGGCCAGGAATTTCTCAGGCAACCCACCCGCGTTATATTATTTAATATATTAAATTTATCATAAAATAGGTTTCATCCATTAAACAAACCGGTGAAGGTCGTTCTTAACCGTATCCTGTACTATTAGGGAAGCATAAACAGCAAACGATCGTCCTAACGTACTCACTTAAGAAACTAAATTGTTGATATTCTCAAACTAAAACGCGAACCAACTACATTTTAAAACGGAATTATTATTGGTGTTGCGCAAAAATGGCTGTTTTCGTTGTCCGAGTACGTTTCTTGGGAAATTGAAGCGAACACAGCAGAAATTCGCTGCTGCTATAGGTAAAAAGGTCGTATCTGATCAAAACACAAAACAAACAGGAGATTTAATAATGAAATGTGGAACGTTGGTATAGTGGAACTATACAATTCACTAGTGTTGCTTGGTCGTAAATAAAAAACCTTGCGGCTGTTATGTTGTCCTGATGTCAATTGTGATGTGATGTCAATTGTAAATAAAAATTATTTAATGAATTTCGCCTTCTTCTCCATGTCAATGGCACGACAGTACAGCATTTTTTTTTTGCACAAAATCCTGTCACTTCCACAGAGTCGCCGGTGGCAACGCAGAAGTCACTTAGATTGCATTACGCTAATATTATAACGGTGAACATTTTGTGTGTATATGTTGTGTCCACGGGTACGTCTGTTACTCCTTTACGCTCAAA
This sequence comes from Mythimna ferrago, assembly GCA_910589285.2. Lineage (NCBI taxonomy): Eukaryota > Metazoa > Arthropoda > Insecta > Lepidoptera > Noctuidae > Mythimna > Mythimna ferrago. The sequence goes on along the minus strand of OU342689.1, from coordinate 18,460,035 downwards.
TTTTAGGAAGGAATTTGGATGTTTTACACATCGTAAACTTTGTCCTAGAATATGAAATAGGATAGAATGTTCCCTTAGGATAATCTTCTAATTCCACGCAGGCGCAATCGCTGACAGAAGCAAGTATTGCTATTATAGGGTTATTTTACGATGATCACCTATTTTCTATTTTTTTTTTATTTATTGGTTTCAACAACGACATGATCTATGCTTAAATACATACAATAACTCTATGTGTATATTTTTGCATACATTATAATTACAGGAGTAAAAATGTATTCTACAGCTTCATGTTTTTTTTTTTTTTGGTTCTTTAGGATTCCGTACGAACCCTTAAAAACCTATAGGGTATATAACCTTTAGGGATTCGGTCCCATTGAACTAGAACCCTGAAAGGCACGAAGCGAGGTCTCATAGCACAAAACAGGGAGAAGTGTGAAAACTGAATATTTGTAATTAGGCGTACATCACAAAAACAGCTGGTCGCGACTAGATTCGAGAATTGAACTATTTATACAAGGAAGTTTGTAAGAAACCCTCGATGCACGAGTCAGCACTTGACACATTTGTTTAAAATATCAGATACACCTGTTCCTTTTTTGAGCGGCAGTTTGGAGAGAAACAACGACATTTTAGCTACAGAAATGCAATGACACTGTTTCCAGCTTATTGCTCGGTGACTGCGTGGTGTAGGCTACATTTTGCAAGCATGCAGTTATGAGCGAGAATGAACTTTTATGAGGGTTCCGTGATTTATTTTTGGTACTTATGTTTGTTGTGTTTGTAAGTGTTGGTTTAGTTAGTATTAAAGATTAGGTTTAATTTTATTTCTGTTAACATTCTTATTTATACACACGAACACTTAAAAATAATATGGATAGAAAGACGCTACCGTTAAGCCATCCGGTAACTGTTTGCACCGAGCCCATGTCATCAACAGCGCGTAGTGATCCACACGGTCCTCAAAGAGATGTCTGCAAACCCTAGGGACCCAGCAGAGGCGAGCAATGGGTAGGTCGTCGTCCGACTGTCCGGTAACCGTCCGGACCGAGCCCAAGTCGTCGAAGGCGCGTACTGTTCCACGCGCGCCTCAAAGAGATGTCAGCAAACCGTAGGGGCCCAGCAGGATCGAAGCCTACTAGGGCCAAGGGTTTGAAAGAAAGACTCAGCCCTGGTATGAAAGGCAACGAAGGAACAGGAGTGGGTTTTCAGTTAGTAAAAGTCTGACACACCCTTCTGCTCCAGCAGAGCTGATGCTCGCCAGGCATCTTACTGCTGACAGGGCTCTCTTAGTGCTCGCTTAAGTCATAAAAGAAAACCTTGCACAAAATTTCACGCTAGTCTTAATGAAATGAAATAATTTATTGGCTATGAATGTAGGTACAAAAATATGGTATTAAGTAAGAGAAGGAGAGCAGTGGTGGCCGAGTGGTAATGGCTCCGACTTACGAGTTGTAGGTCGCGGGTTCAAACCCTGTCAGGCGCATTACTTTGTGTAATTTATTTCATTACCACTGCTCTCAAAACGGTGAAGGAAAACATCGTGAGGAAACCGGCATGTCCTAGAACCAAAAATTCGAAGACATGTGACATCCACCAACCCGCACTGGGCCCGCGTGGTGGATTACGGCCCATTCCCTCTCCTAGAGAGGAGGCCTGAGTCCCTGCAGTGGGAACATTAAAAGGCTGATGATGATGATGATGAAGTAAGAGAAGGATCCAAAACAATCTACCGTGAGGCATGCAAAATTTTTATAGTAGAATTAATTATGAAGTAATAAAAAATAAAAACAAATATTTAACTTATATTCAAATTATTAAAATAGACAATAAAAAATATAAATCATGCAATTTTGAAATCCATTCAGTGGTAAACAACGTCAAAAATAAGTTAATAATTACTCCCAGTGGTTTCGGCTGTTAGCAGATTCTCCTTTTATATATATAGATAACATTATTTTAGATACAATCAATACGTATAACTCGAAACGACACCTAATTAATTATAACAATCAATATTCTAGCAACACTTGCGTGTATAATTTAGTGATTCCTTAGGGATATACCAAAGACAGCAATGCGGCAGACGTACAATATGCAGACGTACATATTTGCATACACATAGTGAGGCAGTCGTTACGGCGGTATGTAATATGATTGAGCCAAGACGTATTCTGTTGCTTAGCTTACCGTATGTTGTTACAGCTAGCTGGTTCAGGAAACAACATGCACTACATAATGTCACACGTGTATATCCTGAAAGGTTTGGCAGAAATGCAGGTATTGTGAAAGCTGCGCGAGGATATGTAACGGAATCTTTTTATCGTTCCATAATGAAAAGGTTTACGCATTTTTTCATTTAACCAGATAAAAGCAGTGTGCAGTGGTGGCCGAGTGGTAACGGCCCCGACCTAAGTTACGTTATAGGTCGCGGGTGCAAATCCAGCCAGGCTTATTACTTTTTGTATTAAATTTCATCACCACTGCTCTCAAAACGATGAAGGAAAACATCATGGGAAAACCGGCAAGTCCTAGAACCGAAAATCCGAAGACATGTGACATTTACCAAACCACACTAGGCCCGCGTGGTGGATTACGGCCCATTCTTTATCCTAGAGAGGAGGCCTGAGTCCCAGCAGTGGGAACATTAAAAATGCTGCATATGCTACGCATGGTTCATCATCACTACACGAATGCACGAGGAGAGAGGCGTGTAGTGCTTGTGAAGCTTGCCACCAACACCAGAAGTGATGACGACCACTCTGTCAAGAGTGAAACCGACAAGAAAGAAGAACCAAAGGGTGCGACAGCGAGCGTGTCATTAAAAACGACGGAATAACTTCGGGCCCTTTCAGATTCGAAAAAGATATTAGACAGGGCTGTATTCTGTCTCCCATCTTCTTCAATGTCTATGGAGAGTACATAATCAGAAAATCCTGTGAAAACTGGGACGGAGGAGTTACCATCGGAGGCACCAAGATCTCCAATCGTTACGCAGATGACACCACGCTTCTGGCCGCCAATGAAGCAGAAATGGTTGAAATCGTAGATAGAATGGAGCGCATCAGTGTGGAAATGGTCAAGATTAACCACAGCAAGTGGTAGTGGACCGAAGTGGAAAGTTACGATTCACGGGAACTCTTGGACTTGAAGTGGTTAGTGACATCACCAACATAGGTTCTTGTGAAAAGAAAATCCGTAGGCGCATGGGAATGGCCAAAAGTGCAATGTCGCAGTTGCAAGGCATATGGATCACAATATTTCATGCAAAACTACAACTAAACTGCTCAAATGTCTAGTTTTCTGCATATTCAGCTACGGAGCTGAGCCTTAGACTTTGAAAAAGGCGGACCGTGACCGTATGATGATGATGCCTTCGAGATGTGGTGCTGGAGGAAAATGCTTCAATTCCCTGGACTGCTTTTCGTACAAACATTACGAGAATGTAACATCAAGATTAGACTATCAACTACCTGTATGCACGGAGTACTAGAGTTTTTTGGCCATATAGCCAGGAAAAATGGCCAAAACCTTGAACAGCTCATCATAACTAGCATGGTTTACGGCAAACGACCAAGAGGCCGCCGCCCAAAAAGATTCAAGTAGTTCAGGTCTACTCCAAACTGGACAATAGCACGTCGCACTTTATGACACCAAGATCAGAAGAGTCACCGATGGCAAGACACCATCTAAGAAGCTAATCCAGCGGGAACTTCACGACCTTCAGTAATGAGGAATATGACTCGAGGAGAAAACCAAAGGGTAAAATTGGAGCCCTAGTACAAAGACTTCATTGTTCCTCTGTCTATCACCAGACTTTAACTCATGAAGTGTGACGGCTAGAGAATTGAAATTTTCACAGATGAAACATTTCTGTTGCTACTGTAAAAACAAATACTAAAACAGATTAAGTATTTACAAATACTGTAAAAACTAATACTAAGACTAGAACAGACAGACAAATACTAAAACAGGCCCAGAAGGAGATGGCGTGACGATTTGGACTCCTACCTTAAGGTTTGGCCAGAAGTCGCTCAGGACAGAAAAGAGTGGAATAACGGAAGGGAGGCCTTTGCCCTGCAGTGGGACACAACGGGCTCATAATAATAATAATAAATAAAACAGATTAAAATAAATTGCGTAAAAAAGTTGTGTATGGATCCCTTCGTGCGCGAGTCCAATTCGCATTTGACCGGTTTTTTTTATTACTTTTTGAGCTGGGAAATCAAACACGTTTCCCGCTTTGGGTGAATCAAGAAGACGCGTCAGACTTTTACTGAGTAAAACCCACCTTTGTCCTTGAGTTGTCAATTGCGTTCTAGGATCGTCACTCTTCTAAACGTTCTCACAGCCCAAGCAAAAATATTTATATCTACTGGATTATACAGCCAAATAAACAAAAGGAAAGAAAGTACACTCATATGGCTAATTACAGCTTCCATATGAAGTAAAATACAACGTACATTCCCAAGAACTTACTCGAACTAATATTAACACGAGTGTTCACCAGTTATTTAACTAGGCGTAATTATTGTACAAATTAGTATTCCCTACGAGCCTGAGTTTGTACAGATACTGGGAGAGTCCACAGTTCCATTTACGTGAGCTAATTTGCTTATCCTAAAACTAAGCTTGGCAAGTTAATGACTTATGTAGATTCATACAAGGGAAGTCATTGAACTCAAATCACTGGAGGTTTTTGTTTGTTTAGACTTTTCGCAAATATGATTGGATTACTTTTGATTCGATCGAGACTTGGGCTGTGCTGCAATCTCTCCAAAGGTGCCAAATTGACTATCGGTACATCGAAGTGCTGAGTGTTTGTACGAAAACGCCACCATGTCAGTCCGACTCCAGGACCAGACCTCGAAACCTATCCTCCTGCAGCGAGGTGTGAGGCAGGGAGACGTCATCTCTCCGAAACTGATCACGGCTGCAATGGAGGATGTCTTCAAGGTTCTGGACTGGAGTGGACTAGGCATTAATGTCAATGGCGAGTACATCACTCACCTTCGGTTTGTTGATGACATAGTAGTCATGGCTGAGACTATGGAGGAGCTCAGCACAATGCTCAATGACCTCAGTAGAGCTTCTTTAAAAGTGGGTCTTAAAATGAACATGGATAAAACCAAAATCATGATTAATAACCATGTAGCGCCCACTCCTATCAAGATGTAGGAGACTCTACACTCGAAGTTGTGGACGATTACGTCTACCTCGGACAGACAGGCCAGTTGGGTAGGTCTAACTTCGAGAAAGAGGTCAACCGTCGAATCCAACTCGGTTGGGCAGCGTTCGGGAAGCTACGCGGTATCTTCTCGTCCAACATACCACAGTGTCTCAAGACGAAAGTCTTTAACCAGTGCGTGTTGCCAGCGATGACATATGGCTCCGAAACGTGGTCGCTCACAATGGGCCTCATCAGAAAGCTTAAAGTCACCCAAAGAGCAATGGAAAGGGCTACGCTCGGGGTTTCCTTGCGTGATCGAATACAAAATGAAGATATCCGCAGGAAAACTAAGGTTGCCGACATAGCACGAAGAATTGCCAAACTCAAGTGGCAATGGGCAGGGCACATTGCTCGCAAAACAGATGGCCGTTGGGGCCGAAAGGTTCTGGAGTGGCGACCTCGTACCGGAAGACGCAGCGTTGGAAGGCCACCTACAAAGTGGACCGATGACCTGGTGAAGGTAGCGGGAAACCGATGGATGCGGGACGCACAGTAACGTTCGATGTGGCGACGCTTAGGGGAGGTCTATGTCCAACAGTGGACGTGTATCGGCTGAAAAGATGATGATGATGATGATTGGATTACTATCGATAGTCTAATCGAATGAAGCTGAATACTACTGGAACAAAATTCTCATAAAAAAAATATTTGTAAATTTTAAATACTTGGAATTTTAAATGTTCAAATACTTGGAATTTGTAGATGTTTAAATACTTTCTTGTTTTTGTTATCATATTTTCATATTTTTATTGATTGGCTTAACGTCGAATAAAATGTTAATTATATTAGATACGTTGTTAATTCTTTACTCTTTTTGTGCTTAAGGCGTATAGTCCCTTGAACCATCTGACCGAACTTATGGGAACGCAACTCTCGCACTCGCCTAGGCGGCAGTACGTAAATCTGTGCATTTATTTGCGGCCAGCAGCGCCCGGAAAGCGCTTTAAATCCATTTTCTCTGCGAGATATTGATTGATTTACATATGCAATGTTCACTTTGAAGAATATTTAACCATCAATTTTTATGTGTAAAAATGTTTCTAAAGGTCCAAGCCGTTTCGAAGGAGTAGGGAAAAGTTGCGAAAAGTTGCGAAATTGCTAAATATTTTTTTTTTTGACAAAAGTATTAATTGCACGAAAAAATCAAATATTGATATTATTGTTCATGAATCTATAATAAACATATATTTTTTTTCAAATCAATTGACCCAGCCGTTACGGAGGAGTAGGCCTCAGAAAATCACTGTTTTATGGCACTTTTCGGGCGCTTGGCCCGTGCATGCATTGCATGCCGTGAGATGATGATTACTTAAGCTTTGTTCCATCGCAATCGGTTGACTATATCGAAAGGTATACTACACTCGCTGACTGTTATGTGGTACGAAGTTCGCTGGGTTAGCTAGTCTCAAATATGTTTACATAAGTAACAGCATCCTTGTCCTTGCTACTGGCTGCATTATTCGAAGTTTTTGAACTCGTGTAGCAATGTATACTACAGTGAAAAGGCAGTTGTACGGCCAATTTTACTTCAGAAAGCTACGTGCGCTCAATGTAGAAAAGATCTGTAAAAGATTAGGTTTAAAAGTAGAATGTCTTTGGTAGTTTCTGCTTGTAGTAGTAATGAGGAAAATTCTTGTTGCTTTTTAGTGTTTGTACTGCATTTTTCTGCTGTCTTGTTTTGTTTTTTTTTTTTTGCACTAACTTGCCACATTATTTCCGATATTTGCAACTCCTGAATACCAAAATCAACAGTTGATTGACTGGTATATAATGCTTTGTTGCATTTTAAGTCTGTCTATGTATCACTACTGTTCATGAAGTTTAAATCCGTACATATAATAATGTAGATAACCATGTTATGAAATCGACGTAGAAAACTTTTATGCATTGTGTGTAACTTGATATATTACTTAAACTTTATTTCATTGCAATCGTTTGATTATATCGAAAGATATACTACATTCTTTGACTTTTAAGCGGTACGAAGTTTGCCGGGTGAATTAGTTAATAAATAAACAGTGGCGAGTTGATGACTACCAGAAAAAAAGATGTGTTACTGAAACTCGACGATTCTTTATCTACTTTGACTGCTTTCCATTCTTTTTCACTTATTACCATGTTATGGCCTGGACTGGGGCTGTACGCGAGAAATCTCTGCCACTAATCGCTTCCACGAAAACACGGTGTTGCTACACTCAAGTGGAACAGACCTCGACCGTGCTTTTCAGTTGATTTATACAACGTGAAAACTCGACATATCCTGGATAAATAATTTAAAAGTCTCGGATCTTGGGACGAAATTAATTTAAAAGAATATCGGAAGAGTATGAAAAGAAAAAAATTTTCCTGCCCCCCAAGCCAAGTTACGATCATATCGTTTAATTCTCTTTCGTCGAAAGCCTTGAGTAGGTTTTTTTATGGTGGCAAAATCATCAATGACAACCCGCGCTCTTGGGCGGAGCGGGCTTGTCATTGATGATTAGACTTCGACCCAGCTGGGCCCCTGCTGTTGCTGACAACTCCTTGAGGCACGCGGGAATAGTGCGCGCCGTCGACGATTTGGGCTCGGTCCGGACAGTTACCGGACGGTCGGACAGCGAGCTACCCAATGCTCGCCGTACGCAAGCCCGCGCCTACGGTGGCCGGAAATCGGGATCGGAATCCCGGCGGCGGCGAGAGCGCCGTTGCCTGATGCGATCGGCCTCCTCCTCTGCAAGCCACCACCACTGCCCACTCTTGGGCGGAGCGGGAGATAGTGTCAGACTCTTACTGACTAAAAGCCCACCCCGTTCCTTCTAGCCTTCATACCGGGGCTCGAGTTCTCTTTCGGATAACCCTGGCCCCAGTAGGCTTCGACCCGGCTGTGCCCCTGCTGTTGCTGACAACTCCTTGAGGCGCGCGGGAACAGTGCGCGCCGTCGACAACTTGGACTTGGTCCGGACAGTTAACGGACGGCCGGACAGCGAGCTACCCATTGCTCACTGTCCTCAAGCCAATGATCCATTTTCCCGGTCTAGTGGTAGGAAGTGTTACTGAGTAGGAATCCTATTCGTACTTGGGTTGGTTGGACTTTTGCATCTTTTTATGTTTATTTCTTTATTTGACCTTCAAGTAAAAAAGAAATAACGAAAAAAAAATTTGGCATACACACACAATTAAAAATAAGACGTGTGGCACTCGGGGACTGCCGCGGTAAAGCTTAGCACTGCATAGCATTTTTATCAACTTATGCTTGCTTATTACTTATAATTATTTATTTATTTTATTTATGCAGTATTTTTTTTCCTTTGTTTTTTTTTCTTTGATATTAATTGAAGTTACACTTTCACACATTGAATTGAATTTTGATTGATTGTTCACTCATTTGTTTTCTTATCGGTCACCACGCTCAAAAAACAAATGAGTGGGGGGTGTTAGGTTATTTTCGTTACGGAATTTCTGGATTAGGTCTCCACGCTCAAGGCCCGCGATAGAAGCTATGCAATAGCTTAATAAAATAAAAAGTTTGTAAAACCTGAGTCGTTTTACCTATGATTTTAAGTAGGTATTTTTCTTCTGATTTAGGCGGTAAAAGGTGTTCCACTACTGTTTTAGCCTCTTATTTCATGAAATTAGGCGTAAACTGATAAACATAACGTGTTAATACAAATCTTTGTTGTACGGAAATGTAAACAAAATTCGAAAAAACCAACGACTGATTGCCACTTTCCCGCCATTTTTTTTTTCTGATTAATGAAAAAATTGAAATTAATTGTAATCTTTTAAAAATAAAGTATTTTAAAGAAATAGTTGAACAAATAAATCACTTAAATTTAATATTATTTAATTAATACTTATCTTTAAGTTATTTTAATTTTATATCACGCTGTGATTGACTGGCTGTACGGAAAATTGGAACATGGTTCAATAGAAATGTGAAGATAGAACTAGTTTTTTTTTAAATAATTTGACAGCTGTCAGTTGTAAAGTAAAACTCCCTAGGGATGAAAAGTATCACTTTCAGCCCGCTCCTCATGCAACTTCAGACCTTCTTTCAGAGTATGAGTAATGAAACGTTTATTTTTCGTAAATGTATTATGTTTTGTAAAAAAGTCGTAGTACAAAAGTTGTTGTTTATGATATAATATAAATAATAATAATAATAATATAATATTCCACAAACTATCACACAACGCCGTCTAGTCCCAAGCTAAGCAGAGCTTGTGTTATGGGTACTAGACAACTGATAAACATACTTATATATTTCTAAATACATACATATTATAGATAAATTACACCCAGACACAGAACAAATGATTATGCTCATCACACAAACATTTGTCCTGGGTGGGAATCGAACCCACGACCATGATGTTAGTACATAATACAGTCCTGTAAGGTTGTTAGTGTTTTACAAATAACCCTGTATATCTCTCATTCTGAGAATGATATCGACGGTCCTGTAAAGACATGAACAAAATATCATTTTTAGGGTTCCGTAGCCAAATGGCAAAAAACGGAACCCTTATAGATTCGTCATGTCTGTCTGTCCGTCTGTCTGTCTGTCTGTCTGTCCGTCCGTATGTCACAGCCACTTTTTTCCGAAACTATAACAGCTATACTGTTGAAACTTAGTAAGTAAATGTATTCTGTGAATCGCTTTAAGATTTTCACACAAAAATAGAAAAAGAGAAATAAATTTTGGGGGTCCCCATACTTAGAACTGAAACTCAAAAATTTTTTTCATCAAACCCATACGTGTGGGGTATCTATGGATAGGTCTTCAAAAATGATATTGAGGTTTCTTATATCATTTTTTTCTAAATTGAATAGTTTGCGCGAGAGACACTTCCAAAATGGTAAAATGTGTCCCCCTCCCGTAACTTCTAAAATAACAGAATGATAAAACTAAAAAAAATATATGATGTACATTACCATATAAACTACCAACGAAAATTGGTTTGAACGAGATCTTGTAAGTAGTTTTTTTTAATGCGTCATAAATCTAAAAAAATACACTATTATTAAAACATCGATCAAAGTTACAACGAACTACAAGAACTTTTATATTATGTTATTTGCTGCTACGGAACCCTCCATGGGCGAGTCCGACTCGCACTTGGCCGGTTTTTTCTTTATTTCATTATTTACTTTGTTTAATTGATAGTATCAATTAAACTATTACATTATTTATAATGCCTACTACATTAAATAAACAATGAAATAAACAAAAAATAATATTTTGGACATGTCTTTATATACGTAGGGACCGTCGATACGCATTCCTGTAACTGACACCCAACAACTTTAGCTCTGGTTGTTCGTATACTAAACCGATTTATTACAAATCCAGGAAACACCATTCTATAAACTGAAGACTCAGAGGATCTACGAAGAATACGGAATACTCTGAAAATCTACCTAACATTACAGCTTAAATTTATTGGTATTTCCATAGAATTTACACTACGTAAGATACAGGATTAAAATTAAATATCAAAGGTGACGAAGACATTAATAAGGAAGTGCTCATATAAAATTAATAACATTATAATAGCGTTCAACACGAGAGCATTATATGTCTCACTAAATTAGCTCTAAAATGCTGGTGTTGCAGTATTTTATGCACTAAATTATGATAATAATGCCGCTGATGCCAGCATTTATTTAGTGCAATATGCGTTGGTTGGTAATTTCATGTTTTAATACTGTGCTACGGCCACAGTGTGTCAAATACGTATTATTTATAGGTTTTTATCAAAAGTTCAGACAGTAAACAGCCATAAATAAGGCACATCTTGTTTTTCGGCTTATGGTCCCTGCTTCAAGAGGCCTAAAAAGCTATTTTTAGAAGCCTTTTGGACAGATAAAAAGTAGTATTCTTGATGTTTTTCGATCTGAATTTGTTATTTTTGTTTTTATGTGTACATTTCTTTGTGATCTTTTTTCTTACCTCTTTTTGTCCCATTACAGGTCGAAGCGCCCCCCCCCCCCCAAGTCCTTCCAGACATTCTTCTCTTATCATTTATCAAACTATCACTCGTGGTAATCGTCCAGATCATCCCGCCACCTCTTTCCAGAGCCTCGACGGTGGTTTCCCTCTGCAAGATGCCACTGCGTCGCAAAGCGACTTTCCCAATGGTCTCTGTGCATGCGACTAACTAGAGCCGCCCAATCCCATTTGAGCCTGACAGCTTTTTTGGCCACGGGTTATATTTACCCGTATTTATTTAAATAAATAAATAATCGACTTTTTAGAGCATCAACTTGATCAGCCCGTATGAAGCAAAGAAGTCAAAATAGTAGGTACTTCATAGGCGGACTTAATGCCATAGGGCATTCTCAATCAGTCAACTTTTGGGTTAAACAGAGAACACTGCGGTGTCCACAACACGTTTTTTTCTTCTATTCTGTTCTGTCACCAGTCAAGCAGTCACGCTATCACGAACTTCACTGTCTTTCATATTACTCTCATCACACAATCCATCCATATTTTTGTCTTTACAGGAAAATATGATAACTCTTCAGAACCATCTACCACTTTTGTTTGTTTCTTAAATATTGAAAATCCGTACTAATATTCTGTCTGCCTGTCTGTTACACTTTCACGGTTAAACGACTGAATCGATTTGATGAAATTTCGTATAGAGGAAGTCCTAGAATGAATATATTCTACTTTTTATCCAACTTCAACTTCGACATCGCGTCCGCTTTAACCAACATTCATGCGAACGAAGCCGCTGGCAGAAACTAGTATAGCATAATCATATTAATGTTCCCACTGCTGGGACTCAGGTCTTCTCGATAAGATAAGGAATGGGCCGTAATCTACCACGCGGGACCAGTGCGGGTTGGTGAATGTCACATATCTTCGAATTTTTGGTTCTAAGACATGCCGGTTTCCTCACGATGTTTTCCTTTGCCGTTCTAATAGCAGTGGTGATGAAATAAATTACACAAAATAATGCGCCCGGCTGGGTTTGAACCCGCGATCTATAACTCGTAAATCGGGGCTGTTACCACTCGGCCACGACTGCTCTTGAACCTAGTATTTACATTAATACTTATTGTAAAATCAATATTAAACATTCAGGGAATTATTATATTTACCTTGGTAATTAATTAATCATCTGGTTGCAATCGCTTCCCAAATATAAATATTTACACGAAATATTATAACATACACTGTAGTAATATGTATTTAGGTTCCAAGCATAAATAGTTTATTACCTCTAACCAACAATCAAACAATCTACACTGGATTAGTTAATATTAGCAACTCTTGCAGGACAACAGTATTTTGTTATAAGTAACCACATATATAATAAAGCAAACCGTGAACATAACATCTTTTCTCTACCCCTCAGTAAGTGCAAGAATGTAATGCGTCGTTGGCTACTACGAATTAACTATTCCGAAACAGAAGAGATATTAAATGGTAGAACTTCATAATTACATTTACACCCTCATGAACACGTTACACTACACACCATACCAAACTCACGGGTAATTGTACAACAGTAAAAAAAAAAAATATTATTATTATTGGATTTATCCTTTTGTAGTCAGAAGTAGTTTACAAATTATTATTGTTATTAACAGTATTTTTCTTTTTATTTTGACATTTTAAATCGCATGCTTTGTAATTATTAAATTATTATTCATTAATTATCACTTACTAGACTCATACTAAATACATAAGTACATTACAAATATGTTAAATCAAATTGTATTAAATTGCACTAAATTAATTAAAATTCTATTAATTATAATAAATAGGGAGGAGGTCGCTGTCGGCTGTGTCACAGTTCATACTAGTACAGTCGACAACGTTATCTCTTATGCAGTTTGCCATTCAATATAATCTGTGAAAACTTTATACCTATTAAGAGAAATATGTAAAATTGAAAGTGTTGATTAAATAAATTATTATTATATTATTATTAGAGTTTGTTTTAATCTCATTTCAGCCGAAAGACGTCCACTACTGGACTTCCCCAAGTAGGTGCGTCTCACATTCATCGGATTCCCGCGACCTTTACCAGGTCATCGGTCAACTTTGTGAGAGGGAGGTCTACTTTACGCTGCGTCTTCCGGTGCACAATTGCTACTCTAGAACTTTTCATGCGCATCGACTATCCGTTCTGCGAATTATGTACCCTGCCCACTGCCAAACTTACAAAATGTTAATTTTAATTGTATGATTTTTCAGAATCTCCCATGTCAAACTCCTCAATATCAATTCGGATCCAGGGTTTATGGCTGATTTTAATCTATTGTACAGAAATGTGACCGAAAAAAAAAATCTTATCTTAGGTTTAGTTTTCCATTTCAATCACCGATAAATATTCTTTAGAAATTGATTTTATAATGTTATCAAAATAACAGAATTTTACAAGTCAAAATTCAAGACCCACAATAAATAGAAAGTCTAGCCACAAATTGAATTTGAGCGATTCACGTGCCCCTAAATACTTTTAACGTATGAATTTATTGAAACCGAAAAGTTTCTAATCAAATTTTCGGTTCAGCTCCAAGCCCGTCTAAAAATTTAAAAGGGTACCTTTTGATGTAACAATTGAGTTATCTTAGCTTCTTTTTTCGTAAATTAAAAGAAAATAACATACCCTTGAGCTTTAAATAATATCGCTCGAAAAAAAAAAGTTACTGCGGCCTAAGAACGCAAACGCCAAAAGAAAGACTGCAAGCGGGTTTTAGTCACTAAATCTCTAATACTCCCACTCACTCCACCCAGAGCGGCAGAAAAAAAGTATCCTTGTAGAACATTTTAACATTTGATACCTAACCCAGTGCAACATTTTAGTCAGAAGTGGTAACGAACAGTATTGTTTAAATAAATAACACTCGTCATTCTTTCAATGCTCCAAAACTATATTTTCAAAGAGTGTATATCAACATTCATAATTATTAGGAATTCAATCGTCATAAAACTGTTATTAATTCATTAAACCCCAAGCGAACGCCCGATTCGCACATCTATTGTCTCAAATTGACGGTATCTGAAAGGTTAAATCAATTTTAAAAGCTGCTTTGCGCGCGTGAAAGTAATAAGTTGGTCTAAGGCAACAAACTCCTGGAACAAAAAGTATTGTAAAAGGTATTAAAATTCTAACACTAAAATATAATCGAGTATGTGCACAACACATTAGTGTAACGCGTACCTATTCATTCGCACCCTGACTATCCCCCTAGCAAAGTTACGATCGTTTCGTTTCGATTCTCTTGCGTCAAACGCTCCAATCCTTTTGTTCTGATGTCATCTCAACGCTCAGTCACGTGGTCAGAACAAAGGAATCGGAGGCGTGACCAACTCGAAGCGTTCGACGCAATAGAATTGAAACAAACGGTCGTAACTTGGCCAGGCCTGCAGTAGCCATCTTTTACTTATACGTCCTACTGTGACAAAAGGATCGATATACCCTTCAATTTAGTATAATGTAATAACATCGTTATAACTTGTAGTCCCACCAGTATTATAACTTCGTAAATACATTAATACTCGTACTATAACGTTTCTTTGAATTCACTCGTTTGGTTACTCAACACACTTTCTCAGAAAGAGTTATTCCACAAGAGCTTTGTTTTAAAAAGTCGGACAAAAAATAATGAAAATTATTCAAATTTTTATTGCATTAAAAAGAGTAAAGTTTGACAATCGACACCGTATGTACAAAGAGGTAAAGTTTGTTTTTTGTTTGTAGGAGGTTATCTCTGTAAGTGCTGGTATGATTACTAAAACTTTCCTGACTTTTTAACTGTTTTATTCCAGAGTGACATAGGCTACTTTTAGATACGCGGGTGAAACCGCGGGCAAAAGCTAGTTATAAATAACTAGCTTTTTCCCGCGACTTCGTCCGCGTACATAAAATATAGCCTATGTCACTTAGGAATAAAGTAGCATTCTATCGGTGATAATTTTAGCAATCGGACCAGTACTTCCAGAGATTACCCCCTACATACAAACTTACAAATTTTACCTCTTTATAATATTAGTATAGATATCGGACGGAAATATATACCACGACCACGCTTACAGATGTCGATACTTTCAATATAATTTTCAATCACTTTTCGATAAAATGGCAGATCTATTTCGTTAATCTCGTCATGGGTTTTGAGTTAAGGCTGCAATCGATTCGATTGGCTCCGTATATTTTTTGCATAGCCATAACAGCTGAATTTAATGACATTATGCGATGGGGAAAAATAAATTATCTTCTTTTATACTCTTGTATTCGTCGTCATTTCAAGTAGTCTATAATAATTCTCACAATCCATTCATCATTCTTTAGTCTCAATATTCGTGATATATGTCATATCACCACTACCTTCATAAGCTTTCTCCTATACAATGCATCTGCAACCGCTCCATAAATTATTCCAACAATCTAATTACGGTCTGTTCGATAACTAAGTTACGTATCTAAGTGTTCCAACTTCGAAGCACGGAACCTCCCTAACTTTTATATAAACTATACATTACCGGGTTTAAATATATAATGACAACACTACAGGGTTTTGAAACTTTACTATTTATGCTAAGGTATAGTTTTCTTTGCACCTTAATTTGTTCTGGTAATGTTATCTAAACTAATAAAGATAAAAGATTGGCATTTTGATTGTAAAGAACAAACTCAAAAAGTACAAGACCAATTTTAAAAATTTTTTCACCAATAGAATGCTATTTTAGCACTGAGTGAGATATGGATGTGGGCGAAGCTGCTAGCAGAAGCTAGTATTATATACTCGTATTTTAGTATACTTACTACGTAGGGTACACTGAAAGTCTCTGGCCACTTACAATAAAATAATGAAGAACAATTATAGAATTCGAAAATGGAACTCTTTGAGAGCGTGTTAAATTTATTTTGAGAGACTGTCATTTGTTTATTCATTGTGACGTCCTTTTGAAAATTGTGTGTCGTTATCAAAATGAATTTAAGTCATGAACTT
Source organism: Mythimna ferrago (assembly GCA_910589285.2). Classification (NCBI taxonomy): domain Eukaryota; kingdom Metazoa; phylum Arthropoda; class Insecta; order Lepidoptera; family Noctuidae; genus Mythimna; species Mythimna ferrago. The sequence continues at coordinate 18,443,852 of OU342689.1, read as the reverse complement.
TTTCGTTTAATGATTTTTTATGATTTTAGTTGTGGCTTAAGTCAACAAGAGAGTTGCCAGAAACTTCAATTGGCATTTAGTGATGAAGCATTTAGGTTTGAAGAATTTAGACGTGGACATAATCATCTCTTTGACGAGGTACGTGAAGGTCGGCCGGCAACTGCGGTTGCAGACTCTCTAATTTGGAAACTAACTAATTAAGTGACTTGACAACTAACAGTTACAGAAAGCATTCTAAGAAGTACAAAGTCAGCAAGAGGCTAGGTCCCTTGGTATAGAAAGAAACATAAAATCCTACTTATCGCGTTTATGAGATCGAAAATTTGCTTTAAGTCAGTCAACTATAACAACGCCCCGGTGTCGCTACTGTGCGGAACGCCCGGAGGACACGGTGGAGCACACAGTGAAGGTGTGCCCCGCTTGGGCAGAGCATCGCCGTGCCCTCGTGGGGGCGATTGGTGGCGGCCATCTCTCGCGCCGGGCCTTGGTACAGGTCATGGTCCAGAGCAAAGAGGAGTAGCAGGCGGTAGCCTCCTTCTGCCAAGCAGTAATGCTAGTAAAGGAGGAGGCCAACCGTATCAGGCAACGGCGCTCACAGCGTCCCAGCCACCGCCGGGATTCCGATCCCGATTTCCTTCCGAGCAATGGGTAGCTTGCTGTCCGACCGTCCGGTAACTGTCCGGATCGAGCCAAAGTCGTCGACGGCGCGCACTGTTCCCACGCGCCTCAAAGTGTTGTCAGCAACAGCAGGGGGCCCAGCTGGGTCGAAGCCTATTGGGGCCAGGGTTAGCTCCGAAAGGTAGCTCAGCCCCGGTATGAAAGGCAAGAAGGAACGGGGTGGGTTTTTTAGTCAGTAAGAGTCTGACACTATCTTGCGCTCCGCCCAAGAGCGGGGGATGTCATTTGGATGATTTTTAACCACCAAAAAAAAGCCAACTACAACAGTTTTCAAATGGTTCCAAGTCTTACTTGAGAAAACAACTACAGTGTCGTCTCAGACCGTAAAAAAAAATCCACCATGAATCTGCATACCACACAGACTATTAAAAAAGAGTGGAGGGCCTAATACGCTTCCTTGTGGAACTCCGTAACAGATTTTTTATTATTCAGTTATTTATGTTTTCTATATGCCGGCTGACTTTAAGATAGCTTTCCAAAAGAGAGAATGTCGTACCACTAACACATATGCTTTCCAGTTTGCGCAGAAAGATGGAGCGGAATTGGTGTCAAAGGCTGAGAAATATTGGTCGATTTATTACTGATATCGTTTACGTCCCGCTCTTGTGCATAGGGGTAATAACGGATCGCTTTTGGTCTTATAGGAAAATTTAATTTCAATCCAGTTCCTGTGGGTTGGTATTCAATAACACGAACAACAAAACCGAAAAGCTGCTACATCCACTGGTCAGAACCGGCAACACAATCTGAGTTATAATAGTTTTCTGCTAAATATTTGCGTATAGTAAAATATAAACTCTGTTGACTCAATCAAATGAGTTCAGAGGGTGTGTACCCTACACCTTTTAAATAGCAACACCGTTTCAAAGCAGGAGTCAATTTGAAGTTTTGAATGTTTTGAACTGTGTAATTTAAGTTGTTGTTGACCTAACTAGGCAGCCTTGCCTAGGCTGTTTAGGTGATTTCTCTATTTGTTTTCTATAATATTCCTCTGTATTTTTTAAATGAAATTGCAACAAAACTTACCGATCCATATATGTTTTAAATAAAATTATGTTGAAAGGATCAAATCAAGTTTGGTAGTGCATTTTACTTCTAAGTTTTATGCATCGTAATTCGCCTTTTTAGTGTTCACTTACTACAAGATTGGGTTTAGTTTTAAAGTTACTAAAAAGAAACGACCTGATCACCACGTCTTTAGTGTCGAAGCTATCAGGAAGCGCATATGTATCGAAAATTGAACTATCTATATCAACTAGGCGTTTATGAGCATTTTCGAATTCCGTGACAGTTTTGGATTTTGAGCTAGATAATAACTCTAAGATCACGTTTTTGTTTTTGGGAGGTGTATAAAATCTCTCCTCTTGGTGAAACGAGAGGGACTGCCAGATGTTTACTGACTAAAACCTTTCCGTGTTGGTTCATTAGCTCTTTGCGTTCCAAGCTCGCGGAGACTCCTTCAAACAACCCCGCAGCCCTGGGATCTATAATCATTTATGCTACTAAAGCCTGGCTTAGCTCGCATCAATTGAAAAACATCTTGCGGAGCTAGGTTTTTGTGCATAGAAAAAAGAGAGACATAAGTGCAAGAGATGCATAGCTTGCCGTCCGACCATATAGTAACCGACCGGATCCAGGCGCGTATTGTTCCACGCGCGCCTGCAAGGAGATGTCAGCAACCATGGGGACAGGGCAGGGACGAAGCCTACTGGGTCCATGGGTGATTCGAAAGAGAACCCCGGAGCCCTGGAACGAAAGCAAAGAAGAAACAGAAGTAGGGTTTAGTCAGTAAAAATCTGACACGCCCTTTTACTCCGCCCAAGGGAGATGTCATTAGGTGATTATCCACCTAAAAAAAGTGCAGGAGATGTCTACATCACTATTGAGGTAATGATTTAACTTATGGTAATAATTATTACTAGGAAACTGAAAGTGAATGGATAGTTAATTTAAAACCTACACACCCTCTAACACACATACACTCACAATTTCACTTTATACACCCAGAGGACATTTACCATTTATTTTATTATTTTTTATTATTATTATTTTTTTTTGTTTAAATTATTTAAAAAATTTCTCAAATATCTTGAATTCGTACTTGCACCCAGCTCCAGGGTTTGAGGCACTGCGTGCCGAAATACAGGCACCTAACCTAGTTCGGCAGTAGATGCAAAATTAAGCACAATTGTGACTGTTTTAGTTTTAATCTTAATTGTTTATAGACAAATTGTGTAAACATGTATTTTACTGGTGTAATAAATTACTATTATTATTATTATTACTTATATCTCGCTAAAATTCATAAGATTCCGCTACACATCATCATACTATTCCACTAAACAGCGTTTCACAGCTTAGCTCGCTACTCACCCTACGATAACAAAAGGGATCCTCACACAACTTTGGTGAAAATAGTCACACATTTGAACCACGTCGCCACACATCGTCACACCGTCTACTACCTCGCACATTTCGATTCTCGATATTGCCCTTTTCTAGTATCTATGAGTGTGGGAGCGGGCATTACGGTCTGATAAACTCTATCACGGTTATATTAATACGTCTGTTCGACTTTTGATTCTTCAAAATAGAAATTGTCAATGTAGTAAACGATCTATATATCATAACTGATACACATACTTTGTATCATATTGTATCAATCAAGCTTAAAGAAGGTTACTAAAAGGTCAAGGCGTCGAGTGTCGTTATCTCGAACCATCTAATCAAAACAAATCGATAAACGAAACTAATTAACAACTTCTTATTTTAACGATTCTTCGAGATGACGAAACATTTTCATTAATATTTATTTGCAACTCTTTATTGACGAGTTTCTTTTCAGATGTTCGCAGTAAAAGGAAACTCAAAAAGTTCAAGTATTCACGAACTTCGCAACACTAATTGCATCTGCTCACAAACTCGAATTTGGACTTTTAACGAATATTGCTGTTCAAGCTGTTCTTAAACTCAATAAACAAAAATGTTTTTGGTCAAAATCTTTTATGAAAAGAAAAAACTGTATTACTCATAAATAATTTTGTTTCCCTACAGCCTCGGGTCATTGTTTTTCTTTTCAAAAAAGTAAAGGATAAAGTCCATAATGATATTTTCGTTGTATTTATTATACAAAAGATAAAATGTGGCTTCGTTTAAATCGTCACACATTCGCGGAATGTTCGTCCTTAAATTAAAAGCCCTTGATTGTGTTTATGTAATCGACCTAATGAAAATACTTGAAGAGAGCAAAAACTGAAGTACTGAACATAAATTCACGCTATATTTCAAATTAAATTAGGGTTTTTGTGTAGATCCCAGGACATTAGCTGGAGCGTCACTTGACCGAAGGTAATTTTTGACCCTCATTTGTTTGAGGCACGGGTCACATTATTTGTGAATCCGATGTACAGAGCGTATTAGTTACATCTACCTCAATGGAAGGCTGAATTGATTTTAGTTACCTAATTAATTGGTCGAATAAAGTTTTGGGATCATAGGATATTTGGGCATTGTTATATTTATTATTAACTAGCTTCTGCCAGCGGTTTCGCCCGCCATACTAACTTTGATTCCCGTTTCATCCCCTTAGGAGTTGAATTTTTAAAAATCCTGTTTAACACTAAGACAGGATTTTTTGTCTGTATCATTCAAGAAAACCTTGTGCAAAATCTACTCTCCTAGTCCCAGCAGTTTCAGCCATGGGTTGATATATGTTAGCTAGTCAGCTTTTTCCTAAGAACAGATGAGTCGCCATTTGTAAATTTTTGACAGTCGTTACGAGTAGAGCCAGAAAATCTCCACCAGTCTTATCAAGATGTGAAGTGTTAGTTGATTGTAGCGGTAAGGTAGGCAGTCTTTCTTTATGAAAAAATTATATATAGCTGATTTCAGTTCAACTGAAACCAATCCCAAGCTGATTAGGAAAAGGCGAGAGAGATCATGATCATTTGCAATTATGAATAGGTACTATAGATACCTATACTTTTATAAGGGCGCCTTCCGCGCGACTGCAAAACTGCTACCGCGCTACTTTGTTGTTACATTTATTAAAAAACGCGTGACTGCTGCACTCCATCCGCGCTGCTGCTGCGCGTATTTTTTATATGGAATAATAAAGTAGCACGGTGGCAGCGTTGCAGCCGCGATGCCGTTGCGGCTAATTTGAAGGCGCTTTTAATATTATGTGATTTTAAGACCAATTTTATAAAGTATGCTTAAAATTTAACCGCTACTACCCAACTCTAGTTCTAGTATTCATTAAACTTTCTCCAACTAGTTCTAACCACTCTAAAATTACGTACAGTTTTGAGTAGCTATTATTGGATTGTACTTGATAACTTTGATAGCATATAAACTGTGAAACATTTCGTTTATAAACTGCTAGTATACAACCCATAAAATTTAGTGTACGAATCATATAGTTCTGTGACAAAGTTAGAGCGATTTAATACAGTTTATTTCGACAGAAACAGCGCTTGAACTGAAATATAACCAGTTTAGGAATTAAAGTGCAGTTAAAATTAAAATTTGATTTGTTTTTCCAGTGTATTGAGGTTTACTGTGGAAATATTTGAAAATGTTACCGTAGCTCTGGGACGTTAAAATCTACTGAAGGAACTCGTGCATTTTTAATTGGATAATCATCCGATCACTTCTCCCTTTTTGGGTGGAGCGGGAGGGCGTGTCATATTTTTGCTGACTAAAACCATACCTGTGTCCTTCAGTTGACCTTTGCGTTCTAGGATTACGGGATTTCTTTTCAGAAAATCCCCACGGTACTAGCGAGCATCAAGCCTGTCTCTTTGAGGAGGGTGTGGAACACTACGCGCTGTCGACGACTTGGGCTCGGTCCAGTCGATTACCGGACGGACGGAGGGCGAGCTGCCCTTTGTTCAACCTCCGCAAGTCCGCGTCTATAGTAGCTGGTAGCCGGGGAAGGGGTCTTGGCGGCTGCGGCCTGAGGACGTCCATCTCCTCGCGCTTTTTCTTCGCTAACATATGTAACTGCTTCTCAGAAGGAGACGACCGCCTGCAATTCCTCCTCCGGACCGTGGCCTGAACCAGGGCACCACGCTTAAGATCACTGCCGCCCAACATAGCACCAGTGGCACCAATGCGTTATTTTGAATTAAATATCGCAGCAAATTTAAAAAATGCAGCCTTTATGGACTGACAATGCCGACCAACCGACCGCATCAGGCAACGGCACTCAGGACCCAGCCGCCCGCGCCCCCGGGATCCCGATTCCAAGTTCCAGCCACCGTAGGCACGGGCTTGCGGACGGCGAGTAATGGGTAGCTTGCTGTCCGACCGTCCGGTAACTGTCCGGATCGAGCCCAAGGAAATGAATTTTGATTGAGAGTGTCGAAATACGCATTTTTTGCGTCATAAACGCCCATGTTCTTTCTTCGATAACTCAGAAGTTTGGTTTTTACAGTGTCAAGGGATAACAGACCTGAATAAATGATTTTTTAAATTTTACCTCGACACTTCCAAGCGTTCTCAAGATAAAAGATCTGTTGTGACTTATTTTTAGTAAGTGTGATAATAAGGGCATTTTTAATATCACGTGTTTTTGATCACGCTTGCGGGATTACGCCAACGCATAACCCCCACAAATGTCCAATTTCATTCAAGTATTTATCGTAATGCAAGGAATACGCACGCGGCCACCCTTTATTTTTGCATTTTGGAATTTTCTGCATGCGAAGTGACGCGGAGCGAACTCACTTGCGTGATAAAATCCGCACGATATTAAAAACACTCTAAGTTTTGTAAATGAAAAACAAACAAAACTCACCTATAATTTATGATTCACTTTAATTTTAGAAAAATGTAGGTAGTATAAACTACAAAAGCTTAGTAAAGCTAACTTGATCTAGTTAAAGTGAAAAACAAACCCATTAGTACAACGAAAAAATACAACTCCATTTTGTTTCACAGAAAAAAAAGTAATAGTAAGATACAATGATTCGTCTTTTCTGTTTTTTAATATTTCAAAGTTCTAAATAAGATGCGATGAAATGTTTTACTTTAAACCAGGGATGTTATGGATATGAAATTTCGGATACGGATTGGATACGGATATAGAAATGATTATTATACCGGTTACGGATACGGATACGGATATGAAATTATTTCGGATTATCCGTTAGTTTCGGATAATTTCGGTTACGGATATTAGATTTTTAAGGAATTTCAGAAGTCAAATATAAATACATACTATTTACTACCATACTATTTATATTTTACGACGCGACACGTTATGACAGGCTGTCATTACTTGTCGCAATTAGGCTCCGCCCCTATCCGATATTATCCGAAACTTTTATTTCGGATTTGGTTACGGTTATGGATATTATTTTATATCGGATATCCGATAGTTTCGGTTACGGTTATGGAGCTCCGTAACATCCCTGCTTTAAACTAAACATAATTTAAAAAACTGGGCAAGGGCGAGTCGGATTCGCGTGCTGAGCATTCCGTACAAACTTGCCTATGAAAACAGTTACAGTTACAATTACCGAATTGAGTCACGAAGATTTTTCCGAATCGCAATTTTTTTTTTTTGTGTTTCGTAGGTTTACGACTTTACTATTTTCAGATTTATTCGTATGTCTGTACTATGAGACCTAGCTTTACGCCAAACTTCAGGATTCTAGGTCAAAGGATTGATGGAATTTTGATTGAGAGTATCGAAATACACGTTTTTTGCGACATAAATGCCCATGTCCTTTCTTCGATAACTCAGAAGTTTGGTTTTTACAGTTTCAAGGGATTGCAGACCTGGATATATGATTTTTTAATTTCACCTCGATACTTCCAAACGTTCTCAAGATGAAGGATCTTGACAGACAGAGAAACACCACATGGAACAGACAAATGGTCAAGAAAGGGTATAAGGGTTCCGTTTTTTCCTATTGAGGTACGGTAAACTAGAAAAAAATATTTATAAAGCAATGTCGAATATTTATGTCAAACTAGCTTTTGGCCGCGGCTTCGCCCGCGTGGCATTAAAATAATAAAAGGTAGCCTATGTTCTTTTCCATGTCAAAGGCTATATGCATGCCAAATTTCATCCAAATCCGTTCAGCCGTTTTTGCGTGATTAAGTAACAAACATCCAAACATCCACACTTTCACATTTATAATATTAGTTAGGATTACGGCAGAGCCAGAAAAAAAGGTTTCACATATTTCACGCCTTTCAACAAACAGATAAATAATACCTTCTGCTATTTTAGGCATTTTGTCTATGCTTACGTGGTCGATGGCGCGTAGTGTTCCACCCACGCCTCAAAGAGATGTCAGCAAAACCGTAGAGGCCCAGCAGGGTCGAAGCCTATAGGGGCCATGGGTTTACTTCTGAAAAGGAAACTGGTGTTCCTTGAACGCGAAGAGCAACTGAAAGAACATAGGTGTGGTTTTAGTCAGTTAAAGTATAACACGCCCGTCCTTCCCTCCCTAAAGTGGGAGAATTCATTAGATGATTTCCCCCCTTAAAAATACAGTTTCAAATAAAACACTTTGTGACAGACATACTGACACTAAAGATACGTAAGTAAATACTCTGTTTTGACACGTAATACCGAAACTTTTCCCCGGGCTTAATAGGGATTTGCCACGACGGATTATGACAAAGTAAATATGTACCTTCTTTCGGCTTAGTTATACGGGAAACAAATAATAGACTTAATTGGCTCGTGGCGAAAACGGAAAGTTGATGGATTTTATTTTGTTATATACTCCATTTATTTTTAGGAATAAAGTAAGTACATTAGGCCACATTGTTTTGATGTCCATTTCAGGTCTAGGATCGGTAGCGGTGATCTCTCGCGCCGGGCCTTGATACAGGCCATAGTCCAGTCCGGAGCAAAGAGGACTGGCAGGCGGTCGCCTCCTTCTGCGAAGCAGTAATGCTAGCAAAGGAGGAGGCCGACCGCATCAGACAACGGTACTCAGGCTCCAGCCGCCGCCGGGATCCCGATTCCAATTTCCGGCCACCGTAGGCACGGGCTTGCGGACGGCGAGCAATGGGTAGCTTGCTGTCCGAACGTCCGGTAACTGTCCGGATCAAGTCCATGTCGTCGACGGCGCGCACTGTTCCCGCGCGCTTCAAGGAGTTGTCAGCAATCGTAGGGGCGCAGCTGGGTCGAAGCCTACTGGGGCCAGGGTCTGTTTCCGATAGGGAGGCTCGGCCCCGGTATGAAAGGCAAGAAGGAACGGGGTGGGTTTTTAGTCAGTAAGAGTCCCGCTCCGCCCAGGGACGAGGAATGTAATATGGATGATGTTAACGCACCGAAAAAAAAATGTAATTTTTTGACATTATTTTGCATTTTTTTGGCATTGAATTATTAGTTAAGTACATATTATTACTGTTGGTGTTCCTAGTTTTTAAGTACTCGTATTAATATTCGCACACAGTTTTAATTGTTCTTGAATAAATGAATCAAAGTAAATAAATCAATCATACCCCTAAAAGCGGTCAATGAACAAAATAAATTTTAGAAAGCTTTCATATCATTTTGAAATCATATTATTTCTACATAAAAGAAACTAACATAAAACTCATCATTTTACCATTCAGTATTTTTACATAATATCATGTTTCTTATTACTTTGGGCTTGACGTAAATCTGACCTTTCTTTCATCCAGTAGATCTGGGTCCAAATCGTTTAGCCCATTTAGGCTAGACTGTAAAGGATATGATATTTTCATATTATGATAATAAAAGAAAAACACAAAACATTTTTATATTTCAGTCGAAAGGAACACGTGTAGTCTGGTCAAAATTATTTAAATAAAAGACTTGAGTTCAAGGCGACTTATATTACCATTTTATGACATAATATCACGCCGATACGGTCTGAAGGATTAAGCAGATATGTACAGTTATTTCATTCTGATGCTTCAGTAGAGCAGTGGCAGCCGAGTGGTAACGGCCCCGACTTACGAGTTGTAGGTCGCGGGCTCGAACCCAGCCAGGCGCATTACTTTGTATAATTTATTTCATCACCACTGCTCTCAAAACGGTGAAGGAAAACATTGTGAGGAAACCGGTATGTCCTAGAACCAAAAATTCGATGACATGCAACATTCACCAACACGCACTGGGCCCGCGTGGTGGATTACGGCTCATTCCCTCTCCTAGAGAGACTGGAGTCCCAACAGTGGGAACATTAAAAAGGCTGGTGATGATGATGATGGTGCTTCAGTCAATTTACTATCATACATTTACTGTACGAGAAATCTCGTAGCTAACATCTTCATTAACCAAGTAAACTAACAGTGCCCCTATACGATATAATTCATACTTAGGACCAGCAATATTAAAACTTTTATTTGAGTTTATTAACGGCCATAGAGATGCTACGATACATCACGTATGTAGCACTTAAGAAGAAATCATGTGCGAGATATTTCGTAGCTGGTATTAAATATTTTGAAAACAGAAAAAAGAATATACAAAAATAGAAATAAATTTAAAAAAAAAGTATAATAACATTAATTTTGTCGTTTGTTTTACAAAGTCCAGACATACAAAAGTATTTTCAATGTTTTTCAGATGTTTGCAGTAAACTCCCTACCAAATCGTTGAATATGGGTCACTGTACCAGGATACAAAGTTTTATCTAGAAAATATCTTCTCGTGACGTCTGCATAGTGACGTCATCCCTACCGCTATTCGCACTATTTTATCGCGTCAAGCTATTGAAGATTCACGGTCCTCAATCAAGCACCGACAAGCGCTATCCTCAAAATTTACGAGCATTTTCACGCGAGAGCTGCAGCGCTAGGTCCTTGCTTTTCTACTGCGGTAAGTAAACAGTAATGCGGGCTTATGTTTCAATCTATTTAAGAGAAAAATATGTTTCACTTTGAAATATAATTAAGCGCTGTTTTCTAGGTAAAGTAAAGGGCAGTGGTGGCCGAGTGACAGCGGCCCCGTCTTTCTAGTTATACGGGTTCATACCCAGCCAGGTTCATTACTTTGTGTAATTTATTGCTCTAAAAACGGTGAAGGAAAACACCGTGAAAAAACCGGCATGTCCTAGAACCAAAAATTTGAAGACATGTGACTTTCACTAACCCGGACTGGGCCCACGTAGTGGATTTCTGCCCATTGCCTCCCTTAGGAGGAGGCCCGAGTCCCAGCAGTTGAACATTAAAAAGGCTGCATATGCTATAGTAAAGAGATATTTACTGGTGATATATGTAAGTAATTTGGTGATACCTACTATTTTGAACACAATACCATTATGGTTCCCTATGGATGATGCGTGACTAGTATGAGGATGAGGATCTTTATCCACCTCGTAACAGCTTGGTAGAGCTGTCTCATAAATGTGCTTGCTTGGAACTGTGTAGTATTTATTCTGTTCACTTCTAAAATCACTTATACCACCGATTAATCCATATTTAGCTTATGATATATTTACCTACATTCTTACTAATACCTGACGAATTATACTATATTTACTAAACAACTAAACTTATAATAAACTGAATACAATAGAAAAAATTAAAAAGAATACAATGCTATTGTCTACATTTCTTCAGATCTCTCCTTTCGCAGGTCTGCTGGAAGAAATTTCTTTTTGAAATAAACAGTAACTTTGCACAATTTTTAATAATAAAAAAATAAAAATAAAAGTCTTAAATTTCAAACAAAGTCCATAGTTAGTGTTAGCAAAAACGATACATTATAAATAAATAAAAAATGCAAACTTAATAGAAACACATGTAAAAACGTGTACAAAAAGGATTCACTGGGCATGAAACAAAAATCATTCACGCCGCTATTATCGGTAATAGTGCCCAAAACATTAAAAAATAAATAAAGATGGAATGTTTTTAGGGAGACATTATTATATCAGATGAATACTAGTTTGACTTGGGTAGATACAACATCTATATAACAGTATATCAGCAAAAGTATTATTTGACAAGCCAGAAATTTAATTTCGTATGTATTTATAGTAATTTGGTAGACATAAGTCAAGATAACACAAACTATGTAAGTATTTACAAACCACAAAGGAAAAAATCGGACAAGTACGAGTCGGACTCGTGCAATGAGAGTTCCGTACAAACTTACCTAAGTAAAACAGTTCAATTTCTGAATTGAGTTCGGAAGGTTTTTTCGAATCGCAAAAATAGTTTTTTTACACCACCTGCTCGATAATGTCGTTTTACACGTCATACAAACCTCACTTAAAGCAAGTCATTATATGCCTAGGGAGATAATGCAGTATGGCCGATCCCTAGGGAATAATGAGATTTGAATTTGGAGCATCGAGAATCGTCAACATTGTGAATTAAAATGTAGGCGCATCAAACAAGTTGACTCGAAATTCAAACCAAAGAGTATGTAATCACTATGATTCAAACTGGCCACTAACAAAAAAAAGAAAATAGAATAAAACGTGCGTACATACTGACGACACGGGAGCATTATAGAAAATTGAAACTATAGAATCTTGGAGTAGTGAATTTTGTTTGTTTGATGAACTTGTAAATATAATACTTATATTTCTCTAATATATGATTTGGTCGACCAAATTGTCTTTTAATTATCTCACAGATGGTGTAAAAAGTAGAGTATGCAACACGGGGATAAAGCTGTCTTTGTCTTGGGCGGCTTAAATTCCTCACTTCACTCAGGTTTCTTTATTAACTCCCTCGCAATGCTCGGGAGTTAATTTTATAAATCCCTCACTATCGTTCGGGATTAAAATCAGCAACCTTCGTTTCGTTCGGAATTCAACATGCCGCCCGCGGCTTAAAGACACTGCTTTATCCCCTAGTCACATAAACTACTATTTTTTCTGTGACGTAAGTACATAGAACAACGGCGAGTAAATTGATTATGAAATTATATAAGTACTTCCTTGTATAAGTTACCAAGATATATACCAACGAAATAATTGACTTTGTTTTATCTAATCAAGATTATGGCCAGTCTAAGGACTGCAAAACAAGTCGTCATAATTGGAAACTTTGAATGGAATTGACTAGATTTTTAACGAAAATAAATAATCAGTTAGCTTAGTTTTTTTTGCTACTGATATAAATCTTGGTCAAGTAACATAATATGCTATGATTTATGTATTGATAATAAACACTTCGGAAATACACTTCCGCATTAAATAATAAACATAAAAATAAAAATAACTGTTTGTGCTTAGAATATAGTGGTTAAAATGACACAATATGTGATGTTGTCACAATAATAAATACAATATCGAGAATCACACCACCAGAAAAAGCATGGTATTAGACATTTCAATAGCCATCCAGCCAGCCTAAAGTCATAGAGAAAAAGAAAACATAACATTTGACATAACATATTGTTGTTCGTTAAAAATGTGTTTTTAAAATTCGTAAGGAGGTACGTAGGTATTATTGAGATAATATACGTAATCTCACCAACTTTAAACTGGAATATCTTTATTACATGGGATCTAATTAGTAATGTCTAAAACAAAATTGTCTATAAATTTAATCTGTATACTTTTGTATATTTTTCATCACAAGACGCTAAAAAAATATGCCAGCAAAATGTTGTTCAGGACTTCACCGTGATCCTTTACAGTTTTCAGATTTTTTCCTACACTTGTACTATGAGATTTTGCTTCATGTTTTTCAGGATTCTAGATTAACGGGAAGTACCCTATGAATTTTAATACCCTTGAGAGTCGAAATATACGTTTTTTGAACGACCGTATCTTTTTTTTCGTCAACTCAGAAGTTTGATTGTTCTACAGCTTCAAGGGACCGCAGACCTGAGTATATGGTTTTAATTTCAACTCAATACGTTTATGCGTTCTCAAGATAAAGGATATTGACAGACAGACAGACCGACAGACAGACAGATGGACAACAAAGTGATCTTATAAGGGTTCCGTCTTTTCCTTTTGAGGTGCGGAACCCTAAAGTCGGTTACTCAATTGTATCTAGGTATTAGTGTGTTGAGTTGACTTCTTCACTTGTGCGAGGCCCCTCTGGATGTGAGGCAGTAGGCGAGGACTTATTTCGCCCACGACTCGCTACGGTACTGTTCTTATGTCTATAGCTGCTGCCAGTCAGCGGCTTCGCCCGCTTGATAGCAGAAATTTAAACCAAAGGAACACACTCCCGGAATAAAAAGTATCCTATGTGCTATTTAGGGGCATAGTCTACCCGTGTACTTCATCGAGATCCATTTAGTAGTTGCGTGAAAGAGTAACAAACATACATACAAACTTTCGCGTTTTTTTATATATAGACTAGCTTCTGTGAGCGGCTTCGTCCGCGTAAAATTTGGTTTCTTCATACAAACTTTGAACTGCCTTTTTGCCTTCTTAGAGGTGGAGCTTCTTAAAATCCGTTCTTAGCGAATGTCCACACCTTATAAGGAATCTACCTGCCATATTTTAAGTTAGTAGGTGTTATAGTTTCTGAAATTTCGTGATAAATAGTGAGTGGTATTTCAAAGTCAAAGTCAAAGCATTTATTTCAAATAGACCATTTGCAGGCACTTTTGAATAGTCAAATGTCGGTCAGTCCAAGAAAAGTGAAGCTAAATAGCACGTTCCAAAGCGTAGATCTCTTTGGAGAAGAACGTGCATGAATCTCCATGGACACATTTTTTAAATCATATTATGTGTTACATATTATAATGCTTGGTTATATATTTCGCTTTTATATACTCGTATATTATTAGCTAAACCTGCAGGTATTTAACCTATTTATACATACCTGTAATACAATATTATTATAGTTTAATAGCTGTCTAAATAGAATATTAGATACGTCTCCGAATTCTAAGTCTAAACAATACCTGTCATTTACAAACAAACAATACCTGTGACGCATAGTCTATAGTAATGGGATGACGAATGAACTTTAACGTTTTCTGGCTAACAAAGCCTAATGTGCCCTCGATTTACGTCCTTTGTCTTAATCTAGATATTACATATTATGGCCGGGCATCGTACCCTGAAACTAGAATGCGTAGGTATGTCCTACAGACCTATGTATGCGTACTAAAGAGGCTAACGGGATACCTAACGGTGCGGAAGACTAGATCATAAAATGTAGCAGGCATGTTGTAAAATCGGACATTTTGGAATGTTTTAGTTTTGTTATTTTATAGAAGGATTTTTTGGAACACAGAACAGGATTGTTCTTACCATGATTTGATCAAGTCTCGCAAGTATATTTTTTTTTCTGTGGTTAAAAATCATCCAAAGACATCCCCCGCCCTTGGACGAAGCGGGAGATGAACTCAAGGATACTATGCTGGTTCAATCAAAAATGTGTAGCATTAAATTTCCTATGTGTAGCCACAAGATGGGCTAAAGTGGATTGACTGAGAGTGTAGAATCTTAGATGATCTACTCACGTCAAGTGTTATGACTAGTTCATTCGTGAGTAAATATTCGCGTTTGATATCTTTCATTATATCTGTTAATCTCTTAGCTGACAGTTTTAAGGCGCGTTTCCACTGAATTTGAGCTAGGTGGAGTGGAGTGGAGAAGATCAATGAAAAATGGTAAATATTTCCATTGAAGCGGAGTGGTGCGAAGCGGTGCGGAATTAATTTGAGCTACCCTCTGCTTCGTGCTATCCGCTCAGTAACGCTGCTTTCTCGACCCCGTTCTGTCCAGCTCAGGATCGCTCAGCTCCACTCCGCTCCACTTACACTGTTTCCATGGATACGGAGTGGAGATTTCGAGCATTGTGATTTGTGACAGAAGATGTTCGTCTGTGGAAAAGCACCTTAAATCTTTAATTATTTATGTATAGGTACATAAGTGTATCTGTAGCTGACGTATAACAATAATCTATCACGGCTCTTAATATTTTACTTTGATTTTTTTCAGAATGTCGATTTCTATTGTTAGCAGTTTTCAACACCTGGATCCCGTAAGTCCAGATTAACAAAGCTCCTATTTTACGAAGAAATAAATAAATGGGGGCTGCGTGGCACTAAGTCTGATACGGAAATACAATTAAATATGGCGAGGGCGAGCTCGCGCATTTTTCCGCACTAGTGCGGGAAGCAGTAAATTTCGTCCCTAAAAGTGGTAATAACAATATTTTTGTTCCTAAAAAATGCCGTTTAAATACAAAATGTTACAGGTAGATTACCTACCTTTAAATATGGTTTAAAAATGTATTGTTTAAGTTTGTTAAATAACCCTATCTACTGGTTTCACACAGTTACTGCGACATAGCTCTGAGGCGGTATGAGCGAGCTAGTGCTATGTTTGTCGCATAAAAGATACGTCTTTTTGTTCGATCTTTGTAAGTATACGAAGTAAAGAGATTTTTGCATCGCTAGTAAATCAAAAGCTATGTTGCAAGCAATACTTTGTCACAGTCACGATGTAATAACTGAAGTACTGGCTAGTATAAGGGGAAGAGAGGGCAAGATGGAAGGAGTAGACAAGATGGAAACTATCTGTTAATCTCGAACCGGGAATCGAAGCGCCCGAGTCCACATGCACACAGAGGTAGGTGGCCACCTAGTATTTACTAATGACAGCTCAATTCGGCTCGCGCCATCTAACGATATTTGCACGTACTTCTTGTTTTCGCGGCAAAATATTACGCAATTGTAGCGACATCTATGGCGCCACATAAGAACTAGGAAGAAAGTACGAAATCCTGCATCGCGCAATCAAAGTTCTCCGCGCGATTTGAACATATACGACAGCCCAAAATCATCTATCGGGCAGTCGCCCACCAGACTATAACACCTGTCTTGTCGGAGGATCCTCTCTTTTCAACGGAAGTTTGCGGGACTTTGCTCTCTGTTCCGCATACCTCCAAACTGGTGACCCTCGACAAAGAACGTCAGCGCAGCCTTCGTGCAGCTACTACTTCGTGACGTCATCATCACTTCCTCAAGCTTTCGAGCAGCGAGCCATACAGCCAGCACCCACGGCTATAGAGGGTATCCTGACCACCAACATGCCTACCTGGTCATACCTGGTCATCACCTTCAGCCTCATCAGCGACCTTGGCTTGGCACACCGCACCTTCGGCCAGTCACATGAAGAGCTATGAAGAACCTCTCCTGGTCGACGCCAGCAGTCAAGCCCTACGTCGCACAGCACCGCTCCGACTCACTGGAGCCAGCAGCACTACTCCGACTCACTGGAGCCTGCAGCATCATCCCGACTCACTGGGACATCATCACCCCGACTCACTGGGGCATCATCCCGACTCACAGGGATAGCAACACCCCGACTCACTGGAACTGTCTGCGGTGATGCCCATCACCGCAGACAGTTCCGACTCACCGAGAACTATGCGGCATCGGTTCCGACTCACTGGAACCAACCTACGCTGGCCTGGCGCGCATCAAGAACCATCGATCTCCGATCTCCGGAGGGGAGTGATATAGCGACATCTATGGCGCCACATAAGAACTAGGAAGAAAGTACGAAATCCTGCATCGCGCAATCAAAGTTCTCCGCGCGATTTGAACATATACGACAGTCCGAAATCATCTATCGGGCAGTCGCCCACCAGACTACAACGTCTGGTCGGAGGATCCTCTCTTTTCAACGGAGGTTTGCGGGACTTTACTCTCTGTTCCGCATACCTCCAAACAATTATTGGATTTCTGTGATACAATTATTTAAACAAGGTAAGTAATATTACTATTACGCTTTAATATGAAGGATCTATTGGAGATAGGTTGTGTGAATTGATATTTACATAAGAGAAATAATAAAGCATTTTTTACGTATTCAAATTATTATTGGGAAGAGGCATTTGGGCAAGATGAAAAATTGCGCTTTAGGGCAAGTTGGAAGAGTTTACATCTTATCCAAGCTTTTATTTTAACTTCTGTTTTCCATTTTCAAGCCTAACATTGTTATTTTTTATTGTTTTTAGATGATAAATAAGTATATAAGGAAAAGTAATAGAGGTTCTTGGACTGAAAAAACGATGTAGATGGCAATGAACAAAGTTTAAATTACAACAATAAGCTTGGCATAAAGAAAATGGAGTTTTTAACATAATTAAATGAAAAGAAATAGAAAAAAAAAATGTACAAAATTTAGATCTCTTCACAGAATGATATGTTCTGTGTATTAATATGTGGTACCGTCCACAGGGCTACAGAAGAAAGGTACAATATCCAGCATGTAATGGTTGGGCCCATAAATTGTGTACCGACACAGATGATTGCAGTTTTATGTGTGTGAACTTTAAAATGTAGTGATTTCTTATACATTCCATTGCCCGAACAACCTTTCCATTCTGTCCTCAGGGTAAGGGCAAGATGGAATTTTGGCCTTTTTTTTTAAATTCCTCTTAAAAAAAACCTAAATATTATTAATATTTTTTAGTGGCTTAATTTTGTAACTATATAACATCTTTTTCAAGGCTGATTAAAATAAAAGATTTATATTACGTTCTTTTATGTTTTTTCTATCATAAATATAAGACTTCCATCTTACCCTCCCTTCCCCTATCATCTTGTAGTTTATGATTTGAACATCCCAGAAAATGAATTTTGGCTAATCCTTTTTTTTAAGTGGGAAATCTTCTAATGCCTTCTCGCGCTTTAGGGCAGAGCGCAAGGGCGTTTCAAACTTTTACTGAGTAAAACCCACGTCTATGTTTCTTCTTTGCCTTGCGTTTCAGAACTCCAGGTTTCCCTTTCAGGACAAACTCATAGCCCCAGTAGGCTTCAGCTCAGCAAGACCCCTACTATTTAACTGGCTTCACTTTGAGATGCGCGTGAAACACTATGTACTGTCGACGCCTCGGGACCGGTCCGGACGATTACCGGACGGGCAAACAGCGAGCTACCCATTACTCGCCGTTCGCAAGCTCACACATAACGTATCCATACCATTAACTTGATAATACGATTCCACAATCCTTTGGTGTAAATGGACTGTGACTAGATATATTAGGTCTTCCCCACATTTTTAACCGCTTATTTTTTGGCTTAACACAACATACTATTACATAGCTACATAATTGTATAACAAACTCCCTGAAGATTTTACGGCGGCTTACCAAAAGGTTTTAGTTACTCAAGAACAAACAAAGTTTAACTAAAGTCTTTAATAACGAGAAACCTAAAATAATCGACAACTAATGTCTCAAAGGAATAACAGTTTTATCCTGTTATTCCTTTGAGACAATAAAAAGCTTTCTGGCAGTTTGTTTTTTTTATAAATGATTTGAATTTATTGAGGCTAAGTTCTTGAATATGACTGGAAAGTTTATTTTTAAAGTTAAACTCTGCATTGGCATCCGAATGAGTCTATAATTATTTTCATTTTTTGAGCTTGGTTCCAGGAACCACAAATTTGTATTTTTAGGGTTCCGTAGTCAACTAGGAACCCTTATAGTTTCGCCATGTCTGTCTGTCTGTCTGTCCTCGCTTAATCTCTGTGACCGTTACCCCCCTATATGTAAAGTGGGAAGTGATTTTTTTTTTAATTTTAACCCTAACGTGTGATATAGTGTTGGATAAGTATTAAAAAACCGGCCAAGAGCGTATCGGGCCACGCTCAGTGTAGGGTTCCGTAGTTTCCCGTCCGTCACAATAAGTGTACCCACTTATGAGTTAAAAAAAATGCATATACGATTATACTACAAACTTAGTCCAGAAATTTTTTTGTAGAACCCTTTTGTCTTTTTTGTACAAAAACTGTTCTTTCCATCAAGTTCAAAATAATTTTCCTAGAAAGTCCTTATAAAGTTCTACTTTTCAGATTTTTTTGATATTTTCTAAACTTATGGTTCAAAAGTTAGAGGGGGGGGGGACATTGTTTTTTACTTTTGGAGCGTTTATTTCCGAAATTATTGACATTATCAAAAAATGATTTTAGTAAACCCCTATTCATTTTTAAATACCTATCCAACGATATATCACACGTTAGGGTTGAAATTAAAAAAAAATCACTTCCCACTTTACATATAGGGGGGCTACCCTAATAAAACATTTTTTTCCAATTTTTATTTTACCACTTTGTCGGCGTGATTGATATACATATTGGTACCAAATTTCAGTTTTCTAGTGCTAACGGTCACAGGGATTAAGCGAGGACGGACAGACAGACAGACAGACAGACGGACAGACAGACATGGCGAAACTATAAGGGTTCCTAGTTGACTACGGAACCCTAAAAATGAATAGGGGTTTACTAAAATCATTTTTTGATAATGTCAATAATTTGGGAAATAATCGCTTCAAAAGTAAAAAACAATGTGTGTGGCCTCTAACTTTTGAACCATAAGTTTAGAAAATATGAAAAAAATCTGAAAAGTAGAACTCTTTATAAGGACTTTCTAGGAAAATCATTTTGAACTTGATGGGAAGAAAATTTTTGACAAAAAGTTTGTACAAAATAATTTCTGGACTAAGTTTGTAGTATATAGTCTAGTCAAATTAGGTCATTTTTTAATAAAGATTGGATTAAATTCTCTGGAGAGGCAAAAACGTTTCTGATGGTATTGTATGAGTGAAAAATAGAGTATAAAAAATAAAAATCATTTGGCACCCCTACGGAAGGGGGTGAAAACTGTTTATTGCTCATAACTAACCAGAGAATATAGGTGTACTCACCATTTTTTTTTTTATAGGTATATTAAACCTCAATCTACATTACTGCATTTTAATTATTATAATTAGACCAACGCAGCATTAGAAAAAAATAAAAATGTTATTTTTGGCCATTGCGGCATTGGGGAAAATTGTGTAGTTTTGTAAACTGAGGAAAGTGTTATACATTTCGACCTAAGTACATGATTGATTTTGCACCCCAGTGCGACGTATGGAAATTAGTTTTTCACGTTTTTTTGCCTCTGTACTTCGGGGGAAATTTAAGTAGTTTTGAAAAAATCACAATTACATTAATTTGGTTTCCTTTATATTTGCACCCTATAAAAAATTAGCATTTTTTTAAGGAACATACGTTTTTCTAGTGTTGTCTTAATTGCCAAAGAACTATTACGCCATGGAAGTGACAAGCGCGCGACACGGAATAATAAACTGACAAGAAGAGATAAGCGTAGTCATTACTTAGGAGTGTTGTGGGATGTATTTTACGAGGAAGGAATACTTTCTGATTGTAAATGCTCTGTTAGTAAGTGTCAGTAAAGAAACCTAATTTTGTTTTTATATAAAAAAAAAACAGTTAAAAAAACCGTCCATTTATCTTCTATACATACATATAAATAAAATTGGAGTATCTGTTTGTAATATTGAAGTAACTGCTTTTTACTACATGCATATGAATATTTCTGTACCTCAGAGGTAAACAATAGTAAGTGCCAAAAAGTAAATTTTACAGGAGAGGCAAAAACGCGCGGAAATAAAGTTTGAATGTATTTTTGACATAGTTGCTTTAAAGATATTGAAACAAACTCAATTGTATTTTTTATAATTATTAGATGGAATTATTGTGTATTACACATAATTACAATAAAGTTTAGAACAACATTAAGTGCGCGTAAAGCTGACGTGTAAACAATTTTATCATCATTTTAAGTCCCATACTCGATATGTTTTTGTCTTAAATGATTGGATATTTCTCTTCCTAGATGTCGTAGGACTTGATCCCCTTTACCATTACGTAGAACTGGTTCTTACGATTTTAACAGTGCAAAAAAATATATTTTCAAAAAAGTGGAGTTACTATTGTTTACCTCTGAGGTACAGATATAAGTATACGATACATAGAGTTTGACTATCGAAAGAAGACAACGAATTATTAATCAAACGTTATGTATGGCAGCATTTAATAAAATTAAGAATTGTCAAAATTGTTTTCCTGCATCTTATTATACTCATTTTGCCTAAAATAGTGCCATAAACAATCACTAGTTCGATGGAAAGGCTACTATTTAATATAATGAACAAATTTAAAGACGCAAAAAGTGAATTCAATTAAAAACATGCAGATAAAATGCGACGGTTGGATACAATAATATCATTTCTAGGTTAGTTTTTTAATTACTATTATAAAAACTTGATACTTTTTGACTATTTAATAATTGTAATATTACTCACACGGTGTATTATACTTTTCAGGAGGTTTCGGCAATGAGTAGACGAAACTACTAATAACGAAAACAGTAAAGGACATGGAAAGTTGTATATTTCGTATGCGCGCTATCTAGCAAAGTAGCGGCGGACATTTGAAACAAATTAATAAAAGAAATCGATAACACACAATTTGTTTTATTCAAATTTAAAGATTCCAGGGAAGTGTTTATTGAAAGACCCACTGGCTCCACAAATGATTGGACCTGTGCTTTGTATAACATTCGATGTTGTCCTGGTATGAAGCGCCGTCAGTGCCGGATTAAACCGACGCGGAGTCTATTGCTAATTCGACCAAGGGGCCCCCTACTACTAATCAATTAATTTAATAGTAAGATACTAATTAATTTAGTACTTTTGCTTTGTATAACATTCGATGTTGTCCTGGTATGAAGCGCCGTCAGTGCCGGATTAAACCGACGCGGAGTCTATTTCTAATTCGACCAAGGGGCCCCCCCTACTACTAATCAATTAATTTAGTAGTAAGATACTAATTAATTTAGTACTTTTGGAAAACCTAGATGATGATCGTTTTTTGCATACCCCGAATGATTAGAATTTTGCTTAGGACGTTTTACGTTTTCTTCTGACAAGTAATACAGAATTAAGGAGTCTTTTCGATGCTGATGGCGAAGCCTTTGTGAATTTATACAGAAAAGCAGTTAAGATTTACTAATAAGATGCAACATTTATTTTTCTTTGAAGTAGTCAGATTTAGCCAATTTTTAAGTGAAGTAATCTTTCTGAGAGATTGATCTCATCAACATGCCAACATCGATAGTCATCATCATTTCAGCTGAAAGGCTTCCATTGCTAGACAAAGGTTTTTCCTAAGTCACCACAACGGCCGGTCCAGTCTATCACGCCTCCATCGAATTCACGTGAACCTTACTAAATAAAAGGTTATCGGTACCCTTGTTGCGAGACCTTTCAACGTTACGTCTTCAGGTATCCGGTCGCCATTCCGTAACCTTTCGGCCCCATCGATCATCTGTTCTGCGAGCAATGTACCCAGCTTACTGCCACTTAAGCTTATCTTCCTCTCCATTGCTCTTTGTGTTGCTTAAAACCATCTGATGAGGCGCATTGTGAACGACCACGTTTCAGAGCCAAATGTCACTACGCACAGGCAATGTAATATTCACATAGACACACAAAATATGTTATTCCCTAAAAACCTTGTTTAAGCTTATTCTGAGTAGGGTTATTAAAATTGAGCTTAACCCACACATATTAAAATTAAGTGGTTTTAGCTAGCGCTGCTAGAAGCTGTTGGCTAAAGCTACCCTTTCTAAAATAAGCTTGAACAAGGCTTTTATTCACCAATAACTCCATGGATTATAAGATCACTTGCGTAAAAAGTACGATGATGGGATAAATTCTAAGAGATCTTCTATTCTGTAGTTTGCTTGCAGGATAGTCTGAAGTAAAGTGACTATCTCATCACATCCAAAAAAATCAGTTGTATTTAGGCTTCACGCAGTACCAATATTTTGACTAGTTTTCTTTTATGTTCAAAAATGCGGGATCCCTGAACGCGCGGGGCCCCAAAATGGGGGAGTCTGTAACATTTGCTACTCTTGATACATGGCTAATCCGCCACTGAGTGCCATCTAACCTTTGCATGAATGTCGAGTTTCCTAGCAGCTACCGTAGCTTTGTGCTCAATGAACTGCCCAAAGTTTAAGGAAATTTCAACTCCTAAGAGCTGAAGGCGGTCGATACACTCCAAGGATACATTCTAAAAAGCAGGTGCCAAGGTGATCAGGCTGCTTTTGGCAGTGAACGGACATGCTTGAGTTTTGGCGGCATTGAATATCGCGGCTAAATAAGCAGCACATGTTTAATTGTTAAATTAACATGCATCATATATATATATATATCGCATACTTATTATTTTCATGAATAATCAAACGTATCAACTTCGTTTAAGTGGCGTACAGCTAGGGTGAACAGCTTCAATTTTTTTTAATACGGCTTCCTTTTTGTTTTGCC
Source organism: Mythimna ferrago (assembly GCA_910589285.2). Lineage (NCBI taxonomy): Eukaryota > Metazoa > Arthropoda > Insecta > Lepidoptera > Noctuidae > Mythimna > Mythimna ferrago. Next base: position 18,420,112 of record OU342689.1, on the reverse strand, counting down.
ATCTTTCGTTGGTCAGAGTCTACACCAAAATAAATTTTTTTGCAATATTTGCAATATTTGACTCGCACACTGAGGGTTCCGTATCAACTAACTTAAATGCAATAAATATCAAGCTTTTGCCAGCAGCAATTATTCCTATACTTATTATATACTTAAGACTTGCTTCGTGCCAAATTTCAGGGCTCTAGGTCAACGGGAAGTACCCTTGAGTGTCGAAATATTTTTTTTTTTTTGCGACGTATCTTTTTTATTCGTTAACTTAGAAGTTTTTACTTTTACACAGCTTTAAGGGACCGCAGTCTTGAGTATACGGTTTAAATTTCAACTCGATACTTGCACTTGTTTCCGAGATAAAGGGACTTGACAGACAGACGTACGAACAACAAAGTGATTCTATAAGGATTCCGTTTTTTCCTTTTCAGGTATAGAAAGAAATAAATATCGACAGAGAATTGATATGATTATCATAATTTCTTGATAAATAAATACTTAATACAGGGGCAGGTCGGGAGGTCACGACAAACAATGCAATACACTCCATAATCCATTTTCACAACACAGCTAATAAAATAGAGGAAATTATAGTTATTAATTTGTATAGCGCAGGGATCGCTTCTTGCCACAAAAATGATCTAAACGCACGCACTTACTTACTCTCGACCCCGCCGCGCGCCCGCCGCGCGACCCCGCGTTCGCCCTCCGAGTGCCACGAGTCGCAGTATGTATTCACGTTAACTCTACATAAACTTCCAGTTATATATTTCTTATTTTTATTACGTGCGAATGTTTTATATATAGAATACATTATATATTAAAAAATCCATGACTACACTAATTTGCCCCGAAGTACAATCTACAAATATTGTAAAATGCTGTTTTCCTAGGGGTGCAAAAGGGTGCAAAAATAACTGGGTGTATAGGATGCTTTAAAAAGCTTATTATGAGTTTGCACCAACTGGCTAAATTTACCTTGAGCCGCAAAATAAAAATAATGATTTATTAGTGTTTCATACACCTCACACTTTTTTCGTGAAAAGTAATTATACACCAAAGGGGTATCTACATATATCTAAACTTACCACAACGAAATACTTATGAAATTTTTAAATTTTGGGACTTTAATGTTAAAACCTAATATTAAACGATGTTCCGTACATAACAGGAATGGTGCAAACTCAGAGAAGACTTATATTCATGTCTTCTAATGATTCCACAAAAAATTACAACTACACGAATTAGGTCCAATCTTTTTGCTAATTTGACTAGACTAATAATCGTATATGCAAGCATTTTTTTTAACTTCGTTTACATATTTTATTATCCTGAACGTATCTTCTTTCAAACAAACAAAGAATTATTAAAATCGGTTCTCGCAATCCAAAATTACCACCGAAAACTTCTTCTGGTACCTATGCATTAATTAGTAACCCAATTTCCCGAGAGATGGCGCTGTAGTTTTAGGATTTTTCCTGAGTTGATAGGGTCGGGTATTATCGAATTCTTCGGTTGGTCTCTCCTCGGCATTGGCGGCATTATCTTATAACTACATAAAACTTCTATGAGGAACATGTTAAGGCAATTTACAAAAAAACTAAAATTCATTTTTTTAACGCCATATATCAAAATGTTAAGGTAAAAACCAGTTTATAAATGGTTCGATAAATGGCGTTGCGTAATGACGTCGTCTTTTTAAAAGTCGATGTTAAGATTTTCCGTGCTTTCATGACCTACCGTGGTAAAAAATCGTTTCTTCTTTAATATATTCGTAATTTTACGAGTGCACAATCGCTGAAATTTCTACTACTTGCTTACTGTTTTAGTTATCACCGTCCTTTGTGGGCCCGTTTTTAGGGTTCCGTATTTATTAGAGATCCGTACTTAGTATGTCAACGTAACAAATAGCCTTTTTTTAAACTCATAAGTGGGAACACTTATTGTGACGGACGGGAAACTACGGAACCCTACACTGAGCGTGGCCCGACACGCTCTTGGCCAGTTTTTTTTTTTAATTCCTATATCTTCATCATCATTTCAGCCGATAGACGTCCACGGTATGATATAGGCCTCCCTCAAGTGTCGCCACAATGAACGATCCTGTGCGTCCCGCATCTTTCAGATTTCCGCAGCCAGGTCATCGGTCCACCTTATAGGAGTCGTACTGGAACCGCAGCGTTGGAAGGCCTTAATTCTTTATTGTACACAAAACATACATAGTACACGGTGATATGTACAAAGGCGAGCTTAACACAAGAATGAGTTTTCTCTCAGCAAACCTTTGAGTTAGACTGACATCAGACGGACTGCATCGCAGCAACCGCACGCAGTCCATATATTCAACTGCATGCAGTTTGATCTGACTTTGCGCAGTTGGCGCCACGCCTCTATATATATGATTTGATCTTTAAGTGCCTCAAAATAAAGTTGACAATGTCATTGTGCGTTTGCTCTTTGTAATTAACTGCACATTGACTGTATGCGGTTAGCGATGGACAGCGTGTGTCGACACTACACGACTGTAGCCAACCGCATAAAGTTGAAGGCACGACTGCATGCAGTTGATATTGACTTCAATCGACTGCAGCCGACCGCGTGCAGTTGATATCATGACTGCATGAAGTCAAACGTACAACTGCATGCAGTTAAATATAACGGTCGTTGCGATGCAGTCCGTCTGATGTCAGCCTTACATAGAGCAAACATATTTGAAGGTAGGATCCAGTGCACAACATAAACCTAACATAACTAAATCTAATATATAATTATATTATACATTATTTGTTTGTTCCTAGTATTTACTTTTTGATTATTATTATGTCGGTGAAGTCAATAGCAAGGGAGCTATTTTGACAATGCGACGAAACAGCGGTGTAATGTCAACGCTTTAGTAGTCTAGATTGGAGTTCGTGTGAGCTGACACAGATAACTTCCAACCGCATTATGGCATAGCATAGCATAGCATAGTCGGCCTTATAATGTTCCCACTGTTGGGATTCAGGCCACCTCTCTAGGAGAGGGAATGGGCCGAAATCCACCACGCGGGTCCAGTGCGGGTTGGTGGATGTCACATGTCTTCGAATTTTTGGTTCTAGGACATGCCGGTTCCCTCACGATGTTTTCCTTCACCGTTTTGAGAGCAGTGATGATGAAATAAATTACACAAAGCAATGCGCCTGGCTGAGTTTGAACCCGCGACCTACAACTCGTAAGTCGGGGCCGTTACCACTCGGGCACCACTGCTCACAACCGCATCATAGACGTAGCCCCTTTTTTCTCTGTCAGCCGCCACGTGGATAACACTAGTCTAGAAACTATCTGACGACTCGGTGTGTATTGAAATCATTAACTTTGAATATTAAAGGATCGGGAACCTACATTGATTGATTTGAATACTTTGTATATATCTCATTATTTAATTACCACTGCTCTCAAAACGGTGAAGGAAAACATCCTGAGGAAACTGGCATATCCTAGAACCAAAAATTCGAGGTCATGTGAGATCCGCCAACCAGAACTGGGCCCGCGTGATGGATTCCATTCCCTCTCCTAGAGACTGAGTCCCAGTAGCAAAATCGAACAAAAAAAGCTGATTATGGTTAATATGCTATTTAAATATTTATAATTATTTGCCACTCTCGTGGATAGGTCAATGTTCACGGCTATAAAAGATAGATTCTAAGAATTTTACAGAATGTTTTCTTTATTTAGAGAAAGCTGATTTTGTACTGCTATTTTTTAATCAAAATTCTTTTGCTTTTTTATTTTGTACTGGCTAACCCGGCCAATTTCGTACCGCCCAACAGCCAATGAATGTAATATACCTTCTTATATATATCAACCGATTGCGATGAACCAAAGCCTAAGTAATATAATAATATTAAGTTACACAAAATTTTAATGTATAAAAGTTATTTACATCGATTTCGCACAACTAAAAACTTCTACAGATTTATTATATGTACCTATAGATTTCAGACCTAATAAATAACAGAAAAACCTCGGCGTCAGACAGAAAAAGTCATGATCATGTCAAAGACAAAATTATTTGATGAAAATTCCGTTTTCCTTTTAACCCTAAAAATAGCCAAAATTGGTAGGTACAATTTGTATATTCACAACCACACTACAAGTGGGTTGCTAATGGATTTCTCTTGAACTAACCGTCCCCCTCAGTTTCACTCGCGTTTTTGGTTACTGTTCCGCTCCCGTAGGTTGTATTGTAATTTCATATAGCTTATGGTCTTTCTCGATAAATGAGCTATCCAACTTTCTTTAATTCTTTATTGTACGCAAAGACATTACATAACAAGTTGAGATACACACAGTTCACGTACAAAGGCGAGCTTAACTCAGCAATGAATTTTCTCCCAGCAAACCAACCTTAAACGATTTTTTCAATTCGTATTAACAGGCCGTTCCGTTTCGATTCTCTTTCGTCGATCGCCTCAAGTCAGCCATGCCTCCAATTTCTTGAATCTCTATTCCAAATTCCTAAATATATTGCTGACAGCAAACTGAATTATCACAAAGCTGATTATAATAAAATAAATTCAGATCTAAGTGACGTAGACTGGAATGTCTTGCTGGATGACCAGACACCTAATGAATCTGTTTCTACATTTTATGAAAAACTTTATGAAATTATAAAATCACACACACCTACATGTCGTCCGAAAAATGTTAACTTTCCCAACTGGTTCTCTATATCACTCATACATACCTTTAAAAAGAAGGGTCAAGCCTGGGTTAGATGGAAGAAGCGTGGGAATTTATGTGACTATGAGGTATTCTCGAATTATAGGAAAAAATTTAAAAAAGGAGCTGACGTTTGCTATAGTAAATATATTAATGCAATTGAAGATAATGTTGCCTCCAATACAAAGGCATTTTGGACGTACATTGCTAGCCGTAAAACGACAAATAAAATCCCACCCTCGGTTCATTACGATCAAGTCTCATCCAATGATCCTACTACTACTTGCAACTTATTTGCTGCCTTTTTTCAGGCCGCATATGAGCCCTCAACTTTTGACTGTAATTCTTGGGAACCGCCATCTAGTATTGCTGATCATAATGTCTTCCTATGCAAACTGCAACTGTCTCTTGATGATATACGTAAAGAGTTAAAATCAGTTGATTCTACCAAGGGTCCCGGTCCTGATGGGATTCCTTCGGTTTTTCTGAAAAATACATGTGATACAATTTGCCATCCTTTACTTATATTATTTAATAAATGTTTGTCATGTGGTATTTTTCCTGATGTTTGGAAACATGCAAATATTGTACCAGTTCATAAGAGTGGTTCCAAGAATGACGTAGCGACCTATCGACCTATCTCTATACTATCTGCGTTTTCTAAACTATTTGAGAGGCTGGTACATGATAAATTATATCCTGCAATTCGTAATGTTTTAATAAAGGAACAACATGGTTTTGTTAAAGACAGATCTTGCATTAGCAATCTCCTTATTTTCACATCTCAATTGTTTGATAGTCTTGATAACAGACAGCAGGTAGATGCAGTTTATACTGATTTTCAGAAAGCGTTCGATAAACTTGATCACACACTACTACTAAATAAAATTGCTTATAATGGAATCAGAGGGGACCTTCTACGGTGGTTTATATCTTACATAACTAATAGAACACAAAAGGTGGTCGTTAATAGCTTTGAATCTGGCACCTTTCGGGTCACCTCCGGTGTACCACAAGGTTCTATTTTAGGCCCTTTATTATTTATTTTATATATTAATGACATAAAAGATTGTTTTCAAAATTCAAAATTTCTACTTTACGCGGACGACTTAAAGGTCTACAAAATTATTTCTGATAATGTCGACTGTTTTAACTTCCAGCAGGATCTAGACCGGTTCTCTAATTACTGTTCTTCCAATAAACTTTACCTTAGTCTTCCTAAGTGTCACGTAATAACATTTACGAAAAAGAAAAACATTATTGATTTGGACTATCGTCTTGCCAATACGCCAATTAGTAAAGTAAGTTTCCTGCGTGATCTTGGTGTCCTATTAGATTCGAAGCTCCATCTGGATATTCATATAGAAAAAATTGTAAATAAGGCCTACCAAATGTTTGGTTTCGTTATGAGATCCTCTAGAGATTTTCGTCGACCTTCAACCTTTTTGCATTTGTATAAATCTATAATTAGGCCACAGTTAGAGTATGCCGTACCTATTTGGAACCCTTTTTACAAAAAATATAATGAAAGATTAGAACTTGTACAACGTAAATACCTTCGTGCTATGAATTTTAGATGTCACCGGAAAAAAATGTCATATCAGATGCTTCTAAAAGAATATGATCTTCTAACCTTACAATCAAGACGAAAACTTCTGGAAGTTATGACTCTTTTCAATGTGTGTCGCAATCATTTTGATTGTCCTGATTTAGTTAGAAATTTGTGCTACCTGGTTCCTCGAACTTTTCATGTTCGTGAAGTACGTTCTCGTCGTTTATTTGCGACTAGTCTTTGTAAATCCAACGCTGGCTCACGTTCACCACTTCATCGTTTGGTTGAGACATACAATAATGAGTTTAATTCTATCGACATTCTTTTCCTTGGTAAAAACGCCTTTAGGAAGCAAGTCCAAGCAACCCTTAAAGATGCGCAGTAATGTCACACTAATTTGTTTTACGGATAATAACGTAATGTTTATTGCGTTATTGTCTGTTGTACGCACATAATTATAATTTTAATAATTTTAATTATATTTATAATATATTTAATGATCCCTGAGATGATCACTTATTTCTAGGGATCTATTTTTATTGGTAAACTATATTACTAGCTAGTTTTAAGTATTCGATATTGTAATCTGTGGAAAGCGTAGTGGGTAGCATGATTGTTTTATATTGTTATATTTAAGCTGTTATGTATATCGCTTATTATGCTACTGTTTGTTTTTCCTTAAATAAATAAAATAAAATAAAATAAAATACTTATGACGTCATATTTAGCTAGGCATTTAGTGTATATATTATTTTTAATTATTTAAGTTATTGTTTAATTTGTTTATTATTTCCTAGTACTTATAATTAATTTTAATAAATAAACACGGTTAGTACTTAAATATTTTTATTCATTCAATTTTAAAAGTAATCTATACTAATATTATAAAGAGGTAAAATTTGTAAGTTTGTATCTCTCTCTCTCTGGAACTACTGGTCCGATTGCGAAAAGTTTTTCACCGTTAGAAAGCTGCTTTATTCCTGAGTGACATAGGCTATATTTTATGTATGCGGGCGAAGCCGCGGGAAAAAACTAGTCTAAATATAAGCGGATGGCCCTTGTAATGTATAGGCGCCCCGATCTAGCCATTTTTTACAAGAAAGAGGTATCTTGGAAAATGATTCGTCTTGACCCTCGGCTCCCTTTAAAAACTGCCCTACCAGACGCCCTATGTAAATCGTTTTTCTTCCCTTAGTGCCTATCAATCAAATTTTCAATTTCCTACCTCTCCATCATTTTCATACTTTCAGTTTTTACTGGCTTTACAACGTTATAACCGCTTCCTCCTGGCGTTTTAATTTCTTAATAACTTCTTAGTTAGCGGTCGATTTTTTTTTTTAAATGAGGCTGTTCACGATACTTTGACCCACAGTTTGTCGGGCATGCAACAGACAGGTCTTGCCCAGTTCTATTTAAATTGGGTAGCAATTTTGATTTACGTTAACTATTCTGGTTTTGGAGAATAGTATATTGTTTCGAACTCGATCCGTTAATTTAACATTAACTCTATTTTGTCTAACACTAAACAGTTAGTTTTATGTGTGTTTTATGACGTTCGGCGCTCCGATTGACCCGCTCCAAGTTTTCAACCAATCAGAGAGCCAAACGTAAAAACAACTCGCACTCAGCACACAGCACTCTATTGTTCGTTGGCAAATTTTGAGTTTGAGCTTTTAGATGTAAGTCTGACAGACCACGAGGGAGATGGCAGAACAAACTGGACAGATTTCGCCAGAACTGGAAAAGATGGAAAGGCACGCGAAAGAGGGAAAGAGTGGAGCCTTTGCCCACATATGAGATTTTTTTTAATCCTGCTTATGATAAATGATATTTATTTTGGCAAATAGGTTTAAAAAAAAAACACTTACACGTCAATTTTGTTTTCAGTCAGTTTTAACTAGATGAGGCCGCATCCCTTATGCTGATCAAATAATTAATAATATTAATTACTAGCTTTTGCCCGCAGCTTCGCTTGCGTACATTAAATATATAGCCTATGTCACTCAGGAATAAAACAGCTTTCTATCGGTGAAAACGTTTTAGCAATCGGACCAGTACTTCCAGAGATTACCTCCTACAAACAAAAAAATAAAAAAACAAACTTTACCTCTTTATTTGTGTAGATATCCTAATTATATTTTGGGAACTGACTAACTTTTCTTAGAAGAATGTTTTCCATTTAGTTACATGGTTAGAAGCAGTTTTTGACAAATTAAACTCGTTAAAAAATAACAGGCCTGCTTTGGCATTTGAGAAAAACCCTAGATTGTAACTTTGAACGAAACTGATAGAAACAATAAAATAATAATTAGGGGTCCTTTTTTTATGGTGGGAAAAAATCATGCATTAACATCCCTCGCTCTTGGGCGGAGCAGGAGATAGTGTCAGACTCTTACTGACTAAAAGACCCACCAACTCCTTGAGGCGCGCGGGAACAGTGCGCGCCGTCGACGACTTGGGCTTGGTCCGGACAGTTACCGGACGGCCGGACAGCGAGCAGCTACACTACACCTGATAAACCTCTAGGTTGTCCAAATACAAATGTCAAAACGGGTCTTTTATTTACCGCTTATTTCCGTTACCCCTGTAACAAAAAAAAAGACGGGTTGCACTCCGGGAGTGCCGGCAGAAGTGAAAACTTGATTATTAACGTTGAGCATGTTTGATATTTTGGAATGGTTAGGGAATAATTTTGCACCAATTGCTTTATCAGTATAAAAGTACTATCATTTATGTGGTAGAATACAATATTCATTTATTGCGCTATCGTACACAAACATGACAATTTATATTACATTAAAAATTTAACACTTTAAAACTATTACAATTATTTTACATTAAAAAGTTTATCTCTCCGAAAAACTACTGAGGTGTCAAGGGACACCCGGATGCAACGAAGTTCCGTTCTGGCTTGCTTTCTATAAGAGAGAGAAAGAGAGAAAGACAGAGAAACATGCGCACGCCGCACGGCTTACAATAGCTTACTATAGAAAAAGTGTCGTTACAACTTTTCGTGAGAATTTTTTCCGTCTAGCCAATACAATATAACTAAAAAATACTATCCTATTTTATGTACATTTTGACAGCACTATTTCAACATCTTCGAAACCATGAAAACGACACTCATGACGAAAAAGTTGATAATTTCTGACATCCGCCATCTTAGATTTACATTTTGACAGCACTATCGGCTTCAACAACCTCGAAAACCATGAAAAAGACACCCATATCGAAAAAGTTGATAATTTATTGCAGCCACCATCTTAGATTTAAATTTTGACAGTACTATCGGTTTCAACACCCTCGAAAACCACGAAAACGACACCCATGAGGAAAAAGTTGATAATTTCTTGCAGCCGCCATCTTGGATTTACATTTTGACAATACTATCGGTTTCAACAGCCTTGAAAACCATGAAAACGACACCCATGACGAAAAATTTAATAATTTTTTGCAGCCGCCATCTTGGATTTATAATTTGACAGTACTATCGGTTTCAACACCCTCGAAAACCATGAAAACGACACCCATGACGGAAAAGTTAACAATTTCTTGCAGCCGGCATCTTGGATTTATATTTTGATAGTACTATCGGTTTCAACACCCTCGAAAACCACGAAAACGACACCCATGACGGAAAAGTTAACAATTTCTTGCAGCCGCCATCTTGGATTTACATTTTGACAGTACTATCGGTTTCAACACCCTCGAAAACCACGAAAACGACACCCATGACGAAAAAGTTGATAATTTCTTGCAGCCGCCATCTTGGATTTACATTTTGACAGTACCATCGGTTTCCACGCCCTCGAAAACCATGAAAACGACACCCATGACGGAAAATTTGATAATTTCTTGCAGCCGCCATCTTGGATTTATATTTTGACAGTACCATCGGTTTCAACACCCTCGAAAACCACGAAAACGACACCCATGGCGAAAAAGTTGATAATTTCTTGCAGCCGCCATCTTGGATTTACATTTTGACAGTACCATCGGTTTCCACGCCCTCGAAAACGATGAAAACGACACCCATGACGGAAAATTTGATAATTTCTTGCAGCCACCATCTTGGATTTATATTTTGACAGTACTATCGGTTTCAACACCCTCGAAAACCATGAAAACGACACCCATGACGGAAAAGTTAACAATTTCTTGCAGCCGCCACCTTGTATTTACATTTTGACAGTACTATCAGTTTCAACACCCTCGAAAACCACGAAAACGACACCCATGACGAAAAATTTGATAATTTCTTGCAGCCGCCATCTTGGATTTACATTTTGACAGTACCATCGATTTCCACGCCCTCGAAAACCATGAAAACGACACCCATGACGAAAAATTTGATAATTTCTTGCAGCCGCCATCTTGGATTTACATTTTGACAGTACCATCGGTTTCCACGCCCTCGAAAACCATGAAAACGACACCCGTGACGGAAAATTTGATAATTTCTTGCAGCCACCATCTTGGATTTATATTTTGACAGTACCATCGGTTTCAACACCCTCGAAAACCACGAAAACGACAACCATGGCGAAAAAGTTGATAATTTCTTGCAGCCGCCATCTTGGATTTACATTTTGACAGTACTATCGGTTTCCACGCCCTCGAAAACCATGAAAACGACACCCATGACGGAAAATTTGATAATTTCTTGCAGCCACCATCTTGGATTTATATTTTGACAGTACCATCGGTTTCAACACCCTCGAAAACCACGAAAACGACACCCATGGCGAAAAAGTTGATAATTTCTTGCAGCCGCCATCTTGGATTTACATTTTGACAGTACCATCGGTTTCCACGCCATCGAAAACCATGAAAACGACACCCATGACGGAAAATTTGATAATTTCTTGCAGCCGCCATCTTGGATTTACATTTTGACAGTATTATCGGTTTCAACACCCTCGAAAACCACGAAAACGACACCCATGACGAAAAATTTGATAATTTCTTGCATCCGCCATCTTGGATTTATATTTTGACAGTACCATCGGTTTCAACGCCCTCGAAAACCATGAAAACGACACCCATGACGAAAAAGTTGATAATTTCTTGCAGCCGCCATCTTGGATTTACATTTTGACAGTACCATCAGTTTCCACGCCCTCGAAAACCATGAAAACGACACCCATGACGGAAAATTTGATAATTTCTTGCAGCCGCCATCTTGGATTTACATTTTGACAGTACTATCGGTTTCAACACCCTCGAAAATCATGAAAACGACACCCATGACGAAAAATTTGATAATTTCTTGCAGCCACCATCTTGGATTTATATTTTGACAGTACCATCGGTTTCAACACCCTCGAAAACCACGAAAACGACACCCATGGCGAAAAAGTTGATAATTTCTTGCAGCCGCCATTTTGGATTTACATTTTGACAGTACCATCGGTTTCCACGCCATCGAAAACCATGAAAACGACACCCATGACGGAAAATTTGATAATTTCTTGCAGCCGCCATCTTGGATTTACATTTTGACAGTATTATCGGTTTCAACACCCTCGAAAACCACGAAAACGACACCCATGACGAAAAATTTGATAATTTCTTGCATCCGCCATCTTGGATTTATATTTTGACAGTACCATCGGTTTCAACGCCCTCGAAAACCATGAAAACGACACCCATGACGAAAAAGTTGATAATTTCTTGCAGCCGCCATCTTGGATTTACATTTTGACAGTACCATCGGTTTCCACGCCCTCGAAAACCATGAAAACGACACCCATGACGAAAAAGTTGATAATTTCTTGCAGCCGCCATCTTGGATTTACATTTTGACAGTACCATCGGTTTCAACACCCTCGAAAACCATGAAAAAGACACCCATGACGAAAAAGTTGATAATTTCTTGCAGCCGCCATCTTGGATTTATATTTTGACAGTACCATCGGTTTCAACACCCTCGAAAACCATGAAAACGACACCCATGATGAAAAAGTTGATAATTTCTTGCAGCCGCCATCTTGGATTTACATTTTGACAGTACCATCAGTTTCCACGCCCTCGAAAACCATGAAAACGACACCCATGACGGAAAATTTGATAATTTCTTGCAGCCGCCATCTTGGATTTACATTTTGACAGTACTATCGGTTTCAACACCCTCGAAAACCATGAAAACGACACCCATGACGAAAAATTTGATAATTTCTTGCAGCCGCCATCTTGGATTTATATTTTGACAGTACCATCGGTTTCAACACCCTCGAAAACCATGAAAACGACACCCATGACGAAAAAGTTGATAATTTCTTGCAACCGCCATCTTGGATTTATATTTTGACAGTAAAAGTGTCGGTACAATTTTTCGTGAGAATTTTTTCCGTCTAGCCCCCTTTCACAACGCGCGATAAGGGATAGCTGTCTACTCTCCATCCGTCTTACGCTTTTTCGATCAGGTCACGTGTCCTGACGCGAGTTTAAGATTTTATACCCATTACAGAAAAAGTGCTCAACGCCGCTAAAGAAGTTTTCACTTCAAAAATTCAAACAAAATTTTGAAATCATGTTGTAATTGTCGTTCCCAATACGTCTCAACTGCTCCAAAAAAGTTAATAAACACATTGCTAGTACCTACTAACCCATATTTACCTGCCAACGTTCATAAAGCGTTGATAGATCAATAAAAGTACCAAGAAAAGAGGCTGAGCAACACATCATTTCTGTTCCGCTCCAAAAACCATCTACACGCGTCGGAAGTAGGTACTTATTTGCTTATTCCGACCGATTGCCTTCAGGCCAAGATTTTGTATTATTTGATCTTGTTCTTAATAAGAAGATTACTTTTCTCATTAAGAAAAGATCATCTGGGAAAGACGGTTAACAAAATTATGATTGCTAATCTAAGACTGATGTCATAAGCTGCAGGACTTACAGAAATTAAATTAGGTATCTAATAATACCGATAAGCCCGCCAATTGTGTGTTTTTCTATATGTTTTCCTTTTTGTTAATTTATAATCTTGATATGCAATAAAGTATGTATAAATAAATAAATATAAATAAATACCTGCGCTGTTTTCAGAATCTATATTTATATTGACTTATTGACGAAAAGTTTTAAAAATATAATAGGTATAGTCTGTGTAAAAAGTCAAACAACTTTGGAATTTTTTATCGATACTTTTTAAAGGTTGTTCTAATAGTAAACAATGATCAAGACCTCTTAATTAACCTTGATTATTGAACCAGTGTTGACTACATCAGATTTCATTGTACCCAAATAATTACCCAAGTCGTTTGTCTTTTTAGACAGACTCTGTATAGGGAACAAAAGTGTTACCAAAACTATTTTAGGCTGGATTTACAATTGCCGCCACGGATCTTGAGCGCTGGCTTCAAGTTGCGCAGAAGTCAAATATTCGGTCTCTTTAGTTGTGCGAAGTGAGACGCGGGGGCGGGGAGTGTCAGTGATTGGCTCGCCGCGCCATCACGTCATAGACGTCACTCATGATTCGCTCCCCGCGCTGTTGCATGTATGTAACAACGACGACGATTGGCTCGCCAATGTATGGAATGCGCAAAGCGATCCCCACTCTGACGCCGAGCGCTCAAGATCCGTTTTGGCAATTGTAAGGCAGCAACTTCGCGTAATAAATTTCTTTATTTTGTAGTTTTAGACTTTTTTATCTGAATGTACTAATTAGCTTCAATAAAATTGGTGGTATTCGACGTCAATGAAAAAATATTGAAAATAAAATGTGTCAATTCGAACATTGTGTCTGAATACATTGTGTCCGAAACTTTAGTAACTCCTAATATTATAGAGTTGACAATTTCATTTGTTTGTTTGTACACCAATGATATTTGATATTTTCATCCCAGTAGGTAATATATAATAGGATAATTTTTGCGAGTAAAACCGCTGTAACTTGGAAAAGAAATTGTTTATTTTTCAGTACACTTTGACAATGCACGCTTTTTTTAGGTGAAAAAATCATCCAATGAAATCTCCCGCCCTTGGGCGGAGCGTGAGGGCGTGTCAGACTTTCACTGACTAAAGACCTACTCCTATTCCTTCTCTACTTGGTTACAGGACCCCGGGGTTCTCTCTCACATCACCCATTGCCCCAGTAGGCTTCAACCCTGCTGGGCTCCTACGTTTGCTCACATTTCCTTGAGGCTCGCGTAGAACATTGCATACTTAGTATGTCTTATTAAACGATAAAGAAATGTCTTAGCACTAGCAAACAAAGAATTTAATCATTGAAATATCTTTCATAAGAATTCCAAGTATCATGGATTCTAAATATTTGTCTCTACACTCGAAGCGATGGATAAATTGAAGCGTCAAGCTACTGCGCTATTCAGATTGGCACTCGTCATTTCAATATTTGATTTAATCTATTGATCAAATCTCTTATACCAAGCTAAACAAAGTAATGTAACTCCTCTTGCTCGGGTTGGAAAGAATTCCCTTTCTTTTTCAGACTTTTACTGACTAAAACCCACCCGTGTTCCTTCAGTTGCTCTTTACGATCTAAGACTGAGGTAACTCTTTTGAATAATCCCGCAGCCCTTTTTTTTTTTTTTTTTTTTTTTTTTTTTTTTTTTTTTTTTATGGTGGGAAAAAATCATGCATTGACATCCCCTGCCCTTGGGTGGAGCGGGAGATAGTGTCAGACTCTTACTGACTAAAAGACCCACCCCGTTCCTTCTAGCCTTCATACCGGGGCTCGAGCGCCCTTTCGGATAACCCTGGCCCCAGTAGGCTTCGACCCGGCTGGGTCCCTGCTGTTGCTGACAACTCCTTGAGGCGCGCGGGAACAGTGCGCGCCGTCGACGCCTTGGGCTTGGTCCGGACAGTTACCGGACGGCCGGACAGCGAGCTACCCATTGCTCACTGTCCGCAAGCCCGCGCCTACGGTGGCCGGAAATCGGGATCAGAATCCCGGCGGCGGCGGCGGCGGCGATAACGCCGTTGCCTGATGCGTTCGGCCTCCTCCTTTGCGAGCATTACTGCTTCGCAGAAGTCGGCGACCGCCTGCCTCTCCTCCTCGCTCCGGACCATGGCCTCAACCAAGGCCCGGCGCGAGAGGTCTCCGCCGCCGATCGCCCCCACGAGGGCACGGCGATGCTCCGCCCAAGCAGGGCACACCTCGATTGTGTGCTCCACCGTGTCCTCCGGGCATTCCACACAGTGGCGACACCCGGGCGTCACTTCCGCACGAATCCGGTGCAGGAAACTCCCGAACGAACCATGTCCGGTGAGTACCTGCGTCATGCGGAAGGTAAGGACGCCGTGAGGTCTTTCCAGCCACGCCTCAAAGAGGGGACTTACCGCCACGATTGTGGCGTGCCCAGCACTGGGTTGCGATAGTCGCTGATGCCATTTCACCATAAGATCCCGCCGGAGCTCTGTCCGCCATGCCGTGACCTGTCGCGGCAGCGGACTTTCACCCCGGCGTTGCATCTCCACGCGCATATCGTGCATGTGTGCAAGGACTGTTGCCTCCAGATCCCACGGTGGTAGGCCAGCCAGAAGGCTCGCTGCTTCGCGGGAGACCGTGCAGTATCCCCGCACCATCCTTATCGCCATGACCCTCTGGCAGGCGTTTAGTATGGCCGCCGGTCGCTTTTTCAGCGACGGCGCCCACACCGGCGCCCCGTAGAGGGCCATGGACCGAACGATCCCCGCGTAGAGCCTCCGGCAGGAGGCGTCTGGACCCCCAAGGTTGGGCAGGAGCCGCTTGAGCGCAGCCCCAGCCCGGTTGAGTTTGGGAGCCAGACGTCGGAAGTGCTCCATGAAATTCCACCGGCTGTCGAGGACGAGTCCCAGGTACTTCATCGTCGACCCGACACCGATGTGAACTCCTCCTACCGTTAGTTGGGAACTCAATGGCGGCGCGTTCCGAGACTGGCGACCGTGGAAACACATCGCCTCGGATTTGTGAAGCGCCACCTCGAGTCCCAACTCCTGGATCCTGTCAACGACCATCGCAACCCCGCGTGTCGCTAGAGCGACCGCCGCCTGGTACGACTCTCCCTGCGCTAGAACCAGCGTGTCGTCTGCGTAGCAAACCACGCTGACCCCGTCAGGGAAGTCGCCGCGCAGCACGTAGTCGTACCCGATGTTCCACAAGGGCGGCCCTAGTACCGACCCCTGCGGAACACCGCACGACATCTCTCGACGTTTCCAGTCTCCCTGGTGACCGGGGTAGACTATAAACCTATCCGACAGATAGGCCTCGACCACTCGACAGAGGTATTCGGGCACCCGGTGGTACCGGAGTGCCCTCCGGATCGTACTCCAGGGCAGGGAGTTGAAGGCGTTGGCAATGTCCAAGGACACTGCCACGACACACCTGCCCCGGGACACCGCAGCCCCCGTCGTGAGGGCTCGCACGCGCATGATGGCGTCCACCGTAGAGCGCATCCTGCGAAAGCCGAACTGTCCGTCCGAAAGGTCCGGCCCCACCCGTGTTAGGCGCCCGACGAGGCGGTTTGCAATGACTCTCTCAAAGAGCTTGCCCACCTCGTCGAGCAGCACGATGGGCCGGTACGCGGACGGATAGTCCGCAGGGCGCCCTGGCTTCGCGATGAGGACCAGTTTCCCCGTCTTCCAGCAAAGTGGGAACTGGCCCCTCTCCATGCATGCGCTGAAGAGCCCTCTCAGTCGAGGCCCGAGAGCCTCCATGGCCAGGACCCAGGCCTTTCCAGGCAAGCCGTCGGGTCCTGGGGCGGTGTTTTTGGCACTTAGCCTTCGCACCGCCACTCTCAACTCTACCTCGGTCACCTCTGGAGCATCGTCGTCGTCGTCGCTGTTGTGGTCCGCGTCAGACACCGCTGGCGGTGGAGGCGGAGCCATGGGTGGGGGGGAGTGTTCCCCCCGCGCAGGGAACAGAGCGTTCACCGCACCCTCTACGATCTGGGGCCGGAGACTCTGAGTCAGTGGGGGAGCCCAGGGGCGGAGCTTTTCCCGTACCATATTGTACGGGCGCCCCCATGGGTCCGCGTTCAGAGACCCCAGCCACACGTTGCGGGCCTCCAGTTTGGCCCGCTTGATCTCCGTTCGGAGGGTGCGTTTTGCCGCTCTGTATCCCTCATACAGCTCCGCCTCTCTGGCCTCCGCATCCGGCGGGCGGATGCGGCGCCTGCAGTGTCTGGCGTACCGGCGTCGCGCGTGACTGCATGCGTTGCGCAGTGCAGCAATCTCCGGCGACCACCAGCACACCTGGCGCTTAGCTCGCCCTGGACGGACTCGGGGCATTGCCGCGTCGCAGATTTGCGACATGGCCTCCCGGAACCACTCCGCCTCGACGTCTATGTCAACAGGCCTGTCCGGTGCTAGCACCCAGGCCTGTACCGTCGCGGCTTCCAGGAGGAGCTCCCGGTCCATCTGTTTAAGCGCCCACCGCGGACCGCAAGGGCTCTGTCGGACCGGCGCGGCCGAGATTTCGGCGGAGACGTCCAACCAGATGTACCGGTGGTCGGAGTACGTCTCCACCTCCTCCATAACGCGCCAGTCGACGACACGCGGCGACAGAGCGGGGCTGGCGAACGAGATGTCCACCACTGATTCACCCCGCATCCGCACCAACGTGGGGACAGAACCCCGGTTCAGGACGACCAGGCCCAGAATCCCGCAGCCCTGGCAAGCATCGGCCTTGGTGAGCCTCATCATCATGCTAACTTCTCTTTTCATAGGCCTCTTCATCTTTCGTGTCTATTGGACTCAAATTTCGTCCGACCAGTATTTAGTCACCTGGACCGCTCTGTCGTTGGCCTACCTGCACCTTCCACGGAAGATACTATATACAGATAATGGTGCAAGTTGGGTAGGAAAGGAGGTTACGCATAGGCCCCTGTAATCTACATGTACAAAACCAGAAACTGATTGACGGACATATCAACGTACAGCCGTAAGTAGTTGGTCCAGGAGCGTGAAATTTTGCACAATGCTTCCTTCTATGACATAATTATGTGAATACTAAGCAAATTTTATTATGAAACGGGGTCCAAAGTATCTTCCTTCCTTACTTTCTCCCTTTATTTGAGGTTTGCTCTCCTCGTCTTATCATATTTGACGAGGAGAAATGGGTTTGACTTTATGTTTTACGGCCGGTTATCACCTTACGCCAAGGTTGTATCTTACTGTAAGTTGTGGGCGCTGCCGTTGACCCGCTACAAGGGTTCATCCGCCACCATCCCTTCTGGGTGCTCCAGCCTAAACACCCAGCACTGCACAGACCTCGCCTCCGAATAAGTCGGAGAAGCCCTGTGTAGGGGTTTGATAACGGAGTGTCCTTCTCCGGCCTGTTGGTCCACGGGAGCTATTTGATTTCACTCCTACCCTCCAGACGACACGTATGTATGAAAAAATCTACATTCACGCGGGAGAAGCCGCTAGCAAAAACTAGTCCAAGCTATACAGGTACAAACATAGAAATATAAAAAACAGAAAACAAATTGAAAATGGGCTGTAATCCACCACGGGAGCCCATTGCTGGTTGGTAGATGTCCCATGTCTTCGAATTTTTGGTTCTAGGACATGCTAGTTTCCTCACGATGTTTTCCTTCACCGTTTTAAGAGAATGGTAATTTATTATTACACAAAGTAATGGCTGGGCTTGAACCCGTGACCTACAACTATTAAGTCGGGGTCGTTACCACTCGGCCACTGCTCTATAATTTATAAAACTGGGGAAACATTCACAATTTATATGAACACTCTATCAAGATGAGTGCTCAGATTTATAAAATAAAAAAATAAAAGCATAGTTACATGTTACATCATAGCAAAAACAGCGTTACTAAAATCCTCCAAACTGACAGTTGATGCAGATTGTACTTGAAACCCACTCATCCGCTCTCATTTTTCACCATCACTACTTATTTACGTTTTTCCGATACACCCTTGCATTGCTCGTGACACCGATCCACACTTCCCAATTTTCATTTTTTCCATAAAACCGGGGTTGAATGGTAGGAATATACGAGATGAGTTTATGTAGTAGTGTGAAGTTTTAGATTTATACGGACGTATTCATTGCACGGTCTGGCTTTAACTAAACTTACTGTACGTGTGTGCACTCGTATTATATTACCTAGATAGACTGAATGGACGGTGCAGATAAAATATGATACCTTTGTGAATCGGGCGTTAGTTTATGCGCTACGTTACTGTTTTATTTATTGTTGAGCATTTATAGTTGGGTAGTTTTTTTCTACAAGGGCTATGCACGAATTTTTTTTGCATGATCACATTAGGAGTTAAGATGTCTGCAGGAGAACCAAGGCAACCGACATAACGAAGAATAGCCAAACTTAAGTGGTAGTTGGCAGGGCACATTGCTTTCAGAACAGTTGGTCGATGGGGCTGAAAGTTTCTAGAGTGGCGACCACGTACCAGAAGACGCAGCGTTCAAGGGCTGTCACAAGGTGGGCCGATGACCTGGTGAAAGTCGCGGGAATACAATGGATGTGAGATGCACAGGACCGGTCGTTGTGGCGACACTTGGGAGAGGCCTACGTCCAACTGTGGACGTCTATCGGCTGAAATTATAAGTTTTTCCCGTGATTTTTTAATTAAATAGGATTTTAAGCTATTGCATAGCTTCTATCGCGGGCCTTGAGCGTGGAGACCGAAAATAACCTAAAACCCTCCACTCATTTGTTTTCTTATCGGTCACCACGCTCAAAAAGTGTAACTTCAATTAATATCAAAGAAAAAAAAAAACAAAGAAAAAAAAATACTGCATAAATAAAATAAATAAATAATTATAATTGCATAGGTTGATAGAAATGCTATGCAATAGCTTTAACGCGGCAGTCCCCGAGTGCCACACGTCTTTTTATTTTTATTGGGATCAAAAGTTCCCTTCCTTATTTTATTTCACTTTTATTCTTTAACTTGCTTCTAGTCGTCAATCGTCGGGAATTAAATGAACGAGACACATAAATGCCCTGCCCACGGCTGTGAAAACCGACGAAATTAGTGTGAAAATTTAACATACATTTCGCCGGTATGTTTCATTTAATAGATAAACTAAGTACGAGATCACTTACGGTTACTTTATACGTATGTATGTAGAAAATTGTACTTCTTATTTATTTATTTATGATTGCTTATTTCCTTTTATTACTTTGTCCTTAAATTTATTAAGCTATTGCATAGCTTCTATCGCGGGTCTTGAGCGTGGAGACCGAATCCAGAAATTCCGTAACGAAAATAACCTAACACCCCCCACTCATTTGTTTTGAGCGTGGTGACCGATAAGAAAACAAATGAGTGATGCTCTGCAATAGCTTTACCGCGGCAGTCCCCGAGTGCCACACGTTTTTTAGGGTTCCGTAGCCAAATGGCAAAAAACGGAACCCTTATAGATTCGTCATGTCTGTCTGTCTGTCTGTCTGTCTGTCTGTCCGTCCGTATGTCACAGCCAGTTTTTTCCGAGACTATAAGAGCTATACTGTTGAAACTTTGTAAGTAGATGTATTCTGTGAACCGCATTAAGATATTCATACAAAAATAGAAAAAAAGCAATAAATTTTGGGGGTCCCCATACTTAGAATCGAAACTCAACATTTTTTTTTTCATCGAACCCATGCGTGTGGGATATCTATGGATAGGTCTTCAAAAATGATATTGAGGTTTCTAATATCACTTTTTTCTAAACTGAATAGTTTGCGCGAGAGACACTTCCAAAGTGGTAAAATGTCTGTCCCCCCCCCTCTAACTTCTAAAATAAGAGAGTGATAAAACTAAAAAAAATATATGATGTACATTACTATAAAAACTACCAACGAAAATTGGTTTGAACGAAATCTAGTAAGTAGTTATTTTTTAATGCGTCATAAATCGAAAAAAATACACTATTAATAAAACATCGATCAAAGTTACAACACATTACAAGAACTTTTATATTATGTTACTTGCTGCTACGGAACCCTTCATGGGCGAGTCCGACTCGCACTTGGCCGGTTTTTTTTATTTTATATAAATCTATTGGCGTTGCCGACTTTTGTTAGTCTATGTTGATACCGGCCCACGCTGAAAATCAGCGCTGTGGACTCGTCGCATTTTGAGTGTGGACACTGCATTATGCTGAGCGTACAGCCGTTTTTCTCGGACGTGGCGCATAATTTTTTTTATTTTTTTAAGTTTTTTTTATATTAAAATGTACATATCATATGTAATATTTTAGTCTTAAGTTTGCGCCTTTTCGGGCAAATAAAATGATTTTCTTTCTTTCTTTTCTTTCTTTCTTTCAGATCTAGAAATTATCGACAACGTTTTTTCCAGGGTACGGAGGAATGTTGGTATGTTATGGTTACCCATCCACAAACCGGCCTCGATAAGTAGAAAGAGACAATAGGAAGACATTGAAAGAGCGAACGGTCGCTTGGGGTTTAATGAATTAAAGCTGATAATCTTGTTTGTTTGTTAAATCCTGCTAACTTCAAGAACTATGATTCGAATCGAAAAAGTCGTTTAGTGTTGGATTGCTCATTTATCAAGAAAAGCTATAGCTAAACGGAGCTAGGAGCGGAGCAGTAACCAACGACGCTAGTGAAATCGGATGAAACAGCTAGTATTCAATAAACACCTCAAATACATTCCTATAATTTCATTGACATCTTTTGCAAAGAAATGTCTTCCACATTATGTAGTCGTCATATTATACTCCACATCAGAATATGATGGAAAGAATATACACACAACAAACAAATACAAATATTTTGTAAGTCAACTCAGCACACTAATACCTAGATACAATTGAGTAACTGACTCATTTTTAGGGTTCCGTACCTCAAAAGGAAAAAACGGAACCCTTATAGTATCACTTTGTTGTCCGTCCGTCTGTCTGTCTGTCTGCCTGTCAAGACACTTTATCTCGGGAATGCGTGGAGGTATCGAGTTGAAATGAAAACCATATACTCAGGTCTACGGATTCTTAAAGCTGTTAAACAATCTAACTTGTTACCGGTTTATGTGGCAAAACACACTTCTACATTCTCGAGGATATCAAAATTCCTAGGATACTTCCCAGAAGATTTTATAACACAAGTAGAGGAATAAATCTGTAAATTTGTTGATATCTCACCATTTTTTTTTGCGGTTCGAAAAATCTTTCTAGGCTCCTTCCAGAATTGAACTATTTACTTAGGTAAATTTGTACGGAACCACCAGGGCGCGAGTCCGATTCGCATTTGCCCAATTTTTTTTTTTAATCATTCGAATCGAAAATAACTTCATCCGAAGTCGCAAATAGAAATATTTTTTCTAATCCGTTCAAAATAAAGTAACTTTAGAAACCTTTCAAATCTTGTGGAAGTGAAAACTCTCACATAATAGAAAAAGAATGCACAAACAGATATGTGACGTCATCACCATTATGCGCGTACAAAAGAAATAGACAGATGGTCCCGCTACGCCCCCACTCTCCCTTAAACCAATATTTGAAATGCTAATTGCTCCTTCATTTAATAACCAATTTTGTTGCCGTTTTCAGAAAAACGATTTATTTTAGTGTAATTTCTTGTTTAGCATAAAATGTTTTAGGAAAATACCCAATTTGAAATAATGAATTTTCATTCTTTCTCTGTGAGTTATGTATTGTTTTATAAAACTCCACATAATTATCGAACACTGATATTTTCAGATTTACTTGGAATTACATACCACAGTAAGTATTTCACGATAAAAGTGTATGACTAGTGAGTTTTTCTAGTTAGATACATATAACTCTGAAACATGATAGCTCATTGGGCAATTATAATAGAGAGCCTTCTCTATTGCTATAAACTCGAAGTTTACTTGCGTGGTCGGGTCAGGAATGAAGGACGGGTGGGGGTGGGTCGGGTTGGCGACATAGCCCGAATAATCGCCAAAAATAAATGGTAATTATTATTAGCCGGACCAGATTTGAGTCAAATCGACACAAAAGCTTGCAGAACAAATGGTCAATGGGGCCGAAAGGTTCTGGAGTGGTGACTAGATACCGGAAATGCAGCGTTAGAAGGCCTCCCATAAGACTACCTACAGGGCTTTGAGAGCCGTGCAGTTGGAGCCGTACCATAACACTAATTTTATTTTAAGTCGTTTGTGATGCGGACTCACCATTTGGAGACCTTTCTCAAAGGAGAGTTTTGGCCGAAGGATGTCGGATATCGACGATTTCGTGGAAGGATACCGACCTCGACGAAGGACCCCAAGACTGACCCCTTTTTTTTTTTATGGTGGGAAAAAATCATGCATTGACATCCCCCGCCCTTGGGCGGAGCGGGAGATAGTGTCAGACTCTTACTGACTAAAAGACCCACCCCGTTCCTTCTAGCCTTCATACCGGGGCTCGAGCGCCCTTTCGGATAACCCTGGCCCCAGTAGGCTTCGACCCGGCTGGGTCCCTGCTGTTGCTGACAACTCCTTGAGGCGCGCGGGAACAGTGCGCGCCGTCGACGACTTGGGCTTGGTCCGGACAGTTACCGGACGGCCGGACAGTGAGCTACCCATTGCTCACCGTCCGCAAGCCCGCGTCTTAGTTGGCCGGAAATCGGGATCAGAATCCCGGCGACGGCGGCGGCGATAACGCCGTTGCCTGATGCGTTCGGTCTCCTCCTTTGCGAGCATTACTGCTTCGCAGAAGTCGGCGACCGCCTGCCACTCCTCCTCGCTCCGGACCATGGCCTCAACCAAGGCCCGGCGCGAGAGGTCTCCGCCGCCGATCGCCCCCACGAGGGCACGGCGATGCTCCGCCCAAGCAGGGCACACCTCGACTGTGTGCTCCACCGTGTCCTCCGGGCGTTCCGCACAGTGGCGACACCCGGGCGTCACCTCCGCATGAATCCCGTGCAGGAAACTCCCGAACGAACCATGTCCGGTGAGTACCTGCGTCATGTGGAAGGTAAGGACGCCGTGAGGTCTTTCCAGCCACGCCTCAAAGAGGGGACTTACCGCCATGATAAGACTTTGACCCCTGAGTTTGTTTCGGTGTTTCTTGTCAGGGTAGTCAGCTAGGAAACACCGGCCTCATCTAGCTTAAACTGACGAAAAAAAAATTTTGACGTGTAAAAGTGTTTTTAAATCTATTTGCAAAATAAATATCATTTATCGCAGCGGAACACGACGCCGTCACTTCGTGTGCAATAGCATATAGTTTGGTAATTATTATAGTTTCTTTTATACATATGTGTTAGTTTATTATTTTGTAAGATTATTTGTGTATTTTATCTATGGGCCTTTTTTGTGGGGAACATCATCCAATGACAACCCCCGCTCTTGGGCCTTAGTTGATTATTATTATAAGGTGGACCAACGACCTGGTAAGACTCGCGGGAATCCAATGGCTGCAAGACGCTCAGTGCGATTCATTGTGATGACACTTGAGGAGGCTTTTTCTTTATCCAACTTTGTATGAAACCATAATGGTTTGCTATAACCCAAAAACAAAAATCTCAAAGTTTTTGGTAAATTCGTTTTTATTTTTTGCATCAAAACTCCTCCGCATCACAAGGGCTTAAGTAGCCTTTACTGTAATATTGAAAAAAAAAAAAACAAATCTAACTTAATAATATTATAAATGCAAAAGTATTTACTTGTAGTTTGTTTGTTACTTTTTCCAGAATTCTACTTGAGACATAGGTAATCTAGGACAAGGAAAAAGACTTGAGATACTTTTTTATTATTAACATATCAAGCCGGTGAATCCGCAGATAGACGCTTTTATCTCAGACGCTTTATTTATTTAGGATCGCCAACATTACAGGCACTGGGAATTTACAGGATCATTTTATATTCAAGTGCCTTAACACTTATAGACATCACTACATTAATATAGAATTTTAAATTTTATTATTATATTTAATTTTAAAACACATAAACACAAAATTAGTAAATTAATTTACAATTGTATAAGATATCAAGGAATAAATTAATAAATTAAAATTATGTCAGCAATAATAACAATACAAAAACACAGAACAAGAAATATAAATGGGAATATAATATCTTTGTGTTCTTTTATCTAGTATAGGTACGTCGATATGTCAATAAAGATGACGGCAATTGTTCTTTACAACATCTTTTTTTCTCGAAATTTATTCTCATTGGGTAACCACTTTTTAGCTTAGTATAGCAGATTATGAATATCTAGTTGTATTTACGACCTTATAAAACTATCAACGCTTTATTCCTAACTCGCATGCGAGCTAGTTCCAACAGCATCTTGAGCGTATTGACGGACCGGTGGGATTCTCCGATGCTTGAGTGCTGGATACGACTGCATGCAGTAAAATAGCATAATTATTATAAGCGTTCTGGTGTCGGATTATCCTAAAATCTGTGTTTTATGTTGTTTGTTATTTATTTTCTTGTCTTATTTCATTTGTTTTGTTTACTAACATTAGCTTTTAAGTATTTTCGTGTTACTAACAATTTATATGGAGAAATCTGAAATAAATTATTATTATTATATATTATTATTTAAACACTTCAACAGCTAGGGGCATCGTCGGTTTATCATCGCTTATCATCAGGTGAGATACTAGTTAAAAGCGAGCCTATAATAATATAAAAAAAAACCAGATATAACTTCCCGTTTTTTTTAACCAAGTCTTGAATATAAACACAGATTAGGATCCTATATTCCAATGATTCAATCCAATTGATTCTGCGGTAAACAACACGTTTAACTGAGCATGACTTTTCCAATCGAGTAAAAGGAACCAAATGGTAGGTAAATAGGAAAATTTTCTTATAGATATTTTTTGCCATGGATAAAAATATCTATATATATAAAAATGAATCCCTATTTCCTTGATCACGACATCACGCGTTAACGGCTGGACCAATTTCGCTAATTTTTTTTTTGTTTTGTCTGTTATTGTCAGGAGAAGGCTATTGTGGAAAAAAAATAGGGTAGTATAGGGTTGTGTAGGGTAGAAGGGTAGCGTAGGGTAGAGTAGGGTAGAGTAGAGTAGAGTAGGGTAGGGTAGGATTAGGTTCAAAACTAAGTCAGGACAACGTCTGTCGGGTCAGCTAGTACATAATAAAATGTGCGAAATGCCATTTCTATTTTAAGCCAAAAAATAAACTAGTTTAAATGGCGACAAAAATCCCCTATTTGGAAGATTAGCTAATTTCTATTTTATTCTGTGTGTTTTAGGTGGAAAACCATCCAATGACTTCTCCCACTTGACTATGTTCCTTCTTTACCATCGTTGCAAGACCCCGGTATTCTCTTTCGCGCAACCCATGGCCGCAGTAGAATTCCACCCTTTTTTTTTTTTTTTTTTTTTTTTGTGGTGTCAAAAAATCATGCATTGACATCCCCCGCCCTTGGGCGGAGCGGGAGATAGTGTCAGACTCTTACTGACTAAAAGACCCACCCCGTTCCTTCTAGCCTTCATACCGGGGCTCGAGCGCCCTTTCGGATAACCCTGGCCCCAGTAGGCGTAGAATTTCACCCTGCTGGTCCCCTACGGTTTGCTGAAATCTCCTTGATTCGTGCCTGGAGCACTACGCGCCGTCGACGACTCGAGCTTGGGCCGGACAGTAGCTGGACGGCCGGACGGCCAGCTACCCATTGCTCGCCGTCTGCAACACGCCTATGGTCACTGGACATCGGAGTCTGGGATACCGGCATCTAGAGCGCGAGGAAATCTATTCCCTGGTGATTTATGTACGTATGACACTTAGAACTGATATAAAGATGGTTCTCTTTTACCTATATTTATCAATATTTATTTTTTTATTACTAAACATTTAACTAATTATTCGGTAAATAAAATAAATAAAAATCCTTAGGAACAAATTTCAAGTAAATTAAATATGGAATCGATTATTATTATTCCAAAAATACCAATTTTAAAAACTGAAATCGATTTTGCAGCCAATTCTAAACATACTACTTTCAAGATATACATTTGTTTTGTGACAAGTTGTATAGATTTTAGTGGTCAAACGCGACCCAATAATAAAAAAGAAATCTTAGTTTATTCACAAACGTGAAGCATTTGACAGATTATATCGCGACAAAAACTTTATGAATGCTTCCCACTGTGTCCAACTTCAAAATTAATTAATACTTACCAAGTTATTTAGAAGCTCTTTATATTTAGTAGTAAATTCCATTTCAATATTCATAATCACGCTCGCGCGCTTAATTAATTTAAATTCAATTTCACAGCTGTTTCGACCTGAAAAGTGAATTTCAAAATGAACAATATTTAGAACAACTCATTCTATAAAAATAAGTGGTAGTAAGGCTGGCATCAGACGGACTGCATCGCAACGGCCGCGCGCGGTTAATATATTTAACTGCATGCAGTTGTACGTTCGACTTCGTGCAGTCATGATATCGACTGCACGCGGTCGGCTGCAGTCGAGTGAAGTCAATATCATCAGTATGCAGTCGTGCCTTCAACTTTACGCGGTCAGCTACAGTCGTGTCGTGTTGACGTGACGCACGCTGTCCTTCGCTAACCGCATACAGCCAGTGTGCAGTTAATTACAAAAAGCAAACGCACATTGACATTGTTAACTTTATTTTGAGGCACTTAAAGATCAAATCATACACTACGCTCCTGGGCTAGATGCGTGGCGCCAACTGCACAAAGTCAGATAAAACTGCATGCAGTTGAACATATGGACTGCGTGCGGTTGCTGCGATGCAGTCCGTCTGATGGCAGCCTAAGACCAATGCCTGCTTTTTTTTAAGGGTTGAAATCATCCAGTGACTTCTCCCGCTGTGAGTGGAGCAGGAGGGCGTGTCAGATTTTTACTGACTAAAACCACCCCTGTATCCTTCAGTTGCTGTTTGTGTTCCAGGACTATGGGTTTCCTTTTCAGAAATTCCTCGCGATTCTAACTAGCGGGCATCGGCTCTGCTGGGCGCCTACGGTCTACTGACATCTCTTGATCACACTAATTCCAACCTAAACTTTTTGTTTAGTTGCAGCCACAACTAAACAGTATGTGTCCAAATCCACAGAAAAAAAATTGAAATAAAAATGTGTCAATTCGGACACTGTGTCCAAATCATCAGTTAGTCCAATTAACAGTGAACCGATTTGAAATTATAAAAACTCTTAAAATATTGTGGAGGGACCAATTAGTCGAGGAAAATCCGCATCGCTGATTGCCATCGCACGGCAACCGCTGACGAACCGGAAACTTGACACCCATAATTTAAATAAAACCGATCAAATATAGAAACGGTTTTCCGGAGATAAATTCACGGTAGATGACTCTGATTTTTTGTCCGTGAAAAGTTTATGTTGGTTCCAAGTTTTACGGAGATTTTATTTCATAAATTAAGTAAAAAAAAGATACGGCTTCAATATTTTGGTGAAACTGAAACTACCTTATTTAAAAGTAATAATAATAATAACCATGTGATTACGGTAGACACTGCCTAGCAGGTTCTTATTTCAAGTATATAATAAAAAAAAAAGCCTATGTCTTACAAACTAATTAAAATCACTAACTTATTATTATAATAAATGTGAAACTAGGTGTGCAGGTGCTTCTATATCTGCATCAGGCAACGGCGTTATCGCCGCCGCCACCGCCGGCGCCGGGATACTGATCCCGTTTTCCGGCCAGCATAGGCGCGGGCTTGCGGACAGTGAGCAATGGGTAGCTCGCTGTCCGGCCGTCCGGTGACTGTCCGGACCAAGTCCAAGTCGTCGACGGTGCACACTGTTCCCGCGCGCCTCACGGAGTTGTCAGCAACAGCAGGGACCCAGCCGGGTCGAAGCCTACTGGGGCCAGGGTTATCCGAAAGGGCGCTCGAGCCCCGGTATGAAGGCTAGAAGGAACGGGGTCTTTTAGTCAGTAAGAGTCTGACACTATCTCCCACTCCGCCCAAGAGCGGGGGTTGTCATTGGATGATTTTTTCCCACCATAAAAAAAGGTGCTTCTATGTCTATTTAGATGTTAGAGTATCTTAATTTTAATTGTATTCCTAAGTATTTTATTTAACTATTAGATTTATTTTAAATTCTAAAATATTATACAATGTACTAGCTTTTGCCCACGCGGCTTCGCTCCCACTCTTTCCTGCTCCCCCTACTCCACCCTACTCTACCTTACTCTACCCTACCCTACCCTACTCTACTCTACCCTACACTACCCTAATTTTCATTTTTTTTTCTTATGAACCTTCCCCTCACAATAACGAACACAACAAAAAAAAGAATTAACGAATTCGGTCCAGCCGATCACGCGTGATGGCGTGACCAAAGAAATAGGGATTCATTTTTATATATATAGATATAAAAGAACCCCTCTACAGGTGAAGGCCTCCTCCAAAGACGTCCAAAAAAAAAGACTTCCGGTCTTGTAACTGTGCTACTGGTAATTCAAATTAAGAATTATACATTTTTTATTTGAATTACTAGATTAACGGTTTCTAAATTCAAATTCTAACCATACCATAACCCTAATAAAAGTTTTATAAATAAAGACGATTAAGGTCGGAGTCTCAGGGCGTATCTGGGTCCCCGTAGGCATGGTTTTGCGTACGGCGAGCAATGATTAGTTCACCGTCTCCGTCGACAAGACCATGGGTTGACAGCGCGTCGTGATCCACGTGCGTCCCAAAGAGATTTCACTCAAGAGATTCAGGTGGGTTTTAATCATGTTTCAGTAAAAGTCTGATACCTCTCAAAGCGAGAGAAGTTATTTCATGCAACCGTCGAAGCAATTAAAGGTAAAATATTGAACCACGTAGCTTTAAAGTTCAGAAGATTATAGACTAAATTCTGAACACTCAAACTTAAAAGGAGCATAATTATTTCAAAAGGCTTTCATTCCTTATTAATTTTAAATTTCTTTCAGAAGTAATCAGCGATCTCTATGTGCTCGGCTAGACTGGCAGTACGGTGCGGAGAGCGGTGTGGGGACCGGTGCGGGGAGCGGTGCGGGTGTGTGGACACGCGGTGGCCACTGATGATACACAGAATTTGTGGTCACTAGTGCAACTAATGAGCATGGGATTCGATTCTTTTTTTTTATCTGTTATAAACTGGCTTGACTGCGATCTCACCTGATGGTAAGCAGTGATGCAATCGTTGATGGTGAGGCGTAGTAGTTTATTAAGAGCCTATTCACTCTAGCCTTGATTCTCATCATCATCAGCCTTTTTTTAGTATTCCCACTGCTGGGACTCAGGCCTCCTCTCTAGGAGAAGAAATGGGCCGTAATACACCACGCGTGCCCAATGCTGGTTGGTGAATGTCACATATCTTCGAATTTTTGGTTCCAGGACATGTCGATTTCCTCACGATGATTTCCTTCACGGTATTGAGATCAGTGGTAATGCAATAAATTACACAAAGTAATGCGCCTGGTAGGGTTTGAACCCGCGACCTACAACTCGTAAGTCGGAGTCGTTACCACTCGGCCACCACTGCTCTCAAGATCTCGATCCTCAAGTTAAATAAAAATTGCTGTTGGGTTTTTCATTTGGAATTAATCAGTAGCTGCCAGTAGTTTGCAAGTTGAGCGCCTCGGTAAGCGGCCTTGGGCCCGAAGCAACTGCAACTGGAGGAACATGGTTGTGGTTTTAGTGAGCAAAAGTGCAAAACCTGCTGAAACTACGACCGAAACCGAAACTGCACTCGGAGGTTCTTGCGCTGTGGGATTAGGCGCACAATGCCACATTCGCAAAATGACATATTGACGCAAAATGCCACATTCGCAAAATGACATTTCGCAATATGCCACACTAGCAAAAGTCATTAGCAAAATGCCACATTCGCAAAATGACTTTTCTCAAAATGTCACATTAGCAAAATACCACATTATCAAAATGACACATTCTCAAAATGACACATTCTAAAAAAAATCATAATTATCGCATAATGTGCGATTTACGTAAATTAAAATAAATAAAAATTGTTAAAATTACTTATTTACTTCTTGCAGTGGGCTTTTTTTCATAAAAACATACTGACGTCCAAATAAAAAAAATACTGAGTTCGAAATGACATTTTGGCATTATGCGAAAGTGGCATTATGCAAAAAGTCATTTTGCGAATATGGCATTTTGCGAAGATGGCATTTTTCTAATGTGGCGTTATGCGATATGGCATTTTGAGAATATGAAATTTTGAGAATATGACATTTTGCGAATGTGGCATTTTGCGTCAATATGTCATTTTGCGAATGTGGCATTGTGCGCCTAATCCGCGCTGTGATCCGTCATATTTAGTGCATTAAATTCCTTCCAAGCGAGTAAGCAATGAAGACATTTTGCGGTGTCCACGTGCCTAATCATGTCGTGACTGGCTTGTGTTTGCCGTTCGTTTTACCTACTCCCAAACTAAAATCGAGTGCAGTAAAATTCATGATAGTCTACGAATATAAATAACTAAATTTAAAATGCATTTAAAAAAAATAAGGACTGACTGATTATAATAACGTATTCTTTATTTTTCCCACAAAAAATGATCCTTGTAAGGGAGTTTTGGTTTCTTCCGAAACTGAGATTGTTGCCGAAATTCGGTTTAAAAACTAGTTTCGGTCGGACACTATTGTACATAAAAACATAACAGAATACGAGTATATGAAGATTCACAGTGCACGTACAAAGGCGAGCTTAACTCAGCAGTGAGTTTTCTCTCAGCAAATTTTTGAGTTATAGAGAGAAAACATATTCGAGGATAGAATCCAGTGCTTAATATAAACCTATATAACTAAGTCTAAAGCATAATTATATTATACCTACTATATTATGTTAATAATGAAAGAAAGTACTCTTTAAGTTTCCTCTCGAAGACATTTAGAGAAGAGCTGTCGCGAAGTGAGTGTGGCAGAGAGTTCCAGAGACGCACTGTAGTCTAAATAAAAAAAATATTTGTGGTATTTTATACACATTATGTATTATATCGTCTCTTATCGCTACCGGCATAGTATTCCAAGCTCTGTGGCCCAATACATCAGTATAATAATATTCTCTAACCACCTAACTGGGCCAATTTGTCTTCTACAGGACCACGTTTCATGGATTAGCCATCATTGTGTGGTTCGCTTTCTGTTATTGGTCAGGTTGATGAAAAATGTCCGTGATTACTTATGAACCTACCAATATTATTAGCGAAACTATGTGTCGTGTAAGGAAGGAATCCGTCACAGATGCAAAATGTAATTAGTTTCTTTCTCGGTTGTCTATAATGTAAACCAAAAATTGACATCAATATTGCAAATCTATATCTACATACAAGGTATAAGGGTCAGCCCTCCGCTAACTTTAAGGGCTTGCTCAGAAGACGAAAGTTAACCACAAATATTTTTTTCAGGAAACATTAAAAAAAATCGGCCTCGCCATACAAATTGTTCAATCAAGTTTATCATTTTGGCTGATGAGGCTGATTGTTTTTTTCGTTTCCTGAAAAAATATCTTGTGGAAGGTTGTTCAGTTTCGTTTACTGAGCAAGCCCTTAAAGTTTGCGGAGGGCTGTCCTTTACACCTTGTATATAAAAATCAATGCCACTTTTCTTTGTAATTTTATAACTCAAGAACGGGCTCACCTATCCAAACCAAATGTTTAGGCTTTGTTCGGACTATTTAGTAGATGGTTTATTGAAGTTTGGTAGGATAGAGTAGGGTATAGTAGGGTAAAGTACGGTAGAGTAGTGTAGAGTAGAGTAGAGTAGGTATAGTAGGGTGGAGTAGGGAAGAGCGGAGCGAAGCCGCGCCGGTAAAAGCTAGTAATAATAAGCCTTTTGTTGGGGTGCGTAGCTAGGTGTCGGTGTTTAAGAGAAAGAAATGCTCACGTAAACCACTGTTTATTAGTTCTCACTTAAAATGTTCTTAATGTTAATCTAAGCTAAAAATGTTAATGAAATGTTTAAATGATAGGAATACACCAGCTGTCGCGGTAGACGAAAGTGCACTGAATATGTTATAAAACCTATACAATTAGGACGGCGAGCGAAAACACCGAACATATTCCGGGGCGCGAAAGCTAGGGGTGTTATGTTAGAATGTTGATGGAGTGATGACGATAATGTTTACAAGGTGAAGTTACATAACTTAAGATTAAAATGTTAGTTTTATAAACGTGAAACTTATACTACAATCTAATATTAAGTACTTATTGCCTCTTAATGATTTGTGGGTACGTGGGGACACTCCCTAGTCATTATTGTTCGTGTAACACTAGGTTGACGTTCAACCATGTTGTGACGCGCACTAGCACTAGCACTATTGATGTTCACATCACTAACACTGGTGGCGGGCTGCAATTCCATCCCGCACGTGATGTTCGCGCGGCGCGCTCGCCGCCTGTACAGCATTTCCTTGAGGGTCCAATCTAGGGCATGCCTTGGTATATGTTCAGGATCCCTTCGGAGCGTGTGGCCGATCCAGTTCCATTTGCAGCGTTTGATTCGAGTAT
Source organism: Mythimna ferrago (assembly GCA_910589285.2). Taxonomy (NCBI): domain Eukaryota; kingdom Metazoa; phylum Arthropoda; class Insecta; order Lepidoptera; family Noctuidae; genus Mythimna; species Mythimna ferrago. The sequence continues at coordinate 18,386,497 of OU342689.1, read as the reverse complement.
GGGGGTGAGACTTGGTTTATACTTATTGATGTATATCAATATGTATAAAGAGCCCTAGGTTATAGCTATATTATTTACTGCTCTTGTCTGTTCAGCGCTTTTCTAGTCTTCGTTTTTGCCACTATTGCCTTTATCTCATCTTCATACCTTCGAAACTGTCTATTTCGTTTTCTTTTTCTGAAAGAAAGAAAGAACAACATTTTATTTTCTACATATAGAAGCAACAAAAAAACTTAAGATAAGCAAAAAAAGAACTTTATATTTTTTGGATACCAGAGCACTATGTTTTTGTTCCACAAATTGCAAATACGTGGCTTTAATTGAGCGAACGGAAGCCGTGGCGCCAGTTTTCCCAAATTAAATGTTTATTTTTTCAATTTCCCATGGGAATCTTTATTATTCTCGTGGAAAGCATCCTGTTTCATTACTTGTGATGTTACGGACATACCTACTGCAGTGTCAGACATACTCTTGGCAAGTTTTATTTTTATTAACCTTTCGTATGCCGTAATTAGAGACACAATTAAAAAGTTATTGCGTCTCGCGTGGATCCACGTTCCGGACACACAAAGGGTTAAACCCCAAGCGAACGCCAGCGTTCGCGCATCTATTGTCTTACTATTGTGTCTCAAATTGACAGTATCTGAAAGGTTAAATAAAACTTCAGGGTTTAGACATAAATGTTTTTAAGCCTCGGCTGAAACAAAACCAACAACAACTAGAAGTTCAAATCAAGTTAAATTTGATTAATATTTGTGTTGATTATAAAATTGTGCAAATTTAAAATTCATTATTGTTTACTTCATTGATTGAATAAACAAAACAACCTTTAATTAAAAGATTTTCCGGATGAAGCTGGCCGGTAATTAAATATTCTGAATCAACAACCGAATATTTTACTAACAGCGTTTTGTTTATCCAACAAAATTCTGTGTACATATCTTAGCACTTCACCAAACGATATACCTACCACCATTTTTTTTAATACACCACCTTTTCACCGTCTAACTAATATTATACCTAAATGTGAAAGTGTGGATGTTTGGATGTTTGTTACTTAATTCATTAAACCCCAAGCGAACGTTCGCGCACCTATTGTCTTTCTATTGTGTCTGTAATTTCCACGATTGAAAGGTTAATCACGCAAAAACAGCTGAACGGATTTGGATGAAATTTGGCATGCATATAGCCTTTGACATGGAAAAGAACATAGGCTACTTTTTATCCCGGAAAAACATCTTATTCCTACGGGAAAACACGTTTAGAGTGCGATAACCGAAGTACACGCGGACGAAGTCATGGGCGGACAGCTAATTTAAAATAAAAAGTGTACAACATGTAAATAACAAACGCACATCCTGAACGTGCTATGTTTAGAGTCGACTACTGAATCGATTTCAGCTATTTTGATAAAACTTATTTGCGTCACTAAAGTTTTTTGTGAGTGCGGGCGTAAGTACCAATACCGATATTCTATACCAGGGATGGTGAACCTTTATTGTTTCACAAAATACAACAAAAAAAAAAAAAAGTTTTGACTTTTTTATCTAACGGATAAAAAACTTAACCAAACGGTAACTCATAATTTGCAACCCAAAATTACGTAATTAAAATATGTTAAAAGTTTTCTTTATTTCATTAATTCATTAAACCCCAAGCGAACGCCGGCGTACGCGCAATAGAGTGTGGAACCCAATACAGAAATACGCTTGTACGATATGACTATATACAGAAAGCACAGTTAATATAAATCTCTATTCCTAGACAGCACCTTTCGCCGAAAACTTTGTTGTTAGAAAACATTGTTTGTAGACATCTCGGTACATAGGAAGCACTGTTGACAGAAATCTCTGTTCATAGATAGCACTTCTTGCCGTAAACTTTTTCATAGAAACCACTGTTTCCAGATACCTTGGTTCACAGAAAGCGCCTCTGGAGAAGAAACTATTAATATTTATTATCGCTTTTCTGGCTCAGATTCAGACACGCATTATGTTAGCCGCTACGCTACATAGTATTCATTAATTCATGTAATTATAACCATGTCAATAAATTATTATCTATTTACGGAAACCAATTAGATAATTATTTTTATAATGTGATTATGCACATTGCGTCGCGTCGTATTGTAGAAGTTTAACAATAATACGAGAATGAATGCAGAAATGAGAAAAAATGTAGGGTACATGTAAACTATTGCGCCTTACAAAGTAACAAACGTTTCCTACGCATTTAGTTTTGCATTTGTAATTGTCGCGATGCTAATGAAAAAAAATTTTTTAAAATGAGTGCTTGCAAGTTAGTAGAATCAAATCGTGGAGCAAGTGTACTTATAGTGGATGGTTATTCATATCACGTAAATAAAAAAGTGAATGATACATTTTACTGGAGATGTGCGCGGAGTAGTGCTAAAGGTTGTGGTGCTACTGTAAAAACATTAATTATCGGTAATGAACATTCGATCATCAATCTAAACAACGCACATGGACATTTGCCAGAGCCAGAAAAGCGAATACAAATGGAATATAAATCAAAAATAAGGAATATAGCAAAAAAATCCATGGATTCTCCGTCACAAATCGTTAACCGCTGCCTCCAGGATGTTTCAAGTACGAGTGCTGTCCACTTGCCTAATAAAGCAGCAAAGTCAAAGTCAAAAGTCAAAGTCAAAAGTCAAAATCATTTATTTCAAATAGACCATTTGCAGGCACTTTTGAATAGTCAAATGTCGGTCAGTCCAAGAAAAGTGAAGCTAAATTGCAGCAGCACGAATGATTGTGCACCGCATTAGGAATAAAGGACAACCGAAAATCCCTAATACAATTAATTTCGACATACCGGCTATCTTTCAAAAATTGGAGAAGAGCAATTTTTAATCGGCCAATATATTAACCAAAATGAGAGTGTAGTCGTATTTTGCACAAAAAGTAATTTCAAACTACTTATTAATGCAAAATGTTGGGTAATGGATGGCACGTTTTCTACATGTCCAGCGCCATTCTGTCAAATATATACTATACATGGTTCAATAGGAACAGAAAATGGCACAAATAAATTTCTACCTTTAGTGTTTGCATTATTACCGCATAAGACAGAAACATGTTATACAATTTTATTAGAATTATTAAAAAGATATGGCGCTAATACATTTCAGACTAATTTGTCTCCTGAGAACATTTTAACTGATTTTGAAATAGCTGCTATCAATGCCGTTAAACAGCAATTTCCAGAATGTATACAAAGACTATGTTTATTCCATCTTACGCAGAGCATTTGGCGGCATGTACAGATCGAGGGTTTAGCAAAGAAGTATGGGAATGATTTTTAATTTGCGCATAAAATTAGGCATTTATTTGCTTTGGCATTCCTAGATCCCAACGAGATACCTGAAGCTTTTCAACTTGTTAAAGATAAAGTATTACCAGAGGAAGCCGCAGGAGTAGCGAAGTGGTTCGATAAATATTATGTCTCTGGGACGTATGTAAGAAATAATGCCAATAGTACCAAATTAACAATAAATAGAAAGCCACTATTTCCACCTGCTATGTGGTCAGTGTTTGATCGCACATATGACATTCCCAAGACACAAAACGTCTTGGAATCTTGGCATGAACGCTGGACTACACTTCTTAACCGTAAGAAATGGAATGTGTTTAAAACTATAAAAGAATTTTCAAAAGAGGTAAAATACACAGAATGTGAAATTGAGCGCATCAGGGCGTCAGAGCCCAAAGCGTCGTCGATCTCCACAAATTCAATACGAAAACAGAATGCAAAAGCACTTGTCTCAAAGAAGTGAGATGGACTTATTAGCCTTTTTAGGTGGATTAGCTCATATTTTGCACATGAAAAAATAATAATATTGAAGTTTAGTGTATAAACAATATTTTTTAAGTTATATCGAGTACTTTTTTGTTTCTATTATAAAGCTAAAGAGTTTGTTTTGTTTTCAATTTCATCTATTGCTTTCGTTTTGCTTCATTTTTGATTAAAATGGCATTTTTGTATGAAATAAACGTGTTTTTTTTTTATGGATAGAGAGGCAGAAAAGCGAAATTTAGTAATATAATAAATATTAATAGTTTCTTCTCCAGAGGCGCTTTCTGTGAACCAAGGTATCTGGAAACAATGGTTTCTATGAAAAAGTTTACGGCAAGAAGTGCTATCTATGAACAGAGATTTCTGTCAACAGTGCTTCCTATGTACCGAGATGTCTACAAACAATGTTTTCTAACAACAAAGTTTTCGGCGAAAGGTGCTGTCTAGGAATAGAGATTTCTATTAACTGTGCTTTCTGTATATAGTCATATCGTACAAGCGTATTTCTGTATTGGGTTCCACGCTCCACCTATTGTCTTTCTATTGTGTCTGTGAGTTCCACGATTGAAAGGTATACATGATAAAAGAGTGATTACTGCTGTTTTAAGTTACCTACATGCTAAATACTTTACACTAGTATACGCTCTAACGTGCTCGAATTATTCAGCCGCGTGCAACCACTGGCACGCATGCCACAGGTTCACCATCCCTGCTCTATACGATATAAAGTACACGATTCCTATATTTAGCCTACAACTATGAAAAAAACATTACCTAAGCGACAGTCATATAAAAGTAACAGTAACACAAGGACGTTCCGCTTGTAATATCTCGCTATACTCATACAAAACACACAAGCATGTAATAAAACAAACCTGCTCCAATGTGTCCCATCTGCACCAGAAAGGTGCTCGCACAAGTTTGCACATCTTACCGTAAAAGCTACAATATCCAGGTCGTCTCGAGCCATTTCATATTTCACATTATTTCCTCTTTCATAAAAGTTGATATTTCGTACGAGCACCGTTGCGTATACGAAATGTGAATTCGTACATGTATTCATGGAAGCAAGCTGGCCACTTTAGGTAGCCGCTTTGTTTTACAAATACACAAGACGAGACTTTAGTGCAGTAGAACTTTCATGTGCATATGTATTAGTTTTGAATACATTTGGATCACCATCTGTTACATTCGTGAGTAGCTGCCTACTTCTAAGTGGCAATTCGTTTCTTGATAATAAAACCCCCTGTCAACCGGGCCTTGGGTCTGAATATCCATTTGCCAGGACATCGTGAGATAATCGCGTCGTTTTTTTCCTCAGAAAATCGATAAAGCCAGTCGGAGTCGAGGATTTTTCAAAGGGCACTTTAAATTTAAATCGGCCAAGCTTATAAAGCCGATTATAATCGAATCGAATTTCTGATCAAGCAATTTATCGGATTGAGTATCATCTTGATCGTGGCGCGTTGGAAAAGCAATTGATTGGCTCCATTTCATTAAGCTGTGGGTGTGAGGAATCTTGAGAACAATTTGTTTTCTGTTACAGTTACATTTAATCCTATAAAGTACTGGCTCTGCATAAAATTATACGTTTAAAAATCTCTGAGCTTATTCAGAGAAATATTTTTAAAGTTCACAAGCGCGACATGTTTTAGTTATTGTGATATTTTTTATTTAATTTGCATTTATATTCTGAAGTACACGACCATTTCAAGAGTTTTTGTGTTGTTTTTTACTGAGCATATTTTTCAGTGGTTATGAAAAGAGCGCGCAAAACAACGTATAGCTTTATACTTTTTAGGTCATAGTGACAAATAAAATACATAAGCCGAGAATAGTTTTTTTATGTATCGCCTATCTCGATAGAAGATTTATTGCGATCACAATTTGTTTTCATTGTTTTGTTGTTATTATCCCTTTTTGTTATTTTCCCGTATTTAAGACGTCTTTTATATTTCTAAGAAACACTCAAAGCTTGATTATTCATCATTGAATTATAAATCGAAATCTAATTCATTACCGGCGTGCGTCGGCACGTGTACAGAGATGGTTGCGTGATGAAGATTGCGTTTTATAATTTAATTTTGTTCTTTGTGTTTATCCTTCACTGTCCCAATGACTTACATACCCTTTTATGTAAAAAAATCATAAAATAACTCCTTCAACTCTGAGTAGAGTAAGAAAGAATTACAGACTTTTACAGATTAAACCCACCTTTGTTGATTCCGTTGCTCTTCGCATTCCAGGGCAGTGGTAACTCTTTCACCTAATTCCGCAACTCAGCTCACATATTTAAACTGGCCTCTTTAGGCGTGGGGTTATGGACGACGAGCAACGGGTAGCTTACCGTCCGGCTTTCTGGTAACCGTCTGGGCAGAGTCCGAGTCGACAATAGTATGTAGTGTTCCACGCGGGGCCTCAAAGAGATGTCAGCAAAACTATAGAGGCCCAGCCGAAGCCTACTAAGGCCATGTGGTTTTAATCAGTAAAAGTATGACACGCGCTCCCGCTCCGCGAGCGACAGGAGTCATTGGATGAATTCCAACCTTAAAAAAAGCTCACTCTGAAAGAAGGTTAGTTGCCATATGCATTCCAAACGTGTTCTCCTCAAGACGACGGAGAATTTGTAGCTTTATGACAAAAATATTTACTTTACTAACATACTAAAGCGTATGGAACTTGAGATATTCACCCACATTGAAATACCTAGAAGAAAACTGAGGTAACTTTTTTAATAATACTAAAATTACGTTCATTGAAAGGAAGCCAGGCATCGATAAGCCTCCCACAGGATAGCTAACGAGCTGGTGACAGTCTCGCATCCACGAGATGTACAGAATCGATTAATGATGTACCAGTTCCCCTAGCCAAGTCGCTAATCTGCAATAGTTAACGCTTTTAAAAAGCTTCTAATGTACGGAAATGACATCGTCTTAACGCTCAGTCACGTGGTCAGAACAAAAGAATTGGCGGCGCGGTCAACTCGCTTGCGTTCGGCGCAAGCGAAACGGATGTAACTCGGCTAGGGGGGCAGGTGTGGAAAGTCCATGTCTAGAATGGACACCTTTTGGCTAAAATGATGATAAATTTCAGGGAGAGTTTTGTGCTCAGTTTCCATCTTTCATTTAGTTTTTTTCTTTCCAGAACTTATTGAATGACGATATCCAGACCTCTAGCGCTGGGTATCTGACGTCCAGGAAATGCTGAGGCGTTCCCTCCGCTCATACTCCGCCAAAGTACGATATACATCCTCGATTAATCCACATGGTCAATATTGTGACTAAGCTCCTTAATAAAGATTTAAAAAAAACCATCGTGCTGTCTGTCTCGAATAAAATTATTTCTATTTTTCATCTCTTTAGAAAATAATGTGTAGGAAATAGTTAAAATTTACAACTTGTCGTAAAATATACTCAAATGAAAAGCTAATAAACGAAACCAAAATTAATAAAGGAACTATACATCACTTCGTATCTATGTGACTTAATGGTCTTCACACAAACTACGAGTATGTAAATTGGCTAGTCGTACCAAATGAAGTTGCAAACAACTTCCAACTTTACTACCTTTGTACTAAAGTTGTAAGTTCTATGTGTGCATGTTGTTAGAGAATGGGCAACTAGCTCAACCGTTATTTGTAAACAACCACATAAACAGGTACTCGCTGAAGCGGCGACAAAAGGGCTGTAGGTACCTTTCAGCCACACGTCCTCACTGTACCATATGTAACCTGTGTGTGGTTAAACATGCTTGACCAAACTTAAAAACTGGCTCGTATCCTTTAGATAGAAATAAGTCTTTAGAACAGACTTTGATTAAGTTAAGTGTGTAGTGCTTTTTTGCACTAATGAAACAACTATGTGAGAAGGAGTAGGAGGTCGAAAAAAAGTTGGATTGATTGTACGAGGAGCGATATGAAAGAAAAAGGAATCGGGTGTCACGATTGTGTGGATCGCCCGGAGGACACGGTGGAGCATACGGTAGAGGTGTGCCCCGCTCGGGCAGTGAACCGCCGTGTGCTCGTGGTGGCAATCAGAGTAAACGATTCTTCGCGCCGGGCCTTGATACAGGCCATGGTCTGAAGCGAGGAGTAGTGGCGGGCAATCGCTTCCTTCTGCGAAGCAGTAATGCTAGCTAAGAAAGAGGCCGCACGCGTTAGGCAACGGGTCTCATACCCCAGCCACTATCGGGATTCCGATCCAGATCTCCGGTCACCGTAGGCGCGGGCTTGCGGACGGCGACCAATGGGTAGCTCGCCGTTCTACCGTCCAGTAACCATCCGGACCGAGCCCAGGACGTCAACGGCGAAGGAGTTTTCAGCAAATCGTAGAGGCCAAAAGGATCGAAGCTTACTGGGGCCAAGGGTTTGCTTCTGAAAGGAAGATTCGGCCCTGGTATGAAAGGCAACGTAGAAACAGGAATGGGTTTCTAGTCAGTAAAAGTCTGACACATCTCTCGCTCCACCCAAAGGCGCGGATGATTTTCCCACCTCCAAAAAAACCCCAAGTATCATAAACGAAATCTATGGGTCATATTCCGAGTTACCCATTGATTATTATGAAATTATATTATTATTTAATGTGACAGTCAAAATCCGGATGAATAATAATATACCAAATTCTAATAATATTTGCCTTAAAATGTTCTCAGGCGTCCTTTCTAGGAGAAGGAATCTATCATGTAGGCCTAGTTTAGATTGATTAATCTTACATGTTATGAATTTTGGATTCTACTAGCAAATATGTTTTCCTAAACATATAAAAACATACAAAACTCTTCAAAATCCAAAAGGCCGTATATTATACACCCCTACTTTTTAATTAGTACACAAAAAATGGGGCTGGGACCCGTTACTGATCATATTTTTGTATTCAAAAGTAGAAAAAACCGAAATCCTAAAATTGACCACGAAAAGGTAAATTCATCATAGATTCAATCATACATAACAATTGCTAGTAGAAAATACTGCGGGCAGTGTTTTTCCATTTTAATCGTCATTTATTCATTCATAATCAATAGCCTGCACAATATTTCCATAAATTGAGAGACATTTTGGGATAAACACAAACGCTAATAACTTTGCAGTTTATGAATATTATTTATTGAGACTATACTTAAATAATAACAAGACCTTTCCTAATAAGCCCTTTAAGTATTTGTACTAATTAAAAATTAGTGGTGTATAGGTATATTTCGTTGAATTTCAAGAAATTTAGATATCATTTTCCATTCTCCTTTCATATTCATGCCTTAATTCCATACGGAAGAGCCGTATTAAAATAATATAACTACATTATAAACATCCGCCTCATAATAAGCACTTAGAATATCATAAGCTCTAATAAGCCGGATCGTGATTTTACGCATTGCATTATCCTGGTAAAAGCTTACTGTGATACTAGTTTTTTAAACCGACTTGGCCTGCGAGGTGAACCAAGGTTGCTTACATTTTTAGGGTTCCGTAGTCAACTAGGAACCCTTATAGTTTCGCCATGTCTGTCTGTCTGTCCGTCCGTCTGCGGTTAATATCAGTGACCGTTAGCACTAGAAAGCTGAAATTTAATACCAATATGTATATCAATCACGCCGACAAAGTGGTAAAATAAAAAGTGGAAAAAAATGTTTTATTAGGGTATCGCCCTACACGTAAAGTGGGGAGTGATTGTTTTTTTTTTAATTTCAACCCTAACGTGTGATACATTGTTGGATAGGTATTTAAAAATGAATAGGAGTTTACTAGAATCATTTTTTGATAATATTAATATTTTCGGAAATAATCGTTCCAAAAGTAAAAAAAAAAATGTGTCCCTCTAACTTTTGAACCATAAGTTTAGAAAATATGAAAAAAGTCTCAAAAGTAGAACTTTATAAAGACTTTCTAGGAAAATTGTTTAGAACTTGAAGAATTGAACAGTTTTTGAAAAGTTTTACAAAATAATTTCTGAACTAAGTTTGAAATTGAACCGTGTAAGCATTAAGCAAGCATTTTTTAAACTTAATTTACATACTTTATTATTCTTAACGTATTTTCTTTCAAATAAAAAAAAGAATTATTAAACAACAACTTTTGTTCTATGACTTTATAAAACAAAATTCATTATCCAAAAACTAATCTTTGAAGATTAGATTTCGTTGTTCTATTTATCACATTCAACTCTGTATTTTGCTATACACCTACGTCTGTATGACGCGACGCAAGCGTATCAAGCACTCCCGCCGCCCGATCCCCGCTTCCCTCCGCTATTGTACTATCACTTGCTTCGCATAGACTTCGTAATATTTAGAATTTTTCAGATCAATTTAAATATTTCTATTTTTGTATGAAAATCTGGTGAACTAAAATGTGATACATTTTTAAAAGTCATGGAACAAAAATTGTTGTTTATGTTGTTAGTAGCATAGTTCTAAGAGGTTGTCAGTGTTTTACGAATAACCCTGTATAGTCAATCAATGGTCATTTTCCAAACATCCAAATTCTGTGATTGATAAATAAACATCCTTATATATAACATGACAAAGTCCCCCACTAAGTCTCTCTCTGTGTGAAATTTAAAAAAAAGCATTTGTCCGGCTGCGGAACATAATGAGGGTGGAGGAAAATATCCATGTCGTAGTAATCTGGATACATGTGATATCCACTAACCCGCAGTAGGCCCGATCACGGCTCATTTCCTCTCCTAGAGAAGAGACTTGATTCCTAACCGTGGGTACATTATTATGTTCTTTTTACTGTTGATAAGCTCGCGTTTGGCCATTATCTGACCTGATAGAAAGCAACGATATGGTCGACAATATGCTTGCCTAGAAGTAACCTATTCACTCTTGACGTTAAGACCCCTAAGCTGTAGCTATCAGGATATACAAACTCCGACAGGAAATTCCACTTCTTAGTTGAACGCACAATGAATATGTCTGAATAGGTTGACTACCTATTTGGTTCTGAACCAATTTTTTACCTACTTATCTAAGGAAATATTCAGTAAATATTAGCTTATTTCGTTTAGCGAGTATTTAATATAAAAGCTAAAAGCAGACGAAGAAAACCATCTCAGTGTCTTCATTGGCAAAAGTCACGGTATATTAAACGGATACGTAAAAATGCTTTGAACACGTTTTCTTTGATTCAAAAGTATCTCTGACAAGGAAATTTAGGGAAATGTGTAAGAATATAAATCATTGTTCTCAAAGATTTTTCTTTTTGGAATAACGATTTATGAATGAACAAAAGGCAGTGTCGTCTCCAAATTAAAATTAACTACCTACTGGAGTATATTTTGTGTCACTTTTCTTGATAAATTCAAATGTTACCTACCTACGGGTTACTGAGTGCATTTCCGTGTACCTAACTATAATGTTACGGGAAAAAGCCCATTTTCATATAGCACAGTTGTAAAAGTATATGTAGGTAGTATGTGTTTGTTGTCATGTCAAAGTCGACACGTTTGGCACAGTGATTGACCGATTGTCTGGTGAACAGCGTGTCGTGAGTTCGATTCTCGCACGAAACAATAAATATGGCCTACATGTCATGCGTAGGTATGCGAGTTTACATGTTTCTGAACGCAATCACTAATCAAGAGAGGTACCAGTGCGGAAAACCTTTTTTTTATCTACGGTCTTTCCGTCTGATTATAATTTAGGTTTTGTCAAGACTAGTGTAAAAAGGCTCTTAAAATAAACTAGTACGCTTCAACAATTGCATTACTACTTACCATAAGGTGGGGTTAGTCAAGCACTATTTTATATCAATAAAAATAAAACTGAAACTGTCAAATAAGGTGTATTATACGTACATTTAACATATCTTAAATGTTTTATTTCTCAAAACAACGTTGGTCCTTGTTACATCGTAAAATATAAGACATTTTTAAAATTGATCCTGTGATTTAAGCCAGGATTTGAATAGAAAATACTTTTCCACTATAAAAGATTAGAATTGTAAATTCTAAGTTGTCCAGTTCAATTCCAGTCTACTGCGACGTGTGCCTCGGAACACTACACCACGGGGTACTCTTTTCACTTCGAAAAACACTTACCTGAATTACGTTGGTTCAATAATATAATTTAACCTGCAAAGTTATACAAGGCTTGAGGCTGTTGGAAGTATTCGGAATCTTGACCAAAGTTCTGTGTTCGGCCAAATACGTTTTCAAAGCCGCACAACTTATTCAAAACACAAAGTAAACTTTCGGCAAGTTTGTTGGGCCCTTGGTCCTGAAGTGCGGCAGTTGCGTATCTTATCGCGGTTGTAAAAGAAAGATTTGAAGTTAGAGAAACTTCTGGGCCTCATTTCCATCATCTGTAACGGCTATAATTTTATTTATGGGGGCCATTCGTTTCGTTTGCCGGACATATTCGGTTTTTGTCGGTTTGTGTGTTTCAAGGGTTCTTGTATGTTGGTTTTATGTGTTCCGTCTTTTATTACAGTTTGATTCGCAGGTTCAAAAATAATCATAAAAGTTTTCAGGAGAGTGTCATTATGAGCTTTATACGACCTACATAAGTGCAGAACAGCGTCGTTCAGAACAAAAGTCGTTTTTTTATGTAGATACTAGTAATATTGATATTTATGAACTTTCCCATCAGCTACTATAAATGTTTATATAATAGTACTAACTATTATGTGGCTTCACTCGCGTGAATGTAGGTTTCTCTATACAAACTTTGGACTTCCTTTTCATCCCCTTAAGAAGTATATTTTAAAAATCTTCTATCAGTATTTGCCTACGTCATAAGAGGAAATCTTGTGTAAAATTTCACACTCCTTGTTCCAGCAGTTTTGGCTGTACGTTGGTATGTCGGTCAGCTTCTGTTTTATTATACATCGTAACTCACGTTAATAGGTAATATTTACCTCATTGATGGGAAACATTAAATAATTTAGGTCGTAGTCTTGTTTATCTTTAAATAAAGGAAGAAACTGACTGACTGACATATCGACAAACAACCCAAATTACTGGATCTAGTAGTTTGAATTTTTGCACAAGATTATATTTCCTTTTATGACGTATACGAGCACTAAGAAAGGATTTCCTAAAATTCAACCCTTATAGCGATGAAACGGGGGTCCAAAATTATATATTTTTTTATATTTATTATTATTGATAGGCTCACGTTTAATTACCATTTCACCTGATGGTAAGCGACGATGTGGCCGACGATGGAGCACGCTTGCCTAGAAGTAACCTATTCACTCTTGACTCAAAGATCCGTAAGTTGTAGCTATCAGGAAACAACGTTTGTATGGAGAAACCTATTTTCAAGCAAGTAAAGCTGCTGACAGGAGCTGGTCTATACATATAAATAAAATTGGAGTGTCTGTTTGTAACATTGAAATAACTGCTTTTTACTACATGCATATGAATATAAATTATATATATACACCAAAATAACATTTTTACAATTTTTGTCTGTCTGTCTATTTGTCCGATCTAATCTCTGAAATGGCTGGACCGATTTTGATGGGACTTTTTTTGGCAGGTAGCTGATGTAATAAGGAGTAACATAGGCTACTTTTATTTTAGAAAAAATAAATTCAAAATCCTGTAGTCCACGCGAACGAAGCGGCGGGCACAGCTAGTTTTTATTTAATACAAGCTTATTTGGTACGAGTACAATAGAAATACCTTCCTTCTAAACAAAGCATTATCGCCTAGATCGATGGTAAGAGTTCTGATATTACTGAAGTTTGTTTAAAACAATCAATTCTTCTCTCATAAGTTCGATGTTACTGAAACAATGGTAGGCCATCCGTGTAATTTGCTGACAAGTTAAACACTAGGCAGCCGTGAAGGGTAGGCTTCTTGAATCATTCTATTGTAATTTTCAAATGTTGAAAAGTGCTGATTCGGTGCCTATTAGTTGAGGAATAAATTAATTTGGATTAGATCAAGTTTTGTTGAGTTAAATTAATCATTGTGATAGAGTTGGATGGGCCTTTTTTTGCTCGTTTAAGCAGCTTTAGAAATACGTCCCCTGCTTAATATAGATCTCTACCAAGAGTCTCGCATCCAGCGGATTTTTACAGAAAGCATGCTTTTTTTTCCGATGGGAAAAATCATCCTATGACAACCCCCGTTCTTGGGCGGAGCGGGAGATAGTGTCAGACTCTTACTGACTAAAAAACCCATCCCGTTCCTTCAAGCCTTCATACCGGGGCTCGAGCGCCCTTTCGGATAATCCGAGCCCCAGTAGGCTTCGACCCGGCTGGGCCCCTGCTGTTGCTGACAACTCCTTGAGGCGCGCGGCAACAGTGCGCGCCGTCGACGACTTGGGCTTGTTCCGGACAGTTACCGGACGGCCGGACAGCGAGCTACCCATTGTTCACTGTCCGCAAGCCCGCGCCTACGGTGGCTGGAAATTGGGACCGGAATCCCGGCGGCGGCGAGAGCGCCGTTGCCTGATGCGGTCGGCCTCCTCCTTAGCGAGCATTACTGCTTCGCAGAAGTCGGCGACCGCCTGCCACTCCTCCTCGCTCCGGACCATGGCCTCGACCAAGGCCCGGTGCGAGAGGTCTCCGCCGCCGATCACCCCCACGAGGGCACGGCGATGCTCCGCCCAAGCAGGGCACACCGCGATTGTGTGCTCCACCGTGTCCTCCGGGCGTTCCGCTCAGTGGCGACACCAGGGCGTCACTTCCGCTTTAATTCGGAACAGGAACCTCCCGAACTTGCCACTTCCGGTGAGGACCTGTGTCATGCGGAAGGTAAGGACGCCGTGAGGTCTTTCCAGCCACGCCTCAAAGAACAGAAAGCATGCTCAATGTGGCCCCAATTCCTAGAAAGAAATTTCTTAAAAGACAACCGCTCACCGAAAGCCGTGCCTGCCAGGCTTTTCTTTAGGTGAGAAATCATCTAATGACATCTTCCGCTCTTGGATGGAGCGCGAGGGTGTGTCAAACTTTCACTTGCGTTCCAGGGCCTCGGGGTTCACATTCACTTGACCTACGGCCCCAGTAGGTTTCGACCCTGCTAGGTGACAAGTGCCTGCTAAGACTGTGGGATTGTTTAAAAGAGTTACCGCGGCTTTGGAACTCAGGTGGGTTTTAATCAGTAAAATTTTAACACTCCTCGCTCTACCTCTCCACCGAGAGGATTTCTTTAATGATTTGAAAGCTCAAGAAAAATGGAAGACGCCGCGCTAGAAGGCCGATGGGAGACCGATGATCAGGTGAAGATAATTAATGATTGTTAACAAAAATTCGAATAGCCAAAAAATCAAGCATTTTTCTGGTGACATCACAAAAAACTTAACACGAATTCTTGACAGCAAAAACTTTAAGCAAAGTCCTGCCAATTGATCAGTGACAAACGACCACCATTCCAATTCGTATACTTTTTCGATCCAAATATCATATCCGCAATACATTGCGCGTCAAAAGGCACACAGGGGAAAAGGCCGAAGCCGAATACATTTTTCTACCTCTCAGTCGTTGGTTGGAGATTTGCAGTTATATGGGAAGTATAAAAGGCGATACTGAGTCTCGAGAGGAATCTGGAGATTGTTTCGCACGTCACCGTGGCGTTTTCGATAGGGAGTTATTTTGTATTTCCCGTTATGCATTTGTTGATAGTTCAATTTATCTGCGTTGAGTGGGCCTAGTCAGTTCCGTGTCTTATTCTGGGCCCGGCACGAGAGGTCGTTACCACCGATCGCTCTCACCAGGACCTGAGGAATACTTCCACCATATGCTCCACTGTGTCCTCCGGGTGGTCCACATAATGGTGAAACCCGGGCGTTTACTCCGCACAAATCAGGTGCAAGAACTTCCCTAACATACCATATTCGGTAAAGACCTGCGTCATGCGGAAGGTGAGGATGCCGTGATGTCTCTCTAACCACTCTCCAAAGAGGGGATTTACCACCGTGATCGTATACTTTACTATGGCGTGCACAACTCATTTCCGTGTGGCCTCGTGGATGTCCTAGAAGGCGACTAAAGGACATTTTCGAGACCGTGCATAATACTCAAGCACACAATATCAACTTAGGTTTTAGTCTTACGGAAAAAATATAAGTTGATAATGTTGTACCTACATGAATCTATTTTTTTTTTCTCAAACCTAAACTTAGCCGTTATCGAGGAGTAGGCTTCAGAAAGTTACAATTTTATAGCACTGCTCGGGAGTAAGGGCCTTAAGCCATTGGCTGACATGACTATCGGTACACTGACATGACTATCGGTACAAAATGATCGCTAAGTCCACTTCCTACATGTTGACAACTTTGCGGATACTTGGAACGCTTATCTTTCTATTTTAGCCACTGTATATTATATTTACTAGAGCTGTGGTGGCCGAGTGGTAACGGCCCCGACTTACGAGTTGTAGGTAGCGGGTTCAAACCCAGCCAGGTAACACGGAGGTTACTTTGTGTAATTTATTTTATCACCACTGCTCGAAGACATCAGACACCATCGAATACATGTGACATCCACCAACCCGCACTGGGCCCTCGTGGTGGATTACGGCCCATTCCCCCTCCTAGAGAGTCCCAGCAGTGGGAACATTAAAAGGCTGCATGATTATGCTATATATTTACTGTATGTTTCAACGGTATTTATTAGCCACCACTTAACTTCGCCAAGTATTAAAATATTTCCACAATAGCCTTTCTCCGACTGCGTGGAAAGTTCTTAAAACCACTTTTCTGCTTTTAAAAGCTAACCAAGCTGCATTCTTTCTCGACACCTCTTGCAATTTCACTCTGCTTTCACGGCGTGATTAAGTAACCAACAGACGTCGGAACGTTAAGATAGAGGAGGGTAAGACAACTTAGTATTTAAGTTTCGTTTTAATATTTATAAAAAAAAAATAACAAGTATTCAATGAAGCAAGCTTTCATAGCAAGCTTATAGGTATATAGCGCGGTATATACCTAATACCTATATATAATTAATACTCGTCAAGATTAGTCCAAAATGCTCGAACACAATAGGATTATCTGACTGATTATTGACAAACAAACAGTGGGACAGGTGAAATTAAATAGAACCTTGTAGGAACGTTCATTTCAGACTTTCGTTGTTGAAAGAAAGAAAATTAATTTATTTGGCATACACACTCGTAGATACACACAATGTAGTAACAACATGTACCTTGACACTAATGATTATATAAAAAAAGAGACAAGTGACATGTTCATATTTTGTTAGTGACTTATATACTTAAAATGTTAGCACATTATTAAAATGCATGTGATAATTAATTAGTCATATTCCTCTTTTATTAATAGTATTAACAAATTTAAAAAAATTTGCTTGCGAAAAATTGTAAGTACCTAGTTGTTACTATCGACTTCAATGTACTTTAGTGGTACCTAAATTTTTTACGAGTTGAGCCTAGCGGGACTAGAGCATAAGAGGATTAAACGGTTGGGCTTCAAGTCTCTCTTATATACGTATCTATTTATTTATTTTTTGTGTAAACCGTACACTACCCCCTTTTTTAGTTTATGTTATTGTAGTCCATCCTAAGGTTGTCTGGTAGAATATCGCTGTTAGCGATAAGACCGCCATTATACTCATAGATTTTAGTGACTGTGAAATTGTTACTATTTTGGTGTACAATAAAGTTTATTCTATTCTACACACACACATATACGAGTAATATAATTATCTCGTAAAAAAAGGTTGATTAATAATTAAAAAGATAATATAAAGAAGAAACAAGAAATGAAACTAAGTATCGGGTAGCGAGATCTCAATCCTTTTAATATCATAAAACAATTACAATATTAAACCACATAGCAACACAAACCTCGTAATAAATGTTATTATATCCAACGTAGCATAAACACAGGTAACTAAAACATTTCAAGCCTGCCAAGCCGTTCGTCACGTCATCTTATTAAACCCATTAACGTTTAACATATGTACTAAGATCAGACATTAAGGTACATGTACAATGCGTATGTATGTGTATTGTACTTACAATACCTGTACATGAGTACACTATTATCAAATTGTTACGGGATGTAGAGGAATGCTGGATATGCCTATGACGATATTATTATTTTTTTTAATTTTCTTTTTTCATGAGTATGGTATCAGCATGTATTTTATTAGTACCTATGAGAGCAGTGATGGCTGAGTCGTAATAGCTCCGACTTACGAGTTGTAGGTCGCGAGTTCAAACCTTGCCAGGCGCATTACTTTGCGTAATTTATTTCATTACCACTGCTCTCAAAACGGTGAAGGAAAACATCGTGAGGAAACCGGCATGTCCTAGAACCAAAAATTCGAAGACATGTGACATCCAACAACCCGCAGTGGGCCCGCGTGGTGGATTACGGCCCATTCCCTCTCCTATAGAGGAGGCCTGAGTCCCAGTAGTAGGAACATTATAAGGCCGACTATGCTATGTCAGTATGTAGTATGTATTTTATACATTGGTAACATTTATAAGGCTTGTATCTAATGTTGAAGTACCCACCAAGAATTTTTTTGTTGTGTACAAAAAAAATCTAAACTTATAAAAAGAAGCATTGATTATAATACTCTAAATTATTATGTAATCATTAATGTAAGCTTAAGCTGTGGTTGCCTATAATTGAGTGTTCATTATAGGACCAGAGGCCGTATTATGACCTCTTAAAACCATCATGTTTTCGGTGTGAAAAAGAGACGGAGCTATACAGGACGAATAGCACTATCCTTTTCTCACACAGAAAACATGATGCTTTAAGATGTCATAATACGGCCGCTGGTTACTTGTACCAATTTCTATTTCTTAAGTTTTTTTTATTTTGTAACACTCGTTGGTGATCCTTAAATAAATAAATAAACAAATGTACATATGTTATGTTAATTAAATAAATAAAGACCAATCGATTGAATGTTGAATTTGTGGGAGATCTGGAGTCTAAACGTGGCCTAGACCCAGGCCGAACTCCAGGCCCTCCATTGTCCCTAGACTTATCTCCAAAGTCTGGGCACTTTTTGAAGGTTTCCTCTCAAAAATAAAAAAAAGGTCCATGTCATAAAAAAAAATAGTATTTGTCGATGCTTTGTGCATTAGTGCATATGGACAAAATATTATAGCGAAATTATGTAAGAATGTAACTATGTATCATGTAGGTGCGAGTGTGTGTTATTACTCTAAACGACTGAACTGATTTGGATAAAATTGCCACACGGTTAGGCGTAGACTTAATCTGGAATAGAAAGCAGAATACTTTTATCCCAGAAGAACTTTCCCTTGAGATTTTTTTCTACAGTTTCGCGGGCGAAGCCGCTAGCAGAACCTAGTCTCGTTATAAAAGTTACGTTAATTAACCTAGTCTCGTCGTCTAGTTATTAAATGCAAAATAATATTCTGTTCTTAAAACTTTCATACCAAAACACAAGTCCTTAAAAAGTACAAGAAAAACTCAACAGTAAAAAATCAAAAACGAAACTGAATTTTTTCATGTCGTACGAATGTAAAATATTATAGAATCACACAATTTTCACCGTAAATACCGAAAAGTATTTGATTATTTACTTCTCACAGTCAAAAACATTCGAAAGTGCACCATTGTCGAATCTTGGTTAGGCATACCATAATTATGGCGGTAACTCCCTTATGATGAGTGGCTAAAAAGATGTCATGGCGCATGGCGTCCTCACCTTCCGCATGACGCAGGTCCTCACCGGACATGGTAAGTTCGGGAGGTTCCTGCACCAGATTCGTGATCTCTTTGATGAGTGGCTGGAAAGACGTCACGGCGTCCTCACCTTCCACATGACGCAGGTCCTCACCGGACATGGTAAGTACGGGAGGTTCCTGCACCAGCTTCGTGCAGAAGGAACGCCCAGCAATGCTATTCTCTAGCAAAACAGCCTTGAGCGCAGCGCTGGCCGCAGCGACGATATCCAAATACGTACATAGGACTAACAGTCCAATGGACTTATACATTAGATTCTTAATCCAAATAAGTACCTATCTGAATTTCGTCGCTGCGGCCAGCGCTGCGCTCAAGGCTGTTTTCTTAGAGGATAGCACGCCAGGTGTCACCGTTGTGTGGACCGCCCGGAGGACACGGTTGAGCACACGGTAGAGGTGAGCCCCGCTTTACATACATCTAAACCAGGGATGTTGCAGAGCTCCATAACCGTAACCGAAACTATCGGATATCCGATATAAAATAATATCCATAACCGTAACCGAATCCGAAATAAAAGTTTCGGATAATATCGGATAGGGGCGGAGCCTAATTGCGACACGTTATGACAGCCTGTCGTAACGTGTCGCGTCGTAAAATATAAATAGTATAGTAGTAAATAGTATGTATTTATATTTGACTTCTGAAATTCCTTAAAAATCTAATATCCGTAACCGAAATTATCCGAAACTAACGGATAATCCGAAATAATTTCATATCCGTATCCGTATCCATAACCGGTATAATAATCATTTCTATATCCGTATCCAATCCGTATCCGAAATTTCATATTCATAACATCCTTGATCTAAACCACTGACACAGTAAAAAAATATATATATATTTTCATAGCTTGAAACATCTGTGCACATTTCTACAATTCTGTATATCCGTGGTCACATTGTGTTTACAAACTCCTATTTTAGGAAAGGTATTATAGTAGAGAGAAATACGAAGGGATCAAAGGACCGAGAAAATAATAAAGAAAATTAAATCCGGTATTGGGTTTCCTTAGTTTTCTGTCACGAGTTTTTCCGGTCGCTTGCCCCCATACAGAAGCTAACATACCTTTTTTACGTGGAAATCATCAAATGACTTTTAACGCTCTAGGTGGAATGAGAAAGTCAGATTTTTACTGGTTTAAACCCAATGTTATTTTTTTTTTTTATGGTGGGAAAAATCATGCATTGACATCCCCTGCCCTTGGGTGGAGCGGGAGATAGTGTCAGACTCTTACTGACTAAAAGACCCACCCCGTTCCTTCTAGCCTTCATACCGGGGCTCGAGCGCCCTTTCGGATAACCCTGGCCCCAGTAGGCTTCGACCCGGCTGGGTCCCTGCTGTTGCTGACAACTCCTTGAGGCGCGCGGGAACAGTGCGCGCCGTCGACGCCTTGGGACCCAATGTTATTTCAGCTGCCTATTATGAAAAGTGGGTACCCGAAGATAGACGACACGGTCGAGGTCAACCTGGGAAGAGATGGCGAGACGACCCAGATACCTACTGCAAGGACTGGTTTGAGGTGGCTCAAGAAAAGAATACCTGAAGATAGAAGTTGTTGGAGGCTTTTGCCCAGCAGTGGCACAGTATAGGCTAATAAAAAAAATATTATGGTCAGGCCGCAGTACCTCTTTCCGCAGTAACCCTGGCAGGCAGATAGCATATATGGTAAAATGGGGTGAATAGAGACTTAGGGGTGAATAGAGACAAAACAAAAACTTTAAAGGGTATTTTCAATATATCAATTTTAATAAATTATTCTAAAAAATCGATGCTTTTTTAGAGGCTGATATTATAGTATCAAAGTGATAAACCAAACCAAAGTTTTGTCTCTATTCACCCCGTTTTACGGTACTGCTTAAATAAGAGTTGATTGGTTTTCATTTTTTTAGTCTTTTGATCAAGATTTTCTCGGAAAAGCTCGTTGCCAAATAAAAACAAACGTCGGTTTCAACAAAGGGTAACAAAAAAAACTAGCTGCTGCAAGCGGCATCATCATATCATCATCATTATATCAGCCGATAGACGTCCACTGTTGGACTAAGGCCTCCCCCAAGTGTCGCCACAATGAACGATCCTGCGCGTTCCGCATCCATCGGATTCCCGCAGCCTTCACCAGGTCATCGGTCCCCCTTGTAGGAGGCCTTCCAACGCTGCGTCTTCAGCCCCGACGGCCATCTTCGCTTGGGAACATACTCTCAGGATAAGAAGTCGTCTATGTGCCATGTAGTCTATCATGTGCCAAACCCGTTCAACTGTTCCAGCGTGAAGAAATATCATACATAGATACACACGCACACTCACAACTTTCGCCTATATAAAGGCGCTTATAAATATTAATAATTTTATAATATTATTCATTATAGAGTAAAGATCAACATCCCACAGTAATTTACCCTTTTTCATCCTCTCCTGGCTTCATTTACTAACAACCTTTGCCCGTTAGGCTTTCTACGCACTGGCGAAAATGGCCGCGGCGGCCCCGTTCGTGGCCTGGCCACCTAGTGCGTGTACTAGCACTGGCGGATATGTCGGACGGCCAAAAGTTTAGGTAGCACTGATGAATTTTAATACAGATGATCTGGACGGCCACGGCTAGTCACTGATCGCGTGGTGTCCGCGGCCAATCCGCAGTCAATAATGACTGCTAAGTGCGTAGGGACTCAAAGCTTATAAAATCCAGAACTCACTGGCCGCCGCGGCCATGGTTTCAAGTGCGTAGAAAGCCTTAGTTTCACAAGCCGATAGCAAGGAAATAGAAAAAGTTTTGATCAAGTGAAAGTTCAGTTATGTCTGGTTTTGTCTAAGGGATTATATTGAAACAACCTCACAGGGCTGCCTCTACTTAGCAAAATACTTTTCCAATAAGGAAAAAATCTTTCACAGCACCTAATATTTGTGAGAACAGATTTTTCTTAGAAAAATCCAAGTGATTCGTTTGATAAAATAAAATGAAATAGTTTTGTTTTCCCTCTACACCGGTTCTTGTTATAATAATAAGTTTATTCCGAAATCAGGGTGCACAGTTGATTTATATAATATACATACATTGTAAGTAATAGTAGTTTATGTGACTAGGGGATAAAGCATGTCTTTAAGTTGCGGGCGGCATGTTGAATTCCGAACGAAACGAAGGTTGCTGTTTTTAATCCCAAACGATAGTGAGGGAGTTATAAAATTAACTCCTGAGCATCGCGAGGGAGTTAATAAAGAAACCTAAGTGAAGTGAGGAATTCAAGCCGCCCAAGACATAGCTTTATCCCCGTGTTGCATACTTTACTTTTTACACCATCTGTGAGATAATTAAAAAACAATTTGGTCGACCAAATCATAAATTAGAGAAATAAAAGTATTATATTTAAAGCTATAGTTTCAATTTTCTATAACGCCCCCGTCAGTAAGCACCTTTTTGTTCTATTTTCTTTCTTTTGTTTGTTAGTGGCCAGTTTGAATTTCGAGTCAACTTGTGCGATGCACGTACTAATTCACAATGTTGACGATTTTTGATGTTCCAAATTCAAATCTCATTATTCCCTAGGGATCGGCCATACTGCATTATCTCCCTAGGGATAGAATGACTTGCTTTAAGTGAGGTTTGTACGACGTATAAAACGATATTATCGAGCAGGTGGTGTAAAAAACATATTTCTCAATATTCATTCCTCGATTTGCTTTACAATTTCATCATCATTACAGGCGAAAAAACTCCACTTTCGAACATGGACATGTTATAGGAGGAATATTCAAAACAGTTTATCGTGGATTCGTGGCCCTAGAATCAAAAAGGCAACTGAAAAACACAGGTGGATTTTCATCATCATCATTTTTTCAGCCAAAAGATGTCCTCTGTTGAACGACGGCCTCCTCCAAGTGTTACCATAATGATAGGTCCTGTGCATCTCGCATCCATCGCATTCCCGTGACTCTCATCTAAGCTTTTTAACGTTGCATCTTCCGGTGCGAAGTCGCCACTCCAGAACCTTTAGTTAGGCCCCATCAACCATCTATTCTGCGAGTAATTAGTCCTGCTCACATTCATTCGGCCTATGTCGGCAACCTTGGGTTTCTTGTGGCCTGTCCATTGCCATTTAATTTGGTAGTCTTTTTAAGCAAGAATATCAGTGAACTTTATTCTGGTCAGAATCCTTTGATCAGACGTGGTCGGAACAAAGGAATCGAAGGCGTGGCCGACTCCAGGCGATCGACGAATGAGAATCGAAACCAAATGGTTGTAACTTGGCTAGGGGAGCAGATGCTGTAAAAAATGGAATATCCAACACGGGTATAAAACAAAATTTCAAGTGAAAATTAACATTAATTCGCACAAAATTAGTCGGATCTCTGGACAGGCACTTTTTTTATTTAAGGAAACAGCACTTTCAGTAAAATAATTTCCTCTCAGTCACTTTCATGTATCAAAACACATTACCTTAAGTGGAACCGTTATACAAAGTAGGTAAACTGTCCTTAAAATTTACTCTGCGAAAAATTTATGTACCCAACCTCGTTGAAAGATAAAATATTTTTCGTCTTAATTTCTCTTTGACGCGACTTTTCCGAATGCCACAACGTGCAGGTATGAAACGATGTTTATTTTGTAAAAATATTTTATAGCTATAACTTTAAAGTTTCATCTGAAACGTTCACAATATTTGATTTGAGGGTATATTAAGATGATTTTTTTTTGTTTGAAAATGGAATTCATCCAATGACTTTCCCCACTCTGGAGAGGAACGGGAGGAAGAATCAGACTTTTACTGTCTCAAAGCATACATGTGTCCTTTAATTCATTAAACCCCAAGCGAACGCTGGCGTTTGCTCTCTCATTGTATTTCTGTTGTGTCTCTTATTACCCTCTCTTTATTTTCTCTACCCCTGCCTTATTTTAAGTTCTTATCCACCCTAAGGTTGTCTGGAAGATATCGCTGTCAGCGATAAGACCGCCATTGTGCCCATAAATTTAAGTTACAGTTATAACGTTTATTCTATTCTATTCTATTCTACGATATTTAGAAGGTTAATTTATCTTTTGAATTCCAGGACCACGAATTCCATTTTCAAATATTACCAGTGATCCTAGCGGGTATCGACCCTGTGTTTCTATGGTTTTCCTGACATCTCTTTGAAGCGCATGTAGAACACTACACTGTCGACGACTCAGACTCGGTCCGAACAGCGACTGGATGGCAACCGTCTCCTTCACTAGCATTACTGCATCACAGAAACGACCGCATGTCAAACCTTTTCACTCGGTAAGTCCCCTCTTTGAGGCGTGGCTGGAAAGACCTCACGGCGTCCTTACCTTCCGCATGACGCAGGTACTCACCGGACATGGTTTGTTCGGGAGTTTCCTGCACGGGATTTGTGCGGAGGTGACGCCCGGGTGTCGCCACTGTGCGGAACGCCCGGAGGACATGGTGGAGCACACAGTCGAGGTGTGCCCTGCTTGGGCGGAGCATCGCCGTGCCCTCGTGGGGGCGATCGGCGGCGGAGACCTCTCGCGCCGGGCCTTGGTTGAGGCCATGGTCCGGAGCGAGGAGGAGTGGCAGGCGGTCGCCGACTTCTGCGAAGCAGTAATGCTCGCAAAGGAGGAGACCGAACGCATCAGGCAACGGCGTTATCGCCGCCGCCGCCGACGGGCTTCTGATCCCGATTTCCGGCCAACGTAGGCGCGGGCTTGCGGACGGTGAGCAATGGGTAGCTCACTGTCCGGCCGTCCGGTAACTGTCCGGACCAAGCCCAAGTCGTCGACGGCGCGCACTGTTCCCGCGCGCCTCAAGGAGTTGTCAGCAACAGCAGGGACCCAGCCGGGTCGAAGCCTACTGGGGCCAGGGTTATCCGAAAGGGCGCTCGAGCCCCGGTATGAGGGCTAGAAGGAACGGGGTGGGTCTTTTAGTCAGTAAGAGTCTGACACTATCTCCCGCTCCGCCCAAGGGCGGGGGATATCAATGCATGATTTTTTGCCACCATAAAAAAAAAAAAACCTTTTCACTCCGGACCATAGCCTGAACCAGGGCCTCAACAGGTCGCCACCGATGTCACTGAAACCTGAATATAGTTTGTTCAGAATCAGTTACTAAATGGATTCCAATAGTTTGTACACCATGTTATAGACACGTGTTTCGAGTTTTGCATATACTGAAACTAATGTTGTATAAATTATCATGACATAAATAATTCAAATAGTAATATCCTTCAGGTAACTTGTTAGAGTGGAAGTTCTATAGTCTACCTAAAGGTCCACCTTAGCTGTGGGCGAAATATCGAAGTTACTTAAAGAAACATCACCTTCCAAAATTATTTTACTGGGCACGTTTTTGGCGTTTTATATTTCAAAGTCTGTTATTCAAAGGGACATTGACATTGTAAATAAAAGATGTTGAACTAAAACAAACACAAAAACTGAGCAAGTGCGTGTCGGACTCGCACACGTCGGGTTCCGTACCGTCTGCAGAAAAAAAACGGCATAAAATCGCATTCGTTGTATGGGAGCCCCCATGTTTATTTTATTTTGTTTTTAGTATTTGCTGTTATAGCGGCAACAGAAATACATAATTTGTGAAAATTTCAACTGTCTAGCTCTCACTGTTCTTGATACAGACAGACGGACAGCGAAGTCTTACTATTAGGGTCCCGTTTTTACCCTTTGGGTACGTAACCCTAAAAAGTAAATAATATATCCATCTCTCAGTACCAGCTATTGAAATACAGTTCAACGAACTTGAGCCACAATTCTGCAGTCACATCACATTCTCCTTGCAAATCATACAATCAAATTGCAAATACATGATAATGATTTTCCTTCAACTTTTGATTTACTCACTTATATGATCTAGTTGATATGTATTTCATGTCTCATGCGGCGGGTTCACTCACGTGAGTTCGGAATTGAAAGGGAGATTATCCTAAAATCCGTGAATCCTATTTGCGGGATCGACGCCGGTAAAAAGGGAAGTTCTATGGAAATTAGGGAGCTGCGATACACTCAAGTAGTTACCTGAAATTCGATATTGTATCGGTACGTTACTTGTCTAAACGGTTGTAGAGTTTAGTTTATGCTTCAATGACAACTTTACGTCTCGACGTACCTTAAGTTTCTAAATATTAGACATTTTTTTTTTATTGTTTATAGGTTCGAGGCAAGTCACCCAAAGAGAAAAAGAAAGGGTTATGCTCGGAGTTTCCTTGCGTGATCGAATCAGAAATGAAGATATCCGCAGGAGAACCAAGGTTGCCGACATAGCAAAAAGAATCGCCAAACTTAAGTGGCAATGGGCAGGGCACATTGCTCGCAGAACAGATGGCCGTTGGGGCCGAAAGGTTCTGGAGTGGCGACCGCGTACCGGAAAACGCAGCGTTGGAAGGCCTCCTACAAGGTGGACTGACGACCTGGTGAAGGTAGCGGGAATCCGATGGATGCGGGACGCACATGATCGTTCGTTGTTGCGACGCTTGGGGGAGGCCTATGTCCAGCAGTGGACGTCTGTCGGCTGAAATGATGATGATGATGATGATGATTATAGGTTCGCGCTTGACCGCTATCTCACCTGATGGAAAGCGACGATGCGGTCGACGATGGAACACGCTTACCTAGAAGAAACCTATTCACTCTCGACTTAAAGATTCCCGGGTTGTAGCTTCATTAAACTTTTTTATTTATTTATTTATCAAACTTATACCATCTTTACAAAGAAACCTGATGTGACAGTACAGCTAAAAATAACTATCGAAACACACAATTTATTACTAAAATCTTAATTAATTACCAAAGCATATAATCGCTGGTGCCACTCTGTTAAATTCATTCAAAGTACACATGAATGGGTCTGTCTTGTCGTGTATGAGATTGAGAGTGCGAAGTGCGCGCGTCAGAGGCGACTCTTTGAGCAGATTTGTCATCGCCTTCGGCACCACCAGCAGTGGAAGCCGAAGCCGAAGCCGGCACCAAACATATCTGTCAGGGACACATAGACACAACAACTCCAACAAAGCTGTGTTATCTAGTATTCCTCTTAGTACTTTAAAAATATAAAGTACAAGAGCAAATTCCCGTCTTACACTAAGTAAAACTGTGGGGGCAAAATAAAAAAATAATTGAATCTTAAATCGCGGTATCAGAGTTCTCGCGCGATTAATATACACAACAGTACAAAAAACGACTATGGGCAGTTTTCTGGACCAGACTCAACACCCGTATGGTTGGAATCAAATAACCGGTCTTGGTTGGAGAGTCTGATGCTTCCTCTGCGTCAGACTTTTACTGACTAAATTCCACTTGTGTACTTTCAGTTACCTTTTACGATTCAGTGCCACGATAAGTCTTTCAAACAATCTCGTAATGTGACAACCACAGAAAACATGAAAGAAGTTAGAAAAAAAATACTTTCCGATTAGTACTACAACGAGTGTTACCGCTTGTCTCACACCCTTTAACTCCACTACAGGCAATCAACCAATACGAACGCGCATTACGCAACTAACAGACCACGCACACTTAGATCGCAAGTTTGCTATTGGTAGTTGAACTATGAGCATTGCCCTACTTTGTGGCACGCCTGCCCCGCCCACAAGGCCATTCTAACCTCTTTCATCTATTCTGTGACTACAATCGTACTTTAACATTATGGACCAGATGCATTCATCAAACATAACATTTGAACGTAACATTTTACATAACATTGGAAGAACTTATAATCCACAACCAATCAGTGCTTTTATATCAACTACAACCTTGCACCCCGCCCATTCACTATTTATACTTTATAATTCTTTCGAACCATAAAGAACAATTTCTTGTTAGCACTGCACACTAACAATCGAATAAAACACACATATTTCGTGAAATATTGGCGCAGTAAAAGCCAATACAATACCATCACTAAATAGTTGCGTTAAATCTAGAGGATTTATAATCTAGTTCTTGAAAATACGTGAAAAATATTATTGTACTGCTGTTATAAGGAGGCATTTCCACTGAAGGAGCGTAGAGAGGAGCGGACCGCGAATTGATCATTGATCGCCAATCGCAAGGCTCGTACAGGTCGCGCGGTGAATTAAGATCGCTCGGTGAAAGTAGTGGGGGCCATCGGTGCATGTGTACAATTGCGCACAGAAATTCTTAGTATGTTAGGATTTTATTTTTAATTTCGTATGTTTGAACCAGTTTTTGCTTGTAATTTATCTTGTAAGTAGGTAAATTCAGAAAAATTAAAATTTTTAAAATTAAAATAAAAAAAAATTTCGTTAGTTTCTTTCTTAACCTAACAATTCACGTCGTAAACCATTTTTCTGCCTTGCCGTTTTAAAACTTTATTTTTAACCATTTTTTTTACGACTACGTATTACTAATACAATAACACATGCTGTACGAAACAGTACCCAAGTACAACAGTATCCAATGAGACGCGAGAACGCAACGCGGGAATCTAAGAGCGACTCTATCTACCAATGACGTGTCGCCGTCGGCGCACACCCGCCCGCACGTCGCCAAATAGACCTTAGAATTGAATACTGCGCATGCCCCTTCCACTTTTGCCGAGCGATCTTGATTCACCGCGCGACCTGTAATCTCCATTCCGCAGCAATAGAAATAGTGTAAGTGGAGCGGAGTGGAGATCAGCGATACAAAATAGATACGTACAGAATTCAATCTACATACAAAGCGCGCTCGAGCAACGTACACATAGACACCGCTCACGGACACGATATCTCGCCTCGGCCCGCTCGTCGAACATTTCCGGGTCAAACGCTCATTAGTGTGCGTTCACCGAGCGTAGGTATAAAAAGTGAAGTACATACATGAAACTGTCTTCTGTACCTATCTATTTTGTGTCAGCGATCCCGAGTCGGACAGAACGGAGTCGAGCAGGCTATGATGCCCAGTGGAGGATAACGGGACGGTGTAGCGCGGTGAGTAGGCTACACTTGTCAGGATAGGACACTCCGCTCCACAGACACCGCTTTGATCAAAACGTTTGGCACTTTTCACTGCTCTTCTCCGCACCACTTTTCCAAGGTCAGCATCAGTGAAAACGCACCCTAAGACATGATTTAAAAGCTGAAGTTGTTTTATTTTCAGACGCAGAATTGATTTGAGAAATGTGAAAATAAGGTTTTTAAAATGGTTCTTATGTATATTATATAAGACTGTCCCACGCGGTTTCACCCGTATCTTTTATTACAGCTTCCCGCCTGTGGTTTGTAGCGTGATGTTATAAACCTGGTTATACCTACAGCAAGACTTTTTTTACGGACGGTCGCGAAAATTTGATGGATGCACAACGTACACGGCCGGCCGCAGTGGCGACACTTTGGGGAGACCTTTGGCCAGCGGTGTTCTTTTAGCTGGAATGATGATGATGATGAGACGGAAGGACAAGAAGATGGTGAGGGTGGTAAAGTGCTTTCATAATGAGAATTCCTGAAGGAGTTTACTTTTCTGTGCACATTTTTTTTTTTTTTTACTTGATATAAACTAGTGCTTGACTGCGATCCCACCTGATCTCGGTTGCAAAATGTCCCTCAAAATACATATTCTCGACTCACATTTGGATTTTTGTCCTGAAAATATGGGAGATGTTAGCGACGAACATGGTGAACGTTTTCACCAGGATATTTCAGGCATGGAACAGCGATACCAGGGCAAATGGAGTCCTACTATGTTAGCAGACTACTGCTGGACGTTGAAGAGAGAGGCTGTAGATATTATTTATAAACGGAAAAGCAATATATTAACTCATTTTTAAATTTTATAATATGTGATTTATGAATAAAATGTTATCTTAAGTCAAAAGATTTTTATTTGATTCCACAAAAAACGCGAGCTAACTCGACCTTAAAACTTACATCAAAATGTATGTTTAGAGGTATTCTTTCGCAATTAGCACAACTCATTTCATGGATTAACAAAACCTTAAAATTTGTTAACCAGTGTAATTGGTCTCTTTAGTGGTGCGAAGTGAGACGCGGAGGCGGGGAGTGTCAGTGATTGGCTCGCCGCGCTATCGCTTCATAGACGTCACTCCTAATTCGTTCCCTGCGTTGCTGCATGTATCTAACAACGAAGACGATTGGCTCGCCAATGTATGGAATGCGCAAAGCGATCCCCACTCTGACGCTGAGCGCTCAAGATCCGTTTTGGCAACTGTAGCAAACACTAAAACAATTTTTTTTTTTAATCCTTTTGGTTTGTGTAGTGTAAAAAATTTATAAAATGTAAATGCTCCAAGCTTTTCAATGATTCACCGAATGATAAACTATGAACAGTATACCTTATATTCTTATATATTCTTCTCCTATATTCTTTTTTCAAGCTGTTTCTCTATGGAATGCGCTACCCCAGGAGATCAGGATGGCAACAAGCCGATTAGCATTCAAAACTAAGGTTCGAGAGCTAATTCGTTAGAAGTTGGCAGTAGTATCATCACAACGTTAATGTTTTCCAATTGTCGATCTGGAGCAACTGTTTGACTATATTAGTTAGGTATGTAGTTTATTAATTTGAGTATATATTGTATAATTGTATTATATTTATACGGTTTATTAGTATTTGTGTATATTTTTTTGTATTCGTCTTCTCTCTTTGTTTTGTTGCACCTACCATTATTTTTCTCTGTATCACCCAAAGGTTGACTGGCAGAAAATGCCTAAGGCATTCCCAACTAACATTTTGGTGTTAAGAATTAGTGCTTCGTGAGCTATTTAAGAGATTTTTTATAACCTAGAGTCTTATATAGGCACTAGTATTTGGTGATATAGCGCGTTTTAACTGTCTTATAACCCTGATTTGGGCCCACAATTTTAGAGCTTAAAGTAACCTAATTGTTATAGAGTAGAGGTAAATGAGTGACAATAAAGAGCTAGAATAGTGCTATTGAAGCAGTGCTTACTGCTTTAAGTGTATTGTAAGCTATACGCAGGTTACACCTACAAGCTAAGGTAGTAATATAGTTATAAAATCCTCTCTAATAACTTTTTTATTACCATACTAGTGCTTCTTCGATACAATATATGTATACCTTGAGAATATATTGTAGGTATTTAGTAGCAATGAATATTACCTAAAGCGCCAACCTTTTCACCACTTTTCATATTTTTTAAGCTTTTGTTACCGTTAATAGTGTTAAAATATTTAGCAATACGCATAGTCACATATTAATCTGTAATTTAGTGGTATAAAGAGTCTTCTAGTGTTTGAAATGACGATACGTTTAATAAAACCTTTGGCCAGCGGTGTTCTTTTAGCTGGAATGATGATGATGATGAGACGGAAGGACAAGAAGATGGTGAGGGTGGTAAAGTGCTTTCATAATGAGAATTCCTGAAGGAGTTTACTTTTCTGTGCACATTTTTTTTTTTTTTTACTTGATATAAACTAGTGCTTGACTGCGATCCCACCTGATGGTAAGTAGCGATGCAATCAATCAATCAATTTATCACTACAAAATTGCTTTATATTAAATTCAAAGACTTTTTTGTTGTTTTGACACAATTACAGTTGCCATCACGGATCTTGAGCGGTTGCGCAGAAGTCAAATAACACTGGTTAACAATGGTTTTGCCCATGAATGATGAAATACAAAAATAGGCAGTACTTGGTAAATACTAATCATCAATTATAATATTACAAGTGTCTTAGCTCGAGTTATCGAGCTATGCAAGTTTAATCTTGTATTGCGTTCGGAAAAACCATTACATCAAAAAAGTGTGGCCGTTACGAAAAGCTTTTACACCAGGAACTGAAAATGTTTTTTATCCACCTTTAGTGCAAAAAGAAAATATTATTATACCACCTCTGCATATAAAATTAGGATTGATGAAAAACTTCGTAAAAGCACTGAATCGCAAGGTCAAGCTTTTCAATATTTAAAAAAAAAGTTTACAAAAATGACAGATGCCAAGTTAAAAGAAGGAATTTTCATAGGACCTCAAATAAAAAAATTAATGAATGACAAAACTTTTGAAAGCACATTGAATAGCAAGGAAAAACAGGCCTGGACATCCATGATAAAAGTTTTTCAAAATTTCTTGGGTAAAAAAAAATCTGAAGACTATGAAAACCTGGTTAAGAATATGATCCAATCATTGTACGCTCTCGGTTGCAAAATGTCCCTCAAAATACATATTCTCGACTCACATTTGGATTTTTGTCCTGAAAATATGGGAGATGTTAGCGACGAACATGGTGAACGTTTTCACCAGGATATTTCAGGCATGGAACAGCGATACCAGGGCAAATGGAGTCCTACTATGTTAGCAGACTACTGCTGGACGTTGAAGAGAGAGGCTGTAGATATTATTTATAAACGGAAAAGCAATATATTAACTCATTTTTAAATTTTATAATATGTGATTTATGAATAAAATGTTATCTTAAGTCAAAAGATTTTTATTTGATTCCACAAAAAACGCGAGCTAACTCGACCTTAAAACTTACATCAAAATGTATGTTTAGAGGTATTCTTTCGCAATTAGCACAACTCATTTCATGGATTAACAAAACCTTAAAATTTGTTAACCAGTGTAATTGGTCTCTTTAGTGGTGCGAAGTGAGACGCGGAGGCGGGGAGTGTCAGTGATTGGCTCGCCGCGCTATCGCTTCATAGACGTCACTCCTAATTCGTTCCCTGCGTTGCTGCATGTATCTAACAACGAAGACGATTGGCTCGCCAATGTATGGAATGCGCAAAGCGATCCCCACTCTGACGCTGAGCGCTCAAGATCCGTTTTGGCAACTGTAGCAAACACTAAAACAATTTTTTTTTTTAATCCTTTTGGTTTGTGTAGTGTAAAAAATTTATAAAATGTAAATGCTCCAAGCTTTTCAATGATTCACCGAATGATAAACTATGAACAGTATACCTTATATTCTTATATATTCTTCTCCTATATTCTTTTTTCAAGCTGTTTCTCTATGGAATGCGCTACCCCAG
This sequence comes from Mythimna ferrago, assembly GCA_910589285.2. Classification (NCBI taxonomy): domain Eukaryota; kingdom Metazoa; phylum Arthropoda; class Insecta; order Lepidoptera; family Noctuidae; genus Mythimna; species Mythimna ferrago. The sequence goes on along the minus strand of OU342689.1, from coordinate 18,353,105 downwards.
GAGATCAGGATGGCAACAAGCCGATTAGCATTCAAAACTAAGGTTCGAGAGCTAATTCGTTAGAAGTTGGCAGTAGTATCATCACAACGTTAATGTTTTCCAATTGTCGATCTGGAGCAACTGTTTGACTATATTAGTTAGGTATGTAGTTTATTAATTTGAGTATATATTGTATAATTGTATTATATTTATACGGTTTATTAGTATTTGTGTATATTTTTTTGTATTCGTCTTCTCTCTTTGTTTTGTTGCACCTACCATTATTTTTCTCTGTATCACCCAAAGGTTGACTGGCAGAAAATGCCTAAGGCATTCCCAACTAACATTTTGGTGTTAAGAATTAGTGCTTCGTGAGCTATTTAAGAGATTTTTTATAACCTAGAGTCTTATATAGGCACTAGTATTTGGTGATATAGCGCGTTTTAACTGTCTTATAACCCTGATTTGGGCCCACAATTTTAGAGCTTAAAGTAACCTAATTGTTATAGAGTAGAGGTAAATGAGTGACAATAAAGAGCTAGAATAGTGCTATTGAAGCAGTGCTTACTGCTTTAAGTGTATTGTAAGCTATACGCAGGTTACACCTACAAGCTAAGGTAGTAATATAGTTATAAAATCCTCTCTAATAACTTTTTTATTACCATACTAGTGCTTCTTCGATACAATATATGTATACCTTGAGAATATATTGTAGGTATTTAGTAGCAATGAATATTACCTAAAGCGCCAACCTTTTCACCACTTTTCATATTTTTTAAGCTTTTGTTACCGTTAATAGTGTTAAAATATTTAGCAATACGCATAGTCACATATTAATCTGTAATTTAGTGGTATAAAGAGTCTTCTAGTGTTTGAAATGACGATACGTTTAATAAAATAGGTAAGTTAATATTTTTTTTTTAGATTTTGAGTGTTATAATTATCAAAAGTTACTGCGATGGTAAGTTTTTCGTAACAATTTATATATGTTTTCATCTCAATTTTGAAGCGCCTCAAAATTAAACTGCTTTTGATGATAATATGTAGAAAAAAATTGCTACCTCACTATTTTTTTCATATCAATTATGTTGAATAATAGTTCTTAATACTGTCAAATAGTATATTAATGAAAATCTGACAATAATACAGTAAATAAGTGGGGCAATATTGATTAGAAAAAGTGTTTTCCGTTTAAAATGTTATAGGTTAACTATTTATTTAATGGCGTCAATTCTAAATTGCTTAAGGATCCTAATAACTTGTTATTCCCAGCACAGTGCTTAAAGACCGATTGTTAGCACTTGTATGTCCCTTGCAGTTCTACAATATGGTTCTAAAAGTGAAAAGACAACCATTTTTTACGTTGAGTTTGCATAATGGTTCTATGTTCTATATTTAGGTGATATAAAATTCTATAACTTAACGTAAAGTAAATAATAAAGAGAATACAAAAATGCACGTATTGTTTACCGCTATAAAGAAGTATTTATAAAAACCATTGTAGTACCTAAGGTTGAACTAGTAACCCTTTTATATAATCAATAATTGTCTATAGGTGATTTCTGACTCTTGCGGCATCTAGCTCTACGGAATTTGTAATCAACACTTGTATGACACTAATAGCTTTTTCGTCAGCTCTTATGGTTGAATAGATCTCGTTAGGTGGTACTAAGTATTTCACTGGCTCTATTTAAGAACATCAGCTAATAGTAAGTGTTAGTTGACACCTTACAATTGCTTAAAGTGTTTTACGCTTCTTTAAGCTGTTACAGTAGTCCCTAAGTGTTATAAAGAATCTAACTAACTCTGATTAAAGACATCAGTCATTAGTAGGAGTTAGAAAACACTTTACAATTGCTTTTAGTGTTTGAAGCTTCTTAAAGTTATAAGAATGAGCTATAACAATGGTTCCCACCAACTCTATGCTACCGCCTTAAGTTGTATATTTTCTATTTTTAACTGTTATTCCTCTTGAAGGTTTAATTATTTATCCTTAACACCACAGTAGAATCGAATGTTACAGTCGGAGCTCTTATATATAATTTATAATCCTATGGGAGCTAAAAAAAGGTTGCTTTTAGCGCCAAAATGTTTGTTGGGTTAAGGCCGCCTCTGTACTTTTGTGTGCATAAAGCATTAAATAAATAAATATACCAGTACACACAGGTGCATCAAAACCATACCAAAAACGTACCAACTTTCAGTCGCAAAATGTTTCAAAGGTAATCCATTTAATGCCACTGCTGGCCAATTTTCACTAGCAACGCTTTGCAGTTTAATTGATCAAACGCGGAGAACAGAAAATCTAAAACTAGTACCAGGAATTCACGAACTCATAAGAATATCATTTATTTATTCTCCTTCTTAGTATGTCGATGGCAAAAATAGCTAGAGTAAATAATCATCATCATCATCATCATTTCAGCTGATATACTTCCACTGTTGGACACAGGCCGCCCCCATGTGTCGCCACAATGAACAATCCTGTGCGTCTCGCATCCGTCGGTTTCCCGCAACCTTCACCAGGTTGTAGGAGGCCTTCCACCGCGTCTTCTGGTACGCAGTCGCCACTCCAGAACCTTTCGGCCCCAACGGCCATCTGTTCTGCTAGAGTTAATAGGCTCGTTGATGGGGAGGTGCACTAGATTATTCTAGTGCACCTCCCCATCAACGATTGCATCACTGTTTATCATCAGGTGGCCTGGGATTGTAGTCAAGCGCTGGATTATATCACTCAAAAAAGTTTAGGTTCTAAATTAAATACCCTGCCTGACCCAGTATACTGCAGCCACGGCAATGCCGTTCGCTGACGCTGTCATTAGCTTCTTACGAGAATAAGTAATAGGACATGTGATGCGTGATGAAAGGTGGGATATGGTCTGCGGACAAGCATCGCATATTTGTTTATTAGTTGTATGTCTCCAACATAGGATACTATAAAACATAACCCTCTGGCATAGTTGAGTAAAAATAAGGACACGAAAATTGCAGTGACATAAATGGAGTTGTTCTCCTCCTTCTATGTCCGTGCTGTGGTCTGCATGCATGTAAAACAGAATAGAATAACAAGAAACACAATAATTTTGATTAGAAAAGATTTTTTATAATATTTTTATTGTGATATTCATCACCATCAGTTGAGTCAAAATAGTAACATTATTTAATTAATACTTGTCTTTATGTTATTTCAATTTTATATCGCGCTGTGATTGACTGGCTGTATAGAAAATTGGAACATGGTTCAATAGAAATGTGAAGATAGAACTAGTTTCTTTTTTTAATACAGCAAATTACAAACACAAATACAAATTTGACAGCTGTCAGTTGTAAAGTAAAACTCCCTAGGGATGAAAAGTATCACTTTCAGCCCGCTCCTTAGGCAACTTCAGACCTACTTTCAGAGTTTGAGTAATGAAAAAGTCCTTTGTTGGACATAGGGTTCCCGCAAGTGGCTCGCATCCATAGCACTTCCGTGACTCTCACCTGGCCATCGGTGAAAGCGACTGACGCAACCCAGTGAAAGAAAGAAAGAAAGAAAAAAAGAAAAACTTTTATTCGTACCTCACACATACGATTTATAAAAAAAAAGTGCTAGGCACGCCATAATTATGGCGGTAAGTCCCCTCTTTAAGGAGTGGCTGACAATATGGACGAAGACAATACGGCGTCTGGCAAAGGACTAAGTGCGGAAACCAGACCACAATACGGCTTATTTTTCGCATGACGCTGGTCCTCTCCGGACATAATAAGTTCGGGAGGTTCCTTGCTCCGATTCGTGCGGAAGAAACGCCAGGGAATCAGGCCTCATCTCTATGAGAGGGAATATTCCTTTGAATTTTTGGTTCTAGGACATGCTGGTTGCCCGAGAGCAATGGTGATGATAAACATTACACAAAACACTTTGAGTGATGATATACATCACACACACATACTAAGATGATTAACGGCCATCTGTTCAGCGAGTAATGTGCCCACTGATGTGTGGCGATTCTTCGAGTTATGTCGGTAACCTTGGTTCTAAATTAAATATTTTCATTCCTGAAGGTCAGGGTTGCTTTATTTATAATTTGGATCATATTTAAAACAACCGAAATGGAGAGGAAATATAATTAAAAGATTGCTATGTTTTAATTAAACAAACACACCGTAGACATTAATTTATTCATGAAAAATGCGGGCTTTTCAACCCGCATCAGACAATGATGTATTTTAATTAGAATTTGTAATCTTTTGATCATTCGACTGAAACATCAAACAAAATGTCAATAAAAATGTAAATTGCTCAGCAACTGTTTGTATTCATCAATAAAATCCTTCCTGTCAAATACTTGACTTGTCAAAGAACATTTTCCCGTAATTCGTTTTATTAAGAGGCCCCTTCCCGACCTGTATATCGTTAATCTGAATATGGTCTTAAAGTTCATTGTTTTATCCAACGCAAATTAACGCAGTGTTTGCTAATTTAGCTAGCAACACGAAAAAAGAGACATAACATCTGAACAGTCTGTTGGTAATGTTGGTATTCGGTGATTCCGTCATTCACTCGAATATTTCACAAAATTTGATCAAGGAAATGTGTGTTTTTTTTTTTAATATTTTGGAAAAAAATCGAGATTCTGAATGACGAGAGTGAAAATCGATCTCAATTCAATGTGCAAGGTACATACATTTTCTTTACTCTTTTAATTGATAAGTAAACAATTATGAAGGGTCCAAGTTCAAGCAAAGTAGCAGATTTCAGAGGTCTTTACTGGATTTATTAATTATTTCCATTTTTTTTTTAATAAAAATATGGATAACATTCATAAGATACCCGTCTTTCTCTCTAATATAAGAGAAAGATTTTGTAAAACGTCATAATCACGGCTGTATGAAAAAATAATGAAAATGTATCGCGCATTGGACGCTCTTAAAACTCTGTTCAAAGTGTTACTGTTCGTACTTCTTTGTTTAAGTTCGAACAAGACATTAATGAGTTTTGATGGAATGTATATAAAAGCCGATTATTGTTTTGTATTTATTGGTTTTATTCATTGTTTGCAATCTTTGTTCTTACTGAAAGCACGTTTTATTATTACTTAATATTTGAGTTTATCTATAAAACTAATTGTCCCCACAGTTTTATCCCCGTCTTTGGTAACTGCTGCATTCTCGTGGGTCGTAAGGCGATGTTATCTCGATACAATGGGGTGTATTACACTAAACGTATTTTTCAATTTCAATCTGGGTGGAGCGAGGGTGACTGTCAGACTTTTACTGACTCGAACGCACCTGTGTTCCTTAGAAGACACGAGTAATAAACATCCACACATACATACAAACTTTAGCTTTATAATATTACTAGCTGGTGCAAGCGGCTTCGCTGTTGTCAGGAGTCCCGAAATAATCTGACAAAATTTTTATCTATGGGCCTTAGTTGCCTGAAAATAAAGGATTATTATTATTATTATAGTGAATTACTTTTGACTATGAAACTATTTGCATATAAGTGTCGTCGTCATCATCATCATTTCAGCCGATATACGTCCACTGTTGGACATAGGCCTCCCCCAAACGTCGACACAACGAACGTTCCTGTGCGTCTCGCATCCATCGGTTTCCCGCATCCTTTACCAAGTCATCGGTCCACCTTGTAGAAGACCTTCCAACGCTGTGTCTTCCAGTACGCGGTCGCCACTCCAGAACCTTTCGGCCCCAACGGCCATCTGTTCTGCGCGCAATGTGTCCTGCCCATCGCCACTTAAGTTTGGCAATTCTTCGTGCTATGTCGGCAACCTTAGTTCTCCTGCGGATATCTTCATTTTTTATTCGATCACGCAAGGAAACCCCGAGCATAGCTCTTTCCATTGCTCTTTGGGTGACTTTAAGCCTTCTGATGAGACCCATTGTGAGCGACCACTTTTTTTTTTAAGTGTCGCACTTCTGTATAAATACCTAATGGCCTCATCTAGCATTAATTGACAAAAAAAAAATTGACGTGTAAAAGTGTTTTTATAAAACCTACTTGCAAAATAAAGATCATTTATCATTTATAAAAGAAAAAAACTTAACCTTTCTGAGGTGGAGAGCAATTTTTTTTTTAGTTTTGAAGAATATGCGTCTTTTAGTTTTGCTGCCCACGTTTCTCGATACGCTTAGTCCGTTTACTATCTTTTTATGGCCATTATAGCAGGTGTCACGATTTCCAAAATACCGATTACTTTCATCTTTCATCCTGAATTTTTGCTTACTGGACCTGGCAAAACTCCTGGGATAAAAAGTTTTCTGCTTTCCTAGGATGTGGATCTACTCGTGTTTTTTTTTTCGGTTAGTAAAAATCATCCAAATGACATCCTCCGCCCTTGGGTGGAGCGGGAGATAGTGTCAGACTCTTACTGACTAAAAATCCCGCCCTATCTACCCGTGTACCAGAAGTAACAAATACGCAAAGTCACAAACTTTTGCTTTTATAATTGTGTTACTCTTCCATCTTTAACCGAGGTCAAAAGAGAAGTTCTGAATTATTAGCACCATAATATGTTCTCGAAGTAATAAATCAAGTAATACGGTTAGGTAGGTATTGCTCAATAGTTATGATATACACCAAGCTTCTTTATTTTCTCTGGCTTACTCGGAGCTCTAGTGCGGGCAAAGTTTTATTAAAGAAAACGAAGTCTAGCTTTGACTGAGTTCCGAACTCAACTGCAGAGAAATAGAAAAAGACCGGTTCATAATAAAAGCAGGAATCGATAAAATAAAGCGTTAGAAGTTGTTTTAATGAAATCACACCAATACAATAAAGGCGAAAGTTTGAGAGCGTGTGTGTGTGTTTGTTTGTTACTTTTTCACGTTTGAACGGCTGAATGGTTTTGATGAAATTTAGCCCAAGAGCAGACCATGTCCTCAAATAGCACATAGGATACTTTTTATATAGATATGTTCCCTCAGGACTACTTTTTACTATGACGCGAGCGAAGTCGCTGGTAGCAGCTAGAGGATTTATAAATTAAAAGATAGAAATGCGACAAGAATATGCATTGACGATGTGGAAGAATACGTCATATATTCTTGGCTGTATGTATGTGAACTACAGCAAATTAATTCTAGAAAGAAAGAAAATATTTATTAGAGACTCGCACAGGACAAACAACAATAAAATAAAAAGTAACTACTTAATCTATATATACTTAATCGGTTGGCCACACGGTTGCAAACAACCCTTCCAACCAAGGTGACCTTGGTTTTTATGTTTGGTTTGTGTTGCGGCGCCAACACGTTCGGCGGTTAGGGAAACGCGCCTCCCAACCAAGGGCGTTGAAGGTCATGGACTACAACTGCTGTCTACACGGATTGCAACTAGCAAGGTCGCCTTGGTTGGGACGTTAAATTACAAGTTTACAAACATGTGGTTAACCCCCACTTAAAATAAAAAAAGACGTGTGGCACTCGGGGACTGCCGCGGTAAAGCTATTGCATAGCATTTTTTATCAACTTATGCAATTATAATTATTTATTTATTTTATTTATGCAGTATTTTTTTTCCTTTATTTTTTTTCTTTGATATTAATTGAAGTTACACTTTTTGAGCGTGGTGACCGATAAGAAAACAAATGAGTCCCCACTCATTTGTTTTCTTATCGGTCACCACGCTCAAAAAGTGTAACTTCAATTAATATCAAAGAAAAAAAATAAAGGAAAAAAAATACTGCATAAATAAAATAAATAAATAATTATAATTGTGTTAGGTTATTTTCGTTACGGAATTTCTGGATTCGGTCTCCACGCTCAAGGCCCGCGATAAAAGCTATGCAATAGCTTAATAAAAGATTAAAAATAAAAGACCTATGCAAGGTCAAAAAAGCTTCTATCTTGGCATATGCTGCGATATTTAACAAAAAATTAAAATAATGCAGCGCTTGTATTCTGATAGGGCCTGATGATGCCACAGAACATTTACTCACAGAGACGGAATTCTATTTACTTGTTTTTTCTAGAATGTGCTTCCCCTTGACATCAAAAAAGTTGAGAGTCAATTTTCCTTCAAGCTTTAAATTCCGTTCAACTGTTTAGAATCCTCTTAAACTTAATTTGTTTTTCGTTTTGTTTGATTTTGATCATGGAATTTATTGCAATATCATGATTGTTTTTAATACACGTGCCACGACGTGATTTTTAGAAGATGTATTTTTTAGGATTTATTCCGAAGAAACGAAAACTAAGCTTGAAAGAACATAACATCATATGCGTCAAAAAATGCTCTTACATGAAAAAACAATATTAAAATGCGTAACTTATCAATATCATGTATCCATATTAAATATTTGTGTAAAAGCGAAATACCACTCAATGATTAATCATGAAATCTCAGAAACTATAACACCTACAAACTTAAAATTTAACAGGTAAGTTCCTTATAGGGCGTAGACATCTGCTAAGAACGGATTTTCCGAAATTCACCCCCTAAAGGGATGAAACGGGGTTCCAAAGTTTGCATTGAGAAACTGACTTTAACGCGGGTGAAGCCGCTGGCAGAAGCTAGTATTTACATTTTTTTAAAATCTCTACTGCTGTAAATAGGTACTTAACTGTTATGCGCTTGTGTTTCTACAACGAATAAAGAACTTGCAGAAAAAAACGCAAACTTCCATTTAATTATTCCATTCTTTATTGCTATATCACATGAGTAACATAAGATCTTAAAATTAGTTTTAAAAGTGCACATGGACCCTGTCGGGCACAGCAATTTCATAAAAGAAATACAATTTTAAGAGCACTGTTATAATTAGAAAGAAAAAATCGGATATACAACTCAAATTACTTAAATGAAATACAAATGTCACTAACATTGTACTTAAATAAAAATAACAAATGTCATAAATTCATTAAATATCAAAATAATTCAAAGATACATAAATGAAAAACTACACGTTACTTTTTTAATTCATAAAGAACAACAAATTCCTTTGGCACCATAGCGATCATGATTAAAAACATTCAGCATTGAGCAGGAAGATTTTCCGCCGAGCAGAGGATATGGTAATGAAGGCGCATCCAGCTTCCAAAGGGGAATATTCGATATTCTAATTCGAAGTAATAAAAGTCCTGTATTAGCATCGGAAACTCTCGACCTGGGAATGCCTGGGTTTTGACGGCACTCGCACTTAACTTCTGTGGCTGGGTTATATGTATTGTTGGAACGTTAACTGCATTCGAAAATCAAATTGGTTTCAAATAATGGGTGAACGAATAATTTGCTTATTGTATCATTGGAACGATTGAATCTTAGTATAAAGCGATTTTAAATGGTAAAGGTGGTTTGACAGGAATAAATCTAATACAATGTCGAAACTAGGGTTATATTGAAACTTCACCTTCACTTCCGTTACTGTGGAAGTTCCGCAAGAAATCGTATCTTCACCTCCGCCTCCGCAGAATCTTTTCGGAGTTATAACGGAGTTTTATATACGTCATAATCATAGAACAATACCGTGCGAGTAGCAATGCCCCAAGATAACTCAGCCGTCCGGCTGCGGAACTGATCAAGAATCAGCGTGTGCGTGGTGGGAACGCGGTTGGGGTGGGGCCAGACGTATGTCAATTTGACATGAAAGGAATCAACCTGAAGAATTCTTTCGATTCGTACGTCCGTCATAATTGTAATGTTATCACACCTCTGCCTCCATGGATCTCCGCATCCGTGGTGGTGAAACTCGTCTCCTCCGCATCCGCCCACGTTAAGATGGCCTCATTACAACCCTAGACGATAACAACCCAAAACGCTTAAATTACGCTAAAAACTTTCTGTATCGGAGACGTGTTCACAAAAATTTTAACTCATGGGAACAGCAATCTATCTATTTATCATACAAATATTTAATCTTACGCATTTATTATATAAGTGTGATTTTGTATTCACTTTATTATTATAAAGGTGAAAATGAAAGTTTTTTTTTTTCGCTCCAGCTAGAGCGACGCATTTGTTTCGCTCCCACTAGAGCCCGTGTGGGTACTAGAGCGAGTGAGAGAAATGTATGGCTTGATTTTTATTCGGCAATATCCACTTATCCAACATTTTACTAGATTTAGTTTAGTGAAACGACTTATCGCTTACGATAAATTGGTGTTTTGTCATATCACTAGATACTTTTACTAAGAAGACGTAATAAACAAGAATATTCAATATACAATATTATATAGAATATTCATATTACAGAATTAAAGACAGATTTAGATCACAAAACAAACACCTTAACATCACAAATTGACCAAAGAAAACAAGAAATAGAAAACATAAATATTAGATTGGAAAAACTTCAAAGAGAAAATGAAAATTGTAAGGAAGAAATAAGAAAACTAGCCACAGCTGCGTATAAAGTGCCAAACTTACAGGAAAATAACCACAGGAAAATTGTACTCTACGGCCTGGACGACTACTACAACGAGCCTGAAAGTTCACTTTATAACCGATTAATAGAACTATTCCGCGATATAGTTAACATAGATGTATCAGGATACATAGAAGACGTATACAGAATTGGAAGACCTAATAACTCAAAGAACCGACCAACTGTCATCGAATTCATTAGCAAAAGAATGTCTAGATATATAACCAACAATAGTAAATATTTTCAAGGAACTGGACTATTCATATCTGAATTTTTAGACGCAAACACACGAAAATTTAGAAAACAAATGCGAGAAGAACTATTTAAAGCTAGAAAAAACGGATCACATGCAATAATAAAAAATAACCAGCTATACATTGATGGAAAATTAATTAAAATAAAACTTCATGAACACCGAAGCATACATGACACTCAGGAAAATGACATAATATTGAATAACACGACTCAAGCCTGCCCGTCAAATGTAATCAACGAAGCTGAGAATCAGACATTTCGTAAACAACGACCTACCATTTAAATTACTGTTCCAAAATTTTCAAAGCCTTAATAATAAACAGGATATACTTGAAGCATTTCTCGACGAAAATTCACTATATAAGGCAATATGTATTTCAGAAACTTGGCTCACTCAGGAAAAGTTAGATCTCATTAAATTTAGTGGATATAAATGTGCATCTTCTTACTGCCGCAGCACCAGAACTGGTGGCGGCGTATGTATACTAGTACAAGAACATATTGAAAGCATCCATAGAAACGATATTTCAGATATGTCTATAGAATATGTGATAGAACTATGTGCCACGGAATTACCAAAAGAAAATTTATTAATTGTAACTATGTATTGGAATAGAAGAGAGGAGGAAGTATTTTATCAGCAATTAAAACAAATTCTACAATATATAAACAATAAATATTACAAATTAAATATAATTATAGGAGGAGATTTTAATGTTAATATTTTATCAGACAATTTAAAAACTACACAATTTTTAAACGTCATGCAGGAATATAATTTCACTCAACATGTAAAAAGCCCTACACGTATTACATCAAACACTGCGACGTGTCTAGATCTAATATTTACTAACTTTAGATACAAGGACATGTACGCAACTACAGAAGAATTGGGCTTTTCAGACCACCATAGCACAATTTTACATTTAAAAATACCCGAAAAATCGGAAAAAAGTTATTGGTACGTTATGAAAAGGCTATATAATAATTCAAATATACTAAAATTCAAAGAAAACATACAAAAACTTAATTGGAACGATATTCTTACCACTGACAATGACATTAACGTAAATTATAAAAAATTCAATGACATACTTATTTCTATTCTAAATGAATGTTTACCACTATGTAAAATTAAATTAAAAACAAAACCTAAAAAATATTGGCTCACTACTGGAATAAAAAAATCTTGCACTAATAAAAGACTATTAAAAACATTGACATTAAAAGCAAAAAATCCGACATTAACAAAATATTACAAAAAATACGAAAAAATATTGAAGAATACTGTCACGACTGCAAAAAAACTTCACTATAAAAATAAAATGATGCAATCTAACAATAAAGTTAAAACAATGTGGGGAATTATTAACGAACGCACAAACAAGATAACAAAAAGTGAAAAACGCAATATAACACTACAAATAAATAATAGTTTAACCTCTAAACCTGAAGATGTAGCCAACACATTCAACCGCTTCTTTGCTTCTATAGGTGAGGATAGCAAAAAATGTATCGGCAATAAACCAAAAGGACTACCAGTGGGTTCAGCTACACCAAACACATTGTATCTTAACCCAGTAGATCCCTATGAGGTAAATAGAATAATAAAAAATCTTAAAAATAAAACAAGCCACGGAATTGACGAACTTCCACCTACTTTATTAAGACAATGCGCCGACGAATTAACTTTACCATTTTATATACTCATCAACCAATCTTTCGAAGCAGGCATTTTTCCCGATTTGTTAAAAAAAGCTCTTATAAAACCGATCCACAAGAAAAATTCAAAAACCGACCCAAACAACTATCGTCCAATTGCTCTTTTACCAACGGCCTCGAAAATATTTGAGAAAGCTATGTGCGACCGCGTCTATGCATTTTGTGAAAAATATAATATATTCAACGACAGTCAAAATGGTTTTCGCAAAAATCGATCGACCACGTTGGCTGTTTACAAATATATCCAAGAAGCTCTTAACATAATTAATAATAAAAAATACGCTACAGGATTATTATTGGATATGACGAAAGCGTATGATAAAGTTCAATTTGATATATTACTAAATAAGCTGTATAACATTGGTATCCGCGGGAAAAGTCATGATTTGTTAACCTCGTACCTAAAGAACAGAGAACAAGTCGTAGAAATTGAATATTACAATAGTAAAACACGAGAAATTAAATTAGTCCGATCTCAAAACATACCCGTAAACGCATCAATACCACAAGGAACTGTGATAGGATGTCTGCTGTTCCTTATTTATATAAACGATCTCCCTGACCACATCAATGAGCCATGCGTGTTATTCGCCGACGATATTTCTATTTTAACACCATGCGACAACAATTTAGATTTAAATCAAAAACTGACTTCCATACTTGACAATACAACACACTGGATGAACGAGCACAACCTTGAAATTAACTATAATAAGACAAAAATAATAACTTTCTACCCGCGACAAAAAACACCGATAAATATTAAATTTAATTACAACGGACAAAACTTAGAAGTTGTAAATAAATTCACCCTTTTAGGCCTAGACATAGATTCACATATAGATTGGAAATCCCACATTCAAAAAATAAGAGCTAAATTATCTAAGTTTACATACGCCCTCAGAGAAATAAAAAAAACAACAGATCTTAAAACAGCCTTAGTTACTTATTACTCATATGCATTTGCATGGCTCAAGTATGGAATTATGTTATGGGGAAATAGCACAGATGCACCGACACTGTTCACTTTACAGAAAAAAATGATAAGAATAGTAATGAATATTAAAGACACCGACTCCTGTAAACCCTACTTCAAAGAGCTAAAAATATTAACCGTACCCTGTCTTTATATATTGGAAATTTGCAAATTTGTTCGAAAATATCCACAATTCTATACCAAAAGAGAGGACATCCAAACTAAAATTACACTTAGACATAAAAATAGGCTTAACATACCCGCTTCCCGATTGAAAATGCACTCTTCTAGCGCATTTGTTATGTCTATTAAAATGTATAATAAGTTGCCAGAATTCATCAAAAATGCAGATAGTAATAATATGTTTATCAATAAACTGAAACAGTTTCTAATAGACAAATGCTACTATACTATAGACGAATACTATAACGATAAACATCGCCTACAATAAAAACTATTAATTATACTGTAATAAATGTAAGTACTTACAGAAGCGCAAAATAATTTAGGTACTATGGTGAATAAAATTTAAATTAAATTTATACATAATTAATTTAAATAAATATATAATTTAATAATGATGACGATAAAAATACCTGACATTTAATTTACTTATAAAGACATTACATACATAAATTAATCAATAATAACATAATTTAATAATAATGATTACAAATATAAATAAAATATCTGACAAAATTTAAAAATAATGACGACAAAGCTAAATTAAAATATTTGACATTTAATTTACTTCTATTAAGACATTATATTCATAAATTAATAAATAATGACATAATTTCATAACAATTACAAAAAAAAAAAAAAAAAATATCTGACATAATTTAAAAATAATGACGACAAAAATAAATTAAAATATCTGACATTTAATTTACTTATATATTACACACATAAATTAATCAATAATAATATGACCTATTTCATAATATGTAATGACGAAAAACTAAATAAAATTCTAACAAAATCTACCAATACTTATATTTACATAGACATAATAAATAAACTATTATGCATATACAATTTAATAATAACGATGACAAAAATAAACATAATTTATAACATTACACCATATACATACATAACTACATCAATTAGATCTGTCAATAATAATAAATTCCATGCATTATAATTTAGCCTTCATCCTCTCTCCTAACTTTACTGTGCCCGACAGGGTCCATATTGATCTTCAAAATATGTTATACCACCTATGTATACAATATGGAATGTAATAAAGTATTGAGTATTGAGTATTGAGTATTGAGTATATCTACCGGGATTTCGTGACATCCCTAGGGATTTTGCGAAATCCCTGATATTCTCATTTCCCTGCGGCATATACCTACATGTGTATTTGTATGTCAGTTACTTCTTCACGCTCAAACAGCTGATCATGTTCTGGAATAGCATTTTTCATTGTCTTGAGATACTCTTCTATTTTCAGGAGGCTAGTTTACCGATTTTATATTGTAGTAGAGAATAATTCATTTATTTCACGGTAAATAAAATCCCACCAAAAACATACCTGTTAAAAAGGGGGCCAAGTTCCTATCGGCTAATTGTTCGCCTAAAAAGGGTTGAAATCCAATCCAATGCCAAGTTTAGATGCACTTTAAAATCAATCATAATCATCTTCATCAACAGCCTGATCATCGTTAAATTTGAACTTAGCAGGTTTTCATGCTACACGTAACACTTAATTAATTGTATAATTAAATTTATTATTTATATAATTAAATTAACCTGCCAAGGTCAAATTTAACGATGATCAGGCTGTTGATAAAGATGATTATGATCGATTTTAAAGTGCATCTGAACTTGGCATTGGATTGGTATTCCACCCTTTTTTAGGCGAACAATTAGCCGATAGAAACTTGGCCCCCTTTTTAACAGGTATGTTTTTAGTGGGATTTCAATACTTTTTTTCAAGAAATCGTACCTATGTTATTCTTTTTGTGCTACGCCCGCGTCCATTGTTAACCTTTATTTTATTAAAAAATTGATATTCGATTAAGCCAACTCACGCTTGACCGATTTCTTAAATTTCTTATGACATATTTTATACCCCCTCTCCCCTTCCTCCCCCCTCCTCTTCGTATTCTCATATCACAGGTTCATAAATATTAGATTGAGCCAACTCACGCTTGACCGATTTCTTAAATTTCTTAATTTTTTGTTAATCTACATACCTATAACACACGACCTGTGTGCTAATTTTCATAACGCTAGGACAATAAATTGGAAGTGGCCTAGAGGTTTTGATTACCGGTCAGTGAGTCAGTGCCAAAATTAGCTCTATTCATAGGGTCATATTTCAGGATCTACTGAAGCTATATCTATGAAATTTGGCATACTGCTTTAGTACTAGTATAAGATAATGTAGGTTCAATTTTATTTCTGTACTTGCAATAGGCACTGAGCTAAGGGGGGTCAAATGTGGGTCGAAATGGTTCGTGTAAATAGTGCACGGCATGCGCGCGGCCTGTTGCTGGAACTTGGCCTGTGCACGGCCGTGCGCTTAGATAAAGTATTGAGCATCGACGTCGACTCGCTAGTCTGTCGGTTTTATACCGGTTGCATTTCGGGGAGTGTGCGTTGGAATTGCATAGCCTAATTCCGCCAAGCCTATTCCATCATCGGACCGCCAGGCGTAAGGCAATGCGCCACCGGAACAAGGTGAACATCCCATAGATGCGCACAAAACGTTTCGGGAACACATTCATTTTGCGTACAGCTAAGGAGCGGAATTCCCTGCCAGAGTGTGTGTTTCCTGATGGCTACAACCCGGGAATCTTTAAGCCAAGAGTGAATTGGTTACTTCTAGGTAAGCGCGCTCCATCGTCGACCGCATCGTCACTTACCATCAGGTGAGATAACGGTCAAGCGCAAACCTATCAACAATACAAAAAAAATGACTAAATAACATTTCATTGCCCACTCAAATAAAACCAGTATCCACCGTTAGTTACATGGAAACATATTCTGAAGTTGTACGCCTCGGGGACTCCTAACATACATTGCTCCGTTTGACCAGTGTCGACCATCCCCCGAGATATGTATGTTTCAGAATAATATTCCTTTTAGGTTCCGTACTAAAATATCACCGGACAAATCATAAGGGATTGCTCCGTCATACCGACATACAAGCAGGTTACACAGATTTATTATTCCATAATTAACTAACTTCGATTTTTAATATTATTTATTTGTTTTGATTTTTGTAGTACCATG
Organism: Mythimna ferrago; assembly: GCA_910589285.2. Taxonomy (NCBI): domain Eukaryota; kingdom Metazoa; phylum Arthropoda; class Insecta; order Lepidoptera; family Noctuidae; genus Mythimna; species Mythimna ferrago. Next base: position 18,336,563 of record OU342689.1, on the reverse strand, counting down.
GAGCATTTTTATTAGGTTATAACTTGTTTGACATTACGAGCATGACAGTTGAGAGATTGCCATGCTCAATCAAATGTCTTGCTCATGGTTTCACGTGTTATTGGGTCATTGGGTTCCCTTCAAAATGGTTGAGCTGAGTGGGGCTGATGCACGCGCCATGCTCGTGAACAGGTGTCATCGGTTGAGACTGGTCATCTTTTAGCTGACAGCGGCTTAATTCAGTTTCTATTTTTTAATTAGTTTTTTTTTACATTACTATTATACATTATATTATTATTACTATCTACATGTGTTCACATATCTTGTTTAAATATAGATTGTTTACGTTAGTAACTTGATTACCATTAGATTTAATTACTTTTTTCGTTTCATGTAGTTTTGTATTTTTTTTTTTCAATCTTTATACTGGAAAATGTTAATGCTGTGCACACTTGCAAGTGACAAATTCACCCTAGATTTTAAGTTTGATTGTTAAATATAAAAATGTACTAGTGAATAAGTCGTTAGTGTGCCATAAATAAATAAATAAATATTGGAAGCGACAAGAAATACGTAACCAAGATCTATGTAACTCATAATATGATTTAAAAAGAGTGTCCATGGAGTTTCTTGCACGTTCTTCTCCATAGAGATCTACACTTTGGAACGTGCAATTTAGCCTTACTTTTTTTTGACTAATCGACATTCCGACAATTCAAAAGTGCCTATAATTGGTCTATTTGAAATAAACGTTTCTGAATTTTGATTTCTGTAGAGCAGCAACAGCAGTAACGCAACGCAGCAGTAAAGCAGTAACGGTCCCGACTAGAGATATGCCGTTGCCGCCAAAAATGCCGTGAAGTGGGAATATTGGTGGGAATATTGGTGGGAATATTGCCCGAAGTATGAATATTGGTGGCACTATTGACAGCAATATTTCCATATTGCCGGCAACGGCACATCTCTAGTCCCAACTTATGAGTTGTAGGTCGCAGGTTTTTGAACAGCGTAGCGTAATTTATTTCATCACCACTGCTCTCAAAGTTCAAATAACTTTAGTCCTCGCTTAATGGCACTCTCTTTCCTAGAATTTAAATAATTTAATCGCTGTAATATTAATCTTGAGAATGCCTTTCATCTAAAAAAGAACTAAGGTCTTATTTTATTCATCAGAATTCCGGAATTTATCCGTTTATTTTCGTATTTTAGTTTTAAATTACACTTAGCGTATAACTCAGAGTAATTTTTAAATCATTAGAAAATTATCAAGGTAAACTTCACATGAATATGCACGACTTTGGCCCATCGCCCTCGGCGACTTTTTGTGGTTATACTTGTGCGCATTTCGTAAGCGCGCGACAGCATTGCTACTAACGCGCGTTAGTCACATTGGCAAGCGTTACAGAAAAGATGCCAACGCGCTACAGCATAGCAAGTGCTACACCGTCGCTACAAAATATCGCCGTGGGCGAAGGGCCTTTAACTGTGAAATCAATTTTGGAACTGCCAAAAACAAGCTGTCGAATGTTTTTATAATCATACCAATATTTTGAAGGTGAAAATTTGTGAGTGTATAAACAAGAAAATTCAACATCTGCCGGGATTTCGTAATATCCCTAGGGATTTCGCGAAATCCTTAATTTCCTCATTTCCCTGCGACATATACATTTGTTACTACTCCACGCTGACACTGTTTAAGGCATTTGGATGCAAACATCCAAACTAATGTACCAAAGTAAAGTCGAAATATACGTTATTGCGACATAAATGGCCGTATCTTTTCCTTTCCCCTAACTCAGAAGTTTGATTTTTTCATAGCTTCAAGGGACCGCAGACCTTTAAATTCAACTTGATTCCATCACGCGTTCCCGAGATACCTAAACACAGGGTCTTGACAGACAAACAGACATCTACAACAAAGTGATCCTATAAGGGTTCTGTTTTTTCCTTTTGAGGTACGAAAGCCTAAAAATAATTTAGAATTCTAATAATTAATACAAACTTAGCGATAAACCATAGTTGGAATGATTAAACTTATGCCTTTACGGAGTTTCCTCGAGAGTTTCCAAATAAACTTTTTAATTCAGTGTAGAATGTGTTCAATAGCTAATGAGTATTCGTTCCAAGAGCAGCTCGCTACTTAAGCCTGGTAGTAGTAAGATTATGTTGGTACAAGTATTATTTCTATCCTACTAAGGCCCGGCGCCCACTATCGGTGGGCATCGGTGCGGCTCGGTACAGCTCGGGCGGCTTCGGGCGCCTGAAAGCTGCGCGGCGTCAGCTTCAAAGTTTTCATAACAAATTCATCCTATAGTAGTCGTAAGTTATGAAATTCACCGAAAGTACATCTTTGCTTTCAAAGCTTATTCAGCCAAAATCTTCTTCTTTGCTTTAAGGCTCTAAGTTACTCTTCTTCTTCAGCAGGATGAACAATGAAAACTAAGTTAAAATCCACCATTATAAATACATACGCACAACTGTTTTCACGTAACGTTACGACTGCTCTGCGATGTTTCTGCCACCCGAACTATTTTGAGGCTACCCAAAATCAGCTACGGCGGCCTTAGGTGTGCTTACGACTGCCGAGGCAGCCCTCAGGCGCCCGAAGCCGCCGTAAGGCGCCCGAGCTATACCGTGCCGCACCGATGCCCACCGATAGTGGACGCCGGGCCTTATTCGGCGGTATCGTACGGCGTTGCGCCATCGGTACATGGTGGATATCCCACCAATTCGTACAAAGCGTTTTGGAAACACATTCATTATGCGTACAGCTAAGGAGTGGAATTCCCTGCCGGAGTCTGTATTTCCTGATAGCTACAACCTAGGGGGGTCTTTAAGTCAAGAGTGAATAGGTTACTTCAAGGCAAGCGTGCTCCATCGTCGGTCACATCATCACTTACCATCAGGTGAGATAGTGGTCAAACGCGAGCCTATTAAAAAAATAAATAAAAATAAACGTGAAAGTTCGCATGTGTGGAAACTATTGAATGGATTTCAATGAAGCTTATTATATGGGTAGACTATGTCCTCGAATAGCTCATAGGACACTTTTTATTCCAGGAGTATGTTATCTTGGGCGCCATGTCTCAGCTACACAAAATCTGGAGGGACCGCAACATCTCCGTAAAGACCAAAACCAAACTGGTGCGGACTCTGGTCTTCTCGATCTTGTCTTATGGCGCTGAGACTTGGACGCTGAAGGCAGCAGATCGCAAACGCATTGACGCCTTTGAGATGTGGTGCTGGAGAAAAATGCTTCTTATCCCTTGGACAGCATTTTGGATCAACGTATCCATTCAACGCGAACTGAAAATCTCCTCGCCGTTGTCTACAATACTTCGGTCACATTGCAAGGAAAGACGATCCAAACCTCGAAAGGCTAATCGTGACTGGCGTGGCCCTTCACACCGCCAGAGACAGGAATAAATCAGTCGACTCAGGTGTAATGTCGACTGTACACCTTGAACATTACACTATGTCGAACGAAACACGCAAGTGCCACGAAATTCATGGCGCTTAACATATTTTGGTTGCAAAAAATGTATCCTAAAAGCTATCTTAGCGCTGCATGTTTTAATAGTTCTGTTAGACGACATAATGCCAATGTAGCGCTGCAGTGAACTTTTGTTTTAACTGTTCAGTATTTTGACAAATAGAACTTTTCGTGAAAGGGCTTGTCTATCAATTATAGTCGATGCCTGAAAGCATTTGCTATTAAAACGAATTCGCTAGGGCCATGGGCAATTTCTGAAAAGAAACCCGTAGTCCTAGAACGCAAAGAGCAACTGAAGGATCATAGGTGGGTTTTAGTCAGTAAAAGTCTGACACACCCTCCCGCTCCACTCTAGAGCGAGAGCAATCATTGATTGATTTCCTATTTGATTGATTATTTTATTTTATGATGTCTTAATTAAAAAAAAAATCCTAGAATTAATAGTTTCCACAAAAAAACTATTATTATTAATATGGACACAATAAACAATTGTTATTGGAACCTAGTTCCTTATCGCGCGTTGTGAAAGGGGGCTAGACGGAAAAAATTCTCACGAAAAATTGTACCGACACTTTTACTGTCAAAATGTAAATCCAAGATGGCGGCTGCAAGAAATTATCAACTTTTTCGTCATGGGTGTCGTTTTCATGGTTTTCGAGGGTGTTAGAACCGATGGTACTGTCAAAATATAAATCCAAGATGGCGGCTGCAAGAAATTATCAACTTTTTCGTCATGGGTGTCGTTTTCATGGTTTTCGAGGGTGTTGAAACCGATGGTACTGTCAAAATATAAATCCAAGATGGCGGCTGCAAGAAATTATCAAATTTTTCGTCATGGGTGTAGTTTTCATGGTTTTCGAGGGTGTTGAAACCGATAGTACTGTCAAAATGTAAATCCAAGATGGCGGCTGCAATAAATTATCAACTTTTTCGTCATGGGTGTCGTTTTCATGGTTTTCGAGGGTGTTGAAACCGATGGTACTGTCAAAATATAAATCCAAGATGGCGGCTGCAAGAAATTATCAAATTTTCCGTCATAGGTTTCGTTTTCATGGTTTTTGAGGGTGTTGAAACCGATAGTACTGTCAAAATGTAAATCCAAGATGGCGGCTGCAAGAAATTATTAACTTTTCCTTCATGGGTGTCGTTTTCATGGTTTCCGAGGGTGTTGAAACCGATAGTACTGTCAAAATATAAATCCAAGATGGCGGCTGCAAGAAATTATCAAATTTTCCGTCATGGGTGTCGTTTTCATGTTTTTCTAGGGTGTTGAAACCGATAGTACTGTCAAAATATAAATCCAAGATGGCGGCTGCAAAAAGTTATTAAATTTTTCGTCATGGGTGTCGTTTTCGTGGTTTCCGAGGGTGTTGAAACCGATTGTACTGTCAAAATGTAAATCCAAGATGGCGGCTGCAATAAATTATCAATTTTTTCGATATGGGTGTCTTTTTCATGGTTTTTGAGGTTGTTGAAGCCGATAGTGCTGTCAAAATCTAAATCTAAGATGGCGGCTGTCAGAAATTATCAACTTTTTCGTCATGAGTGTCGTTTTCATGGTTTCGAAGATGTTGAAATAGTGCTGTCAAAATGTACATAAAATAGGATAGTATTTTTTAGTTATATTGTATTGGCTAGACAGAAAAAATTCTCACTAAAAGTTGTAACGACACTTTTTGCTATAGTAAGCTATTGTAAGCCGTGCGGCGTGCGCATGTTTCTCTGTCTGTCTGTCTCTCTCTCTCTCTCTCTTATAGAAAGCAAGCCAGAACGGAACTTCGTTCCATCCGGGTGTCCCTTGACACCTCAGTAGTTTTTTTTTTTTCTTAAAATATAAAACCAAAAATAAAAAAATCACTGAAATAACAAGATAATATTAAATGCCCATTAAACTAAAATAATGACTATTTTAGTCACCTCATATCACAGATCAGCGAATAAAATTGCAAAGTAATGACTTTTGTAAACAACTATGCTTTCAAAGTAAAGCGTATTTTAATATTCCTGTAATATTTACAAACTGGTAAAAGGTAAATTTATTCAGAATTCTTAATACTTGATAAGCCCCGTTGTAAACTAGATCTGAAAAAATGCTAATGTTCAATCCCATTTGAATTTAAGTTGTAAAATATTTCTTGTTGCCTATTAAGTATTTAATAATAAGGTTATCAAGATGTTATTAGATTTATTCTGAAAACTTTGGTACATCGTTAGCTAAATCCTTGAAATAAAATCGGTAAAATTACTAGAGTTCTCCTTGGAATATTTTCAAGAGAAACTTATCAGTTATCTTCAACAAACTACGTTGTAAATTAATTTTAAATTGCTCCTTTATTATAAACTACAAATTACTAATTAATTATAATGAAAAATAACTAGATACAAACAGCTAGTCGACGCTTCACGTGACAAGGCTGGACTTTTCTTTAATCAAAGAATTCGCAGTTTTGGGCATTTTTCATATAGAAAACAATGTAGATGAATTTTTTGATGTCCTTTGAATTCTTTTTACATGTTCATTTTCAGTTGAGAAGCGATATGAAAGAAAAGGGAGTTAGTGATAGCGTGACGAGTGACAGGACAGAATGGAAGAAAAAAACGTGTTGCGCCGACCCCAAATAAAACGGGACTAGGGCAGGAAGATGATGATGATGTTATTATTTTCAGTTTGTCTACATATATAGTGATTTATTAGTATAATTGTTTTTTATTTAATTTTTTGTGACTGAAAAGTTGGAAGGAAATCGTTTGTCTTGGTCCATACTAAGGCCACTCATGATGACCATTCATGTAAAGAGGAGGGATGAAACGATGAGAGGGGGAGAGAAGCCAAAGAAAAGATGGATGGATTGTGTGAGAAGTGATATGAAATAAAAGGAAGTTAGTGATAGCGTGACGAGTAAAAGGACAGAATGGAAGAAAAAAAAGTGTTGCGCCGACCCCAAATAAAACGGGACAAGGGCAAGAAGATGATGAATTGTTTTTTTTTTTTGTATAACGATAAAAAATCGTACGTCATAATTGCGGCCTTCAGTTGGTTGCTATAGCGTCTATTTCGCCCAAATGATGTATCTTAGACGGTTTGATCCCTCCCAAACATAATGGCAGTGTAGAGCACCTTCACAGAATATTTGACACCTATAATCCTGCTTGGCTCCAGAACGCCACCTGTACTTTCATCAACTTAAACCAACTCCACGAAAAAACTATTCAGGTTGCTACATACATCGATATATAATGTACTACTTACTAGATTACGCGTGCCGAACAATCACTTCGTTCGTCTCAGGTAATAATAATAATATTCCACAACTATCACACAACGCCGCCTAGTCCCAAGCTAAGTAGAGCTTGTGTTATGGGTACTAGACAACTGATAAAAATACTTATATATTTCTAAATACATACATATTATAGATAAATTACACCCAGACACATAACAAATGATTATGCTCATCACACAAACATTTGTCCTGGGTGGGAATCGTACCCACGACCTCCGGCATAGCAGTCAGGATCACTAACCACTAGACTAACAGGCCAGTCAAAGATGTAATGTAGTCCTTACACCTTGAACATTACACTGTTGAATGAAACGCCACGTCTTAAATTTTCAGTATTTTGACATGAACGTGCTTGTCTATCACTAAAATATAAGTCGATGGCTACATATAAAAAAAACCGGCCAAGTGCGAGTCGGACTCGCCCATGGAGGGTTCCGTAGCAGCAAGTAACATAACATAAAAGTTCTTGTAGTTCGTTGTAACTTTGATCGATGTTTTAATAATAGTGTATTTTCTTAGATTTATGACGTATTAAAAAAAACTACTTACTAGATCTCGTTCAAACCAATTTTCGTTGGTAGTTTACATGGTAATGTACATCGTATATTTTTTTTTAGTTTTATCATTCTCTTATTTTAGAAGGGGGACACACATTTTACCACTTTGGAATTGTCTCTCGCGTAAACTTTTTAATTTAGAAAAAAAATATATTAGAAACCTCAATCTCATTTTTGAAGACCTATCCATAGATACCCCACACGTATGGATTTGATAAAAAAAAATTTTAGTTTCAGTTCTAAGTATGGGGACCCCCAAAATTTATTGCTTTTTTTCTATTTTTGTGTGAAAATCTTAAAACGGTTCACAAAATACATCTACCTACTAAGTTTCAACAGTATAGCTCTTATAGTTTCGGAAAAAAGTGGTTGTGACATACGGACGGACAGACAGACAGACATGACGAATCTATAAGGGTTCCGTTTTTTGCCATTTGGCTACGGAACCCTAAAAAAATCACGAATAAAAATCATAAATGGTAAATCGACACGAAAGAAGAAAGAGAAGTACGTTATCAGCACCAAACAAAACGAGTACCTAGCTTAGTTTCTACAAGGTAATTTGTACAGGTACAATTTATTCTTCTACCACACGAAATACGAGTAGAAAAATAACGATTGCATCAAATTCCGAAATTGTAATATTACTTCATCTTTTCCGTATATTATTTGAATGTAGAAGTAGCTACCCTTAGCAATTGTGAGTTATTAATTCATATACGTTAACAGACGTTTCTGCAACCCTGAACAAAACCAATTATAATTTGATTCTGGTCGAACTCAGTACACAGAAGTAGGTATTGAAGCGAACTTTACTGGCCGAGTATAGTGCGACACAGGTTAAAGGGTACATCAACAAAATTTTTTATAAGCATTGGTGAGCCAATGTGACTTGAGCTGACTCAGCGTCTTTTTTACGTAGAAAATAATCAAATAGGTAACATCTTGCTGTCGACCCAAGTTTGGTCTTTCCCGGACGGCCGTACAATGAGCTACTTCCTCATAGCTTTACGTCTGCAATCGTCCTGCGAGTTCCGACTCAGGGAGCGTCTCTTGAGGAGCAGGTTGCGTGCCTCTGTATCTAACAGAGGCAATCGTTAAGAACAGAAGTGTGTTAAATATCTTTTCTGTCTAATAAACAAAAAAGCCATAACAACAATAAGTTTGCCACAGCAACAAGTTTGTGTGTGTTTATGTTACTTCTTTACGCTCAAACAACTGTACTCATTATAATGGAATTTTCCATACAGATAGAAAATGTAGCTAGAGTTACATCTTCAGGTTGAAAGAAATAGTTGATTAATATTTACTTATTTATTATATTCTTTATTTATTATTCACCATATAAACAAAATACAGAACAAATATTATTAAAACTAAGTGTATAAAAGGCGGTCTTATCGCACAGAGCAATTTCTTAGAGACAACCTTTGTATGGACTGAAAGAAAGGAGATAGATTTAGGGTTGTCAGAGTACAAACATCAGAGATAATATTAATAAGACATAATAACACTAATACATATTATACAATACCAAAACAAAAATATACTTATAAATATCAAATACATTTCTAGTTGAGTTAGGAGATGAAAAAAATCGCAGTATTAAGTATTTCATTAAAATGAAAATAAGCGACTACTACATCTAATAGTCTGCTGATACGGGGTTCATTGATGTAACCTTTAAATTGTGTCGTACCGTACTATTGGTACCCTCGCTTCGCCCCTGCATAGTCCAAGGGGTAAACATGAACATATACGGTTACAGTGAAACCTCGGTGATCGAACCCTGTGTCTACCTCCAGATGATATTGTAACGTGTGAAGACGCAAATTAAAAGGCTTCGTATTCAATTATCTATTATTATACAGGGTGTAAGGAACAGCCCTCCACAAACTTTAAGGGCTTGCTCAGTAGACGAAACTGAACAACCTTCCACAAGACTTTTTTTCAGAATACGAAAAAATATCAACCTCACCGTACAAAATTAAAAACATGTTTGGACAGTTTGTATGGAAAGGCCGATTTTTTTTTCGTTTCCTGAATAAAAATCTTGTGGAAGGTTGTTCAGTTTTGTCTACTGAGCAAGCTTTTAAAGTTTGCGGAAAGGTGTTCCTTTCACCTTGTATTGTTAGAGGCACTTTACAATGCATTTTAATATAACATTATATCTACATTTTTTCTATAGATAATCAAACTTGTTTCGAATATGGATTCCTAAACTTTTTTTAACATATACCTTAAAAGGTATCATTACCTTGCCAGTTTGCAGGTTAATGAGTATGTGACCTTCTTAGACGCCACAATATCTATAATTGGTTATACAGGGTTATTTGTAAAACACTACAACCTCTTAAGACTACGTTACTATTATCATAAACAACCACTTTTGTTCTGTGATTTTTAAAAATTTATCATATTTTAGTTCATCAGATTTTCATACAAAAATAAAAATATTTAAATTGAACGTTCTAAATATTACCAAGTCTATACGAAGCAGGCGATAATACAATAGAAGAGGGAAGCGAGATTAGGTGGCAGGGGTACTTGATGCGCTTGCGTCGCATCATAAAGACGTAGATAGGTATAGCTAAATATAGATTTGAAACGTGTTAGATAGAACGACGAAATCTTGAAGATTTTATTTTTGGTAAATTAATTATGTTTTGTAAAAAGTCATTGAACAAAAGTTGTATGTTGTTGATTATGGTGTTAGTAATACAGTCCTGCAAAGTTATTACTGTTTTACAAATAACCCTGTATAGAAGTTATTCCTATTGACAAGGTATGGTATCGACAGATGAAAAAAGGCAGTAAACAAGTAGCATTTCAGGACATTGACAGGCTTGTCAGAAGGAATATTTGTGTGCCCGGAAGCAAGTTAGGCAGACAATAACTTCACAAATTGTTACAATGTTCCTGGTTACATTATTCTTGTTCCAAAATATTGATAACATGACATAAACTTACAACTAACATTTTCAAAATCTTTTCATAAATCGAGCTACAGATGTTACCTACAATAAATGTATCTATCTATTATAGTGTGGAGAGTGACCTAAAATACAGGCCCCTAATGTCTAGCATAGGCGGAAGTCTCTCACAATAAACTAGAACAAAACATCAATTGTATAAGTCAGCCAGTCTCCAATGTTTGTAGTGTTTATTGTAGTGAGAAAATAAATACTTAATATTATTAATAGTCTGGACTCCAGCCGCTATAATACATTTAAACAAACTCTTTTTACTGTCCGTTCAACCGATTTTGATTTCTATTCCGTAGAAATAAGAATAAAAAAATGGTTACAATACCAACTATTTACTGCAGCTGCCATAATATATCATGACAATAATGAAATAGGGTAAAAATGATTATTTACATGTCTAATTTCATAATGAATGGAGTATTCATTCAGGCAAGATTTTCACTGGGTTCATTCATCGATCATTTGACGATGCAAATCGAAATATCTGCTTATTTTATAGAATTGACTGGAAATGCGCGTTGTTACTCAAGTACAAATGAAAATTGATGAGTATTTCGGAGAATATACCTAACCTATATAACTCATAATAATTCATTATGAGTTTGATATTAAATATTCAAACATAGTTTTGAAGTAAAGTGAGCGCTCTTAGCAAAATCATAGTTATAAAAATCATATTGTAATTAAATTAAAACAAAATATTCTAAACACATCATCATTTTGGTCGAAAGACATCCACTGTTGAATATAGGCCTCTACTAAAAGCATACCGCCGTAATGACCGGTTCTTTGCGTCGCGAATCCATGCTATTCTTGCAACATGCAGCAGGTCATGGGTCCACCTTGTGGGAAGCCTTTCGAAGCTTTATTAAAATGGAAAATCCAATTACTTCTGTCACTCTCGGGTGGAGCGAGAGGGCAAGTCATACTTTTTCTGACTAAAACCCATTCTTACGTTCCTTCTTTAGTTTGTTTCAGGGTTTTCCTTTCAGCGAACCCATGGCCCCAGTATAATAGAAGTGTATAGGCTTCGGCCCTGCTGGGCCTTTACGGTTATGCTGACATCTCTTTGAGGTGCTTGTTAAACACTACACGCCGTCGACGACTTGGGGTCGGTCCAGATAGTTATCGGACGGCTGAACGGTGAGTTATCCATTGCACACTGTCCGTAAGCCCACGCCTGTAGCGACTGAAAATCGGGGTCGGGACCCTGGCTGCTGGGGTGCGGGCGTGAAGAAGTCCTAGGTCTTCGCATTACTGGTTTGTAGAATGAAGCCACCGCCTGCCTTTTTTCCTCACATCGGACCATTGCCTGTAGCTACCAGGGCCTGGCACCAAATGTCACTACCGCTGATCATCCAACAAAGACACGGCGGTGCTCCGCCCAAGCAGGGCACACCGTAAAGATGTGCATGTTCTCCGGGTGGTCCACACAACGGTGACACCATTATGGCGGACCCAATACTATTGATGAGTGAAGTAGGTTTTATTATGTTCCGAAAAATATCGAAATTTTGTTGGATCAGATACAAAAACGCAGCCAGGGAAGCAAGGTTTTTATCCATGTATTACACAAACATGAAAAAACTGGTTACTTTTAAGATAAAACGAGTACATGTATGTAACCTTTCGATATGATCTATAACCAAACCTAACGTTCGCTGTGCCAATTTATGAAATAAACACAACCATGTTTTCCTTTAATCTCAGATCAAGATGAAATCTTTATATTAAATTGTGCATATATAAGTTATCCACGTGTTTTCAGTCTATATGATATTTTTTTTCTTTCTCAACCCTCTTATCGATATCAGATCTCAGAATCGTGGAAAGTTCTAGTAGTAGAGGAGGCCAGGATGCTAAATTTGCAGTTACTAAAGCGTCATGGAGACCTATTGGATTGTCAAGATCATCATCATTCATCATCATTTCAGCCGATATACGTCCACTGTTGGAGATAGACCTCCCCCAAGTGTCGCCACAATGAACAATCCTGTGCCTCCCGCATCCATCGGATTCCCGCAACCTTCACGAAGTCATTATTATCATTATCATCGGCCTTTTTCTAATGTTCCAATTGTTGGGATTCAAGCCTCCTCTCTAGGAGAGGGAATGGGCCGTAATCCACCACGCGGGCCCAGTGCGTGTTGGTGAATGTCACATGTCTTCGAATATCACGAGGTCATTGGTTCACCTATAATTGTCAAGATAAGGTTCTAAAACCAAAAAAAAGTCTATGACAATTTTCTATTTTAGTGGAGGGGGGGAGAATGTGTAAAAATCTTTACCTCAAAATACTCGAACGCCATTGTTTTTTTTTATTTTGAAAGTAATCCTATCAGGATTACGAAAAACATACGTTTTCATGGGGGCGATGTAGCTAAAACAAACGATAACTGTTAAATTTTCAACGTTCCTAACAAAATTATCTTAGCAAACCGTGGTAAAAAATTGCACTAATCAACAAAATATTAACCGCAACCTTACAACCTAACTGTACACCAAACTTTAGCCCATCAGATAATTAAAATATACACTTTTCTGCATGTATTTAACTTACCTTGTCTCAATCTGACGCGCTCAAGTTTTTCCGAGGATCAACTTTGTTTTACTAATCTGACGGGCTGCCCTCATGCACCCCACAATATTAAGGGTTCATATGTGGTAGGAGTACATTACAGGGTGTAAGGTTTCTCTCAATATGATTTTCTGATTGGCTCGAGTACCGCACAAAATTCCCATCTGGCCTCCTCTACTATAAATGTGACTGTGGTTAAAAAATTTGATAAGATAATGATAATTTGACGCAGCGTTGGAAGGCCTACTACAAGGTGGACCGATGACCTGGTGAAAGTCACAGTCACTCAGTCAGTCTTTCGGCTGAAATGCTAATGACGAATGATGATTTTATCTAATCTTGGTGTAAGTACAAGAAAAAATAACAAATAAATTATTGTGAATGAAAACTTTTATTGTTCGAACATTGCTTATTCTAAAAACCGGCCAAGTGCGAGTCGGACTCGCCCATGGAGGGTTCCGTAGAAGCAAGTAACATAATATAAAAGTTCTTGTAGTTCGTTGTAACTTTGATCGATGTTTTAATAATAGTGTATTTTTTTAGATTTATGACGTATTAAAAAAAAAACTACTTACTAGATCTCGTTGAAACCAATTTTCTTTGGTAGTTTACATGGCAATGTACATCATATATTTTTTTTAGTTTTATCATTCTCTTATTTTAGAAGTTACAGGGGGGGGGGGACACACATTTTACCACTTTGGAAGTGTCTCTCACGTAAACTATTCAATTTAGAAAAAAAATGATATTAAAAACCTCAATATCATTTTTGAAGACCTATCCACAGATACCCCACACGTATGGGTTTGATGAAAAATTTTTTTTTGAGTTTCAGTTCTAAGTATGGGGACCCCCAAAATTTATTGCTCTTTTTCTATTTTTGTGCAAAAATCTTAAAGAGGTTCACAGAATACATCTACTTACTAAGTTTCAACAGTAAAGCTCTTATAGTTTCGGAAAAAAATGGCTGTGACATACGGACGGACAGACAGACAGACAGACATGACGAATCTATAAGGGTTCCGTTTTTTGCCATTTGGCTACGGAACCCTAAAAAAGTCCATAAATATTCCTTGAGCCACACAGACATTTTATATGACACAATTGAAATACGGGATTAAGCGACAATATTTAGGGATTAAGCTTGCCATTGTTGTTCGAGATTCACTAAAAATGCTTTAACAGAGAATAACGTCAAACTGATTTATAATCTAAAGTACCAATTTATTTAATGTATCACAATATAAAGCTAAAGTTATTACGTGAATTAATTATTTTAATTATAAAGAATTATTTTTATTGAAATAATTGATGTTTTGCTGTTACTGTGAAAGTACGGATAATGGGAACCTTGTAAGCAATTTTCACAGAAGATCGATAAAATTATGAAGGAAAAAACTGTGGACTGTTACGGCACGGTATTTATTTTTATCCTTTATGTATCAACAGGAAAATAAATTAATAATGTTGTACTCATTGAAATGTTATAAATCAAAATCGCTTTTTGCGTATTTTTTTTTTTTTTGGTTGGTTAAAAGCATCCAAATGACATCCCCCGCCCTTGGGCGGAGCGGGAGATAGTGTCAGACTCTTACTGAATAAAAAACTCACCCCATTCCTTCTTGCCTTTCACCCCGATACGAAAGGCAAGAAGGAATGGGGTGTTAACCCTGGCCCCGGTAGGCTTCGACCCAGCTGGGCCCCTGCTGTTACTGACAACTCCTTGAGGCGCGCAGGAACAGTGTGCGCCGTCGACGACTTGGTCCGGACAGTTACCGGACGGTCGGACAGCGAGCTACCCATTGCTCACTGTCCGCAAGCCCGCGCCTACGGTGGCCGAAAATCGGGATCGGAATCCCGGCGGCGGCGAGAGCGCCTTTGCCTGATGCGGTCGGCCTCTTCCTTTGCGAGCATTACTGCTTCGCAGAAGTCGGCGACTGCCTGCTACTCCTCCTCGCTCCGGACCATGGCCTGAACCAGCGGGGACGCTTCGGGTTGTCGTATATGCAGTTGCAGGATTTCCCACTTCAGTTCTTATGTTACGCCATAGAAGTCGTTTCATTAGTTAAGCACAATTAACGCCAATCACATGTCATCATATCTGTCAAATCATATCAACCAGATTCAATTTAGATGACTACATATCAATTTAACATCATATTAATCTACCAATATTGATTAAACAGACAAGATATCGCCTACCTTTAATCAAACACGAACTAATATCGGTCAGAATCAATGCTAGTAAGTAGGGATGTAACGAAAGTGATTATATCGCAACCGAATTTGGAAACGGAATTTTTAAATTTCGTTTGTCGAAATCGGAATCGAGATTAAAATCGAAGGCGGAGGTAGAAATGCTAATTAAACATTACTAAAAGTAATAAAAAAATCGGATAAGTGAAATGAACAGCAAATTCACAATATTCCAAATACGAAATAGAACAAGAAGTGAAAGAGTAATGAACATGGCATAGAGGAGGGAGGTTCCCCACGCGACTAGTACAAACTGGTTGTACTTCCGATATAAGTTCCGATTAAAATTTATCAGAACCGAAACTGGAATCGAAAGTACAGAATCAGACTTCTGTAACATTTTTGCAGGCTAGTACAAGGCCCAGGGGGAAAGGAGGTTCCAGTTCCGATTTAAAAATCGGAACCGAAATCTGAATGGAAATTACAAATTTAATCCTAAGTGCCTACCTTTCGGAATCCGAATCAGACCTCCATAACATCACTTCTTCTGTATAGCTTATACATTATATTAGTTTGGAAATGGGAGTCGTTACCAAGCGAGCACGTCTCCGCATTCGTGTCATTATATATTCCGACAATGTTGCTTCACGTGAGGCAGTAATGTGCTGAGTTAATGACTGCAGTGGCTTGTAAGGAGGAGATAACTTACTGTATTATGTACCTATAACAGATCATCATCACTTCAGCAGAGCAGTGGTGGCCGAGTGGGAACGGCCCCGACTTACGAGTTGTAAATCGCGGGTTCAAACCCGGCTGGCGCATTATTGTGTGTAATTTATTTCATCGTCACTGCTCTCAAAACGGTGAAGGAAAACATCGTGAGGAAACCGGCATGTCACACGGACAGAGTGGTCGTGGTTGATGATATTGCATTTTCATTTGGCGAGTGAGGCCCTCGCGATGCGTCTCCATTTGTCTCGACGTCTCGAGAACTCTGAACTAAGGAGGTTTGTGTTGCAGCTTTGATGAGGTCTGTGAGCGCCCGCGTGACCGCTTCCCCTCCACTTGTCCCTGGACAAGGTTTATTTGTTAACTGATTTCAATGATTCTTTCATATTTTGGTTAAATACCAAAAAAACAAAAAAAAATTACATCTATTTTATTTTTTTGAAACCATGTGGTTCATAAAAATATGAAATTTTCTACATTGATTATCGTTGACAGAATATACCTAGGACCTCTTTATCTAAGACCAAGCAGACGAACTTCAAAATCTTTGGTTTACTCATCATCCAAAATATCCTCAAACGGGATGTTTGGTGTGTCAATTTTACTAAAATAATATAAATACAATCAATGACTGCACCGGTGCGTGAGTAGTGGGTAACCGGTTACTTATTGCTGGCAAATAGCCGACTGACCTATATTCCAGTTGACTTGCCACTTGCCAGACTCAACAAACAGGCGGTACACTGGGTCGTAAACAGCTGCCCCTGTTGATTGTGTTATCGATGTTGGGTTAGTTGTTCTGATTTAATTTTCTTAGGGTAGCACTGCTCTTTGATCATCTATTCCTACCCTGAAAATAGAAGGCTGAAAATAGAACCTAGAAAATGTACTTTGCTAACTCCAAGTTACATGAAACACATGTTATACGTACTTGGAGTCAGCAAAGTAAGTATTTTCTTCTTCTATACTGTCGTGTACCTCTAGCCAAGTTGCTAATCTGCAATCGTTAACGCTAGTAGAAAACGTCAAATGTACGGGAATGACGTCATCTTAACGCTCAATCACATAGACAGAACAAAAAATTGGGCGCGTGGCTAACTCGAAGCATTCGATGCAAGCGAAATGGTTGTAACTTGGCTATGGGGGTTGTTAAGGCCCTAGCGCCCGAGCAATGCCTTAAAAGTGACTTACTGAAGTTTATTCCATAAGTTTGAAAAAAATATATACATATATTTTTGCTTTAGATTCATGTACAACATTATCAACATAATACTTTTGTCTAAAAAAAATATTTTAACAACATGATATTTTTTCGCTTCTCGCCTACTTCTTTTAAACGGATTTGATCTTTAGAAATACGTTTACTTACACAAAAAAACAGCTGGTTAAATGTTCTTCAGAATATAGGTATCTAACATATGTAAATCAATCAATATTTCTTAAAGAAAATGGTTTTAAAGGTCAGCGGGGCTCTAGGCGGACGACGCGGCTGTACGAGTTTTTAACTAAATCTCAATTTTTTTCACTGATAGAAAGCTGCTTTATTTCTGAGTGACATAGCTATATTTTATGTACACGGGCGGTGCCAAGCAAAAGCTGGTGGTTAATAAATATGATTACAAATCAGTTCACAAGGTTGGTTCGTAGATGGGTGACCATCCAAGACATATCGGGACTACTCAAAGCATATCAAAATGTTGGGGTTCAGGTGCTGTTTATCATTTGAATATCTTTGACAGTAGATAAGACAAAAAGAAACCAAAAAATCTAATACTAAAATCTTGCCAAAAAATTTTGTATTACCAGACTAATAAATAGGTAATGATAAAAAACCGGTCAAGCGCGAGTTGCTTCCGTATAAACTTGCATATGTAAATAGATCGATTTCAGAATGGATTATCGGAGATTTTTTCGAATCGTATAAAATTTGAGATATTATTAGTTAGGTTTTAAGTATGATAGCCAGTAGAGTGGACTGCACTGAATCGTTGTATTAATAGGTATTTAATAGAATAAAATTAAAATTAAAAACTAACTCATTTGATACCTCGATTCATGAGTCAGGCAGTGGGCGAGTAGATTAAGCAATTGTTTTACTTTTGTTTTAAGTTTTTATACTAGTAATAAATTGGATCCTAGTTTTCCGAAATAAACGTTTATTATTATTATTTTGTTGTGTAATTACAAAGTTTCAGTTTTTAGACTTTTTTCTTAACTTGTGCATAAGACGATGCTTTTTCCCAAACAGGATTCTAGGTCAACGGGAGTACTCTATAGGTTTTGATTTCCAAAGCTAGTCTCCAAATTTGCTCTTAAACAAACCATAAACGGCTTTATCTTTAGATTTTGTTGACTTAGAAGTTTAAATTTTTAGTGCTCCAAGGGAAAGCAAATCTGAGTATTTGATACTAATTTTAATTTGACACTTTTACGTGTTTCTGACAACAAAATAGTCCTATAAATATTCCGTTTTTGAACCTTACAAAAAAATACTGAGTTGTGGAGCTTAGGTCTCTCTATAGAAACACTGGTATTTTGCTATATTCAGTTAGATTGAAACCTGTCCCATCATAATTGGACTTAGCTAAGCAGATTCAATCAGTTTACAAGCAAAACCGCACTAATATTGCAATGATACTGATTGCATTGCGGTTATAGCAATTAGATAGGACATTGATTATTCATATCACTTACGATACGTTTATTAAAAAGTTGTATTAGTGACAAGAATTTCAGTTTTTACAACAGATGAAACATCATCATCATGTCCTTTCTTTGATATTGTTCGTCAAGTCGTTGAGCTCCGAGAGACCCGGTTCTGCGCATCTCGCATCCATCGGATTACCGCAATCCTCACGAGATTATCCGACCCTGGGAGGCCTTTCAATGCTATATCTTCCGGTACCGGGTACGTGGTCGCCACTACAGAGCCTTTCGTCCCCATCTACCATCTGTGCCCACTGCCATTTAAGTATTAGTGTGTTCATGTTTACAGAAGTTCTCTATCCTCCTTATCATTAGAGAAAAACATGAACACACTGTTTCAGCTACAGTACAGGATAAGTCAATAAAATAACGCTGCGGCTAGACCTATGTATGATTTTCAGGTTTAAGGATGATGTTACCTAATGCTTTATGGCATTAAGTCCACCTTTGTACTCTTTTGTGCATGAAGAATAAAATAAATAAATAAATAATACAATAGATATAATTTTAAAAATTCGTAGTCATCAATCCATCCAGGCGACTAAGGAGTTGTATTGCACTTACAACCAGCTGTTTGCTGGCGTCTAATACCGGTCATGACGTGCCGTGACCTGTGTTCTACTTAATGTCGGCGGTGTCACCCCTTTGACCTTTTTAAATATTTTTAGGAAAAAATATAACATGTTGCAAAAACATTTGGAATCCATTCAGTTACTGATTCTAAAATTAAAAAAAATTCTAAAATTCTAAAAATAAAGTGGTAAATGCTGATAAAAACTGGACAGGTCCACTCAAATCTATGTGATTCTTTCTTCAAAAGACCATCACAGACACTAATTTGCATGGTTCTCATATGATTTGATGATTACATGTTTGCTGTGTGGACATTAAAAGAGGCCTCTAATATGAGTTTGTTTCTGTGTTTCTTCTCAGGTTAATCAGCTAAAAAACACCGGCCTCATCTAGTTTAAACTGACGAAAAAAAATTACATAAAAAAGTGTTTTTAAAACCCATTTTCAATATACATAATAATATCATTTATAAAACATATTCTTAAAACTGCCAACCCGCACTGGGCCCATGTGGTGGATTACGGCCCATTCCCTCTCCTAGAGAGGCGGCCTAAGTCCCAGCAGTGGGAACATTAAAAGTCTGATTATGCTTATGCTTATATTCTTAGCTTTACAAACAACTTATGATAATTCGTCGAACAAAAGTAAGTTCCAGAAGCTCAATAACAAAAACAATATACAGAAAAGCAGTTGCTTCTTGCAATCCAGACAATGGTTTATTTTACGAAGTAGTATTTAGTATAAGTACTGAGTCTGTAAGTAGTAACTGCACCAAACAAATACAGACCTCTAAATAAAGAAAGTCCCTGATTAAGTGCACATTTTACTTAAGATATTTAAGTTTGGAAGGATCCACACTCGGGTATATATTTTGAGAGATATCCAGCCAGATCTTTTAGTTGTGAAAGTGCATTAGTAAGAGATGGACTTAAGCAAAGATTATTCTTTTAGGAATGGTAGTCATTGTTCTAAATGCGAGTTATATTTTACTTTTTTGAACACCACTGACGAACACAAACAATACAGAGCTACTAGTAAAACACTGGCAACTTCTCAGAACTATATTATGAACATTATAAACAACAACTTATATTCTATGACTTTTAGAAATAAATCATATTTTAGTTCATCAGATTTTCCAGAAATAAAAATATTTAAATTGAACGTTCTAAATGTTACAAAGTCTACGTAAAGCTAGCGATAGTACAATAGCGGAGGGGAGCGGGGATCGCGCGGTGGGGGCGTACACGGAAATGGTGAGAATGCTTGCTAGGTATAATAACAATGTTTCGGAAGTCTACTTACTATTACTACAAAAACAGTGCGCGGGAGGCGTCGTAGGTACAGCAAAATACAGAGTTGAAATGTGTTAGATAGAACCACGAAATCTTGAAGGTTTGTTTTTGGTAAATGTATTAAGTTTTGTAAAAAGTCATAGAACAAAAGTTGTTGTTTATGGTGTAGTAATACAGTCCTGTAAGGTTGTTAGTGTTTTACAAATAACCCTGTAGAGTCAAGACAGAAACCACAACTGGACAGCGTTATGTAAGAACGGATTAAGCGACAGTAGAGAGAATTTGAGAAAATGAACGCTGTCCGTGATGCACAGCGTTTATTTTCTCAAATTCTCTCTAGTGTCGCTTAATCCGTTCTTACATAACGCTGTCCAACTGCAGTAAAATGCCTGTATTTGTTTCGTTTTTATGCATATATTTTATCTTTTATTTAATTAGAAGGTTAAAGAATAACATGTTATTGATTTTTGTTAGTATAAGCATAAACATCATCTTCATCAATTCAACCGAAAGACGTCCACTGTTGGACATAGGTCTCCACAAGTGTCGCCATAATTACCAGTCCTGTGCGTCTCGCATCCATCGGATTCCCGCAACTCCCACCAGGTCATCGGTCCACCTTGTGGGAGGCCTTTCATCGCTTCGTCTTTCGGTACGTGGTCGCCATTCCAGAACCTACCTTTACCTTTATTCGTTTATACTTTAATGCCTTTCGTCCCTATCGACCATCTGTTCTGCGAGCAATGTGCCTTGCCCACTGCCACTTAAGTTTGACGATTCTTTGGCCTGTGTCTATATACTTTAATAATTAGTAATATTCCAGAATCAGAATCAGAATGTCTTTATTGTGGGCATAGGTTATATACCGATGTTAAAACTTAATAATAATAAAAAACCCAAGCAATTTTATGTTTTTTTGTTTAAAAGAGGTGATCTCTCGCGAAAACTTTTCACTGAAAGAAAGCTGCTTTATTCCTGAGTGACATAGGCTGTATTTTGTGTATGCGGGCGAAAATTGCTTGTTTCGTGATAGCTACAACTTAGGGGTCATTAAGTTTGTTTTTTTTGCTTGTAGGAGGAATCCCTGAGAGTACTTGGTCAGATTGCTAAAAATTTTTAACCTATAGAAAGCTGCTTTATTCCAGAGTGTCATACACTATAATTTATATGTACGCGGGTAAAGCCGCGGGCAAAAGCTAGTAAGTAATATTCCCAAGAAATAACGCTCCCTATGTTATGACTCAGCCCACTTCTCTAAGAGAGGGATTGGACTGAGCCGGCCAAGCAGGCCCACTGCGAGTTGGTGGATAGATGTCTCAACTTGGAATTTTTGGTACTAGGACATGCCAGTTTTCATGCAATATTTTCCTTTACCGTTTCGAGAGCAGTGGTGGTGGAATAAATTACACAAAGTGAAGTGCCTGCCTAGATATGAACCCATGACGTTCAAATACGAGTCAGACGAGGCCATCTACAGAGTCAACACTGCTCTATACACCACTATTAATTTTATTAGCGTTAGTAAATTAATTTAATTAAGTGCAAAATCTATCTACATCATGTTAACATAATTAACAAAGCGAATTAAGTATTAATTATAGAATAATTCAGCAGATTGTGTTTAATTTTAAATCTAAATCATATTAGGCACCTTAGGTAGAACAAGGGCATAAATTGTTTAAATTTTTTTTTTTTGTGAAAATGGTTAAAATAAATAAGAATAGAATTACTTCAGAGCAATATAATGCAGAACAAAACCATTCTGAATGCGAAAAAAATATTTTATACCTACCGGTTCTTTTGCACAATTGCTATTATGTCCACTTATTGAAGATGCGATGTTATCATCATACGAGTATAATATCTTACCCTTATTGCAAAAACCTACAGATAGTTCGTTTTTGCAGATAAAAAGCAGATGCATTGTTATTTACTTTTTGCCGAAGCTATCTTTGTAAATAAGTGTCATAGCTAATAACCACTTTTACTTGCAGATTCGTCTTAATGATACGAATCGATAAGTATATTTAACTTAATTTGGGTAAATAATGTTTAATATGTTTATGTATTATTTTGGTTTTGTATTTATATTGGTAGAAAATAATACACTTAATTATAACAAAGAAGATCGTTAGCTAAAAGATTTTCCAAGAATTTGATAAGATTTAATAACGTTTATTAAATATATCTGCGTGTCTGCAAGCGTTAGAATATTCATATCAAATTTTGCATAAAGACTAATTAATTAACGTTGTATCTTGTAAGTAATTAGCTATGATACTGTATACTTGTACATGAAATATTAATATTGAATGTGGTTATATTATCATTTTTAAGTTATTGTCTAACAATGGCAAAGTAACTAACACAGAACGCTATTAAAGTCTCATACTAAGCAGAGCTTGTGGTATGAATACTTTTATATTTTTCTAAATATATTCGTATTACACCCAGACACAGAACAATTGCTCGTGCTCATCACACAAACATTCGTCTTGGGTAGGAATTGAATCCACGATCTCCGGCATAGCAGTCAGGTTTCAACCACAAGACCTCAATTTTTTCGTCAATAGATGACGCGGGTGTTTCCTAGCTGACTACCCTGAGAAGAAACACCAAAACAAACTCAGGGGTCAAAGTTTATTTTAAAGTCCATACTGCAAACAGGTAATGGTCAAATAATCTAACTAAAATAGTTTCACAAGTAAGCTAAACCACTTTCTATTACATATTGGTACAAAATATTTCTTCATCACTACTATATTTTATTTTCTGTTCAACAAAAGTCCGGACAATAACCTTAAGATCTATTTTGTTCAGCAACAATGGCCGAAGCAAACAATACAGAAAATCAGTAAGTTTATCTGTTGGTAGTAACACTTATAGATTGAACAAAAGCCATAGGTACCTACAAACCGAGGTTCAATGTATTAAAACAACTCAAATAATACAATCTTGTAAGTTGTTCATCCTATTACTATGCGGAGAATGACCCATTTATAGAAAAACAACAATGTTTGATAAAGGTTATTAGTCCGGTAAATTAAGACATCCGAGGTTACAATAATTCGCACCCAGCTGAAAATTGGTAGGATTGTTCAAAACATCATCATAAATGAAAATATAAAAAGTCCTCATCGATCCGACACACCTGGAAAAACAATATTCGGGGTCAAAGATCATAAAAACGAGTTTTTCGTGATTATCTTGATCTATTTTATACCAAAAACTTTTGACGAGGTTAGTGACACCCAGAACAAGCGAACGATAATGATCGCAAAAATATGAAAACAGAGTCTGTGTTTCCTGATAGCTAAAACCTGGGGATCTTTAAGTCTAGAATGAATTGGCTAAGCGCCTGTTACACCACTCGATATTCAGACAATCTTAGTCTATGTAGCGTAATGTAAAAGGGTCAGACTGTCATGCTGTCTACGTAGGCTCTTAGACAGTCTGTACATCGTTTGCTGAATAACGCGTAGTGTATTAGGCGCTTTGCGTGAAATAGTGGTTAAGCGCGAGTCTATCATAGATAAAAAAAAAAAACCAATTGTCGAACGCACATCAGTTGTTGTGGCAATTTGAATATATTTTCAACATTCAATCTCATTACTCTACATTACTTAAAATTTGTTGTGCCAAGAATATATGATTGGTTAAAATGCCCACAATCCCCCCGGATTGTGGGCATTTTAACCCCCTCCCACACATGCACGATATGTGTGGAGATGCAACGCCGGGGTGAAAGTCCGACACGACAGGTCACGGCATGACGGCCAGAGCTCCAGCGAGGTCTCATGGTGAAATGGCGTCACCGACTATCACAACCCAGTGCTGGATACGCCATAATTATGGTGGTAAGTCCCCTCTTTGAGGCGTGGCTGGAAAGACCTCACGGCTTCCTTACCTTCCGCATGACGCAGGTTCTCACCGGACATGGCAAGTTCGGGAGGTTCCTGCACCCGATCCGTGCGGAAGTGACGGCCGGGTGTCGCCACAGTGCGGAATCTCAGAAGGACACGGTGGAGCACACAGTGGAGGTGTGCCCCGCTTCTCAGAGTATCGCCGTGCCCTCGTAAGGGCGATCGGCGGCGGCGATCTCTCGCGCCGGGGCTTGGTACAGGCCATGGTCCGGAGCGAGGAGGAGTGGCAGGCGGCTGCCGACTTCTGCGAAGCAGTAATGCTAGCGGAGGAGGAGGGCGACCGCATCAGGCAACGGCGGCGCTCACAGCGGGGGTTGTCATTAGATTAGGTTTTCCCTACTATAAAAAAATCCCCCCCCCCGCTCCTTCTTGAGTAGTTTATTTATAAATTAATACTTTATGCACACAAAAGTAATTAGGCGGACTAAATACTTATGACATTTTCTACCTAAAAATAGTAGTAGATGCAATAATAGAGAAAAAAAAGCGAATACAAAGAAAAGGTAAACAATAAAAAAAATATACTCGTACTTAAATAAACAATCAGACACAATTAGGTATTGTTAACTTGTTCATATCTAGTAGGTACCTACCTATCCTACTAACGAGTCCGTATACTTAGCAAACTTAGTTTCTTTTAGATTTTTCAAGGTCTATAACACCAAAAATATTAGTTTGTAATGCTTCGTAAAAATTCTAAAAATCGGGTATAAATAACGTCTGGACGATTTCTATAAACTATTCCAAAAGGTTTTTAAAACGCATACCTATCAAATAACCGAAAATTATAACCAATTTTCAATAGATATGATTTGTAGTAGAGTCTGTCTAATAAGTTAAACGACTTGGGTAATTATTAGGATTTAATTAAATCTGATGTAGTCCACACGGGTTCAACAATCCAGGTTGATTAAGAGATTTAGATCATTGTTTACTAACAGAAGAACCTTATAAAAAGTATCGAATATAAGTATTTTTTAAATGATTAAATATTATACGAAATTCCCAAGTCGGTTGACTTATTAGACAGACTATATCTCTAATAGTTCTCAATCAATAATAAACAAAGGATTCCCAATATTAGTCTCTGAAATTCGTGACAGGTATTATCAAATTTCATCTTCAAACCAAGATTATAAAGACGTCTCAAGTATTCAATAACTCGTTGACGAAGATAAATTATTATTTAATTGTTAACGCGCAGGAGTGCGGGGTGCGGGACGCACCGCCGCCCTCTCCCCTCTCCCTTCAATTGTGCGTATAAAAGTGCGTGTACCGCGGTCATCGGGGTCTACGTCTGCTACCCACTTGCTCTGTATAGTCGCATCGTAATATTAGATTTCAAAGTATTGTAAAAGAAAAATTGGGAAGACCAATAAATGTATAAAATCTTCACGAGTATCTTTTTCAGCTCCTATCTAGACCTAACACACACCACACACAGTCTAAGCCTAGACATCTTATGGTGCCGTGACCAGGATTTTGAGGAATTAATTGAAGCACAAGGTCAAGGACAAAGTCAAGGAATCCAAGGATAAAGGGAAGAGAGAGTTATATCAAGGAATTTACAAACGCCACAAGGCGAGGTGAGCCCGTTCCATTTTTTTTTCCTTCCTACCTACTTATATGAACCGTGTGCAGCACAAATATTTGGCAAAGTATTGATAAAGTTCCTTATATCCAATTGCAACTAATTCAATTAACACAACGTAGGTCGTATTAGAAATAATGTCTCAAGCCTCCAGGAAACTTGCAGATCCAATAAAAAAGAGAAGTTATATAAAGGGTAGATTGACAATTTTTAAAGGTTACATAGAGGACATTACAAATTTAGAGAAATTAACGGATCAGCAAATTTCCGAGTTAAGGTTAAGACTATCCAAACTAGAAACATGTTTTTCCACTTTCGATGACTTACAATCTGATATTGAAATAGAATCGGAAAATCCAGAGGAACAAATGAAGATTCGTTCCGAGATTGAAGGTCAATTTTATTCATTAATTTCTCAAGGTCGGTGTATTTCAGAGAAAGTGGAAGAATATAACATTAGAAGGAAAAGTCTGGCCCATCCAACTATAAGGCAGACCGGCAGTTTCGAAAGTGCGAATTCATTTTCTGGTTCAATTAAATTACCCACGATTAAATTACCAACATTCGATGGTAATTATAGTCAATGGTTAGAGTACAGAGACACATTCGAGGCATTAATTCATAAAAATGATTGTATTGAAACAATAAATAAGTTCCATTACTTGCGATCGTCATTAGAGGGTAGCTCCGCTTTGATAATTAAATCCTTAACATTTAGTTCTGATAACTATCGTGTAGCGTGGGACTTATTATGCGAAAGATATAATAATAAACGCCTTCTTATAAGCAATCACATGAAGTCATTATTTGATATGGAAGGCATAAATAGGGAGTCTGATAAATCGCTGCGTCTTATGATTGATAATGTAACTAGGAATTTAAGAGGTTTAAAGACGTTAGACCAACCTGTAGATCATTGGGATACTATTATTATCCATTTAACAGTGAATAAACTGGATAATGTAACTAGTAGAAGGTGGGAAGAACATAAAGGTTCATTAGGAGAGGTTCCTACCCTCAATGAGTTTTTTAAGTTTTTACGCGATCGAGCGGATGTTCTAGAAGCGGCGAGGCCAAGTAAATCGTATATTAAGGGTGAGAAGGCAGCTAGTTTTGTCGCATCCTCACAAGCAAATAGTAACCGTAATTTTAATAATAACTGTGTCATTTGTAATCAAGATCATCGTCTATTTGAATGTACGAGGTTTATTTCTATGAGTATGGATGAAAGAAACAATGTTGTTTCTAAGAATAAATTATGTATTAACTGTTTTAAACCAGGTCATCGGGCTCATAACTGCAAATCATTCGGCTGTAAAATTTGTAAATACAAACATAACGTATTATTGCATAGAAATAGACCTCAATCCGAAGACACAAGTAAAAAGGTGAGTTCGACCCAAGACGTCACTACCGTTACGTCACACTCGACGTCGTCCGTGGGAGTTGTGGCTGGATGCGAACCGCCACCTACTCAGCTGCCGGCCGCCGCGGCCTGCGCTGTGCCTACGCGGTACGTACCGCCCGGCGCGGACCCGGTTTCCTTATCAACAGTTGCCACTCAATACGTTCTTTTGTCGACCGCGCTTGTTAAAGTTTTTAGCGAAAGGAAAAATAAGTATTATGTAGCACGCGCGTTGTTAGATTCGGGTAGTCAAATTTCATTAATAAAGGAAAGTTTTTGTAATAAACTAGGATTACCTTGCAAACGGATAGATCATAACTTTAATATTAATGGTATAGGAAATACTAAATTACAATTAGTAGAAAGTAGTAACATTGTGATAAACTCATTGCACAATAATTTTTCCGTAGAAGTTAATTGTATGATTATACCAAGGATTACTAATATGTTGCCAAGTGTAAAGATAAATGCAAATAAATTGAATATTCCAGGTGACATATTAGTAGATTTGGCAGATAACAGATTTTATGAGCCCTCTGAAGTAGATATATTGATAGGAGCCGATTTGTTTTGGGAACTTGTAACAGGTCAACAAGTAAAATTAGGTAAAGGTCTTCCCACACTGCAGAGTTCAAAGTTAGGTTGGCTTGTTACGGGTCCCGTGGATATATGTATACGTAAATATGAAGCAAATTGTAATTTAGCAAGAAATGTTAGTGAACAGTTGGAGAAATTTTGGAAGGTTGAGGAAGTTATTTGTATAGATCAATTACCGAATAGTACTGAAGAAGAATTTTGTGAAAAACACTTTGTAAAAAATATGTATAGAACTGAAAATGGTAGATTTTGTGTAAAAATGCCTTTCCATACTTCTCCTTCTGTATTGGGAGACTCCTTTGTGAAGGCCAAATCTCGTTTAATGAATTTGGAGAAAAGGTTTAAAAAGCAGCCTAACGTAAAGGGTACCTATGTAGAATTTATAAATGAATATGAACAATTGAATCACTTATCTGAGAGTAGTAGGCCCCCGTTTGCATGTTATTTACCGCATCACCCGGTTATTAGGGAAAAGAGTGAGACAACAAAACTTCGGGTTGTATTTAATGCCTCCGAGAAAACCAGTAGCGGGTATTCGTTGAATGATATACAAATGGTGGGACCGGTGATTCAAGATGACCTATTTAGTATATTGCTCAGATTTAGACAACATAATTATGTTTTGACCTCCGACATTGAAAAAATGTATAGACAAATATTAATTTCTGAGAGTCAAAGACATTTGCAAATGATATTGTGGAGGGAGAACGAGTATGAGCCAGTAAAACATTTAAAATTAAATACTATTACCTACGGAACCGCTTCCGCGCCGTACTTAAGTACTCGTTGTCTATCGCAACTAGCAGATGAGTGTGAGAATCCAGATATTAAGGAGATAATTAAACATGATTTTTTCATGGACGATTTATTAACTGGTCATCAGACGGAGGAAGGGTTAAATCGTATAAGCAGATTAATTACTAAATCGTTAAGTTCAGCCGGTTTTAATTTGCGAAAATTCCGATCGAATGCAAATCAATTGTTTGTAGAAAATAAATTAAATGAAGTACAAGAACTCACCGAATTTAAAACCGTAACAAGCACTTTAGGTTTATCATGGTCCCCTCAGTCTGATTTATTCAAATTTTCAGTACAAATAGATATGCATGAACAAATCACGAAACGAAATATATTATCTTCTATTGCAAAAATTTTTGACCCATTAGGTCTTTTAAGTATATTTATTGTTAAGGCTAAATTAATCTTACAAAGGCTATGGTTATGCAAATTAGAATGGGATGATCTAGTCGATGATGAAGTAAAAAAAATGTGGTATAATTTCATAAAAAATGTGAATTCCCTTAGTTGTATAGCAATACCTAGACATGTGATGTGCAAAGATGCATTGAGTATCGAAATTCATATTTTTTCTGATGCGTCGGCATGTGCATATGGGTCATGTGTTTATGTGCGTTCGAGGAATAAAAATGGAGAAATTCATGTACAGTTACTTTGTTCTAAATCAAGGATCGCCCCATTAAAAAGTTTAACAATTCCTAAGCTCGAGTTATGCGGCGCGTTGTTGTCCGCCGAGTTAGGTAATAAGGTGACTCACTCTTTACGATGTACTATTTCTCGTTGTGTTTACTGGACAGACTCGATGATCGTGCTAGGTTGGTTGCGTACGTCGCGGGCTCCTCCAAAGCAATTAAAGATATTTGTGGCTAATCGAGTGAATAAAATTAATTGTTTAACTAAGAATTGTGAATGGCGATACGTACCAACCGAACACAATCCAGCTGATTACATTTCTCGAGGAGTAGATCAGATGAATAATAAAGTACAAACTTTGTGGTGGAGTGGTCCTCAATTTTTATCCTTAAGTGAATCTCATTGGCCTAATGTGGGTAACCATAAGTTGAATAGTATAACGTTACCAGAAATGAAGCAGGTAGGCTCATTAGTAAATCATGTAAACGTAAACAACATGTTAATTGAATTTGAGCGTTATTCTAAACTCCATAAGGTACAACGTACAATGGCCTATGTACTTAGATTTATTAAGAATTGTAAAATCAAAATAATGCAAAATAGACTTACCTGTAGTTATTTAACGGCTGATGAGTTAACTGATAGCTTAATGTATTTGGTTAAGTTTGCACAGTTAGATTCATTTAGTGATGGATATAATAGATTATTAGGTAATAAGCCGTTACATAACAAGAGTAGAATTTTATCACTCAGCCCCTTCTTGGATTCACACTTTAATGTAATACGTGTAGGAGGTCGCCTTAGTAATTCCCCTCTTTTGTATGAAAGAAAACATCCGTTAGTTTTAGATTATAAACATAGATTGACAAGGCTTATTTTTGAAAATGAACATAATAAGTTGTTTCATGCGGGTCCTCAGTTATTATTATCAGCAGTAAGGGAAAATTATTGGATTGTGAATGCAAGAAAGGTGGCTAGGAGTGTAGTTAAGAATTGTATAGTATGTAAGCGATTTAAATTTAAGCCTATAGTCCCAATTATGGGCGACTTACCCAAACAGCGATTAAATCCAGGAACGCCTTTCGAAACTACGGGAGTTGATTTGGCGGGTCCCTATTTCATAACCGATAGGAAAGGTCGCGGTTGTAAAATAAGTAAATGTTATATGTGTTTATTTGTTTGTTTCACTACTAAAGCACTACACTTAGAAGTTGTGAGCGACCTAAGTACCGACGCATTCCTATTATCTCTCAGGAGATTTATTTCTCGGCGCTCTAAACCTAGTTTAATATGTTGTGATAATGCAACCAATTTTTTGGGTGCTAGTAATGAACTTAATAAATTTTTATTAGTTAATAAGGATAAATTAACTGAATTTTGTTCTAATGAAGGTATGAAGTTTGCATTTATTCCCCCTTATGCCCCGAATTTTGGAGGATTATGGGAGGCCGGGGTCAAATCAGCCAAGTTCCATTTAAAAAGAATATTAGGGAATAGGCACTTGACATATGAGGAACTTTCAACTTTATTTTGTCAAGTAGAAGCTATACTAAATTCCCGACCTTTAATTCCCATGTCATCCGATCCCAACGATTTCCATTCTCTGACTCCCGGGCACTTCCTCGTTGGCAAACCACTGATAGCTCTTCCCTCTCCAGTGTTAACAGACATTAACTGTAATCGACTCCACAGATATGAGCTATTGGAACAGATGAGGCAGCATTTCTGGATGAGATGGCAACACGAGTACATAAGTGAGCTTCAGCACCGTACCAAATGGCGCAACCCAGATGTTACATTACGTATTGGAGATATGGTCATAATCAAGGAAAGTAACATGCCACCCCTAAAATGGAAAATCGGACGTATACAAGACTTACACATGGGTAACGACGGTGTATCCAGAGTAGCTGATGTGAGGACGGCGAGTGGCACGGTGCGGCGAGCTATCAATCGCCTGTGCCCTTTGCTCGAGCCTGAGGACGGACAGTTGAAGGTGCGACCTTCAACGGGGGGAGTATGTTAACGCGCAGGAGTGCGGGGTGCGGGACGCACCGCCGCCCTCTCCCCTCTCCCTTCAATTGTGCGTATAAAAGTGCGTGTACCGCGGTCATCGGGGTCTACGTCTGCTACCCACTTGCTCTGTATAGTCGCATCGTAATATTAGATTTCAAAGTATTGTAAAAGAAAAATTGGGAAGACCAATAAATGTATAAAATCTTCACGAGTATCTTTTTCAGCTCCTATCTAGACCTAACACACACCACACACAGTCTAAGCCTAGACATAATAATATTAGAACCTTGAAACGAATGGAAATTAAAGTTCGAATATTAATCAAAAACACTGGCTCTTTACCTTCTTCCATTTCTTTTGTTACAAGAATGATTTACGATAATACTAGATATTTTTATAAATAAATAAATAATCATACCATAACAGAACATAATCGGGTGTTGTTATTAAAAAGGGCAGAAAGTCAATTTTTTTTTTCAATATCAGGAATCAGGAACAGAATCAGAATTTATTGGTGAACTTATTTATTTATTATATACTTTATTGTAGTTACATACAAACATACCAAAGAGAAACTTATATCTAAAACACGTACAATGGGCGGCCTTATCGCATTCCGCGATCTCTTCCAGGCAACCTAGAATAGACAGCAATTGTCATAACATGATATGGGGCTGTCATAAGTTCAACAATAAGCATTTAAATTAATTACATTTATTATTTTTATTCAGAATATATATTTAACACAATTTCATAGAAAAATGTCAGTTGTGCCCTTTCTAATAAGGAAGAGAGTATAATGTTCCCACTGCTGGGACTCAGGCCTCCTCTCTGGGAGAGGGAATAGGCCGTAGTCCATCAGTACGGGTTAGTAAATGATCTAAAAAAAATCCTCACGATAAAACGTTTTCCTCACGATATTTTCCTTTACCGTTTTGAGAGTAGGAGTGTTGAAACAAATTGCACAAAGTAAAGCGTCTGCCTGGGTTCGAACCAATGACCTACATTTGAAAGTCGGTGCTCTCTACAATAAATAATCCTAACACTAAATTAGCATCAGAATGTTTTTATTGTGGGCATATATTTTATTTAGACTTAATATTATAATAATAATAATAATATTCCACAAATTACAGTTCCATTATTTATTTATTTATTTAAACTTCTTGAACAGTAGTGGTATATAGGCGGACTTAATGCAACGAGGTTTTTTGATCATTATGTCCAAATCCAAAAAGGCATACCATCAATCATAATTAAGAATTCTTAATTATGATTTTAAAGCCAAGCATGTTAGTATAATTATACTAAGGCATATAAAGGCCTTAATATAATTATACTAACATGCTTTCAAATATTTTATTATTTTAGACATCTTAGATCGTGTAGTAAAGTTTATCGATTAAAAAGAAATACCTTCTTGCCTACTGAATAATCGTTTGTAAAGGATACAGGCCTCCCACAAAGCTTTTTACGCTCGTATCTCCAAATAGAATCGCAGTTGTTATTTTCTCCTTTTCTACCGCATTGAAATAATATTATTTTGCCAAGACGTGTCTTATATCTGACGACGTCAATTATTTTCCACTCCCTTTTCATTACAGAGAAACGTCGCTGAAATAAGATTTTCGGAGAAATCTTGTAATTCCTTATGATCAGTATCAAGATGGAACAAAGCAATAATATAAGGTTATTAATGTTTCAGAATTATCTGGACCTACTTCGTCAATATGTCCTAGGGCGATGAATGGTGGCCATATTTCTCTCGGCGAGCAATGAATCCAATTATCGGGGTGTGTGGAGGCGACATGTTAAATGGTCCCCATTGCTTCCCGCCAGGCTCGGTCTGCAATCCTCCTCATCCACCTCAATAATGCGGGGATCATTATACCGTCGGATTATCTTCATTTTTTAATAATATTAAACCGTTGGTCTCAACAATGGGTACTCGGAGCGTTCTTTTTATTTAAATGAGCGGCCATGATTCGCGTTTTGGGCGCGCTATCGACATATTTAATGATGACAGTTAATAGTGGACATTATTTAATGGGGTCTTAAAGAGGTTTTTTTGGTGTTTTATTAGGGTTCCGTACCTCAAAAAAAAAGATACTCATAAAGACCTCTCTCAAAAAAATAAGTTTAAATGCTTTTTGTTCAGTCGTTCTCAAACTTCTTATAGCGTATTCGGCCTACATTATAGATTTTTCCGGGTCTGGGCGTCTTGTGTATGTGAGTCTAGGTACACGTTTCTAAACATACCTACGATGCAGGAGTAGTTCCTAGTGTTAGGCAATGTTTTTTTAAATAAGTACATAATTAGAAAGTACGCCATGGTACTTAAGCAGCACCCACGACACAGGACTAAGGACGCCTTCAAATTAGCAGCGCAGTGCCGCGCGACAGCAGCACGGCCGCCACACTAGAAGCGCTATGTTCGAGCATCATAGCCTTGTACATATGGTTCCTCGCTTAAACGAAAAAAGATTTCGCAAAAAGAAAAAGCTGTGGCCAAAATTTCAGAATTACATAGTAGTAATAGTATCTAGCGAATACTATTAGTACTCTTACTATGTAATTCTATTAACTATCAATTTCATCAATAAATTCTTCAATCTGATTTTTTTTTATTTTATCTATGACTTACTACTTTTAACGTGCATTTAACCTTGATTCAATCATTTTTGTTTGGTGTATTATGCAAATGAACGAATTGATTGATTCTCGTTCATGTTTAGAGTTGAGCAAGAACTACGTGTGCATTGTCACTAGTCGATCGATGAACTGTAGCCTGATTCACGTAATGAAAACCGTAACGATATCGTAGCGATTTAGTCGTTTAGACCATTTCCGTATTCACATCTATCAATCGAGTTTGAACGACACCGATTTTAAAGTCGTTTGAAATTCGTCGATTTAAAACAAAATCTGTATTACATTATCCTGGTAGTATACTTATTAATGTAACTGGAATTAAGTCGATAGATCGTGAATACCGCTTTTGGATGGGACTTCGATCGAACGACTATAAAACTTCAACGATATTTGGCTTGTTTGATTTTACGTGAATCAGGCTAATGATGCGCGGCCGCTGCGTGGCTGTCGCGCTGCGGTCACGCGTTTTTTATTTGTACGGATTAACTCGGCGTCATGGGGGTTGGGTCTGTGAGACCCGTCACATTTTATATCGATTCTAGTTCGATTACTATGCATGCGACGTTGCTGTTCTTCTCAATAGCTGGAGCTGTTGAATTCTTCTATGCATCGCATTTAACACTTTTGACGTGCAACAGACGCAGTGGGACTTATACAATCTCAAAATTGAAAAGGGTCTGTGAGACCCATCCCCGCAGTTCGTGTAACAATTTCGCGCCAGTTTGTATGATGTTATTTTTTTTATTATCCGTTTATTTATTTGTTTTTTGTTGTTGTTTACAATTAAAGTTTCTGATATATAATTTAATGTATTGAATTTGGAGTTTTTGAAAATTCTTAATGTAATGAATCCAGAAGAGATAGAAAGGCAGCGTATTCTTTCGAATTTACAAGAGTCTGACTCTGATTCAGCTTTGTCTGACCAGGAGATGTGTGATGACGAAGATCGCTTGAGTGAGCGTAGTTATCTTAGTGACACAGAGCAAGATACCTCAAAGTCTGAGTTTGATAATGATATTCCACTGTCTACGCTATCCGATATATCGTTCGCTGGTGGAGTATTGGATATCTGGATCGGTCAGTTCTTCAAACGCAAACCGTGCGTGTTCTTCGGGTTTTTATCGTGGCAAAGACGGTACAAGTGGTATAAGACGCCTTTTCGACAAAATGTCAGGACTAGAGTCGAAAACATAATCCATCAATTGCCAGGAGTAGTACCAGTCGTTATTTTTTTAAAGCTCTAATAAATATGATCAAAACATATTATAATGTGATATTTGAGTTTAATTTATTTACATTAATACCTTAAAAACTAAATACGAATAAAATATTAACATTATTATTTTTAATTTATTGGATAATTTGTTATCTAATGAACGGGTCTGTGAGACCCACCCCAACGTCCGTGTAACACTTTTGCACCCCCATGACCCCGGGTTAACAAAGCAACGTCACAGCACCTATTGTCATGCGGCACTTCGCGGCTAATTTGAAGGCGCCCTAATTTCTAGTGTTGGGCAAAGTTTTTTTTTTAACTACGGACATAATTTGAAAATACGTCATGGTACTTAAGCAGATGATACTAAAAGGTGCCTCCACCCACACATCCCACTTCATTCGTAGACTGAAGAAATATTAAAGCTATAATAATCTTTGAAGTATCTTCAAATGTTTTCGAGAGAGACGAAAATAACGTAAAAAGTAATGAGCTCAATAAATTGTTATGTACTCAATAAAGTGGGTTTTTGTACCGTCTCTTTTGCGTAGAGATAATGATGACTGAAGAAAATGTACGAATATTTTGCAGATTGGACATATCGGACTAGTTAAGGTAAGAATTTCTAATTGACTAGCTGCTGCCAATGGTTTCGTTCGCGTGATTGTAGAAAATTATCTCAAGTTGATTTACTCTAAAAAGTATCTTATGAATACATAGGATACTTTTGTTCAGGCCATGGTCCGGAGCAAGGAGGAGTGGCAGGCGGTTGCCTCCTTCTGCGAAGCAGTAATGCTAGTAAAGAAGGAGGCCGACCGCATCAGGCAACGGCGCTCTCGCCGCTGCCGGGATTCCGATCCCGATTTCCGGCCTCCGTCGACGTGGGCTTGCGGACGGCGAGCAATGGGTAGCTCGCTGTCCGACCGTCCAGTAACAGTCCGGATCGAGCCCAAGTCGTCGACGGCGCGCACTGTTCCCGCGCGCGTTAGGAAGGAGTTGTCAGCAACAGTAGGGGCTCAGCTGGGTTGAAGCCTGCTGGGGCCAGGGTTAATTCGAAAGATAGCTCAAGCCCCGGTATGAAGGCACGAAGGAACGGGGTGGGTTTTTAGTCAGTAAGAGTCTGACATTTTCTCTCGCTCCGCCCAAGAGCAGGGGTTGTCATGAGATTCTAAAAAAAAAAAAAAAAATATAATAAATAATAAATTAATTTTTAAATTGCTTATTCCAAGACATACTGTCTTGGAATAAGCAATTCTAGAACATGTGAAATAAAATTCGGGAATTTAGCCACTATACGTTCTATAATTTATGGTGTGCAGTTTAACGAATGATATTAGGTATTTCTAAATATTTTATCTAGACTTTATTTTACGTAAATAAAGTTTGGCACTCTTATTTGGCAGATAGGTTTTTTATTCATTAGTTCTTTCTGGTGGACACTGGTTACGGCTTCTTTTCTTTAGTGTAATATTTGTAGTTACTATAACTGGTTGTCTAGCCATTGTAATTGATTAAATAAAATAAAAGTAAAAGAAAATTAGTTTGCTTTTAAAACCTAAAAAAAATACAATTAACAATAAAAAAAAATTACAATATTAATTCACTGAACTTTATAGCTGAAATATTATACTTGTGGTAGTGGAAACTATTTATTTTATTTCGCTACACTATGTACCAAGTTTCATTGAAATCCGACCAGC
This sequence comes from Mythimna ferrago, assembly GCA_910589285.2. Taxonomy (NCBI): domain Eukaryota; kingdom Metazoa; phylum Arthropoda; class Insecta; order Lepidoptera; family Noctuidae; genus Mythimna; species Mythimna ferrago. Next base: position 18,299,655 of record OU342689.1, on the reverse strand, counting down.
CGTTCAAGCGGGGAAAAGTAACAAACATACACACACTCACACATTTTCAGTTTAATAATATTAGTGAGATTTTGTAACAGAATTCTTTATGGTTTACCTATCTATAGGTAGTTTAGCAGATACGTAATATGGGAATGTGGTTTGTGTAGCCACGATTGCTAAGCGCAAGGTAACACTCACAGAACAGATGAAAGAGATTAGGCCTTGTAGGCGGTACTGGGGCCAGGGTTATCCGAAAGGGCGCTCGAGCCTCGGTATGAAGGCTAGAAGGAACGGGGTGGGTCTTTTAGTCAGTAAGAGTCTGACATTATCTCTCGCTCCGCCCAAGAGCGGGAGTTGTCATTAGATGATTTTCCCAGCATAAAAAAAAGGCCTTGTAGGCGGGGCAGGCGTTTGTACTTGGAGCAGGCGTGCCACAAAGTAGGGCACTGCTCATAATTCAACTACCAATAGCAAACATACGATCTAAGTGTGCGTGGTCTGTTAGTTGCATAACGCGAGTTCGTATTGGTTTATTGCCGTGGTGTAGGGAGTTAAAGGGTGTGAGGCAAGCGGCGACACTCGTTGTAGTACAAATCGGAAAGTATTTCCTTTCTAACCCCTTTCATCTTTTCTGTGGTAACGTTAAAAGATTTAAGAGCCACAGTGAATCTTTGGAATATTCCTGCATCCCGGACAGGCATAATGCCCTGACGGGCCCCGTCACTAAAGCTGACATCTCTTTGAGGCGCGCAGGAACACAACGCAAAGAGCAACTGAAGGAACACGGGTTTTAGTCAATAAAAATCTGACACTCCCTCTCGCCCCTCCCAGAGTGAGAATTGTTATATGTATATCATGATTCGGGCAGATGCCCACCAGACATATAATATCAGTCTGGTCGGAAGATCCTCCCTTTTCAACGGAGGTATGTGGGATGTTAATCATTGTTCCGCATATTTCAAAACTAATGAACACAGCTCAAATATTTAAAAAAAAATATCTTCGTTCCATCGGTAAATATTCGATTTTCGCTGCATCACTTTCCTTTTTATTATTGTAAAAAAATGAACAAAACGATTCAGTATATGCAGCCCACATAAATGCTGCTTCAAAACTGGATGAATAAAAGAAAACTAAAACCCGACTACGACAAAAAGCGATGCTCAAAAAGTATGAAACAAGATTTTCAGGATTCTGAAATAAATAAGGTTACTGAAGAAACAAGAACAGAACAAAAAGAAAAGCCGTAGTTATACGTTATTAAAGTGATACTGTGGGAACCTATGTATATAACGTGTGACTACGGCTTTTTTTACATTTTAGCTTACCAAAATCATGGTTTACATTTGTAAACCAGCACAAAATATATTGTCATAATTTACATTGGCATAACGAAATTCAGCATTATTACGCATAATATTATTATGCATAAATGTTTTGCCATAATGCTTGTTGCCATAAATACTACTAGCATAATAATAAAATTAGCATCAGTTTATAAAGCATAACTAACCAAACCTAATATGCCTTTTAAATTTATGCAACTCCAACTTAAGCCAAAACATATTGGACTAAATGATAATTATGCTATACCTATACCTTTGCATTATGCCAAAGTATTATTATACAGCAGTATTATTATACTAATAAAAGTTATGCGAAAACGTTATGCTAAACTGTATTATGCCTTAAAATTGTATGCCAACACGGGCATTACCCAAAATCATAACCCTCCATAGTAAGGTAATAAAAAATGAGACCAAACATTCGAGGACCAATCTTATCGTATTGGAAATATTGGTGGGACTGCACTTTAGTGCAGCAAGCGTTTGCTAATGGCAGTATTAGGCCCCAATGCGATGTTAAGCGAGTTACCGGAAGTCTATGCTGTGTACGAGCATTTCCGATTTTCGACGAAATTCAGATGCATTTATCTCGGTTTGCGGATCAAAAGACCAATTTCTGTTCGATTGTCCGTAATGATGCTTGAGGTTAGGCTTAATTTTGAAGGTAATTGGAGTATTATTTTACTTGTTTCCTATCAGTCGGTTTTCCAAAATGTTGCGTCTGTTATTTGGTAATTAGTTAGTTTCTTAATTAGTATTTTGGTAACATGCTGTGGCCTCCTGTAATTGAGGGAAGTGCACTTAAAACTTAATATATTTTTTTCAAAATCAGTATCTGAATGGATTCCAATCGTTATTACACCATGTTATATTTTTTCCCAAATATACATAAAAAGGTCACAAATTGTACACCATCGACACTAAGTACAAAACAGGTCACGGTAGGTCATAGCGGGCATCAGGTGCCAGCAAACAGCTGGTGCATAACAAATGGCCCGGTGACTAAGTATTTTATAGCTGATATAAAAAGCTTGTACAAAGATTCTTTATATAAAAATATTTGGCACGTGGTCGGGTTTCGCATATACGGGGTTATTTGTAAAACACTAACAACCTTGCAAGACTGTATTAGTAACATCATAAACAACAACTTTTGTTCTATGATTTTTTACAAAACATACTACTTTTACCGAAAACAAACCTCCAAGATTTCGTTGTTCTATCTAACACATTTCAACTCTGTGTCTTGTTATACCTACCTACGGCTGCATGATGCGACGCAAGTTTATAAAGCACCCCCGCCACTCGATCCCAACTCCCCTCCGCTATTGTACCATCGCTTGCTTCGCATAAACTTCGTAATATTTAGAACGTCCAATTTGAATATTTTTATTTTTGTATGAAAATCTGATGAACCAAAACATGATAATTTTTAAAAGTCATAGAACAAAAGTTATTGTTTATGATGTTAGTAACATAGTTCTAAGAGGTTGCCAGTGTTTTACAAATAACCCTGTATACTAAAACTAATGTTACCTCTAGGTGCTAGTTGAGAACATCATAAACAACAACTTTTGTTCTATGACTTTAAAAAATAGTATAATTTAGTTCATCAGATTTTCATACAAAAATAAAAATATTTAAATTGAACGTACTAAATCTTACGAAGTCTATGCGAAGCAAGCGATATTACAATAGCGGAGGGTAGCTGAACATGAACTTGATTGAACTTACGGGTGACCCTCACTAGTCGGTTGATCACCAATGCGCTTGAGTCGCGTCATACGTGTTCTTGTAGCGAAATTCGGCAGTGCGGACGTAATTATCTTTACATGATGGTGTCTCAATATTCTAATGTTGAGTACACGGAAATAGTGCGTGAACAGGCTTTAGGATGAATTCCCTTATCCCATTCCGTCCCAAAAACCTCATATCCAAACCGCACAGCACCGCCTCTGACGGTGTAAGGAAAAAACTACGATTCGAATCGAACGAGCCGGCCGGCGAACATATCCTACGCGCGCGCGATTAACAACCTCTGAAAATACCGTGAAATATCGTTTGAAAGTGCGTCCAAGATGTTCCTGGATCCCAGCACCCAGTGAGTACCTGACTTCCAATTTTGTACCATCCTTGTAGCCTGTTTTTTAGAAACTTTTATATCGCGTCAGCCAACGTTGACGCTACACTTAATTCATACCTATTCATATTTTTGGTCCATTTCGAGCGCGAATACCTGTAGATTACAGTTTTTTCAGGCATTCTCAGGTTCAATTTCGAATGAAAACTCTGAGATTTGCTATATTTTTGCATTTTAAAAGTATTATCCTACAAAATTGTGTTGGTCATATTCGCCGTGTAACCCATGCGGATTCAGAGGTCATCTTAATTTAGTCGGATTATAGTCACAAAAATTCATGTAATCTACGTAATTTGTTGTGGAAATATTATTATCTATAACTATTCACGGTATTTATACACTTACAAACATTATTACATAACTATTTCACCTAAAGGTATCGATTTACACACTTAATAAATCTCAACTTAAGTTCGTTCGTATTTCGTACCCACCTACCTACTTATTATTCGAACAAAGCATAATGGAAGAAAGCAAATTAAAACGTCTTCAATCTCAACGCGAATATGTATATCGTGATATTCAAATCCTTTACGACTTATCAAAAACTATGATTCAAGATCGTTCAAAGGTATCGGCGTTCAAGGCGAGATATACTCGAATACATTCAATTCGCGAAGAATTCGTTTCGTTATGTAGTAACATACAAAGTTTGGAGTTAGCCATAAAACCTGACGCTCGAGTGTGTCAAAAGTCTTTGAGTTCGTTTGACGATTTGTACTACGCCGTAATTAGTGCAGCGACTGATCTGCACATTACTGATAGGAGCGACAACGTCGACGGGCCGCCGCCTGCGACTTCCATGCAAACGGGACGTAACGCGCGGCTACCTAAGCTTGAGTTACCTAAATTCAACAGTAAAATTGAGAACTGGCAAGCATTTTATGATATTTATAAAACCTTAATTCACGACAACAATTCGATCTCACAAATAGAAAAATTTCACTATTTAGCGTCCTGTTTATAAGGCCCGGCCTCATCCATTGTCAAAGGGGTCCCTATGACCGCTGATAATTATGAAATTGTTTTTAATAGTTTGATCGAACGTTATCAAAACAAGCGAATTATAGCTTTGACATACTTAGATAAATTCATCAACCAGCCAGTTTTAAAATCGGGTAACTTCCAAGATTTACAAAGGTTAACAAACGAAATTTATGAGGCATACTATGCACTTCAAGCTTTAAAAATTGACGACTTAGGTGATTTTATCTTATTTTGTTTAACTTCGCGCGCACTGGACTCAGGCACGCGTGATCGTTTCGAATCGCAAAACATTTCTCAAATACCCACCTTTAATGAATTGTTAAAGTTTCTTCAAGATTATGTAAAAATCTTAGAAACTAGTCATTTATCTTCTAAATCTAATGTCAACAACAATTCTAACCCTCGTAACCTTGAGGGGAAAAAATCTTCGCCCGCGACTAGTAGGCAAAATAGCAGCGGATCCAAACGCTCATCTTATCTCACAAATTCCAACCCACCTGCAAATGTGACTTGTGCTCATTGCAGTGAAGCGCACTCGATTTATCGGTGCCCTATCTTTCAATCCTTAGATTCTCGTACTAGACTCGCGTTAGTACAAGGTAAACATAACATGTGCACCAATTGTTTACGTACAAATCACGTCATAGACAAATGCTTGTCTAAAATGTCTTGTACGATGTGTGGATTACGTCACCACACCCTATTGCATATTGATCCTTCGCCATCCAGCGTCGGCGCAACTACTGGAGCGAGCGTCACGGCTCACGCTCAGGCCGCCGTTCCCAACCGCGAGCTAGTCCTACTAGGAACATGTCAGGTGCGCGCGTTCAACACCGCCGCCGGCACTCAATGTACTGTACGGGCACTCGTGGACAGTGGGGCGCAGGACTGCTTTATCACCTCTGCGTGCGCACGCACGCTCGGGTTAAAACTCCGCCGGTGTAATCTTAGCATAGCCGGACTAGGACAAAACTCAGTCACACAAGTAAAAGGGGTGGTGGAATGCACTATACGACCTGTACACAGTGATGCTCCACAATTTAATATCAAGCCAGTCGTATTAGACAACATCACTGCTCTAATACCTAGCGTTAAAGTACCGTCAGCTGTTCGTGAACGGTGCAACCATCTCGTGCTAGCTGATCGCGATTACGATGTTCCCGCCAAAATTGATTTATTAATAGGAGCTGAGTTATTCCACGAAATCTATGACGGTCAACGTATCAATCTGAGGCCCGGTTTACCTGCAGCTATGCATAGCGTTTTTGGGTGGATTCTCACAGGGACAGTAAACTTTAATTCTGCACCATTAAACACCGCGTGCTCTTTAGTGGCCACCACATTTAAATTAGATGAACAAATCAAAAAATCTTGGGAAGTGGAGGAACCACCGCGCGTTATCCCCGTACCCGAGAATGACATCGGCGAACGCTTGTACACTGATCTTACCTATCGCGAACTTGACGGACGATCCGTCGTACCCATCCTCTTAACCCTCGGTCCGTCGCGCATTTTTAATAACGCGGTTCGTCGCGTGGGGTCCCTCAAGACCCCAACAGTATAACACCTATGATATCCTTTATAACTTGTATTTTTCGCACTATTTTGGCAGTTTCTTATTTTTTTATTTAATATCAATAAAACTACAACAAATTAATCAAAAGTATTCATATATTTACTATCTGTACTTACAAAATAAAATTAGGAACATACAAATTCATTCTTTGAGATCATTTCGCAGTTATTTTTGTTTTAATAGTACTAAAACAATAAACTTTAAATTATATTATATCTATATGAGATCACACTAGACCAATTAACAATTTGACTTAAAATTTAGATTCCACCAACAAAAAAAATATACAACTTTTATGAAATGAAATCCGACAAATTTTTGGTTTAGACACAGACTGTACATACCGCTTTGGTATGTGTTTTTTATTCATTCTCTTGAAAAGGGCATTTGTTGTTGTTTGGGCACGTATCTTGGAAACATAGACCTTCTAGTTACTTTCCGATGCATATTTACAAATTACAACAAAAAAAAAAAACTTTTTTGGGTACAATGTAACGGCATCCATCAGAGAAAACCACTTGATCCCGTATTTTGCCGATGTGCTGGGCATGAGCATGTATTGGCGAAATCGACACGATCCTCTAAAACTCTTACCATCCATGGACCATTTTTTGTCTCTTTTTGATGTATAAAAGTTCTGTGATGATATGTTTATCAAGGGCTCTTCATCATCATCCCTTTATGAACTTCCCAACTTCATGTGCTTTTCATTCAACGACTCTAAAACCTGATCCGGCTCCTCCAAAGATTCCTGATGTTGTTCTGTAGGAACCAAATCATCACATTCTTGTTCCGAATCCGTGTTTTGCTTACTTCTTTCGTCCAGGCATGAAGCGATTTAATTTTCATCCTCATTATCATAACATCATCAGTTTCATTTTCTTACCAATTCAAAATACGTTGTTGTGGTCATTCACACATTTTAGAAGTCAATTACAACTTAATTTTAATCATAAAGAGTAAAAAATTAATAAAAACCCATATTACACAAGAAGTCAACCATACATTTTTACTTACGTCGTTCGTCGCGTGGGGTCTTTCAAGGCCCGCGCGCACAAAACACGTCTATATCTTACAGCGCAGGCTTGCGAACTTAAATTAGCGGTGATGCACGTGAACTATAATCCAGTTTCGAAGGGTATCTAAAGTATCATAAATCGTGGATAGTTTTGAATGTGTTAATTTTACATAATTCTAACACCTAGGCTTTCAAAGACCCCACGCGACGGACCGAGGGTTAAAGGATAACAAATGTTCTTTGGATGAATCTTACAATAGTACATTATCGCGGTTGACTCATCTTGAAAAGAAACTTAGTCGTCAGACTGAACTTAAATCTGATTATATTAATTTCATGCGCGAGTACGAGAATTTAAACCACATGTATCCTGTACCTAACCCTGCGATACCTACTCTCAATCCTTATCTTATCCCTCACAGTTGCGTCGTTCGCCCTGAGAGCACGACCACCAAACTGAGAGTAGTGTTTGATGCGAGCTCTAAAACAACCAACGGTCTATCTTTAAATGATATTGTATTTACTGGCCCTAAGCTCCAAGTCGATATTGTGGATATCATAACTGGCTTCAGATTACACACAGTAGTTTTAACTTGTGACATCTCAAAAATGTATAGAGGAATCTTGATTAGGCCGGAAGATCGGAGCTTTCAACACATACTATGGCGGGAATCTCCTAGTGATCCAGTTAAAGAGTACGAACTTGCGACTGTCACCTACGGAGTTAGTAGTTCGCCTTATTTGGCTATCCGCACCCTCCACCAATTGGCTGCCGATCATGGCGCCGCGTATCCACAAGCAGCCGAAGCTCTTCTTCACGAGACGTATGTCGATGATATTACGACCGGCGGCCCCTCTGTACGCGAAGCCATAGAACTAAAAGATCAACTTATAAATTTGTTAGGTTGCGCTCAACTTGAGCTCCGAAAATGGAGTAGTAATTCACAATCTCTTCTCAAGACCTTGCCTGTAGATCATTGTCAAACACCTAAACTTTTTTCTGAAGAAGGTGAGAAATCAACTTTAAAAATCTTAGGAGTCCAATATGACCCTGTGAGTGACTGTTTTGGTTACTCACAGTCCCCTATCGAGGACAGTGAATGTACCAAGCGATCCATCTTATCCAGCATCGCACGTATTTTCGATCCTCTAGGGTGGCTCACACCGTATATCTTAAAAGCCAAGTTGCTCCTTCAAGATTTGTGGCGTCTTAATCTTTCATGGGACGAACCTGTGCCGAGAGATATAGCACAAGAATGGCGAAACTTTATAGCCGATCTCCATAACTTAAAACTAATAAAAATCCCTCGTAGGATTATACCATCTCAATCTAAGGAATTCCAGCTTGTCGGATTTTGTGATGGATCCACCAAAGCATATGGATGTTGCGTTTATCTTCGTGTCGTTACCTCTCATGACGTACACGTTTCTCTTCTGGTTGCTAAGTCCAAGGTAGCACCTCTAAAAGTGTTGACTGTCAACCGTTTAGAGCTTTGCAGTGCTGTATTACTATCTAAAGTAATAAATCGTATTCAATCCTTGCTTAGTTCAAAACTAATTTTGAATAAATCTATCTTATTCACAGACAGCTCGACTGTATTGTCATGGTTAAACGCTGAGCCACATAAGCTTAAGACTTTCGTTGCGCACCGAGTGGTCCTAATTAACGACAGTCCTGTGCCAACTGAATGGCGACATGTGTCTACCCATGACAATCCAGCCGACATCTGTAGCCGTGGTTTATCTTGCTTATCTTTGTCTGATTCTCGAATCTGGTGGTCTGGTCCTCAGTGGCTATCTACTGAACTCTTCAACTGGCCTGTTTCAGCAGTAGAAGTATCCGATAACGTGCCAGAACTCAAGCCTGCATCACGCGCGTGTCATGCTAGTGCGGCACGTGAAGCCGACGTGCTGGATTCTATCATGGAACGCCACTCCTCTCTTTCCCAAGTTGAAAGAGTGGTTGCTTGGATATACCGTTTCATTAATAACGCAAAGGCTAAACGTTCAGAGCGTAACTTCTTACCTTACCTGACAGCCACTGAATTAAGCCAATCTTTAGATCAGATAACAAAGTATGTTCAACATCAAAGTCTTAGTGATGTCATATCTTTGATAGCATCCAAGAAACCTTTACCCAAACATTTATCTAAACTCTCTCCTTTTCTCGATACTCGCGGAATCTTGCGAGTGGGGGGACGTCTCAAGCACGCATCGTTACCAGGTCGCGTCAAACATCCATACCTCCTGCCTAAGATTTCTCGGTTAAGTACTCTTCTGATTGACCACTATCATAAAACTTATCTTCATTGTGGGCCACGCCTACTCCAATCTTTAATTATGCGTCGATTTTGGATACTCGGAGTTAGAAATCTTATCAGATCGCAGCTATCTAAATGCGTAACCTGTTTTAAAATCAAACCTCTTTCACTTCAACCTTTACAAGGTGATCTTCCACCTTCCCGATTACAACTGGGTCACTGTTTTCAAACAGTAGGCATCGACTTCGGAGGTCCTTTTATGATAAAAGAGAGTAAACGCCGTAACGCTAAAACTTATAAAGCTTACCTTTGCCTCATAGTCTGCCATGCCACTAAAGCCGTTCATCTCGAACTAGTTACTGAGCTCACATCTGAAGCATTCATAGCGGCTTTAGATCGTTTCGTGTCGCGGAGAGGACTCTGTCACTCTATAGTCACAGATGGTGGTACTAACTTCGTGGGTGCCAGACGTTATTTGTCGGAAGTTAACGAAATGCTAGACCGCGAGAGCAATAGTATTTCCAGTCAACTCGCTTCTCGAAGTATTACGTGGAAGCTCAATCCTCCTTCCGGTCCCCATTTCGGAGGCATCTTCGAGAGCGGAATAAAATCAACAAAATACCATCTCAAACGTGTCATAGGATCACAAATTTTGACTTACGAAGAATTTTATACTATCTTAACGAAGGTGGAAGCTATGTTAAACTCTAGACCCTTAGTGGAACTCTCTACCGATCCCGGTGAGGTTGACGCTCTTACAGCTGGTCACTTCCTTATCGGTCGACCTTTGGTATCTCTACCTGAACCGGTGTATGCTGAAAACGAGACCTTACGTACTCGATGGCAGCTTTTGCAGCGTCTATCTCAGAGCTTTTGGCGCACTTTGCAGAGGGACTATCTGCATACATTGCAACAGCGAATGAAATGGTTTAAACACGGTAACGGTCAGCCAAAATTGAACGATCTTGTAACCATTTATGAACCTAACTTACCCGCTAACGAATGGAGACTTGGTCGCGTCGTCCAGCTCCACCCGGGCAAAGATAATATCATTCGTGTTGTAACAGTCAAAAATTCAAAAGGCTTACTTGTAAGACCTACTATCAAAATTTGTACTCTTCCAATCGCTCAAAATAATTAATAACCCATATCAAATCATATCAAATATCTATCAACTATTTTTTTTATTTTTTAAGAGTCTAACACTTATTATTTTATTTATTTTTTCTCAATCCTATACTTATTAAGTACATTTAACCAGCATAATCTCAACACTTAACATACAACTATACCGTTGACAGAATATGCCTAGGGCCTCTTTATCTAAGACCAAACAAACGAACTTCAAAATCTTTTGTTTACTCATCATCCAAAATATCCTCAAACGGGATGTTTGGTGTGTCAATTTTACTAATGATTGGAGCTCATTCTAGCCATACTGCGTTGAATCAATAACTACACCGGTGCGTGAGTAGTGGGTAACCGGTTACTTATTGCTGGCAAATAGCCGACTGACCTATATTCCAGTTGACTTGCCACTTGCCAGACTCAACAAACAGGCGGTACACTGGGTTGTAAACAGCTGCCCCTGTTGATTGTGTTATCGATGTTGGGTTAGTTGTTCTGATTTAATTTTCTTTGGGTAGCACTGCTCTTTGATCATCTTTTCCTACCCTGAAAATAGAAGGCCGAAAATAGAACCTAAAAAATGTACTTTGCTGACTCCAAGTTACATGAAACACATGTTATACGTACTTAGAGTCAGCAAAGTACATTTTCTTCTTCTATACTGTCGTGTACCTCTAGCCAAGTTGCTAATCTGCAATCGTTAACGCTATTAGAAAACGTCAAATGTACGGGAATGACGTCATCTTAACGCTCAATCACATAGACAGAACAAAAAATTGGGCGCGTGGCTAACTCGAAGCGTTCGATGCAAGCGAAATGGTTGTAACTTGGCTATGGGGGCTGTTAAGGCCCTAGCGCCCTAGCCATGCCATAAAACAGTGACTTACTGAAGTTTATTCCATAAGTTTGAAAAATTATTTACATATGTTTTCTTTACATTTATGTACAACATTATCAACAAAATACTTTTGTCTAAAAAATATTTTAACAACATGATATTTTTTCGCTTCTCGCTTACTTCTTTTAAACGGATTTGATCTTTGGAAATACATTTACTTACACAAAAAAACAGCAGCAAAATGACAATGGGATCGTGTTGGAATGACGAATTTATAAAAATAGCAGACTTGGGGCCCTGGTTAAATGTTCTTCAGAATATATCTAACATATGTAAAACAATCAATATTTCTTAAAGAAAATGGTTTTAAAGGTCAGCGGGGCTCTAGGCGGACGTACGCGGCTGTACGAGTTTTTAACTAAATCTCAATTTTTTTCACTGATAGAAAGCTGCTTTATTTCTGAGTGACATAGCCATATTTTATGTACACGGGCGATGCCGCAGGCAAAAGCTGGTGGTTAATAAATATGATTACAAATCAGTTCACAAGGTTGGGTCGTAGATGGGTGATCCAGGACATATCGGGACTACTCAAAGCATGTCAAAATGTTGGGGTCCTAGTGCTGTTTATCATTTGAAGATCTTTGATAGTAGATAAGACAAAAACAAACCAAAAAATCTAATACCAGTCTTGCCAAAAAATATTGTATTACCAGACTAATAAATAGCTAATGATAAAAAACCGGTCAAGTGCGAGTTGCTTCCGTATAAACTTGCATATGTAAATAGATCGATCTCAGAATGGATTATTATCGGAGATTTTTCGAATCGTATAAAATTTTAGATATTATTAGTTAGGTTTTAAGTATGATAGCCAGTAGAGTGGACTGCACTGAATCGTTGTATTAATATTTAATAGAATAAAATTAAAAATTAACTCATTTGATACCTCGATTCATAAGTCAGGCAGTGGGCGAGTAGATTAAGCAATTGTTTTAAGTTTTTATACTAGTAATATATATTATTTTGTTGTGTAATTACAAAGTTTCAGTTTTTAGACTTTTTTCTTAACTTGTGCATAAGACGATGCTTTTTCCCAAACAGGATTCTAGGTCAACGGGAGTACTCTATAGGTTTTGATTTCCAAAGCGAGTCTCCAAATTTGCTCTTAAACATACCATAAACGGCTTTATCTTTAGATTTTGTTGACTTAGAAGTTTGAATTTTTTAGTGCTCCAAGGGAAAGCAAACCTGAGTATTTGATACTAATTTTAATTTGACACACGTGTTTCTGACAACAAAATAGTCCTATAAATATTCCGTTTTTGAACCTTACAAAAAAATACTGAGTTGTGGAGCTTAGGTCTCTCTATAGAAACACTATTTTGCTGTATTCAGTTAGATTGAAACCTGTCCCAACATAATTGGACTTAGCTAAGCAGATTCAATCAGTTTACAAGCAAAACCGCACTAATATTGCAATGATACTGATTGCATTGCGTTAATAGCAATTAGATAGGACATTGATTATTCATATCACTTAGTATTGATACGTTTATTAAAAAGTTGTATTAGTGACAAGAATTTCAGTTTTTACAACAGATGAAACATCATCATCATGTCCTTTCTTTGATATTATTCGTCAAGTCGTTGAGCTCCGAGAGACCCGGTTCTGCGCATCTCGCATCCATCGGATTACTGCAATCCTCACGAGATTATCCGACCCTGGGAGGCCTTTCAATGCTATATCTTCCGGTACCGGGTACGTGGTCGCCACTACAGAGCCTTTCGTCCCCATCTACCATCTGTGCCCACTGCCATTTAAGTATTAGTGTGTTCATGTTTACAGAGGTTCTCTATCCTCCTTATTATTAGAGAAAAACATGAACACACTGTTTCAGCTACAGTACAGGATTAGTCAATAAAATAACGCTGCGGCGAGACCTATGTATGATTTTCAGGTTTAAGGATGATATTACCTAATGCCTTATGGCATTAAGTCCACCTTTGTACTCTTTTGTGCATGAAGAATAAAATAAATAAATAAATAATACAATAGATACAATTTTAAAAATTCGTAGTCATCAATCCATCCAGGCGTCTAAGGAGTTGTATTGCACTTACAACCAGCTGTTTGCTGGCGTCTAATACCGGTCATGACCTGCCGTGACCTGTGTTCTACTTAATGTCGGCGGTGTCAAACCTTTGACCTTTTTAAATATTTTTGGGAAAAATTATAACATGTTGCAAAAACAATTGAAATCCATTCAGTTACTGATTCTGAACAAGCTACATTCAAGTTTCGCATATATGCTAAAAATAAAGTGGTAAATGCTGACAAAAACTGGACAGGTCCACTCACATCTATGTGATTCTTTCTTCAAAAGACCATCAGAGACACTAATTTGCATGGTTCTCATATGATTTGATGATTACATGTTTGCTGTATGGACATTAAAAGAGGCCTCTAATATGAGTTTGTTTCAATGTTTCTTCTCAGGGTAATCAGCTAAAAAACACCGGCCTCATCTAGTTTAAACTGACGAAAGAAAATTACATAAAAAAGTGTTTTTAAAACCCATTTTCCAAATAAATATCATTTATAAAACATATTCTTAAAACTGCCAACACGCACTGGGTCCGCGTGGTGGATTACGGCCCATTCCCTCTTCTAGAGAGGATGCTTGAGTCCCAGCAGTGGGAACATTAAAAGGCTGATTATATGCTTACGCTTATATTCTTAGCTTTACAAACAATTCATGATACTTCGTCGAACTAAAGTAAGTTCAGAAGCTCAATAACAAAAACAATATACAGAAAAGCAGTTGCTTCTTGCAATCCAGACAATGGTTTATTTTACGAAGTAGTATTTAGTATAAGTACTGAGTCTGTAAGTAGTAACTGCACCAAACAAATACAGACCTATAAATAAAGAAAGTCCCTGATTAAGTGCACATTTTACTTAAGATATTTAAGTTTGGAAGGATCCACACTCGGGTATATATTTTGAGAGCCAGATCTTTTAGTTGTGAAAGTGCATTAGTAAGAGATGGACTTAAGCAAAGATTATTCTTTTAGGAATGGTATTCATTGTTCTAAATGCGAGTTATATTTTACTTTTTTTGAACACCACTGACGAACACAAACAATACAGAACTACTAGTAAAACACTGGCAACTTCTCAGAACTATATTATGAACATTATTAATAACCACTTATATTCTATGACTTTTAAAAATAAATCATATTTTAGTTCATCAGATTTTTCAGAAATAAAAATATTTATATTGAACGTTCTAAATGTTACAAAGTCTATGTAAAGCTAGCGATAGTACAATAGCGGAGGGGAGCGGGGATCGCGCGGTGGGAGCGTACACGGAAATGGTGAGAATGCTTGCTAGGTTTAATAACAATGTTTCGGAAGTCTACTTACTATTACTAAACTGTATGTTCATATATGTATATTAATTAAGATTGTTGTACTTTTGGAGCGAAATAAATTATTATTATTATTATTATTATTATTACTACGAAAACAGTGCGCGGGAGGCGTCGTGGGTACAGCAAAATACAGAGTTGAAATGTGTTAGATAGAACCACGAAATCTCGAAGGTTTGTTTTTGTTAAATGTATTAAGTTTTGTAAAAAGTCATAGAACAAAAGTTGTTGTTTATGATGTTAGTAATACAGTCCTGTAAGGTTGTTAGTGTTTTACAAATAACCATGTAGAGTCAAAACCAAAACCACAACTGGACAGCGTTATGTAAGAACGGATTAAGCGACAGTCGAAAGAATTTGAGAAAATGAACGCTGTCCGTAATGCACAGCGTTTATTTTCTCAAATTCTCTCTAGTGTCGCTTAATTCGTTCTTACATAACGCTGTCCAACTGCAGTACAATCCCTGTACTTGTTTCGTTTTTATGCATATATTTTATCTTTTATTTAATTAGAAGGTTAAAAAATTACGTATATTGTTTTTTGTTAGTATAAGCAAGCATAAACATCATCTTTATCATTTCAACCGAAAGTCGTCCACTGTTGGACATAGGTCTCTCCAAGTATCGCCATAATTGCCAGTCCTATGCGTCTCGCATCCATCGGATTACCGCAACTCCCACCAGGTCATCGGTCCACCTTGTGGGAGGCCTTTCATCGCTTCGTCTTTTGGTACGTGGTCGCCATTCCAGAACCTACCTTCACCTTTATACGTTTATACTTTAATGCCTTTCGTCCCTATCAACCATCTGTTCAGCGAGCAATGTGCCCTGCCCACTTTCACTTAAATTTGATGATTCTTTGGCCTGTGTCTATATACCTTAATAATAAGTAATATTTCCAAGCAATAAAGTTCCCTATGTTATTACTCAGGCCACTTCTTTAACAGAGGGATTGGACTGAGCCGGCCAAGCAAGCCTACTGCGAGTTGGTGGATGATGTCTGTCTCAGGAGATGCCAGTTTTCTTGCAATATTTTGCTATACCGTTTTGAGAGCAATTATGATGGAATAAATTACACAAAGTGAAATGCCTGCCTGGTTATGAACCTATGACGTTCAAGTACGAGACAGACTCTATATACTACTATTAATTTTATTAGCGTTAGTAAATTAATATAATTAAATGCAAAATCTATCTACATCATGTTAACATAATTAACAAAGCGAATTGAAGTATTAATTAAAGTACAATTCAGCAAATTGTGTTTAATTTTAAATTCAAATCATTTGAGGCAACTTAGGTAGAACAAGGGTATAAATTGTATAAAAAAATATTTTTGGAAGATGGTTAAAATAAATATTTCGGATAGTTTTTTACATGGAACGGAGAATAACTTCAGAGCAATAAAATGTAGAACAAAACCATTCTGAATCCAAAAAAACATATCTTAGAATGGTTCTTTTGTACAATTGCTATTATGTCGACTTATTGAAGATGCGATGTTATCATATAACATCATACCCATATAGATAAAATGCAGATGCATTTTTGTATTATTATGTTATATTATTATATGTATTCGATCAATTCTGTAGGTTATTTACTTTATGCCGAAGCTATCTTTGTACCGGAAGACGCAGTGTTGGAAGGCCTCCTACAAGGTGGACCGATGATCTGGTGAAGGTAGCAGGAAACCGATGGATGCGGGACGCACAGGAACGTTCGATGTGGCGACGCTTGGGGGAGGCCTATGTCCAACAGTGGACGTGTATCGGCTGAAATGATGATGATGATGATGATCTTTGTTAATAAGTGTCACAGCCAATAACCAGTTTTACTTGCAGATTCGTCTTGATGATACGAATCGATAAGTATATTTAACTTAATTTGGGTAAAAAATGTTTAATATGTTTATAATTGGAATTGTAAGTAAGTTTTACACAAATAAGTAATAAACAAATTAAACAATAACTTAAATAATTAAAAATAATATATACACTAAATGCCTAGCTAAATACGTCATAAAACTCCTCCGCATCGCTGTCGACTGGAAGTGTGCCCAAAAGGCTGGCGGCATTGCCACGTTGTATGGCAATGCTTATTTTCTGACCGAGGTAGAAGCCAGCCCTTGGGACACGCGAAGCGTCAATTAAGCGTTTTGACAATTCTTTAAAGAGCATATGAGCACTCGGACCCCACGGCCCAAGAGTTTCAACCCCAAACGGCTCAAAAATATAACTGCCGACGAGGCTCAATTTAAAAAAAAAATAAAAAATTTGTTTATGTATTACTTTGGTTTTTTACTTAAATTGATAGAAAATAATACACTTAATTACAACAAAGAAGATCGTTAGCTAAAAGATTTTCCAAGAATTTGATAAGATTTAATAAGGTTTATTAAATATATCTGCGTGTCTGCATGCGTTGGAATATCAAATTTTGCATAAAGACTAATTAATTAACGTTGTATCTTGTTAGTAATTAGCTATGATACTGTATACTTGTACATGAAATATTAATATTGAATGTGGTTATATTATTATTTTTAAGTTAATGTTGGTCTAACAATGGCAAAGTACACAGAACGGACACAGAACGTTATTTAGTCTCAAACTAAGCAGAGCTTGTGTTGTGAATACTAGACGACTGATAAAGATACTTTTATATTTTTCTAAATATATTCGTATTACACCCAGAAACAGAACAATTGCTCGTGCTTATCACACAAACATTCGTCTTGGGTGGGAATCGAATCCACGATCTCCGGCATAGCAGTCAGAGTCCAACCACAAGACCTCAATTTTTTCGTCAATAGATGAGGCCGGTGTTTCCTAGCTGACTACCCTGAGAAGAAACACCGAAACAAACTCAGGGGTCAAAGTTTCTTTTCAAGTCCATACAGTAAACATGTAATGGTCAAATAAACTAGGTAACTAAAATAGTTTCACAAGTAAGCTAAACCACTTTCTATAACAAACATATTGGTACAAAATATTTCTTCATCACTACTATATTTTATTTTCTGTTCAACAAAAGTCCGGACAATAACCTTAAGATCTATTTTGTTCAGCAACAATGGCCGAAGCAAACAATACAGAAAATCAGTAAGTTTATCTGTTGGTAGTAACACTTATAGATTGAACAAAAGCCATAGGTACCTACAAACCGAGGTTCAATGTATTAAAACAACTCAAATAATACAATCTTGTAAGTTGTTCATCCTATTACTATGCGGAGAATGACCCATTTATAGAAAAACAACAATGTTTGATAAAGGTTATTAGTCCGTTAAATTTAGACATCCGAGGTTACAATAATTCGCACCCAACTGAAAATTGGTAGGATTGTTCAAAACATCATCATAAATGAAAATATAAAAAGTCCTCATCGATCCGACACACCTGGAAAAAAAAATATTCGGGGTCAAAGATCATAAAAACGAGTTTTTCGTGATTATCTTGATCTATTTTATACCAAAAACTTTTCACGAGGTTAGTGACACCCAGAACAAGCGAACGATAATGATCGCAAAAATATGGAAACAGAGTCTGTGTTTCCTGATAGCTAAAACCTGGGGATCTTTAAATCTAGAATGAATTGGCTAAGCGCCTGTTACACCACTCGATATTCAGACAATCTTAGTCTATGTAGCGTAGTGTAAAAGGGTCAGACTGTCATGCAGTCTACGTAGGCTCTTAGACAGTCTGTATATCGTTTGCTGAATAACGCGTAGTGTATTAGGCGCTTTGCGTGAGATAGTGGTTAAGCGCGAGTCTATCATAGATAAAAAAAAAACAAATTGTCGAACGCACATCAGTTGTTGTGGCAATTTGAATATATTTTCAACATTCAATCTCATTACTCGACATTACTTAAAATTTGTTGTGCCAAGAATATATAATGATTGGTTAAAATGCCCACAATCCCCCCGGATTATGGGCATTTTAACCCCCTCCCACACATGCACGATATGCGTGGAGATGCCACGCCGGGGTGAAAGTCCGACACGACAGGTCACGGCATGACGGCCAGAGCTCCGGCGGGATCTCATGGTGAAATGGCGTCACCGACTATCACAACCCAGTGCTGGATACGCCATAATTATGGCGGTAAGTCCCCTCTTTGAGGCGTGGCTGGAAAGACCTCACGGCTTCCTTACCTTCCGCATGACGCAGGTTCTCAACGGACCATGGCAAGTTCGGGAGGTTCCTGCACCGGATCCGTGCGGAAGTGACGGCCGGGTGTCGCCACAGTGCGGAACGCCAGAAGGACACGGTGGAGCACACAGTAGAGGTGTGCCCCGCTTGGGCAGAGTATCGCCGTGCCCTCGTAAGGGCGATCGGCGGCGGCGATCTCTCGCGCCGGGCCTTGGTACAGGCCATGGTCCGGAGCGAGGAGGAGTGGCAGGCGGCCGCCGACTTCTGCGAAGCAGTAATGCTAGCGGAGGAGGAGGGCGACCGCATCAGGCAACGGCGGCGCTCACAGCGGGGGTTGTCATTAGATTAGGTTTTCCCTACTATAAAAAAATCCCCCTCTCCTTCTTGAGTAGTTTATTTATAAATTAATACTTTATGCACACAAAAGTAAATAGGCGGACTAAATACTTATGACATTAATGATTAAATATTATACGAAATTCCCAAGTCAGTTGACTTATTAGACAGACTATATCTCTAATAGTTCTCAATCAATAATAAACAAAGGATTCCCAATATTAGTCTCTGAAATTCGTGACAGGTATTATCAAATTTCATCTTCAAACCAAGATTATAAAGACGTCTCAAGTATTCAATAACTCGTTGACGAAGATGAATTATTATTTAATAATATTAGAACCTTGAAACGAATGGAAATTAAAGTTCGAATATTAATCAAAAACACTGGCTCTTTACCTTTTCCCATTTCTTTTGTTACAAGAATGATTTACGATAATACATTATAAATAATTATATCATTTACATTATCATTTATAAATAATTAAATAATCATAGCATAACAGAACATAATCATCCATTGTTATTAAAAAGGGCACAAGTAAATTTTTTTTCAGTTAACAATATCAGGAATCAGGAACGGAATCAAAAACAGGAGTATAATGTTCCCACTGCTGGGACTCAGGCCTCCTCTTTGGGAAAGGAAATAGGCCGTAGTCCATCAGTGCGGGTTAGTAAATGATCTAAAAAAAAATCCTCACGATAATTAAAACGTTTTCCTCACGATATTTTCCTTTACCGTTTTGAGAGTAGGAGTGTTGAAACTTGAAACAAATTGTACAAAGTAAAGCGTCTGCCTGGATTCGAACTTATGATCTACATTTGAAAGTCGGTGCTCTCTACAATAAATAATACTCGTACTAAATTAGCATCAGAATGTTTTTATTGTGGGCATATATTTTATTTAGACTTAATAATAAATTACAGTTCCATTATTTATTTATTTATTTAAACTTCTTGTACAATAGTGGTACATAGGCGGACTTAATGCAACAAGGTTTTTTGATCATTATGTCCAAATCCAAAAAGGCATACCATCAATCATAATTAAGAATTCTTAATTATGATTTTAAAGCCAAGCATGTTAGTATAATTATACTAAGGCATATAAAGGCCTTAATATAATTATACTAACATGCTTTCAAATTTTTTATTATTTTAGACTTCTTAGATCGTGTAGTAAGGTTTATCGATTAAAAAGAAATACCTTCTTGCCTACTGAATAATCGTGTTGTGCTCTGTAGCAACGCCACCGTATATTTTATTATTATGATAAACCCATCTTTATGTACGGCTGACGTACATAGCGTACATGCATTGTTTGTGAATGTACGCCTTTTAATTAAAAAGAAAAAAGTAAATTAATGTGGCGTTGCTGCGGAGAATTCTCACTAGCAACGCCACCTGTAATCAACATTTGTAGACACAATTTCAGCTATTTCTCTAAAGTTATGTAATGTACGAACGCTGTGTATTATGTACACGTGATAAGTATGAAAAAATATGTTAATTCTAAACTTTAATTCTAAACTCACTCTATCTATTCACATTCATGATAATGGCTGCCTTAACATAACACGTGATGATGTGCGAATTTTTGCACTCGAGTGTATAAATACACCAAGGGCGGATCCAGCTTTAACGCCAGGGGGGGGGGGGTCACATAGTCGTATTTTTTTTTTGTGGATAAAATTATCCTTCGGCGGAGCGGGAGATAGTGTCAGACTCTTACTGACTAAAAACCCCCCCCGATCCTTCTTGTTTTTCGTACCGGGGCCGAGCTTCCCTTTCGGATAACCCTGGCCCCGGTAGGCTTCGACCCGGCTGGACCCTTAGTATTGCTGACAACTTTTTTTTATTTTTATTATTATTGATAGGCTCGCGTTGGACCACTATCTCACTTGATGGTAAGTGATGATGTGGCCGACGATGGAGCACGCTTGCCTAGAAGTAACCTATTCACTCTTGACTTAAAGACCCCTAGGTTGAAGCTATCAGGAAACACAGACTCCGGCAGGGAATTCCACTCTTTAGCTGTACGCATAATGAATGTGTTTCCAAAACGCTTTGTGCGAGTGGGTGGGATATCCACCATGTACCGATGGCGCAACGCCGTACGTCTAGTGGTCCGATGATGGAACGGACTTGGCGGAATTAAATTGTGCAATTCCATTCCAACGCACACTCACCGAAGTGTAATCGATAGAAAACCGCCAGGCCAGCAACTCGGCGTTGATGCTCAAGGCTTTGGAGCTTTGTCTCAACAAGCGCATCATCACCGATCCTCTTGGCTCGCCTCTCAATTGACTCCAGAGCATCAAGCTGATACTTGGCAGATCCATCCCAAAGACGAGAACAGTACTCCATACACGATCGAACTTGCGCTTGGTATAGGTTGAGCAGCTGTTCCGGAGTGAAGTACCGCCTCACCTTAGCTAAGATCCCCAGTTTTTTGGCAGCCTGTTGTGCTTTTGCCTCGATGTAAGAGCCGAAATTGAGGGTAGATGGTAACGTTACCCCAAGAAGCTCAAGGCTGCCGGTTATCGGCACGGTCACACCCCGGAATATAGGAGCCGGGTAAACATGACCAGGTCGGCATCGCCCCAATCGGATACTGCCTCCAAGGACAAGTTCAAGCGCTCAAACATAGCCTCCCTCAAAGACTGGATCTGTGACCCACTAGTACGTGCATCGGACACGTAACTCTCAGCAACAGTGCTGTCGTCTGCATACCCAAAGGTACCAGTTTTATATCCAGTATCCAGTTTAGGTTTAAGTAGTTCGCTTATGTGCAGCAAGAACAGTGTTGCAGAGAGCACCGTCACCTGAGGGACCCCGGCATTAATATCCATTTGACCGGACGAGCAGCCTTCAATAACTACTCGGATGAATCGCCCTCTCAAGAAGTCTGCGATCCAGTTACACAGACCAGCGGCCGTATTATGACATCTTAAAACCATCATGTTTTCTGTGTGAGAAAAGGATAGTGCTATTCGTCCTGTATAGCTCCGTCTCTTTTTCACACCGAAAACATGATGGTTTTAAGAGGTCATAATACGGCCCCTGTGGGCAAACCGAAGGAAGGAAGCTTAGCAATAAGGCTATCATGCCAAACCCTGTCGAAAGCCTTCGAGATATCAAGGAAGACTGCAAGTGCTTCCCCATGTTTCTCGATGGCCTCGCTCCAGATGTGAATGGCATACGCTAGAAGATCCCCAGTTGACCGATTTCGGCGAAAACCGTATGACGATCACTGAGGATGTCATTAGCTTCCAGGTATGCCATATGCAACTCCTTGAGGCGCGTGGGAACAGAGCGCGCCGTCGGCAACTTGGGCTCGATCCGGACAGTTACTGGACGGTCGGACAGCGAGCTACCCATAGCTCGCAATCTGCAAGCCCGCGCCTACGGTGGCCGGAAATAAGAATCGGAATCCCGGCGGCGGCTGGCACGCTGTGAGCCGCTGTTACCTGATGCGGTCAGCCTCCTCCTTTGCTAGCATTACTGCATCACAGAAGGAGGCGACCGCCTGCCACTCTTCCTCGCTCCGGACCATGGCCTGTATCTAAGGCCCGGCGCGAGAGATTGCCGCCGCTGATCGCACTCACCGGGTGTCACGTCCGCCACGAATCCGGTAGAGGAACCTCCCGAATTTACCATGTTCGGTGAGAACTTGCGTCATGCGGAAGGTGATGACGCCATGAGGTCTTTCCAACCATGCCTCAAAGAGGGGACTTACCGCCATAATTGTGGCTTGCCCAGCATTGGGTTGCGATAGTCGCTGACGCCATTTCACCATGAGATCCCGCCGGAGCTCTGTCCGCCATGCCGCGACTTGTCATGGCAGCGGACTTTCGCCCTGGCATTGCATCTCCAAGCGCAAATCCAAATCCTCCAATAGCCTCCAGATCCCAAGGTGGCAGGCCAGCAAGGAGGCTGCCGTTTCGTGGGTATCCCCGCACCATCCGTATTGCCATGACCCCCTGGCATACGTTCAGCTGGGCCTTCGGTTGGTGACGCAGCGTCGACGCCCACACTGGCGCCCAATAAAGGGCCATGGACAGAATGATTACCGCGTAGAGCCTCCGGCAGAGGCGTCTGGACCCCAAGGTTGGGCAGGAGCCGCTTGAGAGCAGCCCCGACACAATAGTCGTGGTCAAGTCTCACGAAGTTATTATTTAATTTTTATAATAATTAATACAGGTAAAAAGTAGGTACATAAAATCTATATTGTGCCAAGAAAAAATATAAAACATTATGTTTAACAATTTTAATCAGTAGTCCACCTATGTACGTCCTGGACCTAGCCCAGGGGGGGGTCATGACCCCCATGACCTCCCCCTGGATCCGCCCTTGAAATACACTGTAAATCTAGTGTAATGTATTTTTTACAGATTTTTCTTTTTTTGAGAGGTATTTTCTGTTTATTTTTTTTTTATTTTTTTTATAGGTGATTTTTTGTTGTAACCATTGTTATACTCGTAATAATAAACTTCTATTAATGAAATCTGTTTTGTTAAATTTTCCTGCCAATCTGTAGCTAGCTAAAATACATTTAGTTTAATGCACTATAAGGGACAATAAGTGAGTTTAGAATTAAAGTTTAGAATTAACATATTTTTTCATACTTATCACGTGTACATAATACACAGCGTTCGTACATTACATAACTTTAGAGAAATAGCTGAAATTGTGTCTACAAATGTTGATTACAGGTGGCGTTGCTAGTGAGAATTCTCCGCAGCAACGCCACATTAATTTACTTTTTTCTTTTTAATTAAAAGGCGTACATTCACAAACAATGCATGTACGCTATGTACGTCAGCCGTACATAAAGATGGGTTTATCATAATAATAAAATATACGGTGGCGTTGCTACAGAGCACAACACGAATAATCGTTTGTAAAGGATACAGGCCTCCCACAAAGCTTTTTACGCTCGTATCTCCAAATAGAATCGCAGTTGTTATTTTCTCCTTTTCTACCGCATTGAAATAATATTATTTTGCCAAGACGTGTCTTATATCTGACGACGTCAATTATTTTCCACTCCCTTTTCATTACAGAGAAACGTCGCTGAAATAAGATTTTCGGAGAAATCTTGTAATTCCTTATGATCAGTATCAAGATGGAACAAAGCAATAATATAAGGTTATTAATGTTTCAGAATTATCTGGACCTACTTCGTCAATATGTCCTAGGGCGATGAATGGTGGCCATATTTCTCTCGGCGAGCAATGAATCCAATTATCGGGGTGTGCGGAGGCGACATGTTAAATGGTCCCCATTGCTTCCCGCCAGGCTCGGTCTGCAATCCTCATCCACCTCAATAATGCGGGGATCATTATACCGTCGGATTCATTTTTTAATAATATTAAACCGTTGGTCTTAACAATGGGTACTCGGAGCGTTCTTTTTATTTAAATGAGCGGCCATGATTCGCGTTTTGGGCGCGCTATCGACATATTTAATGATGACAGTTAGTAGTGGATATTATTTAATGGGGTCTTAAAGAGGTTTTTTTGGTGTTTTATTAGGGTTCCGTACCTCAAAAAAAAAAATACTCATAAAGACTTCTCTCAAAAAAATAAGTTTAAGTACTTTTTGTTCAGTCGTTCTCAAACTTCTTATAGCGTATTCGGCCTACATTATAGTTTTTTCCGGGTCTGGGCGTCTTGTGTATGTGAATCTAGGTACACGTTTCTAAACGCACCTACGATGCAGGAGTAGTTCCTAGTGTTAGGCAATGTTTTTTTAAATAAGTAAGTACATAATTAGAAAGTACGTCATGGTACTTAAGCAGCACCCACGATACAGGACTAAGGACGCCTTCAAATTAGCAGCGCAGTGCCGCGCGACAGCCGCGCCCGCCACACTGGAAACGCTATGTTCGAGCATCATAGTCTTGTACATATGGTTTCTCGCTTAGAACGAAAAAAGATTTCGCAAAAAGAAAAAAAAATCTAACAAAAAATTACCGTTATTTGGTAGGTATACGTCAACGAACTGAATTTCATAAAGAAAAAGCTGTGGCCAAAATTTCAGAATTACATAGATGTATTCGCTATTGATAATCAATCTCATCAATAAATTCTTCAATGTGATTTTTTTTATTTTATCTATGACTTACTACCTTTAATATGAATTTAACCTTGATTCAATCATTTTTGTTTGGTTTGTCAGAATTAATAAATTTGCAAACCTTATTAGGTCATAGTACTGCGTACCTGTTATACCTACATGTAACAACGTGACTGTATTATGCAAATGAACGAATTGATTGATTTTCGTTCATGTTTAGAGTTGAGCAAGAACTACGTGTGAATCGTCACTAGTCGATCGATGAACTGTAGCCTGATTCACGTAATGAAAACCGTAACGATATCGTAGCGATTTAGTCGTTTAGACCATTTCCGTATTCACATCTATCAATCGAGTTTGAATGACACCGATTTTAAAGTCTTTTGAAATTCGTCGATTTAAAACAAAATCTGTATTACATTATCCTGGTAGAATACTTATTAATGTAACTGGAATTAAGTCGATAGATCGTGAATACCGCTTTTGGATGGGACTTCGATCGAACGACTATAAAACTTCAACGATATTTTGCTTGTTTGATTTTACGTGAATCAGGCTACTGATGCGCGGCCGCTGCGTGGCTGTCGCGCTGCGGTCGCGCGTTTTTTATTTTTTCGGATTAAAAAAGCAACGTCACAGCACCTATTGTAGTACGGCACTTCGCGGCTAATTTGAAGGCGCCCTAATTCCTAGTGTTGGGCAAAGTTTTTTTTTTAACTACGGACTTAATTTGAAAGTACGTAATCTTACTTAAGCAGATGATGATGCTAAAAGGTGCCTCCACCCACACATCCCACTTCATTCGTAGACTGAAGAAATATTAAAGCTATAATAATCTTTGAAGTAACATCTTCAAATGTTTTCGAGAGAGACGAAAATAACGTAAAAAGTAATGAGCTCAATAAATTGTTATGTACTCAATAAAGTGGGTTTTTCTACCGTCTCTTTTGCGTAGAGATAATGATGGCTGAAGAAAATGTACGAATATTTTGCAGATTGGACATGACGGACTAGTTAAGGTGAGAATTTCTAATTGACTAGCTGCTGCCAATGGTTTCGTTCGCGTGATTGTAGAAAATTATCTCAAGTTGATTTACTCTAAAAAGTATCCTATGAATACATAGGATACTTTTGTTCAGGCCATGGTCCGGAGCAAGGAGGAGTGGCAGGCGGTCGCCTCCTTCTGCGAAGCAGTAATGCTAGCAAAGGAGGAGGCCGACCGCATCAGGCAACGGCGCTCTCGCCGCCGCCGGGATTCCGATCCCGATTTCCTTCCACCGTCGACGCGGGCTTGCGGACGGCGAGCAATGGGTAGCTCGCTGTCCGACCGTCCAGTAACAGTCCGGATCGAGCCCAAGTCGTCGACGGCGCGCACTGTTCCCGCGCGCCTCAAGGAGTTGTCAGCAACAGCAGGGGCTCAGCTGGGTTGAAGCCTACTGGGGCCAGCGGTAATTCGAAAAATAGCTCAAGCCCCGGTATGAAGGCACAAAGGAACGGGGTGGGTTTTTAGTCAGTAAGAGTCTGACATTATCTCTCGCTTCGCCCAAGAGCAGGGGTTGTCATGAGATGATTTTCCCAGCATAAAAAAAAATCCCGGGAGTATGTCTTGGAATAAGCAATTCTAGAACATGTGAAATAAAATTCGGGAATTGAACCACTATACGTTTAATTTATGGTATGCACAGTTTAACGAATGATATAAGGTATTTCTAAATATTTAATCTAGACTTTATTTTACCTAAATAAAGTTTGACACTCTTATTTGGCAGATACGTTTCTTATTCATTAGTTATTTCTGGTGGACACTGGTTACGGCTTCTTTTGTTTAGTTTAATATTTGTAGTTACTGCAACTGGTTGTCTAGCCATTGTAATTGATAAAATAAAATAAAAGTAAATGAAAATTAGTTTCTTTTTTAAACCTAAAAAAAAAATAACAATTAACAATAAAAAAAATTACAATATTAATTCACTGAACTTTACAGCTGAAAAATTATACTTGTGGTAGTGGAAACTATTTATTTTATTTCGCTACACTATGTACAAAGTTTCATTGAAATCCGACCAGCAGTTCGAGAGTGAAAAAGTAACAAACATACACATACTAACACATTTTCAGTTTAATAATATTAGTGAGATTTTGGAACAGATTTCTTTAGGGTTTACTGACCTATAGGTAGTTTAACAGATACGTAATATGGGAATGTGGTTTGTGTAGCCACGATTGCTAAGCGCAAGGTAACACTCACAGAACAGATGAAAGAGATTAGGCCTTGTAGGCGGTACTGGGGCCAGGTTTATCCGAAAGGGCGCTCGAGCCCCGGTATGAAGGCTAGAAGGAACGGGGTGGGTCTTTTAGTCAGTAAGAGTCTGACACTATCTCCCGCTCCGCCCAAAAGCGGGGGATATCAATGCATGATTTTTTCCCACCATAAAAAAAGGCCTTGTAGGTGGGGCAGGCGTTTGTACTTGGAGCAGGCGTGCCACAAAGTAGGGCACTGCTCATAGTTCAACTACCAATAGCAAACATACGATCTAAGTGTGCGTGGTCTGTTAGTTGCATAATGCGAGTTCGTATTGGTTTATTGCCGTGGTGTAGTGGAGTTAAAGGGTGTGAGAGAAGCGGCGGCCACAGTGAATCTTTGGAATATTCCCGCATCCCTGACAGGCATAATGCCCTGACGGGCCGCGTCACTAAAGCTGACATCTCTTTGACATCGCGCAGGGAACACAATGCAAAGGGCAACTAAAGGAGCACGGGCTTTAGTCAATAAAAATCTGACACTCCCTCTCGCCCCTCCCAGAATGGGAATTGTTATCTGTATATCTTAATTCGGGCAGTTGCCCTCCAGACATATAATACCAGTCTGATCAGAGAATCCTCCCTTTTCAATGGAGGTATGTGGGATGTTAATCTCTGTTCCGCATATTTCAAAACCCTAACAAACACAGCTCAAATATAAAAAAAATATATCTTCGTTCCATTGGTAAATATTCCTTTTTAGCTACACCACTTTCCTTATTATTATTATAAAATAATGAACACAACGATTCAGTATTTGCAGCCCACATAAATGCTGCTTCAAAACTGGATGTATAAAAGAAAACTAAAACCCGACTACGAAAAAAAGTGATGCTCAAAAAGTATGAAACAAGATTTTCAGGATTCTGAAATAAATAAGGTTACTGAAGAAACAAGAACAGAACAAAAAGAAAAGCCGTAGTAACACGTTATTAAAGTGATACAGTTGAAACCTATGTATATAACGTGTGACTACTACTTTTTACATTTTAGCTTACCAAAATCATGGTTTACTAATGATAAGCACAAAATATATTGTCATAATTTACAATGGCATAACGAAATTCAGCATAATGATCATTACGCTTAATATTATTAGGCATAAATGTTTTGCCATAACGCTTGTTGCCATAAATACTGCTAGCATAATAATAATGAAGCATCATTTTATAAAGCATAACTAACCAAACCTATATGCCTTTAAAATTTATGCAACTCCAACTTAAGCCAAAACATATTAGACTAAATGATAGTTATGCTAACCTTTGCATTATGCCAAAGTATTACCTATTAGGGACTACTCACACTTATTCAGCTCTATTCAGCTTATGTCCATAGAAAACAACGATTTTGTATGGACATAAGCTGAATAGAGCTGAATAAGTGTGAGTAGTCCCCTTATACAGCAGTATTATTATGCTAATAAAAGCTATGCGAAAACGTTATGCTAAACGGTATTATGCCTTAAAATTGTATGCCAACAGGGGTATTACCCAAAATCATAACCCCCCATAGTAAGGTAATAAAAAATGAGACCAAACATTCGAGGACCAATCTTATCGTATTGGAAATATCGGTGGGACTGCACTTTAGTGCAGCAAGCGTTTGCTAATGGCAGTATTAGGCCCCAATGCGATGTTAAGCGAGTTACCGGAAGTCTATGTTGTGTACGAGCATTTCCGATTTTCGACGAAATTCAGATGCATTTATCTCGGTTTGCGGATCAAAAGACCAATTGTTGTTCGATTGTCCGTAATGATGCTTGAGGTTAGGCTTAATTAAGAAGGTAATTGGAGTATTATTTTACTTGTTTCCTAACAGTCGATTTTCCAAAATTTTGCGTCTGTTATTTGGTAATTAGTAAGTTTTTTAATTAGTATTTTGGTAACATGCTGTGGTCTCCTGTAATTGAGGGAAGTGCACTTAAAACTTAATATAATTTGTTCATAATCAGTATCTGAATGGATTCCAATCGTTATTACACCATGTTATATTTTTTACCAAATATAGGTACATAAAAAGGTCAAAAATTGTACACCATCGACACTAAGTACAACACATGTCACGGCAGGTCATAACGGGCATCAGGTGCCAGCAAACAGCTGGTGCAAGTGCAAAACAAATGGCCCGGTGATTAAGTATTTTTGCTGATATAAAAAGCTTGTACAAAGATTCTTTATATAAAAATATTTGGCACGTGGTCGGGTTTCGCATATACGGGGTTATTTGTAAAACACTAACAACCTTGCAAGACTGTATTAGTAACATCATAAACAACAACTTTTGTTCTATGATTTTTTACAAAACATACTACTTTTACCGAAAACAAACCTCCAAGATTTCGTTGTTCTATCTAACACATTTCAACTCTGTGTCTTGTTATACCTACCTACGGCTGCATGATGCGACGCAAGTTTATAAAGCACCCCCGCCACTCGATCCCAACTCCCCTCCGCTATTGTACCATCGCTTGCTTCGCATAAACTTCGTAATATTTAGAACGTCCAATTTGAATATTTTTATTTTTGTATGAAAATCTGATGAACCAAAACATGATAATTTTTAAAAGTCATAGAACAAAAGTTATTGTTTATGATGTTAGTAACATAGTTCTAAGAGGTTGCCAGTGTTTTACAAATAACCCTGTATACTAAAACTAATGTTACCTCTAGGTGCTAGTTGAGAACATCATAAACAACAACTTTTGTTCTATGACTTTAAAAAATAGTATAATTTGGTTCATCAGATTTTCATACAAAAATAAAAATATTTAAATTGAACGTACTAAATCTTACGAAGTCTATGCGAAGCAAGCGATATTACAATAGCGGAGGGTAGCTGAACATGAACTTGATTGAACTTACGGGTGACCCTCACTAGTCGGTTGATCACCAATGCGCTTGAGTCGCGTCATACGTGTTCTTGTAGCGAAATTCGGCAGTGCGGACGTAATTATCTTTACATGATGGTGTCTCAATATTCTAATGTTGAGTACACGGAAATAGTGCGAATGCTTGCTAGGTGTAATTACAATGTTTCGGAAGCCTGCTTACTATTATTACGAGATATTACTATTATTAGATACAGCAAAATACAGAGTTGAAATGTGTTAGATAAAACAACGAAATCTTGAAGGTTTGTTTTTGGTAAATGTGTTATGTTTTGTAAAAAGTCATAGAACAAAAGTTGTTATTTATGGTATTAGTAACATAATCCTGAGAGGTGGCTAGTGTTTTACAAATAAACCTGTATATGGATTAAAAATTAATAAATATATGTACTATATTAATATTAATAATATTCCACAACTATCACACAACGCTGTCTAGTCCCAAGCACAGTATTAATATCATATCTCAAGCTAAGCAGAGCTTGTGTTATGGGTACTAGACAACTAGATAAACCTACCTACTTATATATTTCTAAACATGTTATAGATAAATTACACCCAGACAGAACAAAATGATCGCGCTCATCGCACAATCATTTGTCCTGGGTGGAATTGAAACCTCCGGCATAGCAGTTAGGGCCGCTAACCAGGCCAGTTGAACTATTGTTACCATAGATTGTTTTGTGCCTACCTACATTGTGCCTACCTACTATTTTATAATGTGCGGAGTGCGTGTCGCTGGATGTAAGCAGGGCATAGCGTCAGTTTAGGGCGGAATATGTCCAACAGTAGACGACATCGCCTCAAATTATGATGATGGATTAGCATATTGAAAAATAGAAATCTCTGGGTCATTAAACTGTACTTAACCTCAAGTTACCTGATATGATTGTTTGACAATATATATGGAATTATGGAATTTCTTGTCAATTCTTCTCCATAGAAAACGACCAATTTGGAAACGTGCACTAGCTTCTAATGTTTTAGAAGTGCCCATGTAGGCCTATGTGAAATAAAAATATTTGAATTTTAATAAGCAATATTTAAGTCTTGTGTCTTATGAGCGACCAACCCTAGGTACATTTTCATACAATCACTCTTACGTGATAATGATGTCATTACACATCTCTCTCTAGATATTTTGGATACATAGATATCTTGTGAATATGATCTAGGCTGTTATAGAAATTAAATCATTTTGTGTAAAACTAATCCAGTAATTGCACGTCGCACTTCATGATGCTAAAAACCGTCACACATGGTGAGATACCACCAATAAGAAGCTAATCCAGCGGGAACTTCACGACCCTCAGTAATGAGGAAACGACTCGAGGAAGAGGAGGAGGAATCCACAAAAAACCTCTGAAAATCTGCTATTTTAAGTGATCTTTGGCCCTCCATAAAGAACTTCTATAAAACGCGAAACTTAACCGTGATATTTTCTCTGGCGTATAGAAGATGTTTATAATAAAATTTTTGGCGAAAAACGTTCACTGTTGGACGTACTCGTAAGCTTCCCCCAAGTGTCACTACAAAGAACGTTCCTGTGCTTCTCACATCCACTGGATTCCTGCAATACATACCAGATCATCGAAGACCTTCCAACCACACTGCGTCTTCCGGTATGCCACCGCGGTTAGTTGAAGATGAGCATAGTATAAGCTGCTGCCATCTGCAACAAAAAATTCGTCGTAATTTTCAGAAAAAGTGTTTCTTCGTAAGTGTATTGAAAAACGTCGTTTGATACACGTGCTTTGTCACTGCAGACCTCGGCTCCATAACACAGTCGCCTATGGCTCGTGCAAATTCCACCACTGTTGCAAATGTACTATTTATGTTCGAGTAGAAATAAAAATGCATAATGATAATTTTGACCGTAATTAAAACCTACTTTCACAAATATTAGAGACACATCACAAATATTAGAGTACATCGCGATAGAAGCGTGTAAGTAGAAAGTTATAAAAACAGGGTGTAAGGGACAAGTCTCTGGAAACTTTAAGGGCTTGCTTAGTAGAAAAAATTGAACGACCTTCTATAAGTTCTTTTTTCAGGAAACGAAAAAAAATCGTGTCTCTCCATACAAAATTATAAACTTGATTGGACAGTCTCAAATGATAATGATGATGAACTCTAGCCGAAAAAATCCGCCTAAAACTAAATTTTGTACTTTATTCTTTGTATTTGTGTAGGATGAGGATGAGGTTTTTTTTAGGAATAGAATTTAAAAAAATCGGCCTCTCTATGCAGACTGTCCAATCTAGTTTATAATTTTGTATGGAGAGACGATTTTTTTTTTCGTTTCCTGAAAAAAGATCTTACGGAAGGTTGTTTAGTTTCGTCTGCTGCCCTTAAAGTTTGCTCTCCGCAAAGTTTGCTCTCTCCTTTACACCCTGTATAGATTTTTTTTATATGGATAGGCTCGCGTTTGATCACGTCTAGAAGCACTCTTGACTTAAAGACCCCTAGGTTATAGCTATCAAGAAACATATATAAGATAGATAAATCGAGCCCCGGTTCATGTTCAAACTAATCCAATTTCACCAGTTTGCCTGCAGTAGCTATCACCGCTCCATAATTTCATTACAGTCTTGGAGTATTACGTGAAAGGTCTGAATATTTCCTGTAAAAAACAAAGAATCTAGAACGGCTATAATCTAATCGAATTATCGACATTCTTAGGGTAAAAATTCCTTAGCGAATTTCTTCGACCTCCTAGGCTAATGTCATGCAGGGTGGATGCCGTATCCCTGAATATTGTGATACTCAGAAATCTTCCCGTTTTAGGGTTCCGTACTTCATAAGGAAAAAAAAAACGGAACCCTTAAGGGTTCGAGGAACACTTTGTTGTCTGTCTGTCTCTCAAAGGAATCAAAATTCATAGGGTTTTTCCCATTGGCTTAGAATCCTCGAATTCGGCATTAGGCAGTCAGGTATCCTAGAAATCTGAACACTGTAAATTTGTAGTTTATTTTTGTGGTTCGGAAAAATCTTCATAATTCAATTCGGGAATATAACTGTTTTCATAGGTAAGTTTATACGGAACTCTCAATGCGCGAGTCTGACTCGCACTTGCCCGTGTTTTTGGGCGGGATTTTGTCTAATAATTTTTCCCACTCTGGATCGAGCAAAAGGGAGTGTAGTCTACACTAATATAATAAAGAGTTAAAGTTTGTTTTTATGTTTTTTTCTTTGTAGGAGGTCATCATTAGCCTTTTTAATGTTCTTACTGCTGGGACTCAGGTCTCCTCTTAGGAGAGGGAATGGGCCATAATACCTATAACACGCGGACCCAGTGCGGGTTCATGAATGTCACATGTCTTCGCATTTATGGTTCCAGGACATGCTTGTTTTGCATGCGATGTTTCCGCACGATATTTTCCTGTAGTTGCAGGAGGTAATCTCTGGAAATACTGGTCTGTTTGCTATAATTTTTTCACCGATAGAAAGCTACTTTATTCCTAAGTAACTATATTTTATGTACGCGGGCGAAGCCGCTGGCAAAAGCTAGTTAATTATATACAAGAAGACTAACGTAAAATGAGGTTTCTCCATACAAACTTTGGAACCCCGTTTCATCCATTTAGGGGATGAATTTGTGAAAATCATCTCTTAGTGCTTGCCTACGTCATAAAAGGAAAGCTCGTACCAAATTTCACGCTCCTACTCTTAGTACTTTTGGCTGTGCATTGATATGTCAGTCAGTCTGTTTCTCCTTTTTAACCGACTTCGAAAAGGAGGCGGTTCTATGTTCGGCTGCATGTATGTTTTTTTTTTCCTTTGTTTTTTTTTTATGTATGTTCACCGATATCTCCGTCAATTTTGGACCGATTTAAAAAATTCTTTTTTTGGTTGAAAGGTTATGCTTCCAAGTTGGGCCCATTGAAATATTGTTATGATCTGATCATAAACTTCGAAGATATGGCACAGAACTCCTCATAGGATCACAGCAGAACTGTCGTTACAAGTAAAATTGCTTTGTTTATACGTGTAGTCGATGACTGGTGAAGGAAAAGGGGAAGGGGATGTATCGGACTGATCTGATGATGAAGCCAGAAGGTAAATTAATGTAATCTAACCGTGTCTGGGATTATTAAAATTGTTACGAGATACTCTCTGGCTATAAGGTATTTAAGTTTGGTTGAGAGGTACTTTTAGTGGTGGTATCATAACTAAAAAGTGTAAAATAAAAAACTTTTTATAAAAAAAAAAATACAACCGACTTCAATGTTAAAAAAACAATGAAAAGTACAAAATAACTTTAATTTCGGAAGTCGGTGTTAAATAACCAAGAGACAAAACTATTATAGAAACACCGACTTCCGAAATTAAAGTCATTTGTACTTTTCAGTGTTTTTTTTAACATTGAAGTCGGTTGTATTTTTTTTTTGTAAAAAGTTTTTTATTTTTATATAGATAGATGTCTACTACTAATCAATTTGCGAATAATTTAAAAAGCTACTGCACTTCAGTCGTAGATATCCGCCAAAAACTCAATTTTGTACTTTATACTTTGTTGCTTGTTTTCCCGTAGAAAAAAAATCCGGCAGGAATAAAATAGTCGAAATATTTTGGCCAGACACAATTTGTGTCAACTGTTATATTTAGTATCGTAACATTCGCATTAAAGCCCGTCTACGTGCCCGGAGTCACGAAAGAATCTAGAACGCCTATTTGTAATGAAATAATCGATACTCCTGTTTGATTTAGCTTTCCGACCCTGTAATGCCACAAAATAGATAAGTACAGAAGTCAATCTCATGTTTGTACTTCACTTTTTATACCTACGCTAGGCGATCACACACACACCAGCCTGTTGCGCCGAACTGTATGAGCGCGACCGGGTGATTAAGCCGAGATATCGTGTCCGTGAGTGGTATCTATGTGTGCGTTGCTCGAGCGAGCTTTGTATGTAGATGGTCTTCTGTACCTATCTATTTTGTGGCAATGCCGAAAGGCGACACGGCTCGAATATAGAGCACCCGCAAGATTTACACTTATCATATATCATCGTAGGATATGACGGACCAGTGTGGAATTTAATCAAGTAGTTGGTAACAAAACACAGGTGCTAGTAAACGTGAACCGCATAGTTGCGTACTCGCTTGTCTGAGCAGTTCGCGTAATAGGCACTTACTGGGAAATTGCTGTTCTTGGGTATTGTGTGCAAAGACGGGAATGCAAATTATGTTGTGAAGTTTAATTATTTTGTGTTTGTAAATAATAATTTTGACATATCATATCATGTCGCACTGTTGCCCGTGCTCAGTCTCCAATACCTATGATTTTATTGGCATGTGAGATTGGATCGATGTACACGTTATTAAAACCTTACTGTTTATACCCATTTTTTGTTTAGTTACTGTAATTATTTGTTTAACCGTTGTAATTAAATAAAAAAATTAATGTAAATTATTGATTCTGTTGAATTTGTTGTTTTCATTTTTGTGTTTTTTACATTATTATTTTTAAATTTTTCTACATTTATGTTTAATACTACTCATGTGTATTTTTATAAGGAATTATTTGTCACAGTTTTCAGATTTTTTCGGGAAGTACCCTATGAAGATCCCCTTAAGAGTGTCAAAATACACGTTTTTAGCGATTTAAACGTCTATAAAGAAGTTTGATTTTTTCGCAGCTTCAAGAGACCGCAAACTTGAGTATATGCAGACAGACAAACAGACGGACAACAAAGTGATCCTACAAGGGTTCCGTTTTTTCCTCTTGAGGTACGGAACCTTAAAAACATTCCTTTATTAGCTTCTTTATTCATAAACACCGTCTTCCTTAAAATGTTGGTTTAGTTTATGACCCGACCACTTCATAAACACGAAAATTACGAGGACCAGGGGAAAATGAGGCAGCTAATTTTTCTCGGTTAACAACCTCAAAAACTCCAAGTGAAAGTACGAGACTTAACTACTTGGTAAATATCTTATCTTCTGATGCCAAATACAAGGTGTAAGGGACAGCCCTCCACAAACTTTAAGGGCTTGCTCAGTAGACGATACTGAACAACATTCCACAAAAATTTTTTTCAGGATACGAAAACAAAATTCGGCCTCTCCATACAAACTGTTCAATCAAGTTTATCATTTTGTATGGTGAGGCGGATTTTTTTTTTCGTCTCCTGAAAATTTTTTTTGTGGAATGTTGTCCTGTATCGTCTACTGAGCAAGCCCTTAAAGTTTGTGGAGGGCTGTCCCTTACACCTTGTATACATAACTAGCTTCTGCCGGCGGCTTCGCTCGCGTGGATATTAATAATAATAATATAAAATATTCCACAACTATCACACAAAGCCGTGTAGTCCCAAGCTAAGCAGAGCTTGTGTTATGGGTACTAGATAACTGATAAACATACTTATATATTTCTAAATACATACATAACTATTATAGATAAATTACACCCAGACACAGAACAAATTATCATGCTCATCACATAAACATTTGTCTTGAGTGGGAATCGAACTTACGACCTCCGGCGTAGTAGTCAGGGCCACTAACCACTAGACCAGTCATATTGGTTTCACTATACAAACTGTAGACCTCCGGTTCATCTCTTTAGGGGTTTTAGTGCTCGCTACGTTATAAAACGAAGCCTTGTGCACAATTTCACGTTCCTAGTCCCAGTAGTTTGGCTGTACCTTGATATGTCAGTTAGTCAGTTTCTCCTTTCATATATTTAGACTAGCTTTTGCCATAGAACAGATGAAAGAGGTTAGAATGGCCTTGTGGGCGTGGCAGACGTGCCACAAAGTAGGGCAATGCTCATAGTTCAACTACCAATAGCAAACTTGCGATCTAAGTGTGCGTGGTCTGTTAGTTGCGTAATGCGCGTTCGTATTGGTTTATTACCTGTAGTAGAGTTAAAGAGTGTGAGACAAGCGGCAACATTCGTTATAGTACAAATCGATGAGCATATCCTTTGTAACCTCTTTTATCTTTTGGTGCCAGTGGCGAGGGAAACCTATATTTAAGATAGAATCTTGAAAATCGATCCAGTAGTTTTTGAGTTAAATCGTAATATACAAACAAACATAAAAACAAATCGCTCCTCTTTATAATGTTAGTATAGATATATGTTTGCGGAAAGCTGAAAATTAATCCAGTGATCCACCAACAAGGGTACACCGGAGAAAGTTTTGATGAGGGTCAATGTACTTAGATGGCGTCAGAAACATAATCCCGATTATAGAAACAAGAGATACGTTATTACCTCATTATCACGATAAACTTGTCACAAGTTGATGTCACTAGTCCCGAGGGAAATGCTGATGCGGTTGGTGGAAGATTAATGAGGTTTGTGAAATGTTTTGGTAGTTTGTGATGTGGTAAATAGCAATAATCGTTGCTCATTTTGAGTGTGATCAGGGCACATTAATTACAAAACAAAACTATTTTTTGTTTAGTTTTGTTTAATCGTAAATAGATAATCTATGTTTTCGGCATTGAAATACATGTAGGTGATTTTTTTTAGGTAGGAAAGCTCTGTGGCGGATCGGGTTAGACTTTTACTGACTAGAACAAATGCAAATTACTTTATGGAAACATGTTATGTACTCGTACATAAGCATTATGTCCAGATGTTTGAACGTCAATGAACAGAAAGAGTATGTAAGGGTTTTTTTTTCGATGGGAAACATCATCTTATGACAACCCCCGCTCTTGGGCGGAGCGGAAGATAGCGTCAGACGCTTACTGACTAAAAAACCCATCCCGTTCCTTCAAGCCTTCATACCGGGGCTCGAGCGCCCTTTCGGATAACCCTGGCCCCGGTAGGCTTCGACCCGGCTGGGCCCCTGCTGTTGCTGACAACTCCTTGAGGCGCGCGGGAACAGTGCGCGCCGTCGACGACTTGGGCTTGGTCCGGACAGTTACCGGACGGCCGGACAGCGAGCTACCCATTGCTCACTGTCCGCAAGCTCGCGCCTACGGTGGCTGGAAATCGGGATCGGAATCCCGGCGGCGGCGAGAGCGCCGTTGCCTGATGCGGTCGGCCTCCTCCTTAGCGAGCATTACTGCTTCGCAGAAGTCAGCTCGCGCCTGCCACTCCTCCTCGCTCCGGACCATGGCCTCAACCAAGGCCCGGCGCGAGAGGTCTCCGCCGAGTATGTAAGGGTGGTAGCAGTTGGCGTTTCTGCATGTTTCTAGTAGTTTATTTATGGTTTTCTAGTATAGGTTCTGGTAAAATAACGCTGTATGATTTGAAAATGATTTGTTCATCAGGAAAAAACATATTGACACACTGTAAATTTCTAGCAGCACTGAATAGAAATAGAAGCCTGTGTGGCCTCGTACAGATTTTATTTTTTCTTTTAATTTTGTTTTTTTTTTTAAGTTATTTATATATTACTCAACATTTCTTTTTATTGTTTGTTCCGCACGAGTCTTTCTTTCTATTTGTCTAAGCCTGAATTGACTAAACCCTATATTTCAAGTCACATTCTAACTCTGCCTCGAATCATCAATTTGACAGTTCCTTCAAATGCACTTGGAATATGTGTCTAACCAGTGCATTCACCCCTTTACATGGATCACTAACTAATCATTCAATTAGCAGGGGCGATAAATCTTCATTAGATTGGAAAATATTTTCAATGCAGAACACGATCAATCTTTGTAATCGTGCATTCTAATCACCTTGTTTGTGCATTCGATTTATCGTAGGAGATGGATCATTGACCTCTTTGGTGGGGTCAACCTTATGCCTTGATCACATGTACCGAGTAAAAAGGCGAGATAGTAAAATGTTGCTCGGCCGAGACAGCGATGTAAGCGAGTTGTAGAGATAAGCGCTCGGCCGAGCACTCGTCGCTTCATTTGTACGTACCGATTATTCGGCCGAGAGCACTGTCTCGCCCGTTTACTTGGTGCACAAGTTCCAAATAAACGGGTGCTTGATCACAAGATCAAGGCATTAGTTTACATAGTGTTAGTTCGAGGTTTGCTTTGTAAGCCATATCATTGGTATTTAAAGGATTCTTTGTAACATTGGGTTCGTTGGGTTAATCTTCGTGTGTCAAGTAAATGTATGATATAATGTACCTATACCTACTGTAGAATTGTAACATTTATTTTGTGGTCATTTCTTCTCTCTTTCATATCTTGATAAATCTTTGAAACCCCGTTTTGTCCCTTTAAGGCTCAAGCGCCCGAAAAGTGCCATAAAACAGTGACTTTATGAAGCCTCCTCCTCGGTAACGGCCAGGTTTATAGGTTTGAAAAAAAAACATATGTTTATTATAGATTCACGAGCATTTGATTTTTTTATGCTATTATCTAAATCTTTTGTCTAAAAAAAATATTTATCAATTTCGCAACTTTTCCCCACTCCTCCAAAACGGCTTGGATTTTTAGATACATTTTTACACATAAAAATTGGTGGTTAAATATTCTTCAAAGTGAACATAGCATATGTAAATCAATCAATATTTCGCAAAGAAAATGGATTTAAAGGTCAGCCGTGCGCTTTCCGGGCGCTGCTGGACGCAAATAAATGCACAGATATGCGTACTGCCGCCTAGGCAGCTGCGAGAGTTGCGTCCATTTAATTTCGGCCAGATTGTTCAAGGAACTATAAGCCTGAATATAAGGGATGAATTTTAGAAAATTCTCTCTTAGCGCTCGCCAGCATCATAAAATACTTGTCCAAAAATAGTACACAGAATATATATGTTTATATAGATAGCTTTTTATCCTGTGAAACCGCTGTAAAACGCTAGTAGAAAACCTACATAGCTTTTTTAAATTAACATTTTAGTATGCTCATTTTGGTCATATCAAAGCGTCAAGATTTAAACCCGTTTCAGTGTTCCCAGATCATAATCGAATAGCATGAGTAATGAGAAAAGTGTCTGGGTCCACCACTTGAAATATTTCCTGTACCTATATTATATTTGGTGTAATGTGCCCTGCCCATTGCCACTTAAGTTTGGCGATTCTTTAAGCTATGTCGGTAACCTTGGTTCTCCTGTGGATTATCTTCATTTCTGACGTGATGAAACTCCGAGCATAGCTTGGACGCAGAATAGATGGTCGATGGGGACGAAAGGTTCTGGAGCGGCGACCACGTACCGGAAGATGCAGCGTTGAAGGGCCTCCAACAAGGTTAGGAGGCCTATGTCCAACAGTGGACGTCTTTCGGCAGATATGATGAAGATTATGATGTTTATATTTGGTCGATGTGGTCCCTATTCCTAAAGTCTGATGATGATACGCATTTTGGTGTGGTTGTCAGCAAAGCACAGAGCCAGCTCAACGAGAGATTCATCTTTAATTTAATTTTCTTGTGGAAAGTCTTGAATATTAATGTGGGCGATGAATAAGGGTTGACAACCCAAGAAATGGAGGGTGGGTTTGGTGAAAGAGATGATTAAAGTAGACTAATGTAACATGGCTCGTCGTCGTATTTTAATAGTTTGCCGTTGGGGTCGAAAAGTTCTGGTGTGGCGACCGCGTATCATAAGACGCAGCGTTGGAAGGCCTCCTACAAGATGGACCGATGACTTAGTGAAGGTTGCGGGAATCCGATGGATGCGAGACGCACGTTTGTTCATTGTGGCGACACTTGTGGGAGGCATGTGTCCAACAGTGGACATCTGAAATAAATGAATGTGACCATGAAAAGCACGGCAAAAGAGATCAGAAAAAAGACACAAATTGTTATTATAAATGAAACCAATCAAGGCAATATCAGAGACGATATCAAATAAAACATTACAAAAAAAAATATCTTAAGAAATTGTAAATTCAATAATAACCTAGAAATAAAATTGGGAATAGCAAAAATTAAAGTTAAGGCTCAATAATTTTATCGATTAAATAATTGACCGCAACACAAAAAAAAATATATCTGCTGTTATTTTAACAAAAGTAAAATAACTGACCAGATATTGGTTTTGTTTTTTTTTTTTGTGAAAGTACCTAGCTATACGCCATCAGAAATTACTATTGTGAAGGTTCATTTTGCAACTGGATTCTAAACAAAAATCTTATCTTATTATGTACCTATTCAATGTATTGTTTTGTGTGTACAATAAAGAATTAAAGTTAAAATCTTGTGTAAATTTTGTTGGCAATTACACAAAAATGAATACAGCAATAAAAAATTAACGTCTAGTTCTTTCTGGGGCCAAGGGAAGGCTCGGCCCCGGTATAAAAGGCAAGAAAGAACGGGGTGGGTTTTTTAGTTAGTAAGACTCTGACACTATCTCCCGCTCCACCCAAAGGCGGGGTATGTCATTTGGATGATTTTTACGTACCCACCAAAAAAAAATGATTTTGAGGTGGGAAATCATCCAATGAGTTCTGCTGTTCTTGGGCGAGAAGGCTCTTACTGACTAAAAATCATCTGTGTCCTTCAGTTGCCTTTTACGCTCTAAGCCACGGTCAATTTTTCAAGCGTAACCGCAGCAATGTCTTGCTCTACAATTTCAATAGACGCCAAGAAAATGCATTCAGCCATGTCTAAAGTTGGTTTCTAAGTTGTTGGCTACGTCACGTACTAAGATACCGGGTGGTACGTGTGTTAGGTGGAGCCAGAGGCGTAGCGTGGACAAAAGACGTGGGTGAAGGCACATCAGCGAGGCCTTTTTCTTGCATAATAAGAATAATAATTCGAAAACTAGACTGACACAACAATGTTCGACCACATCGTCGCTTACTATCAGGTGAAATAATGGTCAAACGTGAGCCTATCTATACTAATATTACAATCTATATTTCTATACTAACATAATAAAGATGTAAGGTTGATTTTTTTGTTTGTAGATGGTAAGCTCTGGAAGTACTGGTCCGATTGTTAAAAGTTTCTCACCGATAGAAAGCTGCTTTATTCCTGAGAGACATAGGCTATATTTTATATACTTGGGCGACGCCGCAGGCAAAAGCTAGTCAATTATAAAAACCCCTCGTTCTTAAAGAGTTCTCGCTTGTGTCCCTTTGGGTGCGCGGAAGCCTATTTCGCCTACGCCTCGCTACGCTACTGGGCGGAGAAGCAAGTAGCCCGAGGTGTCTAAGAACATTTGGAATGTGTTAGGAACACGCTCCGACCCAGTTGTCAAAGGCGATGTAATAGGTGTGTAGTTTAGAAGCTGAAGTCTTTGCTTGTTTTTTAAAGTTACTTGTGACCTGATCAATGCTTTTGTTTAAGTAGGTATTTTCTTTTTCTTTTTGGAGAAAAATTTTGTTTGAGACTGTCTTTGTTCTTAAAAAAGTATTGTTCTGTTTTTAAATTTGGAATTTTTCAAAAAGAGAATCTAGCTTTGTCTTGATTTATTTATTTATTGTTATTACTCTCCATACTTGCAGTCAAAACCAAAACGTGGAGACAGTCTTTTATTTTATTATTATTAACAAAAAATAAAATATTAATAATATAACTAAAATAAATGAAAACATGACTTAAGATCCTATATCAGCAGAGGCAGAGGGCGTCAACAGTAGTCACCTATCACGATCGGTCTTGAGCTTTACGCTTTACCTCGCTCCATATCAATCCGATGGCCATCGCTTATTCCAACACGGTACGTCGCCAGGTTTGCCGAGGACGGCCACGCTTTCTTTTCTCTTAGGGATTCTAGTCCAATGCCTGAAATAAAAACATAAAATTAAAAAAAAAAAATCGAGCATAATAAAAAGAAAGAAGAAAGATACAAACCAAAAATAACATTAAAAACAATTGAAATTAATTAATTCGCTGTAATAATAACAGTTCATAATGATCCGCAAAAACACAGAGTGGAACATGTCCACTGAAGATGATGAATAAGGCTTCCCCTTGTTAAAAGGGTGGGTAAAAACGGATCCGGTCAAGTGCAAGTAAAACTCGCGCACTGAAGGTTCCGTACAAATCGTGCGCCCATAATCGCAAATAGCTATTATTTCGTCATGTAATTGTAGTAACATTTTTTTATAGCTGATTGTGTGTCCCACAGCTGGGCACAAGCCTCACCTTTCTCCTTCCAAACTTCTCTATCTTAGGCGATCTCTGGCCATGATTGCCCAGCCATTCGTCACACCAACTTCGCCGCAGTCGACCTCCACGGCGTCGACCGCCTTCAGGCGTCCAGTGAGGTAAGTTACATTATGAGAAAATATCTTTTTGCGATCTTTCAGGACCTAAACCTGAACGTAGCCGATGACAGAACCATTCAGGTAGACAATTATGGAGTATTTCTATCGTCAATTAGACCAGAATATGATTGAGCGGTATAGACCTAGTAGTAACGGCCCAAACTTACAAGCTATTATTTTGTGATAAAATTACACATTTACGGTTTTCGGAGGAATCTCGGAAGCTCGGACGAGAAAAGTATTTATCATAATACGTTAATAGGAATTGTTCTTGGAATATCCATTGATTCATCATTCCACACCGCTTTTCCTGACGAACCACTTTGTTTACCCGCACTTCAAAGATACGTCTGTTAACTGCGCTCTAGGGTACGAAACGTGTCGGGGTCAACCCAGAGCGACTGTAGGACGTCTTGTCAGTGGCGTCACGTACTAGTAACTGCCGCGGGTGTGCTTGTCACGGATTCGAGCTAATCGGTCTGAGTGACGTTTATCTAGTTCCACTTCCGTGACAGTTTGGAGTGTTTTAGGTCAGAATAGTTCTGACTGAATTATACAACATTAGTTTTAGTATAAACCGTTAATTTTTTAAGAAAACGTCAGCTGAGCGAGTTCAATGACCTATAGGTAGTTTGTACGCAACGCCGACTATTACCTGCAGGTCATTGAACTCGCTCAGCTGACGTTTTCTTCAAAAAAAAATAGTT
Organism: Mythimna ferrago; assembly: GCA_910589285.2. Lineage (NCBI taxonomy): Eukaryota > Metazoa > Arthropoda > Insecta > Lepidoptera > Noctuidae > Mythimna > Mythimna ferrago. The sequence continues at coordinate 18,255,390 of OU342689.1, read as the reverse complement.
TCGTACATGCGTAAATTAATACGAGTTTTGAAAAAAAGAGACTATTTTTTAATTTTATCTTTACAAATCGATAGTGTTTCATGTACCGGATCGACCCTCCACGGGATTAAAACGATTAAAATTTAGCGGTGTATATTATGTGAAACCTAAAACACATGTCTAGTATTTTTATGTAAAGAATCTATGTACAAAATTTCACAAATGTGTCATGAAAAATCACAAAGTTATAAGCTTGTTATGTTACCTGGTTGTCTGCAAAGATACATGGTCACCGTGTCATCCAGGCGACCGCGGGATTGTTCTGTTCCCATACCTAGCGTTGCGCTGGCGCCTAATGCCCGCTATGACTTGCCGTTACCCGTTTTGTACTTAGTGTCGGTAGTGTCCAACTTGTAATCTTTTTTAAATATTTTTGGAAAATATAACATGGTGTAAAAACTATTGGATTCTGAACAAACTATATTCACATGATGTTTTTACTTGCACTGCTGGAAACCAAGTCTCCATACTAAGAGGCCATAATGCACCACGCGGACCCCGTGCAAACTGCTGGATGTCATATGTCTTCGAAATTTTGGTTCTAGAACATGCCGGTTTCTTCACAATGTTTTCTTTCACCGTTTTTAAAGCTGTTGTGTTTGTAGGTGTTATAGTTTCTGAAATTTCGTGATTAATCAGTGAGTGGTATTTCGTTTGTATATATCTATAAAGAACATAGAAGATGAGCACCATATCTATAGAAACATTAAGATGGGTAATTACATAGGTGCTAATATTATAATGAAATAAATAGCCGACAATTAGAATACGCTAGTTCTATATTATTACATGAGATTAGTATTTAGATGGTCTAATAGCACACATTATTATGTTAGTAATTAAGGTTATCTCGACGTTAAAATGAGATGTGTCAGCCATTTTGCAAAACATTATGACAGTTAGTTAGACAAAGCGACATTGGGGAGATTAGAATAGAGGTCCATTAGGATTTCTGTTTCTGCTTTATATGTACATGTCATACATGGAATTTACCTATGGAATTCACCATACTCGCCTTCGGGTTTAACAGTATTTAAAGTTGAATCTGTCACTCATAATCTACAAAGCGTTTCATTGGATATCAACACCATATCAAAACTCTAAAGGTGAGTTGCACCATTTAACTATAACGATAACCAAACCATAACCAGCCGTGAAACGGCCGCCTATTGGTCAATTCGACGATTTGACAACTGTTAACGGCTTTGTTATTGTTATAGTAAATGGTGCAACTCACCCTAATAGTACTTATTTTGAATGAATCTACACCAATTTTATAAAGAGGTACAGTTTGTTTTTTTTTTGTTTTTTTCGTTTGTAAGAGGTAATCTCTGGAAGTACTGGTCCGATTGCTAAAATTTTATCTACGATAGAAAGCTGCTTTATTCTTGAGTGACATCTTAGACTTCTTCTTCTTCCTGCCCTTATCCCATATTACTTGGGGTCGGTGCAACACGTTTTCTTCTTCCTGTCACCCGTCAAACTATCACTAACTCCCTTTTCTTCCATATCACTTCTCACACAATCCATCCATCTTTTTTTCGGCCTTCCTCCCCCTCTCCATCCATCTACATGTATACTGAGTGACATTTTAGACTAATATAATAAAAACAGGTTAAGTTTGTTTTTATGTTTTTTTTTTGGTTTGCAGAAGGTAATCTCTGAAAGTACATCAAATCTACACATAATATAATATATAATATAAATCTATAAAGAGGTAAAGTTTGTTTTTTTTTTGTAGGAGGTAATCTCTGAGAGTACTGGTACGATTGTTCACCTATAGAAAACTGCCTTATTCCTGAGTGACCAGGCATAGTGATATATTTATGTACGCGGGCGAAACTGCGGGCAAAAGCTAGTATTCATTTTTTTTTTAAACTAGCGGACCCGGTCCAGATTAAAAAAAAATCTTTTCCCAATAAAATTCTAATTTATCACTAAGTAACATAGGGATGCGGCTGAAGACACTGCGGTAGACGCTAGTGTAAAATAAATAAAGGTAGAAAAATGTTTATGACTCTTTCAAAGTAGAACTACACTGCGCACACGCCAATCTGGGCGCGTCAGTCTCCATACATTTTATATAGAAACTAGACTTGTAGAGCTACACTTGATCCACGCCATGTGACGTCGTTCTATGTACAAATCAACTACACGTGTGCTCCGGTCTAATGTAGTTCTAGCTTTAATGTTCAGTTTCAGGTAATCTGGTCCTTTCTTAGATGAGAAGTCATCCAATGACTTCTCACTCCTATGTCATTCTTCACTCCTATGTCCTTCTTCACTCCTATGTCCTTCTTCACTCCTCTGTCCTTCTTCACTCCTATGTTCCTGCTTTGCCTTACGTTCCTGGATCCCGGGTTTTCCTTTCAGAAGCGAACTCTGGACCCAGTATTTACTACGATTTTGCTGACATCTCCTTGAGGTGTGCTACACGCCTTCGATAACTCTGGCTCGGTCCAGACGGATACCGGACGGACCGGATCTTGAGCGCTGGCTTCAAGTTGCGCAGAAGTCAAATATTCGGTCTCTTTAGTGTTGCGAAGTGAGGCGCGGGGGCGGGGAGTGTCAGTGATTGGCTCGCCGCGCCATCGCGTCATAGACGTCACTCATGATTCGTTACCTGCGCTTGCAGCATATATCTAACAACGACGACGATTGGCTCGCCAATGTATGGAATGCGCAAAGCGATCCCCACTCTGACGCCGAGCGCTCAAGATCCGTGACGGTAATATTATACCCATTAGCCGCCGATCGCAAGCCCACGCCTACTGTGGCTGGAAATTGGGCTCGGGATACCGAGACATATAGAAAGAGGCGAGCAGCTGCCATTTCTCCTCCCTCCTGTGCCGTACACAGTCTGTACATGTACAGAGCGTTGCCGATCGCCCCTATATCGACACGGTGGCACTCCGCCCAAGCAACGACGAGAAAACAATGCTTAAAGTCGATAGACTCGCTCACCTTCTATAAAGCGTGATATTTATTGTGATTATTTAAATTCCTTTAGCTTTGATCATAAAATAAACTAACTAGGGATAAAATACGACTATTTTATAAAACACGACTCAAAAAGAACAAACTCAATCTTCATTCAATTATATTAGTTCGAACTTGGAATAGAAAATGAAGTTTACTTCGAGACTCGGAGCTCTTTTGAAGAAAAAAATAGTGTTCTTTTTTCAAGTTGAAGAATGAATGAATGAACAACATCGCAGTTACTTTGACTTGCTCAACTAATCTTCGTCAGTTGAGAGAAATTGTCTGTTGCATGTTTTTTTTTTATTACTTGGACTCAAACAGAATCAACAAGTTGAGTATTGCTCTGACTTAAATGTGTTTTATCTAAGTTGCACCTATATAAGAAGGTTACTTAATATGACTACTGAGATAATGACTAATGTACAAAATAATATGAATAACAAGATATGTTACGCTGGCCCTTTCAGGGTTGCGAGATTGTCCGAAAGACTCACCAAAGCCTTACAAAGTAAAGAGCAACTAAAACATCACGCAAATTAAAAAAAAAAATCTAACACAAAAAAAATCGTGACCCAAAATAAATTGTGTAACTTGAGGATAATGATGATATATTAAAATACACTTTAGTTGTGTATTTGCAATGGTACATTTACTGGTAATTGTTTTGCTACATTGTTTGACAAATCTTCAATTTGTTTAAACATTTTTTTTTTCTGTATATTTCTCAAACGAAATCCATCGAAAAATAAGTCCGGAATGGAAGTCCATTTCTTTTTTATTCGCATTTATAAAGATGATGTTTACTTTCCAAGCTACCTATAAAAACATGCAATAAACGGAAGAATAAAAAATGTATTTCGTCGCAATTTCCGGAGCGGGCTCGATCAATCAACTCGGTTCAATGCAGACTTTTGTCGGACACAAGTTCCCTATTGAAAGGGAGGTAACTCCCGCAGTCACGGTTCACCAATTTAACAGAAGGTTTTATAAAAAGAATTTCAAACTCGATTAGTTAAGAATGAGGGCTAATAATATTTGCGTAGTCTGAGATTTTTTCATTAAAATATCAATTTTGTTGTAATTCAATTCATTATTGCTAACTATAATTTTATTAAAGTAAAACCAACGAATAATAATAAAAACTCAATATTAAAAAAAAAACTAAAATGTGTCGTCAAAAAAGTTGGAGAAGTTTTGTTGGGAAAACTGTGTTGGACGAAAATTTTATTAGGGAAGCTGTGTTGGTTAAAATTTTGTTGGACGAGCTGTGTTGGTGATTGGCAACTATCATCCTCCAATACAGCTAAAAATTTCCCCAAACTCAACAGTGTTTCGGAAAATTATGTTGTAACTGTGTTGGTGGCCACTGTGTTGGAAGAATTGTGTTAAGAATGAATTGTGGGTGGAAGCTGTGTTGGGAAAATGTCTGTTAAAGGAATATTGTGTTGGAGAAGCTGTGTTGAGGGAAACTATGTTTGAGTAAAATGTGTCGAAGAAGCTATGTAAAAGCGATAATGGTGGCGACTGTGCTGAGGAATCTGTATTCGTTACAACTTTGTTGGAGGAAATTTTATTGGGGAAGCTGTGTTTGGGGAAGTATGTTTGGGGAAACTGTGTTGGTGGCAGTTGTGCTGGGGTTTAATATGTTCTACATATTTACTTTGAGAAGATATTGCTGGAAATAGTGATGGGCGCAAGCTCGAGTAACAAGCAAAGAATATCTGCGTATATAATACTGCCATTAAGATTTTTATTTTATTTTATCAGGTATGAAAATACTTTTTTTAGGATAGAAAATCATCAAATAACTTATCCCGCTCTTAGCGGAACGGAGTATCAGACTGTTACTGACTAAATCTCACTCGTACTTATTCTTTCAGTTGCCTTGGGCGTTCTAGGGCGAATATGTTTTCAAATAACAGCTGAAAATTGCTAAAAGAAGTCTATTTTTTTAGAGAGAAAATTAAAGCACAAGTAAATTAATAAGTAATATATTTTCGTTACTTATTAATTTACTTGTCATTGACTTGGTGGTCTAATATAGAGTGAGACCTCAAGAAAGCCCAGTTGCCAAAATTGACAACCCAAGATAGAGCCACTTGAAGCAGGAAAGTGAGGAGACCCGGCCCCAAATAATGGGACCAGGGAAGAAAGAAGAAGATATTTTTATGTTTAGACCTCACCATCTCACCTAATGGTAAGCGACGATGTGGTCGATGATGGAGTGCGCTTAAAGATCCCCAGATTGTCGTTACCAGGAAACACAGACTCAGGCAGGGAATTCCGCTCTTATGTTGCTGTGTGCACAATGAATGTGTTCTCAAAATATTTTGTGCTATAGGTGGGATGTCCAACATGAAAAATAACACTCTTCGTATATTCAACACACACAGAATGTTATTTTAATTGAGTACCAACTAGACATGTGCTGTTGCCAGCTGGCAATATTGCCCGAAGTGGGAATATTGCTGGCAATATTGACACCTATATTCATACTTTAGGCAATATTGCTACCAATATTCCCATTTCACGGCAATACTGCCGTGAACAGGTATTATATACAACCAGTCGATGACGCTGTCTGTACCTACACATATCATCATCATCATCATTTCAGCCGATAGACGTCCACTGTTGGACATAGGCCTCCCCCAAGCGTCGCCACCACGAACGATCCCTGCTACCTTCACCAGATCGTCAGTCCACCTTGTAGGAGGCCTTCGAGCGCTGCGTTTGCCGGTACACATATATTTCCTACCAATTGTATCAATAATAATAATTTCTCTAGGGTCAACCTGACTAGATAGGTACATATTTTCTACCAATTGTATCAATAATACTTTCTCTAGGGTCAAACTAAGTAGACTATGAACGATGGTGAAGTAGTGTTTCCCTCTAAACATTGAGATGAGGGTAACACAAAGCCCTGCAGGGCATTACTTCCCGATCTTTTGACACAAACAAATGTAAATGAAGCCTGGGGCGGCCCCGAGTTAAATGGACCGAAAAACTCAAAAGGTGGGGAAGACTGGGTAGAAAAGTCGAGGGGCTTAGGATACGTTTCCACTGACTTGGTGCTGGGTAAATGACGTTCACCAGGTGGCAGCACTGAGGCGTCAAGTTTACCTGTTAAACCGTTTATGTTAATGACATTCGTTATACATTAACGTCAATGTTAAATATAAGTTTTCAAAGGAAAATACCTCACGGTTAAGTTGCGCCAACTGGTGGTGTTAATTTTCTTGAACACCCTCATTGGTTAATCATATCGCTTGATATATCTATTCCGCATCAATGGAAACAGTGTAAGTGGAGCGGAGTGGAGCTGTGCACAAATAAACAGGCGGTGGAAAAAAATAGCCACTTATCACTGCTCTTCTCCTCTACACTCCGCTTAGTTCCACTTCAATGGAAACGCACCTTTATGACCAGCAACAAACTGCAATTACTCAATTCATTTTTAAGTAATTACTTGTATCAAACGGTAACTCTATGTGATGAGAATGGATATGTAAGAAATGAGTACATTAGAGGAAGTTTGAGTAGCGCCAGTTTTTTTTTTATCGATATTGGCTGCGACTTGAAGAAGGACGAGAAGACCGCATGCTTCTCAGTCATGCAGTCTTGACAGTGGTTGTGGTCATGTCTCGATCGAGCCCCGCACCACCGTCTCTCTAGCGATACGACGCCATGCAGCTCTGTGTTTGGTGGCTTGGGAGCCTTCATTTACGCTGCAGTGTGTCACCGTTTTGATGACCGCATTAGGCAACAGTGATTGAAAAGTTGAAAACGAATCGTTTACCTTGGTATGATTATGTGAAGAGGAGAGATGAAGCACATGAAGTATAATTGCGTATTAAGAGTTATGAGTATATATGAATGGATGGAGAGGGAGGCCAAAGAACAGGTGGATGGATGTGTGAAGAGTGTATGAAAGAAAAAGGGAGTTTGTGAAAATGTGACCAGTGATAGGATAGAATGGATGAAAAAAATCATATTGCCCCGACCAAAAACAAAACGGGACAAAGGCAAGAAGAATTTTTCAAATTCGTTCAAAATTAAGTGAGTTAGAAACCTTTCATATGGGATGCAAAAGGAAACTGTCAAGTAATAGAAAAAGGATGCACAAACTGAAATATAACGTCACTACCGTTAGGTTGCGCGTATATAACATAACTGCATTCATTTCTTTTTTAAATATTTTGTTTTTTTTTTAGCCCCTACTTTGGATTACACGAGACGTCATACGTGAACAACTCACACGAATGTAACGACATTACTTATATAAACAAACAAAACTCCATACACAGATAGGCTGCCAAACTCATAACTCGGTAGTCGGATAAAAAAGCAGATAAACATCAGTAAAACGCATCAAATAAAACATTATTGGCATAAATAATGTCGTAACAACATCATATAAAGTCGTCAGGAAGTTACAAAATAGATTCCTGTACATAAAACTCGATGAGTATGTGCTTTACATGACGACAGATGTTCGCCAAACTTCTCAACTTTATCCTATAAAATACTTTTCGAGTTACGAAGTCGAGTACCTATCTAATAGCATCAAATGTCGCATCTTTCGAACAATAGGGAATATACAAGCAACTTTTTTATTTGCTAGACTCGTTAAAAAATATACGTTTTGACATTTGAGAAAGACCCTAGAATGTATCTGAAAGAAATAATAAAATAATAATTAGGAGTCTTTTTTGTTATGATGTTTTTTTTCGGATTACCCTGGCCCCAGTAGGCTTCGACCCGGCTGTTGCTGACAACTCCTTGAGGCGCGCGGGAACAGTCCGCGCCGTCGACGACTTGGGCTTGGTCCGGACAGTTACCGGACGGCCGGACAGCGAGCTACCCATTGCTCACTGTCCGCAAGCCCGCGATAATTAGGAGTCTGCTGTTGTAGTAGCTATTATAGCCAATTTTAGTAGTAACTACACTACACCAGACAAGCCGCTAGGTAGTCAAAATACAAATGTCAAAACGGGCTGTTTTATTTTTCATCAACTTTAAATTTAATACATTAAAGCTCTGGTAAACTAATATAAAAAAAAACATGATAAACATTTCTTCATCAACAACAAAGTTATACAGTTTCAAACCTGCTATTATGAAAGAAAAGTCTGACATGGTCTTTGACGTCAAAGGCACCGACAAACATCTTTTTTTTTTTAATGCGAGAAGTTTTCCAATGATTTCAAAGCGAAGTGGGAGCCCCGTGTCAGACTATTACTGACTAAAACTACACATGTTTTTTTTTTGCCTGGCATTCCAAGGCCCCGGGTTCCCCTTTCATAAGTCAACCTATAGCCCCAGTCTAGTTGACACTTCGCGTGATTCAAGGGCTGGCTTTTACCTCGGACAGAGGACAAGCATTGCCATACAGCGTGGCAATGCCGCCAGTCTTTTGGGCACATTACCAGTCGACAGCGATGTGGAAGAGTTTTTTGACGTCATAATAATAAATATTATGTATTATGTGACTATATATTTGTACATAAGTATAAATAATATTTTTATTTAATTGTTCTATCTCGTTTACTTTTCTGCCTATTTTGATATTGTTTTCATAATATATATTTTATTTTTTTATTGATAAACTGGCTAGTTAATAAATTTTTTTTTATCTGTATTCCCCACTTTAAAGTGGGAGTGGGCCGGACATGTCCGCTGCATGTCGGATGAGCTGTCAGCAAAAATAGGCATTTATTAGGTCTCATTATACGCAAGGCGATATCGCAGCAGACCAAGGTGAAGATAGAGAGATGAGCTTGACAACTACTGGAGGGACTGGTCTGCAATCACAGAGGACAGACGTGTGTGGAAAAGGGAGAGGGAGGCCTTCACCCAGCAGTGGGACAGTTTAAGCTAACTATTCAAATCAGTTAAAATCAAATCAAAAGCATTTATTTGAAATAGACCATTTACAGGACGTTTTGAACAGTCAAATGTCGGTCAGTCCAAAAAAGTGAACCTAAATTGCACGTTCCAAAGCGTAGATCTCTATGGAGAAGAACGTGCAAGAAACTCTATGGAAACTCTTTTAAATCACATTATGAGTTACCTAAATATTATCTTGGTTACAAATACTTGGTTACTACTATGCCCTATCATCAGATAGATCTTGATGTCAACCAACCATCTATTAATCTAATCATCAAAATAAGCCACCTTCCAACATCCAATACTTTACATCCATAGCGCGTTGACGTGTTAGCGCTGTGCAAGCTCCTTTACAACGAAGATAGGCTTTATTAGCCACTCGAGATCACATAATCGATATCCGTAGTTGCACTGATGACAGTATCTGGTCACTGTAGCTGACATCGGCAAGGGAGTGTATATTCTCTATTGCACCAAAAAGTGTGAGAATATCAAGAATAAGTGAGTGAAATTCTCTATCGTGGGATAATATTTTCAAGGATTTCACTTCATTTCTTAAGAGTGCTTTTAGTGCGGGGCGTATTTACCCTGTGGGGTAAGTGTTCCGTTTCGGGCACATCCGGCGGGTGACACGCCCTTTACATTAGCTCCCAGGACTATTTCACGAAATATATGATACAGAAGGTTTGGTCAAGTACCTAGCTATAATATCTGGAAAAATGAAATGTTTTCGGAATTCGCAATTAGCATTAGCATCACACTAATCACATCACACTATCACAAGAATGCGGGATCAGCCACGTAGCAAGATTAGCAAATACTACGGGCACTACGCACTAGGGTGGCTTGGACGTATAAAAATAAGTCAAGATATCTGTGCCATTATGAAATCTTATAGAAAAATTACGTTCACCAGGTGGCAGCATTGAGTCGTCAGGTCAAGGCACAGAAAAGATGAAAGAGGTTAGAAAGGAAATACTTTCCGATTTGTACTACAACGAGTGCCGCCGCTTGTCTCACACACTTTAACTCTACTACAGGCAATAAACCAATAGGAACGCGCATTATACAACTAACAGACCACGCATACTTAGATCGCAAGATTGCTATTGGTAGTTGAACTATGAGCATTGCCCTACTTTGTGGTACACCTGCCCTGCTCATAAGGCCATTCTAACCTCTGTCATATATATTCTGTGGGTCCAGACATCTGTCAAAACGCTTATGTTAATGACATTAGTTAAATTGACGTTAACATCATGTAGACGTATTGTCTTGCACTGGCCCGGTTTTTTAGTGTCTATTATTATAACGGCAACAGAAATACATCATTGGTGAAAATTTAAACTGTCTAACTATCACGGTTCATGAGATACAGCCTGGTGACAGACGGATAGACAGGTGGACGACTAGCGGAGTCTAAGTAATAGGGTCCCATTTTACCCTTTGGGTACGGAACTCTAAAAACCAAATTCGATAAAAGTTTGACTAAACAAAAATAAAATGGTTGTCCATGTGGTGTGGTGTGTTACGTGCATGGATGGTGTGTTTTTGTAGGTGTTCGTAAGAATTACAGTGTGTGTGAATGTTTTGGGAGTACAGTTCTTTTATTTGTTTAAAATACTGGTGAGTAAAGTTTAAAGAAAGAAAGAAATTGTTTGAAATGCTTGTGACTAAAGTTTCGGTTTGTTCGTAGTCCAATTTAGTGAGCATGTTTAGTACTACACTGCATACACGTGTACCACATACGTTGATCTGGGCACGTCGGTCTCCATACATTTCATATGGAAACTAGACTTGTAGAGCTACACTAGATCTACGCCACGCGACGTCGTTCTACGTACAAATGAGGCGTGTTACATGTATACGATGTCTGATGTACTTAGTTCTAAATTCTGTTGTGTGGAGTTGCCCTTCTGCACTATCCTGTAACTATATTCTGTACAAGTTCGTTTATCCCGCTCCTAGGCTGTTGTTTATAGTAACACTAAATCACTTTATAGTTGCGCGTTAAGAACACATGCAGTCGGGAGCGTAATTAACTATGAAATTATCTTTACTTGTTTGTTTATTTTGGAATTGAAATTTCACTGTTGGTATATAGTCTATACCAGTCACTTTACTTTGAAAGCTCATTCGTTTGTTAGTAGATCATAATGTAAAAGTCAATCACTGAAACTGTAGTCTAAAAAAAATTACCAATATATTAAAAAGTAGCTGACCAGTGTCCGCTTCGGGTCAAAAAAAATATTATTAATTACCGTCAAGTAGAAGAATAGAATAGAAATACTTTTATTCGGTACAGACACAGCAGAACGGTTATATACACAAAGTTAACATTAATAAAAGTACAAAGTACGCCGAGCGTGCCCGCACCGAAAGGGTGACCACCTCAGCATTTGCTGGACGTTAGACACCCAGCGCTGGTTTTCAGTTGGCACCCCGCAGTGACGCGGTGCAGTGAACTATAGCCTATGTCACTCAGGAATTATGTAGAGTACGGGTGAAAGAATTTTCAAAATCGGTTCAGTAGTTCCAGTAATTAATTCTTACAAACAAAATTATCAAATTATTAAGCATTGCCATACAACGTGGCAATGCTGCCAGCCTTTTGGGCACACTTCCAGTCGACAGCGATGCGGAGGAGTTTTATGACATCATATTTAGCTAGGCATTTAGTGTATATATTATTTTTCATTATTTAAGTTATTGTTTAATTTGTTTATTATTTCTTTGTGCAAAAAAACTAAATAAAAAATATAAATAAAAAAAAAAAAATTATCTCTTTATAATATTATCTAGTGTAGATCACCCCACGGATACCGATTACCCTATATTAAAAGTTTTATACGGGGCTATCGGTTAAAACATTTCCAATATATATTTAAAACTAGCTTTTGCCCGCGACTTCGTCCACGTAAATAAAATATAGCCTATGTAACTCAAGAATAAAGCAGCTTTCTATCTACCTCCTGCAAAGAAAAAAACAAACTTAACCTCTTTATTATAAAGTGTAGATAACCCTAAATAAAGTTCTACACAGATTTTGAATAGGATTTTTATTTCTTTATTGGTGTACTAGCTTTTGCCTGCAGCTTCACCCGCGTACATTAAATACAGCCTATGTCACTCAGGAATAAAGCAGCTTTCGATCGGTGAAAAAATTTTAGCAATCTGACCAGTACTTCCAGAGATTACCTCCTACAAAGAAAAAAAACAAACTTTACCTCTTTATTATATTAGTACTAGCTGTACCCGCGCGGCTTCGCTCCCGCTCTTCCCTACTTCAGCCTACTATACCCTACTCTACCCTACTCTACCCTACTCTACCCTACTCTACCCTACTCTACCCTACTCTACCCTACTCTACCCTACTCTACTCTACCCTATTCTACCCTACTCTACCCTACTCTGCCCTACTCTACCCTACTCTACCCTACTCTACCCTACCCTACTCTACCCTACTCTACCCTTCTCTACCTTACTCTACCCTACTCTACCCTACTCTACCCTACTCTACCCTACTCTACCCTACACTACCCTACACTACCCTAATTTTCATTTTTTTTTTCCATAAGAACCTTCTCCTCATAATAAAGAACACAACAAAAAAAAAATTAGTGGAATCGGTCCAGGCGTTGTTGAGTTATGCGCTTACCAACACATTTTGCGATTCATTTTTATATTATAGATATATAGAAAAAATAAACCACAAATTCTGTATTATTTGCGATTATGTTCTTAGCTTACGGTCGAAGTCGCTAGCTCCAGCTAGTATGTCAAATTATTGCGGTGCACGCTCGTCATCGGAATATTTACTCGTATTTGTATGGGTTACGCGTATCTGTGCCGATACTGCTCAGATGTTTGTTTGTGTGTTGTGTATTGTATGTAGGTATGTGTATTGTGCGCCTGTAATAAGTAATGTCTACGATGCACTGTGTTTGTATCGAGAATAATTGAGTAAAGGGTTGATTGTTGGCTTCTCTAGTAGAGCGTTGGACTTTTTCAAAACGTTGGCTTTTGTTGGTTTTAATTGTGTCAATTAATCTACCCAGTCTTATCCAACCATGATGACTTCTTTCTTTTTTTTGGCAAATGAATCAGACACCGGGCTTATCAGGTTTTTATTATTATGTAAAGTGAGCTGCGGTAGCCCAGTGTACGAGTTGTAGGTTTCGAGTTTTTTTTTTCGATGGTAAAAATCATCCTATTACAACCCCCGCTCTTGAACGGAGCGGGAGATAGTGTCAGACTCTTACTGACTAAAAAACCCATCCCGTTCCTTCAAGCCTTCATACCGAGGCTCGAGCGCCCTTTCGGATAACCCTGGCCCCAGTAGGCTTCAACCGGGCTGGGCCCCTGCTGTTGCTGACAAGTCCTTGAGGCGCGCGGGAACAGCGCGCGCCGTCGACGACTTGGACTTGGTCCGGATAGTTACCGGACGGCCGGACAGCGAGCTACCCATTGCTCACTGTCCGCAAGCCCGCGCCATCGGGTTCAAACCCAACCATTGCTTTAGATAGTTTATTTCATCACAACTGCTCTCAAAACGGTGAAGTTATGTCTTAGGATCAAAAATTTGAAAACATCCACGATTTCTACACTGGATTCGCGTGGTAGATTACGGCCTATTCCCTATTCTAGAGAGGACGCTTGAGTCCCAGCAGTGGGGGCATTATAAAGTTGTTTTTGCTTGTACTAAAAAATCATCAACTTTAAGTTCCTGTCAAAAAAAAAAAAAAAAATAACTATCAACGAAGGGCACGGACAACATATCCGTAGTTTAAATGTAAGGCAGGTGTGTCGTTTTAGCCAGTAGGAGTCTGACACTGCCTAGACTGGCTTATCTGTGAGGCCGCCGGGCGTCCAAGAGGATTTCCCACTACTGCCGAAAAAAATAAAACAGTCTTGCGAGCGAGAAAGGTATGCAGCTATACACCCCATATAGCTCCATCTCTTATTTTCATCAGTTTGGGTCGTCAAATGGACGGCATTAAGTCCACGAGCACTTAATGTACGTAATTCGTAGTAGTCTAGAAGCCCTACTACGAAGTAGGGCTTCAAGACTCCTTTGATGTAGATTCTTAAAAGAAAATGAACGAAAATGATCCAAAGATCCACCACTAACAAGACCTATATTGACTTATAGTCCACTTATCCACTAAATAAGGTGTAACTTTCCTTAAAGCTAAAATAACAAAGCTTTCTACACAACTGCATAGCAAAAAGGCATGTTCCAGAACTTACAGCAGCCATTAAAACGCACTAATTATAATCTCATACGCGTCTTAACGCGGGATTTATTCGCTAATACAGGGCTGGCAAACCTTAGCCATCGTGGCTACGACCCGGAGATCTATAAGTCAAGAATGAATAGGTTACGTCTAGGTAAGCGTGCTTCATCGTGGCTTTCCATCAGGAGAGACAGTGGTCATGCAACGCGGTCTGGTGCTAGAGATTTAAAGCAATCAGTACATAAATAAGCCTTTTTTTATATCCAACTCCTACAATACTTACCTAGACCATTTTTAGGGTTCCGTACCTCAAAAGGAAAAACGGAATCCTTATTTGGATCACTTTGTTGTCCGTCTGTCTGTCTGCAAGACCTTTTATGTCGGGAACGCGTGGAGGTATCGAGTTGAAATAAAAACCATATGCTTAGATCTGCGGAACCTGTGAAAGAATCAAACTTCTGAGTTAACGGAAAAAAAGATACGGGCGTTTATGTCGCAAAAAAACGTATATTTCGAGACTCTCATGGGAATCAAAATTCATAGGGTACTTTCCGATGACCTAGAATCCTGAAATATGGCATGAAGCAAGGTCTCATAGCACAAGTGAAGTGTGAAAAAAACTGAAAACTGTTTTATAGTTACATAAATCACAAAAAAAAATCTTCGTAACTCAACTCGGGAATTGAACAGTTTTCGTAGGTAAGTTTGTGCGGAACCTTCATTGCTCGAGCCTGACTCGCACTTGCCTGGTTTTTTATAAGAATATGTCTGAATTGTAGCGCTAAGTAGAAATAGAAAGATTGTCATTAATCACTTTATTATTCTATCCTTTGGTAATAATAAAAAAAAAATGGCACGAGATTTTGGCGGGATTTTATCTAGTAAAGTTCAGTAGCTCTTTTTATTATTCGCAAGTTGTGTGAAAAAGTGGATATTGTGATGTAAAGACGAT
Source organism: Mythimna ferrago (assembly GCA_910589285.2). NCBI lineage: Eukaryota > Metazoa > Arthropoda > Insecta > Lepidoptera > Noctuidae > Mythimna > Mythimna ferrago. Next base: position 18,240,285 of record OU342689.1, on the reverse strand, counting down.
GTAATTTTACATCTCATGTGTCTCCACAATTGGACGATATGATAAACAGGAGCGACCTCTGTAAAATGGAGCTGAGAATTTAATTGTAGTATTGACTACCTATTTCAGTGAAGTTTTCCTACAAAGCCGACTGATATATTTGCTACCAAATGCTGTGAAAGCATTAGAATGTGTTACATTCGCATTCTAATTGAACTCAAAGTAATTTATCCATACGGACATATGGCTTAAAGGACTTAGTATCCAAGCCAAAACCATTAATAACAAAAAAAAACACTTCACACAGCCCACATTGACATTGACAGATGCTTTCAAAAGCGTCGCGTTCCATTATAAAAAAAAACTAAGTTTGATCAAATGTTCTATTTTTTTTAACGTAAAAATACAAATAGCTTCGCCATCCCTGTCCTAATAGCTGGCGACTGCAATGGTTACGCAATTAGTAAGCAGTTGCATGTGATATGGTACGGCTGGTGTGCAAACGAGGCTAGCTTACATAGTGAATGCGTACCTACTTTATATTCAGTGGTTGGAGGTTTTATAGGTTTTAGTAATTGAGAGCACACACCAATCTGTGTAGCAAATGTAGAGTCTCTAATTAATTATAATTAATGGTAATTGTTATGATAAAATGAAATCTGATATAGTTAACGCTGGTTCAATAATCAAGGTTAATTAAGAGACCTTGATCATTGTTGACTAGGTACTAGAAGAACCTTATAAAAAGTATCGAATATAAGTATTTTTTTAAATGATTAAATATTATACAAAATTCCCAAGTCGTTTCACTTTTTATACAGACTATAGGACACTGATCTTAATAATTTGTTTTATTTTAACTTTAAACATACAATAATTTATTTGTTCCTTACAACCAATTAAAAAAAATACTGTTGGGGTCTAAACTTGGACTTGATTAAAAAAACAGTGATATAGTATAGCGAAAATAATTAGTACAGTAATTAAAATATAAGGCGCGCGAGTGTCGTCGTCCGAGATCGCCGATCGGTAGCAAAGTGAAGTCTCCCTTGGAACACCCACGTAACCGCCCGCGCCGTCGCGTCGCCCGCTCAGCAGCCCGATGCTTTACGAAGGTAGCCGACGGCGCCCGAACATCTTCTCTAAATTTTTTTTTATGTACAGTGAATGTTTTTTTTGGGGGTGTTGGAAATAATCAAATGAATTCTTGCGCTCTATGATCAGGTTTTTATTGACTAAAACTGTGACAAAAACCCACCTATGTTCTTACATTTTCTTACGCTCTCTAAGGCCATAATAGCCCATTTTTGACCACTCCTTTGGCAAAATTATATCAAAATGTATCTGCAATTCTAAAACATAAATTATCTTTACACTTTAAACTTGATGAAAAACCTTTTAGTACCATTATGTTATTCCATACCTATCTAAATATACCTAGATTAAATGGAAGTGCCAGCACGCGTGATTCGAACGTGTTTAAAAAATGAGTGTGCATTTTCTATTCGCTATCCACAAGTATGTCAACTGAAGTTAATTGAAGTGGTTGGTTGCAGCTAATTGGATAAATAGGATTAGGAGAAATGTGGCAAGGACTTTTAATGGAAAGCTGATACCGTCACCAGTATGGTAAAGTTGCAAATGTGAGTAATAGTCTAGTCAAATTAGGTCATTTTTTAATAAAGATTGGAATAAATTCTCTGGAGAGGCAAAAACGTTTCTGATGGTATTGTATGAGTGAAAAATAGAGTATAAAAAAAAAAATCATTTGGCACCCCTACGGAAGGGGGTGAAAACTGTTTATTGCTCATAACTAACCAGAGAATATAGGTGTGCTCACCATTTTTTTTTTTATGGTATATTAAACCTCAACCTACATTATTGCATTTTAATTATTTTAATTCGACCAACGCAGCATTAGAAAAAAATAAAAATGTTATTTTTGGCCATTGCGGCATTGGGGAAAATTGTGTAGTTTTGTAAACTGAGGAAAGTGTTATACATTTCGACCTAAGTACATGATTGATTTTGCACCCCAGTGCGACGTATGGAAATTAGTTTTTCACGTTTTTTTGCTTCTGTACTTCGGGGGAAATTTAAGTAGTTATGAAAATAATCACAATTACATTAATTTGGTTTCCTTTATATTTGCACCCTATAAAAAATTAGCATTTTTTTAAGGAACATACGTTTTTCTAGTGTTGTCTTAATTGCCAAAGAACTATTACGCCATGGAAGTGACAAGCGCGCGACACGGAATAATAAACTGACAAGAAGAGATAAGCGTAGCCATTACCTAGGAGTGTTGTGGGATGTATTTTACGAGGAAGGAGTACTTTCTGATTGTAAATGCTCTGTTAGTAAGTGTAAGTCTGTGTTTCCTGATAGCTACAACCCGGGAATCTTTAAGTCGAGAGTGAATAGGTTTCTTTTAGGTAAGCGCGTTCCATCGTCGACCGCATCGTCGCTTTCCATCAGGTGAGATAGCGGTCAAGCGCGAACCTATCAACAATAAAAAAATTAAAAAAAAAAAGTAAAGAAACCTAATTTTGTTTTTATAAAAAAAAAACAGTTAAAAAAACCGTCTATGTTTAAACAAAAAAAACAAGAGTGTCCTGCAAGCATGTCCTTTATTTATCTTCTATACATACATATAAATAAAATTGGAGTATCTGTTTGTAATATTGAAGTAACTGCTTTTTACTACATGCATACATATATACGGTACATAGAGTTTGACCATCGAAAGAAGACAACGAATTATTAATCAAACGTTATGTATGGAGCATTTAAAAAAATTAAGAATTGTTAAAATTGTTTCCTGCATCTTATTATACTCTTTTTGCTTAAAATAATGCCATAAACAATCACTAGTTCGATGGAAAGGCTACTATTTAATATAATGGACAAATTTAAAGACGCAAAAAGTGAATTAAATTAAAAACATGCAGATAAAATGCGACAGTTGGATATATCATTTCTAGGTTAGTTTTTTAATTACTATTATAAAAACTTGATACTTTTTGACTATTTAATAATTGTAATTTTACTCACACGGTGTATTATACTTCTCAGGAGGTTTCGGCAATGAGTAGACGAAACTCCTAATAATGAAAACAGTAAAGGACATGGAAAGTTGTATATTTCGTATGCGCGCTATCTAGCAAAGTAGCGGCGGACATTTGAACGATATTATATTCCATACATAATGACATCAATCGTCCATCCAAATTAATAAAAAAAATCGATAACACACAATTTGTTTTATTCAAATTTAAAGATTCCAGGGAAGTGTTCATTGAAAGGCCCACTGGCTCCACAAATGATTGGACCTGTGCTTTGTATAACATTCGATGTTGGCCTGGTATAAAGCGCCGTCAGTGCCGGATTAAACCGACCCGGAGTCTATTGCTAATTCGACCAAGGGTAGCGTTGAAAATTCCGAAAAGAAACAATTGTTTCTTTCAATGAAAAAAACAAATTGTGTTTTTTTTCCGTTTCTTCACATGTTGCATGGAAATTTTGCGGAAAAAATCGTTTGGGAACAAAATAGAAATCTTTCGAATGTTTTATTCATTGTTTCGGTTAAGCCTCCCCCAAGTGTCACCATAATGATCGGTGCCCACTGTTGGACACAAGCCTCTCCCAAGTATCGCCATTTAAGGCTTTAATGACTGCTGTCCACTGTTGGACATACGCCTCCCCCGAGTGTCGCCATTAGGCGCTAAAATGACTGATGGCCATTGTTGGACATAAGTCTTCCCTCGCTATAATGACCTATGCCCACTGTTGGGCATAAGCCTCCTCTAGTGTCACCACGTAGGCGTTATAATAACTGATGCCTACTGTTGGACATAGGCCTCCTCTCGCGATAATGACCTATGCCCACTGTTGGGCATAAGCTACCGCCAAGTGTCACCACCTAGGCGCTATAATGATTGATGCCCACTGTTGGACATAGGTCTCCTCTTGCTATAATGACCTATGCCCACTGCTGGGCATAAACCTCCCGAAGAGTCGCCATTTTGGCACTATAATGATTGATGCCCACTGTTGGACATAGGCCTCCCCTTACTATAATGAGCTAGGCCCACAGTTGGGCATAAGACTCCCCAAGTGTCGCCATTTAGGCGCTATAATAATCGATGCCCACTGTTGGACATAAGCCTCCCCCAAATATCACCGTTTAGGCGTTATAATGACTGATGCCCACTATTGGACATAAGTCTCCCCTCGCTATAATGACCTGTGACCAGTAATGGACATAAGCTTCCGGCGGCATATTTAGGCGTTATAATGACTGCTGTCCACTGTTGGACATAGGCCTCATAAACTAGTGCGCCTCATCATCAGATCATCATGATGCATCATCTAGTTTATATTAATTAAAAAAAAAAAGTATGCATTTGAAAAAAACAAACATGAAGTTTTCGGTTCTTTTCATATGTATCCGTTTTTTTCGGTTTTATTGGAAAAATACATGAAATTTATAATTTATAAATTTCTTGAAAGTTTCGAATGTTACATTGAATAAAACAACAGTATTTGAAAGAAACGGGAATATTCCCTGTTTTTTTTTCAACGCTAACCAAGGGGCCCCCTACCACTACCGTTATAATGATAGTATCCCCTCGCTATAATGACTCGTATCCACTGTTGGACATAAGCCTCCCCCAAGAATCACCATTTAGGCGCTATAAGGATTGCTGGCCACTGTTGGATATAGGCCTCATAAACTAGTGCCCCTCACCATCAGATTGCGTCATCTAGTTTATATTAATTTAAAAAAAAAGTACGCATTTGAAAAAAACAAACATGAAGTTTTCGGTTCTTTTCATATTTTTCCGTTTTTAGGGTTCCGTAGTCAACTAGGAACCCTTATAGTTTCGCCATGTCTGTCTTTCCGTCTGTCTGTCTGTCCGTCTGTCCATCCTCGCTTAATGTCTGTGACCGTTAGCACTAGAGAGCTGAAATTTGGTACCAATATGTATATCAATCACGCCGACAAAGTGGTAAAATAAAAATTGGAAAAAAATGTTTTATTAGGGTAGCCCCCCTATATGTAAATTGGGAAGTGATTTTTTATTTAATTTCAACCCTAACGTGTGATATATCGTTGGATAGGTATTTAAAAATGAATAGGGGTTTACTAAAATCGTTTTTTGATAATGTCAATAATTTCGGAAATAATCGCTCCAAAAGTAAAAACAACGTGTCCCCCCCCTCTAAGTTTTGAACCATAAGTTTAGAAAATATGAAAAAAATCTGAAAAGTAGAACTTTATAAGGACTTTCTAGGAAAAACATTTTGAACTTGATGGACAGAACAGTTTTTGTACAAAAAGACAAAAAGGTTCTACAAAATAATTTCTGGACTAAGTTTGTAGTATAATCGTATATGCAAGCATTTTTTTAAACTCATAAGTGGGTACACTTATTGTGACGGACGGGAAACTACGGAACCCTACACTGAGCGTGGCCCGACGCGCTCTTGGCCGGTTTTTTTTCGGTTTTATTGGAAAAATACATGAAATTTAAAATTTATAAATTTCTTGAAAGTTTCGAATGTTACATTGAATAAAACAACAGTATTTGAAAGAAACGGGAATATTCCCCGTATTTTTCAACTCTAACCAAGGGGCCCCCTACCACTAATCAATTAATTTAGTAGTAAGATACTAATTAATTTAGTACTTTTGGAAAACCTAGATGATGATCGTTTTTTGCATACCCCGAATGATTAGAATTTTGCTTAGGACGTTTAGGTTTTCTTCTGACAAGTAATACAGAATTAAGGAGTCTTTTCGATGCTGATGGCGAAGCTTTTGTGAATTTATACAGAAAAGCTGTACAGTTAAGATTTACTTAGGATTACCTAGGATGCAACATTTATTTTTCTTTGAAGTAGTCTGATTTAGCAAATTTTTAAGTGGAGTAATCTTTCTGAGTGATTTTTCTCATCAACACGCCAACATCGATAGTCATCATCATTTCAGCTGAAAGGCTTCCATTGCTATACAAAAGTTTTTCCTATGTCACCACAACGGCCGGTCCAGTTTATCACGCCTCCATCGAATTCACGTGAACCTTACTAAATAAAAGGTTATTCTTACCCTTGTTGCGAGACCTTACAACGTTACGTCTTCATGTATCCGGTCGCCATTCCAGAACCTTTTGGCCTCATCGATCATCTGTTCTGCGAGCAACATATCGCGGGTCTCAAACCATAGGGGCGTATATGCAAAAATGTGATTTTTCGTTTTTAATGCCATTGGATTCTACTATAAGCAATACATTAACTGAATTTTTCTTATAATTTAGTGTTAATTACTTTTTGCATAAATTAAAAAATATTATTTGCCGTATGCTGGAGAGTCTAGAATTATTTTTAGACCAAATAGCCGTATAATTGACGTAAGAGCAATATTATTGCGTATTGGGGCAGTTTCGACGTGCCATAGTGACGTACGCACGTACGTCTTTCAATTTTATCGTGATCCTAGGAAATCGCATCGGACCATAAAGGCGTATGAACATACGACTGTTTATTTTACTTTAACCTGAAATCATTTTGTCAAGCTATATAGATGTAAGTAATGTAGAAAATATTCGCATTCGCGAATATTCGCACATTTTTTGATATTCGCATTCGCATTCGTGAATATTCGTACATTTTTTGATATTTGTATTCGCATTCGCAAAAAACATGCGAATATTTGGCGAATGTTTCTGACAAACAAAAAGGAAATAATATTTTAATATTTTTCCATCACACAACTTTATTTCACATTTTATCACAAATTGTGAAACAACATGTTAACCTCAAATCATAACAAATTTTTTCAAATGAATTTAACCGTTTCTCCAGATGGGTGCGTGACGAGTATTTTGGATATTCGTATCCATCAGAAGGACGTTAGTAGAGTTCTGCGTAACTTTGACGTGAATAAAGCCAGTGGCCTCGACGGGATACCAGCAGCTGTTCTTAAAACTTGTGCACTTGAATTGTCTCTAATCTTGACCCGCCTATTTCGCCTCTCTGAGACTGAATAAGTGCCGTTCAGCCTGTGCCCAAGAAGGACAGTCAAGCTGACCTGGCAAACTACCTATCCATCTCCGTTACGTCTATCCTCTGTAAGAGTATGGAACGGGTGTTCAACAGATAACTCCTGGCATACCTAGAAACAAACGACATCCTCATTGACCGGCAATACGGTTTTCGCCTAAATCGGTCGATTAGGAATTTTCTAGTGTATGCCATTCACATCTGAAGCAAGGCCATCGAGAAGCATGGGGAAGCGCTTGCAGTCTCCCTTGATATTTCGAAGACTTTCGATAGGATCTAAGCTGAAACTATGTAAAGTCTTATTGCTAAGCTTCCTTCCTCTGGTCTAACCACTGGTCTGTGTGATTGGATCGTAAACTTCTTGAGGGATCGATCCATCCGAGTAGTTATTGATTGCTACTCGTCGGGTCAAATGGATATTAATGCCAAGGTCCTTCAGCGGTCGGCACTCTCGGCATCACTGTTCTTGCTGCACATAAATGACCTACTTAAAGCCAGTACCTTTGGGTGTACAGACGATAGCACTGTTGTTGAGAGTTACATGTCCGACGAGCGAGCTTAAGGATCTCAGATCCAGTCTCTCCGAGATTTCTCTCAGATCTCAGAGATTCTTGGGGTGCCGCTGTCGACTACCCTCAATTTCGGCTTCTACATCGAAGCAAAAGCCAAACTGTCTGCCAAAAAATTCGGGATTTTAGCGAGGACGAGACGGTACAACCTCTATCAAGCACGAGTTTGATCGTGTATGGTTTTTTGAGCATCGACGCCGAGTTGTTAGCCTGTCGGTTTTTTATTGTTTACATTTCGGAGAGTGTGTATTGGAATTGCAGAATTTAATCCCGCCAAGTCCGTTCCATCATTGGACCACAAGATGTACAGCGTTGCGACACTGGTACATGGTGAACATTCCACCCATACGTACAAAGCGTTTGGGAACACACTCATTACGCGTATAGCTAAGGAGTAAAATTCCCTGCCGGAGTCTGTGAATCCTGAAAAACTTTTTGCGTTAAACTTCATTCAATTAGTCTGTTAAGGCTCTGTTATGTTCGGTTTAAATTTGGCTGATACGAAATGTTAAAACTGTCTGATATTTTGCGCGCACTTTGTTTGAAAGTCAATATTCGCATTCGCATTCGCGAAAATTGATTTTGAATATTCGTATTCGCATTCTCGAATGTGAGAAATCAGACATTCACACAAACATCACTAATGCCTTCCTCACCGTGTTTCCTCACGATGATTTCCTTCAGCGTTTTTAAGAGCTATGTTTTGTTTCAGCTCAATTTCAAATGTTTGTGATTTTAAAGATATTTCTACTAGTTATGTTCAGATTTATTAATAAATTTTATTTTATAATGCTTATTTTTCTTTTCAAACACGAGAATATTGTGTAATTACCTATTAATCATTTGCTTTTTTTAAATTGTGGAACAAAACTGGTTTATACTTCCTCTTTGAGTTAAAACACCTCTCAATATTTATGACAAGCCAGACAGGCGTATGATTTCTTGAAATTACGTAAATAACGTTAATTTCAATGGGTTCTCATTCCTAAATAGCAATATTTTAAGTCACCAATTAAGTAATAATAAATATTGGTATAAATATTAACAATCTGAGAAAAAAGATTTTACGTCCATAAATTTCATACATTTCAGGGAGTATTTTGACGGAATTTTACAGTATAGTCGTCATGCTATATAGGCGTATCAACCAAAAACTAATGTTATAGAGGAAATGTCCTAAAATTAAGAATCCTACATTAATTGCGGTAGAAATATATAGCTACATGCAAAAAAACAACGAGCTGGCTCAATCACAGGAAAAGTTATTAAGTTTTTTGTCTCTCCTGAAAAGTAGGGGTTTTGTGGATACGCCCCTATGGTTTGAGACCCGCGATATGTACCCAGTTTACTGCCACTTAAGCTTATCTTCCTCTCCATTGCTCTTTGTGTAAAACCATCTGATGAGGCGCATTGTGAACGACCACGTTTCAAAGCCAAATGTCACTACGCACAGGCAATGTAATATCCACATAGACTAATTATGTAATTATGTCTAGATATGTAATTCCCTAGAAACCTTGTTTAAGCTTATTCTTAGTAGGGTTATTAAGATTGAGCTTAACCTACACATATTAAAATTAAGTGGTTTTAGCTAGCGCTGCTAAAAGCTGCTGGCTAAAGCTACCCTTTCTAAAATAAGCTTGAACAAGGCTTTTAGTTACCAATAAGTCCGTGGATTTTAAGATCACTTGCGTAAAAAGTACGATGATGGGATAAATTCTAAGAGATCTTCTATTCTGTAGTTTGCTTGCAGGATAGTCTGAAGTAAAGTGACTATCTCATCACATCCAAAAAAATCAGCTGTATTTAGGTTTCACGCAGTACCAATATTTTGACTAGTTTTTTTTTATGTTCAAAAATGCGGGATCCCTGAACGCATGGGGCCCCAAAATGGGGGGGGGGTCTGTAACATTTGCTACTCTTGCTACATGGCTAATCCGCCACTGAGTGCCATCTAACCTTTGCATGAATGTCGAGTTTCCTAGCAGCTACAATAGCTTTGTGCTCAATGAACTGCCCAAAGTTTAAGGAAATTTCAACTCCCAAGAGCTGAAGGCGGTCGATACACTCCAAGGATACATTCTAAAAAGCAGGTGCTAAGGTGATCAGGCTGCTTTTGGCAGTGAACGGACATGCTTGAGTTTTGGCGGCATTGAATATCGCGGCTAAATAAGCAGCACATGTTTAATTGTTAAATAAACATGCATCATATATATATCGCATACTTATTATTTTCATGAATAATCAAAAGTATCAACTCTGTTTAAGTGGCGTACAGCTAGGGTGAAGAGCTTCAATTTTTTTTTAATACGGCCTCTTTTTTGTTTTGCCATCTTTCGTTGGTCAGAGTCTACACCAAAATAACATTTTTTGCAATTTTTGTCTGTCTGTCTGTCTGTTTGTCCGGGCTAATCTCTGATATGGCTGGACTAATTTTGACGGGACATTTTTTGGCAAGTAGCTGATGTAATAAGGAGTAACATGAGCTACTTTTATTTTAGAAAAAATAAATTCATAATCCTGTAGTCCACGCGAACAAATTCGCGGGCACAGCTAGTTTCAAATAAATTAGTTGTATTTCGGTTGTCTTTAGAACTATAAATCGTCTGACAGCGCTGATTATTCTATCGCATCGGGTAAGGTAGGAACAATAAAATATTAGTATAAAAAATGTGGAGTTTTAAGTATGCGCCGCAAAAAGAAACTGGGTAAGGGCGAGTCGGACTCGCACACTGAGGGTTCCGTATCAACTAACTTAAATACAATAAATATCAAGCTTTTGCCAGCAGCAATTATTCCTATACTTATTATATACTTAAGACTTGCTTCGTGTAAAATTTCAGGGCTCTAGGTCAACGGGAAGTACCTTTATGATTCCCTTGAGTGTCGAAATATAAATATATTTTTTTTGCGACGTATCTTTTTTATTCGTTAACTTAGAAGTTTTTACTTTTACACAGCTTTAAGGGACCGCAGTCTTGAGTATACGGTTTAAATTTCAACTTGATACTTGCACTTGTTCCCGAGATAAAGGGACTTGACAGACAGACGTACGAACAACAAAGTGATTCTATAAGGATTCCGTTTTTTCCTTTTGAGGTATAGAAAGAAATAAAGATCGACAGAGAATTGATATGATTATCATAATTTCTTGTTAAATAAATACTTAATACAGGGGCAGGTCGGGAGGTCACGACAAACAATGCAATACACTCCATAATCCATTTTCACAACACAGCTAATAAAATAGAGGAAATTATAGTTATTAATTTGTATAGCGCAGGGATCGCTTCTTGCCACAAAAATGATCTAAACGCATATACATGCACGCACTTACTTACTCTCGACCCCGCCGCGCGCGCGCCGCGCGACCCCGCCGCGCGCGCGCCGCGCGACCCCGCGTTCGCCCTCCGAGTGCCACGAGTCGCAGTATGTATTCACGTTAACTCTACATAAACTTCCAGTTATCTATTTCTTATTTTTATTACGTGCGAATGTTTTATATATAGAATACATTATATATTAAAAAATCCATGACTACACTAATTTGCCCAGAAGTACAATCTACAAATATTGTAAAATGCTGTTTTCCTAGGGGTGCAAAAGGGTGCAAAAATAACTGAGTGTATAGGATGCTTTAAAAAGCTTATTATGAGTTTGCACCAACTGGCTAAATTTCCCTTGAGCCGCAAAATAAAAATAATGATTTATTAGTGTTTCATACACCTCACACTTTTTTCGTGAAAAGTAATTATACACCAAAGGGGTATCTACATATATCTAAACTTACCACAACGAAATACTTATGAAATTTTTAAATTTTGGGACTTTAATGTTAAAACCTAATATTAAACGATGTTCCGTGCATAACAGGAATGGTGCAAACTCAGAGAAGACTTATATTCATGTCTTCTAATGATTCCAAAAAAAATTACAACTACACGAATTAGGTCCAATCTTTTTGCTAATTTGACTAGACTATAATAAGTTAACACATTTTTGTCTCTCCTGTAAAATTTGTAATTACTCACATTCGCAACTTTATCATTAGTGATTGTGATATAGTTTAGTAAGGTTTTTTTTAGGTGGGAAAAAATCATCTAATGGCATCCCCTGCTCTTGGGCGGAGCGGGAGATAGTGTCAGACTTTTACTGACTTAAAACCCACTCGTGTTCCTTCTTTGCCATTATTCCAGGGAACCGAGGATCTCGTTCACATCGCATCTTTCGCGCCTATGGTGACCGGAAATCGGTATCGGAATGCGGCTGAATCGGTATTCGGCTGGGGTGCGAAGGCCATTGTCACTCCTCCTCGTTGCGTACCATGGCCTATACCAAAGCTCAAAACGAGAGATCGATGCCGCTGAGCGCCGCCACGAGAAGACGGGGGTGCTCTGCCCGAGCAGGGCACACCTCTACCGTATGCTCCACCGTGTCTTCCGTGTCCACCGTGTCTTTCGGGTGGTCCACACAATGGTGACACCTGGGCGTCACTTCCGCACGAATCCGGTGCAGGAACCTCCCAAACTTACCATGTCCGGTGAGGACCTGCGTCATGCGGAAGGTGAGGACGCCGTGAGGTCTCTTCCAATTACGCCTCAAAGAGGGGACTTACCGCCATAATTATGGCGTGTCGAAATATAATGAGGTTTGCAAATTAAGTCCTTTTTTTGGGGAAATCATCAAAAAGAGTTTTAGAGAGAGAGAGAGAAAATTTGAGGTGGAGACCTCTCGCGATCGGCCCTGGCCCAGGGCATGGAAAGGAACGAAAAGAAACGAGACGCATGCGCCTCTTTCTGCGAAGCAGTCATGAGGGAGAATGAGGCGGTTAAAAGCGTGAAGATGATCCTTGCACCCTAGCCTCTACCAAAAACGATCGCTGGTCCCAGACTAGCTCACCGTTCGCCAAATACCAGGGTCGTTTTCTGTATACTCGCCTCAAAGATATGTCAGCAAAATAGACGAGGCTCCCCAGGGTCGATGCCTGACGGAACTGTGGGATTGTTTGAAAGAGTTACTGAGGCCCTAAAACGCAAAGGGTAACTGCTCTCTCTGTCTCACTCCACCCTGAGCATTGATCATTTTAAATTTCCCACTTAAAAAAGTACTCACGTTTTAGATTTATTACCTGAATAAAGATAGAACTGCACTGTGCACACGTGTGCCACACACGCCGATCTGGGCCCGTCTAAATCAGTTGGCATTTGACTCTCGAGCGATTCACTCGTCGTCCTAGCAGGTACCCTATACACCCACACGCTACATTGGTGACCCCGACCGAATGACCGACGGCGACGCCCGATGAGTCCCGACGAACGACAAGTCCTATACAGTCACCACATCGACTCGACATAAGCGCACGCGTTCTAATCCGATCTACTCGCGCGTTACCTATACATCTATACATATAAATAAAATTGGAGTGTCTGTTTGTAATATTGAAATACACAACTGCTTTTTACTACATGCATATATGAATATATACGGTACATACACCAAAATAACATTTTTCTTTAATCTCTGAAATGGCTGGACCGATTTTGACGAGACTTTTTTTGGCAGGTAGCTGATGTAATAAGGAGTAACATAGGCTACTTTTATTTTAGAAAAAATAAATTCAAAATCCTGTAATCCACGCGAACGAAGTCGCGGGCACAGCTAGTAATCACTATAATGAATCCGCAGTACGCCGCGACCCCGTCAACTCCACCAATTGCGAAACAAAAAGAACAGCATGCTGTGATCTCAGCACTAACGATAACAGACAGGATACCAAACTTCTGGCCGGAAAACCCACGTCTCTGGTATTACATTTGTCACCTAGGGTTAGTATAAGACATTAAGCCATTTGAAGTAATCTGGTTACAATTTTCTTGAAGCAATGTTTTATTCCTTATTTATTATTATTATTATGAGCCCGTGTAATCCTTAACCTAAACCGAAAAGAAAAAACATAAAAATGCGGAGCAGACACGCCCTGTTAGGAAAACATGTGGCAAAAATTGTCCTTAACCCAATAAGGCAATACGACAATCAAGTTCTCTTCAAAATCTTTCACCGGGAGGTACCATTAAGAAAACTTTTCCCAAGCCATACAATGAAAAAATCATGCGCCACACATCAATCTACTTTCAATGGCTAATCTCTCCCATCTACTGAGGATCATACGTAGAATAAAACAGAAGTTCAACTCCGTAACTACAATGAGCGGCAACGTACAGACAAACTCGCTTCACTTAAAGATACTATGCGTTCCAAATACGAACAGGATTTTCATTTTCGTGGTGGGAAAATCATCTAATGACATCCCCCGCTCTTGGGCGGAGCGGAAGATAATGTCAGACTTTTACTGACTAAACCCACTCCTTGTTCCTTCGTTGCCTTTCGTACCGGGGCCAGAGAAGATGGCTCTAGTAGGCTTCGACCCAGCTGGGCCCCTGCTGTTGCTGACAGCTCCTTGAGGCGCGCGGGAACAGTGCGCGCTGTCGACGACTTGGGCTCGGTCCGGACAGTTACCGGACGGTCGGACAGCGAGTTGTATACGGGGTCCCAACCTGTATACGGGGTCCCAACCAACATCTGTCGGGACCCAAGCCAACCTCACCTGCACGTGGTGCACCCTGCTGAAAAACGGACGAGGATATGGCGACCCGCCAACACGCACTGGACCAGCGTGGCGGGTTATGGTCCGAACCCCCCCAATGCAACATAACAATACGCACAGGCCCCAAATGCCCGGCGACTCCAGTGGTTGTGTTGACGTGGACGGGCATGGGTGCAGCCCTGGGGTCAGGGGTGCTAAGAATCTCCGGGCGGGAACGTTTAACCGTCGACGACTGGACCTGGCAACCTATAACGTACGTACACTCCGGTCCGACGAGAAGATCATCGAACTGGAGGAAGAGTTGAGCGGGTTACGATGGAGTATTGTGGGATTATCCGAAGTCCGAAGACAGGGGGAGGACACGATAATTCTCAAATCCGGTAACCTGCTTTACTTCCGGGAGGGTGATCAGCAGTCCCAGGGTGGTGTCGGGTTTATCGTCCACAGGTCCCTCGTGGACAATGTGGTGAGAGTCGAGAGTGTGTCGACCAGGGTGGCGTACCTGATACTCAGAGTATCATCAAGATATTCGCTGAAGGTTATACAGGTTTACGCCCCGACCTCGACACACCCCGATGACGAAGTGGAGTCCATGTATGAGGATATATCCAGAGCCATGCATGGTTCTAAGACTCACTTCACCGTTGTCATGGGGGACTTTAATGCGAAACTGGGCAAACGAGACGGTGATGAGCTACGAGTGGGGCAATTTGGATTTGGACATCGGAACCGCCGGGGACACCTACTGGCTAGTTTTATGGAGAAGGAGGGCCTCTACATGATGAACTCCTTCTTCAGAAAGCATAAGCACAGGAAGTGGACCTGGCAAAGCCCTGATGGCATAACTAAAAATGAGATTGACTTCATCATGTCGACGAAGAAGCAAATATTCAGTGATGTCTCTGTAATCAATGCGGTGAAAACCGGGAGTGATCACCGTATGGTAAGTGGCACATTGAATATCAATGTTAAGCTTGAAAGATCTCGACTGATGAAGTCTACGCTCCGTCCTGCACAGATCCAGATCCAAAACTCCGAGAGCTTTCAGCTCGAACTTCAAAACCGTTTCGAGTGCCTAGGAAGCTCCGTGGACCAATATAATGATGGGTTCATGGAAGCTGTCCATACAGTCGGGTCTCAGTTTTATAAGACCCGTACAAGTAAGACCAAGAGGCTTACGGATCAAACTCTCGAGCTCATGAAGAAGAGGCGTGAAATGACTTTGCAGTCTTCAGATAATGCGTGCACGTACCGGCAGCTCAATAAACAGATCTCGAAGTCTCTGAAACGCGACCTTCGCCGATTTAATACCGAGAGGATTAAGGACGCGATTGAGCGGAATAAGGGCTCCAAAGTTTTTGCACGGGATCTGTCTATTGGGCAGAGCCAACTCACGAAACTGAAGACCGAAGATGGCAGAGTCATATCCGCCAAATCGGAGCTTCTGGGAGAGATCGAGGCATTTTATGGACAGTTATACACGTCGATCTCCAAACCCGCTACAAATCTGGCAAACGACCCAAGAGCTAGATTGACTCGACACTATACTGAAGATATCCCGGACGTCAGCCTGTACGAGATTAGGATGGCTCTGAAGCAGTTGAAGAACAACAAGGCGTCGGGTGAGGACGGAATTACGGCTGAGCTCCTGAAGGCGGGTGGAAAACCGGTCCTAAAGGCCCTTCAGAAGTTGTTCGATTCCATCATACTCGAGGGAAAAACGCCACAGACATGGAGCAGAAGTGTGGTGGTACTCTTTTTTAAGAAGGGTGATAAAACCCTGCTGAAGAATTATAGGCCCATCTCACTTCTGAGCCATGTCTACAAGCTGTTTTCCAGGGTCATCACGAACCGTCTTGCGCACAGGTTTGACGACTTCCAGCCTCCCGAACAAGCCAGATTCCGAAAAGGTTTGAGCACCGTAGACCACATACATACGCTACGGCAGGTCATACAGAAGACCGAGGAGTATAACCTGCCTCTCTGCCTAGCGTTTGTGGACTACGAGAAAGCTTTTGATTCGATCGAGACTTGGGCTGTGCTGCAATCTCTCCAGTGGTGCCAAATTGACTATCGGTACATCGAAGTGCTGAGGTGTTTGTACGAAAACGCCACCATGTCAGTCCGACTCCAGGACCAGACCTCGAAACCTATCCTCCTGCAGCGAGGTGTGAGGCAGGGAGACGTCATCTCTCCGAAACTGTTCACGGCCGCAATGGAGGATGTCTTCAAGGTTCTGGACTGGAGTGGAATAGGCATTATTGTCAATGGCGAGTACATCACTCACCTTCGGTTTGCCGACGACATAGTAGTCATGGCGGAGACTATGGAGGAGCTCAGCACAATGCTCAATGACCTCAGAAGAGCTTCTCTAAGAGTGGGTCTTAAAATTAACATGGATAAAACCAAGATCATGATTAACAACCATGTAGCGCCCACTCCTATCAAGGTCAGAGACTCTACACTCGAAGTTGTGGACGATTACGTCTACCTCGGACAGACAGTCCAGTTGGGTAGGTCTAACTTCGAGAAAGAGGTCAACCGTCGAATCCAACTCGGTTGGGCAGCGTTCGGGAAGCTACGCGGTATCTTCTCGTCCAACATACCACAGTGTCTCAAGACGAAAGTCTTTAACCAGTGCGTGTTGCCAGTGATGACATATGGCTCCGAAACGTGGTCGCTCACAATGGGCCTCATCAGAAGGCTTAAAGTCACCCAAAGAGCAATGGAAAGGGCTATGCTCGGGGTTTCCTTGCGTGATCGAATAAAAAATGAAGATATCCGCAGGAAAACTAAGGTTGCCGACATAGCACAAAGAATTGCCAAACTTAAGTGGCAATGGGCAGGGCACATTGCTCGCAGAACAGATGGCCGTTGGGGCCGAAAGGTTTTAGAGTGGCGACCGCGTACCGGAAGACGCAGTGTTGGAAGGCCTCCTACAAGGTGGACCGATGACCTGGTGAAGGTAGCAGGAAACCGATGGATGCGGGACGCACAGGAACGTTCGATGTGGCGACGCTTGGGGGAGGCCTATGTCCAACAATGGACGTGTATCGGCTGAAATGACGGACAGCGAGCTACCCATTGCTCACCGTCAGCAAGCCCGTGCCTACGGTGGCCGGAAATCAGGATCGAAATCCCGGCGGTGGCTGGGGCGCTGCGAGCGCCGCCGTTGCCTGATGGGGTCGGCCTCCTCCTTTGCTAACATTACTGCTTCGCAGAAGTCGGCGACCGCCTGCAACTCCTCCTCGCTCCGGAATTAAGAATAGGATCAATTTTGCGCTATGTTGCGACGTCATAGCTGTCAATTCCGCTCTTTTCTGCATCACTGTGTCAAGTTTCTGAGCAGAGGTAAATGGAAGAAGAAGAAGGCGAATTATTCCCAACAATGAAAATAAGAAAGAAATCTTCGTAGCACTTACGCATCTATGCGTGTGTACGCCTGTTGTATGTGTGGTTGCAGCATTTTCGCACCTATTCCTTTTATACACTTGATGTGTCAGAGGTCGCAGCACTTACGCATCTATCCATGTGTACGCCGGTGGTGTGCGAGGTCGCAGCACTTACGAATCTATGCATGTGTATGCCTGTTGTATCTGAGGTCGCAGCAATTACGCATCTATGCGTGTGTACGCCTGTTGTGTCTGAGGTCACAACACTTACGCATCTAAGCGTGTGTACGCTTCTCGTGTCTGAGGTCGCAAAACTTACGCATCTATGCGTGTGTGCCCCTATTGTGTCTGATGTCGCAACATTTTCGTTTTAGTGTCGTGTCAGAGGTTGCAGCAATAACGTATCTATACGTATATATGCTTCTTGTGTCTGAGGTCGCAATACTTCCGCGATCTATGCATGTGTACGCCTATTGTCGCTCGTTATATTCATTCAGTCGACCTTCTGTACTGACTATTGTTCTGTGACCAAAACTTCTGGATTAAGGTCACAACTTTTTCATTTATAATAGTAGGTCAGATGCCGGCCATAATGTCATTTAACCACTTATCTGCCGGTAATGATTGTTTTTGTTTGAACTACTTACTGTTCTTAGTTGTCATAACAATTTTATGGAAAAGGGACATCATAGATCTTAAATGGTTCAAATCAAAGGAGTGAAAACTGTGACTGACGACGACGGCACGGTTGGCGTAGTAGTTGAGTGATTGTCTGCTGCACTGTGTATCGCAAGTTCGATTCCCGCATGAAACAAATATTTGTATCGCCTATTCCCTTCGGATCTGAATGTCTGGTTGTACCTATGTGAGTTTAAATGTTTATGAATGCACCCACAATACAGGAATAATTTGTAGTATGGACCAAAGTTTTCGTCTTTGGTGATTGCTTCAAAATTTGAAAGGATTGCGTAAGACCAGAAAATCAAACTCAAAATATTCCAAAGCCATTACAATAAATATGTATCGGTACAGGACGTCGATCAAAGAGTTTTGTGTGGGTGATTTAGTGGGTTTCGAGCATTAAACAAATTATTTCAGATCATGCAATAAGATCCTGAAATAAGACATAGTGCTGCCCTAGAAGCACTAGGGTGTAAATTAATCGCGTGTAGCCATTCGACCGAAATTCGAACGGTAGATATTTTTTATTGAGAAACTTATGGTATTATCGAAAGTACATACATCATCTCTTACCATCAGGTGAGATCGTGGTCAAACGCGAGCCTATAAACATTAAAAACAAAGTTCATTATAATCTTTCACACAATAGAAACATGTAGTATTTCTTTATATACATAATTATATCTGAATAATAAATCAAAATAATAAACACTGTAGAGATTACTTCTGTACTTTGAAATTAAAAAGGAAATTTTGCAAAAATTGCTCGTTTGGGTATTCAAGCACTAGGGCAACGATAAGTTACTTTTATCTCAATCTACTTTCTGACTGGCGAAGCCGCTAGTAAAAATTGTATTCAGATAAATGAAAACATTATTTACTTTTCGGCTATTAGCACAAACGGCTTCACAAAGACAAAAACTGACACCACAAAGACCAAAATGCCTTACGAAATACGTCCTCCCCAGATACACTGTCCGACATTTAATAAATGATAAATATATATAAAAAACAAATACTTAAAATAAAAAAAAAATAAAAAATAACAATAATAAAAATAATAATAATATATATTAAATACGTATAGCTTTAAAAAAAAACGCTTTTACACAAAATGTTTTTTTTTTGTAAGTTTAAACTAGATGAGACCGGGTGGTGTTTCCCAGCTGACTGCCCTGAAAAGAAACACCGAAACAAATTCAGGCATCAAAGTCCCTTTTAAAGTCCATACAATATATATATAATGGTCAAATCACATGAGAACCATGCAAATTTGTCTGGAAGAAAGAAGATTTGAGCGGACCAGCCCTCCAGTCCTAGCCAAGTCAAAACCGTTTTGCTTGTGTCGAACGCCTCGAGTTTGCCACGTCCCCGAATCTTTTGATCTGACCACGTGACTGAGCGTTGACATGACGTCATTTCCGTACATTTGAAATTTTCTACTAGCGTTAACGATTGCAGATTATCAACTTGGCTAGAGGTAATGCTGTCCAGTCACTGCAAGCATTTCTCTTATATTCTTTATTGTACATAACTTTACACGTTATACATAGTAAGAAAGCCGATGTACACAGGCGAGCTTAACCCAAAATTGGGTTTTCTTAGAGCAAACCTTAATATCTCTTAAGAAAAGAAATTTTATAAAAGAGGATAACTTAACAAATGCACAACAAAAACCAAGTTATCTTATATGAAATGAAACTTACAAAATAAAATAATTTACAAAGATAATTTTGTGCGCAGCTCACAATACTTATAAACATACTACATAAATACAATAAATTAAACCTATACATTTCTCAGTATTCTCAAAGCTGAACTCGATACAATCATCAAAACAGATTAAAAGAAAATTCAACAATATTCAATACTCAATACTCAATTCTTTATTGCATTCCACAATGCAGGCTTAGGTCACAAAATAGATAGGTACAGAAGTCAATTTACATACAAAGCGCGCTCGAGCAACGCACACATAGACACCGCTCACGGACACGATGTCTCGGTCGCGTCTCGGATCACTCGTCGAACAATTCCGGCTCAAACGCTCATTAGTGTGCGTCCACCGAGCGTAGGTATAAAAAGTAAAGTACATACATGAGATTGTCTTCTGTAGGTACCTATCTATTTTGTGCTTAGATGGTAAACATGTTAAAAGAAACAATCATGGACCCTGTCGGGCACAGCAAAAGAAGGATACAATAAGCGGAAAAGAGGACTTATCATTTAGGCCTGTCATAGTATAAATTAATCTAAATACATTTATATACAATAATTAATAATATTAATTATTTCTAATAATAACTACTTTTTCTTCCTGCCCTTATCCCATATTACTTGGGGTCGGCGCAACACGTTTTCTTCTTCCATTCTGTCCTGTCACCCGTCAAACTATCACCAACTCCCTTTTCTTTCATATCACTTCTCACAAATTATTTCTAATAATAACAATAATCAATAACAATAATTAATAATGTCAATATTTAAAATGGAAATCCATTATGCTTCGGTTCCATCCAAACGTTTATCCTGAATACTGTTGGTTACATTGGCGTGAGAATCTCACTCACCAATGCCTAACTATCTCAGGAACTTCGTTAAACCTACGGGTCGAATTTAGTATGCGTTGTTGAGTTCCTACAAAGGAGATATTGAAGTTAAGGATAAAGTTTTAACCAAGGGTTGGGATTGGGGCTAAAATACACCTAAAATACGTATCTTAATCGTATTGATTAGTTCTTGTTAATCGCAAAATCTTCCTTCTAAGAAGTTTTTGAATTAATTCAACCTTTAGAAACCCATATAGGAGGAGGACCCCAGGAGCATACGGTGGAGGTATGCCTTGCTTAGGCGGAACACCGCCGAGTTTTCGCTGCGGTTATCGGCGGCAACGACCAGCCTCTCGCGCCACGTCGAATCCTGGTACAGGCCTCGTTCGGAGCACAAAAAAGATGAAAGAGGTTAGAAAGGAAATACTTTCCGATTTGTACTATAACGAGTGTCGCCGCTTATCTCACACGCTTTAACTCCACTACAGACAATAAATAAACCAATACGAACGCGTATTACGCAACTAACAGACCCAGCACACTTATATCGCAAGTTTACTATGGTTGTTGAACTATGAGCATTGCCCTACTTTGTGATACGCCTGCCCCGCCCACAAAGCCATTGACCATTGCCCACGAGCATTGGATAGCTCGCCGTCCGGCTGTTCGGTGACCATCCGGACCGAGCCCGAATCGTAGACAGGGCATAGTGATCCACGCGCGCCTCAAGGAGATGTCGTTAAAGAAATAAATGTTAACTACACAGTCATAAGTACCTATAGAAGGTGCTAAATAACCGTGGAATAAAGTACATTGACCTTTTCCTAATATCTTTGTGTAAGTAGCCGAAAAACCAACAATGAACTGCTTTTCACTACTAGATCATGTAAAGGATCACGATACATGTCGATTCAAGACAGCTTTATGTCTTTATTTCGGTTTTTGAAATTAAGAATGTCTACAAATGTAGAAGGGTCAATGACCGCCTACCTTAGTAGGTATCTAATCAGTGACATTATTACTAAGTGATAAAACTCCTTAAAATTAATAAAGTACCTAGTCATGAGATTTTCAATAGCAAATTTTTTACCATGTTCCTTCAGGGTGTGTCGTTTTTATCGGTATCGGGATGGTATAATTAATAGTAGATGATACGGTAATGAAACTCGTTCCCAGCGGAGAAAGTTACAATTTATTAGTTTGTCTTCAACCGGTTGATTTAGGTGACCTATTTCCGATAATGGCTTTTGCAACACGATAAGTCTTAAGTGGTATGAACAGAATACCTTTTTACGAAGATCGATGAGAAAATGTGCGTAAAAGAAATCTGAGTGGTGTTTTTAAAAGTGAAAGTATCGCTCACACCTTGAATAAAAGTTTTGCTTTTGTAAGGTGATTTTTAATTTCGAAGCCGTTTTTTAGGTTAGAACTTTTTTAAAGTTTTTTGTTCAACACTTGTAATTAATTCATGTATCGTGTAGAACTAATTAATTTAACAATACTTTTTGTTCTTGAGTTGTATTTTGGGACCACAAATAAAATAAATACAGTTTTTTCAGGAAGGCAGTAAGGATACGATACTGCATTTTCCTCATGTTCTCAAAATACAAAAAAAAAAATTTAAAAAAATATAGGTGGAAGTTTGAATCCTGGTCCAAA
Source organism: Mythimna ferrago (assembly GCA_910589285.2). NCBI lineage: Eukaryota > Metazoa > Arthropoda > Insecta > Lepidoptera > Noctuidae > Mythimna > Mythimna ferrago. The sequence goes on along the minus strand of OU342689.1, from coordinate 18,217,787 downwards.
GATTCCACGACCCGATCCAAAGCTATCACAGTTCAAAGTATCCCGAGTTAAAAAAGAACAATATTATAGACCTATATAAGTATTATTTCATTTATTCATACATAATATGTAGGTATATATAAATTATATTTTTAAATATTCAATAAAAAGCAAAAAACCTTTAAAAATATAAAAAATAGTAACCCACCGGTATCGAGAACAGGGTCCAAGCTACCGGCAATCAGGGTAATTTTTATTATTAAGGTTTTTAAGAATTAATTTGTTTCCTTGAACGCACTAATCACTAGCACTTTGCTGCAACCCAAAGCCATCGTACGTCTTTAATTATTTCTCCACTTGAGCAATAACCAAAAACGCAGGTGAAATAGAGGAGGACAGTTAGCGAGACTATAAACTTTAAAATAACCAACAACAAAAATATCTTAAGAAAACTTACGACACAGCCAGAGTGGAAAGCAAAAAATGACCTCATTTTTGTAAAACAACAGTAGCCAAGTCAACATTAGCTCTAAACTAGAACTATTTGTTCTAGACCACCGGGCTAGCTAACAGCGGTTATGTTTTCAAAGCAAAATAAACTCCACTTTTATTCCTTGAACAAATTCTCATTTACTAGTCTTCCTTATGCCAGCCATCTTGATTTCCATTCAAACGTCGTTCGTTTCAGTTCCCTGAAAGAGCCTGAAAGTAATGATGCCTCCATAAGTATACCCTGTACCTACGTCATTGGTATTGAAAACATATTTTAATCTGCCGTCTTTCCCTACTTTATTGTGCCATTGCAGTCTCCATCTAGATGAAGGTAGAAAAATAATGTGCACGTATGTATGGTCGTGATTAGATTTTATTTCTAGGAAATACGCTTTGCATTTTGTGATTGGAGATATTTTTAAATGAATGATATACATCTGTCTAGGTATACTGATCTTATAAAGAGGTAAAATTTGTAAGTTTATATGCATATTGTGAGAGTCGTAGTGGCCGAGTGGTAACGGCCCCGACTTACGAGTTGTAGGTCGCGGGTTCAAACCCAGCCAGGCGCATTACTTTGTGTAATTTGTTTTCATCACCACAGCTCTCAAAACGGTGAATGGAAACATCGCGTGGAAACCGGCATGTCCTAGAACCAAAAAATTCGAAGACATCCACCAACCCGCACTGGGCCCGTGTGGTGGATTACGGCCCATTTCCTCTCCTAGAGAGGAGGCCTGCGTCCTAACAGTGGGAACATTATAAAGCCGACAATTAATCATATACATCTATCTATCTATACTAATATTATGAAGAGGTAAAATTTGTAAATGTGTATGCATGTAGGTAGTAAGTTCTGAAATGAGCTTTCGAAAATTCAGAGACCAATAAAATCCTAATTTATCATTAAGTGATATAAGCTACATACTTTTTACTTTCACGTGGGCGAAGCCGCTGCTAGGAGTGAGTCACCACTGTGTGGACCGCCCGGAGGACACAGTGGAGCATACGGTAGAGGTGTGCCCCGTCTGGGCAAAGCATCGCCATGTCCTCGTGGGGGCGCTCGACGGCAGCGATCTCTCGCCACGGGCCTTTGTACAGGCCGATGTCCGGAGTGAGAAGGAGTAGCAGGCGGTCGTCTCCTGCTACAAAGCAGTAATGCTAGCAAAGAAGGCGGCCGCACGCGCGAGGCAATGGCTTTCGCGCCTCAGCCGCCGGGATTCTGATCCCGTTTTACGGCCACCGTAGGCGCGGGCTTGTGGACGGTGAGCAATGGATAGCTCGCTGTTCGACCGTCCAGTAACGGTCCGGACCGAACCCGAGTCATCGACAGCGCGTGTGTTACGCGTGTTCCACGAGCGCCTCAAGGAGTTGTTAACAACTGTAGGGGCCCAGCAGGGTCGAAGCCTGGGGCCATGGGTGATGCGAAAGAGATCGCTGGGGCCTTGGAACAATGGCAAAGAGCTCCGCTCTTTGAATGTCATTGGATGATTTAGCCACCTAAAAAAAAAATGGGCTAATCAATAATTATGTTTAAGGTAAGGTTATCTTAGCGAATCACTGGAGTGTATTCGTAGTTCTCTAGAAATGATTAAAGATTCCCTTTTTTTTGAGGGAACCTTCTCCCGCTCTAGGTAAAGCAAGAGCGAGTGTTAGAACAAATCCACCCGTATTACTTCAGTTGTTTATTGCATTCCAGAGCCGCAGTGACTCTTTTAAACAATCCCGTAGCCCTGCCATTCAAGATTCTTATCTTGAGGAAAAATAAATTAAAAGTTGCACGATAATTGGAAAGTTGTGGAAAAAATGTAAGTGGTTTTTATAAGGTTTTTCTAATGAACTCGGAAACTTGAACAAGCTGACATCCATCGGGACATCGTAATATACAACATTATTTTTAGTATACTTTATAGTATATAAATATACCTAGTTTGTTCAGAAAAAGTCACAAGTTAGACACTACCAACACTAAGTACAACACAGGTCGCGGCAGGTCATAGCTGGCATTAAGAGCCAGCGCACAGCTGGGTGCGGGAACAAAACAACCATTCAGTCGCTCGGATAGCCTGGTGTTCATATACATATTTGTGCGGATAAACCGGTAACATAAAAAGCTTATAAGTTTGTGATTTTTCATGATACAGATGTGAAATTTTGTACATACGAGCAGATTCTTTACATAAAAATATTAGACACTTGTTTCGTGTTTTGCATATATATAACGGAGGTTCGTTATCTGAGGGTCGCGACATCGGAAATAACACTCGCAAAACCTTCGTTGACACTTCTAATTACTTGCCAACACACACTGAATACTTAATAATCAAGGATGCCTGGGATATGGCTCGATTAAGAACTTAGGAACGCGGGAAGTTTAGCGTGGAGCAACGAAAGTCTACCCAGACTGCCGGCCCAAAGTGCCTCAATCAACCGTCACCGCACACGTCGGCCTCCCCCGTTACCGGTTAGTCAACCTACCTGTCAACGTCAGTACCTGTCAATATCGAATATCTGATTATAATTCCGGATCGACATTTGGTTCGTTTATTCGCTCGGTGTCGCCATTACTCCACGCTAACCATCCCCAAGTTAATACTTGACGTTCCCAAACGTTAGCTGTCAAATCTAACTATATAGTTCCTCCAGTGAGATATAGATGGCGCTGATCTAGACCGACTGATATGCGTCAACGCTTCGACATATATATATTATATATAAGCAGTGATGCAATCTCTAATGGTGAGGCACACTAGTTTATGAGCCTGTTCACTCTTGCCTTGAAGACACTCAAATTATAATCGGACGGGAAGACTGCAGCAGGCAGATTGTTCCAGACCTTCGACGTACCCAGTATAAACGACGAGCCGACGCGCTTAGTCCAAACCGTAGAGGTTTTAACAACGTATGGGTGGATACTCGTCGCACATCGGGTTGTCCGATGGTAGAATTGAGATGGCGGAATCAAGTCATGCAATTCCTGCGCAAACTCTCTGAAATGCATCCCATAAAACACCGAAAGGCTGGCTACTAAAACTGATGTTGTACGTATAGTATTAAATAGGTACCAAACACCTTGGAGTAACTCCTACATCTACTTGATGCCAACATAAGAACCGAAGGACCAATAACAGAGAAAAACAATGGTTCTTGAAACAAGGATAATGTGGATCATTGTCTGGGACCTATTTCAGTTACATCCTTGGTAAAACGAAAATAGCGGTTATCGAAATGTTCCATTTGTTTTGAACAACTATTAAGTAGAACCACCAAATAGACAGGTACAGAAGTCAACCTCATGTAATTACATCACTTTTCATACCTACGCTCAGCAATCGCGCTAGATTCGGCGCCGCTTTCTCCAAACGCGCTCGGGAACGGCGATAAATACCTTATATAAATTATTGTAAAAATATTACATGGCCACAAATTCATGTACTTATCTACCTATCTAACTGTTCTGCGTTACGTAAAAACAAATTGATAAAGTACAAGCAAATGCCTACCTAATTACGTCTTAAAACTGGTAGCTTAAAAAACGATGTTCAATAATTAATGTTGAATTCAAAAAACCATCAACTAATCAGTTATAACTTTTTTTGCTCCATTATTTCACAATAAAGTTTAGACGCGTGTCTCAAGCGGCTACACTCGCTCTCGCACTGGGCCGAGGCGCTCCGAGATATCATGTCCGTGAGCGGTGTCTATGTGTGCTTTGCTCGAGCGCGCTTTGTATGTAGATTGACTTCTATACCTATCTATTTTGTGGTAGAACACTTGACGTTAAGTTGGAACTACACTCTTGAGGGTGATATACGAGAGACGCCGCTCGCCACACGGTGTTTTAGTATGACTAAACCCTCTGTGACGTTCTATTGCATAATATTATCGGGGCGGAAATGTAATGAAAGGCTTCTGTGGTTTAAATATTATGTATGTTTATATTGTAAGAAACACTATACGAGTATTACATTACTATATTAAATTATATCCGCCTAGTGGCTTGACTTTTTTGACATATAAAAACAATCTCCGTTTTCTTCCTCTCAAATGTAAAGCATGGATAATATGATTATATGTCTAAGACATAAAGCATTAACCTTAACAATTTTTAAAGAAAATATTATTTTCATAGCAAGCTCTTATAGCGCGGTATAAACCATCTTCCAGCTCCATCATTAGACCCTGGTTACTATCTAGCACCTTAATACTCATCAAGATGGATCAAACGAGCCCAAACTCGATGGGGCTGTATCGTTTAACTTCCAAGTTCCTATCTTCCGGTTCCATCCATAATACTGTAATAACTGATTAGCTCCATGTCATAATATAAATCTGGTGACTGTCCGGACCGAGCCCAAGTCGTCGACGGCGCGCACTGTTTCCGTGCGCCTCAAGGAGTTGTCAGCAACTGTAGAGGTTCAGCAGGGTCGAAGCATACTGGGGCCAAAGGTCTAGTTCCGAAAGGGAGGCTCAGCCCCGGTATGAAAGGCAACGAAGGAACGGGGTGGGTTTTTTGGTCAATAAGAGTCTGACACTACCTCTTGCACCGCCCAAGGGCGGGGGATGGCATTTGGACGATTTTTACCAAACGAAAAAAAAAAACAACCCGCCCTAACAAAAATACAGTAGGTACCTACTTGGATTAAAAACTATTTACACGGTGAAGGAAAAGGTGTAAAAATTTCAATGAAAAATAAAACTAAAACAAAACATAGAGCATTGGCTTTCTAACTAATATGACTCCCACAAACTCAACTCAAGACAATAGATGTTAAAATAGAAACCATTTGTAAGCAGAAAGTTTAAATGAGTTTTTTGTTACAAAATAAACTAAATATTCTAACAGAAAAATCCAATTACATTCCAATAATGTACCCTGCCTTTACTATAATTGCCAATTAATGACGGTGAACTCGCATTTCTATCCATCAACAAAATAAACTGAAAGCCATGACCAATCAGAAAAAGAAAACCTTTTAAAATTGGAATTCATCCGAAACTTATAACAACATGCGACTTGCAAGTCATATTTTTCCAAACTGCGAAGATCGGAACGCAGCGAAGCGAACCAACGAGTGTTCACAGATTTAGACATTTTTTGTAGTTAGTTTGTTCAAAATCAGTAACTGAATGGATTCTTCTTCTAATGAGTTCTTCATCATCATCATATCAGCCGAAAGACGTTCACTGTTGGACTTAAGCCTCCCCCAAGCGTCGCCACAACGAACGTTCCTGCGCGTCTCGCATCCATCGGTTTCCCGCAACCTTCACTAGGTCATCGGTCCACCTTGTAGAGGCCTTCCAACGCTGCGTCTCCCAGTACGCGTTCGCCACTCCAGAACCTTTCGTCCCCATCGGCCATCTGTTCTGCGTGCAATGTGCCCTGCCCATTGCCACTTAAGTTATACAATAGTTCTTACACCATGTTATATTTTTTTTCAAAAATATTTAAAAAGGTCACAAGTTGGACACCACCGGCAGGAAGTACAACAGGTCACGGCAGGTTATAGTGGGCATTAGCCGCCAGCAAACTGCTGGGTAAAAGTGCAAAACAACCCCTCAGTTGCCTGGATGGCCCGGTGACTATGTATTTTTGCTGACATAACAAGCTTATAACTTTGTGATTTTTCATGATACAGTTATGAAATTTTGTACATTGATTCTATACAGAAAAATACTAGATACGTGTTTCGTATACTAAAACTACGTTACACACACTATCTCCCGCTCCGCCCAAGGGCGGGGGATGTCATTTGGATGATTTTTACCCACCGAAAACAAAACCCTACTCTACCCTACTCTACCATACTCTACCCTACACTACCCTACATTACTCTACCATACTCTACCCTACACTACCCTACTCTACTCTACACTACCCTAATTTTCAATTTTTTTTTCATAAGAACCCTCCCACAATAACAAACACAACAAAAAAAGAAGCAACACATTTAGCGATTCATTTTAATATTATAGATGTATACTTCAGTGGGGTAGCTGTTTAGCCTAAGGAACCAATGTATATATTTTTTTAATAGTTTTTTATATTGAAAGATAGTAACAGTGCTTCTGTCATCATGTAAGACCGAGCTCGAAAATGGGATTACTCTGACTCGGGTGGGACAAATCTTGATTAAAAATGAGCTCGCTTATTATGGCATGTTAACTATAACAGGTGGAGTATTCATTGTGATTTTATGCAGAGAATGCTTGAACGAGCCACAAAAGTGAAACAACCTATCATTTATAATCAGTATTCAATCTTTTCAATTAAAAAATGTAAGAAAGTTTTTGTTTTATTGATGTTATGAGTTTACATGTGGATGGCTGGAGGGGGAGAGGGAGGCCAAAGAAAAGATGGATGGATTGCGTGAGAAGCGATATGAAAGAAAAGGGAGTTAGTGATAGCGTGACGAGTGACAGGACAGAAAGGAAGAAAAAAACATGTTGCGCCGACCCCAAATAAAACGGGACAAGAGCAGAAAGATGATAATGATGATTGATAAACTCGCGTTAGAACACTATCTCACCTGATGGTAAGCGATGATGTGGACGATGATGGAGCACGCTTACCTCGAAGTAACCTATTCATAGACCCCAAGGTTGTAGCTATCAGGAAACACAGACTCCAGCAGGGAATTCTACTCCTTAGCTGTACGCATAACGAATGTGTTCCCAAAATGCTTTATACTCATGGGTGGGAATTGAAATGTCGATATGGATAACATGTTACGAATTTTTGCACACGTTAGAGTCCCTGCAATCCGAGGGCCCCGTATCACTGATACAGCAATAGCTGTGCTCATAACAGTCTCGCATGGGACAAATAACACAAGCTGTCTACCTAAAAAAACTGGTGCGAGTAGGATTCGCGCACACAGGTTTCCGTACTAACTTATGTAATAGTGCAATTCCCAAATGCAGTTTTGAAGACTTTTCCGAATGTCAAAAAATGTTTTTTTTTTTGTGACGCAACAAGAAATTTACTAATTTCACTCATTATATTTGTGTTATAAGACCTTGCTATATGCAAAATTTCAGGATTCTGAGTCAACGGGAAATACCCTATGAATTTTGATTCCCTCGAGAGTCGAAGTCGAAATGCACGTTTTTTTGCAGCTAAAACGGCCGTATCTTTTTTATTCGTTAACTTAGAAGTTTCATTTTTTCACACCTTCAAGGAACTGCCACCTCCACGCGTTCCCGAGATAAAGGATCTTGACAGACAGACGGACAATAAAGTGATCCTATAAGGGATCCGTTTCTTTCCTTTTGAGGTACAGAACCCTTAAAATAACCTCTACCTACACTTCAGACTTCCATATAGGATGTAGGACATGTAGGTGTCATTTCTAAAGCCCATTCAATCATTTTAATGTTTTCGCAGTCTAGCGTCAGACATTTATTGCCGTCAGAACGTTTGGCACGTGGTGCGGTCCTACATGACATCCATCAACGCTATCTCGCTCGCTTCTACGGAGATAAACATATTGACAAATGTAGCTAACCTAGTAGGCCTTGATTTGTAGTCACTTGTAAGCTAAATAAAAGGCTGTTATAAAAAGATTTAGTAATCAAAATAATTACGGCGGTAAGTCCCCTCTTTGAGGAGTGGCTGGAAAGACCTCATGGCGTCCTCACCTTCCGCATGACGCAGGTTGACATTGAGCATGGTCAGTTCGGGAGGTTACTGCACCGGAAGAATCGCCCGGGTATCACCACGGTGTGACCGCCCAGAGGGCACAGTGGAGCATACGGTAGAGGTGTGCCCTATTTGGGTTGAGCACCGTCGTGTCATCGTGGAGACGATAGATGGCAACGATCTCTCGCTTAGGGCACTCGCGGACGACCGGAAGCGATTGCCTCCTTTTGCGAAGCAGTAATGCTAGCAAAGGAGGCAGACGCACCGCACGTGCGAGTGACCAGTAGCCCGATTCACGTAACGAAAACCGTAACGATATCGTATAGTAGTATAGTATAGTCGTTTAGACCATTTCCGTATTCACATCCATCAATCGAGTTTGAACGACACCGATTTTCAAACGACTTTCGTTTGAAATTCGTCGATTTAAAAAAAATCTGTATTACAATATCCTGGTAGAATACTTATTAATGTAACTGGAAATAAGTCGATAGATCGTGAATACCGCTTTTGGATAGGACTTCGATCGAACTACTATAAAACTTCAACGATATTTGACTTGTTTGATTTTACGTGAATCAGGCTACCTGTCCTCACGCCCCAGCCGCCGGGATCCCGATTTCCGGCCACTGTAGGTGCGGGCTTACGGACGGCGAGCAATGGGTAGCTCACCGTCCGACCGTCCGGTAACCGTCCAAACCGAGTCCAAGTCGTTGATGGCGCGTAGTATTCCACGCCCGTCTCAAGGAGATGTTAGCAAACCGTAGAGGTTTGTACTTGTACTGTATCATCTCTGTGTATTTATGTATGGTGTTTTAGTTTACAATCAAGTCAGCCTTCTCGGTGAGTTTCGTTGAGGTAATCAATACTACAACAAAATTTTCGGATCCATTTCACCGAGAACATACCAGTTTCAATGATTCCAATTATAGTCCAGTTGTCTAAACACTTGAATTACAAAACTAAACTAATTTTACATTTTAATTTTTTCGGGTGGGAAATTATCCACCTGAAGATAATTCCCACCTTTTTTTATGGTGGGAAAAAATCATCCAATGACAACCCCCGCTCTTGGGCGGAGCGGGAGATAGTGTCAGACTCTTACTGACTAAAAGACCCACCCCGTTCCTTCTAGCCTTCATACCGGGGCTCGAGCTCCCTTTCGGATAACCCTGACCCCAGTAGGCTTCGACCCGGCTGGGTTCCTGCTGTTGGTGACAACACCTTGAGGCGCGCGGGAACAGTGCGCGCCTTCGACGACTTGGGCTTGGTCCGGACAGTTACCGGACGGCCGGACAGCGAGCTACCCATTGCTCACTGTCCGCAAGCCCGCGCCTACATAATTCCCACCTGAAAAAAGGAAAATGTAAAATTAGTTCTTATCCAAAATATCTTGAGAAAGATGTGTAATAACATCATAATCACGTAAGAACGGTTGTATGAAAAAGTATCTCGAAAAAGACGCTCCTAAGACATCTTGTCGGGGTAAAAATGTTACCCAGTCAGTAAGGCAAATATCGTGGTAGACTAGAGTGCGCCTGAGGTACTTACATATTGCAATAGTGCATACAGAAACTCTTTTGATACAAAATTCTAACTTTCAAAGGACGTCGAAGACTCCGTAATCTTCTTAAAGTCTGAAATATGCTAGTTTCTCATGAAACACGTTTTCCAACGTTTAAGATAGAATTGCAATGGTGCGTAGATACTGGCAGATTGTTGGCTCAGTGCCTACGAACACCATTAATTCACCCTTCCTCCCCCCCTACCCCCTATGTTAGCTTTTAACTTCGCCAGGGAAATTAGGCAGTTGTCTTACAAACAAATATTTGCGAGGAAATTAGATTTAAATGGGTCAAGATGCTTGATATTTATCTGAAGTACACTTTAAGTATTTTAACATCGTTATTACAATAACTTACTTAGATCATAGACACTAAACATTGCTTCTTAATGCTTCTACTTCCGAAGCCTCTTAATCAATGGTATTATTTGGAGAAGTATTTTATATAATACTTGCTTTTGCAGCGGCTTCGACCGCGTGGTATTCGACAATTATTTTAAGGGATCATACGGGTGCTCGCCCCTGCCACAATTCTATTACATTTATCGGTTCAGGCTGGGCGCGCGTCGTAAGTGTAATTAAAAAAAAAGACGTGTGGCACTCGGGGACTGCCGCGGTAAAGCTATTGCATAGCATTTTTTATCAACTTATGTAATTATAATTATTTATTTATTTTATTTATGCAGTATTTTTTTTCCTTCGTTTTTTTTTCTTTGATATTAATTGAAGTTACACTTTTTGAGCGTGGTGACCGATAAGAAAACAAATGAGTGGGGGGAGTTAGGTTATTTTCGTTACGGAATTTCTGGATTCGGTCTCCACGCTCAAGGCCCGCGATAGAAGCTGTGCAATAGCTTAATACGTTGTTTGATACACGTGCAAAGTCACTGCAGCCCTCGGCTCGCCTACGGCTCTTGCTAATTCCGCTTTGGTCGGGTCGCAATGGCAAACTTTCTGCACTTGTATCAAAATATACTATTGAACTATGCTTACCCCTTTTAATGAAAGCGTGTAAAGGATATCGTTCAAACAAATAGACCATTCTAGACCCTCCATTTTGTACTATTCAATTTCGGCAAGTATATTATTATTATGGTACTTCGGATATGAAGGAGGGTGTGTTTCAATTCGAACGAAAGAGGTTGAGGTGAATTTAAATGATCAGTTTACGTGAAATTGGTCGATACTAACTGAAAATGATAGATTTGTCTGCGCTATTTTCAATTTCATTTGTTTTACTGAACATATTCTTTATATAATTTTTTTATTGCCCTTGTGTCCATTTACACTGCATTAACCTAACTTAACCCAACCCATTGTCAATCATACGAGTATTCAGGCAACCGCTTCAAAGTTTGTTACTCAAAGTCTTGAGTATCAACGGCAAGTTGTTAGCCTGTTAGTTTTCTACCGGTTGCATTTTGGGCAGTGTCTTGAGGTTGCGTAACTTAGGCATCGTTCACACCAAACGTATTATCTGCCGCTTACTGTGAGTATGCTCACTGACAGCCCCAGTGTGAACGTGGACTCAGTCTGCTGTAAGCGTTCTCACCAAACCGACAATACTCTATAGTGTAGAATGCGTGAATTCATGCGACTTGTCTGAACCATAGACTAGGCTTGTTACGCGTGCATCAGGCAACGGCGTTTTCGCCGCCGCCGCCGCCACCGGGATTCTGATCCCGATTTCCGGCCACCGTAGGCGCGGGCTTGCGGACAGTGAGCAATGGGTAGCTCGCTGTCCGGCCGTCCGATAACTGTCCGGACCAATCCCAAGTCGTCGACGGCGCGCACTGTTCCCGTGCGCCTCAAGGAGTTGACCCAGCAACAGCAGGGCAGCCGGGTCGAAGCCAGGGGCCAGGGTTATCCGAAAGGGCGCTCGAGCCCCGTTATGAAGGCTAGAAGGAACGGGGTGGGTGTTTTAGTCAGTAAGAGTCTGACACTATCTGCCGCTCCGCCCAAGAGCGGGGAATGTCATTGGATGATTTTTTCCCACCATAAAAAAAAAGAAATGGCTTGTTACGCGTAGTACAATAATCAGCGACAACCACAGCGACAACGCACTACGTAATAGCGTTTAAAGTGTCTAAAAAGTCAAACAACTTGGGAATTTTGTATAATATTTAATTTATAAAAATACTTTTTATTAGGTTCTTCTATTAGTAAACAATGATCAAGATCTCTTAATCAACCCTAATTATTGAACCAGCGTTGACTACATCAGATTTCATTTTGCCCTAATAATTATCCAAGTTATTTGACTTTTTAGACGCTATTTAATTAATATATATAATTAATATAAGTATATGGAAAAGCGGTAGACTACGTACCGCGAGCTCACAGTCAGAACAATAAAATTCAGTTTCTGCTTGAACCACAATTCCTAAATGGCCTCTGGGTCTGGGTGTTTGTGCATCTGAGATTTATGTTCCTAAACGCATCTAGTTGCAGGAGGAAGCCCAATGCGGAACCGTGTTTTATTAAAATTATTTCAAGTGTCTATCTACCTATCTGTCTTATGTCCGTTAAATTCATCATCATCATCATCATTTTAGCCGATATACGTCCACTGTTGGACATAGGCCTGCCCCAAGTGTCGCCACAATCCGTTAAATTACCTGTAAGTTGAAATACTTAAAGCCTAATTTCTCTTGATCGCATTAATAACACTAACATAAAGACAAAATTTTCTATGTATGTTTGTTACACCTTCATGTTCAAATCTCCAAATAGATATAGATGAAATTTAGCACACGGGTAGACCATATCCTTGAATAGCATATAGTGTTCTTTGCAACTCAGGAGCATGTTTACTGTGTGATAAGTTACTAGAAAGAAATAAGAAGCTATTTGGCTATATACCCTACTACATGCATATTTTATACTACGCGTTCCAAATGAGAATAGGACCGATTCCAATGTTTTGACATCTCGTCGTACTGTCAAATCGAAGATATTTTGGCAAAATTGAAAAACTTAGAGATGAGTAAAATTGAAGAACTGGATTTTGATTAAATTTTTTTTTGTTCATAGTTCATAAATAAATTAAATTTTTCGTAAATTAATTAATGTTTAAAAATTTCTTTCCTCGATTTGACAGTAAATCGTGACGTTACAACATGGCGGGCGATCCTATTCTCATTTGGAACGCATTGTACTATAATCTTACTCATCCTTCCAGTAAAAGGCACGACAGAAAACAAAAATATTCACCGTGTATGACATTCAAAATAATTCATATATATCACGTAAGTCGTGTTTCCGCTGACAAATGCAAACATACACGGAAACAAATAACAAACGGCGATATTCGCGCCATATATCCACGTCCCGACAAAACGGGTACCAGGTGCTTCGTTGAAAATTTCATAATAGTTTAATTTTCGCGTTCGTCCGTCCGAAAAAGCAGATTTCAACTGCGTGTTAAACGTACGTTACGTACGTTTTAAGTTATGACTCGATTTTGTACCTATTCTTTTAATGGCCGCCATTTTAGATTAGCGGGAAAACGTTCAGCTGTCATATTTTGAAATGTTTCGTTTTTCGTTGCATGTTATTGAAATTGGAATGGATTTTTTGTGCTGTTCAAAAAATAATCGTTTTTTTTTTGTTTTGTTTCATGTAGCGCTTTTCATAAAAATCTGTGCAACTTCCCTACTTATAACTTGCCTACTGTACATAGACGCATAGCTTCATAGACGCGTATTTGACATTATACGCTTGGTTCGTTTTTAATTGCATATTATTGAAATTGGAATGGATTTTTTGTGCTGTTTAAAAAATAATCGTTTTTTTTTTTGTTTTGTTTCATGTAGCGCTTTTCATAAAAATCTGTGCAACTTCCCTACCTATAACTTGCCTACTGTACATTGACGCATAGCTTCATTGACGAGTATTTGTCATTATGCGCTTGGTGCACTAGCTTTTGACGTTTTATAAGTGTGTCCCTATGTAGGCATATGTGAAGTGAAACATTTCGAATTTGATTGAATGAATTGTGGTGTACGCCTGCGTGAAGCTTTTAAACAACATGAATTTTAGTTTAAGCGAAACCCGAAACACTTGTCTAGTATTTCTATCTAAAGGATCTATGTGTGAAATTTTATAACTGTATCATGAAAAATCACAAAGTTATAAGCTTTTTATGTTATCGGGTCGTCCATACAAATACATGGTCACCGGGCTATCCGGGCGATTGAGGGGTTATTTTGATCCCGCACCCAGTTGTGTGCTGATGCCTAATGTCAGCTGTGACCTGCCGTAACTTGTTTACTTAGTGTCGATGGTGTCCAACTTTGTCTGGAGTCCAACCGTTTTTAAATATTTTTGGGAAAAAAATCAAACATAGTGTAAAAATTATTGGAAATGTTTCAGTTACTGATTATGAATAAACTAGGTTTAGCATATACATACTAAAAATAATGTTGTATACAAAACTATAAAACTATCGAATGACGAATGAATGACGAATACGCGTTTACGAAGCTACGCGACCGTATACAGTAGGCATAAGTAATCGTAGGTCACACAATATTCTTCACATTTAGCCTTATTAATTATAATATCATTCACTAACACACTTCATCAACTATCATTAATGAAAGATTAAGTCAGTTAGGTCCAGTTAATTACTTGATATATTGTTGAATACAAAACTATAAAACTGTCGAATGACGAATGAATGACGAATACGCGTTTACGAAGCTACGCGATCGTATACAGTAGGCATAAGTAATCGTAGGTCACACAATATTCTTCACATTTAGCCTTATTCACACTTCATCAACTATCATTAATGAAAGATTGAGTCAGTTAGGTCCAGTTAATTACTTGATATTTTTTTTTTATTTTTTTTATTTTTTATCATTGATAGGCTCGCGTTTGACCACTATCTCACCTGATGATAAGTGATGATGTGGCCGACGATGGAGCACGCTTGCCTAGAAGTAACCTATTCACTCTCGACTTAAAGACCCCTAGGTTGTAGCTATCAGGAAACACAGACTCCGGCAGGGAATTCCACTCTTTAGCTGTACGCATAATGAATGTGTTTCCAAAACGCTTTGTACGAATGGGTGGGATATCCACCATGTACCGATGGCGCAACGCCGTACGTCTAGTGGTCCGATGATGGAACGGACTTGGCGGAATTAAATTGTGCAATTCCAACGCACACTCACCGAAGTGTAATCGATAGAAAACCGCCAGGCCAGCAACTCGGCGTCGATGCTCAAGGCTTTGGAGCTTTGACTCAACAAGCGCATCATCACCGATGATCCTCTTGGCTCGCCTCTCAATCGACTCCAGAGCATCAAGCTGATACTTGGCAGACCCATCCCAAAGATGAGAGCAGTACTCCATACACGATCGAACTTGCGCTTGGTATAGGTTGAGCAGCTGTTCCGGAGTGAAGTACCGCCTCACCTTAGCTAAGATCCCCAGTTTTTTGGCAGCCTGTTGTGCAATTAGTAGGTAAGTACTAAATAGGTAGTATCTACTATTGAAATCTATGAAAAAACCTTACTCATACAAACAAAGTAAATACCTAATGTAGGCCCAAGTAAACATTAATTATATGATCAAGCGACAGCTCAAAAGAACTATTTATGTACGGTTAGCTAGAAAAGTATTTGAAGGCATCAACATTAAAATTTAGTACATATTTCGAAGATATTTTAGTGCGATATGATCAAGTTTGTTGGCACCATATTTATCGACTAGCTGACCCGGCGAAATTCGTATCGCCTAACAGTCATATATAGTAGACCGATTAAGATGAAACAAAACCTAAGTAATATATCAAGTTACACACAATTTTAATCTATAAAAGTTATATGTATCGATTTCGTACATTTTACGTGATACGCGCACAACTAAAAACTTCTACAGATTTATTATACATGTATAGATTTTAATGTCAACCATGTATTTTTATAACATTTTTTTTTAATTTTGAGCTTGGACAGCGGGATTGTTTGTAAGAGTTGGAAAAATCATCTAATGACAACTCCCGCTCTTGGGCGGAGCCGGAGATAGTGTCTGAATCTTACTGACTAAAAGCCCACCCCGTTCCTTCTAGCCTTCATATCGGGGCTCGAGTTCCCTTTCGGATAACGCTGGCCCCAGTAGGCTTCGACCCGGCTGGGCCAGCCAACTCATAAGGCAACTGAAGGAACAGCAAAAGTATAGGTTTTAGTCAGTAAAAGTCTGACACAGACTGGAGAGAGAGGGCATCCCACGCAGAACGGAAGAAGTTATTCAATGATATCACAAACCAAAAAAATATATTGGACTGAGGGCTGTATTGAACCAACCCTTGTAGACAAACCTTCATTACGACATACAGTACGGCCGACGAATCTTGGCGAGCCTGAACATAGGCTCTGCGCATGTACACTCGTAAAAGAAACTGTTATTGACATTATTTTTATGGACTAAAACACGAATAAAAATTTACTAATACAGGGATCAAGTACAAATAAAACAAATATTGAAACATTTTGAGAAAGAAAGCTACAAAAATAACTTCTTCTTCCTGCCCTTATCCCATATTACTTGGGGTCGGTGCAACACGTTTTCTTCTTCCATTCTGTCCTATCACCCGTTAAACTATCACTAACTTCCTTTTCTTTCATATCACTTCTCACACAATTCATCCATCTTTTTTTCGCCCTTCCTCTCCCTCTCCATCCTTCTACATGTATACTCAAAAGCTACAAAAATAACATGACTTAAAAAAAAACTCGCCAAGATCCGTCGGCCTTATGTACATAAACTAAAGTTTACATAGCGTTTACAAGTAAAAAACCGAACTATGTTCCCAATTCTACGAACGAGGTATCATTGTACTTACTATATAAATACTATACTTGATAAATGAGAATACTTCACAACTCAAGTACTCAGAAGTGATAGCTTTGACCTAGAATCTAGGTTACCAACAGGCTGCAGGTAAAAAATACGCTAGACTTTATAACAAGTGGAAAATGATACGGTTCTTGAAAGGGATGAAAACTATTCATTTCACGTTTTCTGACTGTAGGTTTCCTAATTTTTAATAATCATTATTTTGTAAGTAATTTTATGTGTAAGCAATGTTAATAAATCATCATCATCATCATTTCAGCCGACAGACGTCCACTGCTGGACATAGGCCTCCCCCAAGCGTCGCCACAACGAACGATCATGTGCGTCCCGCATCCATCGGATTCCCGCTACCTTCACCAGGTCGTCAGTCCACCTTGTAGGAGGCCTTCCAACGCTGCGTTTTCCGGTCCGTGGTCGCCACTCCAGAACCTTTCGGCCCCAACGGCCATCTGTTCTGCGAGCAATGTGCCCTGCCCATTGCCACTTAAGTTTGGCGATTCTTTGTGCTATGTATAAATCAATGTAATATATATAATTTTAAACTGTCGTGACCAAGATTATTATTAACTAGCTTTTGCCCGCAGCTTCGCCGCGTACATAAAATATAGCCTATGTCACTCAGGAATAAAGCAGCTTTCTATCGGAAAAAAAATTTTTAGCAATCGTACCAGTACTTCCAGAGATAGCTTCCTAACACCAGCTTCCTACAAACAGAAAAAAAAAAAAACAAAAAAAAACAAACCACATAAAGAAAAAAGACGTGTGGCACTCGGGGATTGCCGCGGTAAAGCTATTGCATAGCATTTTTTATCAACTTATGCAATAGGCCTCGCCAACAGCTGCTTAACTCCACCCATCCAAAACCAGACCTCGCCAACAGCTGCTTAACCCCACCCATCCAAAACCAGACCTCGCCAACAGCTGCCTAACCCCACCCATCCAAAACCAGACCTCGCCAACAGCTGCTTAAACCCACCCATCCAAAACTAGACCTCGCCAGCAGCTGCTTAACCCCACCCATCCAAAACCAGACCTCGCTAACAGCTGCTTAACCCCACCCATCCAAAATGAGACCTTGCCAACAGCTGCTTATCCCCACCCATCCAATACCAGACCTCGCCAACAGCTGCTTAACCTCTTCCATCCAAAACCAGACCTCGCCAACAGCTGCTTAACCTCTTCCATCAAAAACCAGACCTCGCTAACAGCTGCTTAACCCCACCCATCCGAAACGCCGACAGCTGCTTTCACTCATTTGTTTTCTTATCGGTCACCACGCTCAAAAAACAAATGAGTGGGGGGTGTTAGGTTATTTTCGTTACGGAATTTCTGGATTCGATCTCCACGCTCAAGGCCCGCGATAGAAGCTATGCAATAGCTTAAAACAAAAAACGAATATTTCGACACTTTCAAAGTAATCAAAATTCATAGAGTACCTCCCGTTGACCTAGAATCCTGAACTTTGGCATAAAGCAGCATAAAGCAAGTCTTATAACACAGGTATAGAAATAAATCTGAAAACAGCAAATTTGTTGTCATAGTCCGGAAACCGTTGCAAATAAAAGTCATAGTTAGCTGGCTGATATTGTCATGGATGGTTGATCTTATATGACCAATGAGTGAACCAAGCGTCAGGTGCTTCATGTGTCGCTGCTGCGCGGAATGTCCGGAGGACACGATGGAGCAGTGTAGTGACTTAGTGAAGGTGTGCCCCGCTTGGGCAGAGCATCATCGTGCCCTCGTGGGGGCGATCGGCGACGGCGATCTCTCGCGCCACGCCTTGGCACAGGCTGGGCACGTCACAATCACGGCGGTAAGTCCCCTCTTTGAGGCGTGGCTGGAATAAAGACCTCACGGCGTCCTTACCTTCCACATGACACAGGTCCTCACCGGACATGGCACGTTCGGGAGGTACATGTTCCGGATTCGAGCGGAGGAAACGCCCGGGTATCACCATTGTGCGGAACGCCCGGAGGACACAGTGGAGCACACAGTCGAGGTGTGCCCTGCCTGGGCGGAACATCGCCGTGCCCTCGTGGGGGCGATCGGCGGCGGAAACCTCTCGCGCCGGGTCTTGGTTGAGGCCATGGTCCGGAATCATGGCGGTAAGTCCCCTCTTTGAGACGTGGCTGGAAAGACCTCACGGCGTCCTTACCTTCCGTATGACGCAGGTCCTCACCGGACATGGTTCGTTCGGGAGGTTCCTGCACCGGATTCGTGCGGAAATGACGCCCGGGTGTCGCCACTGTGCGGAATGCCCGGAGGACACGGTGGAGCACACAGTCGAGGTGTGCCCTGCTTGGGCGGAGCATCGCCGTGCCCTCATGGGGGCGATCGGCGGTAAAGACCTCTCGCACCATGGCCCGGAGTGAGGAGGAGTGGCAGGCGGTCGCCAACTTCTGCGAAACAGTAATGCTCGCAAAGGAGGAGGCCGAACGCATCAGGCAACAACGTTCTCGCCGCCGCCGCCGCCGCCGGGATTCTGATCCCGATTTCCGGCCACCGTAGGCGCGGGCTTGCGGACAGTAAGCAATGGGTAGCTCACTGTCCGGCCGTCCGGTAACTGTCCGGACCAAGCCAAAGTCGTCGACGGCGCGCACTGTTCTCGCGCGCCTCAAGGAGTTGTCAGCAAAAGCAGGGACCCAGCCGGGTCGAAGCCTACTGGGGCCAGGGTTATCCGAAAGGGAGCTCGAGCCCCGTTATGAAGACTAGAAGGAACGAGGTGGGTCTTTTAGTCAGTAAGAGTCTGACACTATCTCCCGCTCCGCCCAAGAGCGGGGGTTGTCATTGGATGGTTTTTTCTCACCATAAAAAAAACCGTCAGCTGAGTAGCGGTGGGTGCGGGTGTGGGTGGTTCCGGAAGTGATAAAAAATAAATAAAAATTAAGTCATAGTACGCCGGCTGAAACTTTTTTCATAGATATTTTACATCATCCGACTCGCACTTGCCCAGGTTTGTTTTAATGTGAATCAACAAATCACTAGAATGTAAGTCAATGGATCAAAGATCGGAAAATAATACCGCAGAGATCCGTATGTGGTAGTCATCTCATCTTGACATATCTATACATCTTTACATCTATACATAGAATTAAAATTGGAGTGTCTGTTTGTAGTATTGAAATAACTGCTTTTTAAATATATATATAAATATATATATACGGTACATACACCAAAATAACATTTTTTACAATTTTTGTATGTCTGTCTGTCTGTCTGTTTGTCCGGGCTAATCTCTGAAATGGCTGGACCGATTTTGACGGGACTTTTTTTGGCAGGTAGCTGATGTAATAAGGAGTAACATAGGCTACTTTTATTTTAGAAAAAATAAATTCAAAATCCTGTAGTCCACGCGAACGAAGTCGCGGACACAGCTTGTAAGAAATATAATTCCTTTGCAAACATTAATATGACAGTCTTCGCATGAGCTATGTCTTTGGTATGAACCAAAGACATCAAATATGTAATCATTTTGACTTCAATTTATTCAGGATTATGATGCACACTCTTAAATGTAGGCTATGTCTATACTCTAAGTCCTTTTGAAGGTTTTCTCAATTCCAATTGATTCCAAGGGAGATAATTCAAATATCGGTAACATTAGAAAAACCGCTGCAACAATGTTAATTATGCTTAGGTAGGCTCCCTCACCAAACTGCAATACGACGCGATACGACGCGACACAACGCCACCAGCTTTGATTATATACTTTATATAATCAAAGGCCACCAGGGACTTCCCTGCGATGCGAAGCGATACGACCCCGTATCGTAAGTTTCTGTAACGCGAATTGCTGCGACAAAGCATCGGTTCAGATGACCATGAAATGTGCGACGCGAATTAATTCGCAAGTTTTTCTCGCGTCGTGCAAGCTCGAAGATTTTTACAATGCGATGGCGCATCGCAGTTTTTTGTGTTGGGCCCTGAGTCAGAGGCAATAACTTAGAATTTAAAGGTAAGTACGTAATTGCAGTGGTGGCCGCGTGGTAACGGCCTCGACATACGAGTTGCAGGTCGTGGGTTCGAAGCCAGCCAGGCTCATTACTTTGTATAATTTATCTCATGAATACTGCTCTCAAAACGGTGAAGGAAAGCATCGTGAGGAAACCAGCATACCTTAGAGTCAAAAAATTCGAAGACATGTGACATCCACTAATCGTCATTGGGCCCACATGGTTTACGGCCCATTCGCTCTCCTAGAGAGGAGGCCTGAGTCCCAACAGTGGGAACATTATAAGGCCGACTATACTATGTAAATTATAATGTAATAGTGGAAGAGCAGATCACCAAGGCTTGGGCCAGGTGTGGTTATAGTCCAGGTATATTCAAGTTGAGAAAATGCTAAGTAAATTGATAGGTATATCAGTATCCTTTACCCTGTGATAGGGTAAATCTAAGTGATGGGTTAAGTAAAAAGTATAAAAGGTGTAAGGGACAGCCCTCCACAAACTTTAAGGGTTTGCTCAGTAGACGAAACTGAACAAGCTTCCACAAAAATTTTTTTCAGGAAACGGAAAAAAAATCAGTCTCACCATACAAAATGACAAACTTGATTGGACAATTTGTATGGCGAGGCCGATTTTTTTTTTCCACAAAAATTTTTTTCAGGAAACGAAAAAAAAAATCAGTCTCACCATACAAAATGACAAACTTGATTGGACAATTTGTATAGCGAGGCCGATTTTTTTTTTCGTTTCCTGAAAAAAAATTTTGTGGAAGGTTGTTCAGTTTCGTCTACTGAGCAAGCCCTTAAAGTTTGTGGAGGGCTGTCCCTTACACCTTGTATATAAAATACTTTTATTTTCCTTATAGTTTTATAAGGAAAAATGTCTAAATAACTGAAGATCATTACGGTTTCCTGTAATTTTTTTATTGATACTTATCTCGTGGCTGTCGCCACGTGCAAAGTTTTGTTTTTTCCGGGAAGGAAAGACACCATTCCGTTTTCAAGACGGTAGCTTCCTCACGGCTGTATTTCCTCGAAATTAAGGGTGCTTTAGGTTTTTTGGGCACATTCGACCTGCGACATCGATGTGGATGAGTTTTTTGACGCCATATTTTAGTTAGTTGCAATTAGCGTAGGGTTTTATTCTTATTTTTTTTTTATTTACTCTAATTATAGTTACTTAAAGGGTGCTTTTAATACCATGCGGATTTCATCACGTATGCGGATATGCTCCGGGGCTGCTGCTCGATATCATGCCCCTCATCCCGAATGCGTATTCCATTTCCCCGCATTACAATAATGAGCATCACACATGCGGGATTCCGCATGTGTGATGAAATCGGCACGATATTAAAAACACCCAATTCAATTACAGATGAAGAAATAGTCTATTTGAGAAGTTTTTTATTCCCTTCACTCGTTCTTGCTTCCTAAGGTCATGCAACTTGACAAAACATCGAGATTTCTTCGAAATGTTCTTCTTCTTTTTTTTTGTTTGATTAAAGGGCCACATCGCCCAGTACAGAAAACACAAAAACGTACAATCTACCTTAAGGCTAACTCAAACAATTGTTTAGCTTAAATATCATTCGTTTTGGACTCGCGAGTCCAAAAATATTGATTCTTTTATTTTCATTCCGGACACACCCCATCAAGATGTGGATAACATCATCAACCACACCACAGTCATCACAATTTGGAGACAAAACTTTCTTCTTTAGATAGTTAAGTTTATTTGATGGAATATGTCCGGAACATTCTTCTTCTTAGTCGGGGACTTTCTTCAGAGTGGTCGTGGCTGTTGTTGACAGACCACGGAACTTATACACAGGGTTGTGGCTCACTGTCGCCGTTTGCCTCCAAGGCTGCGGTATGTCAGTATGTTAGATACTGACAAAAACACATGTCATGAATCTTCTTCATTAAATTATCTACATGATATTCAACATAACATGAATTGCGCACGCTCTTTAGAAGAGCAATGCGGCCATACAGACGGACATAAAAAGTTTAGGTATATTATATTTACAAACTAGCTTTTGCCCGCGCGGCTTCGCTCCCGCTCTTTCCTACCCCACCCTACTATGCCCTTACTCTACCTTACTCTACCTTACTCTACCCTACTCTACCCTATTATACCCTACTCTACCCTACTCTACCCTACTCTACTCTACCCTACTCTACCCTACTCTACCCTACTCTACCCTACTCTACACTACTCTACACTACTCTACCCTACTCTAACCTACTCTACCCTACTATACCCTACTCTACCCTACTCTACCCTACTCTACCATACCCTACCCTACTCTACCCTACTCTACTCTACCCTACTCTATCCTACTCTACCCTACTTCATTTGTTACAAAAAATGTAATAAATGAAAAACCGCTTGACTGAGTTTGTGCAAACTTCACATAAACCATCTACAAAATAGTCCAAACAAAGCCTAAACATTTGGTTTGGATAGGTGAGCCCGTTCTTGAGTTATAAAACTACAACGAAAAGTGGCATTGATTTTTATACAGCACTATTTTTTAATTAGTACACATACTTATAGGGCTTATTAAAAAAGCCCTTGTTATTTTATAAGTAAAATCTCAATAAATAATATTCATAAACAGCAAAGTTATTAGCGTTGGTTTATGTCCCAAAATGTCACTTAATTTATGGAAATATTGTGCAGGCGGAATGAATAAGTGACAATTATTAAGGAAAAACACTGCCCGCAGTATTTTCTACTAGCAATTGTTATGTTTGATTGATTCTATGATGAATTTACTTTTTCGTGGTCAATTTTAGGATTTCGGTTTTTTCTACTTTTGACTACAAAAATACGATCAGTGACGGGTACAGATAGAGCCCCATTTTTTTGTGTACTAATTAAAAAGTAGGGGTGTATATATAGATAACTAGTACACCCGGCAGACCTTATCCTGTGTTAAACGCGCGAAGAAAATAGTCGTCGCAGTTTTCTGAAATTATCCCGTTTTCCGTGCAACTTCCTTTTTATTTCTTTCTTATGATCCTTTAAATAAAATAAAACAGAATAAGCATTTGTCTAGCCGTTCACGCGTGATGATGATGTGACCAAGGGAAGTAGGGATTAATTTTTATATATAGGTTTATATAGTTACAGATAAATAAAGTCTAACAATCTTTAACACCTTTTATAGTGTTTTATATTTTAGAACACCAACCAAGCAAAAATAAAGTATTCCTTTTTTTTTATTGATATAAACTAGTGCTTGACTACGATCCCACTTGATGGTAAGCAGTGATGCAATCGTTGACGGTGAGGCGCACTAGTTTATTAAAAGCCTATTCACTCTAGCCTTGAAGGCACTTAAATTATAATTGGACGGGAAGTAACGTCATTCTCAGGTCGGCCATTTTGTGACGTCACCAATATGGCAACTGCAATGGCCGCTATCCAAACTTTCTTAACCCTTTGTGTGTCCGGAAGGTGGATCCACGCGAGACACAATAACTTTTTAATTGTGTCTCTAATTACGGCATACGAAAGGTTAAGCGTTCCCGCACACGGGCTTCAAAAAAAGCCGCCTTAAAAAACACTAGAAGCGGTCACAAAAAAGCTAGAAGCGGCCGCAAAAAACAGCTGAAGCGCGCGGCACCTCTTGTGTCCAGAGAAGCTTGAAGCCGCTTCACGCGTTTTTTTGTGGCAGCACCGCCGCACACGAGCCCCAAAAAAAGGCCGCCTCAAAAAGAAGCTTGTACGGCGTTTTTTTGTGGCCCGTGTGCGGGGACAGTTAGTCGTCAGTGTGACTTTTTACGGTGCTTTAAAGGCCCCTACTCTCGTGGGTACGGTAAAGACCCATATTATTGTGAGACATCAACAGGATCAACGCCATAATACCCTATAAAAAAGGGAAAAGGGACTGAAAAGACGTAGGAATAGGTAAGTACTTCACTTGTTTGTTTATGTGGCAAATTAATTTGATAAACACGTATTGGTAAGTAATACTAGAAAATTAATAATATATTTACTAATATTTTAAAGAGGTAAAGTTAGTTTTTTGTCTTGATGTTTTTTTGTTTATAAGAAATAAACACTGAAAGGCTTTTTACTCCCGTCTTCACCCATGTAGATACATAAAATATAGCCTATGTCACTCAGGAAAAAAACAGCTTTCTATCGGAGAAAAAATTTTAACAATCGGACCAATACTTTTTGACGTGACAACGTCTTATAAATTGGTTTGCCGGGTGACACTTAAAGAAACTGCGTTACGCTCCGCTCACGTTATGCGCTCACAATGAGAGCGAGTGAGAGGCACGCGTCCCTTCCACTCGGGCATGGTTAGCCCGCCTAAGAGCGAGAGAGACAGACATAAAAAGTCGTTGTCACGTAAAACTTTCGCCCGTATACCGACTTTACAGGCAACCAATTTTTTTTTAGTACAAGTATAGACTATAAAGGAAAGAGAGAAAGAAACAAAAGTATTTATTTTGGCGCATAAAACATTGTATGTCTCACGTTTGCGCCAAAAAAGGCGAAATTTGTATGTAAGTGTATATATTTGTGATAGAAATGACGATCCAGAGGTTATCGTCCTGACTTACGAGTTGTTGGTCTCAGGTTCGAACCCAACCAGGCATATTACTTTGTGGAATTTATATCATCACCACTGCTCTTAAAACGGAGAATGGAAGCATCGCGAGGAATCCGTCCTAGAACCAAAAATGCGAAGACATGTAACATCCACCAACCTGCACTGGGCTCGTATATTGCATTACAGCCCATTCCCTTGCCTAAAGAGTAGACCGGACTCCTAATCCCATTATAAGGCTAATTATGCGTTATGCTACGCTATATGTACATTTGTTACTCTTTCACTCTCATACAGCTGAATGGGCCATGTATCACTAAATTTAGAAGAAGGATAGATCAATCCTGGAATAACACATAAGATACTTCTTTATCCTAGGAATAACATACTACCATTAGTAACTTAGTACTTTCACGCGGGTAAAGCCACCTTCTTCTTCTTCTTCCTGCCCTTATCTCATCTTATTTGGGGTCGGCGCAACACGTTTTCTTCTTCCATTCTACCCTGTCACTCGTCATGCTACCGCTAACTTCCTTTTCTTTCATATCGCTCTTCACGCAATCCATCCATCTTTTCTTTGGCCTCCCTCTCCCTCTCCACCCATCCACATGTATACTCATAACTCTTTCAGTAACACGCATTTCATCCCTCCTCTTTACATGACCATACCAAGACAAACGATTAAAACCACCTGCAGAAGCTAATAATACCTAGGTACATATTTTAAGGTAAAATAAGAAACTAATAAAATCGAGTGTTAACAATAATAAAAAGAAATTAAAAAATATTAATTACTAGCTTTTGCCCGCGGCTTCGCCCGCGTACATAATTATGTCACTCAGGAATAAAACAGCTTTCTATTGGTGAAAAGTTTTCGCATCCGGACAAGTACTTTCAGAGATTACCTCCTACAAAAAAAAAGACGTGTGGCACTCGGAGACTGCCGCGGTAAAGCTATTGCATAGCATTTTTTATCAACTTATGCAATAGACCTCGACCAACAGCTGCTTAACCCCACCCGTCCAAAACCAAACCTCGCCAACAGCTGCTTAACCCCACCCATCCAAAACCAGACCTCGCCAACAGCTGCTTAACCCCACCCATCCAAAACTAGACCTCACCAACAGCTGCTTAACCCCACCCATCTAAAACCAGACCTCGCCAACAGCTGCTTAACCCCACCCATCCAAAACCAGACCTCACCAACAGCTGCTTAACCCCATCCATCTAAAACCAGACCTCGCTAACAGCTGCTTAACCCCACCCATCTAAAACCAGACCTCGCCAACAGCTGCTTAACCCCACCCATCCAAAACCAGACCTCAACAACAGCTGCTTAACCCCATCCATCTAAAACCAGACCTCGCCAAGAGCTGCTTAACCCCACCCATCCAAAACCAGACCTCGCTAACAGTTCCTCTGCCCCACCCATCCAAAATGAGACCTTGCCAACAGCTGCTTATCCCCACCCATCCAATACCAGACCTCGCCAACAGCTGCTTAACCTCTTCCATCCAAAACCAGACCTCGCCAACAGCTGCTTAACCTCTTCCATCAAAAACCAGACCTCGCTAACAGCTGCTTAACCCCACCCATCCAAAACGCCGACAGCTGCTTTCACTCATTTGTTTTCTTATCGGTCACCACGCTCAAAAAACAAATGAGTGGGGGGTGTTAGGTTATTTTCGTTACGGAATTTCTGGATTCGGTCTCCACGCTCAAGGCCCGCGATAGAAGTTAGGCAATAGCTGTATAATATTAGTGTGTATATAACGAAGCCTAAACTAAGTTTGGGAGTACATACTTTAAGTAATAGTTCTGAATTTTGCGCTTAAAGGAAAAGTTACTCTCAGCTTCTTTGATATCAAAGTAAAGCATATTCTAGAATTTAGACTTATGAAAATTGCTACTATCATCCTGGGACCAACACTGAATTATAAGTATAAAAAACTGCTGTCTTAAACAAACATGCAACACTAACATGACACAATTTATGGAACACCATTTATTAAATAGTTCTTTGATGTTCCCTAGGCGACAGTTTTTCATATTCAAGATTAGGTACCTACTAGATAGTATCAGAAGCCTAAATTATAGCTACATTTTGTGTACGTAAAGGGCATCCGTGTCTATTTCGTGGCTAGATCTTTGAAATTGTTCACTTTCCTGATAGCTACAACCTGGGAATCTTTAAGTCGAGAGTGAATAGGTTTCTTCTAGGTACAGTTGTCATCACGGATCTTGATCGGTTGCGCAGAAGTCAAATATTCGGTCTCTTTAATGGTACGAAGTGAGACGCGGGGGCGGGGAGTGTCAGTGATTGGCTCGCCGTGCCATCGCATCATAGACGTCACTCCTAATTCGTTCCCTGCGTTGCTGCATGTATCTAACAACGAAGACGATTGGTTCGCCAATGTATGGAATGCGCAAAGCGATCCCTACTCTAACGCCGAGCGCTGAAGATCCGTTTTGGCAACTGTAAGCGCGTTCCATCGTCGATCGCATCGTCGCTTTCCATCAGGTGAGATAACGGTCAAGCGCGAACCTATCAACAATAAAAAAAAAACTTTATAATACGGCCAACTAAAACTAGCCAGATCGTTTAAACGATAAAGCTTGATGATTATGTCAAGCCTTTAGAGTTTAGACCAAAGTGATTTAAAGAGATTGAAATCTTTACTTTAGACCTTTTATATTGCCAATCGAGGATTTAAAACCATGTTTAAAATGAACGGAACGAAGGTAGGTACGTAGGTAATGTACCCACATCTCTCTTTGGACAAACTAGGCATTTAAAAATTACTTAACACCTAAAAAGGGGTCTAACACCCAGACGAGAATAAATACTTAAAGTAAACCAGACAAGGTCATTCAAATATTTGTTAAAGTCAGAAGTTAAACCTCGACCTTAGGCGTAGGAAGCTAATTCCTGATTACTTACTAACTTCGCAAGCCAAGTTCGCAAAGGTTATTTACAAAAACCAGGTTTTTGTAAAAACACTGCAGGACGAAAAGTAAAAAAAAAAAATTTTTTATAAAGAATAGATGAACATTTTTAAAGGAGGTACTTATGTATGTAGTAGTTAATTAAAACGGTACAAGTCTAATTAAATTAGTTAACATAGAAATGTATAAATACATTAGAGGGTAAACTAGAAAATTTTGGCAATTTCTTTTTTTAGGGTTCCGTAGTCAACTAGGAACCCTTATAGTTTCGCCATGTCTGTCTGTCTGTCCGTCTGTCTGTCGGTCTGTCCGTCTGTCCGTCCTCGCTTAATCTCTGTGACCATTAGCACTAGAAAGCTGAAATTTGGTACCAATATGTATATCAATCACGCCGACAAAGTGGTAAAATAAAAATTGGAAAAAAATGTTTTATTAGGGTAGCCCCCCTATATGTAAAGTGGGAAGTTATTTTTGTTTTTTAATTTCAACCCTAACGTGTGATATATTGTTGGATAGGTATTTAAAAATGAATAGGGGTTTACTAAAATCATTTTTTGATAATTTCAATAATTTCGGAAATAATCGCTCCAAAAGTAAAAAACAATGTGTGTGTCCCCCCCCTAACTTTTGAACTATAAGTTTAGAAAATATGAAAAAAATCTGACAAGTAGAACTTTATAAGGACTTTCTAGGAAAATCATTTTGAACTTGATGGAAAGAACAGTTTTTGTACAAAAAAGTCAAAAAGGTTGTACAATATAATTTCTGTACTAAGTTTATAGTATAATCGTATAAGCAAAAATTTTTTTTAACTTCGTTTACATATTTTATTATCCTGAACGTATCTTCTTTCAAACAAAAAGAGAATTATGAAAATCAGTTCTCGCAATCCAAAATTACCACCGAAAACTTCTGGTACCTACGTATTAATTAGTAACCCAATTCCCCGAGAGATGGCGCTGGGCTTTTTCGGGTTCGCGCTGTTAGGATTTTTCCTGAGTTGATGGGGTCGGGTATTATCGAATTGTTCGGTTGGTCTCTCCTTGGCATTGGCGGTATTATCTTATAACTACATAAAACTTCTATCAGGAACATGCTAAGGCAATTTAGAACAAAATTAAAATTCGTTTTTTTAACGCCATCTATCAAAATGTTAAGGTAAGAACCAGTTCATAAATGGTTCGATAGATGGCGTTGCGTAATGACGTCATCTTTTTAAAAGTCGATGTTAAGTTTTTATGTGCTTTCATGACCTACCGTGGTAAGAAATCGTTGCTTCTTAAATATATTCGTAATTTTACGAGTGCACAATCGCTGAAATTTTCAAATGTACTTTCATACTTTTTTAGTTATCACCGTCCTTTGTGGGCCCGTTTTTAGGGTTCCGTATTTATTAGAGTTCCGTACTTAGTATGTCAACGTAACAAATAGTTTTTTTTTAAACTCATAAGTGGGAACACTTATTGTGACGGACGGGAAACTACGGAACCCTACACTGAGCGTGGCCCGACACGCTCTTGGCCGGTTTTTTTCTTGGAGCACAGTTATAGAAGCTCGCACCGTGCGTATGAAAGACTAGTTACGGCACTGCTCGTCCCTTGCCTTCCTCTTTTCTTTTTAAAATCTCTATTATACCATTTTAGAATAATCTTACTCCAATTTTCTTCAATAAATACTTTGCAATATGTGGTCCATCCATCTTCACATACGTTGATCTATCTTTACAACACACCAAAATTGCAACTGGAAAAAAAAAACTTCTCACATTGGATAAAAAACTTCTTACAAAAGTCAAATCAAGCAGAACACTGTACATTCGACTGCAGGTTTAAGTTTAAAGTGTAGTCCAAAACTTCAATGTAAAGTGCTTACCGCATCCCACAAGGGATTTATAAACTTTGACGGCCATATAAACTTTTAATGAAGCATTTTTATGTTACAAGCACCGTTGTCAGCAATGTTTAACTTGTAGACTAAAGATATAAGATATACATTTTATGTAAAGGAGTTGTTTTTTATACGGAACAAATATTTGTATGGTCTACAGATATTTGTTCCGGGTCTGGATAACTAGCGTATGTATGTGAGTT
Source organism: Mythimna ferrago (assembly GCA_910589285.2). NCBI lineage: Eukaryota > Metazoa > Arthropoda > Insecta > Lepidoptera > Noctuidae > Mythimna > Mythimna ferrago. Next base: position 18,187,690 of record OU342689.1, on the reverse strand, counting down.
TACATGTTCGCGAACGCAACCATGATACAGGTATCTACCGGCACGAATCTTGAGCGCTCGGCGTCAGAGTGGGGATCGCCTTGCGCATTCCATACATTGGCGAGCCAATCGTCGTCATTGTTAGATACATGGAGCAAGCGCAGGGAACGAATCACAAGTGACGTCTATGACACGATGGCGCGGAGAGCCAATTACTGACACTCCCCGCCCCCGCATCTCACTTCATACCACTAAAGAGACCGAATATTTAACTTCTGCGCAACTTGAAGCCAGCACTCAAGATCCGTGCTGGTATCTGTACAGGAGTGATTCCTAGATTGTAACAACGTTTTTGTTACAAAAAACTAAATAGGTATATACTGTACCAGCGTCATCGCCCGCATGAAAGAAAAAATATAATAAAGTCTATGCCGCTCATGTAAAAAAATACAAAAAATCTTTCCTCTTTATAACTTCCTTCTGGGGCACTGGGGTCAAACTCAAGTGCGCGTTCCCTGGGCCCCCAGAGGGCAGCAAAAACTTAAATATTTTTTTATATTTAACTTAGTTTTTAAGTCACTAACAATTGTGTTGACCAAATGTCTGAAATAAAGAGATTTTATTTTATAAAATGTTATCACTGAGACAGACTAGCAACAGAGAATCTTTCTAAGGACATTAGCAATCTCAGTTAATACTAATTAATAATGAACTTCTATAGATAAAGGAAAAGCTAACGCGTCTAATAATAAGTTGCTTTAATCTCAATAAGCCTGCTTAGCTAACCTTTCAACTTAATAAAGTGGAAACGCAGATTATATTGGAAAAGTTCATCCAATATTTGAGGCAGATAGAATTAAACGAAAACCATTACGTTTGCTAAAAAAAACAAGTTTGCTGAAAGTATTAGGGGGCACGGCAGTGGCCCCACCAAGGCTAGCAAAAAAAGTGACACGGACCTACCATTATTTTCTCGAAACAGTTCAGGCTAAAACTAGGAGCTTGAAACGCATGTGTATCACAAGTAATACGTATTATGTATATTAAATTAGATTGTTTAGTCCGATTGCCAAGTCAATCTAGATCATCAAGGTCCATTAAGTACGGACTGAATAAATTAACTGACATGAATCTCACAACTTTTTAGTGTAGAAGAACTTAGTTGCGAGCCTTGTTTTTTTTACAAGTTACGGATTTGATGGCATTTTCTTTTCTAAGAACGTAATAATCATGGCTGACAGGCCAGAAAGGTAACAATTTACAACTACAAGTTCGTCTTTACTTTCTCAAGTTACGCCCCGACCCGAGATTTTTTCCACAGACAGCAGGTTATATTTTTGAACGGAGCTCCTCCAAAATGAGCTCTTAGACAAAGTTATACATTTTCTAAGGGTTCATAAAAGAAATTGACTTAAAAATACTGACCTACGGAACCTTAATCTCGGCGGAGACGGGACTGGTACCCTGCGAATAATCTTGTTTATTTTGTCCCAGTTTAATGAGATTGCTTCGCTATAGCAGTCTCGTCACCACATCAACTACGAAAGCTGTCAGACACCAAAATGTACTTTATTCCCTTTTTGAAATATTGCTTTTTTTTGACAAGTGAAAAGGACATTGCATTAGGCCGGTTCCGGACGAGATATCGTCGGCCTCACAGATTGATATCATGTGTTAAGTGACAGATTGCAAGACCGATCGTGGGCAATCCGGTGTAGAGAGTGACCTATTTCCGACGCGATTTTATGCCTTGGGACTCAGTGATTTCCTTCCATTTATTCAGAAAATATTGAACAAGAACGCGGAAAAGATATTACCTACCAAGTACTAGTCTTGGTTGAGTTACTCGTGATTAACTTCATGAATTTCCCATTTTTGTATCCCTGAAATCCCAGGACTACAAAGCAATCGTTAATAAGATTACATTAGCAATTTTATTGCCCAATTTTGCCTAAAATGATTGCTTGGTATTGATTAACATTTGAGAAAGAAGATGACAACCTATGATGACAACAAAATGGAATAGGTATATATTTCTGCCAATGACTTCTCCGTATCTTCTTCTTCTTCCTGCCCTTATCCCATATTACTTGGGGTCGGCGCAACACGTTTTCTTCTTCCATTCTGTCCTGTCACCCGTCAAACTATCACTAACTCCCTTTTCTTTCAAATCATTTCTCCGTATGAAAGTAGAAAATAATCTTAAGGTAATATACTCCCAAGATCATTATCAAATTTCAGACGAAAGACATCTACTATTGGACCTAGGCCATCTCCAAGCGTCGCCACAACAACCGATTCTGTGCGTCTCGCATCTGTAGCGACATCTATGGCGCCACTTAAGAACTACAAAAACTACGAAAATCTGCATCGCGCATTCAAAATTCTCCGAGCGATTTGAATATATTCGACAGCCCGAAATCAACCATCGGGCAGTTGCCGACCAGACATAACCGTCTGGTCATAGGATCCTCCTTTTTCAACGGAGGTTTGGGGGACTTTAAACTCTGTTCCGCTTACCTCCAAATATCCATCGGATTCACACCACCCCCCCACTTTGTGGGAGGCTGTCAAAATTGCACCGCTGTGTGGTACGCGCTCGCCACTTCAAAACCTTTCAGTCCCTTTGACCATATACTGTACTGTGACACCCAAGTTAAAAGTATCCTATATGCTATTCCACAAGACAGGCCTGTTGGTCTAGTGGTTAGTGGCCCTGACTGCTATGCCGGAGGTCGTGGGTTCGATCCCCACCCAGGAGAAATGTTTATGTGATGAGCATGATCATTTGTTCTGTATCTGGGTGTAATTTATCTATAATATTTATGTATTTAGAAATATATAAGTCTAGTACTCATAACACAAGCTCTGCTTAGCTTGGGACTAGACGACGTTGTGTGATAGTTGTGAAATATTATATTATACAACTTGGGGTAGGTCCCCAAGTTGTATAAGACAACCCCATGACATGTTAAAATGTCAATCGTGCGAGCCAGAAAGAGAGATGGAGCTATAAACCATTTAATAACACCATTTCTCACTTTAACAGTTCAGTTTAGGTCGTGAAATGGATCGAGATAAGAGCTCGTGGTAGCACTGCTGGTCTCTGTCACCCGTGGATCGAATTTCATTCAAATAATTTCAGTCGTTTGTACGTAAACAACCTACAATCTCGGCTGAGCAGTGGTGGCCGAGTTGTAACGGCCCCCCCGGCTTACGTGTGATCGCGGATTCGAACCCAGCCAAGCGCATTACTTTGTGTAGGTTATTTATTTAATCACCACTGCTCTCAAAACGGTAAACGAAAACATCGTGAGGAGATCGCCAGGTCCTAGAACCAAAAATTTGAAGACATGTGACCTCTAACAACCCGTATTGGACCCGCGTGGTGGATTACGATTTCCTCTCCTAGAAAGGAGGCTTGAGTCCGAGCAGTGAGCATTAGAAGGCTGATTATGCTATTAAATTATAACCTACAATCATACACACTCACACACATGTAAACATTACATAAAGTTCTCTAAAAATAGCGAATAATAAAAGTGAAGGCATTTCCCAGAAAACACGAGTGTTTTAACAAGTTTAATTTTATTCCCTTACGCCACCTTTATTAAGTTTAACAATAAAGTCGTATAAACTTTTTTAAGTGGTCTGAGTTACGGAGTAATTTAGTTAAAATTGTAAATACGAGTTAAATTGTTCTAAACTTTGGGGCATGTATCATCAGCGTCTAAAAGAGTAGGTAGGTTACGGCACAAAATAGATAAGTACAGAAGTCAACCTACATACATAGCGCGCTCGAGCAACGCACACATTGACACCGCTCACGGACACGATATCTCGGAGCTTCTCGGCCCGCTCGTCGAACAGTTCCGACTCAAACGCTCATTAGTATGCGTCCACTGAGCGTAGGTATAAAAAGAGAAGTACTTACATGAGATTGTCTTCTGCACCTATCTATTTTGTGGTTACGGTCAATGACTTCTAGAGCCAGACACTCTAGAGAATTTCTTGCGATAAATAATTTAGAAATAAAAACTTGCCAAGACCTTATCGACCGACGCGATGGAGGTTCTGTACCATTTATGTCTGTGTCGTCAATTATTTCTTTATGATCTATTACTTTTTGGCCGCCGCTTCGATCGCGTACATTAAATATAGTCACTCAGCAATAAAGCAGCTTTCTATCGGTAAATAAAATTTTGCAATCGGACCAGTACTTTCAGAGAAATCAGAGATTACCTCTTACAAACAAAAAAATATAAAAACAAACTTTACCTCTTTATAATATTAGTCTATATAATCAGAATAAAATTGACACTTATAGATGTACTACGCATTCCAAATGAGAATAGGACCGATTCCTTTGTTTTGACGTCGCGTCGTACTGTCAAATCGAAGAAATTTTGGCCAAATTGAAGAACTCAGAGATGAGTAAAATTTAAGAACTGGATTCTGATTAAACTTTTTTCGTTCACAGTTCATAAATAAATTAAATTTTTCGTAAAATAATTAATGTTTAAAAATTTATTTCCTCGATTTGACAGTAAATCTTGACGTCACAACATGGTGATCGATCCTATTCTCATTTGGAACGCTTATTAGGTAGGATTATAAGTCATCATAATAGGGGTTTTTGTTTTCCAAAGTTTCCTTCAGCATAATTGCAGTGCAGTAACACTTAATTTTTTGGCAATGTATTTCATACTGTAGATTCAAAAATGTTCATTGCATGCTTAACATTATTATGGATAATTTTTTGCCTGTAAAATAAATAAATTATTATAACTTTGTCGAGCAGATATTCTTTTTTTAAACATAACACGCAAAAAATTATAATAATTTTCAAAATCTAGATCGTGATTAAAAGTTATTATTTGATTATTTGAAAATCACCAGGACACTGAAACGCAAAGATCAATTGAAGGAATACAAGTGGGTTTGTCAGTAAAAGTCGACACTCCCTCCATACAGAGTAGGAAAAGTCTACCGAAAAACAGGACTCGGTAGGAATTTCCCTTGAATTTGGACTTTTTTTAGACAATTTTTACCGTAATAGTTCGAGCTGTGCGAAATGCAACCTTAGTAACAGGACCCCGTTCAGGATCGTGGAACTCCTCGGATCGGGACTACGATCCCAACTTCCACCTACTTATATATTTTTTTAGTATTATTTTGGGAGCAGAAAAAATAAATAAGTACTGTTTTTGGTAACTGTACTTTTAATGCCTTTTTCTTTATGGTCCCAAAATACCGCCCAAAAAATTTAATATAGGTGGAAGTTGGGACCGCGGTCCTGGTCCAATGAGCCCCCATGACCATTCCTGTTGTTTTTTTTATTCACATACGGAACCCTAAAAACAATATTTGACAGTGATGTTAGCACAATGGGACAGTGTTTTTCAACGCTGACCATTGTCCAGTGCTGTGCCAATCAACGAGCTTTTGTTTTTAATCCCACGCCACAAATTAGCACGCTGGTCACACACACAAAACAAGCGCAATTTAGAAAGGGATTACGTCCACGCTGGTGCTTCTGACGTTCTTTGTTAGTTTAATAGAGTATTATATGACAACTTTTGCATAATTATTATTATGGTTACTTGCACTTTTCCAATATGAATATATCATCATCATCATCATCATCATTTCAGCCGACAGACGTCCACTGCTGGACATAGGCCTCTCCCAAGCGTCGCCACAACGAACGATCATGTGCGTCCCGCATCCATCGGATTCCCGCTACCTTCACCAGGTCGTCAGTCCACCTTGTAGGAATATATGTATATAGTATACTAGCTATTCTTATAGCTATCTTGAGTTCGTCCGCGGCTCTCAATCCAATCAGAATTAATTAGAATTAATGATTAATTTAATTAATTAAAAATTGTAAGCCCCAACATAATCAGGGGTTCAGGGGTTTGCTGGGGCTTCCATGGACGGTGCAGTACCTCCGGCATGTTCGTCGCCCACATTACAGATGGCTTCCAGGCGGTGCTTCGTAAAAGAACAGCATCCCTGTAATCTCAGATAAAGAGGAGGGCCAAGTCGCTTCTGAGAGTACACAGGAGTGGACAGCCAAATCCTGAGGCAGTGGTCGCTCATGCACGTCCAAAATAATAATAATTTTTAGTTTTACTAACATAGCTATAAGTTTGTACTAACATAATAAGGACTAGTGTCATTACTGTGTCTGAAATAAATATTTTCAATTTCAATAAGCTTCTAAAGCAGTAAAAATGTATTCTAAAGTCACAGCATTTTTTACTTGACCCTTATAAAGTATGTCTCTAATCTACAAACTAAACGAAACCTATTAGATTTTTGGTACAGGTAGGTACTTTGATCAAATACCTTGGTCGCTCTCAAAAGGCTTACTATATATAAAACTAAAATTTGAATAGATCACTTTTAATTAAGAGTTTCTAGATAATATTATTTAAAAAAAAAACTAATAAATCTTCATTCACTTCAATATTAGCAGCGTCCTTTGAAAGCGAATGAGATTACTTTGAACATTTAAAAGGTTAGCAAACTGAATTCGTCGCGCTCTTGAAGCTTTGGTCACAAAGAAAGCGGATTGGTACGAGCAGGTTAGGACGAAAGCAAAGTACAGGCTCCGGGATTGTTCGGCAGAGTTTAACAGCTCGACGTATGGCGAGTATCCACCCTTACGTTGTTAACACTTGTGGGTGATTTGTGGAAACCGAGAAAATGTTGCACCTGCCATCTTATGTCTTTACCCCCCCATAAGGTCGACTGACAGATAATGCCTAAGGCATTAAGTCCGCCTTTGTAGGTACAGTTTTTTTTATGTATAAAGATTTAAATAAATAAAATGTCTCATTCATCTGGCCTAGTTTTCGTACCTATCTATTTTCTGTCGTAAGCCACTGGGCGCAAATGAGTGCATATACATTTAGTGATTGGGAAAAACTAATATGCAAATAAAAACATCAAATTAAACTTATAGGAAAAAATAGGCCAGATGAATGAGAAATTCTCTCAATTTCAAAGAATCACTCTTCTACGGTCCGGACTGCGTTTCGCGTCTTCGTTTATATTAAGTATATGGACTGGACACATTTGCCTGCTGCGGTCTTCCCAACCGATTACAATTTACCATCAAGTGGGATCACAAGCAATCACCAGTTTATATCATTAAATAAAGTTACCGTGGCACTGGAGCGGAAAAGGTAATTAAGAAACACAGGTGAGTTTTAATTAGTCTGACACGCCCTCTCGCTTCACCCAGGGCGAATCTATTTGATGATTTACCATTGAACATGATTTGTGAAAGCATTTTATGTTATTCACAATTTCACATTATCTGTCCTTCCAGGTCGTTCTTGGCATCATTTTCATCAATATTTTATGCTTAACATATTTATTGTGCATATAGCTAAGGAGACTAATTCCCTACCTACTAGAGTCTTTGTTTCCTGATTACTACAACCTAAGGGTCTTTTAGTCAAGAATGAATAGTTAGTTCTTGGTAAGCATAGATACACTATCATTAACCACATTATCGCTTACCATCAGATGAGTTAGTGGTTAAACGCGAGCATAAAGAATAGAATATAATAGAATAGATATACTTTTATTCGGTACAGACACAGCACAACGGTTATATACACAAAGTAAACAAGAATAAAAGTGCAAAGTACCTACGCCAAGCGTGCCCACACCGAAAGTGTGACCACCTCAGCATTTGCTGGGCGTTAGACACCCAGCGCTGGTTTTCAGTTGGCACCCCGCAGTGACGCACGGACTAGGGTAAAGCAATATATTCTCGTATGTGTAATTGAAATAAATATTGATGTAGTGTACCTACGGGTGTAAAATTTTATTGAAACAAATATCAATAACAAAAAAAATTATTTCTCTCAGGCTTCTTCGTCTTTGCAAAAGAGGTAGTCTGAGATTCTCCCCCATAGGAGGTGCCCTTAGTGCGTAGTCGATTAGTTTTTAATTTCGATTCTTTAAAGCCTTTAAAGTGGCCCTAATAAAGTTAAGCCTTGGCTGAAGGCTTAACTTTATTAGGGCCACCTCATAGGTGATTTGCGAGAGGCTACTCTAAAAAAAACAACCTGCTTACTATACGACCGTGCCCTAAATCGGTGCCAAGCTCAGATAGTTCTAAATCTCTGAGTTACACTAATATAGAGAATTAGAGATACATGGGCAAAATTCTGTTGACGATGCGAACATTAATTTCGTTTAGTCTTGCCTCGCTTTCTCTTTTTATCGAGATAAAGATTAAAGCTTTATGTTGTGTAACTCCAATTTGTTACAATAAAATCAACCTAATGGATTTGGGCGCCCAGAGATTTTAAAAAGGACGAAAAATTTCTTGGAATTTCTGTAAAATATATAAGTGAATAAATGTAGCCTTTTTAGCATACCTAAATTTTTTTTTTCTTTTGTCTTCGCAATTGGACATTTAGCCAGTACCTAGTAGAATTTATTTAGTTTTTAGGGTTCCGTACCTCAAAAGGAAAACGGAACCCTTATAGGATCACTTTGTTGTCCGTCCGTCTGTCTGTTTGTCTGTCTGTCTGTCTGTCAAGACCCTTTATCTTAAGAACGCGTGGAGATATCGAATTGAAATTAAAATCACATATTCAAATCTGCGGTTTCTACAAGCTGTGAAAAAATCACTTCTAAGTTAACGAATAAAAAAATACGGCGGTTTATGTCGCAAAAAAACGTATATTTTGATACTCTCAAAGATCGAAATTCATAGGGTACTTCCCGTTGACCCAGAATCCTGAAATTTGGCACAAAGCAAGGTCTTATAGCATAGGTATAGAAATAAATCTGAAAACAGTAAGTTTGTTATTACCTACGTCACAAAAAAAAAATTGCGATTCGGAAAAATCTTCGAGACTCCATTCGGGAATTGTAGTTTGCACGGAACCGTCAGTGCGCGAGTCCGACTCGCACTTGCCCATTTTTTTATATATAAAATCGCTTTGTTTTTCATAGGAACGCGGTTGTAAAGCATTCTAATGCTGTAGCGTAGCTAAACGTGGACCCTCGCCCACGGCCTCACAGCCAAAACGGCTCTTTAAAAGAACGAGGGTATTTTTATAACTGTTAGGCTCTCGTTTGACCACTATTGCTCCTGACGATAAGCGACGATGTGGTCGAACACTGGGTTGCGACAGTTGCTGTCTCGTTGTCGAATTTATGAAAGAAAAAGGCCTCGCTTATGTGCCTTCGCCAACGTCTAAATTAGTCCAGACTGCGCCATTGTTCTAATGTATCAGGCAGAAATGAATGTCCAGTACCTACCTCTGTAGATACCTGTTTACTGATTCTTGCTTTTTGTTTATTTTTATGTGTGTGTATGTACATTGTACATAAGTTGTTAAATTAATAAAAAAAACGTATCGAGCCAGTTTCGTGAGAAGTCTACAATAACCTTCTTAGCCCTAAAGAGTCTTTTAAAGAAGACCGCAAACAAATTTCCAGCCCCCATTATTTTGTAAATATTTAAAAAATACAAAACCCGCATCAAACTACAAGAAACTAGCCTACACATGGATCTTACTTAATAATATTATTTAAAAAAATATTTTATTTTATTATTCTGGATGTTAGTTATGCCCACTGCCAAGTAAAAAAAACATGTGTGCGCATGTTCGTCACAAAAAAATAATTACACGGTGCCGGCGGCGGAGGAGTCTAGAACTAAATTCATAAAAAAGTCTCCCCACTAGACCCCAGTTAAACTCCAGAGGCAAACGTCGGTAGATGTAACATTCTAATTCAAACCGTATAGACATTAAAAAACAGCTTAATTTTATTTGCGACAATTTATCATTCTATGTAACTACGACTTGAACATGTGTACTATTTTCACCTTATGTAACTTCTAGCGAAAATTACACGAATAGAGTTGTAATAGAGTAGTTTATTTGTTTGCAATCTTATTCAATAAACAAAACACAGTTTGTGAAGATAAAATGACCCGCACAAACAATTTTTGCGTATTGAAATATTTATCTTATTGCGATTTGCCAATCTGCGAGCAATGTGCCCTGCCCATTGCCACTTCAGTTTGGCGATTCTTTGTGCTATGTCGGCAACCTTGGTTCTCTAACGGATATCTTCATTTCTGATTCGATCACGCAAGGAAACGCAACGAACAGATGGCCGTTGGGGCCGAAAGGTTCTGGAGCGGCGACTGCGTACCGGAAAACGCAGCGTTAGAAGGCCTCCTACAAGGTGGACTGACGACCTGGTGAAGGTAGCGGGAATCCGATGGATACGGGACGCACATGATCGTTCGCTGTGGCGACGCTTGGGGGAGGCCTATGTCCAACAGTGGACGTCTATCAGCTGAAATGATAATGATGATGATGATTTGCCAATATTTCTCGATTTCTGACATTTGGGAAATCAAGCAAAACTAAAATAAATATCGGTCAAAGGCTATAGAGACGTAGATATCTTTCGCGCCGGGCCTTGGTACTAAGCGAGGAAGAGTGGCAGTCGCACGCGTGAGGCAACGGCCCTCACGCCCTAGCTGTCGCCGGGATCCCTCCCTATCCTGATTTCTGACCACCATAAGCGCGGGCTTGCGGACGGCCAGCAATAAATAGCTTACCGTCCGACTGCCTGGTAACCGTCCGGACCGAGCCCGAGTCGTGGACGGCGCGTATTCTTCCACGGGCGCTTCAAGGAGATGTTAATAAACCGTAGGGGCCTAGCAGGGTCGAAGCCTACTGGAGCCAAGGGTCTGCTTCTGAAAGGAAGACTCGGCCCTGGTATGAAAGGTAACGAAGGAACAGGAGTGGGTTTTTAGTCGGTAAAAGTCTGACACACCCTCGCGCTCCGCCCATGAGTGGGAGATGTCATGAGATGATTTTCCCACTTTAAACAAACGCTATAGAGACTTACATATCGTTCGGGATAAAAAGGTAACCATGTTATTTTGTACCCTGAAAGCGTGCAAGCGTCATGATGATCGGTCGAGCGGTTATGGTGTAAAATTATAACAAACAAACTCACTTTCGAATTTATAACATTACTTAAGATAGTAAAATAACAGATTATAATATTACGAAAAAATCATCTTGGCTACTCCATGGAATCTTTGTTCTAAATAATATCTTTTACTTTGCCCGCCTACGTCAGACTTTTTGTAGGACAGATAATCGGGCTGATATTTGTAACATTGTTCTGTTTTCTGACCGACTTTTTGTAGGACGTGTGCGTTGCACTATTGTATTGCTATCAGTGTGTTCTATTTTTCTCCTTCAAAAAATCGGTCACCGATTATCGGACGTGGGCGTGCAGCCTTAGATATTTGGTACTTGTTTATGTTGTTCGGTTGAGAAAACAAAGTCGCACGATTGGAACTCTTTTCGTCTTGAAACTCTTTTTTTCTCACACACTTGAGCGCCATATCGATATAGATTATTTGTTATTTTTAAAAAATACTGTGACAGGTAGGCGCAGTCTATTACGCAGTACACAGAACACAGGAATCATGACGCAATATATACGACGAGCATCGGGTACATACGCGATATCCTTCGTAAGCGAATCTACGCGAACGCGAATAAGAAGCGAAGCAGCGCGAATAGAACAAACAATGAATACTTTATTGCGGTGGCCTACGTGACCACCCGTACGTAGGTGCGGTGTGGTGATAATCGAAGCAAAGCGAGCGCAAGCAGTTGGTTTGAGATTTTCACGAAAACTCTTGCAATACAGTGGCTTGCTTTATAGAAATTGCGGCTGAAGTGATAAGCAACCTCATTGCGTTAAATTCACATGAACCACATCTGAACGCGTTCGTGTTGCATCGTCTTAATTTACCACGTTATTATTTTGAAATACTTTAATTAATTATTCCAAATGCACCGGTAACTACTTTATACTAATAAATTAATGTTAACGCACGCAAAACAGATAGTCGATGGGCACAAAAGGTTCTGGAGTGTTGACCGTGTACCTGAAGACGCAGCGTTGTAAGGACTCCCACAATGTGGGCCTGATGACCTGGTCAGTGTCGCGGGAATCCGATGGGTGCGAGACGCACAGGACCGGTCCTTGTGGCGACACTTGGGGGAGGCCTATGTCCAACAGTGGAATTCTTTCTGCTGAAATGATGATGAAAAAATGATGAAGTAGCTTAAAAGCATTTAGCATAGTCGGCCTTGTAATGTTCCCACTGCTGGGACTCAGACCTCCTTTCTAGGAGACGGAATAGATCGTAATCCACCACACATGCCCAGTGCGGGTTAGTGGGTGTCACACAAATGTCTTTAAATTTTAGGTTCTATAATAGGACATGCCGGTTTCCCCACGATGTTTTCCTTCACCGTTCTGAGAGCAGTGGTGATGAAATAACACTTACACAAAGCAATGCATCTGGCTGGGTTAAAACCCGCGACCTACAACCCGTAGTCGGGGCCGCTACCACGCGGGAAAAAAGATTTAATTTATTATTATTATCTATTACAAAAATCAACAATGAGGCCGATACAACACTCACTAAAATTCTCAACCTCGAACAAAACAATAACTGGGAACACTTCGACCTCTTTACAACGAAACTAAAACAATATCAATTGTCTCGAACTCTTGCCTCTGCGAGTTCAATACAATCACTTCTGCAAACAGTTTCAATTCGATAGCCAACGGACTCGACGGTACAACTAATTACTAACACGGATCCTGAACTTACCAAGTTGGGTACTTATTCCTTTCACGACGATTCTCCGATTCCCCCATCCCAAGCTTGGGGGACTGAATATTCATAACCGGTGAAATATTTACGGGCCTGAGCCCCCATAGGCCATCTCCTACCTCTCCTGGCCTTATCCAGGGTTACCATATCTCAGGAATTGTCCTGAGATTTCAGGATTTTTGGACTCTTCACAGGTTTGCGGCTGGATTTTGAAAATATCATGAATACTCAGGATATTTAGAATTTTTAACAAAATATCACTCACTTACTTTTTTTTTAAATTGTTGATAGGATTGCGCACGACCGCTATATCAACTAAAATTAAATCCTTTTTAAAGGAAATCAGTAACCCTAGCCAACTTCATAATCTGCAATCGTAAACGATAGTAGAAAACTTCAAATGAACGGGAAAGACGTCATCTCAACATTTAGTCACGTGGTCAGAACTAAAAAACAAGGGCGTGGCCAACTCGAGGCGTTCGATACAAGCAAAACGGTTGTAACTTATCTAGAGGGGCAGGCCTTTTTTCCGGACTTTTCATTTGTTCATCTGGTAACCCTAGCCTTATCTGACTAAGTTTGAGGTAATTGCGTTCAACTTGCAACTAAACGGGACACTATTAATTTAATTGTGATGTATTAGCAATGTTTTAGTTGTGATTTCCTGTTGGAGTTGTAGATTTTGTGGTATCAGAGGCATTCGCCTTTTGGGATTGCTTTGATGTTGATTGATTTGATCGTTTATTGAGGGCAATAAGGTTGATTTCTGGTAAAAATAAAGCTCTTGTGGAAAATTAAAAGCTATAAACTACAGTAATTAAGGAATTCCTAAGAATTTATTTATCACCGCAGGCCTGAAACGCAAGGGACTTCGTCCAATGACTTCACCTACTCTTAGATAGAGTGAGAGGTCGTGTCAAACTTTTACTGACTAAAATCCTCCTGTATTTTTCCCTACGGCAGCAAAAGCTGACATCTCTATAAGGCGCTCGTACAACACTACTCGCCGTCGACAACTCGAGCAAAATCCTTATTAGACGGCCGGACAGCGAGCTGCTCGTAGTCCACAAGCCCGCGCCTACGGTGGCCAGGGATCGCCCTACGACTCCTGACGCCCGAGGAGTCGCCTGTAACGGTGGCTGGAGCCTGAATATCACCGTCCCCTCACGGTTGCGGCCATGTCCTTTGCTAACATTACTGCTTCGCAGTAGGAGGCGACTAGGTACATCTCATGCAATCTTGTTCAATACAATACCTGGACCAATACCTATATTGGACCAATATATATGGATACCTGGCCTGAACCAATACCTGGTTCGTCTTCCACCAAGTTCTGGTTCAGGCCTGCTGCTTCGGAGAAGGAGGCGGCCGCACCCTATTCCCTGTCACTCCAGAGCACGGCCTGAACCAGAACCCGGTGTAGGAGGTCGCCGCCACCGATGAAGAAACTCGATGGGTTTTATTCAATACAAATACAAATGTGACATCTCGCTCCACCCAAAGTGAGAGGAATTGTGAGCTTGCAGACGACGAGCAATTGGTAGCTCACCGTCTAGCCGTCTGTTAACCGTCCAAACCAAGTCCAAGTCGTCGACAGTGCGTAGTGTTCCACGTGTCCCCCTGAAAGGAAAACCCAGTGTCAGCATAGGAGTGGGTTCAGTAAAAGTCTAACATACCCTATCGCTCCGCCCTAGAGCGGGAGAAGCTATTGAGGGGAAGAAGTTATTTGATGATTTTCCACCACAAACAAAAGAAGCCTACTTATAAGCCAGTCAAAATCGACATCAAACATAGTAAACACGCAAATATCAATTTATTTTATATTATGTTGTTCCTTGAGAGTAGTTTACACCCAAGTTTGCAACCCTGAAAATGCCTATGCTACCCCATGGTGCTTGAAAAACTGCGAAATTTTGGCACTTTTTTAGCATTTTCGAAAAAACTACCGGAAGAAAGCGTTTTTCAAGCATATTTGCTTGCGTAGTTACTGCTTGCGATGTTTGTGCTTTTTGTGTTAATATTGACTGGCCTATTATTAAACTTTTTTTTGTGTAGAATTGTAATTTCTCAGATAAATTAATACATTTTAATTTGCAAGATGGCACCTGTAATGTTACAGTTTCGCCTTTTGTTACAATAGGACGTAAAAGTTTACAACTTTGTCTCTCATCAAACTTTGAAGTATTGGAAATCTTGTTGGTGTTGCTACTCATAGTGACATAACAGCTTAGTGAACCTATACAGTGCCTACTGGGGAGATTTTGGTGAGATTTTTTTTAGTAAAGTTCAGTTTTGACTGGCCTGTTGGTCTAGTGGTTAGTGACCCTGACTGCTATGCCGGAGGTCGTGGGTTCGATTCCCACCCAGGACAAATGTTTGTGTGATGAGCACGATCATTTGTTCTGTGTCTGGGTGTAATTTATCTATAATATGTATGTATTTAGAAATATATATGTATGTTTATCAGTTGTCTAGTACCCATAACACAAGCTCTGCTTAGCTTGGGACTAGACGGCGTTGTGTGATAGTTGTGTGGAATATTAGTATTAGTGTTAGTTGCTGTTTCAATTATTATTCGCAAATTGATTCATTGAGGATATTGATATATTAAATTGGTGTAAGTTTGTAGCTCAAATGTCTAAACAACTGGAATAATATGTGGAATCATTAAAACTGGTCAACATAAAGTGACTCAAAGTGACTCAAAGTAACTCAAAGTTACTCAAAGTGACTCAAAGTGACTCAAAGTGATTCAAAGTGATTCAAAGTGACTCAAAGTGACTCCAAATGACTCCAAATGACTCCAAATGACTCAAAGTAACTTTTTAAACTTGATACTAGTACTAGCTAAATGCACAAACTGTGCCTAGTCAAAACTTAACTAAGTCCTTTCATGTAGTTCAAGCTTACTCCGCACCGTTCACCAAAATCAGTTAAGTAGTTTAACCGTGAAAGCTTACCAGACAGATAGAGTTTAGTAACCTTCACTTTTGTATATTATGATGACTTGTGCGTCTATTTAAGCGGAAACATGTGTTCTTCTTTCTTTCACATTTAATAATGTTAGTATGGATTACAGAAATTAAAATAACCATCAAACTGCTATATTTGTCTAACAAAACAGAATATATCTATCTAAAGTTTTTCAATAGACATTAAATAACGACAGAATTTCCTATGGAAATTCAGTCTAAAACACGTGTTACCAGAATCTCTTTTTAAAAGCTTATTGCGATAAAGGTAGGCACTGGTATTAAATTCGTTCATTCGTAAAATCAAATTTCCGTGACAACAGGCCCTCGTCTATAAAAATTAAACTTTTTACGACAAATTGTGTCGTATATACGAGTCATTACGAATTTAAAGCCGAATTATAAAATAACTAGTGCTATTACGCGTGGATTGGTTTGAGACAGCGCGGGAGAAGGAGAGGATGAGAGATGGAAGGACTTGGAGAAGGCATTTGTCCAGCAGGTGGACAGAAACGGCTGGAAAATAAAAATTAAGGAATTTGTTCCAGTAAGGCGCACAAACGACATCCAATTGTCCAAACAAAAAAGAATCATCGGCAATGATCCACTTGTAGAGTCGTAGCTCCGAAACCTTGAGCATCACCGCCGAGTTGATAGCCTGTCGGTTTTCTTTCGTTTACATTTCGGAGAGTGTGCGCTGGAATTGCACAATCGAATCCCGCCAAGTCCGTTCCATCATCGGACCACAAAACGTACGGAGTTGCGCCACCGGTACATGGTAGACATCCCACCCATACGCACAAAGCGTACATTTATTGTGCGTACAGCCAAGGAGTGGAATTCCCTGCCGGAGTCTGTGTTCCTGATAGCTACAATTTAGGGGTCTTTAAGTCAAGAGTGAATAGGTTACCTACTTCTAGGCAAGCGTGCTCCATCGTCTACCACATCATCGCTTTCCATCAGGTGAGATGGTGGTAAAACGCGAGCCTATTAATAAAAAAAAACAGAACTCAAGGTTTGTCAACGTGCAACGTAGATCGCGTTCAAAACACTATATATGTATGTACATAGGTACATAGCGCCTACTGTTCTAGGTATGTGACTTACTTTTTTGGAAAACCCTAATAAATTTCACCTTCACCTTTGTCGATTGTAACGCGATTGTTTGTTAATAGGCAACGCTACTTGTAGCGATTATTGGAACTTAAATTTTCAATGCGACATATCGACGATGCGCCCGTGTGACGTGAAGTTGCCGCATTAATTGCGGCGACGTTTTTCAATATGGTGTACCTTTTTGTAATACGGCACGTATGCCATATTCGTATGGCTGCAACATACTGTACTCCAAAACACAGATTGTTGACGTGGTTCAAAAGGTTACCTAGTATAAATGAGACTTGGCTGGACATGTCAAAGTAGACCACAAGGAAGATGGCCAGACGACGTTGATGTGGAACGAATTATAGTCTGTCTAAAAAGTGCAAAGCTTTATAGCTCCATTAAAAATACTTTTATTCGGTAAAAACACAACACAACGGTTATATACACAAAGTAAACAAGAATAAAAGTACAAAGTACGCCGAGCGTGCCCGCACCGAAAGGGTGACCACCTCAGCATTTGCTGGACGTTAGACACCCAGCGCTGGTTTTCAGTTGGCACCCAGTTCAGTTTTGGTAGTAAAATGGATCGCGTTGAAAGCTCGTGGTAGGTCCTAAGGCCTGCAAACGATCTTACCGTAGATACGTAGATAAATTTCTTTTATCCGATTATCGGAAACAGAAATTCAAGAGGAGGACGCAAAAAAATTTGAAAAAGGAAGACCTCGGCCCTAAGTCGAACAAGAAAAGCTTAGAATAAATAATAATGTAGAATTGTAAAGGACTGTACCAATTTACCTTTACTTTTGGGAAGCCTACCTACATCACTAGAAATACCTAGGCACTAGGTTCGTACCGGAATGTTCAAGGGCCTAGAGTAAGTCGGTACGTAGATACTTAGTAATACTATGGTTCAAGGACCTCTCTTTAGAGTAGGTACTAAGTAATACCATGGTTATCTAGGAGGTTGGTATTGGTAGGTAGTACCAAAGCAAGGGTACAGGTGAAGGTAGCGGGAAACCGATGAATGCGGGACGCACAGGAACGTTCGATGTGGCAACGCTTGGGGGAGGCCTATGTCCAACAGTGGACGTGTATCGGCTGAAATGATGATGATGATGATGATGACCAAAGCAAAAATGTTTGAAAATGTAACCATCTAGCTCCCCAAACCCCAAGCGAACACCTAAATTTTCTTTTTAAATATAATAATATTCCACAACTATCACACAACGCCATCTGGTCCCAAGCTAAGCAGAGCTTGTGGTATGAGTACTAGACAATTGATAAACATACTTAAATATTTCTAAATAAATACATACATAATGTAGATAAATTAAACCCCAGGCACAGAACAAATGATCATGCCCATCACACAAACATTTGTCTTGGGTGGGAATCTAGCCCTCCGGCATAGCAGTCAGGGTCACTAACCACTAGGCCAACAGGTCAGATTATAAAATATTGAGCGTTTTTTTATAGGGTAGGTACCTATTTATCCAAGAACGTAGATAAGAAGTTCTTCGTAAAGTAATAGACTACTTTACGAAGAACTTCTAAAAATATGGAAAAATAAGAAAATCTTTCCGTTATTCCCTATATATACCTATTGATATTGAATGGATAGAACGCAATAGGCACCTAAAGAACACAGTTAATTATCAGTCAGTAAAAGTCTGTTACCATAGGAATATAAAAAAAAACAGGAGAAGTGGCAAGGGGGTGTGTGCATGTCCGCGCGACTTGATCAAAATCAACACATTCGGGCAAACTTCTTTCTTATATCTATGTCTGATACGCCTCTCCTGAGCGAGAGGAAATGTCAGACTTTAACTGACTAAAACCGACATGTGTTCCTTGAAATAGTTACCCCTTGCATTCAAGGTCAAGTCAAAAGTCAAAAATATTTTATTTCACATAGGCCTACATGGGCACTTATAAAACGTCAGAATCTAGTGCACGGTTCCAAATTGGTCGTTTCCTATGGAGAAAGAAACTCCATGGTTACTCTTTTTAAAAAGAGGGATACGGCAACTCTATTGAGAGAGCTCAGACCCCCAGGTCTTACTTTTCGAATTATTTAAATATAAAGAAATAAAAATAAACGATCTATCTCAAGACGTGTTAAAAGCCCTGTCGTTCAAACATATTCCCCTGCTGCCAATAGTCCCAGTCTAGTGTCGCATCGGATTTTAGATTACATTTTCTAAAGGGATTTAGCGAATTGGACCAACGACACTTTAAGGTCCCAATTGAGACTAAAACTGTAGCTTTTGAGTTATGATTATTACACACGGTGGCTTTTAATATAATCTAGCAGGTCGATGGAATGGATGAGTATAGGAATCTTTAATTAAACAGTTTACTTACTCTATGAAAAGTCACGTTTTGATAACTTGTCTACGAGTATCAACATGAAACAAGATGCCGAATGTGTGTCTGCGCAAGGTTTTTGCCTTCTACCGCTGTATCACCCCCACAAACCCAGTGACAGCCTATAGAAAGTTAAAAAGACGACAAAAGACCAAGAAGAAGGAGTACTATATAAACAACTCCTTCTTCTTGGTCCTTTGTCATCTGTCAGCTGGTCAGACGCAAAGATTTTCTATGTACTATAGGATATATAAAAAATCTTTGGTCAGACGAGACAAGATGACGAATGTGTGTCTGTGGAAGATTTTTTACTTCAACGGTTTCTATTGCCCCTTCAAACGTAGTAACACATACAATCACATTTCATAGTATAATCTATGAAATGTGATTGTATGTGTGGAAATCGACGGCAAAAGACCGAGACGGAGTTCTATATTATGCTGGCCAGAGTAACTCCGAATCTTTTTTTTTTATCTGTTATAAACTAGTACTTGACTGCGATCCCACCTGATGGTAAGCAGTGATGCAATCGTTGATGGTGAGGCGCATTAGTTTATTAAGAGCCTATTCACTCTAGCCTTGAAGACACCAACATTATAATCGGACGGGAAGACCGCAGCCGGCAAATTAATCCAGTCCTTCGATGTACGCGGTATAAATGACGAGGCGAAACGCTTAGTCCGGACCGTAGAGGTTTCAACAACGGGCTATAAATAATATTTATTCTGCAAATAGATTTTAGCACTTTTAAATTGTTTTTCTTAGATGAGTCCAGTGTGTCCTAGGTAACTACCCTGAGAAGTCTCTTTTAAATTCCATACGGCAGATATATAATGGTCAAATCATATCGAAGGGCGCGGATCATGCAGATTATTGTCTGCAATGAACTTTTGAGGACATATACTCGTATAACCACACAATATACAAGGTGTCGTTTTGAAGCTGCAAAATATTTCAGGAGGTAATTATGTTAGTGATTCTCGACCCGAATCAATAATAAAATAAGTAGATAATTTTTTTTTTTTTATTACCGCACTTTTTTTCACACACACAAACACGGAACAATAAAGGGCGTTTTCACACACACTAACTCGCAACGATAGTTTCATAAATAATGTATCATCCAATCATCATCCCGCACGCCACACCCTAGTCACGTCCCCGCGGCCATCGATCAATCGATTTAGTTTAGTGTAATTAAAAAATTAAATAACAAGTATTACTGATTATTGAGCAGGTATCGTTTTTTTACATGATTATTTATGAGTTTTATTACAACCTCCTGAAATATTGTGCAGTTTTAAAACTGCACCTTGTATTTGAGTGGACCTGTCCAGTCAGTGCAAGCATATGTCAATGTTCGTAAAGCACAACTCAGGGGGCTTAGCCAAGTTGATAATCTACAATCGTTGAGGCTGGTAGAAAACTTCAAATGTATGGACATCATCTCAACGTTAAGTCACGTGGCCAGAACAAAGGAATCGGAGGCGTTACCGATTGTAAAAAGAGATTTGAAACGAAACGGTCGTAACTTGACATACTAAGGAGCTTAAAAACTTGACGAACAATACCAAGGAAAAAACATTTGGGTAGGTGGTATGGTGGTATATATTTACCTACGATATTTGTGCAATTTCGAAAAATATCCTATAAACAAACAACTGCAATTCTGTGATTCGCAGCAAACGCCAGTTTCTAAGTAAAAGGCATTCACATCGTATCTAGAATTGCTGAATTCATTTAGGTCTGTCCTTTTGGTCCGCGTTGCTTCAGCCCGC
Source organism: Mythimna ferrago (assembly GCA_910589285.2). NCBI lineage: Eukaryota > Metazoa > Arthropoda > Insecta > Lepidoptera > Noctuidae > Mythimna > Mythimna ferrago. The sequence goes on along the minus strand of OU342689.1, from coordinate 18,166,781 downwards.
GGGCCGCGACGTCGACGTCGTGCAGTGAACAAACTAAATGAAATATTTTAATATAATATAATTTTATTTTAAGGCGACAATATCGACGTAAATTGGACCGGGCGAATGCTTTGCGCCAGCTGCGATTTATTTGCTACAGAAATGGGACGATAAATTTTTATGCCCACACTTACCCATCTTGAATTTCATTGGCTTTTTTTGTAGTGTCTAACTTGAATACACAAGTAATAGGTACGTAGCAGCCCAGGTTAATTTCTGTAGAAAGCTATACTTTTGAATTAAAAAAAAATCATCTACAAGACGCTTTTGTAGTCACCTCCATATAACATTTGTTATATTATCTACCTATTGGAAAAACAAATGCAAATAGGTGGTTTATTTATTTTTAACCGACTTCGAAAAGGAGGAGGTTCTAAGTTCGTCTGAATGTATGTTTTTTTTTATGTACATATGTTCACCGATATCTCGGTCAATTGTGGACCGATTTTGAAAATTTTTTTTTTGAATGAATGGTTATACTTCCAAGTTGGTCCCATTGAAATATTGTTATGATCTGATCATGAACTTCGAAGATTTGGCACAGAACTCCTCATAGGATTACTGCAGAACTGTCGTAACAAGTAAAATTGCTTTGTTTATACGTGTAGGTTTGAAGGTAAAGAGGGAGGGGATGTATCGGACTGATCTGTTGATGAAGCCAGAAGGTAAATTAATGTAATCTAACCGTGTTTGGGATTATTAGAATCGTTATGAGATGCTCTCTGGCTATAAGGTATTTAAGTTTAGCGGAGAGGTACTTTTTAGTGGTGGTACCATAACTAAAAAGTGTAAAATAAAAATCTTTTTACAAAAACAATACGACCGACTTCAATGTAAAAAAACACTGAAAACTACAAAATAACTTTAATCTCGGAAGTCGATGTTAAATAACGAAGAGACAAAACTATTATAGAAAAAAAGTTTTTTATTTATTAAAACTTCATGTAACACAAAGGTACACAGGCGGACTTAATACCTTAGGCATTCTCTACCAGTCAACCAACGGTGGTGAAGAGAAAACATGGCAGGTGCATAGAAAAAGAAATAATTTGATCGTTTCACCCCCAGTATCTCTTTTTCTTCCTGCCCTTATCTCATATTACTTGAGGTCGGCGCAACACGTTTTTTCCATCCATTCTTTCCTGTCGATAGAATGGAAGGAAAAAACCCATCACACTATCACCAACCCCCTTTTCTTTCATATCGCTCCTCACACAATCCATCCATCTTTTCTTTGGCCTCCCTCTCCTCTCCATCCATCTTCATACATGTATACTCAGAACTCTTTTAATAGCATGCGTTTCATCCCTCCTCTTTATATTACTATACCAAGACAAACGATTTTCTTTCCTTTTTTTCACTTCTCAGTCACTGGCGTCACTTTGAGTATCTACTGGGACAAAACTGGGGGGAAAGAAAGTCTTACGTGCCTTCTTTCTCTTCGATGCTTTGGTTTTTGATGTTTTAATGTTTTACTCTACTTAGGTTCGGCTTTCGTCTAACCAGAATATAGAACTCTTTTTTCTTGGTCTGCCGTCGATTATCACAGAGGATCACCTTCTATAGGTTGTCACTAGGTTTGCATGGGCGATGAAGCCGTAGAAGTAAAAAATCTTGCATGAACACACATTCGTCATCTCGTCTTGGGCTAAAGTTATCAAAACGCGTCCATGTCTTTTCATTGTTTAGTGAAGATTTCAATACTCATCCATTCCATAAACCTGCTAAATTATATTAAAAGCTATCTTGTGTAATAATCATAACTAAAAAGCTATAGTTTTAGTCTCAATTGGGAGCTTAAAGTGTCGTCGGTCTTATTCGCTAAATCCCTTTAGAAAATGTAATCTAAAATTCGACGCGACACTAGGCTGGGACTATTGGCAGCAGGGGAATATGTTTGAACGACAGGGATTTTAACACGTCTTAAGATAGATCGTTTATTTTTATTTCTTTTTATTTAAATAATTCGAAAAGTAAGACCTAGGAGTCTGCTCTGCGAGATTGTTCGAAAGGGTTGCCCAATCCCTGGAACGCGAAATAAAACTCAAGGAATACACATGTGAGTTTTTGTCAGTAAAAGTCTGACATTCCCTCTACCTCCTAAGAGCGACAGGAATTATTTGGGTAAGGTGTCGTGAAGAACTTATGGGGTTTAACCTGCAAAAAACAGCAAGGTACCAACGTTCCTACTTGTTCTGTTATACGGAGATTATAAAGCCTTCTAGAGCTGCAGGAATGTTTGGAAGAGCTTATCGTGACCCCAGAAAGCAAAAGGCAACGGCAGGAGCACAGGTAGGTAAGTAAAAAACTAACATCCCACCCTCGCTTCGCCCAGAGCCGTTTTAAGCCGTTTAAGCCGGTTTCAATTTGTAGATTTTACACGTAAAAAAGGGACTCTAGGGCCATGGTAATCTCTTTTGAACATCGCCGCACCCTTAGCAAGCTTTGTAACCTCCTTATAACACAACAGCTAGAAATAAATATTGATGGATTGCATCATCTGAATGAAAAGGGGTTAGTGATAGCGTGATGGTGACAGGAGACAATGTAAAAAAAAACCGAGTTGCGCCGACCCTGAGTAATAGGGGACTGACAACAGAACAAATAGAAACGTTGGTAGGCACCTAGCTGATTCAGGCATTATCACATGTCTCCACAGTACCGTAGTTAGGCGTGGGCGAAGTAGGCCCTTCTCCAGAGCCCTATGACTCTATACGATGTATGATATAAATAATATAAATTCATGATATGCGTCCTACTTGCCTGATTTTCAGGCAGAGTAGGGTAAAGAAAAAAGAAGACACTAACAGAATAGAAATATCTCTTTCTATTTTTTTAATTCATTTCTTTTGGTCTCCAAGAATACTTGGAGAAAGAAATGAATTAAAAAAATCATCGAGATAATACTTATTGATTCTAGTTTCTTCAAATCGACATAACTTTTTTCAGACAGACATTTCAGTTTTGCTGTCATACAATAAAATGATGAAACGCTATAGCCATTCGATTGACATAGGTTTTAAAGAGCTACAAGGGTGGGAACGTTTTGAACATTATTCTTTGTTGTTTTCTGATTAAAAAAAATGAAAATCGGAAAAATCTTCGAGACTTCATTCGAGAATTGTAGTTTGCACGGAACCCTCAGTGCGCGAGTCCGACTCGCACTTGCCCAGTTTTTTTTTATACTTGATAGACTCGCGTTTGACCTTTATTTCACCTGATGGTAAACAATGATGTGGTCGAAAACTGGTTTGTGACAGTCTCGTTTTCGAATTTATGAAAAAAAGTCTGTTCACGGCATTAGTTCACCCTCGCTCGATAGATGGCGTTGGCGTCAAATTAGAAGTCGCTATCGTTTCGTTACCGCGTTTAGTATAAGGCAACATTATGTTTTTAATAAATGAGAGAAGATCGAGACACATGAGCTATCGAGATCCAATCTAGATCAGTGCACAGTGGTTTTATTTATTGACAAATTCCCACTAGTGTACCTTGACCTTCAGGTCAATCTACCCCTAAATACCACCCCGGTATTTAATTAACAAGGTCTCACTGATGTGTTGTCGCCCACGTACATTAGTCCACGTTACGTAGTCTGTCTAAGAAGTCAACCGACTTGGGAAGAATTCCCATGTATAATATGTACATAGTATAATATTTAATCATTTAAAAAATACAAATATATCGGTACATTTTCTAAGGTTCTTCTGTTAATAGACAATAATCTCTATCTCTTAATCAACCTTGATTATTGAACCCGTGTTGACTACATCAGATTTCAATCCTAATAATTACCCAAGTCGTTTAACTTATTAGACAGACTTTAGGCAATGATCTTACTCTCACAATCATAATCACCATGCTTTTATTCTTTGCGCTAAAGAAATACCCTCCGCAGTTTCCATTCTAACCTTTGTAGTACCGTAACTAAACATGTTCGTTAAAAGCATTGCTGAGGTGCATTAAGTAATGACGAGAGTTCATTCCACTTTAATCTCATAATTGACTTTTATTTGTCTGGTTTGGAAGGATGATTTTAATAATGATCTTTACAGATGTTACCAACGTATAAGTTCCCAAAGTTTTGACGTGACAACGTCTTATAAATTGGTTTGCCGGGTGACACTTCAAGAAACTGCGTTACGCTCCGCTCACGTTATGCGCTCACAATGAGAGCGAGTGAGAGGCACGCGTCCCTTCCACTCGGGCATGGTTAGCCCGCCTAAGAGCGAGAGAGACAGACATAAAAAGTGAAAGGAAATTATTTTACCACTCAAAGTCGTTGTCACGTAAAACTTTCGCCCGTATACCGACTTTACAGGCAACCAATTTTTTTTTTAGGGTAGGTAGGTACCGTACCCAAAGGGTAAAAGCCCTATTACTATGACTCTGCTGTCCGTCCGTCTGTATTTCATGCATCGTGATAGACAGTTGAAAATTAATTATTTAAATCGGTATAAGAAATACGTCATCTGCGAAATTTTCAATTATCTAGGTATAATATAAAAATGAATCGCAAAATGTGTTGGTAAGCGCATAACTCAACAACGCCTGGACCGATTTCGCTAATTTTTTTTTTGTTGTGTTCGTTATTATGAGGAGAAGGTTCTTATGGAAAAAAAAATGAAAATTAGGGTAGTGTAGGGTAGAGTAGGGTAGGGTAGAGTAGGGTAGGGTAGAGTAGGGTAGGGTAGAGTAGGGTAGAGTAGGGTAGGGTAGAGTAAGGTAGAGGAGGGTAGAGTAGGGTAGAGTAGAGTAGGGTAGGGTAGAGTAGGGTAGAGTAGGGTAGAGTAGGGTAGAGTAGAGTAGAGTAGGGTAGGGAAGAGTAGGGTAGAGTAGGGTAGAGTAGGGTATAGTAGGGTAGAGTAGGGTATAGTAGGGTGGAGTAAGGAAGAGCGGGAGCGAAGCCGCGCGGGCAAAGCTAGTATCTACTAAAAACAAAAAAAAAAATATGGGAGCCCCATAGAACAAACGTACCTACCTATTTTTTTGCCATTTTTTGCTACGGACGGTATGGAACCCTTCGTGTGTGAGTCTGACTCGCACTTGGCCGGTTTTTTTTTTAATAATAGAAAGTGTGATGGTTTACAGGTAACTTTGACATCGCACTGGGGCATCGTTAAAATCTTGTAGTTCTTACAAAATTACAAGATTTCTTTATAGAAACAGGTATTATGGTTTATTACCTTGGCAAAGTATGCCAAAGGAGGCTGACTAATACGAGTACTACAAAAATATTGAATGTGTTACATCCGTACTGTTATGACAAGACGAAGACTGTACTTAAAAGACTATGTATCCAAAACGAAGTATTATAAAAAAACTGCCTAATTTTAGGTTCGGTCTTTCATTTCAATCATCCCTTAGTTCCGAATTATGTCAAAAGCGATTATTTCGCGAAACCGACCAAATTTAATAGTCACAAAACATAAGGAATAGTGAGTACTATTTGTGACGTTGCGCGTTGGTTGGATTCGTGATATAATCGCTTTTGACGCAATTTGGAACGCAGGGCATGAATTCATGATCATTTCATTCGTTCGTTCGCGTCATTCTCATTCAGTCGCTACTACTTGTACTTATTCTCATCTATGGTCGCTACGTCAAACAAATCGGACTATCGGAAATGTGAAATATTTTAGATTTTACTGAATTATATGTGGTTTAATTATAAAAAGTGTAAGAATATACGTACTTATTTCATAAAGTAAGACATGTTGTGAATATAATTAATTCTGCTACCTACAAAACAACATTGCAACATGGAGGGCAAAAAAATATCCTTTGGATTTATGAAAACTAAAAAGGTTGAAAAACCATTTGTACCAATAATAACTGAAGAAAAAAGGGACTACATAGAATGTGTTGAAGAGAAATCAATTAAAGTTGTGGGGTAAGAGACTTATTTATTTATTTTTCAGATTAACCTAAAAACGTGACATTTTGATTGTTATTATAAATTTTGTTTTGCATGAGCTGGAGTTGTTGTAAGTTTCTGCTACGTAATTTATTGTATCCTAAATTAGGAACATTTACTGTATGTATTCTACTTAATCAGTCTTTTCATAACCCTCTAACACAAAAAAATAAATTCCAGAGGGGAAACAGTGACAGAAGATTTACCTTTAGTAATTCCTATGAAACCAAACACTCTCATCACAGCAGAGAAGCTAAAACAAATAGCTGAGAAAGTTGAAAGTGCTATTCAGGAACCAGAGATCAAAGAAGAACCTGTAATAAAAGAAGAACCTGTAATAAAAGAAGAGAAAGTCGAAGAAAATGAGACGTTGGAGCAAATGGCGGTTAGAGAGCTAATGCAGGAAGCTAAGAAAGAAGTAAAAGTCGAAGTTCCTGATAACTTGGCCATCCCTACACCTGCAAAGCCAGTTATGACTGAAGAGAAAGAGGTGAGTAACATAAAACTTTGTATGCTGGATGTGTGTGTCTGTTACTTCATCAAATGTCTGTTAACCTCTCAATCGTGGAAATCACAGACACAATAGAAAGACAATAGGTGCGCGAACGCCGGCGTTCGCTTGGGGTTTAACCTCTCGTATGCCGTAATTAGAGATCGAGAGAGATAGATCTACGCGAGACACAATGGCTTTTTAATTGTGTCTCAATTAAAAAGCCATTGTGTCTCGCGTAGATCTACGTTCCGGCATACAACGGGTTAATGAATTAATTCATCCAATTCCATTCAACATTTGATGAAGTTATAATGAAATTATAACTTCATCAAATTTATAATCATTCCTCTCAAACCCCAGGCAAATGCCAGTGTTACCATGTGATTTTGCACCTCTTAATTATACCCTATATATACCTACTTATATGCAAGGGCTGTCGGTCTAATTAGGTTACAATGACGTATAATCTGAGAAGCTTAAAGTAGATAGCGCCAGTGAACTTGGAGGTCATAGTATCTGTCAAACTCAATTGGTGTTCAAGGAAATATTGTGTTTTCAAGTAAATAACCATGATATTTGTAAAAATAAAATGCCCCAGTGTTGTGTTGTGCCTTAACCTTTCGTATGCCAGAACGCAGGTCTGCGCTCTGATTTCTGATACTCGAAAAATCATTTAATTACAATAAGTAAAGGGCCTATAATAACGTGAAAGTGCTGGAAAGATCGAGTGAACTAATCAAACAATATAAAACAGCCGTTAAAAACTTTCATTCAATGTCAAAATAGTAAAATAAAATTGAACAAAGATTCAACTTGTTCGTACCTGTGCCGCGTAATTTGCTCTGTGTTTTTTGTGTGATATTTAGTGAATAAAAAGAGAAATCGTGAGTATATCTTTGTTTTTTCGATAATTTGATAAGTGTTTTTTTTTTTTTTATCCATATATTTTATTGCAATCTGTCATTATAGACATTCAGCAATATGTTTGATAACATAACAGATTTGTACGCAGACTGTCCAGTGACCGCCCCGTTTATCTTATAGCCTCCGAAACGAGATCTTGAGGAATGTTTCTCTTTAGCCTCCGAGCGGCTGTTTGGGGGGCCATCAGGTTTACTGCTAGCTTGTTTGGATGGTTTGAGATGCGTGCTTTGTACGCTTTAGCTTTTTCTGAGATCTCTTCTATTACCGTTCTGATACAGAGGTCGTGATGGAGTCTGTTATTTGAGACATACCAAGGGAACCTTTGTATTATTTCGACATTTGATTTTGCTGCTGAGCCCCACAACTGTAGGCCATATGTCCATTTAGGCTTTATTATGCATTTATATAACAATAATTTATTTTCGATTGAGAGTTGCGATTTGCTACACAGTAGCCAATACATTGTGCGTAACTGTTGTCCCATAGCCAGTCGTTTCTTAAATATGTGCTTCTTCCAAGTTAGGCGTCTATCTAGATACATTACAAGATACTTGGCGTAGTCTGCTTGTGGGAGAGGTATTCCATTTAGAGTGACAGGAGGACATGTTCCTTTCCTGTAAGTGAAAGTCACCTGGACAGACTTGGTTTCGTTGGCCTTGATTCGCCAATCTTTGAGCCATTGGGATATTTGATTGAGGCTAGTTTGTAGTTTTTGTGAAGCAACGTCGGGTGAAGTGTCTATCGAAAGAATTGCTGTATCATCGGCAAATGTTCCAGTGACTACGCCGTCGGTCGTTGGGAGGTCGGCTGTGAAAAGCAGGTACAACATGGGGCCCATTACACTACCCTGTGGCACTCCAGCTTGGACAGTATGCAAGGAAGTTATCTCTTCACCCTGTTTCACAAAAAAGTGTCTGTCGCTTAGATAAGACTTTATAAGGTTGTAAAAATTTATAGGGAGGTCCCGTTTTATTTTGTATAACAGTTCATCATGCCACACACGATCAAATGCCTGAGATACATCCAAAAAGGCTGCAGCACCGTACTGTTTTGTCTCAAAAGCTTTGTTGATATGTTCTACTAATCTGTGCACTTGTTCTATGGTACCATGCCCCCGGCGAAAGCCAAACTGGTGGTCAGGTAAGAGTTTTTTCGAAGAGATAATCGGAAGCAATCTCCGCAGGATAAGTATCTCCATGATTTTCGATGGTATGGGCAGTAGGCTAATAGGTCTATATGATTGCGCCTCTACAGGGTTTTTACCAGGCTTAGCAACCATTATAATTTGTGCTACTTTCCATTGAAGTGGAATCATACCTCTTCGCAGGATAGCGTTGATCAGGGAAGTCAGAAATTGGTAGCCTTCTTTGGGTAATTCTCTTAAAATTTTGCCTGTTATGAGATCGTATCCAGGAGCTTTACTTGGGTCTAGCGCCTTAATCGCTGTTTTAACCTCTTCCTTTGTGACCTTAAGAATGGGAAGATCCAGTTGATGGATTTGATCTAATAATTGGGTTACTTCATGAGTTTTAGAAGAGCCCGTATCTGGATTTGGTATAAAAACTTGTTTAAGATGCTCAGCAAATGTGTCAGCTTTGTCCGCATCACTGGAAGCCCATTCTGAGTTACTCTTTCGAATGGGAGGTTGATTAAAAACAGGACGTTTAAGTTTTTTAGTGACTTTCCATAAGGAATAATTAGTTCCTGCTGTTGCGTCCAGGTTTTTTAAAGATGTTTGGATATTTTGGTTGTCATTATCTTGTAGTAGTGTGTTTAGTTTTGTTTGTAAATAGTACAGATGTTTTTTGTCAGTAGGATAACCTGTCTTTTGCCACTTTTTTCGAGCCCTTCGTTTTTCAGCTAGTAGTTCTCGAACAGATAAGGGACATTCTTGCTTGCGATGCGAATTAGTGGCAACTGGAGTAGCCAACCAAGCAGATTGTTGCACACAACTGTTGAAATGTTCAACTGCTTCTGTTATGTCGTTGTCTGTCTTTAAAGGAATTTTTATGTCCAAGCTTTCCACCAGCAGCTGTCTAAAGTGGTTCCAGTCAGTTTTATTGGTATGTAACCTGCATGGCTTCAGTATCATTGTGACTTTCTTTTTTAATGTTATTTCTACAGGGGAATGGTCAGAGGATAATTCGGTACTCGTTTTGCTTGTTAGAAATTTACTAGCAATTCCTTTTGTTATACAAAAATCGAGCAAGTCTGGTATTTTATTCCTGTCTGTCGGCCAGTAGGTTGGTTCCCCAGGTGAAACAACATTAAGATTTAGCTTCTCTATGGCCATTAGTAGCTGGCTACCTTTCGTACTTATAGTACGTGAGCCCCAATAGTGATGCTTAGTGTTGTAATCTCCTCCAGCTATGAATCTGTGTCCTAGTGTAGAAAGGAACTTTTCATAGTCTTTGAGTTTAAGTTTATGTTTTGATGGGCTGTAAACAGCGGATACTGTGAACGGTCCTGACCAGTCTTCAATGACGACATTTGTTGCTTGTGTTTCCTCTGTGCTATAATGTACTGCCTCGAAATGTTTTATGTTAGATTTTATTAGTACCGCACTTCCAGCATGTGCACTACCATCAGGGTGCATCGTGTGGTATGTCTTGTAGTTCTAAATATTAAAGTGGCTCTTTTTTGTAAAATGTGTCTCTGTTACTAGAAAAATATTAATTTTTTGTGTCTCTAAATATGTTTTAACCTCAAGGGTATGTTGTGACAGCCCTTTGGCATTCCAAAGGGCAATTTTTAAGCAATCGAAGTTGACAGCTTGGTTGTGAGGGCTATTATTAGATTTGTCAAGGTGGTCAGTTGTTGCATCATTTGCTTCATCAAGATCATTATTTCGTGCATGTCCAGTCGGTTAGCGTGATTTGTCTCTTTGGCTGTACTTTCGAGTTGTTTTTTGTTGATAAGTGTTTGATGAAATTGTAATATAAACTGCCAACGGTAGCAAGATTTCAACATGTTTGATAGGTTTACAAAAGTTGGTTACAAGCATGATGATGGATCCATAGTTTTCAACTTCGATTTATCTTATTGTTCCATATTTTCACATGTGCTTATGCCATTTAGAAATACATTTTCTGTGTAATATATCTGCATATCAGTAGAGTAAAAATGCTATTTCTGTTAGTCATGGTAGTAGGTAGTTACGATGCGTTCACAGGATGTTCAAGTTTATTTTGATGTACTAGGAACCGGAACGCATATCTGCGCATTCAATCATATTTGTATTTAGTAGGTACACGCATTACTATAATAATGGAAAAAGGAGAGTAATGGTTTCTTGTATGTAAGTAGGTATGTACGAGTACCTACATAACCATTTTTATTTGATGTGACCTTAGATTTTGTGTCGGAGTCGAAGTGGTATACAATATGGGATAGGTATAGTTTTTTTTTTTCGAATAGGTACTAATACGACAACAGAGGCTAATCGAAATGGGTGTCAAATAAAAAGTATTTTCGTACATAAATGAGACGAAAGACACAGCTCACGAATCTAATAGGAATCTTTCTTTTTTTTTAGTTACTGAGCAAACACGACAGAAGAAAAAATATCATTATGATTTTTCCATCTAATAGGGTAGTCTTCATGGACGTGGATGATTATTTACACCAAGAGCACTACCGCTTATGTTTATATGATTATGTTTGGCCATGGGAAATTACTCATTTTATAAAGCGGCTTATGTGGTTCATGTGTTATATGCCCACATGCACAGAAGCTCCTCCTCATTTTATTCTTCTAACTAGTGCTGTCGCCACGGAATTATTGTTGAGCACTGAAAACTTTTGGTGTCAAAATTGCAAATATGCGGTATATGAACATTATCTACCAGATGAATGTGAATTCTGTGCTTTGTAAACAGATCAAATAAAATTAATTTCTATACCATCAGTTCTTTTGAGTTTTTTACCTAGAGCAGTTTTGTTTACAATTTTGATGTTGGTATACAGTTTTTTTTTTTACTATTGAGTTGAGTCCGACTCGCACTTTTTTTTTCACGGGCCGGTTTTTTCTTCACTAAAGTGTGCTCATAATTCCAGATGGATTGCGACGAAAATGCATCTGGCAGACAAACTCCATCATATCGACAAATAGTAACTGCAACATTGCGCGTACCAACCAATTATCAAGTTCTTTTAGAACAAACTTCATCGAGAAACTTGCAGCCTTTGCAACGTGAGCAGTTCGATATTACATATCATGAAGAAATTGCTAATCCTGGCTCGCCTATTGAAGAACAAATAGGCATGGGTATCTTGCCATTATCTCTTGCATCAGCATTGGAAGTCGATTCAGGAAGCGAGATCGATGATGAAGATGATTATTATACGGAAGAGTCTATCCGGCAAATTTTAGAGGCTGTTAACGAAGATGATGTGGAAGAAGAAATTCCTCCAACCCAACTAGATCAATTTGTATGGTCTGATAATTTTGAAAATTTCACTGGAGTAGAGGAGATTTATAGAAAACAACCAGGACCTAATATAAATTTAAAAGATCCTTTAGAGATATTTCGCGCTATATGGGATCGTGGCATCATGGAAAAGATTGTTATGGAAACGAATGAATACGCATGGCAAGCGATAATGCGTCAATGCGAAAACTATAATAATGTGCCTCCTCATTCCCGCTTATGTGAGTGGGTTGATGTAACTGTGGAAGAAATGTACAAGTTTTTTTCTATATTAATGTATATGGGGTTGTGTTACAGGGGTAGAATAAATGAATATTGGTCAACGGGTGTTTTAGGAATGCCTGAATTTCGAAGAATTATGAGTAGAAATCGTTTTCTTTTGATTTTGAGTGTTTTACATTTTGTTAATGATTATGAAAGCAATGGAACCCTACGGGTAAATAGATGTAAAACTGCTAAAATTGATCCAATTGTTGAACATTGCAACCAGAAATTTCAGGAAATTTATACTCCTAGAAGACATTTAAGCCTGGACGAATCTCTTCTCCTTTGGAAAGGCAGGCTACACTGGATACAATGTATCAGAACAAAGGCTGCAAGATTTGGAATTAAAAGTTTTGAGTTGTGTGAAGCTGAGACAGGCTATATGTTAAAATTAAGCATATATTCCGGCAAAAAAACATCTTCTGAACCCGTTCATGGTTTTACAGGCATGACTTCAAAAATCGTGCTAACACTAATGGATGGATTCTTAGATATAGGCCACTGCCTCGTCATGGATAATTTTTATAACAGTGTAGCTTTAACACGATTTTTGAAGAATCACCACACTGATGTATTGGGCTCGCTTAATCGTAGGAGAGTCGATACTCCTTCCGACATCAAAAACCTAAACGACAGGCTCTTGCAGAAGGGTACTCTAGTGGCGCGTCACTCTGGAGACATTTGTGTATTGTCGTGGAAAGATGTTAAACTTATTAATATTATTTCTACTTACCACAATGCCGACACAGCAGAGGGACGGCGAGCTGGAAGACGATGCCTAAAACCGCTAGCAGTCCACGCCTACAATAAGTTCATGGGCGGCGTGGACATGAAGAACCAAAAGCTGTCCATGTACTTATTGGAGCGGAAACGTGCTTTCAAATGGTATATAAATGTATTCAGGAGGTTGCTCAATAACAGTATCCTGAATTCTTTTATAATCCATTGTGAAAACAGCAGAAACGAGCGAAAGCTGACCCACAGGCAATTCCGCTACGCCTTAGCAGAAAAACTCTCACAGCAGCACCTAACAATACAACGCATAAGACCTGCTGCAGTTAATCCAAACGAAGCAAGATTTGATCATATTGACCATTTTCCAGACCGTTTAGAAAGTGCCGACCGTACTAAAAATACCAAAGTGCGATATAGACGCGGTCGCTGTGTGCAATGTCTTACAATGAAGAAACGTACTGAAAGTAATGTGATTTGCAAAAAATGCAAAGTATTCCTGTGCATAGGTTCATGTTGGGCTCAATATCATACTCCTGTTGACTAATATGAAAAAAAGTTTTTTTTTTCATACCGTAAAGGTGACAAACCGCATATACGACCCGCCTGATGGTGCGCGGTCACTGTAGCTTATAGCCTGCGCGTTGCCGACCCTCCAACTTTTTCACATGACATTTTGTCTCATATTTTAAACCAAGGATTTTATATGTATATTCAATAATAAATTAGTTATAAAATTACTGACAAAAAATGACAGATAACATCTATTGACACTTGTCTCTAAAACACTAACTTTACTTCCAGAATTGATTTTTAGTAACATCCTGTAAGTGCTGAGCCGGAACGTAGATCTACGCTCTAGTTAGTCAACCGGAACGTAGATCTACGCTCTCGTGCCATTTCATGAATAATTATTTTGAACCTCTTTTTTCAATGTTTAGACTGAATAAATACCATTTAATTTTAGCTTATCGTAAAGAGTATATACTATACTGTAATTTAAAACGTAATAAAAGCTTGAAACTTTTGAAAATGATTTTTATTTAGTAAGTTTCTTCCAAGAAACATATTATTCAGGAACCTCAAAAGAAAAACATCTATAGAAAATAATAGAAAGGCTATAGAGATGTGAAATATTTACTAAAATGCAGTATAGACACCTATTTATCCGATACATTTAAATTAATCACGTAGACATAGCGTCTAGTGTTTTATTTATAACTAGACGCAATGTGCAACGCGCGTTTAAAATGACGCGGCAGAAGGGAAATTTTTGACGCGGCGCGGGTCGAAAATACGAAAGGTTAATGCTCATCGAAAAAATCGGGACACAGGTTTCCCAAAGATCTGAGCTGATAATATATAATAATTTCTTTGTCTTAATTCTTTTTTTAATTCACAAACAGTCCAAGATCCGTATTTTTCTACCATAATTCACATAAATCAACATAAACAAATAAATCGCCAAACAACGATACAAGGAGCTGTCAAAATGACTGACCTCCAAACACACAGGCGCCGACTAGCGGAAGAAAGAGCCGACATAGCTGCCGTTATTACTGGTATATATTATTAATTTAATTCATTAAACCCCAAGCAAACACTGGCATTCACTCTTCCGTTGTCTTTCTATTGTGTTTCTAATTACTGTATTTGAAAGGTTAAGATATTTTTTTAAATATTATAATTTTTTCTACAGTAGCTAAAGTGATTCTTGTGTTTATTTCAGTCATCTTTAGACGACTATGAATCGGTGCCTATACAACAATTTGGCATGGCAATGCTACGAGGGATGGGATGGACACCTAACAAGGAAGGGTATGTGAAAACATATTTAATAATAAAATTATTCAGACCTAAAATGAGATACCTTTTTAAGTATATTTTCTCCTAGATATTTGTGTCAATCATAAAGAAAATGTTGAGTTGGTGTCCACAACTCCACATCCAAAGCGCATATTTGTTATGTCGAGTTGGTGTCCACAACTCCACATCCAAAGTGCATATTTGTTATGTCGAGTTGGTGTCCACAACTCCACATCCAAAGTGCATATTTGTTATGTCGAGTTGGTGTCCACAACTCCACATCCAAAGCGCATATTTGTTATGTCGAGTTGGTGTCCACAACTCCACATCCAAAATGCATATTTGTTATGTCGACTTGGTGTCCACAACTCCACATCCAAACCGCATATTTGTTATGTCGAGTTGGTGTCCACAACTCCACATTCAAAGCGCATATTTATTATGTCAAGTTGTTGTCCACAACCAAAGCACATATTTATTATGTCGAGTTGGTGTCTACAACTCCACATCCAAAGTGAAAATTTATCACCTGAGTGGGACCAGTGTGTCATTAAATTAATTTCTAGGAAAATTATCATTCTTTTTGACTCTGTTCCAGGTCCAAGTACAAACAGCCTGAACTCCGTCCAAAAGGTTTAGGTTTGGGAGCCGATAAAGTGATCAAAGAGAATCAGAAGAAACAATCAAAAGACAAGAAGCAAGAAGAATTAGTTATTGTGAAGAATGCTTTTGTAAAAATTAGCACTGGGAAATATAGTGGTTATTATGGCAAGGTAATATTTACATCCTTATAATATTATGTTAGCACTAGACTTGAGTAACTCCGGAGCGATTCGTTCCGATGAACTGCTCAAACACAGTGAAAGAACTGAACTCGTTCAGTACTGTGCGGAATTATCGTTCCATAGTTCACCGGCTCAAAATACTCCCGCGTCTCTAGTCTACAGACTTGAGTAACTCCGGAGCGATTTAATATTAATTCATATTAGTCACTTTAAATGTCAGTCCTAAGCCTGAAAAAAGTATGAAGGGAAATCGAATCTATTAATTATAACTGAATTTCATAGGTGACGTATCTTATTGTTATAGTTCACAGTTTATGAACGAATAGCTAAACAAGTTCCTCGAAAACATGTCTATGCCACAGTTCATTTCGCTCTCTGAATCAGTACCTAGTACTATATATCGTACCAAGTCAAGGAGCGAAATGAACTGTGGAACGAGTTAGCGGAACGAGTTCACTTCACGGAACGAGATTTGATGAACTAGATCCATTAAGTGAACGACAATGCCCAAGGCTAGTTAGTACTATAGCATCACGGGCCCACCCGTGCTGGGCCCGCATGGTGGACTACAGTCCATTCCCTCTCCTAAATAGGAAGCCTGAGTCCTCGAAGTGGGAACTTTAAAAAGGCTAATGATAATAATGATAGCATCGCGGTAACTTCTCGTCCAATATACCACTGTATCTCAAGACGAAAGTCTATGACTAGTGCATGTTGCCAGTGATAACATATGGCTCCGAAACATGGTTGCTTACAATGAGCCTCATAAGAAACTGAGTTAAACTCACCCAAAGTTATCAATCATCTCATTCAGGCCTCTCAAGGTGTAGGAATGGGCCATAATCTACCACGCGGGCCCAAGCGTGTCCGTGGAGTTTCTTGCACATTCTTCCTCATAAAGATGACTGACTGACTGACTTCTTGACATTTTCAAAAGTAAATGGTTTATTTGAAATAAAATGCTTTGAATCTTTAATGGCGAAGGAAGGAACAGGAGTGGGTTTTTAGTCAGTAAAAGTCTGACACTATCTCCCGCTCGGCCCAAGAGCGGGGGATGTCATTAGGTGATTTTCCCACTTAAAAAAAAAGAAGTAATTACGAAACTCCACCCGAGTTTCGTAATATCCGTTCTTAGCTTATGTGTAGACACCTGATAAAGAACCTACAGTTGCCATCACGGATCTTGAACGCTCGGCGTGAGAGTGGGGATCGCTTTGCACATTCCATACATTGGCGAGCCAATCGTCTTCGTTGTTAGATACATGCAGCAACGCAGTGAACGAATGAGGAGTGACGTCTATGACGCGGTGGCGTGGCCAGCCAATCACTGACACTCCCCGCCCCCGCGTCGCACTTCGCACCACTAAAGAGACCGAATATTTGACTTCTGCGCAAGTGTTCAAGATCCGTGATGGCAACTGTACCAACCAAATTTAAAGTTTGTAGGTGTTACAGTTTCTGGGATTTCGTGATAATCAGTGAGTGGTATTTCACTTGTATAAATATAGATTTCTATTATTTCAGGTTGTGAGCTTAGATGAGGATAATGGTAGAGCAATGGTAGAAATTCCTGTGAAGAAAGAAACAGTCAGCCTCAGTGAATTCATGATGTATGCTGTCACAAAATCAGAATACGACAAGGAATCTAAAGTTATAAGTAAGTATTGAAATAAAGTAGCTGTTACATCAAACATTTTACACTGCCCAATCATTGCAACTTGCCAGTACATATAGCCGACCGACCCTTAACATATGTAGTAAGTATGGCGAGATTAAAGTTAGAACTTCATTAGACCGACGCACACATGTAACACGCCAGATTTGAACGTAGAACGACGTCGCGTGGCGTGTATCAAATGTAGCTCTACAAGTCTACTTTCCATAAAAAATTATGGAGACCGACGCGCCCAAATCGGCGTGTGTCATACGTTTGCAGTGTAGATGATCACGAAAGACGAGTTTGTATGGCTGATGGGGCCCACTAAGACCGATGCCTGCCAGTGCTGCGGGAATGTTCGCAAGAGTTACCGTGAGCTTGGAACGCAAATTACTACTGAAAGAACATAGGTGAAAGTTAAGTTAGTCCGTAAAAGTGTCACTCTCTCGTCCTGCTCAGAGCGGGACAAGTTGTTTGATGATCCCAGTAAAAAAAAAACAGATTTTTATGGCTGATGTAGTGCATAGTGAACTCGTTATACCATATAGACTGTGCAAATGCTATGAGAATTTTAGAGTGTCTCCACATCTGGCGTATACGCCACGAAAGCGCCACTAACGACCGGAACGCGAGCTGCTTGTGCACTACACTAGTGTAGTAACTCTTGCAACTCGGTCAAGGCTTGCACAGAGGGGGCGCGCGGGCTGCATGAAAGCCCTTTTGCTTTCATATTGTATCAGGAGGCGCAAAGCAGGCGCGCGAGTGCCTGCTTTGAACTTGAAATGCACGCACGCAGATCGCTAGAGGGTCGCTAGCAGCGCATTCGTGGCGCAATCGCCAGGTGTAGACACACCCTTAGAAGCTTAATTTCTTTGCAGATTCAATTGAAGAGGTCACTAACAGCTTCAGACGCTATTTTCATACAAACCCTGCTTTTTGAATGGGCCTGCAAGACACAAAATTATGAAACCCCATAAGATTTATTCATTACACTAATCATAAATGTATTCACTACAATTTTAGACGCGGATGCATTCGAAGAGTACAAAAAGACCGAGAAAGTATCACAAAAACAGACCAAACAAGAAGAAAGAAGTTCAACCAGTCAAAGAAATAGTGAACTTATTGTGAAAACTGACAAAGAACGAAGTAATGACGACCATAGACGGTATAAAGAAGACAGAGAAGAAAAGTCGTCAAATGGCAAAAGTAGGGACAGAACGAAGGAAAGAAGGGATTCTTCTAGCAGCGAAGACAGGTCGAGGCGCAAAGTGAAAAAAGACAGGAAAAGATATAGCAGCAATGACTCTTTGAGCTCTTCTGATGACGAGAGGAGAAAAAGTAAACATAAGTCTAAGAGCAGGAGACGTCGAAGCAGTTCTGAGGACTCGCGCAAGAGAAGTTCAGAAGTGAAAAGAGATATAGATAAGAAACGCAAAGGAAAGAAGAAGAAGAGGGACAGAGATCGGTCACCGAATTATAAAAAGCATAGGAAGTAAGAATTAATGTAAATATAAGTTTTAAAATGTTTGTTTTTTTTTTTCTTATAATAGAACAAAGGGGTGTATACGGGGTCCCAACCAACATCTGTCGGGACCCAAGCCAACCTCACCTGCACGTGGTGCACCCTGCTGAAAAACGGACGAGGATATGGCGACCCGCCAACACGCACTGGACCAGCGTGGCGGGTTATGGTCCGAACCCCCCAATGCAACATAGAAATACGCACAGGCCCCAAGTGCCCGGCGACCCCAGTGGTTGTGTTGACGTGGACGGGCGTGGGCGCAGCCCTGGGGTCGGGGGTGCTAAGAATCTCCGGGCGGGAACGTTTAACCGTCGACGACTGGACCTGGCAACCTATAACGTACGTACACTCCGGTCCGACGAGAAGATCATCGAACTGGAGGAAGAGTTGAGCGGGTTACGATGGAGTATTGTGGGATTATCCGAAGTCCGAAGACAGGGGGAGGACACGATAATTCTCAAATCCGGTAACCTGCTTTACTTCCGGGAGGGTGATCAGCAGTCCCAGGGTGGTGTCGGGTTTATCGTCCACAGGTCCCTCGTGGACAATGTGGTGAGAGTCGAGAGTGTGTCGACCAGGGTGGCGTACCTGATACTCAGAATATCATCAAGATATTCGTTGAAGGTCATACAGGTTTACGCCCCGACCTCGACACACCCCGATGACGAAGTGGAATCCATGTATGAGGATATATCCAGAGCCATGCATGGTTCTAAGACTCACTTCACCGTTGTCATGGGGGACTTTAATGCGAAACTGGGCAAACGAGACGGTGATGAGCTGCGAGTGGGGCAATTTGGATTTGGACATCGGAACCGCCGGGGACACCTACTGGCTAGTTTTATGGAGAAGGAGGGCCTCTACATGATGAACTCCTTCTTCAGAAAGCGTAAGCACAGGAAGTGGACCTGGCAAAGCCCTGATGGCATAACAAAAAATGAGATTGACTTCATCATGTCGACGAAGAAGCAAATATTCAATGATGTCTCTGTGATCAATGCGGTGAAAACCGGGAGTGATCACCGTATGGTAAGAGGCACATTGAATATCAATGTTAAGCTTGAAAGATCTCGACTGATGAGGTCTACGCTCCGTCCTGCACAGATCCAGATCCAAAACTCCGAGAGCTTTCAGCTCGAACTTCAAAACCGTTTCGAGTGCCTAGGAAGCTCCGTGGACCAATATAATGATGGGTTCGTGGAAGCTGTCCATACAGTCGGGTCTCAGTTTTTTAAGACCCGTACAAGTAAGACCAAGAGGCTCACGGATCAAACTCTCGAGCTCATGAAGAAGAGGCGTGAAATGACTTTGCAGTCTTCAGATAATGCGTGCACGTACCGGCAGCTCAATAAACAGATCTCGAAGTCTCTGAAACGCGACCTTCGCCGATTTAATACCGAGAGGATTAAGGACGCGATTGAGCGGAATAAGGGCTCCAAAGTTTTTGCACGGGATCTGTCTATTGGGCAGAGCCAACTCACGAAACTGAAGACCGAAGATGGCAGAGTCATATCCGCCAAATCGGAGCTTCTGGGAGAGATCGAGGCATTTTATGGACAGCTATACACGTCGATCTCCAAACCCGCTACAAATCTGGCAAACGACCCAAGAGCTAGATTGACTCGACACTACACTGAAGATATCCCGGACGTCAGCCTGTACGAGATTAGGATGGCTCTGAAGCAGTTGAAGAACAACAAGGCGTCGGGTGAGGACGGAATTACGGCTGAGCTCCTGAAGGCGGGTGGAAAACCGGTCCTAAAGGCCCTTCAGAAGTTGTTCGATTCCGTCATACTCGAGGGAAAAACGCCACAGGCATGGAGCAGAAGTGTGGTGGTACTCTTCTTTAAGAAGGGTGATAAAACCCTGCTGAAGAATTACAGGCCCATCTCACTTCTGAGCCATGTCTACAAGCTGTTTTTCCAGGGTCATCACGAACCGTCTTGCGCGCAGGTTTGACGACTTCCAGCCTCCCGAACAAGCCGGATTCCGAAAAGGTTTCAGCACCGTAGACCACATACATACGCTACGGCAGGTCATACAGAAGACCGAGGAGTATAACCTGCCTCTCTGCCTAGCGTTTGTGGACTACGAGAAAGCTTTTGATTCGATCGAGACTTGGGCTGTGCTGCAATCTCTCCAAAGGTGCCAAATTGACTATCGGTACATCGAAGTGCTGAGGTGTTTGTACGAAAACGCCACCATGTCAGTCCGACTCCAGGACCAGACCTCGAAACCTGTCCTCCTGCAGCGAGGTGTGAGGCAGGGAGACGTCATCTCTCCGAAACTGTTCACGGCCGCAATGGAGGATGTCTTCAAGGTTCTGGACTGGAGTGGACTAGGCATTAATGTCAATGGCGAGTACATCACTCACCTTCGGTTTGCCGACGACATAGTAGTCATGGCGGAGACTAGGGAATGCAAAAACCGCCAAAATTACAAACCGGTTTTTTTTTCGGTTTTTCTAAAAAAAAAACCGGTTAACCGGGTAACCGGTTTTAAAATTAGTTTTTTTGAAATTTATTTTTAAGTGAAAATTTTAATTTTTTTTTGCTTGTGAAATTATAAATAAATATTTTTCAAACTTATCTTGGAACTTATCTATTAAAAATATATTGTATACCTTATAGGAATCCTGTTAAAAATAAAAAAATCCAAACAAATGTCTCAGAATGATGTCTGAGAATCTAAGCTAGAAGTTAATATATACTTCTACTCAAAATATTCACCACTAGCCGCGGCTCACCTTTTGCCCGCGGCTTCGCACGCGTACATAAAATATAGCCTATGTCACTCAGGAACAAAGCAGGTTTCTATCGGTGAAAAAATTTTAGCAATCGGACCAGTACTTCCAGAGGTTACCTCTTACAAACAAAAAAACATAAAAACAAGCTTTACCTCTTTATTATACGAGTATTTATAATATTAGTATTAGTGTAGATTAGCCCTATCACAGGCTTTTAAGCGTTCAGGCCACGCGTCATCTGTTTACGCACGGTGATCATTGGAAAGTTGTCCACTGCTGATCGTAAAGAATTTTTAAGGATTTTGAATTATTGTTACATGCAGCCCATGCTCTCTAATATAGATCTCAATTTGCAGTTCACGGGTTGAGATCTGGGCTAGCCAAAGGTCAATCATCAGCCTTAATGAAGCCCGAAACACTCGCTGCAAGGCAAGCCTGTGACACAAGGCAAGTGCGTGCCTTGTGACCGGAAACTGAGTCTTGCTGAAAAACCTCTAGTATATTATCAAAAAGAGAGAGGCTTTAAGAGGCTTTGCTATGGCGTGTAGGATAGTATCTTGATCCTCTTTAGCTTAAATTAGAGTAGCCCATTTTCACGAAATTGAAACTTGGTCATTCCGTGATGCCCTCACCAGACCATTACTGATGCCGCATGATGATCATTCAGGACTCTGATAACCTGTTGAGAGGGTTCTTTGGAGTTAGAAGCTTACACATCATCATCATTTCAGCCGATAGACATCCACTGTTGGACATAGGCCTGCCCCAAGTGTCGCCACAATGATCGATCCTGTGCGTCCCGCATCCATCGGATTCCCGCAACCTTCACCAGGTCATCGGTCTATCTTGTAGGAGGCCTTTCGACACTACGTCTTCCGGTACGCGGTCGCCACTCCAGAACTTTTCGGCCCCAACGGCCATCTGTTCTGTGAGCAATTGCCACTTGAGTTTAGCGATTCTTTGTGCTATGTGGGCAACCTTGGTTCTCCTGCGGATATCTTCATTTCTGATTCGATCACGCAAGGAAACTCCGAGTATAGCCCTTTCCATTGCTCTTTGGGTGATTTTAAGCCTTCTGATGAGGCTCATTGTGAGCGACCACGTTTCGGCATCATATGTCATCACTGGCAACACGCACTGGTCATAGACTTTCGTCTTGAGACACTGTGGTATATTGGACGAGAAGACACCGCGCAGCTTCTTGAACGTTGCCCAGCCGAGTCGGATTCGACGGTTGACCTCTTTCTCGAAATTAGATCTACCCAACTGGATTGTCTGTCCGAGGTAGACGTAATCGTTCACAACTTCGAGTATAGTCTCCGGTCTTGGTAGGAGCGGGTGCTACATGGTTGTTTATCATGACTTTAGTTTTGTTCATGTTCATTTTAAGACCCACTCTTTCGGAAGTTCTACTGAGGTCATTGCGATCTATTGAGGTGAGAATTGTGCTGAGCTCTTCCGTAATCTCAGCCATGACTACTATGTCGTCGGCAAACCGAAGGTGGGTGATGTACTCGCCATTGACAGTTAGAAGCAGTTAGAAGCTTACATCCGATAATTTTGCTTGTTGCAATATTCCTTGATTATGAAAATTTTGTCATCGGTAGCAAGAATATCCCTGAGTTTTTCATCAGTGTAACGAACAAGCAACGATTTTGGTCTTTTCACTCTCTCTTCTATAAAAACGACTCGTTTAAGCTGATGATGTTATGATGAGTAACAACGGTGGGTATTCTATCTGCGAATAAGAATTTTGGTTTCCTTACGAGATTTTAATTCTGGCCCTGACAGCATTCACTGCCTGTTCTCACAACACGCGGTCGGCCTGGATTTTTAATGATCGTAAACAGAAGAACTGTACACTTGGTGTAGCTATCACTATGGTACATAAATATTAATAAACAAACCTACGACTGATATCAAGCCTCAATAGCGTTTTAAAACAATGTTTGCTAAAAAATAGTGTCATTTGAATGTAATAAAAAAAAACTCGAAAAAACCGGTTACTTGAAAAAAAAAACCGGTTTTTTTAATCTTTAAAAATATGCCGAAAAACCGGTTTTTCGGTTTTCGAGTTAACCGGTTTGCATTCCCTAGCGGAGACTATGGAGGAGCTCAGCACAATGCTCAATGACCTCAGTAGAGCTTCTCTAAGAGTGGGTCTTAAAATGAACATGGACAAAACCAAAATCATGATTAACAACCATGTAGCGCCCACTCCTATCAAGGTCGGAGACTCTACACTCGAAGTTGTGGACGATTACGTCTACCTCGGACAGACAGTCCAGTTGGGTAGGTCTAACTTCGAGAAAGAGGTCAACCGTCGAATCCAACTCGGTTGGGCAGCGTTCGGGAAGCTACGCGGTATCTTCTCGTCCAACATACCACAGTGTCTCAAGACGAAAGTCTTTAACCAGTGCGTGTTGCCAGTGATGACATATGGCTCCGAAACGTGGTCGCTCACAATGGGCCTCATCAGAAGGCTTAAAGTCACCCAAAGAGCAATGGAAAGGGCTATGCTCGGGGTTTCCTTGCGTGATCGAATAAAAAATGAAGATATCCGCAGGAAAACTAAGGTTGCCGACATAGCACAAAGAATTGCCAAACTTAAGTGGCAATGGGCAGGGCACATTGCTCGCAGAACAGATGGCCGTTGGGGCCGAAAGGTTTTGGAGTGGCGACCGCGTACCGGAAGACGCAGTGTTGGAAGGCCTCCTACAAGGTGGACCGATGACCTGGTGAAGGTAGCAGGAAACCGATGGATGCGGGACGCACAGGAACGTTCGATGTGGCGACGCTTGGGGGAGGCCTATGTCCAACAGTGGACGTGTATCGGCTGAAATGATGATGATGATGATGATGAATAGAACATAGCCTTTTGTATTAATCAGATGAATATAATAAAATTAAGTAAATATATTGTAATAGTAGAGTATTATTTTTGGAAATAGCGCCATCTACCTTTAGTTATCCGAATTTGTATCACACACATGTACAGTGAGGATACTTGATGAAATCAACTGTAGATAGGTGGCGTTGTAATGATATTTTGGAGTGGTCTTTAAAAAGCTTTTTATTAAAATGTTTTTCATTGAAAACTTATTTTTAAGTAGGTAATTAATTATGTCCATTTATTAACATGTTATTGATAACGCCAACATATTACCTAGGTACCTCTATATTTTTTTATGTTTTTAGGTGGGAAAATCATCTAATGACATCCCGCGCTTGGGCGGAGCGGGGGATAGTGTCAGACTTGTACTGACTAAAAACCCACTCCCGTTCCTTCGTTACATTTCGTACCGTGGCCAAATCTTCCTTTCAGAAGGATCCCTGGCCCCAATAAGGCACCTATACCGATTTTTTATTAAACCTAAAATAAAAGTTTTTTAAAATTAGAATATCCTAATAACCTAATCAAACATAACACTACCGTAGAACCATGTTTGTTTGGTAAGCAATAAATAACGCCATCCATGTTCATTGGACCATAAATAAATTAAAAAGAGCAATTTGAAAATTCTGCGTTTACATCACTGCTACTGACAGCTCAATTACCGAGCGCGGCGTTAGTAGGTACAACCCTATGTTATTGTTATTGCAGCATATGTAGGTGTAAGTAATCTGCTCATACTCGTATATCCCTACCTACCTAAACATGTTTTCCTCTATGCATCGGAGGCATAGACACTTCGCGAATCCAAGAAGAAAGTTGACGCGTTGGAGATGTGCTAGAAATGCATGCTAGGAGTATCTTGGACAGAGTTTCGCAGGGCAAAGTTGAGGGCACCAGGCCACGTGGTAGATCACCAATGAGATGGACAGACCAAATCAAGGCCGCAACTAAGTGCTCGGTTTATGAATGTACCCGGAAAGCTGCAATCCGCTATAGCATAGCATAGTCAGCCTTATAATACCACTGTTGGGACTCAGGCCTCCTCTCTAAGAGAGGGAATGGGCCATAATCCACCACGCGGGCCCAGTGCGGGTTGGTGGACGTCACATGTCTTCGAATTTTTGGTTCTAGGATATGCCGGTTTCCTCATGATATTTTCCTTCACCGTTTTGAGAGCAGGGTGATGAAATAAATTACACAAAGTAATGCGCCTGGCTGGGTTTGTACCCGTGACTCTTAAAAGTCGGGAACGTTACCACTCGGCCACCACGGCAGTCCGCTATGAATGGCGCCGTACCTATGAACAAGATGGTAACTCTTCGTGATTCACAGTGACGAGCACGACCACTCTGGCAAGAGTCTACCTTCAGAGAAGAAGAAGACCTAAACATATAAGTAGGTATGATTACGTCCACAGAAAAGATGAAAGAGGTTAGAAAGAAGATACTTTCCGATTTGTACTACAACGAGTGTCGCCGCTTGTCTCACACTCTTTAGCTCCACTACAGGTACGAACGCGCATTACGCAACTAAGGACCACGCACACTTAGATCGCAAGTTTGCTATTGGTAGTTGAACTATGAGCATTGCCCTACTTTGTAGCACGCCTGCCTTGCCATCTCTTTCATCTGTTCTGCTTCTGTGATTATGTCCAATGGTTTCGCTAGGGTGCACATGGAAAGTGTAGATAACCTTACCACCACACAAGCTTCTGGTAGCTGCTCCACCCGTACATTAAAGCGACGTTTGGTGTCGCGACAGGGACTAGGAACCGCGACAAGTGTTGGTTTCTTATTCTTAGATTTTAGATGGCGTTTCGCGCTGCGACAGCCACTGGATGACTGGGGACACTGAGACCGCAATCGCACCCAAAAGCTACTACCTGCCTTATTAATTACCAGTGTTGTATAGAAACTGTCGATGAAGTCAGTTGTCGTGTACATAATGGGTCATTTTACACCATATTGGACCGTCAAATAGAGTCATATATAAATATGGTCCTTTAAATTTTCGTATTTGTAAGAATGGTAATTGCGCATTGTTTATCGGTGCTAACTGATCAATTTTGTTGTTGTGTTAAGATAAAAATATTTTTTAATGTTTTATTAGGATTTTTACTTTAGTAGGCCTCTTAGGTTAATATGTGGACACCAAAGAAAACACCGTTTTAAATATTTAAATAAAAACCGTTTATTATCATTTTTTTTGTAATTATTAATTTCTAAAGCAGCTATTTAGGAATAAATAGGGGTAGGTAGATAATTTAATGATAGGAAAATTCTTAAATTATATGAAAATCCCCGTCTTTTGTTTCTATTCATCGCTGCGTCACCAAAAACATACATATTTCTGCCCACCAAAAACATACCTGTTAAAAAGGGGGCCAAGTTCCTATCGGCTAATTGTTCGCCTAAAAAAGGGTTGAAATCCAATCCAATGCCAAGTTTAGACGAACTTTAAAAAAAAAAATTAAATAAATAATAAATTAAATTAATAATTAAATTAAATTAATAATTAAATTAGTAAATTAAATTAATAATTAAATTAGTAAATTAAATTAATAATTAAGATAGTTGAGTTATATTGCTGTAGTTTTTGATTATATTATTTTAGTTTAAAAGGTCATCCAAAGAATATTGTAATAAAAGAGATTATTTTGTTGTTTTTTTACTTTGTTTATGGATGTGAAAACATAAATAAATATTCTTTAAAATCGATCATTATCATCTTCATCAACAGCCTAATTCACTGGTAAACATTTGCCATTCCCAAGACTCGCCACCACGCCCAGTCCTCCGCCTTCCGCATCCAGCCACTACCCGCCACCGTATTCCCTTTATCGAAATTCACTTTATCATACACCTAATTTAAAATATGGTATAGTTGTGAAAATACGTAGATACTTGGTTAAAAATATCTAAAATTATAATACTTCTAAAGTTGAACTTGGCAGGTTTTCGTGCTGTACGTAACACTTGTTTAATTGTATAATTATTATTTATATAAATTAATTAACCTGCCAAGTTCAAATTCACAAGTGTATTGAAAAACGTCGTATGAATTGATACACGTGGGTAATTAATGATTACCTTTCTCGGCTCTCTTAAGACCCTCGCCGCGGCTCGGGTCTAAATACCGCCTCGACGGTAATCACTAACATTACACACTTATATCATAATGTACTATTATTACCTTTATAGGTAAATGTGTAATTCTGTGTATCTATACCTAGATGTTTTCGACTTACCAAAGTAAATAACTACTCAGAGGGAAAAACATTAAAAAAAATAAACATCAAAGAACGATGCTCAAATAAATTAAGTCCATGTTAGGTAAACTTCACTCATGTCTACCAAAGGCCGAGATTGATAAGAACATATATTATTCAAAACGTTGGCAAAACATCAATTTCGACTAGGTAAGTCGCAGGGCGATTCTCCGACCACCTTAGGCGCCGGCTTGCAAACGGCGAACAATGAGGCGCTTACCCCGGAGGAGGACCGCGGAGGAGGACGCGCCTATGAGCTTGGTAAAGAATCCTTACCAAGCTCATAGGCGCGGGTTTGCGAATGGTGGGCTATATGGCGAGTAATGGGGTGCTGTCCGGTAACGTCTGTAACAAGTCTGGGTGAGGTTCACCCACTCCTCAAAGAGATGTCAGCAAGATTGACGGCGCCTGTTAAGCCTCATGCCACGACTCTATACCGCTCATCATCATCATCATTTCAGCCAAAGACTTCCATTGTTGAACATAGGCCTCCCCCCAGTGTGTCAATGACCGGTCCCGTGCGTCTCGCATCCATCGTAATCCCGCGACTCTCCGCCCAAGCAGGGCACACTGCGACTGTGTGCTCCTCCGTGTCCTCCGGGCATTCCACACAGTAGGCCTTCCAACGCTGCGTTTTCCGGTACGTAATCACCACTCCAGAACCTTTCGTCCCCATCTGTTCTGCTAGCAATGTGCCCTGCTCACTACCACTTAAGTTTTGCGATTCTTTAGGCTAAGTATCTTTGGTTCACCTGTGGATATCTTCATTTCTGATGAGATCACGCAAGCAATTCCGAGCATATCCCTTTCCATTGCCTGGACCGCTAAGGGCAACTAAAGGAACACTAGTGGACTTTTGCTGACTAAAACCCACCTTGTTCTTGGCTTTTCAGGGTAAGTAGATAACTGTATTTTTGCTTAATTTTTTTTGTTTCGTTTTACCTAAATATTGTGTTTGTGACTTGCGCTGTGCCAAATGAATTATTTTTCTTCCTTTATTCTCGCATTTTTTATGACCCATCATCATCATCATCATAAGCCTTTTTTTTAATGCTCCCACTGGTGGGACTCACACCTCCGCCTGCGTAATCCACCACGCGGGCCCAGTCCGGATTGGTGAATGTCACATGTCTTCAAATTTTTGGTTCTAGGACATGCCGGTTTCCTCACGATGTTTTCCTTCACCGTTTTGAGAGCAGTGGTGATGAAATAAATTACACAAAGTAATGCGTCTTTGCTGGGTTCGAACCCGCGACCTACAACTCGTAAGTCGGGGCCATTACCACTCGGCTTCTAAGACCCGTAGTATCATATTTAAGTAAATGTTGCCTACTTTTCTGCGGATCGATATCCTTTTCGAAGAATTTCTCATTCTATGCAGGAATATCGTCGGGAAGATAAGCAGATTAACTCGACCTGTGGAAAAGGTTAAGTGTCTATCTATCAAGAAGGTTCCGGACTTACCCTGCTTATCTATTCAGTTTTTCTGGTCGTGCCTGCGAGATACGAAAATAGTTTATGCCTTGATAAAATATTAGGTCGCTAGTCACGTACGTAGGCAGATTTCTTTTTATTTCGTAGGTACCTACTAGCTTTTGAGGAGAGTTATATATAATAGTTTTCTGTCTATTTATATGCTGTGTGTATTAATTGCAATTTTTTTTGCCCACTTCTTCGCTTGTGTACCTAAAATATGGCCTATTTCAATCAGGAAAAAAGCAGCTTTCTATCGGTGAAAAAATTTTCGCATTCGGACTTAGTACCTTCTTTCAGAGATTACATTCTAAAAAAAAAAAAACCAAGCTCTGTAAAATATTAGTCTACCTACATTATGGAAAGGGCGAGAATTGAACACTTACCTACAGCTAAATTTGACAGGTGTTTTCAGGCCAGAGTTTAAGATATACTCAACTTCAAATGCGTCTATCAGATATCGTGGGAAAGTGCCCCCACCGCGTCTGTCTATCTGTATAAACGCTACAAACTCAAAGAGAACAGAGGATTTTCATGCGGTAGGTATTCCTAAAAAGACAGTGATTCATAACATTTTTAGTTTACAGGTTTCCTTTGTTCAATACTTTCAGTTTCCTTTATAATGTTTTACAAATACTTAGGTAGGTACTTGTAAAATAAATAAATGAGGAAGGGATAGATGTATATCTACTTGAAGAAACAACGTATTACCTAATACTTTAATTACAGTAGAGAAAAGCCAAGAAATTATTTCTATGTAACACGTCAAACTACAAATACCTACGTACCTACATAGGATTAACAATCCACCTATACATTGGATTGTTAATTCAATGTACTACGCGTTCCAAATGAGAATAGATTCCTATGTTTTGACGTCTCGTCGTACTGTCAAATCGAAGAAATTTTGGCAAAATTAAAGACCTTAGAGATGAGTAAAATTGAATAACTGTATTCTGATTAAACTTTTTTCGTTCACAGTTTATAAATAAATTAAATTTTTAATTAGAAAAGAAATTTTTAAACATTAATGAATTGTTTAAAAATATCTTTCCTCGATTTGTCAGTAAATCGTGACGTCACAACATGGCGGTCGATCCTATTCTCATTTGGAACGCTTTGTACCTACTGCGCTCTCGACTCGTCGCTGCGGCCAGCGCTGCGCTCAAGGCTGTTTTCTTAGAGTGGACCGTTCATTGTGGCGACACTTTGGGGGAGACCTATATCCAACAGTGGGCGTCTATCGGCTGAAATTATGAATATGATTATGATGAGGCTGATCGCTACTGTCACCTCTTTTTCCTTCCGGTCTCGGAAACCATCAAAACACTCCTACCACTACGAGTGCAGCAAGAAGGAGTATGTGACTTTTACTGATTAAAACCCACTCGCGTACCTTCAGTTGCCCTTTACGTTCCAGTTAGGGCTGCAATATTATTATCAGGCCTGATTGTCTCAAACAAAATACGATGTCTGTTCAATCAAGTTAAATTATACTTACCAAAAACATGAAAACAATCCAATTACGCCTACAATCTTTCCCTTATATATTTTGTCCAATAAATAACACACGCTCGGAAATGTCAGCTTTTACGGAACATAACTAGGTTAGTTAGGGTCTGTCGATATGACACAGGCACAGGCGAGGCAAAATAAACTTTTACTTGGCTGGCCTGACCTAATTGATGGTCCTTGAGTTCAGAACCGACCCGATGTCAGGGCCGCCCCGTTTATATAGACGATCTAGGCGATACGATGGCCTAGGAAGCTTCTGTTAGGGGAGCGATAATCAGCAGCATCGAAATTTGAAACAACAAAAGTTATTTTATTTTATGATGTCTAGTCTCTTGAAGTGTTTGTAGTTACATATCGGCTATACCTAATTAAGAAAAGAACTTAAAAAAAATACAATCGAAGGAATGCAATGGTTCTAAAAATTCCAAATACAGCAGTATCGGAAAAGGTAAGAAAATCTTTTATAGTTAAAACGTTCAATCTACTTGGTAATTGTAATGAAAACAAAAAAAAACATCATATTTATTTGAATGGGTATCAAATTGAGCGAGCAAAGCGAGCCCACTGCGAGTCTACTTATAAGAAAGCTTATTGACCCCAAAAGTTAGCTCTCAATTTAACTGAACCAGCTAACCTAGTCTTCGTACGATTCAAGCGATCGAAGCGAGCTCCCTCGAGCCGAATACTCCAACTTACGTGGCAAGCGAGCGAAGCGAGCCTTTCATCTAGCCAAGCAGGCTAATTCAGTCTTCCTATAACTGTATTGGTTGCTGATGCGGCTCTTCGTTTTGTGTGAAATATCAACGTTACTGTTACGAAGGGCTCGCTTTATTTTGTGGTTGAATTCTATGGGTATCTATGTGAATATGCACTTCTTACTAGCTAAACTTGTGAATGGGGCTTGAGTTCGCTTTTTCCTTTGTAGTGAGGGGTCATATCGCTCGCTTGGCTCATAGCTAAACTTTCTGTAGTTGAAAACAGGCTCGTTTCACTCAGCTCGTAAGTAAGTAAAACTGCTTCGCTTACCTTAATCGCGATTAAATAAGCCAACAATGGTACACAACTTCTGCCAAATTAAATAATGTTGTGAAGGAATCTCGTTATTATTTCACATCACAATTTCACAAAAATCTGCGCCTCAGGCTTAAACTGAGCCTACTTATTTATTAATTTTACTCTTTTATAAAGCACAAAGAAAGGTGCTGCTGGGACTCAGGCCTCCTCTCTACTAGGACAGGGGATGGGCCCGTACCGTAATCCACCACGCAGGCCCAGTGCAAATTGATGAATGTCACTTCTTCATGTAATAAATAATATTTAAAGAACAACGGCGTGGAAATTGTTGATGAAATTATTAAGTGTCTACTTATATAAGTAGGTACTTCCTTGTATAAGTTACCATGATATATACCAACGAAATAATTAACTTACTTAGTTTTATCTAATCAAGACTATGGCCAGTTTATGGACTGAAAAATCGTCATAATTGGAAATTGAATTGACTAGATTTTTTACGATATTGGCAACATTACGAGTTTAGTTAAACTAAACTCTTAATGTTGCCACTAATATAAATACTGGTCAAGTAATATAATATGCTTTGCTTTGTGTATTAAGCTCCTGAACTGCACGACGAGCTTTGCCAACTGTTTGCTCCGATTAACTATAGCCGTAATCGGAGGCACCGACTGTTTTCTGTTTCTGGGAGTCGTACCGTCGCCCGAGGCCAGTCTCCTATCCCTCGTGCAATCTCCGCACTCAACGCTCTCTTGGATGCCAAACCTGATTGGGACAAGTTCGTAGATGAATGGAAGAACATTTTGTCTGTTTGTTTGGAGTTTTGTGAGATGAGTGTATGACTGTGGTATAGTTATTATTTTGTATTGTTACTTCGTAATTTTTCGTGATACAAGTGCAGACAATTTGCCATTGTAACCATAACGGAATTAAATTGTAAGGTGTTATGGAGCCGAGAGCTGCAATGACCAATTTGCACGTATATCAAACGATGTTTTTCAAAAAACTGACTCATCGCACTACAATGAGGTTCAATATGCTATCTATAGATATCACCCTCGTGTTTTTTTTTTTTAATTATCGTAATAAGGGCTTTTTTCGTTCCCACTTCGTCACGGTCAACGGTGATTTTTTTACAGCTTTCTTATCTGCTTGTGTAGATACCTAAATCTGTTAGACAAATTAGTGATTTAAATATATTTAAAAAGGAACTGAAAATATATTTGATAAAAAAAACGTACTACTCAGTCAATGAATTTTTGTTGGATTATGAAACTGACAATTATGTTTTATCTCATAAGTATAAGTAAGCTAAGTCAGTTATTAAATTTTTAGTTTTTAGTTTTTTAAAAGATTATAAATTAAGAAAATTCATGTAAATATTACCTATATAATGTTTAAAATAATACAATTCTGTAATTTGTATCTATGTCTTGAAATGTAATTGAACGTATGTGAAATAAATTATGCAAATAATGCATCTTTGTATATACCTATTAGATAGTAATTAGATAATATAATATATAGATAAGTTCTTTCAATCAATAGAAAGTGTTGTCTTTAAATGACCCCATTAAATGAATAGGTAAGCATACCGTGTACTCGTTAAATACTTACGATCTGTAGAATTGAGTACTTCCAAATAAACAAAATATGTCGAGACATGTAGCTATAGTATAGCTAATATCTACGCTTTACAAAAACGTGCAATTTTATCTTAAAAATACATTTGTAATGAATATTCATAAATATGAAGAAATAGAGTACTAAACCTAGATTTTTTATAATGTTTAATTAGTATTTATAGTAGATACTAGGTGTTTACTTACTGAATATTGTTCATTAGGCTAATCTATATCTAATAATCATTAAACCTAACTAACTATTTCATTAATATTTGTATGCCGCTTACTGTGGCAGAACACAGAGACACGTAGAAATATTTTGTAACAACTTAATACCTGTGTGCACAAATAAACTTTTTGTATTTGTATTTGTATTTGTATTTGTATTAGATTATAAAAAACAAACTCGTAGCTTCTCCAAGAGGTCTCAACATCAGACATTTTCAAATAACAAACTGCCCGACGGGTATTTTTCCTGTAAAATATTTATGCATAAAATAAGGGGGAAATTGCAAACGTCGGCTGAGGCGCGCAACTTTTTACAAACCTCCTCCTCCAGTTTACATTATAAATGCAATTTTCCATCAAGAATTTCTGCAATGGCTGGCAGTTTAAAGTGCTCTAAATTCCAACGGGACGTAGCAATAAAATAGATAGTGCAGTCTTAATAATAAATTCTGTATTAAAGGGGCGAACAGATGGATGTAAAGGTTTGACCAGCTGGTTGCAGACTAGCGTTCTGTTATACGAGTAATACGAAAAGGCTTTTTAAAAAAAAACTATTTAATTAGAATTAAGGATTTATTTCGTTACACAAACGTTACACAGCTAATTTTACTAAAATCCTTAGGCAACCGCTCTGTATGGAAGTTCGAGACAGACTAATGTGCCTGGCTCTAATGATGGGCCTTGGTGGCCAAATATGCTGACCTGCAAGTAGAGTTGTCAGGCTAGCATCAGGGCGTACATATTTCAGATGTAACAGTTCCAACCAAGGTGACCTTGGTTTATGTGTTTGGTTTGTGTTGCGGCTAAATGGATGTAAACCACGCGCCACGTTCGGTGATTGGCGCGCCTCCCAACCAAGAGCGTTGAAGGTCATGGTTTACAATTGCTGTTTACACGGATTGAAACTAGCAAGGTCACCTTGGTTGGGACGTTGGTTTGCAACCGTCTGGTTACCCCTTTATCCTGTGGTGTGTTGGCTATGTGGGTAATCTCAAGCATACGTTGGTAATCACATTATGTAAGTATTTGACATCTGTCAGTGGTCATCGGGCAGTCGACAGAAGCGGATGTGTAGTGCAAATATACACGTGTCGGTGTGTTGTACAATACACACCCTTAGGTCGTTATTATTTTAAAGATATAAATAAACTAGTAGCGATGCATTCGTTGTTGGTAAAGTATACTAGTTTATTAAAGCACTCTAGCCATGAAGACACCTAAATTAAATCAGACGGGAAGACCACATCAGGCAAATTGTTTATGTCCTTCGATGTTCGCGTTGTAAATGACGAGGCAAAATACTTTCTCCGATCCGTAGAGGTGTAAACAACGGAAGTGTGGACACTCGCCGTACGTTTTGCTGCAGGCACCTATAATAATGCTCGTATCACTAATGCACTTACACACAGATACACATGGTACATGTACCTTCTGTGAGGCTGGTACCTGTGAGGCTGACACATACTGAGCTGGACTCCGATTTTTTTAATTGTATATAAACTAGTGATTGACTGCGATCTCACCTCATGGTAAGCAGTGATGCAATCTCTGATGGTGAGGCGCACTAGTTTATTAAGAGCCTATTCACTCTAGCCTTGAGGACACCTAAATTATAATCGGACGGGAAGACCGCAGCAGGCAATTTTTTTAAGTCCTTCGACGTACGCGGTATAAACGACGAGCAATGCTCGGGAGTTAATTTTATAAATCCCTCACTGTCGTTCGGGATTAAAATCAGCAACCTTCGTTTCGTTCGGAATTCAATATGCCGCCCGCGACTTAAAGGCTTTATCCCCTAGTCACATAAACTACTATTTTACACCACCTGCTCGATAATGTCGTTTTACACGTCATACAAACCTCACTTAAAGCAAGTCATTATATGCCTAGGGAGATAATGCAGTATGGCCGATCCCTAGGGAATAATGAGATTTGAATTTGTAGCAACAAGAATCGTCAACATTGTGAATTAAAATGTAGGCGCATCGAACAAGTTGACTCGAAATTCAAACCAAAGAGTATGTAATCACTATGATTCAAACTGGCCACTAACAAAAAAAAGAAAATAGAATAAAACGTGCGTACTGACGACACGGGAGCATTATAGAAAATTGAAACTATAGAATTTTGGAGTAGTGAATTTTGTTTGTTTGATGAACTTGTAAATATAATATTTATCTTATATATTATTTGGTCGACCAAATTGTCTTTTAATTATCTCACAGATGGTGTAAAAAGTAGAGTATGCAACACGGGGATAAAGCTGTCTTTGTCTTGGGCGGCTTAAATTCCTCACTTCACTCAGGTTTCTTTATTAACTCCCTCGCAATGCTCGGGAGTTAATTTTATAAATCCCTCACTGTCGTTCGGGATTAAAATCAGCAACCTTCGTTTCGTTCGGAATTCAACATGCCGCCCGCGACTTAAAGACACTGCTTTATCCCCTAGTCACATAAACTACTATTATGTGATTAATTGTAATTCACAATGTTGACGTTTCTTGATGCTCCAAATTCAAATCTCATTATTCCCTAGGGATCGGCCATACTGCATTATCTCCCTAGGCATATAATGACTTGCTTTAAGTGAGGTTTGTATGACGTGTAAAACGACATTATCGAGCAGGTGGTGTAAAAACTACTATTATATGTAGAGGCCGATTTTTTATATCGTTTCCTGAAACAAAATCTTGTGGAAGGTTGTTCAGTTTCGTCTACTAAACAAGCTTTTAAAATTTGCTGTGACCTGTCCCTTAGACCTTGTATAGCATACTTTTTATCCAGGAAGTATGTCCCCTAGGCATATATTTCTAATTTTACAAGGTTTGCTCTTGTAAAATTAGAAAAAATTGTCTATGCCGCTGTCAAAAGCTAGTGTTTAAATAAATCACAGAAAGCCAAAGATTCTAATACGAAAGCTCACGTCTTTCATCAACTCAGGTACGTCAAAGTTAAAGTCTGCAAAAGTAATTCTAAATTACAAACTTCTGTAGTTAGTAAAGTGACAGCCCATTTAAAAGTTACTCAGTTATCATTTGCTCGTTATCAAACAACTCTCGTCAAAGTTTCATACTAATAAATGAATGAGAAGGTATAATGCTTCGCAGAAAAAGGAAATCTTTCTGCGAAGCAGTAATACGAGCAAAGAAAATGGCCACAATCTTGAGGGAGGAACATTCTCACGCCCTGGCCTCCGGTCCAGGAGACGCCTTGGGCACAAAATAGATAGGTACAGAAGACGATCTCATGTATGTACTTCATTTTTTATACCTGTCTGGAATCTGTGTTTCCTGATAGCTACAACTTAGGGGTCTTTAAGTCAAGAGTGAATAGGTTACTTCTAGGCAAGCGGGCTCCATCGTCGACCACATCATCGCTTGCCATCAGGTGAGATGGTGGTCAAGCGCAAGCCTATTAATAATAATAATTTAAAAAAAAAATATACCTATGCTCGCTGGACGCACACTAATGAGCGTGTGAGCCCTGTTTGACGAGCGGGCCGAGGCGCTCCGAGATATCGTGTCCGTGAGCGGTGTCTATGCGTGCGTTGCTCGAGCGCGATTTGTATGTAGATTGACTGTACCTATCTTTTTTGTGCCTCAGACGTCGGGCCGCAGATTCCTCACCACCGTAAGCACGGGCTTGCGGACGACGAGCAATGGGTAACTGACCGTCCGGTCTTCCGATAACGACCATGCTCGAGTCGACGGCGCGTAATGTTCCACGCGCGCCTTCAAGAGATGTCAGCAAAACTGAAGGAGTCCAGTAAGTAAGTAAGTAAGTAAAAATTTATTTGTAAGGCCGATGTCTTCTAGGCCTGCGGGAACGATTTAAAGAGTTTTACTCAGTAAAAGTCTAATATGCTCTTTCACTCTACCATAGAGCTGAAGAAGTCATAATTTGATGAAATCACACCACAAAAAAAAATAGGAAATGTTAAAATTACATTGTGGACACTATTATGAGTCTTTATAATTAGCTTGATTGATACATTACTGGTGGTGGCTTTTTAATCATATAAATTGTTCGACTTGCCTATTTTTTGTTATTTGCTGCTGACTCCGCCTGCTCATAAGCTGACGCCGCGCCCATTCGGCTAGACTAGCATTAAATTAGGCTGGAACCTAATTCGCTCTCTTGTTTGAAATAGTACGGCGAGGAGTAATTTTGTTTAAGAACGGTTTTTCAACAAATCTAATCAATCCTATTAATTTATTTAGGTACTTACTAGCTGTTGAAAGTAGAAAAGTGTTGTTTGTGCTATTCCAAGCCTAACCGTGTGTCATTTTTTTAAATTTTACATTATCAACATAATTATGATTTTTTCGTATACTAATACTTTCCTAAAAAAAAATTACAACTCTTTTCAAATGGTTTTAATCTTTAGAAATATGTTTACACAAAAAAAATTGCTGACTAAGTGTTCTTCAGAATGTACATAGTATTTACGTAAATCAATCAATATTTATGTTCTAGGCATTTAGTGTATATATTATTTTTAATTATTTAAGTTATTGTTTAATTTGTTTATTATTTCTTTGTGCTTATTAGCTGATTAAATAAAAGATAAGTAAAACATGTTAATATATGTACCTATATTCTAGCAAATAAATAAATTTTATATTATGTATGAATATGTGTGCAAATAGACTGGCCAGATTTTCAAGGTGTTTGATGATGCCGAAAAATGAAACATCGAATAACAAGTCCAAGTGAGTAAACTAATCCGAAACACGTAACAACGAATGCACGCTTCCACGAAAAACATAACGCCGTAGCCATGTGAACTCGAATAACATGATTAAGAAAAATGTAATATCGAATAACACGTCCCCGTAACTTTGCTAATAAGAAACACAACACGATACCACGAAAAACCAGACGCCGTAGTCATGTGATCTCAAATGATGGAACTATATAGGTATACATTTTTTTTTTCATAATTTTTTATTATATAATAATAAGTTACAAGATAAACAAATCTCTAAATCACCATTTCGAATCAAACAAACAATCCGCGCTTCTACGAATAACTTATTCCCTGAAGCCACGCTACCATGTCTTTTCGTTGGAGGTTTGGTTAAGCGAGGTCACGTCATGTGGCTAGGCACTGCTTTTCACAGTCCAATTACACGAGCACAACCAGCAGCGACTTCAGAAAAAACTATCATAAGTAATTTCAATCATAAAAATCTTTCTACATACGATAAATTACCTACGTGAACACTCAAACTAAATGTCCACTTCATAAGGTCCCCTTAGGCCGATCCACAGTCGGCGAGCCCCGAGTCGTGAGTCGTGCACTCCCGTTTATTACCGTAATTGGTCCCCAGTACGTTTAGTTAAAATTGGCCAAGTGCGAGTCGGACTCGCATATTAAGCATTTCCTACAACAATAACCCCAAGCGAACGCCGGCGTTCGCGCACCTAACTATTGTCTTTCTATTGTGTCTGTAATTCTACGATTGAAAGGTTAATATCGATCAAATAACGTTAAAAAACCATGTTTATTGTATGGGAAATTAGGTAAATATTTATTTTATTTTAATTATTTATTTCAAAAGTGACTAAACAAAATAAATACTCTGTGAACATTTCAAGCGTCTACCTAACCTATTGCCGTTATTAATATCGAGCAAAACAACTGCGAAAAATCACGTTTGTTGCATAGGTTGCCCCACTTAAATATTTATTTTATTCGGTTTTTAATAGTTTGTTGTTATAGCGGCAAAAGAAATACATTATTTGTGAAAATTTCTACTATCTAGCTATACGATTCATGATACAGGCTGGTAACTAACAAAAGGACAGTGAACTCTCAGCTCATTTTTATTCTTTGGTTACGGAACCATAAAAATGAGAAAAAAGGGTTCCGTAAGAACCCTAAAAATTATAAAAAATACCTACTTTACATAGAAAATAATTTATTCAAGAAGTATAATGTATGGGGTAAATGCTATAAATAATAAAGAGGCTTAGCAATGGACGGGAAGTGTATCTTTGTACCGGAGATTGCGGATTTTCACAGAAATGAACGAATCCTTAGTTCATTTCTGAGAAAATCATGCTTACAGTGTCCGTTCGACATATTTACGTAGGTATATAAACAGAAAGAGTGAGAGCAGTGGTGGCCGAGTGGTAACGGCCCCCGACTTACGAGTTGTAGGTCGCGAGTTCGAACCCAGCCAGGCGCATTACTTTGTGTAATTTATTTCATCACCACTGCTCTCAAAACGGTGAAGGAAAACATCGTGAGGAAACCGGCATGTCCTAGAACCTAAAATTCGAAGACATGTGACGTCCACCAACACGCACTGGGCCCGCATGGTGGATTACGGCCCATTCCCTCTCCTAAAGAGGAGGCTTGAGTCCCAACAGTGGAAACATTAAAAAAGCTGGTGATGATGATAACATAATAAGCTGCTGTGTCCCCGAAGAAAGGTGTAAGACGACGTCACGTAGCGTCCCGTGGCGTGGATCAAGTGTAGCTCTACAAGTCTAGTTTCCAAATGTATGAAGACCGATGCGCCCAGATAGGCGTGTGTGACGCACGTGTACGCAGTATAGCTCTACCTTAAACGTGATGATTACCATCACCACTTTACCCATCCACCTGCTGTCGGGTAGGTAATAAAGTACCCTACTATCTACCCATCGTTCTATCTAATATGTGATTTACGATAGTGCGTAGTAAATATTTCGCCGTTTGGCTACAATGGCTAATACATAATGCACGGACTGATATTATAACTGGGTCGTAAACAAGGCGGTCACGGAACGTAACCGTATAATGTCTACTTTTTTCCGTAAAGGCATCGTGCCCGTCTTGTTATGGCCGTGGAAGATAACTAACGTATAAGAATTTGTTACTTGTACCGAATATTTATAACCTAACTACCTGTACATTAGGCGTGTGTAACTTTTTACTGAACCGGCTCACTATTCCGAAACATTTTAGTGTTCCAAAAGATTGAAACATCAGTAATGGTTTTAAATGCATCATTTGGAACAATTGTAACATTGAAACACAGAAAAGTTCAATACAGCCTACGCGCTTCTCGTAGCACATATAGCGAATCTTGCTACGATTCGCGTAGCCCTGTGCTACGTACGATCGCGTAGTAAATGCTAATAATAATGTGTTGAAATATTTAAAGATTTTTAATTCGAAATTTCTGTGATATCCAAACAGCATCATTATTTTTTGTGATACAAAAAAATCTATTATTATTTCCTTAAATCTTAAATTGAGTTTAAGATAATATTTCCGTCTAAGTACCTTTTATAGGATTTAATCACCGACCATCTGATAATATTTTTTCTCTCAAAATCCAAAATTCTAGTGCGAGTCGGACTAGCACACGAAGGGTTCCACACTACAATAAAAAATAAAAAAAATATTATTTCTGTTCTCGTAGTGGCAATCGAAATACGTATTCTGTGTAAATTTGAATTCTCTACTCTACCTCACTCTTACGATTTATGAGATACAGCCCGCCTACAGAACCCAGACAGACAGACGAACAGTGGAGGCTAATAGGGTTCCTTTGGCACACTTCGAGTACGGAACCCTGACAATTAGCTAAAGACTTTCTGATGAAAAAGGGTCTCCAGTCATGGATGACAAAAACAAAAATCGTTTATAAAATCACTTTATTTTTTAGAAGAAATTTTCTGTAGAATCACACCGGAAGTAAGGTATTACAGGCAGGATATCACATTGAACATTTATCTTTTAAACACTTATTTTATTTGTGAACATTTAACTACAGAAACGTTTACACCGAAAATATAATTATTTATAGCTTTAATAATGTTTTTGTAAAAAACATATTTCACCATTTACGTTCTTTTATGAAATACTTTTTAACTTTTTTCTCTCTCAAGTTCGACAGTTCATGGTTACGTTTTTTAATATAAAATAACGATAGGATTCTTAAGACTATTGCTGTAAAATATAACTTAGAAATATTAAAAAAAAAATAAGATTCTAAATAATATTTTTTGCGTCCATTTCATTCATATTTTGTGCATACAATTTATAAAATTATTATTATAAAAACAAATTGCTCAATCGAAGTAATATTTCATTGCATGAAAATTCGAGATTTTTATAAAAACAATTCCCAGTGTAGTATAAAATTACATTGTAGTAGATAAGTATAAAATATTTTAGTATATAAATGATTTATATTTATTACAATAGGTAGATAGTATAAAGTTACATATAATATACGTGTTGCAGGTAAAGGTACAGTTTAAACAAAATATTTATAAAAATTTTTGAAAAAAAATTTATAATATCTACTTACTCAAAAATAAATATCGTGAAAGAGTGAGTAGATAAATACATACAATTCCTATTTACAACAAAGTCGCGTCAGACTCACTAATTGAGATAATTATACACACATTGAGAAGATGAACTACTTTTTTTTGTAGATATTTTAAGTCCTGGCTGACCGACCTCTTTAAATATTGCAGAGGACCTTTAACAACACAATATCTGCGTCTATATAACAACACAATATCTCTTTTAAAAACTGACGGTCTAAACTGAAAAAATGTTATCACGAAAACATGGAAGAGAAAACAGTGCAGTGACGTCAATCTAATCTGGCCACATAACCACGGCGCGGCGCCCGCCGCATCGTAAGGGTTGATTCACACCGGAATGGCGGGCGGTGACCGGAAAGATGCGAAGAGGCCGGCAGAACCGGCCCCGGTCCGCCCCTGAGACCGGCGTACGGCCGCTTGACTACTCACCTTTCAAGCAATAGTGGTCTTTAAAGGATGTAGATAAAGTTTAAAGTTATTCGACTGTAAAAGTGCTCGCCGCATCGTAGACCGCTTGCAGCCGACCGACAGGACTGCTAACACAACATAGCTGCTTGAAGGCTCGCGGCGCCACCACGGCCAGTTACTTACTGCGGCTCTCCGCGTGCTCTTTTTGAACCTTTCAAGCGATATTGATCTTTTAATGATGTAGACAAAGTTTAAAGTTATTCAACTCTAAAAGTGCATGCCGCGTGTCGCTGCGGCCATCGTATTTGCACCATGCGGAAACGTGCCGCGGTCAGGAGGGCGCCGCACCATTCACGCGCCGTAGTAGTGTGACCAGGCCCTTACTGCGAGTTTTTTGAGTTTTTTACTTCACCTAAGTTTTCATTGTATCATTTTTCAAAATAGACCAATCAGTTACTATAATTTTTAGCTTTTTGGTGATCAAAAAATTTTTCAAGATATTCCACCTTATGTTGGAGAGTCGACGCGCCTTTGCAATTCAAAAGAGCTTTATTAAGAAGTTTTACAGCTTGTATCCAGATATTTTTTACTTTATTACTAAAATACACCTTATGAACTATAAGCGTAATCACACCGATCACATAACACCATGTTACACCGTTTTAGGGATACTAAATAGGAAGACTAAGGTTTTTAGGGACAGGTCACAGGCGCAGCCAGGGTTTTTGAGGGCCAAAAAACACCTTGAGAGGGTCGAAAGTTGCATATCTGCAGTAAATTGGCGTCAAAAATGTATTTGAAAATCCTCTCCGAAAAACAACCTTATTGAAAACCTGGCTCCGCCCGTTGAAGTAATTATTAGGTTTCCACGTGTGTGTATTTTAGGAAAAACATCTACTATGACACGCGTTGTCTGATTCGCTAAAGATTGTCTTATAATTCAATCTCTAAGGCCTACTGTCCACGGACGTGTAGCTTCCCAGACGCGTATTCGTCGTCATACGCTTACATACAGTAGGCAAAACGGATCTTGAGCGCTCAGCGTCAGAGTGGGGATCGCTTTGCGCATTCCATACATTGGCGAGCCAATCGTCTTCGTTGTTAGATACATGCAGCAACGCAGGGAACGAATGAGGAGTGACGTCTATGACGCGACGGCGCGGCGGCTCGCGTCTCACTTCGCACCACTAAAGAGACCGAATATTTAACTTCTGCGCAACCGCTCAAGATCCGTTGTGCCTACTGTACATAACAAAACTATGGCTTACTGTCCAAAGACGCGTAGCTTCTTAAACGCGACACGACGGCACGACGCTGTCGCTTTGTTGACACAGTTTCATAGTTTTGTATGTAAACTTCACGCAGACGTATGATAACGAATACGCGTCTAGAAAGCTACGCGTCCGCGGACAGTAGGCCTAAGCAAACGAAAATTGAAGCTGTGGGTGTACTCCCTTCATAAGTTGGAATTTTGGTCTATGATATCGCTGTCTCATTTTTTTTAGATCAAACGACAAAGACAATAGTATTTAGGGTTGAGCTTCATTTGTCAAAAGAATCCGCACCAAATCGCATTTTCCGGGTGAGCGTGTCGCCGCTTTGTCGATTCTTCCGCGTGCGAGAGCCTTTTCGCTATCTGTCTCACTCTTGTAAATGACGGTTTATAGTGACAGAAAAGGATAGAAGCATAGGAAAGTGTGATTCGGTGCTGACAGAAGTAGCTCAACCCTTATGCGATGTAGACAATGATTGTCAATAAAGAAGGAAGCTTTGGTCTTCAAAATGTCAGAGAAGACAAACATATATGTAGTTAGTTTTTTGGTAAACATTTATATTAGACATCTTTGGTAAACAGTCAACTATACAGACATCACATTCGGATCCTATATTTCATTCAGTTTTAAGATATGTTGACCATTTTGTCGAAATAATATAACAATTAATATTAACATTAATTGCTATGATAATGGATTTTATAACAC
Organism: Mythimna ferrago; assembly: GCA_910589285.2. Taxonomy (NCBI): domain Eukaryota; kingdom Metazoa; phylum Arthropoda; class Insecta; order Lepidoptera; family Noctuidae; genus Mythimna; species Mythimna ferrago. Next base: position 18,122,715 of record OU342689.1, on the reverse strand, counting down.
TTATTCATTGATACTACTATATAATTATAATGCAAATCTACAAAGTTTGAATGTTTTTTTTTTATAACATTTACGGTCAACCCTAACTTGCAAAGGAAAGAAGGCCAGAAATCCTTATCGTTCATTTGAAATAAAAACTTTGAGCATCACAATTATTTTATCCTCCATTATATTACAGGAGTTTCGCTCTCACAAAACGTTGTTACAAACTTTACACAACTTAAATTGATACTTTGGGGCCAAATATTGTCTTGCCACCGGCATACTCAAACCCCGTCTTAACAAATTGTCAAAACTGAGCAAAGAAAACATGAAAACTCGACGATCAAAGAATCCAATTAAATTGTATAAAGAGGGAAGAAAAATCAATAAACCTTTAATCTTTGTAATCCACACCCAACCCTTTTAACTCGATATCAAATAACTAAAGCTTAAGAAAGATCTGTTCTATGAAGTTCAAGTGAGCTAAGAGAGCCTAGAGCGAGTTTTGAAACGCAGACCCCTGTACTCGATCGCATTAAAAAAAAAGTATTATTAATAGACTCGTGTTTGAACATTGTCTCTCTTGATGATAAGCGATGGTGTGGTCGACGGTGGAACATGCCTAGAAGTTAACATATTCCTTCTTGACATAAAGGGCACGAATTCCGAAGACAGGGAATTCCACTCCTTAACTGTCTACGCACAAGGAATGTGTTCCCGAACGTAACGGATAACGTTAGCGTTAATGTTTGCTTATTTCAAATCGTATGGAAAAAAGATTTTCCCTTATTGACACCAGACGACGCTTAACCTTTCGAATGTCTTAAGTTACACAGTCCGACATAAGGTAATTGTCTTTCTATTGTGTCTCTAATTACGACATTCAAAGAGTTAATGTTTATACAATCGAGTACGTTCAAAAACCTCGCACTAATGCCACAGAACACAGAACAAGCCACGAGGACACGAACGAGCGTAGTACTCAGGTAACTGAAATTACAAATTAAAGCATAGTTTGCCTAGTGTTTTCTTTTATTCTTGTCGTAGTGTGGTTTGATTACTGATATTTATGATACGAGTTTTTCTCTAGAAATGGTTCTAAAAGTGATCCTAAGAACTGCATTACGCGGATAGGCAGCGAGGCAAAGATTTGTTTGATCTGTTTGTGGTCAGACAGCGTGAATTGGATCGTTATCGATTGATCGTAGGGTCCTTCTTCTCTATTCGAAAGAGTTACCGCGGTCCTGGACTGCAAACAGAATACTGGTGAGTTTTTGTTGATAAAAATCTGACGCTCCCTCTAACTCCACTTAAAACGGTAGGAGTTATTTGATAGTTTAAATTACAAAAAAGGGTCCTACTGGTTAGTTCTATATTCTGTATTCCATCGGACTATTCTGTAAACATCTAACCTTATCAACTCGGGTGAAGTTAGCTCAAAGTAAGCTCATATCAGCTAGGTAACTTTTCACGACCTTGATTCAATTTTAACGGCACACTTCACCAAAGTTTTAACGGAAAGATTTTTACAGAATTGCTGTTTTTCCGTTAAAGTGAAATGTGATCGTGTTAACGCTTGGTGAACGGGTTATTGCGTGCAGTGGTACGGGCAGCGGCGGCGGCAGTCTGCGTGCAGTTACAGAGCGCGTCGAACATTCGCAGGACGAAGCCACGCGCCCGACCTAGTCGCCTCTTCATATTACCTGAAACAATAGTAAGGACATGTTAGTGTGACATGATAGTAAGTAAGCACAAAAGTCGAAAATCGTTGGTTGAGGGCTGTGGGTTTATAGAAGAGTAGCGGTAGATCAGTGGTTACGAAAGTTGACTTAAGAGTTGTACTGCCCCCCTAGCCAAGTTACAACCGTTCGCTTGCGCCGAACGCTTCGAGTTGATCTTGCCGCCAATTCTTTTGTTCTGACCACGTTAGCGTCGAGGCGACGTCATTCCCGTACATTTTAAGCTTTCTACAAGCGTTAACTATTGCAGATTAGCAACTTGGCTAGGGCAACTGGGTCCAAACCCAGGCAGGTACTCTAATCATCACCACTACTCTCGAAACGGTGAAGGAAAATATCGTGAGGGAACTGTCATATCTTTGAAACAAAAAATCAACGATATGTGATATCTACCAACCCCCACCAAGGTCACGTGATGGATTAAAACCCGTTTCTTTTCCTAAAGAGGATCAGGTTCCAGCAGTCAGTAAGACATCATAAGGCTGATAATGCTAAGCTTAATTGTATTTACAGAAAAGCAACTAAATGCTAAGTAAGTACACAGTTCAAAGGAAACATCTAGTCATCTAAGAAGGCAGGATTTCTTTGGCGGAATTGACTTAAATGATACGACGTAGGCAATTCAACACAAACGTGATCGCGAAGCGATGCGGTGCGAACGAAACCACAATTATTACTCTATAGTGGACGCCTACGTGAACAACCACACGTGTGTTCAGTGCGGTGCAGTGACAAGCGAAGCGAATGCGGCCAGTTAGATTAACATTTTCGCGCGAATTCCTGTAGTACAACAAGCCACCGTGTTTTAAGTAAATAGCGGCTAAAACAGTGACTTCGCGTGCCCGTAGAACAAAGCCACCAAGTCGCATTGTATATGCGTAAACCGCATCGCTTCGCAATCATTCACGTGCAACCAGTAAAGCACAGTGTCGTATTTACGAGCGTGTAAAACTTGGTTTCGCCCCTAATAGGTTGTAGAAATCTGCGAGACAACCTATTCCCCAAGAGGTATTCCGGCGTTAAATTAAATTCCGTCGATGGATTTCCCTATTTTTATTATGGCATATTGGCACGACTGCCTTCTAACATTTACGTTCTACCGGGAACCTAGACAGGTAAACTGTTTTGACATCCAATATCACTAATTGGATCGCTATCGATAAACATCACTGCTTCAGATTTTATATGTAAAATCTCGTGGTTAAGTGGTCTCGTATATAAGGGCGAATTTCACCTACGAAACTACCCGAGCAAGGAGGAATGGCAGGCGGTCGCCTCCTTTTGCGAAGTAGTAACGCTAGCAAAGGAGGCAGCCGCACGCGTTAGGGAATGGAACTTCCTCACGCCCAAGCCCCCAACCATCTTTTTTTTTATGGTGGGAAAAAATCATGCATTGATATCCCCCGCCCTTGGGTGGAGCGGGAGATAGTGTCAGACTCTTACTGACTAAAAGACCCACCCCGTTCCTTCTAGCCTTCATACCGGGGCTTCTACCCGGCTGGGTCCCTGCTGTTGCTAACAACTCCTTGAGGCGCGCGGGAACAGTGCGCGCCGTCGACGCCTTGGGCTTGGTCCGGACAGTTACCGGACGGCCGGACAGTGAGCTACCCATTGCTCACTGTCCGCAAGCCCGCGTCTACGTTGGACGGAAATCGGGATCAGAATCCCGGCGACGGCGGCGGCGATAACGCCGTTGCCTGATGCGTTCGGCCTCCTCCTTTGCGAGCATTACTGCTTCGCAGAAGTCGGCGACCGCCTGCCACTCCTCCTCGCTCCGGATCATGGCCTCAACCAAGGCCCGGCGCGAGAGGTCTCCGCCGCCGATCGGCCCCACTAGGGCACGGCGACGCTCCGCCCAAGCAGGGCACACCTCGACTGTGTGCTCCACCGTGTCCTCCGGGCGTTCCGCACAGTGGCGACACCCGGGAAGCCCCCGACCCTGATTTCCAGCCACTGTAAGCTCGCAGTCGGACCGTCCGATAACCGTTCGGACTGAGCCTGAGTCGTCAAAGGCACGTAGTGTTCCACGCGCGCCTGAAAGAGATGTTAGCAAAACCGTAGGGGTCTAGCAGGGCCGAAGCCTAGTGGGGTCATTGACTTACCTCCGAAATGGACCCGGGGTCCTGGAACGCAAGGTAAAGAAAGAATACAGATGTGGTTTTTGTCAATAAAGTCACTCCCGTTTTGCCCTAGAGCGAGAAAAGTTATTGGATCGATTCCCACCTTTATAAAAAGGTAGACCGCAAAATACAAATTATGGAAAGTTTTTTTAGCTGCAAATTTTTTGCTGCTCAGTATCGAATAGTACACAAACAAATTCAAAACGGTGAAGAAAAACATCGTGAAGAAACCGGCGTGTCCTACAGCACTGGGCCTGCGTGGTGGATTACGGCCCATTCCATCTCCTAGAGAGGAGGCCTGAGTGCCAACAGTGGGAACATTATAAGACTATGCTATGCTATGCTATCGAATAGTATTGTAACAAAACTTATATTTAAAGTAACTTCATGTATGTATTAACACAACTGTACACATTAATACCATCGTCATAACTCTCTCATACATATATCTCATACAGTCAATGGATAGCATACAATATTTCACATACTGTCCAGTCTATACAACTGGACAGTATGTGAAATATTGGACAATATGTGAACACACAACTGGACAATGCGTGGGATCATTGAAACATGGGCGATCTCGGTAAGATGAAGTTGAGAATGTTTTTCCCACCATAAAAAAAAAAGTTGAGAATGCTAATGTGTATACTACCTCAGCGAGGCTTGCCGAGAAGACTGGCTCGATACATTTACTACCAAATACTGCAAACACATTAGAATGTGTTCGTATTTTAAAGGAAAACAAAGTCACTGTTTTCTGTATCAAAAGCTAAATAGTTTTTAAACCTGACCCTGGTTTCACCTGACTTGGTACAAGCCGTGCAAAGCCAGAATGGTAAAAAAGAGTTGTTCACAGAGGTCCAAGAGTCATAGATTTATGTAGAAGGACAACAGACTACTATGCTATAGATTTTTTTTATTATAATTGATAGGCTCGCGTTTGGCCACTGTCTCACCTGATGGTAAGCGACGATGTGGCCGACGATGGAGCACACTTGCCTAGAAGTAACCTATTTACTCTTGACTTAAGGCGTATAGTCCCTTGAACCATCTGGCCGAAATTATGTGAACGCAACTCTCGCACTCGCCTAGGCGGCAGTGCGCAAACCTGTGCATTTATTTGCGGCCAGCAGCGCCCGGAAAGCGCTTTAAATCCATTTTCTCTGCGAGATATTGATTGATTTACATATGCAATGTTCACTTTGAAGAATATTTAACCACCAATTTTTATGTGTAAAAATGTTTCTAAAGGTCCAAGTCGTTTCGAAGGAGTATGGAAAAGTTGCGAAAAGTTGCGAAATTGCTAAATATTTTTTTTTGACAAAAGTATTAATTGCACGAAAAAATCAAATGTTGTTATTATTGTTCATGAATCTATAATAAACATATATTTTTTTCAAACCAATTGACCTAGCTGTTACGGAGGAGTAGGCCTCAGAAAATCACTGTTTTATGGCACTTTTCGGGCGCTTGGCCCTTAAAGACTCCTAAGTGGTAGCTATCAGGAAACACAGACTCACAGATCTATGTTCCTTATAGAGTGTTCGTCATGACTTTGGTCTTCGTCTCTCATGTCATTGAAATTATAAACATATATCTCTCATCCATGTTTTTTATTATTGACTGTACCAAACATTCTCATGGACCCGTGGCGACAGAAAATACTTAATATTTTAAATAACATGGACATGTTAGGAATTGAAATAATATTTTTTTTTTGTATGTATGTATATATATATGTATCTATTTTTAGTATTAAGTACCTATGTAATTTTTCGTTACTTTTTTATTTTGCACCAAGTGCAACCCCATTTTGTGTCCAGGCATTTCTACCCTTGCCAGGTTGCCTGGAAGAAATCGCCAAGTGCGATAGGCCGTCAATTGTATGTTTTTTTTTTATTATAACGTTTTTTTCATAAAATATTGTAATATTGGTGTACAATAAAGTGTATATAAATAAATAAATAATATGAACATTTCAAAAACTGTTAAAAAAAATCATGGTCAAAAAGGACAACCATTATTTTAAACCTAAATTTTGTGTAGGTTTTAAAAGAAAACTACCACAAAATACCTTTGTAATTCAACAGAATGCCTGCAATAACCAACTGCATTCACACTGCAGTTATGCAATCGTTTCCATTAATAAGTAAAGCTGAAACCATTATCCAAGCCGTAATCAAACAAGCATTGTTTGCAAGTAGTACGACACGGCTGAAATATGAGCGCATGACACGTAACGTCATTAACCAGAGACACGCAAGAGAATACTTTGTGAACCGTAAATAACGATGCCATCGTTAAAACACTTGAGTGACAAACTTGTCTAAAAACTTTGAGTGACAACGCTTTCACTCAAACTTTACAGTGATAAACCTTTCACCCCAAAGTTTAACCCTTCGTTAAAATAGATACTTAAATAAACTAACTAGTTAGATACTTCAATAAAAACTTTTAAGGGGTAAAACTGCCACTGCTCTTAAAACGGTGAAGGAAAACATCGTGAGGAAACCGGCATGTCCTAGAACCAAAAACTCGTAGACATGTGACATCCACCAACCCGCACTGGGCCCACGTGGTGGATTACGGCCCATTCCCTCTCCCAGAAAGGAGGCCTGAGTCCAAACAGTGGGAACATTATAAGGCCGACTATGTTATGCTATGCTATAATAATAATAATAACCATTTATTTTCAGGCATCGGAGGCCCATAAAAAAAAAACATAAAATAATCTTATAAATTAATAAAAAACTTTTTACAAAAAAAAGAAAACCGACTTCAATGTTAAAAAAACACAACTTTAATTTCGGAAGTCGGTGTTTCTATAATAGTTTTGTCTCTTCGTTATTTAACCAAACATAGAATCTCCTCCTTTTCGAAGTTGGTTAATAAACTAATTCATATCATAACAACAAAACTTATTTAATAATAATAATTATACACGTAACATCGGCGTGGTGTTCCGCTGCGTGGTGTCGCGTAGCCGTCCTTGGAAACGTCGATAGACGACACCTGTCGGCCAAAAGTCCTCTCTCAAAAAGGTCTCCAGATGGTGGGTTGGAACTCGTATCACGAACGACTTGAAGTTGGTGTCGTGGCGAGAATCCAGCCTTTCGACCCTCGGAGTCCAGTTGCTCTTTATCTTCATATACTCCACGACTTCCTCAATCTTCGTAGAGCAATGCAGACGCGAAATATACAGCTGCGTCGTACCGCACAGGTTCCGGGAACAGGGCTTCTTCTTCTTCTTCTTTTCTACTCGAGTGAAACCCTCTTCATGCTATGCTAAGAGGTAAAAACTTTAAACGATCTGGCCCGTTTTAGTTGGTCATATCATGAAGTGATCCATTACTATGATCTGGCCACGACATAGACACTGGTAAACGTGGATTCTGATAATAAAGTTTTCTGTCTGATCAAGTTCCACAGTAGGCTTCCAAAGCCTATCATTGGATAGAATATTCGAAAGCCAATCCCTACATTTTATGATTAAATTTAGATTGAAGGTTGTCTGGATGATATCGCTGTTAGCGATAAGACCGCGATTGTACCCATAGATTTAAGTTTGTCTTTAAGTATGTTAGTATTTTGGTGTAGGTATGGTAAAGTTATTTTTATCATATCAATATGAAGCTCGCGTTTGATTAGTCTCACCTAATAGAAAGCGATGATGGGGTCAACGATGGAACACGCTTGACTAGAAGTCAATTCTATTCTATTGACTTAGATATTTGATTGAAGGAAAATTATCCCAAGGCACTTTCGAGATATAAAGACTAAAGACGTGGTCTTCCAGTGTACCAAGTTTCATCGAAATTCGTTCAGCCGTTCGAGCGTGAAGAAGTAATAAACATACACAAACACACAAACAAACCTTGATGTGATGAGCAATGAGTTCTAAACCAATGTTTCACGATGTTGTACCGTGGTGATTAGCAGATGTACCACGGAAATATAAAAGTTATCTTTTATAGTTAATAAACGGAACAGACGGAAATTAACGGAACGTTAATAGACGGAAAAAATGTAGATCAACATATGGACTGAGTTCGAAATCCTCCAGGCGCATTCTTTTTGGACGCAAACATGAAGGACTGGAATTTTTTTTTTTTTTTGGAAATGTGTGAAAAATGAATGTGCTTTCAATGAGCATTAGCTATAGCATTCGTAAGGTAAGGAGACATACACACTAGGATATACCTGCCAGGTTTACCTACACAATTATAACTGTTAGGTAACCTTGTATGGAAACCTGCACAGTTGAGCAACATACATGCTTCGGTTTACCTGCACAACTCACCTGTACCTACAGGCAAACCTATCAGGTATGGGTCTAGCGTGTATGGCGAGCATTAGATAATTTTGTCATTTGCGACGACCTATTACAGTGGTTACGTTCTTAATAGCCTTCTTTTCTTTCCTTATTTCTAAAGCACAAACATCCGAGCGTAAATCAAACAAGTCTTGTTTGTATGAAATACGAGCCTTGACTTGTGACGTCACAACATTGTAAGACGTTAAACACCGCATTAGCTGAGGTGGTGAGATTATAAGATTTCATGTTCGTTAAGATTTTAATTAGCTGAAAGTAGATTGAAAGGTTAAAACTTTTCTGAAATGCCGTTTCCCTGGTAACTGTTTTTATCGACCTGTAATGGTGCTTTTCCACTGACGCGGATGTGGGTGAAACGGAGAGGAGTGGACTGTGAATTTCCATTCCTTCATCATTTCAGCCGAAGACGCCGAGACGTCCACTGTTGGACCTATAGGCATCTCCAAGTGTCGCCATAACGACCGGTCCTGTGCATCTGGCATTCATCAGTTTCTCGCCACCATCACCAGGTCATCGGCCTTCCAACGCTGCATCTTCTGGTATATAGGTGCCACTCCAAAACCTTTCATCCTCATTGACCATCTGTTCTGAGAGCAGTGTGCCGTGCCCACTACCACTTAATTTTGGTGATTTTTCGGGCTATGTTGTTGTATGTATTTCCACTCCGCATCGGTGGAAACAGTATATGTGGAGTAGAGTGGAGCTGAGCTTTTTTTTTATGGTGGGAAAAAATCATCCAATGACAACCCCCACTCTGTGGCGGAGCGGGAGATAGTGTCAGACTCTTACTGACTAAAAGACCCACCCCGTTCTTCTCCTAGCCTTCATACCGGGGCTCGAGCTCCCTTTCGGATAACCCTGGCCCCAGTAGGCTTCGACCCGGCTGGGTCCCTGCTGTTGTGGAGCTGAGCTGAGTTCAAATAAAACAAATGAATACGCGGCCCCGATCGGGACAGGACGGAGAGCGGAGAGCACGTAGCGGAGGGTATCTCAACTCCGTATAGCCTGTAAAAAGTAATGCTTGGTGCTATGGTGACCTAACACTCTTTTGTCGTACTGATGATTTTTTTTAGGTGCGAAAATCAACTAATGAGATCTTCCGCCCTTGGGCAGAGTGGGGGGGTCAGACTTTTACTAACTAAAACTCACTCCTGTTTCTTCTTTGCCTTCGTCCCACGGCCTCCTGGGCTCCTACGGTTTATTGACATTTGCTTAAGGTTCGTACTGATGATAGGATATGGTTTGTATGGTAAGTTAAAGTCTCGTATTGTAAGGAAAATAATTATATTACACTAAATCACTGCAACACTTATGTACAACATAAAATGGCTTTGGTTCTGAATGCATGTAGCTCTTACGAGATCTGAACGCGAAGTGTTCCACATTTTAATGAACGAGTGAATGTGCATCCTTGCGTTCGATGCAATTATGCATTTTCGCTTAGTGTTCGATTGAAACTTGAACATAGCCTTTTGACTGCTCTTCCCCGCTCCACTCCGACCAGCTTCACTTTATTGTAATCGGACCCTAAAGAGCTTAAAAGATAGCCTCTTTTGTTTTCTTTTACATTTTGTTTTAAAGGCTGCCTTTTCTTTATGGTTATAAATATCCAATCTTTTCGACGTAGAAAAATTCGTAAGATTTTCATTATATCAACGGCTTGATAAATCATTAACATAATATAAGACTTCGAAATTCTTTTAAATCTTCTTGAAAGTCTTCTGTTATCCACTGAGTTACTTGGTTGTGAACATAGATATCCGGATTTAAGGATCAGAAAAGTAATGGCTCAAAGTAATAAACTTACCTAAATATCTACTGATGGTATGCCGCTGCGTTTGATTAACCGACCAAATTTAATAGTCGCAAAATATAAGGGCTATTGAGTAATATTTGTGACTTTGCGCGTTGCTCGGATATTATCGCTTTTGACGCAATTCGGAAGTTTGTGGAAGCCGATCCAAATACAAGTATAGTTAAGAAAAGGCTATGCAGATAAATGATGTTTATTTTACAAATAGGTTAAAGATAACAGTAAAGTATTTATAAAGGTGTTTATGAGCTGACTACCCTCAGAGCTATATTTTACCGGGACACCAAGCGGCGCAACCAGTTGCGCTGTCATGGTGTCCCGGTGATGGCCCTAAGCTACCAAACTAGACACCATACAGACACCAGAGTCGCCACACGTCCGAGATGGCCGCGCCACCAAATCGGTAGCGCAACCAAACGGACACCAGCCCCCTAGCCAAGTTACAACCAGTTTGTGTCGAATTCCGTTCCCTAATCGGTAACGCCTCGGTGACAGCAATTGTAGAAAACGATAAGTTGGTAGCCATGTTGACGCGCCTGAGTCGGCCGCTCGTTCTACAATATAGCTTTTGTATAACAAAAGATGTAGCGTTAAACATTGTAAAAACGATTTTAAACGATGTGAAATTGGCTACGAATTGTCTATTCGTTTGTTCTGACCACGCGACTTTACGTTGCGATGACGTCATTCCCATACGTTTCATCACTTTTCGACAGCGTTAAAGATTGCAGAATAACAACTTGGCTAAGCGTGCTGGTGAGTAGGTAACTCTAATAGAGTTTGTATACATTTTGTCGGTAGCAGCGACTGGTCACGCCGCCTTGATATCTCGGTGAAATATAGCCCTAAGAAAAAACCGGCCAAGTGCGAGTCTGTACCGTCCGTAGCAATAAATGGCAAAAAAATGACGTTCGTTCTAAGGGAGCCGCATTAAATATTTATTTTACTCCGGTTTTTAGTACTTAGTATTTGAAAACTAATTTAAATACGAAAGCTCCGTCAACTGTCTGTAGCAGTAATAAATCAAGCTAGCTTTGTTTGCAAACAATTGTAAGACGCCTGTCGTTGCCGTCAACAAAGCGGGATTCGCGTCAAAGAAGCGAACTGTGAGCGCGAGATTATAAGATTTCAGCTTAATTAAGATTTTCATTACTTAAGATTAGAAAGGTTGAAAGGTTAAGTGGCGTGAAGCCTTTTGTGTTCTGGAACGAGCTTTTTGTAGGTTTCCAATTATTTGGTATTTTTAATTTCATCGTGGGTGTAGTTGGAAGTCAAAAGTGGTGTTGCGCTCTACTTATACTAAAGCTTCAGATTCATTAGGGGTTTAAATGCCCCCCAACATGACGCGCAACGCTCAGTCTGCTCAAGACAGTAGTAAGATAGAACTACACTGCGCACACGTATGCTCCACATGCCGCCGATCTAGGCGCATCAGTCTCCATACCTTTTATATGGAAACTAGACATGTAGAGCTACACTAGATCCACGCCACGCGATGTCGTTCTACTTACGCACAAATCAGACGTGTGCGTCGGTCTAATGTAGTTCTAGTTATAAAGTACAGTTCATCGTCGCCCGATAAGGACCAAACTCGAGTCGACAGATGATGATGAGAGTCAAGGAGATGTCACTTCGACCTTGTTTTTATGTGAAAAACCTGATGGTTTCATTGGATGGTTTCAGAGTGGAGTGAGAGTGAGTGTCAGACTTTCACGGTGTTCTACTAACCCCTTTATTCCTTCAGTTTTAATCCCGTGGAGGGTCGATCCGGTACATGAAACACTATCGATTTGTAAAGATAAAATTAAAAAATAAAGTACCTTTTTTAAAAAACTTGTATTAATTTAAGTAGCTGAGCGAGTCCAATGACCTTTATGTAGTAGGCCGACAACTACCTATAGGTCACTGGACCCGCTCAGCTGACGTTTTCTTAAAGAAATTAATTTCGTACATGCGTAAACAAATTAAAAAAGGTAAGTACTAGAGTTTTTTTTTTTTAATTTACTTTATTTTAATAAGGATAATAAAGATAAAAATTTAACAGTGTATACATTCCATTTCAATAGAGTAACAGGGTAAATATGTCACAAAATTCCACAGGCCCAGAACTGTAAGTACCTAAAAATACAAACAATTTTCACCTTCTATCACTTACATGTGACCTAAATCTGTCATCGGCACACTGCGACAATACCTACAAAGGTATCTGCATACGCAGTGACTATGCGTACATACCTATACTGTTAGTTACAAAAAGTAACACATATCAGCTTCAAATGGTCCCATTGCAGAACAAAAGATGGACACTCACAGAGATGAAACGATTATAGTAGATCACCACACAAGCTCAAGGGTCCTACCATGTTTCCTTAAAATCATTATGAATTCGGAGTGGGACAGGAATCAGTGCTTTAGGGTCAACTCACACCGAAAGAGCGGCGAAGGGCAGGGAAGCGGAGCGCAGTTTCAGTGTCATAAGAATTTTAACTTTATTTTCATTTCTATAATACTTATTATCGCATGAGAAACTCGTACGAGTCGCGCGGATGCCCGCGGCGCCGCGGGAATTCCAGCGAATTCTATAAACGGTAAACGGGTCGGGTTTCTCATGCGATAATAAGTATTATAGAAATGAAAATAAAGTTAAAATTCTTATGACACTGAAACTGCGCTCCGCTTCGCTGCGCTTCGCCGCTCTTTCGGTGTGAGTTGACCCTTACGGCTCGTATAGCTTCGTCTTCCTCTCACACAGGAATTATGATGATTTTAAGTCATCATGGTAGGGCCAGACAGTTTTCAGTTCAAAGAAAATCAGGTTACATCCACGACGTCTTCTCCGAACATCCCTGTAGGTACGAGTATATTCAACGTTCTAAGGAATTAGTTATTTTCCTGAGTGACTGAAAATAGGTAACGCCTGACAAAAATATACTAACAATGCTATATAAGTAGGTATATTCTTTCGATTACGGTTTAAAGACCTGGTTCGTTTTGCTATTCCTCATATTGGCTTCTAACATCTATCCTAAGTTTCATTTCTGGCAAAAAGAAAAAGTAAATCATGGCAATAGTTTGCATTGGCTTTTCGATTAGGAAGCTTATTTCATAAGTAAACTTACTAGTTAATATTATTTTTTTGTTTTATTCGTAATTGTCCATTGAAGCAGCGTACAGTCAGGATGAACAGCTTCAGATTTCTTTAATTTGCCCTCCTTTTTGTTATGACCTATGACTGCTTTCGTTGATAAGATTCTATTATGCTTAATACCGTAGCTTCAAAAGGGATTAAGTAGGTATATGCTCTGCTTGATAAGGTAAAGAATTTGAAAACCGATGAAGGTGTAGGTAGAGTCTGTCTAAAAAGTCAAACAACTTGGGTAATTATTACCCTAAGTAAAATGAAGTCTGATGTAGTCTTCGCTGGTTCAATAATCAAGGTTGATTAAGAGATCTTGATCATTGTTTAATAATAGAGGAACCTTATAAAAAGTATATATTTTTTAAATGATCAAATATTGTACAAAATTCCCGAGTCGTTTGACTTTATAGACAGACTATACTCGACTAGACTGTACAAACTTTCACTTATTCATTAATATTTATGCAAACATTTTGCCATGAAACGGACCAACTTCCCCGACATATCCGTTTATTATTCAAATTTCTAAAGTTTGAAAGCTTTTACAGCAAACTGAGTTTCCAACGCAGTTCTGTAAACTTATAACTAGAGATGTTGTATGTTTGTTTGATGTAAATATGCAGATATTTACTTATGTTGTAAAGACTGTCTATAAAGTTAAACGACTTGGGTAATTATTAGGGTAAAATAAAATCTGATGTAGTGAACAGTGGTTCAATAATCAAGGTTGATTAAGAGATATTTATCATTGTTTACTAATAGAAGAACCTTATTAAAAGTATCGAATATATGTATTTTTTAAATGATTAAATATTAAACAAAACTAGCTTTTGCCCGCGCGGCTTCGCTCCCGCTCTTCCCTACTCCACCTTACTATACCCTACTCGACCCTACTCTGCCCTACTCTACCCTACTCTACATTACTCTATCCTACCCTACTATACCCTACTCTACCCTACGAAAACTTCACATAAACCATCTACTAAATAGTCCGAACAAAGCCTAAACATTTGGTTTGGATAGGTGAGCCCGTTCTTGAGTTATAAAATTACAACGAAAAGTTGCATTGATTTTTATATATATAGATTTCCAAGTCGTTTGACTTTTTAGGCAGACTCTACTGACTTTTTTTTTCTAATGACTTTTTCTGCTTTATGGCAGAGCGAGAGCTCATATCAAGCTTTAACTAAATAACACAACACCTATGTTACTTTGCGCTTCAGGACCTCGGATTTCTCTGTCAGAAGTCAACCCATGGTCTTATTTTTTTCGTTGGGTAAAAATCATCTAGATGACATCCCCCGCCCTTGGACGGAGCGGGAGATAGTGTCAGACTTTTACGGACTAAAAAAACCTACCCCGATCCTTCGGTGCCTTTCATACCAAGGCCGAGCCTTCCTTTCAGAAGCAGACCCTTGGCCCCAGTAGGCTTCAACCCTGCTGCTCAGTGGAGTCCAATTCAACGATTGACCTTTGTCAAAATATTATAATCCTTGAAAAAACATTCAAACGAACCTAAATAAAGCTAATAAAACCTCAGATTTTTTTACTCAAAACTTTATTTTCATATGAAAAGTCTGAAAGTTACTGAAATAACATTAAGCTTTTACCCGTAGTAAAGTTTCAAAACTAAATGTTCATGGCTGGAAAGTTCACTAACTGATTTGAAACAGTGGCTTTTTGGTAAGCGTTGACATGGTTCGCTTCACGTTATGACCGACTACACTTTATGTTCCCTAAAAAGGGAATATGTGAAATGAATTCTACTTTATCTCAGATAGGGATCTATTTTGTGTATTCCAGCTAACGGTGAAATATAACTATAGAAACCTTGTACAATTACAAAGATTCTGAATTATGAAATTTAAAAAAAAAAACTATATTTCCTAGAACAATTTTTGTGAAATATTCGAGTGAAAAACGGAATTATCGAAAGGGATTGTGATGTGATTTGTGTTTGTCTTAAGTTTTTGTTGTCTACAATGTTTTGTGCGTCAAAATAAATATTTTTCTTTCTTTCTTTCTTTCAGGAAATAGAAATACGTGTTTTTTTATACGAGAAAACTGCTCATCATTCAGAATCTCGATAAAATGTACAAGGCCTTTGGGCTAAGGTTTTAGATTATGGGGGGCCAAAGTTCACGTAAAATAGTAGATTTTCAGAGGTCTTTACTGGATTAGTTTTATAGAAATATATGTTTTAATTTCTATAGGAGCCTAGATAATATACACAAGATATCTGTGTATCCAAAATATCTGACGAAAGATGTGTAATAACATCATAATCACGTAAGAGCGGTTGTATGAAAACGTTCCTTCAGTTGCCCGCTCTTAAGAATGATTGCTATGTTCAAATCTAATTTTCTCGGTCTACTATGTAGTTAGTTGCAGCTACTTGACATATTCAACATGGCGGCTATCTGACCTTTACATACTACCCGATTAATAGGCATTATAATCCAGCCCGTCCTACTTCGTCGACGGTGCGTACTGTTCCCCTGCGCCTCAAGGAATTGTCAGCAACCGTAGGGGCCCAGCAGGGTCGAAGCCTTCTGGGACCAAGGGTCTGCTTCTGAAAGGAAGGCTCGGCCCTGGTATGAAAGGCAACGAAGGAACGGAGAGGGTTTTTTAGTCAGTAAGAGTCTGACACTATCTCCCGCTCCGCCCAAGGGCGGGGGATGTCATTTGGATGATTTTTACCCACTGACAAAAAAATGCCCTTCCTACTTGAGTGTACAGATGTGGATAAAAATTGTAGTTGAGATTATGGTCAGAGCCGTTTTTTTTATGGTGGGGAAAATCATCCAATGACTACCCCCGCTCTTGGGCGGAGCGAGAGATAGTGTCAGGCTCTTACTGACTAAAAAACCTACCCCGTTCCTTCAAGCCTTCATACCGGGGCTCGAGTTGCTGACAACTCCTAGAGGCACGCGGGAACAGTGCGCGCCGTCGACGACTTGGGCTTGGTCCGGACAGTTACAGGACAGTCGGACAGCGAGCTACCCATTGCTTACTGTCCGCAAGCCCGCGCCTACGGTGGCTAGAAATCGGGATCGGAATCCCGGCGACGGCGAGAACGTGGTCAAAGCCGATGGGTGATCCGAAAGGAAACCAGGGTCTTGGAACGCAAGTCAAAGAAGGAACGTAGGTGTGGTTTTAGTCTGTAAAAGTCTGACATTCCCTCTAGCTCTACATCGAATAACAACACAAAAAAAATTCTCAAAAATTGCTTTTAGCGACTTTTTTTTTTTTTTTTATAATGGATAGGCTCGCGTTTGACCACAATCTCACCTGATGGTAAGCGATGATGTGGCCGACGATGGAGCACGCTTGCCTAGAAGCAATCTATTCACTCTTGACTTAAAGACCCCTAGGTTATAACTTGACTTGACTGCCCATTATTACACTCAATAAATTTTAAGCTCCTACTGTAATTTTTTATGGTGTCAGTGTGTTTTTATGGTGTTCTGTAAACACAGAGTGGTAGGAGATATTTGATGACATCTCACCTAAACAAAAATAATGATCTGTATCTATCTGAGATCTATGGTAAAGCATAATCAGTCTTTTAATGTTCCCACTGCTGGGACTGAGGCCTCCTCTCTAGGAGAGGGAACGGGCCGTAGCCCGTAATCCACCACGTGGGCCTAGTGCGGGTTGGTGGATGTGTTTTCGAATTTTTGGTTCTAGGACATGCCGGTTTCATCACGATGTTTTCCTTCACCGTTTTGAGAGCAGTGGTGATGAAATAAATTACACAAAGCAATGCGCCTGGTTGGGTTTGAACCCGCGACCTACAACTCGTAAGTCGGGGCCGTTACCACTCGGCCATCACTGCTCTGGTAGGATATTAGATGATATCTCACCTAAACAAAAATAATGATCTGTGTCTATCTGAGATCTATGGCTACCATATATCACAGGCGCACTACAAATTAGACTTGACGTCACATTATGTAAATCCTATATGGCGCTAACAAAGTTATTTGCACTGTCAGAAATACAATATTAGTTGGCTATTTGCGCACCAGATCTACCCAATAAGTTGTTGAGTAGATCCTCCCTTTTCTATGAAGAATGAGGAACTGTCCACCTTGATCTTTTACGTATAGACGTATAAGGACAAGTACCTCTACGATCCGGACCAAGCGTTTCGCCTCGTCGTTTATACCAAGTACATCAAGTGTCAGGGGGGCCCTTAGATCGGGCCCTGCTGTCACCCGTCATGCCATCACTAACTCCCTTTTCTTACATATCATCACCTCAAACAATTCATCCATCTTTTCTTTGGCTTCCCTATCTCTCTCTATCCATCGTCATGTATACTCTTACTCATAACTCTTTTAGTAACACGCGTAAGTAACATAATAAGTTTCTTATATGGTAAGTTTATTAACTATCTAAGTAATCTAGAGTTTATGATAAAACACATTGTTATATGGTAGATAGCTCTAAAAATAATACGGAGGTAGATGGTTATATTGCCACTGAAATCTTTTATTTTATTAGTATCTCAAGATAACGTTCTCGCAAAGGCCATAAAATATGGTCTGAAACATTACTAAGAGTAATAAAAATATGGATATGAAATCCTCTATTACACTTTTATTTTGAAGTGGGAAATAATTTTAATGACTTATTTCGCTCTAGGGTAGAACGGGAGGGCGTGACATACTTTTACTGACTAAAACTACACTTATGCTCCTTCAGTTGCCTTTAACTTTCTAGAATCACGGGTAACCTTTTCAGAAGTCGACCTATGACCCTAGTAGGCTTCGGCCCTGCTAGTCTCCTATGGTTTTGCTGACATCTCATTGAGGCTCGCGTGGAACACTATGCGCCGTCGACGAGTCGGGCTTGATCCAGATGGTTACTGGACGGTGGCCGGCGAGCTATCCATTGCTCGTTGTCCGCAAGCCCGATCCTCTATTACGGTTGCGTTTCATAATAAAGGAAAATCTCAGTTGATCAAAACTAAACTGATAAAGGAATTATCGAAACATTTAGTGTTCCCGCACACGGGGCACAAAAAAAGCCGCTTCTAGCTTCTTTTTGGGGCGGCATTTTTTTGGCCCGTGTGGGGGGGCCACAAAATAAAGCTAGAAGCCGCTTCTAGCTTCTCCGGTCACAAGCTGTCGCTCGCTCCAGCTTTTTTTGTGGCCGCTTCTAGTTTTTTTTTATGGCCGCTTTTAGCTTTTTTTGTGACCCGTATGTGGGGACACTTAATAACAAAAATAACGCTAAAACAAATGAAACATGCCATTTGATGTGATAACTATCCAAATGACCTTAGTATGATTCGTCAAGTCGTTCAGCTCCTAAGTAATTGGATGAATTGAGCTACACGAATACTGAAAAATACTAGCACTGACTGGATCCATTCGAATCTGCATGTTTCTCATTTTGATTTGACCATAATGTTTGCTCATCAGAGCTGCAACACAAACCTCCACAGCCCAGAGTTTTCGAGACGCCGTAAACCGTGACCAGTGGAGACGCGTCGTGGGAGCCTCAGTCGCCAACGAAAATGCAATATTGTCAATCACGACCACTCTGTCAAGAGTGAACGACTAAGGAGGGGATGTTTGCTATATGGACTTTGAAAGAGACTTTGACCTCCTTTTGCTTGAGTGGTAGGCGGTTGCCTCCTTCTGCGAAGCGGTAATGCTAGCAAAGGAGGAGACCGACCCCATCAGGCAATAGCGCTTATGCCCGAGCCGCAGCCGGGATTCCGATCCCGATTTCCGGCCACCGTAGGCTCGCGCTTGCGGACGGCGAGCAATGGGTAGCTCGCAGTCCGATCGTCCAGTAACAGTGCGGACCGAGCCTCAATCTCGCCTCAAGGAGTTGTCAGTAACCGTAGGGACCCAGCTGGGTCGAAGCCTGACCCTAACCTGGCGCTAGGGTCTGTTTCCGAAAGGGAGCCTTGGCCCCAGTATGAAAGGCAAGAAGGAACGGGTTGGGTTTTTTAGTTAGTAAGAGTCTGACACTATCTGCCGCTCCGCCCAAGGGCGGGGGATGTCATTAAGATGATTTTTACTCACCGCAAAAAACCTCCTTTTACTTCCATTTTTGGTAAACAGCTAGGAAACACCGGCTTCATCTAGTTTAAATTGACGTGTATTTTTTTTATAACCTATTAGGAAAATAAATAACATTTATCAATTAAATGCGAATATCAAAAGAAAAATTCGAACGCTGCATTGAAATTACAACAAAGGGAATTCAATACCAATGCATGCAAAAGTGATAAAAGGCACACTATTGTACGTACAAATCAATATGACGCTATTGTTTCTTTATAAAAAGTCTAGCTTTTGCCCACAGTTTTGCCCGCGTGCATAATATAGCCTATGTCACTCAGGAATAAAGCGGCTTTCAATCGGTGGTAAATTTTTAGCAATCGGAACAGTACTTCCAGAGATTACCTCATACATATAAAAAAAAACTTTACTTCTTTATTATACACCCTTAAATTTTGATCGTTTTGATCCCGTGGAGGATCGATCCGGTACATGAAACACTATCGATTTGTAAAGATAAAATTAAAAAATAAAGTATGTACCTTTTTTCAAAACTCGTATTAATTTACGCATGTACGAAATTAATTTCTTTAAGAAAACGTCAGCTGAGCAAGTCCAATGACATGTTGGACTCGCTCAGCTGACGTTTTCTTAAAGAAATTAATTTATTATTTCAGCTGACGTTATCGTACAGGATCGACCCTCCACGAGATTAAAACGATCAAAATTTAGCGATGTATAGGTGTAGATTAGGTTCTGCCAGCGGTATCGCCCGCGAGAACATAGGTTTCTCCATACAAACTTTGAGCCTTTGTTTCATCCCTTTAGGTAGTGAATTTTAGTAAACCCTCTCTTAGTGCTCACCTACGTCATAAATGGAAGCCTTGTGCAAAATTTCACGATCCTAGTCCCAGTAATTTCAGCTGTGCATTGATATGTCAGTCAGTCAGTTTCTCCTTTTTATGTATATAGATGAAAATTGCCTCCGTAATGGTCGAATGACCCATTTATCAAACTGTAAAAAATTATTATATTATTCACACCATGTAACGAATGGTAATCTTTCTCACATTTTGGAATGAATATTTATTGCATGCAATGTTTTTGAATTTTCAATTGCTTTTGTCACGTTGCTTATTATGTTAGTAAGTGTGATTCATTTCAAAAATGCTCGCCTAGTGTACGGTATCATATTGCAGTGAACCTACACACAATTTCAAAATGTTAGCACCACACATTTTGAAATGATTTTTTTCTACTTCATACAGTATAATAAATTATTATATCTAAGGGCGTTTACCAATATTTTTAATATTGTGCGGGTATCATCACGCACGCAGATTTGCTCCGCATGCGGAAAATTTGAAAATACAAAAAAAAAACACGTCCCGCATGCGTATTCTACGCATTAAAATAAATACTTGTTTGAAATGGACATTTGCGGGGGTTACGCGTGCGGAGCAATCCCGCATGAGTGATCAAAACCGCATGATACTAAAAAAAAAACACCCTAAGTATACTAATACTATCTCACCCGGCAAACGTGGTTCTGCCAATTTAATTCTCAAATAAAAACATGGGAGGTGGGTGTAGGTACCCAAAAATAGCCCACGACCTACTCTCAGACGTACCAAATAAAGGTACACAAAAAAAATGTGTAAAAATCGGCCAAGGCCGTTACGGAAGATTCGATAACGCATACTGTGATCGGAGATTTTTATTTAATAGATTACTGTTATTGTAGTTGTGTGTATCGTTTTTGTTTTGGCATGAGAGTTCGCCACTGCTAACAGCCTCCACGAGGACATCCAACACCAAGCGGCAATCACACACCAAGCGGGGCAGACTTCCATCATGTCCTCCGAGCGATCCGCACAAAGCATACACCTGGGGGTTTATTCCCGCTGGATCCGAAACATATATGTACCTCCCGAAATACCCACGTCTGGTGAGGACCTAACATCAGGTGTATAGTAAGGACTCCGAAGAAACTTTGTAACCTACAAGACTGCCTGTGATGACGTAGGTTGCAATAATATTCCACTCCAGTCAATAAAACACTCAAGGCTATGAAGGTATTCTATGATCCTATTTATAACAATAGCTATAATAATTTTACCTAATTACCTATTTCTTGAAAGCAATAAAGGAAAATTATTTTCTAATAATGGAGCAAAACAATGTGGCATATATTTTTTTTATTGAAGTAAACTAGTGCTTGACTGCGATTCCACCTGATGGTAAGCAGTGACGCAATCGTTGATGGTGAGGCGCACTAAGGCACTAGTTCATTAAGGGCCTATTTACTCTAGCCTTGAAGACACATAAATTATAATCGGACGGAAAAACTCCAGCTGGAGTCTTACGCGGAATAAACCAACTAAAACAACTGCAGGAAGTCAGTCGTAAGCTATTTGCTTCAGCGGGCTCCCTGAGACGTCTTCGTAATTTTCTTCCCATCAATACCAAAATTGCGATAGCCCAATCTCTTCTTCTTCCAATCCTGGACTATGCTGCTGCCATCTATCTTGATCTCACCCAGGACTAATTGGATAAGCTTGAGCGACTTCAAAATCTTTGTATCAGGTTCATATTTGGCTTGCGCAAGTATGACCACGTTTCTGAATTTCGTACTAAGCTCAAATGGCTTCCTATTCGCCTTCGCCGGAACGCCCATATACTTTCTTTGCTTTATAATGTGCTATTTAATCCTTGTACCCCGTTTTATCTTAAAGAACGTTTTCAGTTCCTTAGTGACACACATAGTAGGTCCTTGAGATCATCGGAAAATCTAAAATTAAGTATTCGCACGCATTCCACTACCTTCGTTGACAAATCTTTCACAATTCAAGCTGCACGTTTGTGGAATGCGTTACCCTTAGAAGTAAGGCGTGCTCAAACGCTACCAACATTTAAAAAGATGGTGAAGGAGCATTACCTTTCTCTTTGATATATTTTTCTTCTCCTGGTTCAACTATATATTTGATATTTATTAGTATATTTTTTTTTTGTATTGTATGTTTGTATTTGTGTTAATGTATCTTGTTAGTATTATATCTGATGTTTGTACACTGACAACCCTTAATCTATCTCCTTTCTCTCAGTCCATCCAAAGGTTGTCTGTAAGAGATCGCCCTGTGCGATAAGACCGCCCATTGTGCACTTATTCTTTTAAATGTTTGTCCTGTATTTTTGTTTATTTGGTGTACAATAAAGATTATAATAAATAATAAACCACAAGGCAAAAGGCTTAATCCGGACAGTAGAAAATAATATGAAAGATTTTTTTTTAATGTTTTTATTAACTGAAGGTGCTTGCCTGCCTTATACCAACGACCGTGTAAACTTTTACTAAGCCCGTAAAAGAAAAAGAAAGTGACTCTTTACGGCTTCTTTAATATCTAATACTACCTTAATTCTATTCTTTAAAAACAAAAGTTTGTAACGCCCAAACTTTTAACATTAAAGTAAACTTTGTATAATGTTACCGTCTGGTTTATTATTTTTGTAAACCAGTTACTAATGGATACGTAGAAAACCAGAATGTTTACTATAAAAGGTGAAAAGGCAAAGAATTGAAGATGAACACCAATATATACCTCAACTTATGAATATTGTACGGTAGCATTAGAGACAAGAGTGTAGCCATGAAAGGTAAAAAGGTAAAGAACTGAAAAGATAAAGAATTACATCATCATAATCCTTCACCTTTATAAATATAGATAGAGTACATTGGAAACAAGAATGTATGCCATGAAAGGTGAAAAGGCTTAGAAGCATACTGCGTCATTGAAAACTGAACACGCCTGCAAAATTACAGCTCAATCGGTTAGTGGCAGTTGTTCTAAAATGCATTTGCAAAATTTAACTTACGAGTATATTAACATACATACAAACATTGCGAGATATTCAAACGCTTTTAAAAATACATCAGTGCGAATAATGCTAAAGACAAAATATGCAATATTAAACAGGGATTTAAAAAAAAAGAAGAGAGATCCGGCGAAAACCAATTCTCGTTGCCTTTAAATTCGCAAAAAACAGAATCGAATTATCCCTAATTCACAATTCGATAGCAGTAGTTCTTTCTGCTTCCAGTAATTGATGGCCTATAAATCTGTGTTCTAATCCCGTCATTCAATCTTCCACTAAAGCTATCAATGACTCATTTGTTTGCTAATTCTGTTAAGGCCCAAGCACCCAATCAGTGCCATAAAACAGCGACTTTCTGAAGCCTAATCCTCGGTAACGGTCATGTTAATAGGTTTGAAAAAAATATATGTTTCTTACAGATTCATGAACAACATTATCAACTATTGATTTTTGCGTGTGATTAATACTTTTGTCTAAAAAATATTAGTATTTTCCCTACTTCTTCGAAATGGCTTGGAACATTTTTACACATCAATATTTCACAAAGATAATGGATTTAAAGGTCAGCGGGGCTCTATCCGGGCGCAGCTAGTCGCAATTAAACGCACAGATATTCGTACTGCCGCCTAGGCGTGTACGAGTTTTGTGTACAATTAATTCTGGCCAGATGTTCAAGGGACTATAAACCTTAAATCACCAGTGGTTCATACGTTCACACACATTGTATAACAGTCTCGTATCAAGCCGTAAATCAGCTGTGCCATTTGTTCCGCAGTTATCCTCAGTCACGCAATAGTAAACGATTCTAGGAGAACCGAGTAGTTAATACGAGTATTAGAACTAACACAATACCTAATCAATTGTGTTTTCAGACAGCCCAGACCTTGTTGTCTTGACCTATGGTACAATTTGCATGCATTGTATTTCTTCAACTGTTGCATAATTTATTTATTGAGCCCATAATAAACCTCCTTTGTAGACCTGGGATTTATTATTTACGCTAGAATTTACAGTGGCTTACGAGTACTGTCTTTTCTAATCGATATCAATTGTTTCTCCTTCAAGAGTATTTATAGCCCAATCAATTACATTTTCCCAATACAAAATTCCAAATATTAGAGTAGAAAGTTCGGATTTGTAATATGTTATCATGGTATTTATTTTATATTTTATTAAGTACTTTTTTTAGAAAGTAAGCAACGGAAAATATGGATGTGCGTCCTTGTTTTACTAAATAAAAGTTTAGTAACCTGTAATACCATCAATGAAGGGCTACGAGAACCTCGTAAAAATACGCAAATGGCTTTGCAAAAATCTCGCAAGTATCATTTGATGTTCTTCTGATAATAACTTAAAATAAATATATTAAATACATCTGAAAAGATATACAAATTGCGCGACTACAATAGATATAGGTACATAAATGAGTAACAAGATTTTACAGAGCGCAATATTTTCTTCCACCTGTAAAGTTAATGCTTTTCTATTTGTGAGATAATATATTTCATTTCATATTCAAAGTTCAAACACAGGCGCATTACTTTGGGTAATTTATTTCATTGCTACTGCTCTCAAAACGGTTAAGGAAAGCGGCATGTTCGAGAACCAAAAATTCGAAGACATATGTGACATCAACCAATGCGTACTGTAACATATTTTGCAAATGGATTTTGTTACATTTACTCCAAACCGATTCAGATATAATAATAATATAATATTCAACAACTATCACACAACGCCGTCCAGTCTCAAGCTAAGCAGAGCTTGTGTTATAAGTACTAGACAATTGATAAACATACTTATATATTTCTAAATACATACATATTACATACACATACATCGAGGGACTGGAACAATTTGCCTGCTGCGGTCTTCCCGTCTGATTATAATTTAGGTGTCTTTAAGGCAAGAGTGAATAGGCTCTTAATAAACTAGTGCGCCTCACCATCAACGATTGCATCACTGCTTACCATCAGGTGGGATCGCAGTCAAGCACTAGTTTATACAAATTAAAAAAAAAAAAAAAAAAAAAAAATATTATAGATAAATTACACCCAGATACAGAACAAATGATCATGCTCATCACACGAACATTTTTTTTTTTTTTATTGTCCTGGGTGGGAATCGAATTCACGACGTCTGGCATAGCAGTCAGGGCCACTAACCACTAGACCAACAGGCCAGTCAATCAGTAATATGCTACCTATATAGCTTAGATGACAATGAATTAATTTAATACCATATGGATCTGCTCTGAAGATGGAGTCGGATAGTGGACATAGGAACTAATGAGAGCAAGAAGATAACCTCATCGTGTTTGGGCACTTTGAAAAAGTCTCGTTTAGTATTCAAACGAAAAAAAAAATCTTGTTATGAAGAAGGTTTCTCATTGAAGACTGAAATAGATGTTGTCTACTTGCATTTATTTTGAAACTGTTCCACCCTTTGCTGGTTACTCAGCATAGGAGAAACCAATAGATAAATCCGTATTCAATAGAGCCTTTAGCCCACTGACAAGTAAAAGAGGTAGCATTTTAAATTCCATTGAAATGCTGCGGCACAATGGATCTTTTTGTCTGGAAATTCACATTCTTTCAGTGGACAGATGTTCTATTTGCCACAGAATATTTATATTCAGATACCTGGCTACTATATTGAGGACAAAAAGAAATCACATCAAAGGTAAAATTTATTTAAGAATGAAAATATTATAACTGAATAAAAATAAATGAAATTCTCAATGCAATGACGTATAATATTGGCCTAATGAAAAATGGTAGGCTTTTTATCAGAGCTTTTTATCAAAGAAAGAAAACTAAATAATCTCTTTGAAGAAAAAAAAATACTTTACGAAAAATTTTAAGCTTAAGCAAAACAAAACTTATTTTAAATGAACACTTTATTAAACAAACATGAGATAAAAGTTCCCAATTACGGTAGGTTTTAGAAGTAATGAGACGTTAACAAAGGAAAAAACATATTCAGAATAAATAATACCTTGTTGCGAGGAAAAGGACAAGATAAGATGTTCAAAATGAAACGTGTTTAGATATTGTTCGCTTATTAAAGTTGGTCGCAAGTGACCTCATTGGGCGAAGGGTCCTTAATTTGACGTCCAAGTCGGGGAAAAAGTGCTTAGGTTTACCATTAGGAATTAGTCTTTAGCTGCATATAGTTCCGTAGTTTGTAGAGTGTTACCCTCGTTCCACGAAAAGCACGTAAAGTCGTTGGTCCTACGCCTGATCACTCCCCGGTCGCGTTGGATTATTGTCCTATTGGACCTTTAGAGTTGTGATCTTCATTGAGACTGAACCATTGACCGTGATCAAAATTCGGTTAGTTGGAATTTATTTTTATTAACTTTTAATTTCATGATTCAAAATTATATGTTCCTGGTCACTTGTTATTCAAAGTGATTACCAGGATAACAAGCTAGAAAAACTGACTGTTATTGATTAGAAAGGATTGATGCCACGAGATTACTCAGTTTAAAGCGATATACAAAAACTGTGTGTGAAATTGTAGAATACTGTGATATACATTGATAAAAAACCAAAAAATTGCAAAAAACAAAACCCAAATGTAATGGCGTAACATAATCAGATAATAGTGATCCTCCGGAGAGGGTCACGACCGCCAACATTGAGTCGAACGACGCAAGGAGACTAGCAAATCTAGTTATATGGAATATCATACATTTTCCTCAACAACAAATAATTAATTCCTACCCCACAATAAATTTTTCGGAGAATCTGCCAAAGATTATGAATGGTTCGAAGAAAGACATGCCATATTTCAGGTTTCGTATGATAATGAAATCCTTCGCAGAAAATGTTATTGAAGTGGTTTGGATATTTTCATGACAGTAAATTCCAAAAAAAGGACTTATAGCATACATATGTTTGAAAACATGAAAGAAAATTAAAGGCACTGAAGATTTTTATATGTTTAGATGGGTGTAACAGCAGAGCATCTTGGCTAAGTTGATAAATTTATTCATTTTCCTTTCAAATAAGTTTTACTTAAATTATGTTCATTTTTTTTCAAAGATGTTTTACTTTAATTATGTTCATATCTAGAGCAAAATATTTACCTAGCTTAATATAACAAGTATGTTGATTTCATAAGGTTGAAATATTTTCTTCAATTTAATTCTTTTCTTAAATGCCTCCTTGCTTTTTTTGTAGCATATGTAGTGTTAGCCAACTTATTGGTAATTACAATTTCTTTGTTCTTATCAATAACACAGGAGTACCCTTCTAAACATATCCTTTGTCTTCTAATCCTTTACTCCCGTTCCAAATCAAAAGTGGGTCTTAAGATGAAGTTACCCGAAAATGATTTATCTGATATTCAGCACATTCAAATTGTATTCATTACAACCGGAGACCTTCAATTATTTATCGAAGCAGCACACTTCGGCTTTCTCATTATTGGAATTCTTATACTCGAAGATCAATACAATATTATCGAGAAAGCAGTAAACATAGGTTTTAATAGGAAAGCAGAATTTGTGGAAATTGAAAGCAACCTTCGATGACGTGACATGAAATTCCAAATATGTGAATATTACAAAGAAATGTTTTCTATATGAGGGTAGAATTTAGGTAACACCCTTTGGAGATTCCTTATCCGACATATTAAATGGGATACGGCCGTTTCCTGTTTCTGAATGATCCAATATACGCAGGAAATGGGCAGTCATGCAGATGATGGCCACATTAAACAATTTGGAGATATTATATTTGCTTAGGTCTTTGAAATGGTGCTAATTAATATGGGTGACATATTTACAATCTGTGGGAAGTTAATCAGAACCGAAACCCCCTTTTTCATTTATAAACTTAACACTTGCATCGATAATAGGCTTATTATAATAAGCCTAAACTAATTAAAACTAACTAAAATATGATGCCGAAAAACTTCTCCACATCTCCTGTACACTGGTAAGGTGCTTAAAGACTGGCGGCATTACAATGCTGTATCACTGAATGGCAATGCCTTTGTCCAAGGTAAAAGCCAGCCCTTGGATCACGCGAAGGATCAATAAAACGTTTAAGCAGATCTTTAAACATAATTTGTGAGCACTCGGATCCTACGATTGAAAATTATATTATGATTTTTTTACATTGATCACAAAAAACGAAAAGAGGTTTTTTGCTACCATAAAACAGGGTGAATATAGACTTAGGGGTGAATAGAGACAAAACTTTGGTTTGGTTTTTCACTTTGATGCTATAATATCGGCCTCTAACAAAGCATCGATTTTTTAGAATAAAAAATTAATAAAAAAATTGATATAGTTAAATACTCCAAAAAAATATTCAAATATCGAGAAAATACCCTTCAAAGTTTTGTCTCTATTCACCCCTAAGTCTCTATTCACCCCATTTTACTGGAACAATATTATTATTAACATTAAGTTTATAAGACTCATAATTAAGTTCTCCCATTTCATTACTTTTCCGTAATAAGCAAAAAGATATCAACCGCAAAATAAATGAATTTCTCATTTCTACGTTTTCCGACGTCTAATATCTTTATACCACCGGTCTTTCCTTTACCGCCTTCCATTACAAAGTCAACACACTACAAACTTAACTGCAAAGGAAAATATCAAGGAACTCCTTTCAAGAGCTCGCAACACATTTTCAAAGAAAAAGGAAAACAATTGAAGAACGTGAGTTTCTGATACTTTCAAAGCTTTGAGTGATCTTGGTTGAAATGTTGAGCCTCGTTGTAACGAGGAGAGTTACTCGACTGTCGAGTGGTGAGAAATCGGGACTCGTAAGTGAGACTTGTTAAGCGATTTAAGCTAGAATTACACTGCGCACACGTGTGCACAGAACAGATGAAAGACGTTAGAATGACCTGGGGCAGGCGTACCACAAAGTAGGGCAATGCTCATAGTTCAACCACCAATAGCAAACTTACGATCTAAGTGCGCGTGGTCTGATAGAATTGCGTAATGTGTGTTCGTATTGGTTTATTGCCTGTAGTGGAGTTAAAGGGTGTGAGACAAGCGGCGACACTCGTAGTACAAATCGGAAAGTATTTCCTTTCTAACCTCTTTCATCTTTTCTATGTGTGACATGTGTGTCACACACATAGAAAAGACGCCGATCTGGGTGCATCGGTCTCCATGTGGTCTCCATACATTTTATATGGAAACTAGACTTGTAGAGCTACATTTGATCCACGCCACGCGACGTCGTTCGACATATAAATCAGGCGTGTTACGTGTGTGCGTCGGTCTAATGTAGTTCTAGCTTAAATGACACCCATGTTTCATGAACGTAAAAAATGGGCGTAATAGTCGTGGACAAATAGGCTGTTACGCTCAAATGAAATTGGGCGGGGCTCGTCATACGCTTGGAATTGTGCGATTCATAATGACCAGAATGACAAAATGGAAGGCACGGCCGGCCTAGAAAGAGGTGGCCATATAACTTGAATTCATACCATGCTGGTTTGATATGACATCGACATGGAAAAAGAGGATTTTCCTACCAGACAAGTTTTATGTCTAGTCCTACCCGGACTACTCGATACTACCCGATAGTTGATTTCGGACACTGTGTATTTGTGACTCTGTTGTAATTGTTTTAATTGGGTGGAGAGCTTTAATACCGCGGTAAGGATATTGAATTTTAGTTCCTACATGGCGTCATGAATGTCGCTACACAGTGACATTTTAACACATCATGGTAAGCCATGACGTGTTAAAATGTCAGTCGTGCGAGCGAGAAAGAGCTATACACCCTATATAGCACCGTCCATTTAATCGTTCAGTTTAGGTCGTTAAATGGATCGCGCTCGTGGTAGCAGCACTGCTGTTTGGACTTGGGGGTAGCCTTTACCAAGGCGTAAAATCGATTAGAAAAGCGGAAAAGTCCTCAAGTGAAAAACAACACTTTGTAGAGGGCATGATGTGTAAACATAGAAAAGTAAATATTTGGACATTTCTATCGCAACGGAAAGTTTAAATAAATTCATGTGAAATGTTTTCATAATACGCCTCCGACTCTGTCGGTTATTGCTGGTATTTTGTTGGTATAATGTTAGATGCACGGTTTTATTAGAAACTAGTTTGATAACTTTGTACTTTCGAGCGAAGTCACAGGCACTTTTTATTCCCACACAATATACATATAACAACAACATACTCCCTGAATAAAAAGTAGGTATCGTGTTGTATACCAGGACATGGTGTACTTTTCATTCAAAACCATTCAACCGTTTGAGCGTGAAAGTGTACAAACATACACACAGAACTGGGCCCTGCTGGGCTCCTACGGGCATTTTAGTACTACGCGTTCCAAATTAGAATAGGTCCGATTCCTATGTTTTGACGTCTTGTCGTACTGTCAAATCGAAGAAATTTTGGCAAAATTGAAGAACTTATAGACGAGTAAAATTGAAGAACTGGAATCTGATTAAACTTTTTTCGTTCACAGTTCATAAATAAATTAAATTTTTCGTAAATTAATTAATGTTTAAAAATTTATTTCCTCGATTTGATAGTAAATCGTGACGTCACAACATGGCGGGCGATCCTATTCTCATTTGAAACGCATTGTATAGTAACAGCGATTTGTGCACTTTCCATAACTTCTCCTTGTAGAAACCAGTGTAAAAAGTAATGGGCAATTTACACAAGTCAATGTCAGATTTTTTTTAGTTCAGACTTTATTATCTTAATTCCGTTTTTTTTTAAATCTTAGAATGAGAAATGTAGCTGAGTCAGTCCCTGCTAAATATCGCAATAGTAAAACTACTTCTGTCCTAACTTGGCCTTTGTCAAGCATCCAAAAGTCTAAGTCCAGTACTAGGTGTTAAAATAACGGATCGCGTTTAAAACACTAGACTTACAGCGCTCCAAAACGTAGATCATTGACGTAGAAGGCTATCCAGCTTAAGTGGGACTGGGCTGGACATGTATACCGTATGCCGATCGAGCGGTGGGCCAGTATGTATTTGGTGCCCCGAAATCGCAACGACGGCGTCGCGGCAGATCAAGAAGTATATTATGGCGAGACGACTTGTCTTCCTTAGAAATTGGCAAAAAGTGGCTCAAAGCCGGGAACAAAGGAAGGAATGGAAGGAAGCCTTGGCCCAGTTGTGGGACAATATAGGCTAGAAATAATAATAATAAATATCACTCTATTACTGAGACAAAACTTACCTTGTAAATCAAGTAGCAATTTGAGCAAAATACTAAAAATCTTGAGGGATTTCCTTATTGAATCCCGAATATGAAGTCGAGTCCTGATTGAACCCCTAGCTGTGATTAAGTATTTCCTTGGAGATTTAATCGAACCCTGATATCATCCGCAACCTTGCTACATACAAGTCTGTATGTACGATACGAAAATAAATTATT
The DNA here is from genome assembly GCA_910589285.2 of Mythimna ferrago. Classification (NCBI taxonomy): domain Eukaryota; kingdom Metazoa; phylum Arthropoda; class Insecta; order Lepidoptera; family Noctuidae; genus Mythimna; species Mythimna ferrago. The sequence continues at coordinate 18,091,307 of OU342689.1, read as the reverse complement.
AATTATTATCCGATCCGATATCCAAACATGTATGAAGCTACTTATGAAACAGAGCGGGGCGTAATTAAATACATAACAATCTCTTTCATAAGCCATAATATGATATATGTAGCGTATAAATTATTGCTATTAATTACACTAATAATATCTATAAATATGATTTTTGTATCACTGATAGTCACGCGTTTGACCTCTATCTCGCCTGAAGATATTAAGCGATGATGTGATCGACCGTGGAGCACTATTGCCTAGAAGTAACATATTCACTCATCGACTTAAAGACTCCACCCCAGGTTGTAATTACCAGGAAATACAGACTCCGGCATAGAATTCCACGCCTTAATGCTGTACGCATGATGAATATTAGTTCCTAAGACATTTTGTATGTATACATCGCCGTACGTACAGTAATCCAATTATGGAAAGGGCGTTATGGAATTAAATTTTGACGAACAACCAGACCGACTAGCAACTTAGCGTCGATGCTCAGGAGTTTAGAGCTTTTACTCGACGAGTGCATCACTGCCGATGATTTTCTAGACTCATTTTTCAATTGATTCAAGCGCGTCAAGCTGGTGTCTGGCAGATCCGTCCCGAAGATAAGACACAAACAACAACAAACAAACAGACACGACGAGAAGACAGTACCCCGATACTACCTACCTACCTGTAAGATAATTGCTGTTAAACACGCAAACGAAAAAGCCGCAGGAAAAAGCTATAACATAAATATGAACAGCGGTTATTAAATTATCATAACACAAAGTACAAATATCGCACAACGATGAACCGTCGATTAATCTAGTTAACGACCTACATTCACCTCAATTACGTCTCAATGTAATTATGCCGGGCCTCCCTCAATATTGAATAGTAACCACATCTGTCTATTATTCAAGGGATACTGTCAACTGTCTGGTCAAATCAAATCTTCAGACCGATGGATATATATTACGTATTCTATAGGCACTGAATTGTACCATTCAGTGCCTATAGAATGGATGAGGATTGAGGATTTGCGGTTTTCGATAGAGATAAGTAAGCTCCATTTGGTTAAAGAAGTCAAATCTTTTAAAGATTTTACTCGAGTTGACTAGCCCCTTATAGGTGAAAATTTAAAAAAAAAATGTGTTTTTGTCAAACTACTATTGCCGTGTAAGAAAAAAATATTACCCAAAAAGCTGCTACTCTAAAGTGGGATTGGGCTGGACATGTTTGCAACATGTCGGATGAGCTGTGGGCTAAAAGAGCCACTTATTGGGTCCCATAAAATGCAAGGCGACATCGCGGCAGACCAAGGCGAAGGTGGAGAGATGAGGATAACTACCGGAGGGACTGGCCCGCAATGGCCGAAGACAGACGTGTGGAAATGGGAGAGGGAGGCATAAATGGGCTAACTAACTACTATTGCCTGAAAATCTGTTAATGCAGGGTTTGCAACAGACTGAACTCTAAAGTCTCTATAAACCAACCCTTGATGAAATAAGAAAAAAAAAAATGGGAATAGCAAGTTTTTATAGCACGTTTTGAGAAAAAAACATCTCCTACCTATGCACAAAATGGAAAAGAAAACAAATGACAGACACATTGTCGCATTATCGAGCGTCATTTCCCTCGTTTTTGCAACAAAAGCAAAAAATAGAGACATAACAGCACCTAGGTAGGCGTAGGTTCAACCCTAGCGTGTCTGTCTGCAATATCCTCGGTTCCCAATATCTCAAAGTGTAGAACTACGAGTACATACCAAGATTCTCTTTTGTCACGAACTCAGCAAAGGTGACGAAATATCGATTTCAGCCCTAACAACGTCTCGCGTCCTCCAACTCCAGGGCATAATTTGGAGCTTTTTAGTTCAAAGTAAAAATTGCCTTGGAAAGTTTTCTAATAAAATCGATGAATCGAAGAATAACAGCGAGGAAATTGTTAATGAAATTATTAAGAGTCTATATGTCAATGTCACCATGATATATACCGGCGCAGTAATTTACTAAGTTTTAGCAAATCAAGCTAATTGGCCAGTCTAAGTTTCGCAAAAAAATCGTCATAATTGGAAAATTAATTGCTATCTTGCATATCTTAGTATTTTATTTGCTGCTGGCTTGACTTCATGACTTTTGACTAAACTAAACTTCTAATTTTTCCTCTGATATAAATCTTGGTCAAGTAACATAATATGCTTTACTTTATGTATTGCATTAATATACTTATACCTCAATATGTTTAATACGAGGATTATATTAATAGTAAGTAATGTCTAAAAATAAAAAAAGAAGGTGTGCAATAAAGTAATAAATATTATAATAAATAAAAAATTGTTTAGAAATTTAATCTCAAATTTTTGTACATTTCTCATTCATCACTTGACACTAAAAAAATATGCTAGCAAATTTTTTTTGAGAGTCTGCCATTACTCTTTATATGGAGGCTCATAAAATTTTCGTACGTTTTTTTGCTAGTAATAAATCAAAATATCGTAACCTCCTCGCAATAAATAATGTAAGCAACATATTCGTCGTATAGAAAATTTAATCATCTATTTTTATTATGTTTACGGTACTCGTAGGTATGTTAGACCTTGGGACTCAAGCTCGATCGATACCTCTAACAAAAATAGAAATCCTATATAGAAGTAATTAATTTACCCACCAACATTTTCTTTTACGTGAAGAAAATAATTAAATACTAAGCCCCTTGAACGTAGAGAAATATCAAATGTGACGTAAAACATATCCAAGCTTAGGTTTAACGAAGATGAGAATTCGAAGGATATTTTTAGGGTTTAGGATCGAAATAGAAGACATCGTGTTCAACTGAAGATTTTTTTTTCTACATTATTACTGATAGGCTCGCGTTTGACCATTAATATCTCACCTGATGGTAAGGGATGATGTGGCCGACGATAGAGCACGCGATTTTAAGTATCACTATCCCTTTAGTTGTTAAATAGGCATGGCTCGATATTTATTCGGCAATATTCGCTATTCTGACATTTTACTAGATTTAGTTTATTGAAACGACATATCACTGACGATAAATTAGTGCTTTGTCATTTCACTAGATACTTTTAGTAAGAAGACGTAATGAACAAGAATATTCGACATCTGCCGGTATTTCGTGATATCCCTAGGGATTTCGCGAAATCCCTGATATCCTCATTTCCCTGCGACATATATAAACTGTTAGTAACGATCGCACCAAAGTTTGTCTTTTAAACAAAATTATTATTAAATTAAGCCACAAAACGTTTGCCATTCCGTGCATACCGACCGACTGCGTTGCTTATAAAATATACCCTGTTCTTTTGTGGGAAATCATCAAATAACCTCTCCTGATAAACCCTACCAGTGTACCTTGAATTACCCTTTTGTGTTCTAGGGCCATCGTAACTCTTCAAAGAACAACGCAGCACTAGCATTCAGCGACCTTAGCGGGCCTCGTCACTTATGGTGACATTTCTTTGAGGCGCGCGTACAACACAACGCACTATCGACTAGAGCCTGGTCCTTGAGTTGAGTGACCCTGACTTGAGTGACTTGAGTCGTCCAGTCAGTTGCCCTTGAGACTGTTATTACTAAGCTCTTCTTAATAAAAACTAAAGATATGTACCTAGATAAAATTCAACTTAATGTGACAGTAAACACTAAGCAATACGAAACAAACTCAAGTCCCACTTCATTTAAAATTGAATGAAATATTCATACTCGAGAGTTCTTAACTCCTTACTTATGCAGAAGCCAGCCAGTCTTATATTATGAGCCGTAAACAAAGATGGTTATCACTGAATATGCAAATAAATTTGTGATAACACTGGCTGGAGAAAAAGAACAAACACTTATCTACCTAGCTTGTGAAAAAATAAATAAGGCTCGATTCGAAATTCAAGACTCGATGAAAAAGAATCTTAACGTAATTGCGTTCTTATTTATTCAGTGGGTTTAAGGAATTTTCTATAAATTTCGTTTAGAAAATATTTATGTAGCATTTTTATTTGCAAATAAGTGTATCAGAGTTATGCAATGCCGACTGGCTAATTTTTATTAATCTCGGGACCATTATATGGCACGTTTTATGGATATTTAGGTTAGAGCATCATGAATATTGTAAGAAAATATTGTATTTGTATGACAAAATTCTCAGCTCCATTTTGTTGAAATCGTGTTGGTTTCAATGATTCTACTTTTTTTTTCACATCACATCTCCCGTGTCAGATTTTTACTGACTAAAACTCACTCCTGGTTCCTTCGCTGCATTTCATTCTAGGGCCAAATGATTCTACGTATTCTCCATTTGAAATACAAAACTACACTAAATTTACATCACAATATCCTTTATGAATTAATTTGTGGATAATCAAAACGGCCACTGAAATTCACTCTAAAAATATCCACCAAAAACCTAAAGATACTACTGTATTACACTAAAATCAGTCATAGTAATTTAGTGGTAAGGGATTCTTACAAGTCATATACAGAACACACATTTTACATTTATTACATACTAGCTTTTGCGCGCAGCTTCGCCCGCGTGGCATTAGGTACTTAAGGAATCGGGATAAAAGGTAGCCTATGTTCTTTTCCATGTCAAAGGCTATATGCATGCCAAATTTCATCCAAATCCGTTCAGCAGTTTTTGCGTGATTTTAAGTAACAAACATCCAAACATACACACTTTCACATTTATAATATTAATTAGGACAAGTAAAGACAACTCAAGTTAACTTTCATTTGAATTATTTAATGATGTAATTTTTGTGATGGTAAATAACTAGAAGTAATATTTTCTTTCGAATGTTCGTCAAAAGGAAGCTTGCCTTTTTTTGGCGTGGTTGCGTTCCAGCTCCACGTTTTAATGGCAACAGATGGAACCAAAATGGGTTTAATTCATTAAACCCCAAGCGAAGCCGGCGTTCGCGCACCTATTGTCTTTCTATTGTGTCTGTAATTTCCACGATTGAAAGGTTAAGTTAGTAAAAGTCTGACGTCTGATACTCTCTCTCGTTCTACTTAAAACGGAAGAAGATTGTTAATAATTTTCAACCTCAAAAAAGACCCTGGTGGAAGTTTGCGCTCGCTTCACATTTCTAACCGTATGTACCTTCCTTATTGTCAATCGTAAGAATGAAACTAAAATTGTTGACAAAAATATCATCTTTGTTTCCTGGCTACCTTCTACATGAACGAGGCTCTAGTTTATCTCCCAGACCGAAGCTACTTTAATAATTAAAGTTGTAGTGTACTTAAACTATTGGTATGTTGTTGGAATTACATCCCCTGGGGCTTCGAAGTTGTGGAGTTTCTAACTCTTAAGTGATTGGATGGGAACCCGTTCTTTAACGTTATACTGTTATGTATGTCGCAGCCTACCTACTGGTTAAATGACTGAATTAATTAGACGCCTAGGCCGTTCATTAAATTGGCGGTGGGGACTCGGGTCCGGCTCTGGTTCAGGCCAGGGTTTGGAGTGAGAGAGAATGGAAGTCGGTAGCCTCTTTCTGCGAAGCAGTAATGCAAGGAAAGGAGGTGGTTGACTGTGAAGCGGAGACTTGTCTCACGCCCTGTCTTCAGCGTCGGGAGCCGCAAGACTACCGGTCTCCGTCGCTGTGGGTTTACGGACGGCGAGCAGAAGGTAGATCGCCGTAATGGGTCAGTTAGGGCCGAGGCTTGCCAGAGCTACGAATTATACGAAGGAGTTACTGTAACCCTCGTAATAAATGGCAACCGAAGGAACACGGTGGGTTAGTCAGTAAAAGTCTGATACTCCCTTCCGCTTCACTCAGAGTAAGAGAAGTCATTTCATGATATCTCACGTAAAAAAACTTAACACTACTACTTAATCATTTCAACAAAAATGCATCAATTAGCTGATGCATATTTACAGCCAGAATATATTATTCGAAAAACAAGAAAATTTTACATCAATTGCCACAAAGATGTAGTCAATTTCCATTTTCTGGAAAACAATATCCCAAAAGATACAACTTAGATATAATAAAAGCTATTTGGGGAAAACATAATAAAGGCCTGTCACGTCAATCTGTTAAACTTTGTGAGAAATTTTACGGCTGTAAACTTTGATATTACTGCCGAGACAGTAACTTTGAATGTCATTCTAACGATAATACGTCTGCTTCGAGATGTTATTAACTCAGATCTCTTTGAATTAGTACTTTGATTCAGGGATGTAACTGAAGGGATTATATCGGAACCGAATCCCGGAACGGAGTTTTTAAATTTGGTTTATCGGAATCAGAACTGGATTCGGAACCGTAGGCGGAGGCACAAATGTCAAAGAATCACTCCTAAGACTTGTTTGTACCTTCGATCTATCTTCTCAGAATCAAAAGTGCAAAGTCAATCTCAAGTTTTGACCTTTCGGAATCCTCTGCTTTGATTTAATTTTGAGCTGTCAGAGAGCACACTCGGGCACACGTTGCCACGGCCAACCTGGAAAAACTTAAACGGATCTGCATCCAGGTTAGAACAGGTGGGGGTTCTCAAATGGTTCCAATATTAGTGTTTGAGTGCCATGTATCTCTCCGTAGTCTAGTTGTTTTTAACATCCATCCATCATCAGTTTTCCCATCTTTCATCTTGCGTCACACGCCTTGCTGCCTGTTCACGTAAAAGATCTAATGACAGCGTCTACGAACGGCATTAGAATTTAATTCATTAAACCTCTCTCATTGTCTTTTTATTGTGTCTCTAAGAACAGAATTCGAAAGTTTAATGTAGAAAATAAACTATTTTTGCTATCGACACGCTAACAAGAAGAAATACTTGGAAGAGACTCAAGCAATATATTGAAGCAAACAACCTAGCTACTACCGATCTGCATCAATGTGTACCGATTAGATTTTGTAGTGGCAATAAACACGATAAGCGAAAATAAATTGAAGCAAGAGCTCATATATCGGGTATCAAGAGAAATAAATCGGAGAAAAACGTGTAGGTATAGTCTATAAAGGTTTTGGAACACAAAAACGAAATCCCAAAATAAATCACAGATTTTATCCGAACAATACCTCTAAAGTAATAAGATACAGAAGACCCGAATAAACGAAATATGAGAGGAAATAAAATCATTGTCGTATCACTGAAGGTTTTCTGTTTATATCTCTCTTAAAGAGAAATAAAAATGGCGCCCGTCCCGCGTTGCGTGATCTCTTTGAGGTCGTATTTATTGCGGCCGACTTAGCTACTGCCCACTGTAAATCAGTAGTTTAAGAATTGAAATAGACCAAGTGTGCGTCGAATTAATTTAGGTGGGACGGTTGTTAATTTTTGTTAAAGCAAATAGGCCACATGCCACAACCACAAACGCCGCCACGAGACGCTAGAAGCGGCCACAAGCGACTAGTAGCCAGTAACTGCTACTTTTTTAGGGTTCCGTAGTCAACTAGGAATCCTTATAGTTTCGCCATGTCTGTCTGTCCGTCTGTCTGTCCGTCTGTCCGTCCTCGCTTAATCTCTGTGACCGTTAGCACTAGAAAGCTGAAATTTGGTACCAATATGTATATCAATCACGCCGACAAAGTGGTAAAATAAAAATTGGAAAAAAATGTTTTATTAGGGTAGCCCCCCTATATGTAAAGTGGAAAGTGATTTTTTTTTTATTTCTACCCTAACGTGTGATATATTGTTGGATAGGTATTTAAAAATGAATAGGGGTTTACTAAAATCATTTTTTGATAATGTCAATAATTTCGGAAATAATCGCTCCAAAAGTAAAAAACAATGTGTCCCCCCCCTCCCTCAAACTTTTGAACCATAAGTTTAGAAAATATGAAAAAAATCTGAAAAGTAGAACTTTATAAGGACTGTCTAGGAAAATTATTTTGAACTTGATGGAAAGAACAGTTTTTGTACAAAAAAGACAAAAAGGTTGTACAAAATAATTTCTGGACTAAGTTTGTAGTACAATCGTATATGCAAGCATTTTGTTAAACTCATAAGTGGGTACACTTATTGTGACGGACGGGAAACTACGGAACCCTACACTGAGCGTGGCCCGACACGCTCTTGGCCGATTTTTTTAACGCATGTGCGCAGTAGTATAATGGACTCTGTCGAAGTAGGTTTAAATGCGCGAGTAGCGTGTGACAGTGTTTTGTATCGGCGTTTAGTGGCCAGTGCGGGCCACAAGAAGCGAGCAACGGCGTTTTGTAGCGTGTGGCGGCTTCCGACGTCAAACGTGTGCGACGAATTCGTATAAAATGTATGAAACCTACAGGAAATATGTGTGGCGGCGTTTTGTGGTTGTGCCCGATGCCCCGTGTGCGGCGACCCTATGACTTGTACCTACTATAGGACTTGACGTATCGATTTGGAAACCTCTTTAATATACCTAGGTAATGTTCATGTCGATGGCGCCGAAATGTTAAAGGACACTCTAAAGGGAAAGACGCTCTAGAGGAGATCGGGAGGGCGTTACAGGATTTACTGAGTAAAACCTTAAGCCGCGTACAAAAATCGCGAGGCGTACGCCGCGAATGGTTCGTCAGGCCTGCCTAAACCTGAGGCATACAACGGTAAATTTATTGCACATATCACATGCTCAAGCTGAGCAAGCAAACCACCACGCACAGTGTTTCGTCAGTAGGAAACGCAAACACCTGTCCGTCCACACTGAGCGCACGGCTCGTACTGAGGCAGCGTTCGCAACGATCATACGACGCGAATGCTCACTGTGAGCACACTCGTCCACACAGCCCGAGGCATGCGAGACGAACCATTCGCGACGCACGCCTCGCGATTTCTATACGCGGCTCTATGTTTCTTCCTTGCCATGTGTTCCAGGACCCCGGGGTTCCCTTTGGACTACCCATGGCCCTAGTAGACTTCGGCTCTACTGGGCCCCTACGAACACATCATAAATTATAGACTACATTTAACATAACATAGAGCTCAGATGTTTGTCTTCGATTCTAAAAGGAACATTAATTTCCACATATTTCTATGTCCACAACAAGGACAGAATGACGTAAGACCGTGACAGGTCAGATTAACAGCTTGACAAGTTAATAGGAGTTCAGTGTTCCATATCTTAGATAGTTTGTCACCCACTCGTGACTCCGGTTATCTCATAAGTATTTTGATATTTACTGAATTATCTATTTAAGTGAAGTAGGAATCTAATTTCCTTTGCCGTTTACTTGTGTTATAAGTGAAAATACCATGTTTGTCGACCCATCACTCGTCAGTAAGAAGGGTAATCATTTTCTTTTGACCTGCAGAATCAGTAAAGGAATCCCCTAATTTTTTCGGGCTGCGAAAATTTTCATAAGAATACAAAAAATATGCTTTTAGTATAATTATTTTCAACAGAAAATAAAAATCAAATGTGTTAGTACCGTGATTGGACTGTGTAGAGCGTGGTACCTAATATAGAAATACGCTTGTACGATATGACTACATACAGAAAAAACAGCCATCAGAAATCTCTATTCCTAGACAGCACGTTTCGCCGAAAACTTTATTGTTAGAAAATTGTTTGTAGATATCTCGGTACATAGGAAGCACTGTTGACAGAGAGAGTTCATAGATAGCACTTCTTGCCGTAAACTTTTTCTTAGAAACCACTGTTTTCAGATACCTTGGTTCACAGAAAGCGCCTCTAGAGAAGAAACTACTAATATTTATTACCGCCCCGTACACGGTCCAATCGTTATGATCCAATCGGTATGATCAAATCAAAAGAATTGAAATTCGATTGTGTCGTCGAACATGTTGGTCATACCGATCCACTCCCACACTTGGTCAAATCTGTTTGATCAAACATGTAGCTTCATACCGATTGGACGACAGGTTTGACGGTGTGTGGCCGGCATTAATCTGATGAATTTATCACAAGTAGTCGATCGAAGACCAAACTACTACTACTAAATTAATGGAATTGCCTAGCCTGGCTGGTATATTTAGATGTGTACAATACATAACTACTAAATAACATAGTTCTAATACTAATATGATATACTCGTATATGAATGAAAGTAGAGGAAAAGTACACATGCTTAATGACATTCAATTCAACAAAAGAGGTCGTACTTGATCGAATATTTTTTTAATAGTAAAAATACTTGTCTTACTGACTCGGCCAAAATATTCCATTGTATAGCCACACTGCTTGAACTGCGAATGGCTTGTCGTAAACAGGATTTGGTACATCGAGAGGATCTCCCCCAGTCCTGTCTTCTACAAACGAAACTACGACAATTACTGGCTGACCGCTAATTATAGCATTCAATTGAAGACCCCTATTCGGAAGTGGGCATTTACAAGGTTAACTATTATTATTATTATGTGCTTCGGGCATGTTCTCGTTTGTGCGTGTGGATTATTTTCACAGTATAATGAGAAAGAGCCTCGCTGCTGAGCAGGGCCCCAAGTCTGCTATTACAATAGTGTCGGAATGGTCTATCATTGATTTCATAATTGTTGATTTTGAGTAAGTTTGGTAATCTACCTACTAATATAATGGCGTCATAATAACTTTCAATGATCAACCACTGACACTCAATTGAAGGAAGTGGGATAGAATGGTAATCTCGTATATATTTACAAATTAACGTCTTACGTATGCGGTAATCGGCAAAAATTTTGACAGTTCCTTTGATCAGTGACCAACCATTAGAACGTCATTGTGCAGTCATTGCTTATAATAAGCTCGATATTGTCATTTTACCACAGCTCTATTACGATACCATTGACCGTTTATTCTATTCTATTCAATGATCGATCATTATGAATTAGCAGATCAGGAACTTTTAACAAAATGACAATAGGAGCGTGCTGGAATGACGAATTTATAAAAATAGCAGACTTGGGCCCCAGATCTAGGACCAGCTCCAATAGTGTTCTTCGAACCTTAGCCGATAAGCATGATGCGCCAGTGATTATTCACTGGTTACGATTTCTGGTGCGGCAGTAATTTAAGCTTTTTGTGTTTTTTAAGTGTTACTAACCCTTTAGTTGATAAGTTGTTACTAACCATTAGACCAATGTAGTCTTTTAAATAAATATTATTATTATTTAACTGCGTAGAATAGCAGAACGAATACGAATTTACCTGTACCCCTAGTAAGTTGATTATCTGTAATCGTTTACGCTAGTCGAAAACGAATCAAATGTATAGGAATGACATCAACTCAACGTTAAATCACGTAATCAGAACAAACGATTAGAAAATTCGTAGCCAAGTTCACATCGTTCAAAATGATAGAATGAAATGTTATCGTTTCTACAATGTTCAACGCCACGTCTTTTGTTATACAGACACTACATTGCAGAACGAGCGGCCGATTCAGGCGCGTCGACATGGCTACCAACTTATCGTTTTCTACAATTGCAGACACCGAGGCGTTACCGATTGGAGAACAGAATTCGACACGAATCAGTTGTAACTTGGCTAGGGGCGCCCCTCTATTTTTTACCCCCGTATTTTTTTCGGGTTGTGGGATCTTTGGACCGGGACCGCGGTCCCAACTCCCACCTATTTTTTTTTTAGTAGTATTTTGGGACCACCCCTCACTTGGCCCACGTAGTGGCTTACAATCCTTTGCATGTTCTAGAGGGGACGAATGAATCCCGGCCAAAAGTGGGAATATTATAAGGTTGAATGCTGTAACATTAAAGTTACATTCTACCATCGATGAAGTATTAAGGTAATGCTATTTTCAGTCAAGTAAAACATTAAGGTCGGGCCATGTGAAGAGGATGAAACGCATGTTATTAAAAGAGTTATGAGAATATTGTGAGAAGTGATTTAAAAAAAAGGGGAGTTGTGATAGTATGACGGGTGACAGGACAGAATACGCGCCGACCACAAGCCATACGGGATAAGAGCAGAAAAGTGATTTTGATGTCTATTCCATACACTTTAGCCTTTTTGACTATAGTTGATGCTTGTAAAATGACACTTTGTCTAAGCCCTAGGTAGTTTATTAAAAACCTCAACTAAACTACGATTTGCAATATACCAGCAAATACCTACTTTGGATATTCTCGAAGGTTAAACAATATGTCTTGAAGTTAATACACACACAAAGTTGAAAATACCAATGTTATTCAAATAACCGACTCATTAAAATTATGTTAATGATAACAATTAGTAGAATTATCTGTTAAAATTACTCTGTACTTACGCTAATTGCTTTAACTATTTTTAAAGTATCGTCGGGGACGAGTCATACATTTTGTAACAATAGAACATTATATCGTGTCTGTGTTCGGGATGGTTTTCAAAACTATACGACATATAGTATATAGTATTTTTAATCCATTGCTACGAACTCTAATAACGGCTTTGGCATTGTGAATTTTAATGCGATTTGTATACTCATACTCTTATCTTGCATTGACTCGTATGAAGTATCAATTTTTTTTCGTGTTGGGTGGGATATATCATGAAATGATCCCGATTTTGATAATTTATTTATCTTGAATTTTGAATTTAAATGTAGCTTGTATATGTTAATCGTTCATGGAAATAAATACTTATTTGGGCTACTTCTGTGTATTCTATTATAACTGGCCAGCAGCCTGATTCACGTAAAATCAAACTAGTCAAATATCGTTGAAGTTTTATATTATAGTCGTTCGATCGAGGTCCTATCCAAAAGCGGTATTCACGATCTATCGACTTATTTCCAGTTACATTAATAAGTATTCTACCAGGATAATGTAATATAGATTTTTTTTTAAATCGACGAATTTCAAACAACTTTAAAATCGGTGTCTTGCAAACTTGATTGATGGACGTGAATACGGAAATGGTCTAAACGACTAAATCGCTACGATATCGTTACGGTTTTCATTACGTGAATCGGGCTACAGTATCTTTTAAGTGTCAACGGGTTTATTACAAAATAAATGAGACTATGGCTGCATGGCTTTGCCTTTGCCTTTCGATGTCAATATGGGAAGAAGAAAAAAAAAGATTGCAGAAAAGGCTAGAAAATCGCCATCTTGAAATAGAACGTAATCGTAAGAAAATTTGAAATTGGAATCTACTGATTTTCTTTTGTTTTCAGTGATGCGTTAAAATATAAGCTACTAATAAGTTTAGTACATAAGTAAGACTGAAGATGAAGTATTTCATCGTGATTTTACGTTTTGATTGACTGTTTAGGGTGAGTTGCACCATTTAACTATAACGATAACAAAGCCGTTAACAGTTGTCAAATCGTCGAATTGACCAATAGGCGGTCGTTTCTCGGCTGGTTATGGTTTGGTTATCGTTATAGTTAAATGGTGCAACTCACCCTTAACCTTTCAAATACCGTCAATTAGAGACACAATAAAAAGACAATAGCAGTGCGAACGCCGTCGTTCGCTTGGGGTTTTATGAATCTTGATTAGTAAATAATTATATTATTAATTTACTTTCTTTACTTGTCTCACACAAATGAAGATTTTCCTTTTTTATTCTACATTTTGAATGGGTAGGTCTTTTTTAGGTGGGAAATCATTCAACAACTTGTCCCGCTTTAGGATGGAGCGGGAAGGTATATCAGACTTTTACTGACTAACACCCGACTCCTATGTGCCTTCTTTGCCTTGCGTTCCAAGAACCCAGGTGTCCCTTTCCGAAGGGTTCCCATGGCCTCAGTTAAGCTTCTGCTCTGATTGGACCCTAAGTTTTGCTGACATATTTTAGAGGCGCACGAAGAACACTACGCGCCGTCGACGACTTGGGCTCGGTCATGGGACCGGCCGGCCGTTGCACGTCAAGTCCGCAAGCACACGCCTATAGTATTTTTTAGGTAAAAATCATCCAAATGACATCCCCCGGCTTTGAGCGGAGCTGGAAGGCGAGCTACCCATTGCCCGCCGTCCGCAAGCCCGCGCCTACGGTAGCCGGAAATTGGGATCGGAATCCCGGCGGCGGCTGGGGCGTGAGCGCAGTTACCTGATGCGGTCGGCTTCCTCCTTTGCCAGCATTACTGCTTCGCAGAAGGAGGCGACTACCTGCCACTCCTCCTCGCTCCGGACCATGGCCTGTACCAAGGCCCGGCGCGAGAGATCGCCAACACGCCTACGGTGGCTGGATTGAGTGTGTATAAAATGCAATTCAGAATCCCAACTTACTACTTATTTTCTATGCCACTCTTATCGTATTAATATCTTGTTATCAACTTTAAATCGCTTCTGAGCAACACTCAAGGTGTAATATGATAGCAAATCTCTTGTTTATTTACACTTGTTATGACTTGAAGCACTTAAACAACCAATATAGCTTGTTTTATTTATCTTTGCTCTAAGATAAACTCTGCACAATATTATGTTGCTATGTAGTGTAGGTCGTATTAGATATAAAATCATACAGATCGATATATGATAAGGTATTTGAGAACTGAGTCGTCGGGTCATATAATTATTAGGTATGACAGTAGCAATGACAAAGTGCATCACCTTCGTCTTATCGATCGTCTTAGGTCGATCTTATCGATCGACCTAATTTTCTAAATAACATATCATAATAATATTCAGTCTTATAATGTTCCAAATTCTGAGACTCAAGCATCCTCTCTAGGAGATGAAGTGTGCCGTAAACTACCACGAGGGCCCAGTGCGCATTGGTGGATGTCACATGTCTACGAATATTTGTTGTTAGGACATGCTAGTTTCCTCATCAGGGTTCCGTGTTTACCCTTAGGGTACGGAACCCTAAAATTAAAGTACTTATATATTAATTTATCCTTATGCCTAACTTAATTACTTCAAGTATCTAAGTTTTAAGGTAAAACTGTTCCAGAATAGTTAATATAAAAGAAACTTGAATCTACGCCAAAGTGATTAGGGATTTTCTTCACGATTACCTTTAGGCACAATTATTTTCTGGAAGATACTTCCAATTAGTCTTCCACCTTGAAAGTTTTTGCCAATTTAGTAGGTATAATTCTGTTTACCAATTTATTTTTATTATAATAACACTACAAAAAATCCAGATTATTGATATGCTTGCGGACGACAAGCAAAGGGTAGCTCGCCGTCCGGCCGACCACTAAAGACCGAGCCGACCGAGAGTTGTCTACCGGCCTGTAGTGGTTCTCGCGAATCTGAGATATGTCAGCAAACTGTGGGGGCCCAGTAAGACCGATACCCACTGGGGCCGCTTTTTTTTCCGGTGGGAAAATCATCGAATGACATCCTTCGCTCTTGGGCGGAGCGGGAGATATTGTCAGACTTTTACTGACTAAAACTCACTCCTGTTCCTTCGTTGCCTTTCGTACCGGGGCTGAGCTATCTTTCGAAACTAACCCTTTCCCCAGTAGGCTTCGACGCCCGGGAACAGTGAGCGCCGTCGACGACTTGGGCTCGGTCCGGACAGTTACCGGACAGTCGGACAGCGAGCTACCCATTGCTCGCCATCCGCAAGCCCGCGCCTATGGTGGCCGGAAATAAGGATCGGAATCCCGGCGGCGGCGGTGGCTCCCGCTAGGGTCGCTAGAAATTTTTGAAAGGGATACTATGGTCCTGATACGCAAAGGGCAATTGAAGGATACCGGTGGGTTTCAGTCAGTAAAAACCTGACACCCTCTCGTTCCACAATAGAACGAGAGAAGTTATTGCATGATTTGAGAAAAAGTACTGTGCTAATACAGGCTAAGTACATCAAATCCAAATAAAAAACTGTTTTTACTCAATTTCAATCAACATTGTCAATTGACGGACATGCTGCATTAAAATACAGCAAGGACATCATAAATAAGCCTATAAGAAAATCAAAATACAACAAACCAAAAAATACGAGGAACAGATCTATCAAAATTACCTTTGCCTGAAACGGATGTTATTTTTGGAATAAAATAAATATCAATCTATCAATCATGCAATAGAACATGTCTTTGGTAATGGAATCCGAAAAAAAAACCTTTTGGGTATTTTTGGTTGGATTTTGTCGAGTGAAGTTCAGCGACCATTTTAATTACTTGCAAATTGATTCCTATTGTTGTGAATGTGATGTATTCAATGAATAGATAGATATGCTCTTTAATGTACAAAAATAATAAAATTACAATAGGAACTAAAATGGGATAGGATATAATTGGTGTTACTGGGGCCAGGGTTAGTTTCGAAAGACAGCTCGAGCCCCGGTATGGAGGCTAGAAGGAACGGGGTGAGTCTTTTAGTCAGTAAGAATCTGACACTATCTCCCGCTCCGCCCAAGAACGGGGGTTGTCATTGGATGATTTTTTTTAACCATAAAAAAAATATATATAATTGGTATCATTTTCTATCTCATGTTGGGCAGTGAAAAAGACAGATGAAAAAAGATTGCATGTAGCGGAGATGAGAATGTTGAGATGGATGTGCGGTGTGACGAGATTGGATAAAGTGAGAAATGAGTATATTAGAGGAAGTTTGAAAGTGGCGCCAGTGACTGACAAGCTGAAGGGGAATCGTTTGTCTTGGTATGGTCATGTAAAGA
Organism: Mythimna ferrago; assembly: GCA_910589285.2. Classification (NCBI taxonomy): domain Eukaryota; kingdom Metazoa; phylum Arthropoda; class Insecta; order Lepidoptera; family Noctuidae; genus Mythimna; species Mythimna ferrago. The sequence goes on along the minus strand of OU342689.1, from coordinate 18,074,879 downwards.
GGAGGGATGAAATGCTTGTTACCAAAAGAGTTATGAGTATACATGTGGATGGGTGGAGAGGGAGAGGGAGGCCAAAGAAAAGATGGATGGATTGCGTGAAGAATGATATGAAAGAAAAGGAAGTTAGTGATAGCATGACGAGTGACAGGGTAGAATGGAAGAAAAAAACGTATTGCGCCGACCCCAAATAAGATGGGACAAGGGCAGGAAGAAGATTTTCTATCTCTCTCAAGTGTGCACAACTAGATGATATGTGGAGTCATTGAAACAAACGCGATCTCTGTAAAACGGTGCTGAGAATTCTATTGTAGCATTGATTACTTCAACGAAGCTTGCCTGAAGGCTGACTTGAGACATTTGCTGCCAAATACTGCTAAAATATTAGTGTGTTGCATCCGCTTGTTAATGGAAAACAAAGTGACCATCTGCATGGTTCTCATGTGATTTGACCATTACATATTTACTGTATGGACTTTAAAAGAGACTGACCCCTGAGTTTGTTTCGGTGTTTCTTCTCCATAAACCGGCCTCATCTAGCATAAACTGACGAGAAAAAAAAATTGACGTGTAAAAGTGTTTTTTAAACCTATTTACAAAATAAATATCATTTATCATTTACCATATTATAGAAACACATCAATGTTTTTGTATTCAAGCCAATACAAAAACATTGAAAATAAAAAAGGTTTCAAATAAAGAATTCTCTGATTTACAAGCAAGTTTCAGACCAAACTCGAGGTAGATACGCACATACAACCGCTTTTACGTAGTTATGATGTTATTACACATCTTTCTCTAGATATTTTGGATACACAGCTATCTTATGGATAATATCTAGGCTTCTATTATATAAATCAAAACATAAAGTGTAAAACTAATCTAGTAAAGACCTTAGAAAATCTGCTACTTTACGTGAACCCTGGCCCTCCTAAATGTACTCATATATATTAAAAATATTTCATAAACACATTGAGTTTATGAATGACGAAAATTTTTCTGAAAAACTTTTAAGGGTTTAAAACAAAACACTCATTTCCTAGAACAAGTTTTGTGAAATATTCGAGTAAATCACTGAATTACCGAATGCCAACAGAGTTTTCACGCTTTATCTCTCTTTTTTCTCATTGCCTCTTTAAACATCTCGTTGGATTGCGTTACATGAAGCAACCAGCTTTTAAATCATGCTCTACGTTAACGATGGTTAGTGGAAAAGGGCCCTCATAAGGAAGAAATATACTTAACCAACTAATTGCCTCGTTAATGTCCCATTTATATCCAATCCAAGTAATGTGTGGCCAATTACACCCGATACCTACACAAGAGCATAGTTTTTTTCGTTGCTGTACAATAGAAAAATTTCTTTGTATATTGAAGTATTTACCACATTGGAAAATTCGTTCATATAGTTAAAAGAATTTGTTAACTCTAGAAGGTTCGTTTAAAATGCGATTACATTATACAAGGCTTTTTGTAAAACACCAGCAACCTCTTAGGACTATGTTAAGAACATCATAAACAACAACTTTTGTTCTATGACTTTTAAAAATTTATCATATTTTAGTTCATCAGATTTTCATAAAAAAATTAAAATATTTAAATTGAATGTTTAAAATATTACGAAGTCTATACCTGTACGAAGCAAGCGATAGTACAAAACCGGAGGGTAGCTGAACATGAACTATTTACGGGCGACCCTCATTAGTTGGTCGGTCGCCTTGCGCTTGCAACATCAACCGCCGCGTCATACGTGTTCTTGTAACGAAATTCGGCAATGCGGACGTAATTATCTTTACTTGATGGTGTATCAATATTCTAATGTCGAGTACATGGAAATGGTGCGAATGCTTGCTAGGTGTAATGACAATGTTTCGGAAGCCTGCTTACTATTATTACGAGAACAGTGTGCTGAGTCGTAAGTAGACTTGAACTGTGTTAGAGAGAACAACGAAATCTTGAAGGTTTGTTTTTGGTAAATCTGTTAGGTATATTTTGTAAAAAGTCATAGAACAAAAGTTGTTATTTATGATGTTAGTAATACAGTCCTGCTCGGTTGTGTTTTACAAATAACCCTGTATATGTCGTGGTCAGATCTTAGAATTGATCACTTCATGATCCGTAGGTGCGGGCTTGCGGACAGTGAGCAATGGGTAGCTCGCTTTCCGGCCGTCCGGTATCTGTCCGGACCAAGCCCAAGTCGTCGACGGTGCGCGCTGTTCCCGTGTGCCTCAAGGAGTTGTCAGCAACAGCAGGGACCCAGCCGGGTCGAAGCCTACTGGGGCCAGGGTTGTCCGAAAGGGCGCTCGAGCCCCGGTATGAAGGCTTGAAGGAACGGGATGGGTTTTTTAGTCAGTAAGAGTCTGACACAATCTCCCGCTCCGCCCAAGAGCGGGGGTTGTCATAGATGATGATTTTTCACATCGAAAAAAAAAATCACTTCATGATATGACCAACTAAAACTGTTTGATGATATGCCAATTCTCGTTTGGCCATATCATTGATGTAGGATTTCTGTTATTAAAAGGTCTAAAGAAAGTAGGCCAAACGAAGATTGAAATATCATCAAACTTTAACGTTTAAAACCGATCTGGCCATTTTATGAAGTGATTAATTTACTAACATTTGGCCACGATATATTTATAATAACTTATACCTAAAGTTTTTTTTTCGGTGGGAAAATCATCTAATGACATCCCCCGCTCTTGGGCGGAGCGAGAGATAGTGTCAGAATTTTACTGACTAAAAACCCACTTCTGTTCCTTCGTTGCCTTTCGTACCGGGGCTGAGCTATCTTTCGAAACTAACCCTTTCCCCAGTAGGCTTCGACCCACTTCAGCCCCTGCGGTTGCTGACAACTCCTTGAGGCGCGCGGGTTATATCTAAGGGTTACAGTATCAGATTATTTACTGTTTATTATTATTACTAGCCCGTGTTGTCCTACTCCTGGGTAAAGGCCTCTCTCCATTCCTTCCAACGATCAAAATTTCTCACTTCCTCTTTCCAATCCAATTCTCAAGAAAGACATCCTGTGGCCCTACCGCGAGCTCTTAACGCGAGCCATTTGACGGTCTAAACTGAATTGTTAATGGGGGGAGCATACACCCTTATTTTCTAATTACTACAAAAACAAATGGAGCTTTGATCATATCCGTTACTGATCATAATTGTGAAGTCAAAGTAAAAAAAAAAATATATATATCCCAAAATTGTCCCCAAAAATTTGTCATAATTGTTAAATTCATAATTGAATCAATCATCCATAACAATAGCTACTATAAAATACTATGCGCGTTTGCTTTTCCATTTTGATCGCCATTCATGCGTTCATAATACCAGTATAATCAATGGCCTATACAATACTTCCATAAATTGAGTGACATTTTGGGATATAAACAAACGTTAATAACTCTGCTGTTTATGAATATTATTTATTGAGAATTTGCTTAAATAATAACAAGACCTTTTCTTATAAGCCGCTTAAATATTTGTAATAATTAAAAATTAGTGGTGTATAGTATATGGTGCATAATTCCATACCTCTATGTCTCTCGCACGCCTGACATTTAAGACGTCATGGTAAGACCCCGTCGTCCCCTGTCATGCCAGATGATTTTTTAAATTTATTACAAAGGTGATACAGTGCATTTCACTTATGAAGTTCCTTCGCCGTAATGTTGGCTCTCCTGTGTGTCTACAGAAAAAAAAAAATAAAAAAGAAAATTATTGCCTACTCTAGCAAAGTTGTTGCACGAAATGCGAAACGAAACCGATTTTAACGGTTGTAGCAAAACTTTTTGGAGAATTCTGAAGAGAATGGGTATTTATTTTAAAAAAAGCAGATCTAAAAGGAAGTTATCAATGGAGAGGTTTCAGTATTTGAAAGAATTTCAGGACAGTCGAAATGGAGCCCAGCGTCCTATAGGACCTTTATTCAAACATAGTTTTTACAATTTCCAAAAGAAAAATAAAAGAAAATTATAAGGCAATTGTTAAAAGTAACGAAATATCATTTAATCTCCCTAGTATTAAGTAATTTCATTGCTAAAAATTGCTATAGCAACACTGTTTTTCCGTATTTCCAACATTACGGCAAAGGGTCTTTTTGTGAAACGCACTATACTTATTTCTAAAGAAACTTCTTCAAGTATGACATCATCTTCGACTGGTGAACATCTTAGTCAACTCTCTATTATCATTTGTCACTGAAGCAAAACCTCTATTGAGATACCACGTAACAGAAATATAATAAACTTGGGAAGGATTCAAGGAATGAATAGACTTTATTAACAATAGGAGCAATGATTCGAATGATGAGCCGACGATTTCCGAAGGAAGGATGGGAATTCTTGTAAGTCGGAGTTAGGACGAAATCAGTTGGGCTTAAGATCCGACAGGATTCGGGAAATGAAGTGTGAAAATCTCTGTAGCGGAAGGTACGTGTAGGAATTGTATAAGGAGATATCAGTTTCCTTATAATTTTCTTGCGCGTATGCCAATTTATTGTTCGTCGATGTAACATAATGTTCCCATTGTTGGGAGACTTTCTCTCTAGGAGAACAACCAGGCAAGCTCAATGTGGGTTGTTAGACGTGAAATGTCTGCAAGCTTCTGATTGTTGGACTTATTGGTTTCTTCGCGATGTTTTTCTTCACCGTTCTTATACAGAGTGGTCCAAATAGCGTCATCAAAAAAAAACAATTTTTTTTTATCATCAAACCCATACGTGTGGTGTATCTATGGATAGATCTTCAAAAACGGTATTGAGGTTTCTAATATCATTTTTTTCTAAATTTAATAGTTTGCGCGAGAGACACTTCCAAAGTGGTAAAATGTGTGTCCCCCCCCCCTCTAACTTCTAAAATAAGAGAATGAGAAAACTAAAAAAAATATATGATGTACATTACCATGCAAACCACCAACGAAAATTGGTTTGAACGAGATCTAGAAAGTAGTTTTTTTTTAATACGTCATAAATCTAAAAAAATACCTACACTATTATTAAAACATCGATCAAAGTTACAACGAACTACAAGAACTTTTATATTATGTTACTTGCTGCTACGGAACCCTTCATGGGCGAGTCCGACTCGCACTTGGCCGGTTTTTTGTTCCACTCCAATCACATTCATACTCGATAGAGATCTCACGGTATTTTGCTCTTTCCTCTAAATCACATCACATAACTTTTCAATCAACGGAGCTTACTTGTCAACTTATTGTCTATCTCGTAAAAAAGGCATTCATAACGTGAAGAAAATACATAAGTATAAAAAATGTCGACTGGATTGCAAAAAATCGGAAGCAGTCTAGAAGTAGAACATTGCATTCATCATTTCCTTACATATTACTATTATAAAACGAAGTTCTCCAACGCGTCCGTTCGCGATAAACTCAAAAACTTGAGCTCCTTAGCAGTCCTAAGTTTGAAGCACACGAATACTGACAAATGCTTCCACTGACTGGACAGGTCCACTCAAATCTGTGTGGTTCTTTCTTCAAAAGACCATTTGAGACACTAATCTGCATGGTTCTCATATGATTTGACCATTACATGTTTACTGTATGGACTTTAAAAGAGCTTTTGACTCCTGAGTTTGTTTCGGTGTTTCTGCTCAAGCTAGGAAGCACCGGCCTCGTCTAGTTTAAACTAACGAAGCCGTATAAAAGTTTTTTTTAAACCCATTTGCATAATAAATATCATCTAAACTAGTGAACGGACTTACATTAGATATTCACGATCACAGACAGAGTTATTCATAAGGAAGGTTAAATTGTATACATGCCTATTACAGTAGAGAAAACCCGTGAATTTCAAAGATTTCTAACATGCATGCAAAGCTGGGATGGGTCGCAAATTATCATATTTTCATTTAAAGGAGGCTTTTCTTGAGAACATATTAACCTACTAGCTTTTACCCGCGGCTTTAACCGCGAACATAAAATATCGCCTCTGTCATGTCACTCAGGAATAAAACTCCTTTCTATCGGTGAAAAAAAATTAGAGTCAAGTACGTATTTTAGTGTTAAGTATAGTACTTTGTTTTTTGTTTTCTTCACCAATAATTGTTTAGCTTGTTTTGTAATGCACCATGTGCAACCCCATTTTATGTCCAGTCAATCTCTTTCCATACCAGGTTGCCTGGAAGAGATCGCGGAATGCGATAAGGCCGCCAATTGTATGTTCTAAATATAAGGCTCAAATGTTTAATTTATTATCTTGGTGTACAATAAAGCATACATAAATAAATCAATAAAAAATAGAATTTAGACCAGTACTTCTAGAGACTACCGCCTACAAACAAAAAAATAATAAAAACAACTACAACACAAACCTATTAACCAAAAGATGGATAAAAAAGCCTACCTATAATAAAGATATTCCAGAAGCCACTAAAGGTATTCTTGGTAATAAAATAACGCTATAAATCACACGAATGATCTTGAGAACAGATAGGACGACACGAAGGTGAACGTTATTTAGGCTAGGTCAGAATGAGTGTCAGTGAAGTGGACGATCTTGATTTAATAGTAAATGTTGGAAAAAAAATTGTTGTTCAGGCAAACACTAGGACCTACAAAAATAAATCAAACGTATTGAGAACGGCGAGTCATGGGCAGTTCACCATCCAGCTGTCCGGTTTTTTAGGTGGGAAATCATCCACTCTAGGGCGGAGCAGAAAAGAGCGTGTCAGACTTTTACAGACTAAAACCCACTCTTATGTTCCATCTTTTCTTTGCGTTCCAGGACTCCGGGTTTTCCTTTCAGAACAAACCCATGGCCCTAGTAGCCCTGACTGGGATCCAACTCCTCGATAAGGACTTACTAGTAAGCCGGTTTGACGGCGCTTTGTGTTCCACGCCTGAAAGAGATGCCAGGAAATTGATATGGCCAGTTAAGGCCGATGCCTTGCAGGGCTGCGGATTATTCAAAGGAATTACCGCAGTCCTCGCAATAAAAGAGCAACAATCAGGATTTTAGTCAGTAAAAGTCTGACACTCGTTCCACCACCCAGGGCGGGAGAAGTTCTTTAATGATTTCCCATATAAAAAATTGCTTAAAACAATATTTTTTTTTTTAGTCAAAAAATATTTCAAACTATTAAAAAAATCTATTGAGAAAATACTGCTGTGCCTTGCTAGCTTAAATATATTGTGGTATTGACAAAGTACAATTTCAAGAGCAATACAAAATATACACCCCTACTTTTTAATTAGTACACAAAAAAAATGGGGCTCTATCTGTACCCGTCACTGATCATATTTTTGTAGTCAAAAGTAGAAAAAACCGAAATCCTAAAATTGACCACGAAAAGGTAAATTCATCACAGAAACAATCATACATAACAATTGCTAGTAGAAAATACTGCGGGCAGTGTTTTTCCTTAATAATTGTCACTTATTCATTCATTAATCAATAGCCTGCACAATATTTCCATAAATTGAGTGACATTTTGGGACATAAACCAACGCTAATAACTTTGCTGTTTATGAATATTATTTATTGAGATTTTACTTATAAAATAACAAGGGCTTTTCTAGTAAGCCCTTTAAGTATGTGTGCTAATTAAAAAATTGTGGAGTATAATAGTAAAAGATTTTTTACTACTGCTCCAAAAAATATGACAATGAAGCCAGTAGGTACTACATGTCCCTGTCTACACGGACGAAAAATAATCGCTTCGAAAACCTACGAACAGATCCAGCCAACTGAAAATATCTATGTGGAGACCAAATCATTGAGACGGAAAAGCATTGTGAAAGCGCAAAGCCAGTAACGTCGACATTGTAGGTCAAATCGATATGGTCTCCAGGTTTACCAACCTGGTACCTACTTATTGTTTTAATTAACGAGAATATTTATATAAACTTCGTTTTAATATATGTACAACCCGAAACTTGTGTATAGTATTGTTACATAAAGAATCTATTATACAACCCAAATTTCATAACTGTAAAATAAAAAATCAAAAAGTTGTAAGCTTGTTATGTCAGCAAAAAAACTTTTTACTTTTTTTTTTTTTGTAAGTTTTTTATTTCACACTTTTTAGTTGCACTTACAGCCAGAGTACTTTTTTCTCATGTCAATTCCAATTAACTCAAACCCTGCTAGGATACATTGTTTTATTATGAAGTTCCCGTGTCTACCTTCCAGCTCCATTATCATCATCAGAGTTCGATAGTACCTTATTGCCAAAGTGCATCTCATGACAATTCTAATAACCCCAAACACGGCTAGAATCCATTGATTAATTACGGAGTTCCGGTGCCTATCTTCTAGTTTCATCATCATCATCATCATCAGGTCAAATCGATGATACCATTTTCAACATACCTATTCAGAACCATTCATTTATTGGTATTATCGTAGTCGCATAACTATGTTCATTGTGAGATCTGTGTGAGTATGAACTTCCGTTGGCCATTTCAGGTCTTCTTTACCAGTTCCACTGCATAAAATGTCATGTTTTGACTATAAATGTATATAATTATAATAATGTAATAAATAAGTCTTTGATGAAAATACCAAAAGAACTATATGGTTTCCTATAATATTTATTTATTTAGGTTAACCAACAATTGTTTACACTACATACATATCTGATTTATGGGCTAGAGTAACATTTACAAGTGTAACAATTAATTACAGGTTAACACCACATGCACAAAAATAAACGGCTTTATATAACTTATTTCTATCTTACTGAAATTAGAATTTATACATACAAAAAATAAAAAATAAAATAAAAGGAATAATAAAAAAAGAAAATTACCATAACATTCAATGCTTAACATATAAATATAACACAAAAAAAAAAAATTAAAATTCTTTGGCATGTCAAATTAATAATTAAATTATAATACAATATTTGAGGAGTTCCCTCGATTTGACCAAGATTCCATCATCAGATCCCGACTTGCTGACTATGGGACCATTTGGGAAGTATACCCTTTCCAACAATAAAATAATTTTTCAAATCGGTTGGCAAGCGTCGAAGTTATGCGCGAACCTCCTTTTTTAGAAGTCGGTTAAAAATATATAGTCACCGGGCCATTCAGGCGACTGAGAAGTTGTTATACACTTGTACTTAACTGTTTTCTGGCGCCTGATGCCCGCTATGACCTGCCGTGACATGTGTTGTACTTAGTGTCAGTGGTGTCCAACTTATAACCTTTTAAAATGTTTTTGGGAAAACTATAACATGGCGTAAAAACTATTGGAATCCATTCAGTTACTGATTCTGAACAAACTATATTCAGGTTTTGCATAAACTAAAAATAGTGTTGTAGATTATGAGTTGTTGACGATCGAATCGACATATTTTATTTTCAATATTTTTTTAACGACGATTCAGACACCACCAAAATTGAAACTTTTTTTGTCGGAATGTAGATGTACCAAACATTCCGACAAAAAAAGGTTTAAAATGTAATAGAAAGAATTTTTTTAAAAATCGAACTAAGCAATCTAATTTAATATGGTACATAATACGTATTACTTGTGATAATATATATCAGCGATTGCCAAATCAATCTAGGTCATCAAGGTCGCGTAAGTACGCTACGGACTAAATAAATTAATCGACTTGGTTTGGTGGCTTACATGGGTCTCACAACTTTTTATGGTAGAAGATCTGAGTTCCGCGCCTTGGTTTTTTTACAAGTTATGTTTTTGATGGCATATTTTGATATTTCCTAATAAAAAACTTAGTACCGTTCTTAAAAACAAGAGTCGAAAAGTTTATTCCAGATAGTCCGAAGCTAAGTAAACAAGACGATGTGTTGTAAAAAATCTTTTACTTTAGACGCAACAGGTAGTCGTCTAATATAAATTGTAGGGATCGGAGATAATAAAAGAGCTTGTACGCGTTTAACTGTAGGAATTATTTCCATGAAATTACTCTTTTAGGACTGAAAATCAACGGTGTTTTCTGGACTTTTTTTTGCTTCACACAAGAAGGTTACTGTTTACCATCGTGCTACGACATGCTACATAACATGGTCTGGACCAGGACCGAACACGCGAGGTCGCTGCCGCCGATCTTCCCTATGAGGACACGGCGATGCTCCGCTCAAGCAGAGTAGAACTAAATGTGGTCCACAATGCGCCTGCCGAGCTGACCTTCCTAATTCTATTCTGATAATATTATTTATTATAAAACTCAAATCAGTTTTTATTTATTTTATTTACCTGTCTCTAGAATATTTTTTTGTTATATACCTATTTCCAAGTACTGCAAGTTAGGAAAATTAGCACCTGTTTGTGATCACGTTTAAGTCAATGTATCTTCTTACTGCCTTATACTATAATATTCACTTACAAGTATATAATATAATGCATTAAGCACTGATAGTACTGCAAACAATCTCTGTTTTACTGTGGATTCAAAATTGAGATTGATGAAGCTCTTTTACTAAACGACAGTTGAGGTCGAAACGTGATGTATGTGAATGTAATGTTTTCGTTCATACTTATAGAGTATTGTCAGTCGTATAATGTTGATATGATACTGCTAGGACTTAGCAGGCCTCCTCTGGGAAAATGCGGCACAATCCACCACGCTGGGCTATCATATCAAAATTATGTCTTCGAATTTTTGGTTCTAAGACATGCCGGCTTCCTGACGATGCTTTTCTTCCATGTTTTAAAAATAGTGGTGATGAAATAAATTACAGTGTCACACACAGTGCCTGTCTAGGTTTGAACGGGTAGAAAATGATTTATGCATTAAGTCCGCATATACACTCTTTCTTACAAGTGTATAAAGGTGACGGGCTGTATAGACCGAAGAATCGCCAAACTTAAGTGGTAGTAGAAAAGGCACATTGCTCGTTGTATAAATGGTCGATGCGGCCTAAAGGGTCTGGAGTGGCGACCGCGTACCGGGAGGCGCAGCATTGGAAGGCTTCCCACAAGGTGGACCAGAACCTGGTGAAGGTCGCGGGACTCCGACAGATGCGAGACGCAGAGCCGTTCGTTGTGGCCACACTTGGCGGAGGCCTATGTCCAACAATGGACGTCGATCGGCGGAAATGATGAATGATGATGATGATCATTAAGAAATATCATCGACGCCGAATTGCTAGCCTGTCTGTTTTCTATTGGTTTGGGGAGTGTGCACAAAATGGCACGATTTAATTCCGTCAAGCCCGTTTCATCATCGGAGCACCGTACGTACGGCGCCGATGCCTCCTGTAAGTATACGCTGGTCATATGCACAAAACGGTTTTAGATATATCCTTGTGCGTACAGCTAGAAATTTCCTACCGCAGTCTGTGTTTCCTGATAGTTACAACATAAGAGTCTATTTTATTAACTGGACATAACTGTTTTTTTTTAATTTAACCCAATTTAATTAATTTGCACGTAAATGACTTCAATTTTGTTTAATTTTATTTTTATTTTAAAAATCATCACTTCAAATGTGACTGTTTGAATTATATTTTTTTCTGTAAATAAGTCTATCATGCTTGAAAAATAAATAAGTTATTATTATTATTATAAGTCATAAGTGAGTTTCTTGGCAAGCGAGCTCCATCGTCGACCACATCATCGCTTAGTATCAGTAAAAATAGTAAAAATAAATAAATAAAAGCATTTTTTTAATGTTTTAATATAAAACAGAAGATTAAAGACAAACTCATAATAAAAGGTATGAAAGTTAGTGCCCCTATAAAGGAACAACGGACTAAAGCTACTCTATTACGCTCTAAAACCGCCGTAAAATATACGTTGTGAGCTTAGATAAGCTTAGACTTTATAGATATACACCCCTACTTTTTAATTAGTACACAAAAAAATGGGGCTCTATCTGTACCCGTTACTGATCATATTTTTGTAGTCAAAAATAGAAAAAACCGAAATCCTAAAATTTACCATGAAAAGGTAAATTCATCATAGAATCAATCTTACATAACAATTGCTAGTAGAAAATACTACGAGCAGTGTTTTTCCTTAATAATTGTCACTTATTCATTCATTAATCAATAGCCTGCACAATATTTCCATAAATTGAGTGACATTTTGGGACATAAACCAACGCTAACAACTTTGCTGTTTATGAATATTATTTAATGAGATTTTACTTATAAAATAACAAGGCTTTTTCTAATAAGCCCTTTAAGTATGTGTACTAATTAAAAATGTGTGGTGTATAGTCAAAAAAAAAGTTAAACGACTTCTAAAAGGAGGGGTTCTATGTTCGGCTGAATGTATTTTTTTTATGTAAGTTCACCGATATCTCTATCAATTGTGAACCGATTTTGAAAATTATTTTTTTTTGCTAAAAGGTTCTGCTTCCAAGTTGGTCCCATAGAAATATTGTTATGATCTGGCCATGAATAGGGTTATAACGGAGGCAGAGGTGGAGGTGAAATTGGATGTGGAAAATATAGTAATATATATTTAATGTAATTGTTAAATATTATTATTTGTTATTTAATGTTTGTTTTTTTAATTTTTATATTTTATATTTACAATAAACTATATACCGAACTAATCATTATAGCTATAGAAACTATAGTTTATTTTAAAAACTATAAATGACTATTTTTTCCACATCTGATTTCACCTTCGCCTCCACATCCGCCTCCATTACAACCCTAATCATGAACTTCGAAGATATGGAACAGAACTCCTCATAGGATTACAGAAGAACTGTCTTAAGAAGTAAAATTGGTGAGATAGTGGTCAAACGCGAGCCTATCAATAATTAAAAAATAATTAAAAAAATTACTTTGTTTAATCGTGTAGTCTGATAGAACTCCTGCGGGATTAGCCAATCCAGATAGTAGCGGATGCGATTATCAAAAATATGGAGCAAGATTTTACCGGCATGTGAGATGAGGGACAAGGTTCCAAATTACTGCAATTAAAGTTAAAGTCTGGAGGGATCGCAATATCTCCGTTAAGACCAAAACCAAACTGGTACGGACACTAGTCTTCTCGATCTTTTCGTATGGCGCTGAGACTTGGTCGCTAAAGGCTGCAGACTGCAAACGCATCGAAGCCTTTGAGATGTCGTGTTGGAGAAGGATGCTTCGTATCCCTTGTACAGCATTTTGGACCAACGTATCCATTTTGCAAGAACTCAAAATCTCCTTACGGCTGTCGTCCGACTGTCGTCGCAAGGTACTGCAATACATCGGTCACATTGCCATGAAAGACGGTGGCAACCCCGAAAGGCTAATTGTGACCGATAAAGTGGACGGGAAAAGGCCTCGCGGGCGCAGCCCAATACGTTGGTCCGACCAGATCCGCACCGCTCTTGACTCTACGATGTAAGTACAACGCCCTTCACACCGCCAGAGACAGGAACAGATGAAGAAATACCATAAGGGTTAGAGTGATGACGACCCTCAGCATTGAGGAATACGACGCAAGGAGAAGGATGCGTGTAGTCAATGACTGACTGAAAGAAGAGAGGGTTAAATAATGAAGAGATAAAACTATTATAGAAACACCGACTTCCAAAATTAAAGTTATTTTGCTCTTTTTAGTGTATTTTTTTACATTGTAAAAAGGGTTTTTTTATTAGAGTATTAAGAAATTCTATTTTGTTTTACTCGTATAAGTATAAACTGTGTGTATTTAGAAAATAAAATCATCCAGTTGTTTTTTTTTCTTTAACTAGACTTGTAGAGCTACACTTGATCCACGCCACGCGACGTCTTTCTACGTAGGTACAAATCAGCCGTATAACACATGTGTGTTGGTCTAATGTAGTAACTAGCTTTTTGGTGTAACATAGAGTAAAATCTATCTACCTATCTATTTTATTTACACTAATTTATTATAGAGGTAAAGTTTGCTTTTTTGTTTTTTTGACGTGACAACGTCTTATAATTCGATAGAGCCGGCTGCACGCACGAAAAAACATGACTCATGCGGCGTTACCTCGCTCTGAGGCGTTCCATGTAAGGCTTGAAGTGCAAGCGAGAGCGCGGAACGAGCGACAAAGAAGCACAATCGGCCTTTGTGTTCGGCAGCGTTCGACATCCGTCTCTCTCCTACTTGAGTGAGCGATGCGTCTGCGTGGACAGCTGCTATACTATAGTACATTTACATGTTTTGATCGAGTATCAAGTGCAGTGAAAAGTGAATGTGGTGTCAATTGTTTATAGCAACGATAATTACAGCGATAAAGGTAATGATTCTTTCGATATTAATTATATATTCAGTGATATATTGTCGAATATTCGTGCTTTCATCATTAAAATGAATAGCATCGGTCCGCTAGTGCAGCGATTTGATTTTGTTTCGCGCGCATTTTTGAACTGTGGGCCCCCCGCCCACGACGCGCGCGCTCGGACGCCGAGCAGTCGCCGCCAAATTTCTTAAGACGTTGTCACGTTCAACTATCGTCAGTAAACCGACTTTACAGACAACCAATTTTTTTTTTTATGTGTTTTTATTTGTAGGAGGTAATCTCTGGAAGTACTGGTCCGATTGCTAAAATTCTTTCACCGATAGAAAGCTTCTTTATTCCTGAGTGACATAGGCTATTTTATGTACGCAGGCGAAGCCGCGAGTAAAAGCTAGTTAGTTATAATTATAAAATCAGTTATATCCTCATTTTCATCATCAAAGAAGATAACTTGAGGCTATAATTAAAGGGTTAAATTGACGTAAAGGGTTCCAAGATTCTAATTGGTGTAGTTTGTAATATAACGACGCTATTAATATTGGTGCTAACATTAATATTCTCCTTTAATTATGTTTAGAGTTTACATCATCGTATATGTACTATGCTATTTATTACAACTGTAGGAATTAATAAATCATCATCATCACTTCAGCCGAAGGGCGTCCACTGCTGGACATAGACTTCCCTCAAGTGTCGCCACAACGAACGGTCCTGTGCGTTTCGCATTCATCGGATTCTCGCAACCTTTACCAGGTCATCGGTCCACCTTGTTAGAGGCCTTCCAACGTTGCGCTTTCCGGTGCGCAGTCACCACTTTAGAACTTTCCGGCCCCACCGGCCATCCGTTCTACGAGCAGTATCCTGCCCACAGCCACTTTAGTTTGACGATTCTTTGGCCTATGCCGGCGACCTTAGTCCTCCTGCGGATATCTTCGCTCCTGATGCGATCACGCAAGGAAGCTCCGAACGTAGCCTTTTCCAGATTGAAAAGGCAATTTCACCTAATGGTGAGCGACGATGTGAACACTGAGTTGCAACAGTCGCTGTTTCATTATCGAATTTATAAAAGACTAGCTTCTGCCAGCGGCTTCGCCCGCGTACATAATATATAGCCTATAGCACTCAGGAATAGTGTAGCTTTCTACCAGTGAAAAAATTTTTAGAATTGGATCATTAGTTCCAAAGATTACCCCCTACATACAAACTTACAAATTTTACCTCTTTATAATATTAGTATAGAAAAAGGCCTCGCTGATGTGCCTAAACTAAATTAAAACGTCTAAATTAGTCCACATTACGCCTCTGCCGCTGTATCTTGAACCAAAACAATAACAAAAGGAACGGTCCTTTGTTCAAGAAACTTACTAAGTTCGGATCGGCCCAAAATCTTAAGGCTTAGAAGCAGACACTTGAATGATATCCCAACTTGAGGTACTTAAGCAACCTAAGTCCCAAAATGATTAGCCGTCTTTGGCAGGAGCTTTATTATAGGAGTAGGTCTTATTCGAAACTTTGGCTTATCTTATCTTGTCTTAAAGCCTTCATTTCTTATGTAGGTTCTGCGATATCTAAGGAGATCAACATTGGTCCAAAAATCGCCAAACTTAAGTAGCCTGATATCGGTCCGCCTCCCCGCAAGGTGTATGGTGGACCGATGGTGGTTTTTTTTTCCGATGGGAAAAATCATCCTATGACAACCCCCGCTCTTGGGCGGAGTGGGAGATAGTGTCAGACTCTTACTGACTAAAAAACCCATCCCGTTCCTTCAAGCCTTCATACCGGGGCTCGAGCGCCCTTTCGGATAACCCTGGCCCCAGTAGGCTTCGATCCGGCTGGGCCCCTACTGTTGCTGACAAATCCTTGAGGCGCGCGGGAGCAGCGCGCGCCGTCGACAACTTGGGCTTGGTCCGAGCAGTTACCGGACGGCCGGACAGCGAGCTACCCATTGCTTACTGTCCGCAAGCCCGCGCCTACGGTGGCCGGAAATCGGGATCAGTATCCCGGCGCCGGCGGGCGGCGGCGATAACGCCGTTGCCTGATACGTTCGGCCTCCTCCTTTGCGAGCATTACTGCTTCGCAGAAGTCGGCGACCGCCTGCCACTCCTCCTCGCTCCGGACCATGGCCTCAACCAAGGCCCGGCGCGAGAGGTCAACGCCGCCGATCGCCCCCACGAGGGCACGGCGATGCTCCGCCCAAGCGGGGACCGATGGTGGTGAAAGATGCGACACGCACAGGACCAGTGATTGTGGCTACACTTGGGGGTGCTTCATGTTCCGACAGGGTAACAGCACTTACAATGAATATAAAATGACTCTATAAAACGAAGGCCACTAAAATAATTTAGCATACGCGAATACCCATATTTTTTGCATTTTTTAACGCCATTGCTTCAAGAAGATTCAGGTCAAATTCTTAGCTTCAAAAACACAGCATTTATAAAACAGAACCCTCTTCGAATTCCTTACATCATTTCTTCTCACACACAGATACATTTACTGTTACAAGGACCCGTAAAAGCCTTCGAGCTTAAGGATAAAAAGATATATAAGGCAAATCCGCAATCCCGTAATGTAATCGACGAATGCGGAGGAAACAATCGTCAGTGTGGAGATGAAGTGTTTCCGTTGCAACCTACGCACATTTAGTACGGAACTACATTTCATAATAAAAGTCTGCCATGTAGGGCTGTCAAATAATTATATGCGGGATTAGCAAAAGCATAGCATATTCAGCTTTTTAATGTTCCCACTGCTGGGATTTAAGCTTCCTCTCTGGGAGAGGGAATGGGCCGTAATCCACCATCAGGGCCCACTCAAGTTGAAGAGCAGTGATGACCGAGTGGCAACGGGTCTGACTTACGAATTGTAGGTCGCAGGTTCAAACCCAACCCGGTGCATTACTATGTGTAATTTCCAGGACCGCGATAAGCCTTTCGAACAATTTCGCAGCTTACTTATTCTGACACAATAGTTTCAAATTTTTGACAACAATGTCATTTTTAAATTGTCAAGACTCTAGGAAAAACTGTAATATCATTGCTGCACTTTGAACTTACAATTAATGGTTCTAAATTTGAAGTTCGCCGTTACAATCTGCGGATTACTAGATAGCAATCTTCTGGAATTGCTAGTTGCTACGGCTGCAACATTTAGTTAGTTTTTATGTAACTGTAGAGTATCTATTTACCTAAATGCACTGGTTTTTAGATTGGTATTAGCATGATATTGTACAATTCTTCTATTAGCATATTTATTAAAACTTTATGCTCTAAACATACTGTTCAAAGGCGAAATTAATGCCTTAGGCATTGTCTACCAGTCGACCTTAAGGTGGTGTAGACACATAATATGGTAGTGCAAGCAAACAAGCAAATAGAAAATAATGATTACACACTTATACAATATTAGTTTTAGTAAATGCAAAACCCGAACGAAACGAAACGTGTCTAGTGTTTCTAAGTAAAGAATTTAAATGTACAAAATTTCATAACTGTCTCATGAAAAATCATAAAGTTATAAGCTTGCTATGTCAGCAAAAATTCAAGGTCACCTAGCCATGCGTGCGACTGTGGGGTTGTTGTGCTCCCGCACTTAGCTGTACGCTGACTCTTAATGCTCGCTATGACCTGCCGTAAGTCAAAATATTTTATTTCACATAGGCCTACATGGGCACTTATAAAACGCCAGAAGCTGGTGCACGGTTCCAAATTCTGTGTTGTTCTTAGTGGAGATGATGTCCAACTTGTGACCTTTTATTTTATATTTTTGGGAAAAAATATAACATGGTGTAAAAATGAATGAAATCGATTCAGTTACTGATACTGCACAAACCATATTCAAGTTTTGCATATACTAAAAATAATGTTGTTTATCAAAAAAAAAAACTATTCCCAGTAGCAGCCCTGACTGGTAGGGGCCTTAAAGGGCTCCATCCTTTTCAACTTAATCTGAGAGCTATTCATGTTCTGAAACTAGGTCTACAGATACTTCAGTTTTATTGCTAGATCCTCGTTTCTAAAGTAACAGCTGCGAACTAGACGATTCAATCAAAAACTCAATTTCCGTAACGATGGCTTTGCCGTACAACCGAGTCATAAAATCTCGGGACAATTTACCGTTTCCCGGAAAAGTGACAACCCTAGTGAACACCTGAGGCCACTGTTTTAATATTCGTATTAATAACGAACGGATTAAATGTAGAACTTAATTAAATGTTATTTTGTAAGCTCATTGTTATTACTGTAATTAAACATTTAGTTACTGTACTGGAAAGGTAAATTAATGTCGGTAGGTGTATGATTTGACTGCGTGACAACACTGCTGGCATTTACCATGTATTTAAATGTACATGGTAGGTACCAGCAGTATTGTTGTTGGAGTATCAGACTTTCAAAGACTAGAACCTACCAATATATGTTCCTGGGGCCATATATCGACTTCTGAAACGGAAAACCGTACCGTGGTCCTAGAACATAAAATTCTACTGAAGGAACATACCTGCATAGGTATGGTTTTAGTCAGTAAATGTCTCTCGTTTCACCCGACTTAGGTGTGCTCGAAAGAGTCATCGCCGCCTTGGAACATGACGTAACTGAAGAAACATACATAGGACCACCCATGTCAGTTAAAGTCTTCCCGAGTGTCACCATTGTGTGAACCGCCCGGAGGACACAGTGGAGAGGTACGGTAGAGGTGCCCCGCCTGGGCAGAACACCGCGCCGTGTCCTCGTGTGATTTCTTGCGCCAGGCCATGGTCCGGAGCGCAGAGGAGTGGCAGGCACCCGCTTCCTTCTGCGAAGCAGTAATGCTAGCAAAACAAGCGGCAGCACGCGCGAGGGAACAGCTCTTTCGCCCCAGCCGCCGGGATCCCAATCCCGATTTCCGGCCTCCGCAGCGACGGGCTTGCGGACAGCAAGCAATGGGTAGTTCGACAACCAACCGTCCGATAACCGGCTGGACCGAGCCCAACTCGTCGACGACGAGTGCCTCAAGGAGATGTCAGCAAAACCGTAGGGGCCCAACAGGGCCGAAGCCTACTGGGGCCATGAGTTGTGTGAAAGGGTACCTCGGAGCCCTGGAACGAAGGCAAAGACAAACAGGAGTGGGTTTTAGTCAGTAAAAGTCTGCTCAGTGCTCACTCTCAAAACAAAAGTAAAGTAGCTTCAGTATTTTTCAGAGGGATGTATAAATTTGTTACTAGAAAAATCTGTAACGGATCAAGAAGTTCAGCTCAGTTCCCCATTTCAAATCACACGCTGAATTTACTGTAATTGCCCAAAACGGCTTCAGATGCAATGAGGTGGTTACCGAATTTTTAGTTACGTACATAAATAACTCAGCCCCTGCCACAAGCATAAGGATTTGACCATATATTTCTGTAAAACACAATTTTTCGTTGTCAAAAAACCCCCGAACGTGATAACGGCACATCGATTAACTATCACGGCCGTCGTCCGTGTCCTCCTCCTATCTGTTTAGATTTCGGTGATTCAAAAAACATTATTTATTTATTTATTGCACACCAATAAATTAATTCATTAAATAATATAATTTGAGCCTTAAACTTTATAACCACCTTATTTTATTACTTATATTATTTTACTCTTTTTTTTAAATATTAATTAATTTTTTTTTAAAAAATACTTAAATTAGTTAACAATAATTAAACAATAAAATACGCTTAAATAATTAAAAATAATATATACACTAAATGCCTAGCTAAATATGACGTCATAAAACTCCTCCGCATCGCTGTCGACTGGAAGTGTGAAGTTTTTTGAATCTTTATATTAAGCGATTTTAAGGGTCTTTAAATATCGTAAACCCACCGTAACCTAACGACATTTTACAATAACGACTTAACTTAATAATCTGCACAGTCAATTTCATGATTTTGACAAAAAGTGGAGTTACCGACACATTGCCATGTCAACCCATGTCGATTTTATTATATTACCCATCTGATTCTTGACACATTCCACCAAAAGATGTTGGACATCATAATATAATCCTACGAGTACACGTCACAAAAATAATAACGACCCTTGAAATAAGTTAAGACTTGTTATCGAATAAACCTCTATCTAAAACATCTAACTGGAATAATATACACTCCAATTAGAAAATTAAGTTGCCACAATAATTTAATTACTGAAATTTTAGTTAAGTGCACTTAGCTCAGTTTTTTTTTTAAGAAATTTGTAACCCTAATTGTAGCAAACAATGTGGATATCGACACACTACGTTGGTGGCGCATCAGTATTGGCATCAAAGGACGCACACACAAACACGCTAATGCCGCAATCAAATCTTCGAATTATTATTTTAAAATATACTTTTAGCATGTGTGTTTATCATGTAACCTGTCGTATACCTATGTCAAAACAGTTTCATACAAAATGTATGCAAGCAATCTTTTTCATTGTAACCCGGATGCTCCAAAGGTCGGAAAACCGTAATCCTGATCCCTATGTATGGAGGGCAGACTCTAAAGCCTCCATTCGTATGTTTTTATCTACTCCAAGCTCATGTTACCTTCATATACATATACCTATGTAATAAAGTTAAATGAGTTTCCCTATCATGTTTATACATGCCATGAGAATCACAAAACCTTTATAAATAAAATATTTTTCATGAAGTATTATTACTGGTGTAAAAAATAATTAGGAATGAACGATTACTTTAATATTATGAAGAGACTAATGGAAAATTGTTTACTGTTGGACTCAACAGTAATTATGTTATTAAAGAAAAATATATAATGAAAAGCATTGGTGGCCCAGTGGTATATCGATCCCAACTTATAAGTAATCAGGAGTGCTAACCGAGGCATGCGTTTTTCTTCGCAAAAATATTGTCATTATCACTAAGCGGTGAAGGAAAACATAGAGAAGAAACCGACATGTAATAGAATCAAAAATTCAAAGGCATGTGACCTCCACCAACCAAGACAGGGCCCTGGATTGCGACCCACTTCCTCTCCGAGAGAGGAGACCAGATTCACATCAGTGGGAACATTATATTATACTGATTATGTCTATCACACTAATATTATAAAGGCATATGTTTGTATGTATTCAAATGATATGTGTGTTCACGTTCAACCGGACTTTGACACACGGATAAACCATATCCTAGAACCCATCTCTCGCCCTTTTCATGTCAAACTTTTACAGACTAAAAGCCACTCCAAGTTCCTACGTTGCCTTTCATTCAAAGGCCGGGTATTCATATAGATTTAGTATAAGTTATTATGATACATAATTGTAATCAAGATAAGGGTAAGCGGCCTCTCTGGACCAGATGTATTCACACTTAAAAGTAAAAGTGAATCTCAATCAGGGACTTAAAAACACTTTCATAAAGGTTACAGAATTATAAGTGTTACATGTTGAATGTGTAACAGAATCAAAACTGTAAAACTTATATAATATGTGTTTTCAATGTGTTAACCCAAAACACTTAAAAAAGTGTAACCGTAACATATCTGTAACAGATATAAAAGTGTTAACAGTGTTAATAAGTGTAACAGGTAAACGCAGCGTTGCCAAAGTTACAATTTACTTATTTATGGTACTGTGCAATTATTTCAGTTACACATATTAACACTTATTAACAAATATTAACAGGTTACAGTTTCAATCGGTAACATTATTGTATCTGTTACATTTAAAAGTGTTTTTCTGTTATAACTGTTTTAAAAAACAGTGTTAAAACACTTTACTACGGTTACAGTTTGAGTCCCTGATCTCAATATTGTTGAATCAACTTTGTTATTGAATAAAACATTTTTCGTTTTTTTTTTTTCCAGAAGCGAACCCATGAGGCCATTGACCCCAGAAGGCTTCGACCCCACTGAGCCCCTACGTTTTGCTGACATCTCCTTGAGGCACATGTCATGTGGATCACTACACGCCGTTGACGATTTGGGCTCTTGGGTTGCGAGCTATATCCTGGAACCTGTCCCTCTAAATAAATTTAAATTTTCACGCAAGCAAAGCCACTGATAGAAGCGTATCCTTATATGCGTATATAATACCTACCTAAGCAGTCGCTATTAGAATTTCAATGCAACATAAAAAGGGAAAGTGAAATGGTGTAGAAAGGAGTGCACTTTCATTCAAGTTGATACTCATTGTGTAACATTAAAGGATAGTGTGGTCCACCCTTTTTAGTACAGGATACGGTTAAGAACGACCTTCACCGGTTTGTTTAATGGATGAAACCTATTTTATGATAAATTTAGTATATTAAATAATATAACGCGGGTGGGTTGCCTGAGAAATTCCTGGCCAAACAACTTTTTTTTTTTTTTGTAAAATGCACCGGTGTGTTTAACGAATAAATTTAATACTAACCGAAAGAGTGAAGCCTTTAGAACATAAAAATGTTGGGTTGCCTATTTGTTTCCTGGCATAGCTATGGGTTGCCAGGTATAAACAGGTATGCATAAACAGGTGTGTTTTTTTTTATATACAACAAATTCTATATCAAAATAAACGCTGTTTCATTAAGAATACGATGTTATAGTGTTGTCTGCAAAAAAATCTGGTATGGATAACGGTTGTGCATTTTTCTAAAAATAAAATAAATTTTCAATTTTTAATTAATAATAGTCTGGCCAGGAATTTCTTAGGCAACCCACCCGCGTTATATTATTTAATACACAAAATTTATAATAAAATACGTTTCATCCATTAAACAGACCGGTGAAGGTCGTTCTTAATCGGATCTTAGACTATTTACATAACATAATGCGACACCACATCATACCTGTGGTCCCCTTCCCCTAAGGCTAAGGGGAATATACCTGTACCTTCTAGCAAGTAGAATTACTAACACGCATTTGCCATTGTATTTACTTCGTCAGTCAAATAGTTTTTTCATTACATAGGTACGTATTTGGTACATAGAATATATCTCTACTTATTTTTATTTTTGGAAATTATCAAAAAACTTCTCCCGCTCGGGGTGGAGCGGGAGACAATGTCAGACTTTTACTGACTAAAATCTCCCCTATGTTCCTGCAGTTGCTGAAACAATCCCGTAGTCTTAGCAGGCATCGGTCCTACCGAGCCCCGTCTATTTTGCTGACATCAGTTTTAGGTGCGTGTGGAACATAATGCTTCATCAACTCGTGCTCCTTACCGGATGACAAGCCACCCATTACCCTACAATGTAGGACCTACAGGAACGTTTGAAAGAATGAACTAGAACATAAAGGGTAACTGAAGGGTTTCAGTCAGTAAAAGCCTGACACGCCCTCTTGTTCCACCCTAGAGCGGAAAAAACCATTGTATGATTTTCCACCGCAAAAACTAAAGCTACCCATTATCCCCCTAGGTAAGAATAGTATCAAGTTCTCTGTATTATAATAAAATTATAAGTACCTACCCCGTGAGCCGCATGAGCAGTGACCGCTGGGCAAGTGTCGCCACCCAGTGGGTTCCTGCAAACGGTAAGCGCCATCGAGGTCGCCCTAGAAAGAGGTGGTTCACGAGAACTGGTTAGAGACGGCGCGAGAGAAGAATGTCTGGAAGGACTTGGGAGAGGCCTTTGCCCAGCAGTGGGACAGTAATGGCTAAAAAAAATAAAAAAGTACCCCGTGAAGCTAGAACTACACTACGCATACGTGTGACACACACGCCGATCTGGGCGCGTCGCGTCGGTCTCCGTACATTTTATATGGAAACTAGAGTTGTAAAGCTACACTTGATCAACGCCACGCGACGTCGTTCTACGTACAAATCAGTCGTGTTACAGTTTTTCTTTTTTTTTTTTTATCTGTTATAAACTAGTACTTGACTGCGATCCCGCCTGATGGTAAGCAGTGATGCAATCGTTGATGGTGAGGCGAACTAGTTTATTAAGAGCCTATTCACTCTAGCCTTGAAGACACCCAAATTATAATCAGACGGAAAGACCGCAGCAGGCAAACTGTTCCAGTCCTTCGAAGTTCGCGGTATAAATGACGAGGCGAAACGCTTAGTCCGGACCGTAGATGTTTCAACAACGTAAGGGTGGATACTCGCCGTGCGTCGGTTTGTCCGATGGTAGAAATGAGATGGCGGAATCAAGTCATGCAATTGACAGACATGACAGTGTGCGTCAGTCTAATGTAGGTAGTACTAGCTTAACGGTTGTCGAAGGTTTTCGTAAGACAGGTGAAACTAACGGGGAGGTTTGTAGGGTGTGTATTTAATTACGGTCATTTACAGACCAAACTCGGCAAACCTTTCTTAACTAGGAAGATCGAGATAATCAATAATTAAGACTACATCTGAAAGAAATCTAAAAATAAAACCCAATTACACTCCAATCCTAACAAAGGCTGGTTGGTACTAGTACTAATAATAAACCCAGGTAGAGAGAAAAAAGACAAAAAAAAGACCAGGACGTATTTACCGGTACAAGTGTCCTAGATTGATACTCGCAGTGCCCTAGTGCTGGATATAGGTCATTATGTCACGGCTATTGATCACTTTAACGTTACATACGGGGATTTTAATGTTACAGGCAAATTTTGAGATATAACACTCAATTTTGATCAACGTCACTGTTTAATATGTTATGTTTGATGTAAAGAAAATCTTCTGATGAAATAATTATTTTTTCCGACGACCTGGCGAAAGTCTCGAAAATGCGGTGGATGTGAGACGCACAGGATCGGTCTTTGTGGCGACACTTGGAGGAGGCTTATGTCCAACAGTGGACGTTTTTCGGCTGAAATGATGGTGATGACCTATTTTCTGAATGTATATGCAGAGATGTTCAACTGTTCACCAATATTTCACCAGTAGTTTTTTTACTATTATTGATATGCTCACATTTAACCACTGTCTCACCTGATATACTTGGGGTTTTGGTCTTTGGTGAGGCTACTTTCATCAGTTGGGTACAAACAAAACCCTTGAACTGCGTTAAGCTTAATATTTTCTAATAATATTAATGTTTCAACATAGTATACAATATACATGTGGCTGGATCGATCGAGGTTTCAAGGGGGAGAGGGTCCTCTAACCCTTGAAACCAAATATAGACGGATTGTGAGAGAGGAGTGATATGAAAGACAAGGGAGTGATAGCCTGACGAGTGACTCCAAATAACACGGAACCAGGGTAGACAGATGATGATGATCAATAAAACATCATCGGGCCTAACTCAGAACCCTGATGAACACCAGATCAAAATGGTAGTTTCTAATTATCAGTTACTACCAATTCAAGTCTGGGTATTCTACATCAAATTACTACTGATACTGATTAATATTAAACCAGATTAAGTCATGTAATTAAGGCATATCTCCCACATTATTACCCAAACGGTAGGTGTCTCTAAATTCCAAACACTTAGGATGATTTATCAACATAAACCGTCATTACGGGATCTACCCGTGCCACGGTTAAGGGACCACCTAACCTTTGTCAACGTCCTACTGAAGTGGGTACCATAATAGCTACGCATTAATACTGACTTGGTAAGGAATTGTGCTCACTGTTTATGTAACAAAACATTTATTCGATACAACACTCAGAAATAATAATATATTGTATACAAGAGCACAATTAAATTATAAAATCTAAGAAACTATAAAAACAAAACAAATATAGTATTGAGAGCTACAAACTATTTAAATCAAGAGTGAATAGGTTACTTCTATGCAAGCATGTTCCATCGTCGGCCACATCATCGCTTACTATCAGGTGAGATAGTGGTCAAACACAAGCCAATCAATAATAAAAAAAAACACGTTAAAAACAAAGAAAGTGAAACTATTAGACAGGTAAATACTTTTCAAAAGAAATATTAAAACAGTAAAGAAAAATCATAGTGTGGTGTGGGCTTCAAGGTTACAGCATAAGTGATGCTAATATTCTGTTGGCTCCCCGCGTCGTTGGGCAACTGTCATTGTCACAACCGGTGGTCTTGTACGATCTTAGAGCCCTACATTTGTTTGTTATGAGTATGGGATTCTTATCGAGCTGGGAACCCTGTGACCTCTTAAAGACAACTCCGGAACCCTTTTCTGTGCAACATTTGTTAGGGTACATCTCTGAGGAGATTGAAAAGGTGTCTCCCCTGAGCCTCGCTGTGCGTGACAACACGTGATCACAATGCTTGACCCAAGGACCTGGTGTGAATTTTAATACTTGGGTTCTCGTGTTGATGTACACTTTCGCTTGTCTGAAATCTTATAGAAGAAAAGAGGTTTTCTGTTATTGTCGATACAAGGTGCTTGGCATTAAACGAATGTTACTAAAAGAATTATGAGTATACATGTGGATGGATGGAGAGGGAGAGGGAAGCCAAGGAAAAGATGAATGAATTGTGTGAAGACTGACATGAAAGAAAAGGAAGTTATGATAGCATGACGGGTGACAGGGCTGAATGGAAGAAAAAACGTGTTGCGCCGACCCCAAATAACACGGGACAAGGGCAAGAAGACGATGATGACAATGAGAAATAATAATCTAATAAAGATTTATAACAATCATACGGAGTTTACAATTTTCTGGTGGTATATAAAACGTAATGTCAACGTTGCCGTTACAAAGCTTTTCCCAATGGATCGCGACTCAAACAATAAGAAAATCTCGTTAACTGTTGTTTCCAGGTGTTAAAATTGGAACGTGACAAAAAAAAGGAGCAACAAAATGAAAATTACTTTGAAAAATTGTCAAGGACATTTTTTACGTTAAATTAAATCATTTAAGTGCTATTGTGTAATACTGTACGAGTATAATATATCTTCAGAAATCGTGAATGTTTAATAATCCTTTATTAAACATCCACGATTTCTTTCCTAGAGAAACGAAAAATTTTTGAAGAATATCTCCTTATGACATGAGGCAAAATTTGTAAATATCTGAGAGACATAGTCGCAACTGGATCCTAAGAATTACTGTAGTGAAGAGTTTTCGATCTCTGATATCTAATTTATTTGATTGAACATAGAAAGAACATGAAAAATAACAACACTATATATATATATTTACTCTTACCTAAAATATGGCGTCAAAAAATTCCACCTCATCGCTGTCGATCTCCGATTTTAAAATGTCTTGTACAAAGGGTAATTGGTATTGGTACTACTACACTAGATAATATGGTATTTATTCAGTTACTTACACTGTATGTATAGTTTTGTGTCCGATATAAAATAAATTCAATTCTATTCTATTTCAAAAAAAGGGTGCCAAAACAAAGGAATAAAAAGAAATATGAGAACGTAAAACGAAATTCGCGAAAATATATAAAACAAAACACAACCGCATAAATATTTATGCTAGAGACGTTGGTTGAAGTACACTACACAAATAGTAGTTTCTAAATATTTGTAAGCCATGTTAATACAAACACCGTATTTGTTCTATTACTACCAACAAATATTACGAAAAGGAACATCATATTTTGTACGAGACGGTGAATATGCTTTGGTTTTAGCATATGATAGGACTATTAGATTGTTTTTCTATCTTCAATCTTTAAAGCTGAAGAGTTTGTATAGTTATTGAACGTACTAATCTCAGGAACAACTAGTTCGAATCTTCGAATCCAAAAATTGTTTTAGTGTCGGATAGCCCATTTATCGAGTAGGGTATGTAACATTACACTATAACCCATACGAGCAGAGCAGTGACCGAAAACGCGCTAGAACAACCAGACTGCTTGCATATAAATCAATATTCTATTTTATTCTCTTCTATTCTATCTGACCTCCGGAAAATCAGTCAGTGACTGCAACCCAGTCACTGATTTTCCTAGAGTTAGGTTTTCTAGCATTTGACTATTCGTAACGACTGTCAAAGATGTTGTACGTGAGTACTGGAACCAACGGCATGTTTTCTTGCGGAGGAAAATCGATTTACAATAAACGGTCTTCAATCCACAGACCGACACCGACATACCTAACTTAGAGAGAGTAAAGTAAGAGGAGGTTCTTCTCTTACCCTCAACTACAGTTGCCATCACGGATCTTGAGCGCTCGGCGTCAGAGTGGGGATCGCTTTGCGCATTACATACATTGGCGAGCCAATCGTCTTCGTTGTTAGATACATGCAGCAACGCAGGGAACGAATTAGGAGCGACGTCTATGACTCGATGGCGCGGCGAGCCAATCACGGACACTCCCCGCCCCCGCGTCTCATTTCGCACCACTAAGGAGACCGAATATTTGACTTCTGCGCAACCGCTCAAGATCCGTGATGGCAACTGTACTTTACAATAGGTACATATTAAGTGAAAAAATATCCTTTTACGATGTTAGGCCGTGCCTTCGTGAAACGTTACCATATACTATATACATCATACACATACAACTTACTGAACTGGAACTTACTGAAATGTAAAATTGTATTACAAATAACACATGGATTTAGGAAATGTGAAACTCGAAAACAGGACGAAATAGAACTGACAGAAAAAAAAAAATAACAAATACGACACTGAGTTTACTTTCCTTGAAAGTTTTCCATAAAACAAATACCCCCACTATTCTACTTTTTGCAGCTGTTTCGTGCCCCCAAACGAAATATTGAACCGTACTAGATTCATATCTGGTGCCACAACGTGCCTAGTTCTAAAAAACAAAACGACTATGAAAATCGAGCACAAGAAGCCGGATATTTCGCGCCTACAACAAAGGTTCAACTCTTTCATATAGCCATAATGGATTTTGTAGTACAGTTTTGGAGTTCACAGTTTGTAACTTAGAAGTGGTTACATACAGTTGCCACAAAGTATCTTGAGCGGTTGCGCAGAAGTCAAATATTCGGTCTCTTCAGTGGTCCGAAATGAGACGCGGGGGCGGGGAGTGTCAGTGATTGGCTCGCCGCGCCATCGCGTCATAGACGCCACTTCTCATTCATTCCCTGCGTTGCGGAATGTATCTAACAACGAAGACTATTGGCTTGCCAATGTATGGAATGCGCAAAGCGATCCCCACTCTGACGCCGAGCGCTCAAGATACGTTGTGGCAACTGTACATACATTATAACTTTATCTTAGTAGAATAAGTCGTTAGAAACACTACCCTGCGCTCCAAAACGCTATTCCATCGGTGATGTGGCTCAAAAGGCTGCCCAACTTAAATGAAACTGGGCAGGACATGTCAGCCGGATACTTGCTGAAAAGCGGTAAGCCCTTATACACAAGATTGGTGATACAGTGTCACGAGACTGCAGCAAACCACAAAATAGATGACCGAACGATAGGATGTTTTCTTTATAAATTAGATAGAAAACACGAAAAATCGTGACCGTTGGAAGCAATGGAGGGAGGTCTTTGCCCAGTCGTGAAACGGTACGAGCTAGATTAACCTTTCGAATGTCTTAAGTTACACAGTCCGACATAAGGTAATTGTCTTTCTATTGTGTCTCTAATTACGACATTCAAAGAGTTAATAAATGATAATAAGTCGATTATCCAATGTAACAACTAACATGAACTAACTGAAGAACATGTTTGATTTGACAGTCACAGATCAACATCACATGTGAATTTAAATAAGAACCTATAAATTCTTTCGATACGAAGAGAAGAAGCACAACATGAAAATCAAGATGGGACCCGACCCGATAATTTTCCTACGAACGCGAAACGATAAGCAAAGTGAAGTAGGCAATAATTTTGGTGCGGTTAATGGCACATTATAGCAACAGGCTGAATTCATTTTATGTATCTGTTGAAAATTAACACTCAAGTTTAACTTTGCTTCTTCACACGTCGTTCCTTCAATGTGAAGGATCGCTACGCGGTTTCTTCGTATTACGCAGTGATCAAAAGATATCTAAACCTCCACTTATTGAAGTGCCATGTTCATTGGCAAAACTATACCTTATTTGCGTTAAGATTAGACATCTTTTTTACTGTCTGTTCAACCGATTTAACTTCTATTTCATATGCATAAAGGATGGCATTAAAAGCAAAAAAGTGGTTATAATATCAATTATTTACTGCTGCCGCCATTTTTCATGCCATCAACATAATAAAAGTCAAAATCGGTTGAACGGACAGTAGTAAAAGGTTTTCATAAATGTCTAATGTTATTTTGAACAGAGTATAGTTCCTCTGATACCAATCTATCTAGTCTTTCCCAATTATGTTGGGTTGGTATCCAGCTGGCTTCTAATCATGAACACACATGGAGAGACTATCTATTTTCACAGCTTGATAGCCATATATCCACAAGTCCTTCCAGTTACTCCGACACCATATTTTTTAGATGGGAATCTTCAAATAACTCATCCCGCTCTATGGAGATGCGAGAGGTAGTGTCAGACTTTTACTGACTATAATTTAACAGTATACCTTCAGTTGCCCATGTAACTCTTTCGACAAATCCCGCAGCTTAGTTATTTTGACACGATGGTTCAAAAATTTGGCTACGCCATTTTAATTTTTTTTTTTTGCCGTCTATTTCAATTGGTTTACCAACTATGACGAACAAATTCGTTGCATCTAAATTGCAAAGGTTGTTGTCAAGACACTCAAGGAAAAACTGTAATATCATTGCTGCACTTTGAACTTGCAATTAATGGTTCTAAATTGAAGTTCGCAGTTACAATCTGCGGATTACTAGATAGCAATCTTCTGAAATTGCTAGTTGCTACGGCTGCAACTGCTTTTATTTCTTTTTCAGACAACTATAGAGTATCTATTTTTAATTCTTTTTCACACAACTCTACGTACCTACATAGTTAGATAAAAGTATAGTTTTTTAGATTATTATTAGCAGGAACTTCTACAATATTTCTACAATAATCAGTATTGGAAAATAATTTCTGAATTCCTATGTCTACCTGATTTGCAAAACCGGATATCGTCTTTGTTCTCTTTAATTGTTGTTTAAAGATTCATAAATTCAGATATTTTATGTATGTTATTGAAAAACTCTATTGTCTTATCTATCATACATGTTATTTCCTTGTTCAAAATTATTTTCAGTAAAATAGACTGCCCCCAGTGTTTGTAAATTTAAAAAAAACTTCTTCACAACTATAAGCGCTACTCTATCAAACTATTGTGCGGACGTACCAATAAACTTCAGGATCTAATTGCCCAATTACTAGACTTTTCCCAAACACTACAATCTGTAGACTCAATATAATTGCAATGAAAATATGGATATTTGTTGCGTATTCATTAAAAAACTCAATTCCCAATTCCACCTAAATTAACCAACCACACTACACTTTAGAACTATGTAACTCTGCTATATCAGCACTATAGTTTTTAAATCTTTGTATTGCATACCGTGTCTATCGCATAGTATTGCACACTTTGTATATCAAATAGCATATATCATTCGGTTATAAAGTGTAACAAATTTTATATGGGCCAGTAAATAAATTGTTAAATACATTCAAGGCAGTTCTTTTACAGCTTATTTCGTCATTGAGAAAATTATACGGACCCTTACAATATTCTCCCCAATTTCACCCTTTTATACAAGTCTATTATAAAGTCGTGAACGTTAAAATTTGTTTCTGTGGCGTCTAATACCATTATTATGAAAGTCCTCGATGTATTTCACTCAGCGAGTCACAATCTGAATACCAAACAGTTCAGGGTTGCCGCTGTCTTGACTTGAATGTAATGTGATTTCTTTGGCGTCGCGTGACTTGCGATTTATGCGAAGGCAACATACATTTTCCTTATAACTGGGTGATGTTTAAGTAGTTATGTTCCGCGGGTATTAGTTTGGGAAATAGTTATCGAAACTAGGTTAAAATCATTCACGAATGTTGATTATTGTTTTGGACTCTTGATACAAATCATACAAACTTGAATGATAAATTACCTCAACCGAGACGGCGAAAGCCAAATAAATTATTTGACTTCATTCAATGCCTGTGATTGAAAAGGATACTCTTAAAAAGCTCTTTAATTAATTGAAGTACCTATTGACTTCAAAAGATGAAGATATTTCCTTTACGCGTATAAAGGGCCTTGCAAAAAGGATCTTAAGAAGACTTAAAATATTAAAACAATTTGAAACTTACCCGTACCAGGATCTTGTGATTCCTGCAACAACAATATAAAAATAATTTATAGGAATGATCATAAACAAAAAATATCAGCCAAATGTTTTCAAATCAATGCATAAGCTTGCAAGTCATAAAAATCTAGTGATTCGTAAATTGCCCGAGAATCGCTTTGCTCCATAAAATGAAAAATAGATATAAATCAGTGATCGTTCATAAAGTAGTGTCAGATATAAATTGCAATGCGAAAATATGTGCTAATGTTAAAATAATTACTGCTATACAGCTAATGATCAACGTCACGCAATCTATTCAGAAAAAGGACTATAAAAACTAATGAGAGAATCTAATGCAAGTTATTATAGGGAATTACTAAACCATTTATGTTGAAGAAAATGAATTACGTAAAGAGAATATCGTGGATACGAAGAATATTTAAGAAATATGTACATAAAACTTAGTTCTGAAGAACATTTCGGAATACGAAAAGATTTGTAACGTATGAAAGTAGTTTTGATATTCCTAATATATTGCTGTATTAGTAGTGATCCAATAATCCGTAGATTGTCTGATCATTATTCAGTACAACTAATTTGATTGATGTCCTGCCACAGCCAAGTCTAGAATATCGATCAAACACCAATTGGCTGCATAATAAGTACTTCACATCACTTTTATCAGATAAACATAAACCGATTGGTCACTACGAGTATAATCTCATGAACATCAACGAGGTTTTACCAAAATATGTTTTGGTATTTTTATGAGATTCTTTATTAGAGATGATGAAAAAAAGCCATTAATAAAAATCTCGAAAGCATGTTTATTTAACGAGGGATTTATGAGGTTGTAATGGAAGAATCGTTTAACTTATTTACTCTGGACCTGTATGAAAAATTGATTTTCCCTGATCGTGTCTCTTCCGACACATTTTGCTTGCAGCATCAAGGTAAAGATGTGAAGCCGTATCGATTAAAATATCGTTTAAAATAGATAGCTCGGTAACGGTGGGTGAAGATATTCTGTATCGAAAAGCATGCAAAAATATATTACTTATTGAGTTTGATGTGTTTCAAGACATACTTAATTATGATGGAATAGCATTGCTATTTGGAAGAAGCCAAACGTTGCAATCTACAGCAGCACTACGCCACTTTTAACACTTACCGCCCTATCAATCCCATATATTTCTTTTCCTTACGATAATTACATTGATACTTACGAATTTACTTCTGTCTTTCTCTTTTTGTTTTAGTTCAGCCTCTTTCTTTGCTTGCTGTATAAGTTGGTCTACAAATTCAGTGGCCTCCCGAAGTTTCTCCGGGTCACTCTTGAAAGCAGCAATTTGCTCAGTCAGAGCCGAGTTTTCGGTGTCCTGAATCATTTTGGTCAGAATATTGTTTTCCTTTTTTCACGTGTTGTGAACTGTTGCAATCCTTTGATTGTTCGTTTCACAGAACTCAAAAACAAAACCACTATAAAAGATCAGATTCTAAAACGTTGGTCGGGAATGTCGCGCGCGTTCCGGCCATAACTTACGTACGGAGGGTTATCGCCCTTATTTGGGGAGCCGCGTTTCGGGGGTGGTGTCAGTCATTATTTGTGCAGCGCTCTGGGAGGGTTGTTTGAGAGCGAGAGACGTGCGGCAGCGTCGAGGTCTGCGGAGGTACTGCCGGGCGACGGTGACTGGATGCTCGATCATGCGCCGAGGGCCGGAGCGGTTCACGTACTGCGCTCAACAGATTAGCACTAATCATAAACGCAACCTATGACCGATCTTGAGGTAACATCTTCAGGTTAATAGATGACCCCGTATTGTCGGCGTTGGCGCTTTGAAAATAATGTTATGGCATGAATAGTAAGTGCTATAAAATATGTATGAACGTAACTTTGAAATATAATATACTGACTGTGGGATATTGTAAATATTATAATTTATTGTATATAGCATATTCATATGGAGTTAAGATCTTACTATATGAGTAAAAGCAGATGCTGCAATTAACTATGAGTTTATTTATCTTATTACTTGTATAGTTAGTTTATTGTTAGTTAACTTACTGCAGTTTCAAAAACACAATGTTATTTGTGTTTACACAGACAGCTATCATTTTCAACGCTATCTCTGAGAACAAATAATATTTACAAAGAGGTGCTGTTTTATGTATATTCATATAAAGTAAATAATGGTTGACAATCTCTGTGTGACAGGTGTTAACACCTCAGGGCTTCATCAAAAATGTATTTTCTTTTACATACTCAACCTCATTCACTTTTTCATAAAAACCAGTATTTCGTATAAGATTAATATTTTATAAAAATGTCTACGCAGGTATTTTCGTTGCTGCGTTGATAGTTGATAAATGGTTAAATAAAGCTGCTACTGTTTTGTTTATTTTAACTGATAAGTCATGATAAGTTAGATTAACGAGTTTATTTAAAAATATGTTTTGTTTATTCAGCTTCTAATATCAGGTCAATAGTACTCTACTTTTTTTGAGGGAAATCATCAAATGACATCTGCCGCTCTAGAATGGAGCAAGAGAGCGTGTCAGACTTTTATTGACTAAAACCTGTATGAAGGCACAGGTGGGTTTAAGTGTTCACACTTGTCTATTGCGATCTAGGGCCAGCGGTAACCCTTTCACTCGGTTCCGCTGTCCTTTTTTTTTTGTTTTCGAGGGAAATCCTACAAAAGGTCCCCGGACTTTTTGGATAAGCCCGGGGAGTGTGGGAGTTTAACTTCACTAAAACTACCCTGGTGAACACCATCAGCACATAGAAAAGGCGCCATTACCTCCTAAAAGACTATTCCGGAACCCCCTCTGTGCGACGATTGTTAGGGCCATCCCTGAGGAGACTGTTCAATGGTCTCCCCTGAGCCTCTTTGTTCACGGCAGCACGTGAATACTGTGCCACTGTCTTCCTTGGAATGACTCAATGGGCTGGCAGAGTCCTACACGCCCGTGGTTCCAAAGTCCTGTTTGCATTGGATGATGCAATCCACCTCCTGGACCATTACGGTCTCACAGAAAGAGGGCAACTTCCTTCCAAGTCCCGCTGCCTGAGTAGGCATCGGTCCTGCTGGGCCCCTTCAGGCTTATTGACATCTCTTTGAGGCACGCAAAGAACACTACGCACCGCCGTCGACTCGAGCTAGGTCCTTACCGGATCGGATAGCAAGCTACCCATAGAACCCTACCTAATATGCATTGATTAATTGACCACTGCATATTGATGGCGTTTGTGGACAAATTAGGATTGCTGATTGAATTTTAGTGTACGACAAAAGCTGCTGCACATTATTTTGACTTTATGAACCCTAATATTACACCTGAGACCACCTCATTCCCACAAGAGATAGGCCCTTTAGACCATTTTTCTTTTCACTTGGCATGATTTTTGGATTGTCAAGTTTTGATTGTATGATACGTATTTTTAACCGACTTCGAAAAGGAGGAGGTCTATGTTCGGCTGAATGCATGTTTTTTTTTTTATGTATGTTCACCGATCTCTCGGTCAATTGTGGACCGATTTTGAAAATTCTTTTTTTGATTGAAAGGTTATGCTTCCAAATTGGTCCCATAGAAATATTGTTATGATCTGTCCATGAACTTCGAAGATATGGAACAGAACTCCTCATAGAATCACAACAGAACTGTGGTTACAAGTAAAGTTGCTTTTTTTATACGTGTAGTCGATGACTGACTGTCAGAAAAGGGGGGGGGGTGTATTCAACTGATCTGATGATGAAACCAAAAGGAAAAAAAATAAATTAATGTAATCTAACCGTGTTTTTGGGATTATTAGAATCGTTATGAGATGCACTGTGGCTATAAGTTATTTAACTTTGTCTGAGGGGTACTTTTTAGTGGTGGTACCATGACTAAAAAGTTTAAAATAAAAAACTTTTTACAAAAAAAAATATAACCGACTTCAATGTTAAAAAACACTGAAAAGTATAAAACAACTTTAATTTCGGAAGTTGGTGTTAGAAACACCGACTTCCGAAATTTGTAAACTTTCTTGTTGACTTGTAAAAAGTTTTTTTTTAGTTTTAGGTACAGAATATAGTTGCTACAATAATTTGTTTTCGTAGTATACAGGTGGTCTGAAAAGTCTCCGACATAATAAAGATACTGACATTTTTTCTTTACAATTTATTTTTATTTTTTTACTTTGTCTCTTTGTAACTCTACACGCTTCTCCCAGCGATGCTTCCATCTGTCTAACCGTGTTCAAATGGTAGCTGGCGTTTTTCTCTGCAAAATAAATATTCACGAAGTTTGCATCCGCATTCGAGGAAAATCTCTATCCTCCGACAGCAATTGAAATGGGGAAAAAAGAAGTTGTCTGGGGCTATCTGGTGAATAAGGTAGATCATTAAGCAGTTCAAACCGTAATTCGTAGATTTTCACCATGGCAACAGCAGAGGTGTGAGAAGGCACGTTGTCTTATTGAAAAATGATTTTCTTTTTCTGTGTCTCACATCGACTCTAAAAAAACAAATGACTTTAAAATAGCAACTACCCGTACAAAACGGCTTTGATGAGTAACAGTCAAAAGATGCACAACTACATTCACTAGCATTTATTAACGAGTGCTGCTATCTTCTTATTGCGATCGGAAACTTTCCAGACCACCACGTATATATATGGCATAATATTTTTGTAGTATAATGGCAGAAAAAAGTGTCGAGTCAGTTTTATCGTCCATCTTCGCTGAGGTAGTAAATATTACAACAATCAGTTCCATTTTATCGAGATCTCGTCGCTTTCAATGATTCAACATATCATCCAGTTATGCAAAACAACACGAATTTTACATCACAATATCCTTCACTCGAAACAATCTCACCAAAATCCCCATATTTGGTCGTTGTAAAGGGGACAGTGATTAGAGATGGACTACAGATGAGGTTTTACACAATAAACGGAATTAAATCCGGTTAATTGCGCATCTGTAGGGAACCCAGTAATTGGGTTGAGTTCGGGTTCGCTTTAATAATGTCCACAAACGAGGGAAATATAATTATAATTATTATAATTTCGAATTTGCAATCATATGAGTGTTAGTAACAAGAACCACACTTACTTAAAAAACTGGGCAAGTACGAGTCGGACTTGCACACTGAGGGTAGGTACCGTACGAATGTAAATAGTTCGATTCTCGAATCGAGTCTCGAAGAAAAGACAACGGTAAGTTTTTCGGAACAGAATTTTTTTTTTATGACTTACGATACTAATTTTTAATTTTTTGATTAATTGATTTGTGCTGTAAGACCTTGCTTCATGCCAAATTTCAGGGTCCTAGGTCAACGGGAAGGTTAACCTACCATATGAATTTTGATTCCCTTGTGAGTATCGAAATGTACGATTTTTTCGACATAAACGGCTGTATCTTTTCTCAGAAGTTTGATTTTTTCACAGCTTCAAGGGACCACAGACCAGTAGCCTGATTCACGTAAAATCAACCAAGCCAAATATCGTTGAAGTTTTATAGTCGTTCCTGACAAAACATCCGTCTGGTCGGAGGATCCTCCCTTTTCAACGAAGGTATGTAGTACTTTACACTCTATTTCCAATAACTTAAAATTTAGCTATAAAATTCCAATTCCAAGTATTATTAGTACATTCAAATCAATTTTTTATTTTTATTTTACATCACACAACGCCGTCTAGTCCCAAGCTAAGCAGAGCTTGTGTTATAAACATATAATACATACATATTATAGATAAATTATACCCAGACACAGAACAAATTATCGTGCACATCACACAAACATTTGTCCTGGGTGGGAATCGAACCCACGACCTCCGGCATAGCGGTCAGGGTCCCTAACCATTAGACTAACAGGCCTGTAATTCAATTCTATATTCCATTCTAAACTCTCATACAATAATATATTTCTCATTCTAAGAACTACACGAAACAAAAATGTTAGTAGATATAAAATAAGTTTGTCCTCGTTTAAGTCTAGGATTTATTTCTACGAAATTATTCCTTAACAATTTAAATAAAAATCTGTCATGCCTATCTGCCTGACAACTGCCCGAATTCTCTCTGATAATCTTTTTAATTTTAAAACTAGAATTAGAATAGCGCAACCAACACAATAATACCACAACATAAAATAATAATAAAAAAAGAGTACAGACATACAATACAGTTGCAGTGACTGTGCCCAAACTGAAAGGGTCACCAACTCAGCAATTGCTGGGCGTCAAACACCCAGCGCTGATTTTCAGCTGGCACCCCGCAATCACGCACGGATAATGGTAAATAAAATATACTTAAACAAATAAATATAACCCATACTTAAAATAAATATTGATACTAGTGTATTTGTGTGATAATATTGTTATAATAGGTACGTAACTATTATAAAAAATGTTCATTTCTTATTTAAAACTAACTGTTCCTCGCGGTTTCGCCCGCGTCTTAATTTACTGCAGTGCTACCAAGAGCTCTTAACGCGATCCATTTTTCGACCTAAACTGAACTGTTAAAGGGATGAAGCTATAATCCTCCCGACCGTATTTCGACCACGGTGGCCACTCTTTACAGAAATCGTAGGAGATATCCACAAGTGCAGGCACTTTTTGGCTGACCCGGGAATCGAATCCAGGACCCCTCAGCAGTCGCGCTTGAGATCATGAGACCTATTAAATTATAATTATATTTTTATTACAGATATAGAGGTCCTATTACTTCTGAAACCTCTAAAGCGGTGCTATTAAAAGAGGTTCTATCTAAGTACAATATTATAATATGATAGACCAAACCTTAACTTCCCGCGGCTTGTAAATTCTCGGAAACTTTGTAATGTTTATGAGGTTTAATATGTGGGATATGGTTGTTTAGAAACTAGGTCGTGCCTAAGGTAAGTGGTTGTATATAGCTTCTTCCAAAAAGCTATGTACCCAAGTCTCAAATTGATATAACTTTGAGAATGGAAACTTGTTCCCTTTTGATAGATAGATTGATTATTTATTGAGTAAAGAAAGTTTTCTTTTTTTTCTTCTTTTTTGACTAAGTTTTGTTTGCAAAATTTCATTCTACCTATTATTTTTTTAAATTCTTGTAACTTCATTATACTTTTGAGTACAATATCGACTGGTCTACGCTGTCCTTACATAATATCTATAATTACAGTACCTAATATGGAAATATATGTATTGTAAGACCAACCATTTTGTTTTAAGTGTAACCATGGAGTTTCTTGCCGGTTCTTCTCCATAGGAAACGACCAATTTGGAACCGTGCACTAGCTTCTGACGTTTGATAAGTGCTGTCCATGTATGCCTATTATGTGAAAAAAAAAACATTTGAATTTTAACATAATTGTGATCGCTGGACGAAAGGCTCTGAAGTAGCGACCACGTACCGGAAGACGTAGCGTTGGAAGGTTAATCGGTCCACCTTGTGTGATGGATAGTGAGGGTCGCAGGAACCCGATGGATGCGAAACGCACAGGACCGGTAGTTATGGCGACGCTTGAGGGAGGCCTATGTCCAACGATGGACGTCTTTCGGTTGAAATGCTGGTGACGATGATGATGTAATTTATCGACGTCAGCAGCAATACACCTACCTACCTAGCTTTCTATGAGAAAAAAGATCAGTAGCCTGATTCACGTAAAATCAAACAAG
Source organism: Mythimna ferrago (assembly GCA_910589285.2). Classification (NCBI taxonomy): domain Eukaryota; kingdom Metazoa; phylum Arthropoda; class Insecta; order Lepidoptera; family Noctuidae; genus Mythimna; species Mythimna ferrago. The sequence continues at coordinate 18,035,099 of OU342689.1, read as the reverse complement.
CCAAATATCGTTGAAATTTTATATTCGTTCGATCGAAGTCCTATCCAAATGCGGTATTCACGATCTATCGACTTATTTCCAGTTACATTAATAAGTGTTCTGCCAGAATAATTTAATAGGTACAGATTTTTTTTTAATCGACGAATTTCAAACGACTTTAAAATCGGTGTCGTTCAAACTCGATTGATGGATGTGAATACGGAAATGGTCTAAACGACTAAATCGCTACGATATCGTTACGGTTTTCATTACGTGAATCGGGCTACTGATACCTCCAGAGGCTAAATATATACCTTTATAAAAAATAACATAAGAAACTTTAGCTTCGTTACGGCTATTAGGTACTAAAGTTGACTTTTAGTAATGCTTAACCCATCAATCGATCCAAATAACATTCAGGAAACCATCAGCAATGAAACAACGTGTATTGCGTAGTAAAATCAAACCGCCACACAGTAAAACACTCATAAATAAGAAATATACATGTTATGTTCCACCAAAACAACTTAGTGATTCAATATTCTTGGTTGTAAGTCTGTAACATAAACAGGACGGTATACAAAACGAATTCGATTGGTCGACATACTGTCAACTTGATTACCATTGCAAAGGGTATCTCTCGGAGGAGTCTCACAGAGTAGTTGATGGAAATAGATACAACACTGAACACAATAAAATCTTGATTTCCGGCCACCGAAGGCGCGGGCAATACGTAGCTCGCCGTCCGGTAACCGTCCGGACCAATCCCAAGTCGTTGTGTGTTCCACGCGCGCCTCAAAGAGTTGTCAGTAACCGTAGGAGCCCAGCAGGGTCGAAGCCTACTGGGGCCATGCGTGATGCGAAAGTGATCCCCGGGGCCCTGGAACAATAGCAAAAAAGTAACAGGAGTAGGTTTTTAGTCAGTAAAAGTCTGACACTATCTCCCGCTCCGCCCAAGAACAGATCCCCTTTTCTTGGGCGGAGCGGGAGATAGTGTCATTGGATAAAATCAAAATCAAAAACAAAATCAAAGCATTTATTTCAAATAGACCATTTGCAGGCACTTTTGAATAGTCAAATGTCGGTCAGTCCAAGAAAAGTGAAGCTAAATTGCACGTTCCAAAGCGTAGGTCTCTATGGAGAAGAACGTGCAAGAAACTCCATGGACACTCTTTTAAATCATATTATGTGTTACATTTATAATGCTTGGTTACATATTACTTGTTGCTTCTATCATGTGAGCACAATATCGATAATGAAATAAAAATGTAAAATACTAAGCTAAGTGATGACCAGTCCCATCTGACGGCACCCGTTCACGAGAATGACGCGTGATCATTTTTCCACCTAAAAAAAGATCTTTAGGGTTTATTTATACTTCATAAAACTTTGTTCCTAAACGAATGCTGATAAATTGTGCTCAGTAGAGAAAACTAAGGTTTTACTAGAAGTTTTTTCGTGACGTAGATCGTGAGACGCAGACAGTATTGGTTCTTATTATATTACTTTTTAAGGTGTGGCTTCGCGACTTTGACTTTGAACCTTTATTTAATATTTATACAAGAAATTGGCCAAGAACTGAAGTCATCTCTATATGTTTTACTCTGTGACGCGATGCGGCGCAATAACATTGTTTCTATGTATTTATGACACAATATGAAAAACAAAATGTATTTAGAACTCATGAATCATTCGATTTTCATCATAATTATTCGGTAGATGAAGGTTTGTTTGGTATTCTTGATTTTTATCAAGGGTTAGATAAACTCTGTTTTTTTTTTTTTAATTGAATTGAGGTATCTTACATCCATTTATCCATTAGATCTAATTTTTCTATAATATGTATGTATTTAGAAATTTAAAAGGTGTAAGGGACAGCCCTCCACAAACTTTAAGGGCTTGCTCAGTAGACGAAACTGAACAACCTTCCACAAAATTTTTTTTCAGGAAACGAAAAACAAAATCGGCCTCGCTATACAAATTGTCCAATCAAGTTTATCATTTCGTATGGTAGGGCTGATTTTTTTTTTTAGTTTCCTGAAAAAAATAAAAAAAAAACATAAAGAAAAGAAAGACAATAACGAAGACTTATGTTTCACGTAGAATCTACCGTCTGCCGGAGGAGTAAAAATAGCATCGAGAGAAGTACAAGAATACACAAATTGTATACAGAAAATGACCAAAATAACATTAATAAAGAACCACTGTATATCCTAGACATAACAACACATTTCTACAAGGCCGTAACTATTTTACCAAAGGTTGTTTTTTTTTGTTGGTAGGTTCGCGCTTGACCGCTATCTCATCTGATGGAAAGCAACGATGCGGTTGACAATGGATACCTAGAAGTAACCTATTCACTCTTGATTTAAAGATTCCCGGGTTGTAACCATCAGGAAACAGATTTCAACAAGGAATTCCACTCCTTAGCAGTACGTTCAATGAACGTGTTCCCAATACATTTTGTGCGTTGGTATAGATTGTTTTGTAGTTTGTTTTGTATTCAAAAAGGGAAAAATAAATCCCGCTAATTATGAAAACTGATATACTTAAGTATTAGAAGCAGATAAATTTTAATAGAAGAGCAACCATAAACTAGAAAGTATCTTCTGAAAGGATCAAAGGATGCAATTAAATTCATAGGCGGTCTGAAAAGTTTCCAACCCAACAAAGATACAAAACATTTAATCTTACAATTTATTTTTCTTTTTCTACATTGTCTCCTTGTATTGTCTCTATACACCTTTCTCATCGATGCCCCCATCTCTCAAACCCATTCAAATAGTAGTCAACGTTTTTCTCTGAAAATAATTGTTCCCGAAGGTGATTGCCTCCGCATTTGACGAAAATCTCCATCCTCTAAGCGCAATTATTAGATGAGGGAACAAAAAGAAGTCGCTTGAGGCTAAATCTGGTGAAAAAGGCGGATGGTCAGGCAGTTCAAATCGTAATTCGTAGTTTTCTGCTGTGGCAACCGCTGAGACACACCTCAGAGGTTCACAACACAGTGAACTGCTGACCGCGTTGTCTTGGAGAAACAGATTTTTTTTCTTGACGAGGACTGCTATCTTCACGTTGAGGTCGGAAACTAAAGTACCAGACACAAGTAGGTACCTTAGTAGATTTGTTTAACACGAGAAGTTGATTTCCAGAACTTTCGATTTTTTTTTTTTCATGTTGTGAAATTGCGTCGGTTTGGCTACACTAAAATTGTAAACAGGTAAAGTTATTATTTTTTTGTAAATCTACTGGATTTATTAAAAATCTCACAATTCAAAGAATTTCAATAATCTTGCAAATTAAGTACGACACATACCAGATTCCTGGATCTTTCCACGTAAGCCTGAATATGGCCATATATTAAAAACCCTCTATATATTTATTCATGACAGACTTTTAGGTAGTACTACTTTAGTTTTCATCGTCCATAACAAGGCCTGATATATTGTGTTATGAGAAACAGTCTGCATATTTATGTGGCGCACGAGATAAGAATATATCCTCTGTCGAGTGGTCGAGGCCTATCTGTCGGATAGGTTTATAGTCTACCCCGGTCACCAGGGAGACTGGAAACGTCGAGAGATGTCGTGCGGTGTTCCGCAGGGGTCGGTACTAGGGCCACCCTTGTGGAACATCGGGTACGACTACGTGCTGCGCGGCGACTTCCCTGACGGGGTCAGCGTGGTTTGCTACGCAGACGACACGCTGGTTCTAGCGCAGGGAGAGTCGTACCAGGCGGCGGTCGCTCTAGCGACACGCGGGGTTGCGATGGTCGTTGATAGGATCCAGGAGTTGGGACTCGAGGTGGCGCTTCACAAGTCCGAGGCGATGTGCTTTCACGGTCGCCGCTCTCGGAACGCGCCGCCAATGAGTTCCCAACTAACGGTAGGAGGAGTTGACATCGGTGTCGGGTCGACGATGAAGTACCTGGGACTCGTCCTCGACAGCCGGTGGAATTTCGTGGAGCATTTCCGACGTCTGGCTCCCAAACTCAACCGGGCTGGGGCTGCGCTCAAGCGGCTCCTGCCCAACCTTGGGGGTCCAGATGCCTCCTGCCGGAGGCTCTACGCGGGGATCGTTCGGTCCATGGCCCTCTACGGGGCGCCGGTGTGGGCGCCGTCGCTGAAAAAGCAACCGGCGGCCATACTGAACGCCTGTCAGAGGGTCATGGCGATAAGGATGGTGCGGGGATACTGCACGGTCTCCCGCGAAGCGGCGAGCCTTCTGGCTGGCCTACCACCGTGGGATGTGGAGGCAACAGTCCTTGCACACATGCACGATATGCGCGTGGAGATGCAACGCCGGGGTGAAAGTCCGCTGCCGCGACAGGTCACGGCATGGCGGACAGAGCTCCGGCGGGATCTCATGGTGAAATGGCGTCAACGACTATCGCAACCCAGTGCTGGGCACGCCACAATTATGGCGGTAAGTCCCCTCTTTGAGGCGTGGCTGGAAAGACCTCACGGCGTCCTTACCTTCCGCATGACGCAGGTACTCACCGGACATGGTTCGTTCGGGAGTTTCCTGCACGGGATTCATGCGGAGGTGACGCCCGGGTGTCGCCACTGTGCGGAACGCCCGGAGGACACGGTGGAGCACACAGTCGAGGTGTGCCCTGCTTGGGCGGAGCATCGCCGTGCCCTCGTGGGGGCGATCGGCGGCGGAGACCTCTCGCGCCGGGCCTTGGTTGAGGCCATGGTCCGGAGCGAGGAGGAGTGGCAGGCGGTCGCCGACTTCTGCGAAGCAGTAATGCTCGCAAAAGAGGAGGCCGAACGCATCAGGCAACGGCGTTATCGCCGCCGCCGTCGCCGGGATTCTGATCCCGATTTCCGGCCAACGTAGACGCGGGCTTGCGGACAGTGAGCAATGGGTAGCTCACTGTCCGGCCGTCCGGTAACTGTCCGGACCAAGCCCAAGTCGTCGACGGCGCGCACTGTTCCCGCGCGCCTCAAGGAGTTGTCAGCAACAGCAGGGACCCAGCCGGGTCGAAGCCTACTGGGGCCAGGGTTATCCGAAAGGGCGCTCGAGCCCCGGTATGAAGGCTAGAAGGAACGGGGTGGGTCTTTTAGTCAGTAAGAGTCTGACACTATCTCCCGCTCCGCCCAAGGGCGGGGGATGTCAATGCATGATTTTTTCCCACCATAAAAAAAAAAAAAAAAAGATAAGAATATATTAGGATAGTGACAAGCTGTGCTCCACTTATTGTACACACGAGGGACCTAGGTAGGTACTTTACTGATAAGTGTTTGAGATTCCTAATCTTAGAACTTGTCCTTGCTCTTAACTATAATCTTGCTCCTTCCATACAAATTAGTGTTATCAAATTTCCGCGAACTACCTGTTTTTTTTTTATTTTTCGGTGGGTCATCAAAATCATCCAAATGATCATCCCCGTCCTTGAGCGGAGCGGGAAATAGTGTACTCTCACTGATTAAAAAACCCACCTCGTTCTTTCTTGCCTTTCATACCGGAGCCGAGCCTCCCTTATGGAAACAGACCCCGGCCCCAGTAGGCTTCGACCCAGCTGGGCCCCTACAGTTGCTGACTACTCCTTGAGACGCGCGGGAACAGTGGGCGCCGTTGACGACTTGGGCTCGGTCCGGATTCCGGACGGTTGCTGGACGGTCGGACAGCGAGCTACCCATTGCTTGCCGTCCGCAAGCCCGCGCTTACGGTGGCCGGGAATCGGGATCGTAATCCCGGCGGCGTTGCCTAATGCGGTCGGCCTTCTCCTTTGCTAGCATTACTGCTTTGCAGAAGGAGGCGACCGCTTGCCACTCCTCGTAGATAGACGAGATAGATGGTCTGATTTTCTACTGGTAACGACGGTCAAAAATCTACAAATGGTAACCGGAATCAACGGCTTTACCTACTTTCCAAGATACGGGAAGTCAGTAATGTCTTAGAAAAGTAGGTAAATCTTCTTCTTCTTACTGCCCTTAACTCATATTACTTGGGGTCGGCGCAACACTTTTTTTTCCCCCGTTCTGTCCTGTCATCCGTCAAACGTAGAAAAAATTAGTAAATATGATTTAAAACATACACATTGGTAATTGCCCGGTTTCAAACCCGCTACCTCATGCTTGACTATCCCGTGGGCGAAGCCGCTGGCATCAGCTAGTATAACTATATCCATATTTCATGAAAGTTATTGTGTTTATTTACACACATGACAAGGTTGTTTTATTTCTCAGAAACTGATCAACTGAACAAGTGTGCGTTTTTTTAACTGGAGGTACTTTTTAGGTATTTTTTTTTTTATAAAATTATGTTTTTTGACTAACGGTTACAGTAGACCCGCCATATTGACGTCAATATGGCGGGTGTACCTTAATTTTGAAATAATTTTATTCTGAAGTAGGTACAGATATTTTAGATCTAGGTACTGTAACGCAGGAAGACGCTAATGAAAGGCTTTAAACTTCAATTAGACTTTTTATATTCTTAGAAGCCTTTGAATTATGTTTTTATAAATATAATTATATTCTTATTTTTCATTGTTGACAACTTCTATCATATTTCGAATCTATTTTTTTCATAACCATAAACCTTAAAAGGTCCATTACAATGCAGTTTTTACCATAGTCGTCACAGTACTGAATAGTACATTTTAGGTACATTTTATTGGTAATTATTATAATTTATTTTGCACTGTTACACTCGCCATTCTGACTCTCGCGTAGCGTGAACTAATTCAGACGCGGGCGAAGGCACATCAGCGAGGCCTTTTTCTTTCATAAATTCGACAACGAGACAGCGACTATTGCAATCCAGTGTTTGGTCACATCGTCGCTTACCATCAGTTGAAATATTGGTCAAACGCGAGCCTTTTATTTATAAAAAAAACCTCGTTCTTAAAGAACCCTCGCCTGTGCGAGACTGGGCGAGGGGCCACTTCACCCACATTTGACTACGCCACTGTGCATGAGAGGCTATCAGGCCATTACGACACATTTTACCTAACAAAGCCAGTATTTCATCAACCCATTTCACTAACTATACTTTTTGCGTCTCGACCGCTTGCTTTATGGAATGCCATGAAAGAAGTCTACGGCAGAACGATGTTGCCCAGAAGACGCCAGAGGACTTAGCCAAGTTGATAATCTACAATCGTTAACGCTAGTAGAAAACTTCAAATGTATGGAAATGACATCATCTCGACGTTAAATTACGTGGCTAGAACAAAGAATTCGGAAGCGTTACCGACTGTAGAAAGACATTTGATAGGAAACGGCCGTATTTTGGCTAGGCCTGCTGTTCACTTTTGTTATTGTTATTCGGGTACGGACCTTCCAACAAATATAGTGCGTTGGGGTAAGATCGGCATTGGGGTAAGTATAAATATAAATTATACCACTTATTTATTTTTAATGCTATACTCCATTTGTTTAGGTAGTTAACTAAATGTAAACAATCTTAACATGTCTTTTATCTAAAAAATAGTCTCAAAATTTATTCAAAAACGTTTACATTTAGGTATTTACCTAAACCGATGTTAGGTAATTAACTAAATTTAAATGATTTTTGTATGTCTTCTAGACGATTTATTTTAAATAAAAAGACATATCAAGATTGTTTACCTTTAGTTAACTACCTAAACAAATGGAGTATAGTCATATTGCGTGCCGCGTCATTATGTTCCACCTTGCCCAGCAATGTGGCTGGCATTAAAAAGAAAGCTAAATAAGTGGTATATTGATTTATACATTCTTACCCCAATGCCGATTCGATTTTCCCCCAACCTACCTTACTGACCACAAAATTGGTTTAGTTGTTCCACTTTGCGAAATTGAAGGCGGATCTTCTTCTACTATAGTCTATGTATAGTCAGTCTATTGCAGTGTAGTCTGTACGAATAGAACAACCAATCACTTACCAGAGGCAGTCAAGCGAATTGTATGTCGAGTGTGTACGAAGCACTCAGTGCACAAAGTAAATGAAATAAAATCACAGTGCATTGTGGATACCTGTATACAAACAGAATTCACCGGCGCGGCGGTGTTAATAGCACTCTATGAAATTTTCATTAAGCACTGTGTTTTATTTGCCTTGTTCGTCATTGCGCGAGTCCTTCCAATTTCATCTACTTTTTAGGGTTCCGTACCTCAAAAGGAAAAACGGAACGGTCCGTCTGTCTGTCTGTCAAGACCATTTAACTCGAGAACGCGTGGAGGTATCGAGTTGAAATTAACATACACCATATACTCAGGCCTGCGGTCCCTTTAAGCTGTGAAAAAATCAAACTTCTAAGTTAACGAATAAAAAAGATACGGCCGTTTATGTCGCAAAAAAACGTATATTTTGATACTCTCCAAGATCGAAATTCATAGGATACTTCTCGTTAACCCAGAATCATGAAATTTGCCACAAAGCAAGGTCTTATAGCACAGGTATAGGAATAAATCTGAAAACAGTAAATTTGTTATTAGCTACGTTACAAAAAAAAATGCAATTCGGAAAAATCTTCGAGACTCCATTAGGGAATTGTAGTTTGCACGGAACCCTCAGTGCGCGAGTCCGACTCGCACTTGATACCGCCATCTCATTTCTACCATCGAAAAAACGGACGTACGGCGAGTATCCACCCTTACGTTGTTGAAACCTCTATGGTCCGGACTAAGCGTTTTGCCTCGTCATTTATACCGCGTACATCGAAGGACTGGAACAATTTGCCTGCTGCGGTCTTCCCCTCCGATTATAATTTAGGTGTCTTCAAGGCTAGAGTGAATAGTCTCGTAATAAACTAGTGCGCCTCACCATCAACGATTGCATCACTGCTTACCATCAGGCGGGATCGCAGTCATAGGTAGTATAGAACAGATAAAAAAAAAACTTACCCAATTTTTCTGTCGTCATCTCGCTCAAACGACCGACCGACTGACTTCTAGAGAGGAGGCCTGAGTACCAGCAGTGGGAACATTAAAAGGCTGATCATGCTAATGCATCTGGTTGGGTTTGAACTTGAACCGGAGCACTACAACTCGTAAGTTGAGGCTCTTTTCACTGGGTCACAACAGCTTTCAATAGGCCATAGTGTTATGGTTTATTTACCTATTGATTATTCTGTGCTATTGTAAAGTAAGTCATGAGAATGAAAAAAGAATACAATTGTAAACATAGAGTACAACCCGAGCGGATTAACATGGCACCTGGCTCGAAAACAGTTGCTAAATTGAATAATCAAAAATAGTTTGTATTGTCACGTTTAAAGCATCGTAAATTCGTAAAGTAGTACCCTTATGTCATGAGAAACTACTCGGCGCAAAATAAATGTTGATATTCAAAGAACTAAAATAAAATTCAATGCACTCAATATTTCAAACGTCATTCATCAGGTGCTTTTTATTTATTTATTTATTTAATTCAAATAGAACGGCCGAAACCAATTACACTATTTAAACACATAACACAAAAAGAGAAAACATTAAAACATTAAAAAGAACACAGACAAGTCATATATCGCACAGGACACTACTTATTTAATAAATAGTAGACACAGTCATGCATTCATCTCACAGAATTTCATACATTCTGACAGTAGTTATGTTAATGCGCATAGGTAGGTAGGTACGATACGATCTGATCATCCTGTTCTAAACATGATCACATAGTGTGGTCACCAAATTCCCTGAGGCATTACATTGTTTGTGATAGGTCGTTAATACGGTTAACAACTGCTCGATAATTAAATGATAGTCGAGCTGACCTTACCTATATGTTACCTAGTGGCTCTGTCGTTGCAAGCAAGGTCGCTCAATAACATGGTTATTGTGGGGACCACAGAATATATGAAATTGGTTATAATGGCCTTGTGGGCGGGGCAGGCGCCATCACAGTACAGTTGCCATCACGGATCTTGAACACTTGCGCAGAAGTCAAATATTCAGTCTCTTTAGTGGTGCGAAGTGCGACGCGGGGGCGGGAACTTTCAATGATTGGCTGGCCGCGCCATCGCGTCATAGACATCACTCCTCATTCGTTCACTGCGTTGTTGCATGTATCAAACAACGAAGACGATTGGCTCGCCAATGTATGGAATGCGCAAAGCGATCCCCACTCTGACGCCGAGCGTTCAAGATCTGTGTTGGCAACTGTAGGACAATGCTCATAATTCAGCTACCAATAGTAAACTTGCGATCTAAGTGTTCGTGGTTTGTTAGTTGTGTAATGCGCGTTTGTATTGGTTAATTTCCTGTAGTGGAGTTAAAGGGTGTGAGACAAGTGGCGACACTCGTAGTACAAATCGGAATCTATTTCCTTTCTAACCTCTTTCATCTATTCTGTGGCGGGAACTACGTTAGACCGACCGACGCGCGACGCCCACGTGGGCCACTTAGGGCCACATCACAGTAGTCTTTGGCCACGCCTGATTTGTACGTAGCGGCACATCACGTGGCGTTGCGTGGCGTGGATCTAATGTGGCTATTTGCCATATAAAATGTATGGATGCGATGTTCTTATAAATCTATGGTATGGAGAGTTGGAGAGTGACGTGCCTAGATCGGCGTACGTGGCTAATTGTGCTCAATGTTGTTCTTTCTGCGTTTACAGAGTGTGCCGGTTTAAAAAATAAATTGATGCAAAATGCGCATACAGAAAACACACAAAGTCATAAAAACTGGGCAAGTGCGAGTCGGATTCGCGCACTGAGGGTTCCGAGCAAACTACAATTTCCGAATGGAGTCTTGATTCTTCCGAATTGCAAAAAAGTAATTTTTTTTTGGTGACGTATTTAACAACAAATTTACTGTTTCAGATTTATTCCTATACCTGTGCTTTTCTATAAGACTTTGCTTTGTGTCAAATTTCAGGATTCTGGGTCAACGGGAGGTATCTTTGAGAATATCAAAATATACGTTTTTTGCGGTCGTATCTTTTTTATTAGTTAACTTAGAAGTTTGATTTTTTCACAGCTTGAAGGGACCGTAGACCTGAGTATATATATATGGTTTTATAACTCGATACCTCCACGCGTTCTCGAGATAAAGGGTCTTGACAGACAGACGGACGGGCGGACGGACAACAAAGTGATTTTTAAACTTTTCACCTGATTTTTTTACGTTAACCGAAGTGATTTTAAGTTTTACCACAAACATTATATTTTCTATGGTAACTGCTACAAGTTTTGAATAAATAATAATTTTATTTTTAAACTAGCTGTGCCCGCGACTTCGTTCGCGTGGACTACAGGATTTTGAATTTATTTTTTCTAAAATAAAAGTAGCCTATGTTACTCCTTATTACATCAACTACCTGCCAAAAAAAGTCCCGTCAAAATCGGTCCAGCCATTTCAGAGATTAGCCCAGACAAACAGACAGACAGACAGACAAAAATTGTAAAAATGTTATTTTGGTGTATGTACCGTATACAAGGTGTAAGGGACAGCGCTTCTCAAACTTTAAGGGCTGCCTCAGTAGACGAAACTGAACAACATTCCACAATTTTTTTTTTTCAGGTTACTGAGCAAGGCCTTAAAGTTTGTGGAGGGCTGTCCCTTACACCTTTTATAAATTCATATGCGTGTAGTAAAAAGCAGTTATTTCAATATTACAAACACTCCAATTTTATTTCTATCCTCATGTACTGCATTCCTGTATGGGGAGGCACCCATAAAAGCCTTCTGCTTCAAGCAGAGCGTGCACAAAGAGCGATTCTTAAGGTTATGCATTTTAAGCGAAGAGATTACCCAACTACCCAGCTGTACTCGGAATCCCAAGTCCTCACCGTGCGGCAACTGTTTATCTTGCGTGTAGTCTTACGCCGCCATTCCATGCTGCCACTAGACACAAGCATCCTTCTCAGACGTCGAGGTTTTCCGGTCAGTGACTCCCTACATTGCAGGACCGCTTTCGCAGGTCGTCAATTCATTATTCTAAGCGCTCGCATTTATAATAAGATTCACCATCTGATCAATATTTATACATTAAATAGATTTACACTAAAGACTAAGTTATCTAAGTGGTTGCAAGAACTGTCTTATGATTATACCGAATCATTATTAACAATCATCGCATAACTATCACTTCATACTGTTACACGTCTATATAAAGGCTATAGTAATTGTACCAAACATCCTATTTTTGATCATCTCCAAGGAGGAACTGGCTCCTGAGATACAAGTATTTATTTTACTTAGTTTAGGAGTCAAATGTTCATTTTATTTCCAATGATCAGTGTTTGTACAACTATTGTATCTGTTCATGTCATTATATATTGTTACTGTGTGTGTTGAATGTACAAATAAAGATTATTATTATCTCCTTTATTTTTCTCATATTACATATTTTTGATATTTTTAAATATTTTTCATATATAAAAAAAAAAAGAAAAAAAAAAACATTTAAAAATATAAAAACAGTAGTCCACCGATGTCGGGAGCAGGGTCCAAGCTACCGGTGGTTAGGGCTCCAGAGACAGGAACCTCCTCACAATGCGAGCCGTATCGAGGAGTACTGCCTTTTGTATCTGGCCCTTGATCCAACCGCGCAACGACAGCTTCGACAGATGGTCGTCGAAGCTTTTGGCAATAAGACCATTGGCGGTTACGACAATCGGCACAATGACAGCCGAGTCCACACTCCACATGTCGACAACCTCGTGTGCTAAGTCGAGATATTTCATTTGTTTCTCTTTCTCAGCTTTCACGAGATTCTCGTCATGCGGGATGGTGATATCGACTATCATTGCACGGCGCGCTGATCGGTCTATCACCACTATATCCGGCTTATTGGCTACAATAGTCCGGTCAGTAATGATAGACCGATCCCAGTACAAAGTGACATGGTCATTTTCGAGAACTGGGTCGGGCACATACTTGTAATACGGTACCTCTAAATCCACTAGGTTGTACTTCAAAGCAAGTTGCTGGTGGATAATCCTGGCTACTTGGTTGTGTCTGTGCAAATATTCGCCGTTAGCCAAACGAGAACAACCAGAGATAATATGTCTGATAGACTCACCCGGACGGTGGCATGCCCGACACACGTCAACCGTCCCGTCCTTCATTATATATCTCCGGTAGTTGTTCGTTAGGATAACTTCATCCATAATCGCACAGACAAAACCTTCAGTTTCCCCGAAGAGGTCACTGAAACGTAACCAGGCCACGGACGCCAAGAAATCTACATCAGGCTCGTGAAGAGCCCGGAAAAAGCGCCCGTGGAGCTCCTTGCCTTTCCATATTTCCTTGCGGTTATCAGTAGTCATTATTACAGGTTTATGCCAGTCCTCTTTAGCCATGGATAACGGGGTGAGTCCCTTGTCCACTGCGACCACATCTCGGTGCATACCCACATCGGTTTTAAGAAAATATTCTCTGAGACTGCACACCTCGCGGTTGTGCAGGGTCTTTGCGTTTAAAAAGCCTCGACCTCCACACTTCCGCGGGATGTACAGTCTCATCACCGAGGATCGTGGGTGATGCATCCGATTTGCCGTCAGCAATGTACGAACTCGCCTATCCAGGGCGTCAAGTTCGGTCTGAGTCCATTTGAGTATGCCAAAAGAGTACATTAAAACCGGCATGACCCAACCGTTGAAGGCGCGCACCTTATTTCCGCCCGACAGAAGGCTATTTAATACCTTCTTCAGGCGGCCAAAGAAGCGCTCCTTCAGCGATTGCTTCATGTCAGCATTGTTAATGCCTAAGGCTTCTGACATACCCAAATACTTATAGGTTTCGGTCGAGGAAAGGGATCTAAGGTGTATGGAATCCGGGAGTTGAATTCCCTCGGATTCCATAATCTCCCCTCGCTTTACATGCATGCCTGCACATTTGTCCACACCAAATTCCATCCTGATGGCACTACTGAAAGTTTCAGTTACCTTCAGTAGCTCCATCAGTTGCAAAGTGCTGGGGGCAAAGAGTTTCAGGTCATCCATGTAAAGAAGGTGAGATATGACCTGACCACCTCTTCTCAACCGATAGCCTAGTCCTGAATCCTCCAGCAATGTGCTAAGAGGATTCAGGGCTAAGCAAAACCAAAGCGGGCTCAGACTGTCGCCCTGAAATATTCCCCGTTTAATCCAAATAGGCTCATCGTTCCCCTGGATCGGTCGACATCCTGGATAGCGAAGGACCGTCTTCCATTGCCTCATACATGACTCAAGAAAGGTGCGTAAAGTTATATCTATTTTGTATAACTCCAGCACCCTCATGAGCCATGTATGTGGAACAGAGTCGTAGGCCTTCTTGTAATCTATCCAACATGTCGACAGATCCTTGCGGGATCGACGAGTCTGTTGGCTTATGGCCATGTCTATGAGGAGTAGCTCCTTGGTACCCCGGGACCCATTCCTACATCCATTCTGAGAGGGAGAAATAATCTGATGATTCTCTATGTGTATATTAATTTTTGCTCTCAGGATGGATGTAAGAAGTTTATAGACCGTTGACAAACATGTAATTGGTCTATAGTTCTTGGGATCCACGGGGTTACCTGTCTTATGGAGCAGGTGGGTAATGCCAGTTGTCAGGTATTCTGGTAGCGACCCAGACTCTAAGATTGACTGGAATTGCGACGCCAGGAGCGCGTGTGAGCTGCTATACCATTTCAGCCAGAAATTTTGCAGTCCGTCCGGTCCCGGTGATTTCCAGTTCGGTAACGGACGAACTGCTTTGGCTACATCCTCTGGGGTGATGGTAACTTTTTCCATTTCTGGTATAGCTTCACACACACGCTCGACGTCACGCATCCAGCCACCCTCAGCGTGACTGACAGGTACCGACCAAATGTTTCGCCAGAACGTAATCGTGGCAAAATCATCCGGGCGGCACCCGTCAATCACACTGTGTTCAGGCCGCTCCCAAGCTCTGTACACCCACCTCTCATCGCTCTGGAACATGCGATTCTGTGAGTACCGGTCAACTCGCCGCTTATACCGCCGAATGCGGCTCGCCCATGCACAAACTTTCTGCTTCAGGAAGTCGATGCGCTCTGTGACACGAGACATGTATCCTTGAGGACTAATACCTGTCCCCAAAAACGCCCGTCTCACAAAGCGCATCACTCGTGGTCGTGTATTACCCTCCCTGAAGCAGTGTAGTTTGCCGATGAGTACCCTGGCCTCACCGATACGCCTCTCAATCCTGCATTGCCAGGCTGGTACAGCAGATTTCGGTCGAATAGTTCCATCTATATTGGGAAACTTAATGTTGGCTAAACGACATGCCGCAACAGCCCCACAATACAAGATTGAGTGCGTATCAATAAGGTTCTCGCTACTCTCAAAGATATTTTTGAGCAACGAGTCCAAGGCACACACCAGCGCCCTATTTTTTTTGTGCATGGGTAACCGCGGCAAACGAGGCCTAAGCTCAGTCGGAGTCGACATGTACTCGCACAACGCATCCTCCAGTGCGCTCCTCAATCTTTCGTTGCACTGGCTACTTACTGTGACAACCCTATCATCTGCATCATCATTATTATGGTCGGACCGCGGCGAGATTGCGTTAGTAGTCGGCGTTGCCGCGGTCTGTGTTTGCGTAGATGTCGAGACGATTTGGTTGCTCAGTATCTCTGAGCGCAGCCGATCAAGTGCAGCGTCGTCCAACCTGTGGTTGCGTTGGATAACCCGCACCTGATCCGATAATCGTTGAGCCGAGACGTTCACGGTTGGTTCCAGGACCTGAAAAAGAGACAGCATCCTTTCACGGTACGCAGTGAGGTTAGTTCCCCCCTCTGTAGACCCGTAATATGCGCGCATGACGTTCTCGTTCATTGACTGAGTCCATCTCATGCGCTGCACACAACCACCGGCAGCGGGGACCCGGCTCGGGGCCGGTTGGCCCCTAGGTCCCATGCTC
This sequence comes from Mythimna ferrago, assembly GCA_910589285.2. NCBI lineage: Eukaryota > Metazoa > Arthropoda > Insecta > Lepidoptera > Noctuidae > Mythimna > Mythimna ferrago. The sequence continues at coordinate 18,019,314 of OU342689.1, read as the reverse complement.
TTCGGTGGCCGGCCTCTCCCCGGCCGGCGTACAGGTGTTGGCGACGTCGGCGGGGAGAAATACTCGTCGCTCGAACTCGACGCAACTGCAGCCGCCGGTGACACTGGTGATCCGGGGTCCGGCGGCGGCGAGGCGGAGCTGAGCGACGAGCCCGGGGGTGGATGTCGTGCGCGTCGTGCAGCTGCTCTTGTCAACATTCGTCAGTTTATCATTTCATCCCATTTGTTCATTTCTATAAATTTATTTGGTGTCACGTCGTTGACATATGTCATGTTGTCTGCTTGTATTTTATTTCTTTAAAATATTCTATTTCTTGTGGTTTGTTGTTTTAGTTGAAGGTTTTCTTTGTTTCTTTATGATGAGGGCTTTGCTTTGGATATAATTTGTCTGAATTGCCGATAAAACTATAATTTATTTAAATTTTTAAACGGGATAAGAAAATATTTGACTTATGTTGTCAGTTATTATTATTATTATTATTATTATTATTTATAATTATGTGTATAGTAAACATATTTCTGGTCCTTGCTAACAGTAAAGAATTCAAAATGGTCCAAGGTGTAAAAAAAGGTCGAGAAGCACTGTCCTATAGGTACCTACTCCATGGATTTAGGCAATACTTTCCTACACTGATTAATTGATTAAATTATTACTCATTCATTACCTATCTTAGGTATCGTTGTGATTAACGCTGACGGATTTTTAGTTTTTTCGTCCATACGCATTTTTTATTGATGCCTTAAAGGTTTCTTTCTACGCACGTAGGTTATAGGATACACAAATAAAAACTATAAAGATTTTCGAATAATTTTAAATTTAGCCTAAATTCGAAGAAAAATATTTATTAAACAACCATAAACTAAACATGAGTCGAAGTTGCCATACGAATTAAAAGTTAGCAATACATTTAGCTCAACTGTGAAGTGTACCCACTCCGGGTCGACTAATTGTCCGACCAATGTCTGTCTGTGGAAGGATCTGCTCTCTGTCTCTCTCTCTCTTATATTTTGACGTAAGACTCAGGTCCCACAGCGGTCCTCTCTCCCACAGACGACAGACATTTCGACGGACCTACGCTCCAAAATTAAAGTATTTATACTTAGTTCGTTTTAGGTTTTTTAACCGGAAAAAATCAATCACGGAACATATCGACGCGTCAAAGTTTTTTAGCAAAACGTTTACAAAAACTTGAATGCAAGTGCTAAATCAAAAAACCTAACACTTCTTCGTCTTCTCTTCCTCGCAGCATGGGTCACAAACTCCTGGAGCCAGTTTTGCTGGTGGTGGTGATTTCGGTAATGGACAGGGTGAGGTATCTTTAGGAGGACCTGGCACTGTCGGAGGAGGACCGCAGGGCTCTCGATATTCTTGCTGATAGTAGCAATGTGCGTCGAACCACCACACACAACCCGGTGTTGGTAATTCGCTGGGGAATTTTAACTGCAAACATAAGAAAATAATTCGTAAATGCTTCTGTGTATTTTTTGCCAAACAATTAGTTTATTACCTATGTACTCTCCACTTCTCGGCAGTATTGTTCTCGACTTCCGAAATAAAAGTTATTTTGATCGTTTTAGTTTTTTTTTTTTAAGGAAATCGTTTGTCTTGGTATGGTCATGTAAAGAGGAGAGATGAAAAGCATGTTGCTAAAAGAGTTATGAATTTACATGTGGATGGATGGAGAGAGAGAGGGAGGCCAAAGAACAGATGGATGGATTGTGTGAGAAGTGATATAAAAGAAAAGGGAGTTAGTGATAGCGTGACGAGTGACAGAACAGAATGGAAGAAAAAAAAGTGTTGCGCCGAACCCAAATAAAACAGGACAAGGGCAGGAAGAAGAAGAAGTGTTTTTTTTAGTGAAGTAGGTTACCTTTTTTTTAATTTTTTTATTTCACACTTATTAGTTGCACTTAAAGCCAGATTACTTATTACTCGTTATATTATTAAATTCCCGTGTCCACCTTCCACCTTCCGGCTCCATCATCAGATCAATTCGATAGTACCATATAGCCAAAGTGCATCTCATGACAGTTCTAATAATCCCAAACACGGCTAGGATACATTGATTAATTACCTACGGGAATAGAAAATGCAGGATGCAAAGGCAAGTGAAGCAAGACTTGCAACGATACGAAAAAGCGTATTGTCATATATTGGAAAGTACCTAATCACGTAACGGCTTTGATCTTTAAAAATATGTTTACACAAAAATATTGCTGATGTGTTCCTAGGAATGTACATAGCATATGTAAATCTACACTAGGTATATAGGTAATATTATAAAGAAATAAAGTTAGTTTTTTCGTTAGCTTGGTTTTTTTGTTTGTAGGAGGTAATCTCTGAAAGTACTGGTCCGATTGCTAAAATTTTTTCACCGATTGAAAGCTCCTTTATTCCTGAGTGACATAGGCAATATGTTATGTACGCGGGCGAAACCGTGGGCAAAAGCTAGTCAATCAATATTTCGCAAAGAAAATGAATTTAATTCATTAGACCTCAAGCAAATGCTATTCGAACCATTCGCGGTGTCATTGTCTTTCTATTGTGACACAATTGATAGGTTAATCAGCGGGGTTCTGTACGGGCGCAGCTGGCCGCTAAAACGGCAGTAGGTACGAATATGTGTGCATTTAATTCCGGCCAGATTGTCAAGGGACTAAAGTTACTTACATTCGTCGGGAAACATCTTGCTGACCCCACCGGCGCAACTACCGGAGGCTTTACAGAGTTCAAGACATCTCTGTCGCCGTAATACTGGGCAGAATATTTATACTCTGGCCCACGAGGAATCTCAGGAGCAGGTATAGATCTACTCGAAAGCAACGGTGGAAAGCGATGAGGATTTACGTTTTTTCGACCTAACAAAAATTCGCGTATTTTCTTTAAACCTCCAGACACGTCCCGAAAATCCCATCGCATTTGATACTTCCCCATTTTTAATAGATTTTTATGATAAAATATTGAGTGACAATTAGGGAATGCAAAAACCGCCAAAATTACAAACCGGTTTTTATTTCGGTTTTCCTAAAAAAAAAACCGGTTAACCGGGTAACCGGTTTTAAAATTAGTTTTTTGAAATTTATTATTAAATGAAAATTTTAATTTTTTTTGCTTGTAAAATTCTAAATAAATATTTTTAAACTTATCTTGTAACTTATCTATTAAAAATTGTGTACCTAATGTAAATCCTGTTAAAAATAAAAACATCTCAACTTCATAAAAACAAATGTCTCAGAATGATGTCATACATAGAGAATCTAAGCTAGAAGTTAATATATACTTCTAATCAAAATATCCACCACTAGTTTTTGCCCGCGGCTTCGCCCGTGTCCATAAAATATAGCCTATGTCACAAGGAACTTATTGAATTATTGTTACATGCAGCCCATGCTCTCTAATATAGATCTCAATTTGTAGTTCACGGGTTGAGGTCTTTTTTTTATGGTGGGAAAAATCATCCAATGACAACTCCCGCTCTTGGGCGGAGCGGGAGATAGTGTCAGACACTTACTGACTAAAAGACCCACCCTGTTCCTTCTAGCCTTCATACCGGGGCTCGAGTTCCCTTTCGGATAACCCTGGTCCCAGTAGGCTTCGACCCGACTGGGTCCCTGCTGTTGCTGATAACTCCTTGAGGCGCGCGGGAACAGTGCACGCCGTCGATGACTTGGGCTAGGTCCGGACAGTTACCGGACGGCCGGACAGCGAGCTCCCCATTGCTCACTGTCCGCAAGCCCGCGCCTACGGTGGCCGGAAATCGGGATCGGAATCCCGGCGGCGGCGGCGAGAGCGCCGTTGCCTGATGCGGTCGGCCACAACAAACGACATTGCTGCTTTGCTTGTTTAACTTTGCGAGCATTACTGCTTCGCAGAAGTCGGCGACCGCCTGCCACTCCTCCTCGCTCCGGACCATGGCCTCAACCAAGGCCCGGCGCGAAAGGTCTCCGCCGCGGATCGCCCCCACGAGGGCAAGGCGATGCTCCGCTCAAGCAAAGAAAAACTAGTCCTAAAAACCAAGATATACCCGGGCGTCACTTCCGCTTTAATACGGAACAGGTACCTCCCGAACGTGCCATGTCCGGTGAGGACCTGCGTCATGCGGAAGGTGAGGACGCCGTGAGGTCTTTTCAGCCACGTCTCAAAGAGGGGACTTACCGCCATAATTGTGGCGTGCCCAGCACTGGGTTACGATAGTCGCTGACGCCATTTCACCGTGAGATCCTGCCGAAGCTCTGTCCGCCATGCCGTGACCTGTCGCGGCAGCGGACTTTCACCCCGGCGTTGCATCTCCACGCGCATATCGTGCATGTGTGCAAGGACTGTTGCCTCGAGATCCCACGGTGGTAGGCCAGCAAGAAGGCTCGCCGCTTCGTGGGAAACCGTGTGGTATCCCCGCACCATCCGTATTGTTATGACCCTCTGGCAAGCGTTCAGCATAGCCGCCGGTCGCGTTTGCAGCGACGGCGTCCACACTGGCGTCCCGTGGAGGGCCATGGACCGAACGATCCCCGCGTAGAACCTCCGGCAGGAGGCATCTGGACCCCCAATGTTGGGCAGGAGCCGCTTGAGTGCACCCCCCGTCCGGTTGAGTTTGGGAGCCAGACGTCGGAAATGCTCCTTGAAATTCCACCGGCTGTCGAGGACGAGTCCCAGGTACTTCCTCGTCGACCCGACGCCGATGTGAACTCTTCCTACCGTTAGTTGGGAACCTGATGATGGCGCGTTCCGAGGGCCGTGAAAGAACATAGCCTCGGATTTGTGTAGCGCCACCTCGAGCCCCAACTCCTGGATCCTACCAACGACTATCGCAACCCCACGTGTCGCTAGAAAGACCGCCACCCGGTACGACTCTCACGGGTTGAGGTCTGGGCTAGCCAAAGGTCAATCATCAGCCTTAATGAAGTCCGAAACACTCGGTGCAAGGCGTTAAGCCTGGGTAGTGCATGCCTTATGACCGGAAGCTGAGTCTTACTGAAAAACCCCTAGTATTTTATCAAAAAGAGAGAGGCTTTAAGAGGCTTTGCTATGGCGTTTAGGATAGTATCTTGATAATGATGAAATGATGAAATTAGAGTAGCCCATTTTCACGAAAATGAACCTTGGTGATGATGATGTTATGATGAGTAACAACGGTGGGTATTCCATCTGCGAATAATAATTTTGGTGTCCTTACGAGATTTTAATTCTGGCCCTGATAGCATTCACTGCCTGTTCTCACAACACGCGGCCGGCCTGGATTTTTAATGATCGTAAACAGAAGAACTGTACCTATGGTACATAAATATTTATAAACAAACTTACGACTGATATCAAGCCTCAACAGCGTTTTCAAACTGTTTGCTTAACACGCGAGTACACGCACGGGCTACATATGTAGCCCAGGGTATTGTTTTTGTTCATTACTTCACGAAATCGTGTGATATAACTTTGAGCCTCTAGCTAAGCTCCGATTGGTTGTTGCTCGACGCGTTTAGTGTGGTGTGAGCGCTCGACGCTGGCGCACGTGCGAGTAATAACGATTTAAAGTTATTGGGCTACGTATGTAGCCCATGCGTGCACTGGCGGAGCTTTTAAGGTGCGTTTTTTTTTTAATTTGATATAAATATTTATCTTTTCTTATTAATTTTGGTATTATATTTTATATTTATGAATTTTAAACTTACTTTTTGTTGATATTTTATAAACAGATCGGAAATATGGAACGCAGAATGGAAGAAAACTTGTTGAGATGGCTAGAAGAGGAGTCAGATCAGGATGATTTTATTGAAAGCGAACAGGAAGAGGATTTGAGAGAAGAATAGTTCTTTATTTGGGTTTCAGAAAGACTGTACACTAGTCAGTTATGTGCCAAAAAGGAACAAAACAGTCTTATTATTGTCGACAATGCACCATGATGACGCAATCGATCCTACTACCGGCGACGCAAAAAAGCCTGAAATCATAACTTTTTATAATCACTCAAAGTGTGGGGTGGATATTGTGGACAGGATGTGTCGTCAATATGACGTATCTAGAAATAGTAGACGTTGGCCTCTTACATTATTTTTTAATTTATTGAATATTGCCGCCATAAATGGCCTAGTTATTTATCAGTTGAATAATTCAAATACAAACGTCATCAGACGCATTTTTCTTCATTCTTTGGGGTTTGAGCTTGTGAAACCATTAATTTTAGAACGTATTTATAGAGACAATGTTCCAAGAAGCATCAAAACAAAAGCCAAACTATTGTTGAACATTTCAGAAGTTCCTCAACCAGGAAGTATACCAATTCGTGGCGGGGTTGCACGCTGTGCGTTTTGTAGCAGAATTCGCGATCGCAGCACAAGGAAAACTTGCTCAAAATGCTACAGGCGTATATGCAGTGATCACCAAATTCTAATTTGCCCTTCGTGTAACGAAAATTTTTTTTTTTTATTTTAAAACAAACTTAAAAAATTTACCAAAAGTTGATTGATCTCAAAGACGTAAAAATTATGTGATTTTTTAAGAAGTCTGAAATTTTGTTAATATTTTTTAGTTTAAGAAAGAAGAGATAATTTTATAATTTCATTTTACTTAATAAATGTCAATAATAACAATAAATGTGTTTTATTTTAAAATGAAACCATTATCTTTTGTTTTATTTCGATTTTAAATGGGCTACAAGGGTAGCCCACGCGAGCACTCATGAACCTTTTTGAGGCGCGTGAACCGTAGTGTTAAAAATAGTGTCATTTGAAAGTAATAAAAAAAAAAACTCGAAAAAACCGGTTACTTGAAAAAAAAACCGGTTATTTTAATCATTAAAATATGCCGAAAAACCGGTTTTTCGGTTTTCGGGTTAACCGGTTTGCATTCCCTAGTGACAATAGAGATAGATGACAGCTGTTTTATTTGATAATCAAAATAAAAATAGTTGGAAAAGTAGATAACTAATTTTTTACTGACCTCTATACCTAACAACCTCTTTTTTAAAGTCCAAGATCTCAGAGCCGTCAGACATTCTACTTACGTGCCTATATAACGAGTAACGACTAGGTACATAAACTTGTTCTAATATATAAATATGCTTTTTTTATTAGGACAGTTATGTACCTACCTACTTATTGTTTATAAACAAATGAAAATATGAATAATTCTACTAAACTTTAGGAAAAAAATAGTACCTACATTATGATATAAGTGTGTAATGTTAGTGATTACCGACGAGGCGGTATTAAGACCCGAGCTGTGGCGAGGGTCCTAAGAGAGCCGATAACGGTAATCATTAATTACTCACGTGTATCATACGACATTTTTAAATACACTTGTGAAGAAAATTACTATAAAACTAGTAAACTTTTGTGGCGCTAAAAATCGATTTTCATATGCGCGACCATTTTTTTTTTATTTACCTTTCAATTTTTCAACACTCATTGAAATTAATAAACGGGGTTTTTTTTATGGTGGGAAAAAATCATGCATTGACATCCCCCGCCCTTGGGCGGAGCGGGAGATAGTGTCAGACTCTTGCTGACTAAAAGACCCACCCCGTTCCTTCTAGCCTTCATACCGGGGCTCGAGCGCCCTTTCGGATAACCCTGGCCTCAGTAGGCCTCGACCCGGCTGGGTCCCTGCTGTTGCTGACAACTCCTTGAGGCGCGCGGGAACAGTGCGCGCCGTCGACGACTTGGGCTTGGTCCGGACAGTTACCGGACGGCCGGACAGCGAGCTACCCATTGCTCACTGTCCGCAAGCCCGCGCCTACGGTGGCCGGAAATCGGGATCAGAATCCCGGCGGCGGCGGCGGCGATAACGCCGTTGCCTGATGCGTTCGGCCTCCTCCTTTGCGAGCATTACTGCTTCGCAGAAGTCGGCGAGCGCCTGCCACTCCTCCTCGCTCCGGACCATGGCCTCAACCAAGGCCCGGCGCGAGAGGCCTCCGCCGCCAATCGCCCCCACGAGGGCACGGCGATGCTCCGCCCAAGCAGGGCACACCTCGACTGTGTGCTCCACCGTGTCCTCCGGGCGTTCCGCACAGTGGCGACACCCGGGCGTCACTTCCGCATGAATCCGGTGCAGGAAACTCCCGAACGAACCATGTCCGGTGAGGACCTGTGTCAAGGAAGGTAAGGACGCCGTGAGGTCTTTCCAGCCACGCCTCAAAGAGGGGACTTACCGCCATGATTGTGGCGTGCCCAACACTGGGTTGCGATAATCGTTGACGCCATTTCAAATAAACGGGGGTTGACCGGCGACTCGTGGGGGATGACCTGCGCCCAGCCCGATACGATAATGTATTAAAATTATGGCGGGGGAGAGGTTGAACAATAAGGTTTTAACTATAATATAGCACTTGTGCGTAATGGTAATCAAAATGTCACAGTTTAGTAACAAGGGCCATTATGTACCTAAGTGCAGTGCAATAAGAGACACCTTTTTTAGGAAGTGTATTGAAAAAATGTTTATTTATCATAACACATTAAAGTTATCCGTCAGTGAAACTTCCGTCAAAATTGGTCCAGCCATTTCATAGATTTACTGGAATAAAAAAATTATATGTTATTATAGGTAGGTATCGATCAAACTTTCATATTATTCATTGAATAGAATTTCATTATTGCAAGTACGAATAGATGTACAGATGTATAGATGTATAAGTAGGTAGATGTATAGATAACGCACTCCGGTCCCCAAGATACAGGCACCGCCATAGATATATTTTTATATTTCTATGGGCACCGCCCAGTTTGGAGGCCATTGTAATAATTCTAGTAAAATACAAATCCTGTTACCTCTAATTATGCAACTATGTTAAACATATATTTAGGAAATCATGATTGTCAATTTATGACGAAATGTATCTTTGGCTAAAAACTAAGTGTCGTAAACCTTTGTACCGCATTTATATAGGGTGACTGGCAATTAGTGTACAATACTTAAACACGTGATTTTTTTTTTCGCGATTTCAGGTTTGTTCCCATAGTAAAAGTTGTTGGTTATCATGAGCACAATCACGTGTTTAAGTATCGTACACTAATTACCAGTCACCCTAATTTTCTAAGTTTGTTTTTTTTTTGTTTTTTTTTTTGTTTGTAGGAAGCAGGTAATTGACTTGTCAGTCTAGGTACTCGGATACTACATGACTTTTGTAACTGTCTGGACCTTCTGCTGACCACCGACCCAGACAGATGTATCGTAACAGTTTCTTCACCACTTGGAACTTCAGATCACTGTCTGGTGAAGTCTGTGTCGTCTTTCTCCCCACTTGACTGCGACTCTCGTGGTGAACGGCGAATGTGGCGATACAAGTCAGCAGATTGGGATGAGATGCGTCACTTTTTTTCGTCTTATCCTTGGCAGCTGGTCTGCTTCTCTTCTGAAAATCCGTCGAGGTGTGCGGATGCTGTGTCCAATGTGATACGACAAGCTATGGAGTATTTCATTCTTTATAGTGACGTACGCATCGGAAGCTCAGCTCACCCATGGTTCAACGCTGATTGCTTTCAAGCAGAAGAGCGTAAGCATTCGGAATTTCTGACCTGGGTTGACGCTCGTGACCGCAAATCTCCGGATCTGAGCTCAAAGAAGAGACCCTTTAACCGTGCTGCCAAGTCCTACAAAAAGGCAATAAAGAAGGGTCGCTTTGACCGCATTGCCCATATTGGCACAAAGCTTTCTGCACAGCCATCTAGTAGCAGAGCAATCTGGTCCCTTGCCAAATCGGTCGAAGCGAACTTCTGTCGGCCCACATTGCCTCCGCTGGTTAAACCTGACGGAACACTGGCTCATACGGCGAGAGAGAAAGCGGGTCTCTTTGCATCTCTCTTCGCCCATAATTCTCGTCTTGATACTGGCAGTGCTACTCCACCGACTCTACCTCACTGCGACACTTTGATGCCCGAGGTTCGCATATGGAACAAAGAAGTTCTGAGATCACTATGTGTCGTCTAGACGTGAATAGCTAGTGGAGCCGATGGTATACCAGCGATTGTTCTCAAGGCTTGTGCGCCCGAGTTGTCTCCTGTATCGACGCGTTTGTATCGCCTCTCGTTTAGAACTGGAATAGTGCCCAAGTCCTGGAAGCTTGCCAACGTGCAACCCGTGCCCAAAAAGGGCAGTCGTGCCGATCTTGCCAACTATCGGCCAATTTCGGTAACCTCCATACTCTGCAAGATTATGGAGCGTATATTGAACTCGCGCCTCATGGCATACCTAGAAGGTAACGATCTCCCCAGTGACCGACAGTACGGGTTTCGCCGCAATCGATCTACTGGGGACCTACCAGTAGTGTATGCCACCATAATAATGTGTGAATGTATCTATTAACTGCTCCATCTTTGTTGTAACATTTTTTTTTCTAACACATTGCTTTTGCAATATTTTTATTTTATTTTATATTATCTGACTCCAACCACATTAAATTCGTTAGTTTTTCTTTTTTGGTTGTTAACGTCTCATTTATTGACAGCTTTTTTTTTTTATATAGCCGCTTTTTATAATGTAAATGGAAGAACACTGTAGACTCCACGAATTCTTAGATTACTTTATATTTTGACTCAATTTTTTTAAATGATAATTTTGATGATTTCATTGTGCTTTTGATTACAATATAGACCGGTTTACACTGTTCTTAAATAAAACCTATTAATACTGTAATATGGAAATATTGTAACTACAACCATTTTTTTTAAAAGAGTAACCATGGAGTTTCTTGCCGGTTCTTCTCCATAGGAAACGACCAATTTCGAACCGTGCACTAGCTTCTGACGTTTTATAAGTGCCCATGTAGGCCTATGTGAAATAAAAAACTTTTGACTTTGACTTGACTTTGACTTTGACTTCACCCACTTATTGGGCGAGGCCCTCGAGAAAAATGGGGAAGTAATTGCTGTCTGTCTCCTTAGACGTCTCGAAGGCCTTCGACAGGGTATGGCATTCTAGCCTCTTGAGTAAGCTTCCGGCATACGGCATTTCCCCTGGTCTGATTAACTGGGTAAAAGACTTCCTGAGAGAACGGTCTCTTCGAGTTGTTGTCGATGGATGCTCATCAGAGCCCATGACGACTAATGCCGGAGTTCCTAAGGGGTCAGTTCTCTCTGCAACTCTTTTCCTGCTGTATATTAATGATCTGCTGATGCCCGGTATCTATGGCTATGTAAATGATAGCACAGTTGTAGAGAGATACCTGCCAGGTGCTCGGGCTAGTAAGAAGAAAATCGAGTCCGAACGAGAGGCTATGGTAGAGCGTACGAATATCTCACTTCAGGCAATCTCTAAGCGGGGCGAAACTAATCTGGTGGGATTCAACGCCGCCAAAACACAGGCGTGTCTGTTCACCGCCAAAAGAAGCCCGTTCACCTCGGCTCCTACTTTTCAGAATGTATCATTGGATTGTACCAACCGCCTTAGCTCTTGGGTGTTGAAATTTCCTCCGACGTCAATTTTGGGCGGTTCATTGAGTCCAAAGCCAAAGTAGCTGCTAGGAAACTAGGCGTCCTTGCAAAAGTCCGGCGGTACTTCACCCCGGGGGACAGGTCTGATCGTGTGTGGAGTACTGCAGCCACATATGGGCTGGTGCTGCAAAGTGCCACCTGGCAGCTTTGGACTCGGTGGAAAGGCGTGCGAAAAGGCTGATTTGTGATCCAGATTTGGTTAAGTCCAATCTTCAAAGCCTTGAGCACAGGCGTAGGGTAGCCAGCCTTTCGCTGTTTTACAGGTTGCATTTTGGAGAGTGTGTGCAGGAATTGCATGACTTGATTCCGCCATCTCATTTCTACCATCGGATAAATCGACGTACGGCGAGTATCCGCTCTTACGTTGTTGAAACCTCTACGGTCCGGACTAAGCGTTTCGCCTCGTCATTTATACCGCGTACATCGAAGGACTGGAACAATTTACCTGCTGCGGTCTTCCCGTCCGATTATAATTTAGGTGTCTTCAAGGCTAGAGTGAATAGGCTCTTAATAAACTAGTGCGCCTCACCATCAACGATTGCATCACTGCTTACCATCAGGTGGGATCGCAGTCAAGTACTAGTTTATAACAGATAAAAAAAAACTCGTTAAAGTCATGTTAACTTTTTGTAGGACGTGTGCGTTGCACTATTGCTATCAGTATTTTATTTTTCTCCTACAAAAAATCGGTCACCGATTATCGGCCGTAGGAGTGTAGCCTTACACCGAGTAGGTATCATCCATTTTGTTTCCAGGCAATCTCTGTTCCAGGTATGTAAAACAATCTTGAAGGCCGCCCTTAGATTAAATACCTATAGATATAGCCACCGCGTGGCCGCACATGAGACAGCACTATAAAACTAAAATGAGGTTATTACGTAAACTTTTCCATAAATATGACCACAGAAATACACTTAACTTAATTATAGGAGTCTATTTGTCATACACACACTAAAATTATTACTTCATTTGCCAAAATTATTCTAAAGACATAAAAATTGACTCGAGTTGGCCTCAAAGTGACAGTTTTTTGTTTGTAGGCAAAAAAGCGGCACGCCGCGAATGAGACAGAGAATGTTATGTTTTGTCTCAATTTTCTTACTTGTTTCGTATATATACTTCTCACTTTCGCACTGCCCTACAGTCGCATGGCTATATCTAGAGGTCTAAAATCTAAGAGGCCGCCACTTGTATTTTTATGAATTTCAGATTTCCTTTAAGTAATTTACTATCTCGGGGCCTCTAGATAATAAATTACATAAACAATACAGTATATTTTAATACCTACAGTGTTAAATAAAAGCATATTTTGGCACATCATTGACATTCCTGTCCCGGCAAGATCGCCAGCAAGCAACTAAATTAATAAATTCTGTTCAGTACCACAGTAGCGCATAGCACAGTGGAATGGAACGCAATGTGTGCAAACGCAAAGGTACGTTCTGAATCTTTGATTATTTCACCCTTGTGAACTGAATGTTTTCAACTTGGGAATAATTTGAAATAGTTCTATATACAGTTTAATTTATAACCATCAACACGTTATTACTTAAGCATTGAAGTCTATGTAGAGGATTAAATTGAAGTTAAAGTGCATTAGTTCAGTTAAATATTATTTTTAAGTATCAGTAAGTTCTAAAAAACATATGTTCACTTTATCCAGTTTTTGAACGTACACAGAACTCCCGCTTTTTCTCGCTTCTGTCAAAAGTAAAGTTCATCGTGTTTTGTTGGAACATTTGTATTTATTTTAAACTGTTTTTAAGTGTTTTCGTACAGTAGAAACTTATTTAATGTTATATTATAGTTAAGTTTAGCATTTAAATATGAAAACTAGTAAGTCGCCGGAGAAAACAGAGATTACTCCGTCAAAAAAGAAACTGAAGCAAGCCCGTCTTCCCTTCAAGCTTATTAGTGATGTATCTCCAAAGCCGGCTGCTGCACAGACGAGGAAGCGAAAACTTTCAGCTCCTGAAACGGAACCGGTTACGAAAGTTGGAAAAATCAGTAAAGAAAATGACCTGATTGAAGAAGCAGTTATAATTAGTGACGACGACAGCAAAGGTAGTGAGAACCCGCCAAAGGAAGATAAATCTATAAATCCTTTCGTCAAACTAGTTGATACAGCTTGGAAGAAAAAGCTTCAAAAAGGGAAGAAGAAAAAAAGTGGCAAAAAGAACTCTAAAAACATTAGTAATGGAACTTTGGATGTTGAAAGTGGTACAGACAGTGCTAACAATAAAGAAGTCGACACCGAGGTGATGGATGTGGATGAAGCTCCTTCTACAGAGGTAAATGGATCTCAAAGTGATACTGAAGACGTTGAATCCAAAAAAGAATCAACTAAATCATCACCTAAAGAAAAAGTTGTTGAAACAAAAGAAAGTAAGGCTGATGATGAAATAGTCATTTTAGAAGATTCAAATAATCCAGATGACATTAAACCTACGGAGACTATTGACACTGAAGCTGATGTTACTGTTAATGATGATGATGAAATGGAAACAACTCAAGATCTTGAAGACAAAGATGCATCTAATGTTGAGGAATCCACAGACGACAACAGCAAGTCAAAGAAGCAAGAGAAAAAAGGTGAACAGATCACACCAAAACGTAGTAGTGCACGAAATAAAGCGAAGGCCGAACAGAATAGTAACTCTAAAGGGTCACCAAGCTCCAAGCTCAATGATTCTGTTTGCTCTAACTCAATAACACCAAAACAGACTCCGAAGACCAGTCGGAGTTCTTCGGTCACTAACAGCCAGGGAGATGTGTCTCTGAATGACTCTACTTCTTCTGTGAATTTGACTCCGAAACAAGTAAGCAGTTTTGTTAACCTATTTTTAAATAACAATGTTCCCGTACGCAAAATACGCGCTTTAGTCGTGGAGTTGCGGACAACAGCCCGTTGTACCTATACCTATATCTATACCTAAATAACAATGTAATAAAAATATAACACTTTACAATGTAGCTTATTGTGTGAAATAAAATTTTTAAGTAGAAGTATCTATTTCATACACCTACTGAAAACTAAATTATTTAGAAAACTACAAATCTGTATCTTATGTGTTGTAATTTGGGCTGAAGTCTGCTACTCCATAACTTAAGTGCTTATTTGGCATACGGTTATTACATTCCATATATTACTAAAATTTATTTCACCGATAGAAAGCTGCTTTATTCCTGAGTGACATAGGCTATATTTTATGTACACAGATGAAGTCGCAGGAAAAAGGTAGTATTCCATATCTTAATAGAAACTGTATAATTTAAAATTTGATTTTAACAACTAGATAATTTTAGAAAAAAAAAACAGCCAAAAAACCATGTTCTCTAACATTGAGACTGCTTAATTACTTCTTAGACATAATTCTTTTCAACAAAAAATTACGGGCTTCAGACTCACTGACCTGTAATCACCTGTATATTAGTCTTACCAAACATTTATTTGCCACTCAAACAGCAGATATTTTTTTTATATATTTTTATTTTTTTAATATGTTGTGCATCAAGCTGCTAGCCTCTAAGCTATTTGTCCTACAATAGAGTTAATAGTACAATATCTGTGCTGGAAAAAAGTTGTTTTATTTTTCTTATTTATTTATATACACTTTACTGTACACAAAGTTTATAATATTTATATATGGAAACCTTATAATAAAAACATAATCAGCAACCTTATCACACTCTGCGATTTATTAAAACAGAATATGTACTTACCTAGTATGCTTCAAGTTTCCACCTCAGAAATATTAATTGCAAATCTAATAAGAATAACAAGGCTTTTTTCAACATTTTCATCGAAAACCAGTAATGTATTATCATATTCTGTTACTTTCAAAGTTCTGTGTTTTATGGTTTTTTAGTTCCATTCAAAACAACATAAACACACACTAAAAAACAAATAAAACAATAGTCAGTATTTTTAAAGGTTGCTTAGATAACTAAAAAATATTTCACATTTTACCTGTAGGCACAGAAAAAGTTAGAATTCGCCAAAAAGCGAGAAGAAAGGGAGAAAGAAAAACAGGAAAGAGAAAGAAAAAGGCAACAAGAGAAAGAGGAAAGAGCCAAGATAAAACAAGAGAAGGAAGATCAGAAAAAGAAGGAACGTGAGGAGAAAGAAGAGGCTAAGAGAAAGGAAAAGGAAGAAAAAGAAGAACAGAAGAGGAAGGAAAGAGAGGAGAAAGAACGAGCCAAGGAGTTGGAGAAAAGTTAGTGAAACATAATCATTTATTTTTTTAGAACTATTTGCAATGCGATTTGATGTATATGCCAAGTGGCCACAAGAATGGTCCAATTTTTAGAATAAACATCATTCTTCGGTACCCAGTAATAGTCTAGCTGAATTGAACTTGTTGAATTATTTATAGAATGTAATAAGCACTTCCAAACCTTTTAGAGTAATTGATTGCACTGTCGACTCATGCAAAGTGATAAAGTTATGTTGTTGCGGAATACAATATTTTTAGTAAGTTACTGTAATTGTCAGAAAAACACTGTTAACCTTTTCCACTTTGCACTTATCGATTATATTTTTTATCAATTTATATAATTTACTAATTCTAAATAATCTCATGGAGAATTTATGTCGTTAATAAGTTTTAATCTCTAAGATGAAACATATTTAAAGGTTATTTATATTTTTTAGAACAACGAGAAGAAAAGGAAGAACATAAACGCAGAGAACGTGAGGAAAAAGAGGAACAAAAGAAAAAAGAAAAAGAGGCAAGAGAGGAAGAAAAACGCAAGAAACAAGAGGCTTTAGAACTGGAGAAGCAAGAACAAGAACTTAAAAAGAAAAAGGCAGCTGAAGCGTTTGCCAACTTCTTCGTGCCTAAACAAAAATCTGACAAGGAACAAGCTGCTGAAGCTTGCATCAGCAAGACCAGCATGCTATCAAACTTCATGATTAAAAATGATATGCGTTTAGCTCCGTTAGTCCGAGTTAACTTGAGCGATGACAGAAAGGAGGAATTAGTTAATTTTATTAAAACACAGAAGGTATCTGAGAAAGGGTTGTATTTGAAGTGTTTGAAGAATGGAACGAGTCAGCCCCTGTCAAGTGGGAAGACCTGGCCGTTGAGTGATAAAGATGATGATGATGATGTTATGATTGTTGGTAAGTTAATTTTATTTTTTATTGACAAATGCCTAAGATGCACTGGCATTAAAGCTGTTTCTTAGTGACTAAAGCCTAGGAAGTTGTCTGGCACAGTAACAAAGATGAACCAATGTTCCTTTTTTAATTCTTAAGGTTTCATTAAAGCAGAACCATTGTCATTCCTTGTCTGCGCAAGACCTTGGTTGTATGTAGGTTAAATCATAATTTTATGTTGCTTGCCGGTATTGTGCTTCTTAAAAAAAAAAACAAGATGAATGAGTATTCATCACATTATCATCACCAAGAAAACCACACTTCTTTAAAATTTGATTTGCCATTCTAAATCCTGTAAAAAAACAGCTTTTATTGATAAGACTACTTTTATCAATTTGGACCTCCTTATGGGGAACAATAAAGAGTATATCTATCTATCTACCCATACCACACACCTTATGACTATGAAGGTCTACGTTGGTCTACGTTGGGCTCACTTGAGCCATGTACACCAATCTGGGCGTGTCGATCTCCATACATTTTAAATGGCAACTTTCTAGACTTGAGCTACATTAGACCCACGCCACGCGACGCGGTTCTACGTACAACTCAGGCGTCGCCTACGTGTGGGTTGATCTAATGTAGTTCCATTCAATTCTCATTTACCATACCCATTCTCACTTCGCAGAGGATGAGCTGCCCATGCCAGACGATGCCGGTGAGATCCTAACTTGCGAGCCAGCACAGCGTGAGAAGCTCAGACCGAAGCTGCTTAGTTTCCACGAGAACCGACGCCCGCCATATTGGGGGACTTGGCGTAAGAAGAGCGCTAGTGTCGGACCTCGACGACCCTTTGGGCAGGATGAGGTGAGCATTTTAATGTTTTATTGCATTTTACATACCATTATGATCATGTCTTAATTGTGGCTTTAAGTTTTTATACTACAATAAATCAAAAATATTCACTACTTTAGGGTTTGGCCTGTAACTTACACTGCTACGTCTTTAATGCTAATTATTCCATGCAGTTCTAAAACTGACTCGCCAGCACACCACGTTTTTTAAACGCGCAGTTGACGCATGTTTATAGCGATACAGACGCGAGTTAGACGCAGCCTGTAGAACAATAGGATAAAAGCACGCCGCCGGTGCGTTTAAAAAACTTGGTGTGCACAGGCCCTAAAGTCAATGCATAATGATATTCATAGAAAAATATCACAGTCGTCATCTCCCTTGCCTTTCCTAACAAGCAGCCGCCACCGGCCGCAGCCGCATCCGATTATCCGATTAGCCGGAAGCGGATATGTTACAAGAACATTACAGTTTGGATAATTATCAACGCTATATACTTTGGAAAGCTGTACCATCCAGTCTTCTGTCTTTGGCATTTCGAGAGCCAAATTAACGAAACTTGCTGACTTTTAATTACATCTTGCACCATTTTTAAGACCCATTTTACAGCCTGAAAATCGATACACACTCAACTTTAAATTGATACCCTCAAGCTCAATAATAATGATTAAAAAAAAATTCAGAAACAAGTGGACTACGAAGCAGACAGCGATGAGGAATGGGAAGAAGAACAGGAAGGCGAGAGCATCGACGGCAGCGCTGCCGGCAGCGACGACGAACAAGACGCCGACGAGTACGAGGTCGACAACGCCATGTTCGTGCCGCACGGATATCTTAGCGATGAGGTCAGTTTGTATTGTAGATATGGGTGTTAGTCGAGAATATCGACGACGAACAAGACCCCGATTAGTACGAGGTCAAGAAGGCCATGTTCGTGCCGCACGGATATCTTAGCGATGAGGTCAGTTTGTATTGTAGATATGGGTGTTAGTCGAGAATATCGACGACGAACAAGACCCCGATTAGTACGAGGTCAAGAAGGCCATGTTCGTGCCGCACGGATATCTTAGCGATGAGGTCAGTTTGTATTGTAGCTAAGGGAGTTAGTACACGGCGAGAGTATCGACAACGAGCAAGACAACGATGAGTACGAGGTCGTATCCATCTTTATGACGGATTAAGACAAGTAGTACATACACACGTACTTTAGTGCACTTTAGAAGAGAGCTTGAATATTTCTGTATTTTTGGTACACGAAATCCTTTTCTCTATAATACGGCTCTAGAATTCGGCCACATATAACATTTTTAATTTTTGTTTACAGGAAGCGACAATGGACGAAGACGACATGTTGTCCCTCTCACCAGAAACGCAGAAACAAAGACTGAAACATTTAGAAGACGAATTTGAATCTGAATTGAAGAAACCAACCGAGAAACTGAAGCCGCGAATGTACGGTTTGCTTTGGGAAACATCTGACGGCGGGAAACCGGAGAAATGCGTTGATGCTCTATGGAACTACTTCGGAAAATTGTCTATGATCATGAATGACCCAACTCCATTATTACAACCAGCCAGTGAGCCCGAAGAAACAGAAAAGAAAAAAGTTAAAAAGAAGAAGGTACCTAAAGAAACAACAGACGGCGAGGCAAAGCCAAAAAGTCCTAAGCAAGAAAAGAAGAAAAAAGCTAAAACAGAAGAAAAAGAAAGTAAAACTCCTAAATCTGAAAC
Source organism: Mythimna ferrago (assembly GCA_910589285.2). NCBI lineage: Eukaryota > Metazoa > Arthropoda > Insecta > Lepidoptera > Noctuidae > Mythimna > Mythimna ferrago. Next base: position 18,000,213 of record OU342689.1, on the reverse strand, counting down.
TAAGAAGAATGTACCAGAAACAAAAAAGAACCAGCCCGGAATTAACATGTTTTTGACAAAACTAAAATCTCCGTAAATCAGAGTATTGATTAATTTTAATTAGGTTTGAAATTATAAAATAATTTGTTTAAGTTATGGCTATCGGCTTTACTTATGACTTCTGTTTCCTAATCTCATATATTTTATAACAAGTCCTGTGTGAAATGGGACAGAATATTGATTCCCAACTGATTATGCTACTTTTTTTTGTGTGATAATAACTGATGTCCCTAAAATGCATGTAAAACTGGCTTTGCCCATTTCATGGTGGAATTTGTTATATTATATTTCTATGATGGTGCGATCAAATCATAGACTGATACATAGTTCTAAATAATAATAATCTTATTGTAATGATGAGTACTACATATAAATATTTTTGTATCGAAATGCCTTTGCTGTAAATATCAGTAGAATTCTGCTTAGTATGGACAATAGTAAGTATGTTATAGATAATTATTATTCATTAAACATATTGATATAAAGCAGCAAATTCTTTGATTTTTCTGAATCCGACACTACATAGACAATTTTATGCGTTTCGTTATATTAGCCTGCGTTGCAAAGACCTACAGTTGCCATCACGGATCTTGAGCGCTCGGCGTCAGAGTGGGGATCGCTTTGCGCATTCCATACATTGGCGAGCCAATCGTCTTCGTTGTTAGAAACATGCAGCAACGCAGGGAACGAATTAGGAGTGACGTCTATGACGCGATGGCGCGGCGAGCCAATCACTGACACTCCCCGCCCCCGCACCTCATTTCGCAACACTAAAGAGACCAAATATTTGACTTCTGCGCAACCGCTCAAGATCCGTGATGGCAACTGTACTAAAGGCTATCTAAAGTGGATGCCCGCGACGGCAATCCGTCGCGCGTGATCACGCAGACGGTTCCCATCGCGGAAACCAGATTATTACCAACGCAGCGTCACTAGTTCATAACGGTGTGTAACGGTATGTGGTCATGTTGATGTAGAACTTAAGGGCCAACGCTGCGTTAAGCAGGAGCACGCGCGTGTATTGTGTGCGGCGGTCTCCGTTTCAGAAACCGGATTATTACCTGCGCAGTGTCGCTAGTTCAACATTAACGGTGTGCATGTAGTCGTGTCGACACATTAAAGTTCTTCTTTACTGTATTATTACGTACGTAGCAAAAGGGCGCAGTGCGCGGCTGCCCGCGACTAGTGTGTGCGGCACCCGGACGGAGCACATTTGTATGGGACCGCACGGGGGCCCACGTAACGCAGCGTTCAGCCTAAATATATTATAGCTTGTCATAATGGTGCAGGGCCCGGCTTCACGCGACGGATACTCGCGCGAGTCACCGCATCGTGGCACGTTTGTATGGTAACGCGCGGGCGCTTTACGCAGTTCAGCCCTAAAGAAAATTTGAATTTTGCGGGTTACCAAAATTCTTCTTAATTATTTCGGGCTGTACTGGGCGATTTACAAATGGAATGCCCTAATAAAAACTGGTAGAATCTAAAAAGGTAATTGTGAACTAGAAGTAAAATATTCCAGTTTATTCAACCGCACAGCGAGTGCAAAGCGACAAAAAAGACGATTTTAAATATCACTGTATCCGACAATACGAGGAATGTTCATTCATGGTCATTGACTTACGGTCACTTACCGCCTCCTAAATAAAAAACTACCGTTTCGAATTTCGATGAGCGCCTGGTCCGACCATTATTATATTAAATAGGTACCTTTTTTTGGTGGGAAATCATCAAATAGCTTCTCTCTTCTGGGAAAAGCGAGTCAGAGAGAGAGTGTCAGACTTTTATAAGGACTAAACTATGGCTATTCTGTGTTCCTGTAGTGTAGTTGCCCTTTGTGTTCTAGGGCCGCGATGCTATAGTTATCGGCACGGATGTTGAGCGCTAGCTTCAAGTTGCGCAGAAGTCAAATATTCGGTCTCTTTAGTGGTGCGACGTGAGACGCGGGGGCGGGGAATGTCAGTGATTGGCTCACGTCGCCATCGCGTCATAGACGTCACTCCTGATTCGTTCCCTGCGCTTGTTGCATGTATCTAACAACGACGACGATGTATAGAATGCGCAAAGCGATCCCCACTCTGACGCCGAGCGCTCAAGATCCGTGCCGGTAACTATAACTCTCGATAGCATTTTGTGAAAGATTAGAATAGAGCTTTGAAAATCATATTGTAGCGACATCTATGGCGTTACATAGGAACTAAACTACGAAATGCTACATCGCACAATTAGGCGCGGGCCACACAGAAGAGACGTAAGAATAGGACGCGTCGCGGACGGGGTGGAGACGAGACGCGGACGCGACTTTTTGAATTATATAGAAGAGACGGGGCGGAGACGCGACGCAGTCGCGCAGTCAGCATTCAACAGTCTGATTGGGTGAGACGAGAGAGTGAGACCGCTCGCCCGGCGCGGCGCAGCTGGCATACCACCCCGTGCCCCGTCTTCGCCACCGCCGCGTCCCGTCCTCGTCTCCGCCGCGTCCGCGCCCCGTCTCTCCTGTGTGTTTTGAACAAAGGGCGCAGACGTAAAAGCGCTGCGCCCACGCCCCGTCTCTTCTGTATGTTTCGAGTCGCGACGCTTCTATACATTTTGTCTGAAAAGGACGCGGTAGACTAGCGTTGAAAATTCCCGAAAGAAACAATTGTTTCTTTCAATGAAAAAAACAAATTGTGGTTTTTTTCCGTTTTTTTCACATGTTGCATTGAAATTTTGCGAAAAAAAACGTTTGGGAACAAAATAGAAATCTTTCGAATGTTTTATTCATTATTTCGGTTAATTTCATGAAAAATGGAAAAAAAAACAAATTTTATTGAAATTGAAATATATTTATAGTGGGCGAAAATGTAGGAGCGGTACATTTTCACCCACTAAAAAGTACACAGTAAAACTGTAATTTATAATAGAATGTATGTATTTTTGACATGACGGACGAACGCGTTTTATACTTAGGATAGGACTATTGTATAGCTGGTGTTACGATTACGATGGAGCAGCATTGCGCTGGCTGCTGGTCGTGCGCTGCCACATATAAACACACACCTACATGCACACACCAATGGTATCCCTATCGGTCGTACTCTGCGATTCTTACAAAGCAAATTAAGAGGGTATCTCGGTGACGTCTAGAGTAAGTCGGTCAGCTGTGCCATATTGTGTTGGTTGTACCTACTTGCTTGTTTTAATTGATTTTGTCGTGCCCTGTTATATTCTATCATAGTATTATTACGTAATGTTGTAAGCCCATTGTGTATCTTATTGTAACTGTACTATAGGGAGTATTGCATGCTTCGTCATTAGACGACCACAGTTAAACTGTAAATTTTAAATCTCATGTTAGTGAACAATGTAATGTGTTCTTATGAGAAATAAAGATTCTTTAAACCTATACAAATGATCTAGCTTTCCTCAGCCAAAATCTCGATTTCACTGTCGTCAGCTTGATCAGAATCGAGCTCCCACAAGCCTCCCCCAAGTGTCACCATAATAATCGGTGCCCACTGTTGGACACAAGCCTCTCTCAAGTATCGCCATTTAGGGCTTTAATGACTGCTGTCCACTGTTGGACGTAGGCCTCCACCTCGCTATAATGACTCATGCCCACTGTTGGAAATAAGCCTCCCCCGAGTGTCGCCATTAGGCGCCAAAATACTGATGCCCATAGTTGGACATAAGTCTCCCCTCGCTATAATGACCTATGCCCGCTGTTGGACATAAGCCTCCCCCTCACTATAATGACCCATGCCCACTGTTGGGCATAAGCCTCCCCCTAGTGTCACCACGTAGGCGTTATAATAATTGATGCCCACTGTTGGACATAGGCCTCCTCTCGCGATAATGACCTTTGCTCACTGTTGGGCATAAGCCTCCCCCAAGTGTCACCACGTAGGCGTTATAATAATTGATGCCCACTGTTGGACATAGGCCTCCTCTCGCGATAATGACCTATGCACACTGTTGGGCATAAGCCTCCCCCAGTGTCACCACGTAGGCGTTATATTAATTGATGCCCACAGTTGGACATATGCCTCCTCGCGATAATGACCTATGCCCACTGTTGGGCATAAGCCTCCCCCTAGTGTCACCACGTAGGCGTTATAATAATTGATGCCCACTGTTGGACATAGGCCTCCTCTCGCGATAATGACCTATGCCCACTGTTGGGCATAAGCCTCCCCCTAGTGTCACCACGTAGGCGTTATATTAATTGATGCCCACAGTTGGACATATGCCTCCTCGCGATAATGACCTATGCCCACTGTTGGGCATAAGCCTCCCCCTAGTGTCACCACCTAGGCGTTATAATGATTGATGCCCACTGTTGGACATAGGCCTCCTCTCACTATAATGACCTATGCCCACTGTTGGGCATAAGCCTCCCCAAGAGTCGCCATTTAGGCAATATAATGATTGATGCCCACTGTTGGATATTGGCCTCCCCGTACTATAATGACCTATGCCCACAGTTGGGCATAAGGCTCCCCAAGTGTCGCCATTTAGGCGCTATAATGATCGATGCCCACTGTTGGACATAAGCTTCCCCCAAGTTTCACCATTTAGGCGTTATAATGACTGATGCCCACTGTTGGACATAAGCCTCCCCCAAGTATCGCCATTTAGGCGTTATAATGACTTGTGTCCATTGTTGGACATAAGCCTCATAAACTAGTGCGCCTCACCATCAGATTGCGTCACTGCTTACCATCAGGTAGGACCGCAGTCAAGCGCTAGTTTACATTAATTAAAAAAAAACTACTGAGGTGTCAAGGGACACCCGGATGGAACGAAGTTCCGTTCTGGCTTGCTTTCTATAAGAGAGAGAGAGAGAGACAGACAGAGAAACATGCGCACGCCGCATGGCTTACAATAGCTTACTATAGCAAAAAGTATCGTTACAACTTTTCGTGAGAATTTTTTTTGTCTAGCCAATACAAGATAACTAAAAAATACTATCCTATTTTATGTACATTTTGACATCACCATTTCAACATCTTCGAAACCATGAAAACGACAATCATGACGAAAAAGTTATTAATTTCTGACAGCCGCCATCTTAGATTTACATTTTGACAGCACTATCGGCTTCAACACCCTCGAAAACCACGAAAACGACACCCATGACTAAACAGTTGATAATTTCTTGCAACCGCCATCTTGGATTTACATTTTGACAATACTATCGGTTTCAACACCCTTGAAAACCATGAAAACGACACCCATGACGAAAAATTTAATAATTTTTTGCAGCCGCCATCTTGGATTTATATTTTGACAGTACTATCGGTTTCAACACCCTCGAAAACCATGAAAACGACACCCATGACGGAAAAGATAATTTCTTGCAGCCGCCATCTTGGATTTATATTTTGACAGTACTATCGGTTTCAACACCCTCGAAAACCATGAAAACGACACCCATGACGGAAAAGTTAATAATTTCTTGCAGCCGCCAGCTTTGATTTATATTTTGACAGTACTATCGGTTTCAACAACCTCGAAAACCATGAAAACGACACCCATGACGGAAAAGTTAACAATTTCTTGCAGCCGCCATCTTGGATTTACATTTTGACAGTACTATCGGTTTCAACACCCTCGAAAACCATGAAAACGACACCCATGACGAAAAAGTTGATAATTTCTTGCAGCCGCCATCTTGGATTTACATTTTGACAGTACTATCGGTTTCCACGCCCTTGAAAACCATAAAAACGACACCCATGACGAAAAAGTTGATAATTTCTTGCAGCCGCCATCTTGGATTTACATTTTGACAATACTATCGGTTTCAACACCCTCGAAAGCCATGAAAACGACACCCATGACGAAAAAGTTGATAATTTCTTGCAGCCGCCATCTTGGATTTACATTTTGACAATACTATCGTTTTCAACACCCTCGAAAACCATGAAAACGACACCCATGACGAAAAATTTGATAATTTTTTGCAGCCGCCATCTTGGATTTATATTTAGACAGTACCATCGGTTTCAACACCCTCGAAAACCATGAAAACGACACCCATGACGAAAAATTTGATAATTTCTTGCAGCCGCCATCTTGGATTTATATTTTGACAGTACCATCGGTTTCAACACCCTCGAAAACCATGAAAACGACACCCATGACGAAAAAGTTGATAATTTCTTGCAGCCGCCATATTGGATTTATATTTTGACAGTACCATCGGTTTCAACACCCTCGAAAACCATGAAAACGACACCCATGACGAAAAAGTTGATAATTTCTTGCAGCCGCCATCTTGGATTTATATTTTGACAGTAAAAGTGTCGGTACAATTTTTCGTGAGAATTTTTTCCGTCTAGCCCCCTTTCACAACGTGCGATAAGGAACTTCGTTCCAAAAAAAGTACGCATTTGAAAAAAACAAACATGAAGTTTTCGGTTCTTTTCATATTTTTCCGTTTTTTTCGGTTTTTTTCGAAAAATACATGAAATTTATAATTTATAAATTTCTTGAAAGTTTCGAATGTTACATTGAATAAAACAACAGTATTTGAAAGAAACGGAAATATTCCCTGTTTTTTTCAACGCTAGTAGAGACAAATGTCCGCGCCCCGTCTGCGTCTTACGTCTCTTCTGTCTGGCCCGCGCCTTAGAGTTAGGCGCGATTTGAACACGTACATCAACTCGAAATCATCTGTTGGGTAGTTGCCCGGATCAGACCTTACACCCGTCTGGTCGGAGGTTCCTCCCTTTTGGAGGTGTGTGTGGCTTAGCGTTAGCACCCTGTTCCGCATGCCTCTAAAATATCAAAATAGAGACAGAAAAAGGCAATTCATTTGAGATCTATATCTCAGTCTGAAACTCGGCGTGGTCATATAAATTCGAGCATCATTATTACAGATAAAATTCTTTTTTTAAGATCAAAAGGTTCATTTTCTTTTTAGATTGAGAAAGTCCAATGAACATGCTCTCGAAGAACTGGACATTGGATTCACAGTTTGTTTCCACACAGTTTGTTTATTTAGTAATGAACTATTTATTATGTGTCGGAAAACAGAGGGAGTTTATAATTAGATAACATTAAATTTTTAATTATTTCAGATCAGTAAATTAACCTTTCAATCGTGGAAATCACAGACACAATAGAAAGACAATAGGTGCGCGAACGCCGGCGTTCGCTTGGGGTTTAAGCAATGGATTGAATGATTCGAAAGGACAAGATCAACTCTAAAATGCAGCCTCGCGGTCGTCAAAAAGTATCACGGGCCGACGAAAACATTTAGCGAGTTCGCGAATTTGTACGCACGAATGTCGGAGCGCAAAGTTCATCAACTTTGGGATTGTCCAGATCGACATTGCAGCGAATTTTACGGCTTAATTTGAAATAACATCCTTAGAAGATAGGTACGGTTGGTACAGGAACTAAAGGCAGACTTCGAATCGAGATTGAGATTTGTAAATGAAACGCGTATGTCTCCACAAAAAATATTTTTAGGCAGTGGTACCTAACATCTCCTGGCTACCAAAAAGCCCCGATCTCACTCCAGCAGTCTTCTTTTTGCGGGATTACCTTAAAAAATGAGTACACTATGATAGCCTAACAACCCGGCAGCAACTGAAGTTGAAAATTCGGCAAGAAATGAAATCCAAATCGAGGATAAGTCCAACGTAAGTTTTTCAAAATTATGACACCAGATTTGTTGAATGTTGTAACCGTCAAGGAAATTAATTGGACGATGTAATTTTTATAGAGTAAATTTAAAAATAAACATTTAATTTTCTTTAGATTGTAATAAATAAAGTTCTTCAAAATTATACAGATTTTTTTCCTTGAATTTTCAAAAGTGCATTTCTTTCTGGGCCACCCTGTATCAGCCCCGGATCTACGATTTTTTCGAACCGGGGCAAAACCTTGATACTGGCGCCCCCTACCTTCACTGTTTGAGAAAAACTGTTAATACTGCCAATGAGTAGCATTTTTGTGACCATTTGTTAAAATAATAATCCATTAATAAATTTAAACTTTTTATTATCCAATAACTAATAACTTTCATTTGTGACATAAAACAGAAATAGGGCTGCCATCTCTAAAACCTGTCCCCCAGGACCGGAAGCGTAGGTTCCCCGGATTTTGGAGCTTTTACCCCGGACATTTCAATACTTTCAATACAATAGTAATTTAACTTATTAATAAATAGGTTATGATGTTTTTCGGATGAAGTACTGTCACTTTTTGTGAAACATCGAATGTTTCTACTCTAGTGGTTATGTGCTCGGTTTCGTAAAATAATGTAAAACTTACCTGGCAAAAATTAAGTCCGCTTCGATTTGCCGCCAAGCTGCCGCTGCTCACACACATCTACACATCTAACATTTTACTACGCGGCTAAATAGATCGCTCGCGCTCGCCATTTGCCAGATCACGCCATACCATTACCATGCGTCGGTCGAACGCGCCCCATACCCGCTCGCCGCTTGCGTAGTAAAATAGCGTCGGCAGTGCGTGCGGTGAAATACCTAACCCATAGCTTTTATTTACGTAAATTATGGGAACGGGATCTAATCAAAATCCCGGACTACAATTGAAACCCCGCCCGGACGCTCCCCGGACGTCTTCCAAACTAGGACAAATCCGGGGAAACCCGGACGGATGGCAGCCCTACAGAAACAGAAAAAATATATAACCAGGAAAGACTACAACTTTACACGGCGTGCTTTCTTTTCTGCGAAAGAATCTAGAATATATGTTTCACTAATAAATTAGGTACTTATTTTATTAACGCTGATTACTCGCAAACGCAATCAACCACATAAACAAACAGTGTTGTCACTTGACGTTCAACTGTTTGAATTTGTTCGGCTCGGCTCGTATAGATATGTGACGGGGATTCCCCTTGGCAGAAAGATCACGGACACTACGCACGCGTTCAAAAATTTACTTGATCTGTTAAGATGCGTTTATAAATCACCTATTATGTGTTCAAAAACTAACTGGGCGTATGGAAATGGAAAAGTTTGTTTTTCAAACATATTATAATAAGATTCGATTACTTGATAAAAACCTATGAGATTGTAGGAAAAGAGGCTTCATTTGTTCGATATTTCGAATTCTCGTCTCAAGGATTTAGCGCCCCCATGAAACTGCCGCCCGGGGCAAGTGCCCCGGTTTGCCCCCCCTTAGATCCGGCACTGCCCTGTATAAGGTAGTTTAGGGTTATGGTCACTAGGATATATACAAAATCTTTGCTTGGACCTCAGGATCCGTCAACCTACTTAATTATTTTATCAAGTCGATAAACTCATTACTTATTTCGTAATGAGTCGAGATACCATAACTTTAACAATAAGTATATCGGGTCTATTAATTAAACTGTATGAGGCCAACAAACCTCTGCACATGCAACACCAAGTAGCCTGACGAAGTCATGATAATAATTGTGTTCCTTGGTCTTTACCGTCCTACTGGCTACCGAGTTGACCGAACTTCACAAAGAAATACTGGTCAAACTGTAGCATTACCGCTTTGCCATATCTACCCTGAACCCCACGTTCCGAATTGCGTCAAAAGCGATTATGTCGCGGGTCCGACTAACTCGCATTCTACAATTCAATAATTTTTCTGACTATTGAGGTCGGATTCGCGACTAATAAAATCGCTTTTGACGTAATTCGGAAAGGGTTACTGTTTTGTCTTGTTTTGTAGTAAGATAGATTATCTGTGATTTTTTTTTGCTGTCAAAAAAGATTACAAACCTGTCATGGCTGTCATTCATTTTCATTATCTGTCGTATTGCTCGTTGGCAGACGTTTGATAAATTTTGGTTTTCCTATTTTCTTTATAGTTTTTCGATCGTTGTAAATTATAATTGCCGCATTATTTTATTTTTTATATACAGTATCATAGTTTCAATTCTTAACGAGTTCTTCAGTGGTGAAAGAAATGCAGTGACGAAGGAATTAAGTCTCCTAAATCTGTAAGTGTAGATTCTAAATTTTTACTTGCCTACACCCTTTCAATAACTCGGCGTAAGCCTGAGCCACTGCACTCTTATTTTTTGGCTAATTTTGGATCGCAAACTCATGTTTTACTTGTTATATTTTATGAAGCAGAAATCTTTTAATACTGCGATTTCGTCGTTTCATTTTGCTCATACCACTTGAATGAAGAAGCTACACGGCGAAGTAAAATTTCAGCTACACTTTTGTTTTGAAAGGAACAGATTGATCCAGCATCTTTGTTTCTTGATTGATTGAAATTATCTACTGTTTTTCTCTTTTATTTCACCACAGAATTCATGTTTTGATAATATTGGCCTTGTCTACCATGGTAATAAAACATTTCAGTCGGTACTTATTTACATTTCACTTTTTCATGGTGTTATTATTGATCAAAATTTCAGTTGCTGGTGAACATCTTCAAAGTCATCTCTATTTTTAACTGACTTTTATCAAGTCTACCTGACCTTTACCTTATGATAAAATAACATTAATATTTCACTAATATACATTTTAAAATGTCATTTAGTCTCTGGCATAATATAGGTTGGTTTTTGTTTATTCACATAACAAACACCCAGGGACTTAAAAACACCTTCATAAAGGTTACAGAATTATAAGTGTTACATGTTGAATTGGTAACAGAATCAAATATGTAACACTTATTAATGTGTTTTCAATGTGTTAACCCAAAACACTTACAAAAGTGTAACCCTAACATATCTGTAACAGATATAAAAGTGTTAACAGTGTTAATAAGTGTAACAGGTTAAACGCAGCATTGCCAAAGTTACAATTTACGAAGCTATACTAAAACTGATTATTTCAGTTACACATATTAACACTTATTAACACATATAAACAGGTTACAGTTCGATTCGGTAGCACTCCATAACACATATAAAAGGTTACAGTTTCATTCGGTAACATTATTGTATCTGTTACATTTAAAAGTGTTTTTCTGTTAAAACTGTTTTAAAAAACAGTGTTAAAACACATTATTACGGTTACAGTTTGAGTCCCTGCAAACACCACACCACACTCATAATCAACATTGACACATTGACACCATTAATTCAAATGGTTGTGTTGTGTCTTGTCTTGAAGGTGTCCATTAATTATGTTGTGTCTTGAACTTCTTCATTTCAGTATACTACATCTTCTGCATCTACCCCTTACGTGGGGTTGGCTTCATTTTTTTTCAGTATTATATTTACTACATAATAATGTTTATTTATGTATCTTGAACATTCCAGCTACCAACAGCGAAAAAAACAAGGAAATTTCATGGGTTAAAGCGGTAGACAATACTTATCCAAGATGAGTAAAATGTCAAAGAATAAGTTAAACTTGACCCTGCCGCCGGGGTCAATTGACACGGCTCCAGCGGTCACACCATCCAACATGACACCACAGCTGAAGTCTGCTACGGCTACAGAGTAAGTATTTACATTTACGTGTAAGGAACATATTTGAATTTTAAAGGAACAGTATTTTACAAATAAGAGATATTATAAATTGCATTGATTGATTGAGACAGGATTTGATCCATCTGTCATTCTATTATTTTTATTTATAGCCTGTTCCGTCCCACTCCTGGTCAAAGGCGTTTGTCTAGTTTGTCGTGCCATCTCCTTCCATCATTCTATTTATCTTAATAAATGTATAATAATATGTGGATGGTAATAATATTGTGTAATGGATTTTTAAATATAATGTACCAAATTTTTGAGTACAGTAAAGTCTTTGGTTCAAGCTTATTAGCCAAGAGGAACATTGGACACTATTCACTGAGTTTATATTGGTTAACGGGCTTGTACCAAAGTTATACAGTTGCCAAAACGGATCTTGAGCGCTCGGCGTCAGAGTGGGGATCGCTTTGCGCATTCCATACATTGGCGAGCCAATCGTTTTCGTTGTTAGATACATGCAGCAACGCAGGGAACGAATTAGGAGTAACGTCTATGACGCGATGGCGCGGCGACCCAATCACTGAAACTCCCCGCCCCCGCGTCTCACTTCTCACCACTAAAGAGACCGAATATTTGACTTCTGCAACCGCTCAAGATCCGTGATGGCAATGGTACTTTAGAGCTAAAGTAACCTTAATGTAGACTGTTTCTTTTGGATCATATTTGGGCATCTTCACCACTTGTCCCATTTTGAAACAAAGGTGAGTTATTATGAGTTTATTTTGAACTTTCACTAGTATATGATGAACAATGAATAATCATGTTGAAATATAAGCATAAGAACAATCAGCTGTAGGCATCCCACTGCCGAGACAAGCTTCTCTGTAAGAGGGAGTGTGACAATAGACTATACAAAGCCATTGTAGGAAATAAATTGTTTTTAATTCAATTTACATTTCTATACAGAAAAATAATAGGTATCTTACAATTGTAGAGAGCAGTGGTGGCCAAGTGGCCCCGACTTACGAATACGAAGTCACGGGTTCAAACCCGGCCGGGCGCATTACTTTGTGTAATTTATTTCATTACTACTGCTCTCAAAACATCGTAAGGTGGAGGAAAACATCGTAAGGAAACCGGCATGTCCTAGAACCAAAGATTCGTAGACATATGACGGTATGACATTCACCAATTTTTACTGGGTCCGCATGGTGGATTACAGTAGACTCCATATCCTAGAGAGTAGGCCTGAGTCCCAGCAGTGGGAAAATTAGGCTGATTTTGCTATGTGCTATAATCTTGACTTTCCCTAGTAAAAGATGAGGAATGCTGAATCAAGTTGAAATATAAGCATAAGAAAATTGCCGGTACAGACTTCTCTGTAACAGGGAGTGGGATAATAATACACCATACAAGGTCATTGCAGGAAACAAATTGTATTTAATTCAATTTGCCTGTCAACACAGAAAAATAATAGGTATCTTACAATTGTTGTAGGCGGCAGGGTTTGGCTGGGAAATCCAAAACAAGCATCGAAGCTTTGACGGAGAGACTGGAGCAGATCGAAATGGATGACACTCAGCGGCGCAGGATAGAAGTGTTCCTTTGTCAGAAAGAGAAGATCGGAGAGCTTAGTGATGATGATTTTGAGAAGCTGGGAGAGTTAGGTAAGCAATGATTTTGTAAGCGATAAAAAGCATTATTAACTTTCGAGCACTAACCTGTGCATGGAGTGCCTTCCAGCATTAAGCTTTTTTCACATCATTCAATGACTTCTACTGCTCCAGGGTGCAGCAGGAAGGCGTGTCAGACTTTGTTGACTAAAACCACCCCCGTGTTCATCTGGTTGCCCTTTGCGTTCTAGGACCACAGGTTTCTTTTTAGTTCCTCTTGGCCTTTAAAAGGTATCGGCCCTACTGAGCCCTTAAGTTTGTTGTTCTGCTGAAATCTCTTTGAGGCGTACATGAAACACTTTTTCTCTTAAGTTACATCTTGCAATCAAGCCTGTCTATGAGCAGATTGCGTTGAACGAAGAATTCCAGTGGAGTGATAAAAGAACGTAAATAAGAAGTTCTTCATAAAATAATCTGTAAATGTCAAAAATAGGGTCTTCAATGAAGTGCGAAACAGCTGACGCCGCGAAACTGTTAGGGGGTCCACCAGTAACATTCTCATTAAAAGTATCCTTCATACTAATATAATAGCTCATATATTGCAGAGTTCCAAGATTCTGTATCTCTTTAGTCGCGTGGAATACTCTGCGCTATATTTGAAGATTTCCTACTTCATAAACAAGAACCATTTTGTGCTGTATCAGCACAAAATGGTTCTTAATATAGCAATCAGTAAGTTATGATAATATAATAATAATAATATAATTTATATGTTCTTAAAGCTGAATATACGAAATAATAATAATAAAATAGTCATTTATTTCCAAACTTTGGGATACAATATATATTATTCTTTGTGTGATTGTTATAGAATGTCCCTCCGTTCGGTGTGCCTTTTGGCATAGGCCTCCTCCAACTGTCTCCACTGGACTCTGTCCATTGCCACCCTTGTCCAATATGGACCCAAGGTCAGGCGGATGTCGTCTTCCCATCGTCTCGTTGGGCGACCCTGTTTTCTGACGCCATCTCTTGGTTACCATAGGGTCACTTGCTTGCTCCATTTGTTGGCCGTGCAGCGAATCATGTGATCTGTCCAACCCCATTTCAGATGATCGATTCTGGTCAGGATGTCTGAAACTTTAGTTCTTTTCCTTATTTCCGCATTACTAATTCTATCCCTGAGTTTTATTCCCAACATACTTTTCTCCATCGCTCGTTGGCATTTTGCAAGTTTCTCACGATGGTCTTGGTTGAGAGACCATGTCTCACAGCCATATGTAATGCAGGGAAGTATGCAGGTGTTAAAAGTTTTTTTCTTGATAGCAATGCTCACCTCTTTACTTTTCATTATCTCTTTCAGAGACCAGTATGATTTCCAACCACAGGCTATTCTTTTGTGGATTTCCTTGGTCGTTTGTTCTTTAGGGGCAATTATTTGTCCCAAGTATACATACTCTTGCACATATTCAAGTGTTTTTCCATCCAATTTTATGGCAACTTCTGCAGAGTTAGTCATCAGTTTTGTCTTGATGTCGTTCATTTTTAGACCTACTACCTTACTTTCGTTAGCTTTGTTTGTACCATAGCTTGTAGTTTGCCTGGGTCTTCTTCCAGCAAAATGACGTCGTCAGCAAACCTCAGATGGTTCAAGAGGCTGCCATTGATGTTGAGGCCATATTCATCCCAGTTTAGTCTTCTAAAGACCTTTTCCAGCACAGCTGTGAATAATTTGGGAGACAGAGGATAACCCTGTCTTACACCTCTGTTGATGGGAAAGAGGTCCCCTTTCGATTCCAGTTTAATGCAGCTCTTGCTTATACTCTATATGTTCTTGAGTATTTCTATGTAGGCATTGTCCACTCCTTGCTCTTTTAAGGCTGACCAAATGCAATTATGATTCAGGCTATCAAACGCTTTGGAATAATCAATAAAAGCTATGTAAATGGGTTTCTGGTATTCATTGCTTTTTTCCAGTATTTGTTTGATAGTATGAATATGGTCAATGGTGCTATAGTTTTTTCTGAAGCCTGCCTGCTCTACAGATTGGTTTTCGTCTAAAGTTTTTGTGATTCTTTGTAAAATTACTTTGGCAAACACCTTGTAGACATTTGATATCAGACTAATTGGTCTGTAGTTATCGATGACTTCCCTAGGTCCTTTTTTATGCAGGAGAATGATGTGGGACTCTCCCCATTGACTTGGTATGGCGCCTGTTTTGAGTATGTCGTTATATATCTCGTTCGTATCGTTATGATAATATAACACTAACATTTAAATTAATTTATTCCCAGGGCAAGGCAACGGCGGTGTAGTAATGAAAGTCCGTCACAAGTCAACAGGGCTCATAATGGCTCGCAAGCTAATCCATCTAGAAGTCAAACCAGCCATCAAGAAGCAAATCATTAGAGAATTGAAAGTACTCCATGAATGTAACTTCGCTCACATTGTGGGCTTCTACGGGGCATTCTACAGTGATGGGGAGATATCAATCTGTATGGAGTATATGGATGGTGGGTCTCTAGACCTGATTTTGAAGAAGGCTGGGAGGATTCCTGAATCGATTCTAGGTATGTTAAATTCATTGTTCTACCTTTTTTTTTAAATTCTACTAGATTTTTTCTTTTAAATAAGTGTATTCTGTTTTACCTTTTTTTTAAAATTCTATTAGATTTTTTTCTTTTAAATAAGTGTATTCTAAGTGTATCCAGACCCCTTAGCTATCTTACACGCCATTTAAATATTTTTCCGTGGGGGTTTCGAACCATGTCATTCCAGTCTTTTTTTTTTTGGTGGGTCAAAATCATCCAGATGACATCCCCCGACCTTGAGCGGACCGGCCCCGCGTTCCGAATTGCGTCAAAAGCGATTATATCGCGAATCCGGCCAACGCGCAACATCACAAATAGTACTCAATAGTCCATAGATTTTGTGATTATTAAATTTGGTCGGATTCGCGATATAATCGCTTTTGACTTAATTCAGAACTAAGGGCGGGATATAGTGTCAGACTCTTACTGACTAAAATAGCCACCCCGTTCTTTCGTTGCCTTTCATACCGGGGCCGAGCCTACCTTTCGGAAACAGATCCTTGGCTCCAGTCGGCTTCGACCCTGCTGGGCTCCTACGGTTGCTGACAACTTCTCGAGGCGCGCGGGAACTGTGCGCGCCGTCGACATGTCATTCCAGTCTTATTATTTTTCCCATTTACTTTTTTATTTAGCCTATACATTCCTATGAACAAAGACCTCCCCCAAATTCTTCCTGGTAAATACGATTCTTTTTTTTAATAAAAACTAGTGCTTGACTGCGATCCCACCTGATGGTAAGCAGTGATGCAATCTCTGATGGTGAGGCGCACTAGTTAGGTAGGAACCCAAAAGCAGTGTGTATTAACTTGGAAATTCAACCAACTCATTTGAAAAATATTAAGAGTTCACATGGTTTTAGATGATTATTTGATGAAATGCTTTTGAATCTCAAGTATTTGGTACAATTATACCTACTAAACAACAAATAACAGTAAAAATCAATCTTTTTCTGAAAACAGTATCAACATTGGTTATTAACCTTTCGTATGCCGTAATTAGAGACACAATTAAAAAGTTATTGTGTCTCGCGTGGATCCGCGTTCCGGACATACAACGAGTTAAATGAAATTGGCATTCCAAATGTTGGTTTGAGGAAGAGTGATGAGAATATCTTGCTATGTCTTTTGAGCACACGTAACTTAATGGCGGTGACGTCACATTTTAGTATGTACATCCTTATACTGTTATTTGACAGTTTCTAACTTAATTAGTATTGAACGAATTAAAAAATCAAATTCTATTTGCGATTTAGGATAAAGTTACTTTTTGACACAAACAAAAAAAAATACGTCATGTTAGGTACAAAAACAAAAAGTTCTGAGTATACATGTAGATGGATGGACAGGAAGAGGGAGGCCAAAGAAAAAATGGATGGATTGTGTGAGGAGTGATATGAAAGAAAAGGGAGTTAGTGATAGTGTGACGGGTGACAGGACAGAATGAAAACGACTTGGGATTGACCTGCTCCAGTACCTACTCACTATAATTATTATCATTTGAATGTTTTTTTGTTTTAACTGCCTTTTTTTATTGACGATTGTTGTTGTTTTACAATTATGATATTGTATATATATATATATATATATTATTATTATTTTTTAACAATTATGACATGTTTATTTTTACTATTTGACTGATTTTTTTTTTATATACTTACTTTTTTTTACAATTTGTAATATTTACACTTCTGTAAATTTTATTATTGTGAATGTGAGAACTGTGTGGATTACTCTTTCCTTTTCTTTTATTTTCACATGATGTCTGGCAGTTTTGAGTATTTGATGTGGCCTACCCAAATGTCCTTTCTTTGGCATTGTTCGTCAAGTCGTTGAGCTCCTTAGTAGTCCTGAGTTGAGCTACACGCATATTGACAAATGCTTGCACTGACTGGACAGGTCCACTTAGAACTGTGTGGTTCTTTCTTCAAAAGACCATCTCAGGCTCAATCTACATGGTTCTCATATGATTTGACCATTACATGTTTTGCTGTATGGACTTCAAAAGAGACTTTGACCCCTGAGTTTGTTTCGGTGTTTCTTCTCAGGGTAGTCAGCTAGGAAACACCGGCCTCATCTAGCATTAATTGACGGAAAAAAAAAAATTGACGTGTAAAAGTGTTTTTATAAAACCTACTTGCAAAATAAAGATCATTTATCATTTATCATAATGAAAGAAAAAACATGTTGCGCCGACCCCAAGTAATATGGGATAAGGGCAGGAAGAAGACGGTAGGTACCCAATTGCACCCATTTTCATCCACTTGTATCTTTGAATGTGCGCGTAAACGATAGAATTCGCAATTGACGGCGCAGTCAGTCACCTTTAGATAAAGCAATTATTTCATGAGTAATTTATTCCAGTATGCAAAGGAAGTTTGTTTAAGAATGACTCGTGAGGTGAACAGTTTGTTACGGCGTAATTTACAGATAAAAGCATGCTCAGAAAGTAAGTGATCATGACTAATATTTCTTAGTACTGAGTCATGTAACTTTGTTGGTTCGTCACACAATGCTGGCATTCTCTATGCATAATCATTAATCATGCAGTTTGTCTGAACGTTTATTGAGTTGACTTGTAATGTTTTTTTTTAAGTGAGTATCAATAATAATAATAATAATAATAAACGTTTATTTATCCCCAACAAATTACAGCACAGTTAAGTTGACAGGTAGTTTGACAAAAGAAAGAAGGTAATTTGTGGGAGATCTGGAGTCCAAACTAAGCCAAGGCCTGTATTTTAGAGCTCCAGCCCCCCCATTACATCACAAATTGAAAATAGTCAACATGCGTGTGTGTGCATGGGTGTGTGCACATAAATATAATGTGTATATACATAAATACACAAATACGGTATATTATATATATGTTATTAATATATATTAAAATATGAACTTATACAGTACATAGATAAATATAGATAATTCTACTTTGCTACATCGAGTAATTTTTCAGTATCCTTATAATTTAAAGTTAATAATAATTTGATCAAAAAAAAAAAAAAAAAATAAAAAAAAAAAAAAAAATAAATAAATAAAATAAATGAATACTTTTTGCCCTGAGTGCAGCGAGAGACAGTGTTAGACTTTCATTGACTAAAACCCGTCTTTCCAAAACCCAGGGTCTTGGTTCAAAGCAAAGAAGCAACTTAGGAGTCGATTTTAGTCATTAAAATTCTGACACGTCCGCTCTAGAGCGGGAGAAGTCATTGAATGATTTCCCATAAAAAAAATAAAATAAAAAAAAAGAGCTGCGGTAACTCTTATAAACAGTTGCGGCTTGGCAACTATGCTATCAACTTGGTAATGTTAATGGTCGTTTATATGCTAATAATTTGCACCTTAACCAGTTTTTCTTTTTGCGTATTAAGGGCCAAGCGCCCGAAAAGTGCCATAAAACAGTGATTTTCTGAGGCCTACTCCTTCGTAACGGCTAGGTCAATTGGTTTGAAAAAAAAAAATGATTATTATAGATTCATGAACAATAATATCAACATTTGATTTTTTCGTGCAATTAATACTTTTGTCAAAAAAAATATTTAGCAATTTCGCAACTTTTCGCAACTTTTCCCTACTCCTTCGAAACGGCTTGGACTTTTAGAAACATTTTTACACATAAAAATTGCTGGTTAAATATCCTTCAAAGTGAACATTGCATATATAAATCAATCAATATCTCGCAGAGAAAATGGATTTAAAGCGCTTTCCGGGCGCTGCTGGCCGCAAATAAATGCACAGATTTGCGTACTGCCGCCTAGGCGAGTGCGAGAGTTGCGTTCACATAATTTCGGTCAGATGGTTCAAGGGACTATACGCCTTAATGAAAATGAATTAGTTATCGTATTGAATGATATATCGTTAAGGCACTTCTTTGTTTAAAGGTTGATGCACTTTAGGGAGGGCAGAGCTTTGATAAAATCCTCCTACATTTCACACCATGGGTGGACAGTAACGGGTTTGTAGATATAGATTTCTTTACGCTGCAGCCCAACGTCTCTGGATTACCATTTCAGTCACCGTAGCCGTATGCTTGTGGACGGCGAGCGATGGGTAGCCCGCCGTTCGGCCAGACCTGGACGGAGTCCACGCGCGCCTTAAAATGTCAGCAAAACCGTAGGTAGGGGCCCAGCAGGTTCGAATCCTGCTGGGGCCACGGATAAAATTAAAGTTTTTATTTTTTATTTATTATGTATAGACTCGCGTGAACTCTGGGAACGAAAGGCAAAGCAGGAACATAGGAGTGGCTTTTAATCAGTAAAAGTCTGACACGCCCTCCCACTCCGCACAAGAGCGGGAGAAACCATTGGCCAATGTAAAAAAAAATATGAAATTTTTAATTTTGCAGACTAGTCATTGTCAGTCATGTACTTGGTTTATATCAATAAAAAAAAAAACTTATTTATTTAATCTTCATGCAACACAAAGTACACCATTTTCCACCATGTCCTACCATGTTCTTTCTTCTTTTATACCTTAAAGGTTTTAACGGCTGTGACTGACCGCAAAATATAGCCTGTAATTTAGCCTTTACACCACGAGGCAGTAATAAAAGACTACACCAATCCAATTTCCCAGGAACAATAACATCAGCAGTACTAAAAGGACTGAGCTATCTGCGAGACAAGCACGCCATCATGCACCGTGACGTGAAGCCGTCCAACATTCTCGTAAACAGCAACGGAGAGATCAAGATCTGTGACTTCGGAGTGTCGGGACAGCTGATAGATTCCATGGCCAACTCGTTCGTGGGGACTAGGAGTTATATGTCGGTAAGTTAAACTGACATAATCGATATTCGTCATATATCGATAGTCGTCATTTATGTCCATATAATTTTGTCTATAGTCTTCAATAATTATGTATGTATCTATTATACGGCATATGTATATATCTATGTATCTATTATACTTACAGCATATGTATATACACCACAATTTTTTAATTAGTACACATACTTAAAGGGCTTATTAGATAAGCCCTTGTTATTTTATAAGTAAAATATCAATACATAATATTCATAAACAGCAAAGTTATTAGCGTTGGTTTATGTCCAAAATGTCACTCAATTTATGGAAATATTGTGCAGGCTATTGATTAATGAATGAATAAGTGACAATTATTAAGGAAAAACACTACCCGTAGTATTTTCTACTAGCAATTGTTATGTATTGTTACGTACGTGGGTAATCAAATGCACATCAAATTTTGCGGCGGATGCACAGGGAGTGTGCGATGGTGAGGCGACAACAACGGGTTCGCGTGCTTCGAGCTTGACGATTTTTTTGTTGATGTCCAGCAGGCGATCTTCGTGGCCATCAATTCTTGTTTCGAGGCTATCAGCTCGGGCGGAAACCTCCTTGACCTCCAAGGTGAGATTCTTTACCTTCTCGCCCAACGTGACGAGGCCGTGGTCGATTTTATCGAGGATCAGGTTCTGCTTAGCCTCCTGATCGCGGCAAGCGGCTTCCTGTTCACGGCGAGCTTCTTCCTGGTTCGCTGCGATTAGGTCCTGAAGCTTACGCTGGTTGGCCTCTTGTTCGCGGCGAGCAGCTTCCTGGTCGCGGCGAGCGGCTTCCTGGTCGCGGCGAGCGGCTTCCTGGTCGCGGCGGACAGCTTCCATACTAGCTTGCATGGCGGCCAACACCGCAGCGAGGTTCAATTCCGAGGATGGTCCTGTTGGCGCCTCAGCAGCTTCTGTTGCTACCATACCAGCCTGATCTTCCTCCTCCATACGATGACGCGCAGCATCCATCTCCATTTGCCTTCTTGTTCGTGGTCGCTGTTCGTCGTCCCTCTGTAGTAATGGCATTTCATTTCTGACACCAGTTGTTACGTACGTGGGTAATCAAATGCCGATTTACTAAGAGACAACTTTATTCACCACTAACAATAACAAAATAGTCCAGTCAACAATAATCCGAATCGCAATTAACACTAGAGTACCGTTACACTATCGCTTAGGTCGTTAGATAAAATCACTTCAAGTACTAGGGTAGTTCGCTCTTGATCGCAGTCGAAATCACAACTGACTCGCTTCCGGCCGGGGGCTCGTATTTATATGCGGAGCCAAGAAAATTCTAGATACCGACATCCCCGGATCTATCCAGAATTCCAGAACAATTGAATCGCTTCTCGAAGTCATAAATCATTTTTATGGCTCGTGGTAATAAGAGTCACTTTCATGCGAAATTCGACTCTATTGTTAACGTCGGAGAGATCCATTTCCCTTATCGGTTAGATACAGAGAGAAGAATACCTATTACTACTTGTAGGTATTTTGTGGATGTTTCGAGATTTTTCTAAGCCTGGCTACGCACAACTATTCTAGACCTTTCGAACAGCAATGCGTTTTAATTATTACGTGCTACTCTTTATTTTCTCGGAGATATGGCGGGTTCACGTTTAATGGCGTAACAGTGCCCCCCTCTTAGTCATGCTCGTCCCGAGCATTATTAGATCCGTGATACGGCGCCAATCTATCCACATGGACAACCTTGGGTTTCCCCCTTAGCCCTTTCTTGATGCGGTAGGTCACGTCATTAATCCTTTTTAACACGGTGTAAGGTCCCTCCCATCGAGCTTGGAGTTTCGGCGACTTCCCTTTCCGTCGAAGCGGGTTGTGGAGCCAGACCAGTGTACCTTCCTCAAATCCCTTGGCATTGGCATTACGGTCGTATCTAGTTTTCATTTTTACGCTGGTGTTCATGCTATTCTCACGAACTCGCTTATGCACTTCGTCCAATTGATCTTGAAGGTCACTTACGTAATCTGTAACTGGCTTAGTCTTGTCAGGTGGCACGCCAGTTATGGCATCGACCGGGAGTCTCATCTCTCTGTCGAAATTCACTCTTGCTGGGATATATCCCGTGCTATCATGCACTGCCGGTAAGACATCAGAAATAGTGGAATATACCGGTCCCAGTCCTTCTGATGGTCGTCGACAACCTTAGCCATGTGATTCTCCAGGGTTTGGTTAAACCTTTCCACCATTCCGTCCGACTGAGGGTGCGCAGGTGTTGTGCGTGTCTTATAAATTCCCAGAAGAGTACACATTTCCTGGAACAGCGCAGATTCGAAGTTACGGCCTTGATCGGAATGGATTTCCAATGGTGTGCCATACCGACATACTACTTCTTCGACCACCTTCTTCGCCACTGTCGTCGCTTCCTGATTGGGTATGGCGAAGACTTCGGGCCACTTTGTGAAATAGTCCTGGATCACCACTATGTACTTGTTTCCGTCATTTGTAACTGGAAAAGGTCCAGCGACGTCGATAGCGATGCGTTCCCATGGGGCTCCCACATTGTACAGCTGAAGCCTGCCCCTGCTCCTAGTCTGTGGTCCTTTCACAGATGCGCACGCTGTACATTTCCGACACCATTGCTCTATGTCATCTCTACAATTGAGCCAGTAATACCGCTGTCTCACTTTCAGCAGAGTTTTCTTGATGCCCAGGTGTCCTCCAGAAGCACCATCGTGTATTTCCTGTAGCAGGGGGACTACTTCACATAGTGGTACTATCACTTGTGTGGTCACCTCCTTGCCATCGTTCGATTCCCATTTCCTACAAAGCACATCATTTTCTAGGACTAAACTGTCCCACTGTGCCCAGTAGCTCTTAGTTACGGGACTGTGTGACGATACTTCACTCCACTGGGGCCTAGTTCCGCTACGCTTCCAGTCCAGTATAGGTCGAATATCGTCATCTTCTTCCTGGGACTTCTTGAAGTCGCCTTCAGCCCTAATTAAATTAACGCGTTCTCGGGCTTCATTCTGCTGGCAGTGTCTGCAGTCCTCATTACATGGACGTCGCGACAGGGCGTCAGCATTGTTATGCCCTTTTCCACTGCGATGTTCCGTCACAAAGTTAAACTCCTGCAGCTGCTCGAGCCATCTTGCAACTTGGCCCTCAGGGTTCTTAAATTGTAGAAGCCATTTCAATGCAGCGTGATCCGTCCTCAATGTAAATTGTCTTCCTATGAGCTACTTGTGGAAATGCTGCAAGGTTTTTACCACAGCCAGCAGTTCTCGTCGAGTCACGCAGTAGTTCCTTTCTGGCTTTGAAAGTGCCTTACTGAAGTAAGCGATTACGACCTGTCTGTCGCCCTGCACTTGTGACAACACTCCACCAATTCCCGTGTTGCTGGCATCGGTATCAACGACAAATCTTCCGTCTCTGCTCGGATACCCCAGTATAGGCGCTTCACATAGCCGTTGCTTTAGCTCGTCGAATGCTGACTCACAGTTCTTGTCCCAAATAAAATCTCGTTTATCCTCAGTCAGCTGATGTAAAGGTTTTGCAATGTCCGAAAAATTCTTGACAAACCGCCTGTAGTATGTGCACAACCCTAGAAATGCACGTACTTCAGTTTTGTTCTTTGGAACCGGCCACTGTTGGACTGCCTTTATCTTCTCAGGGTCGGTTCTCACCCCGTCGGCGGAAATAACATGTCCTAGGTAGCTGACCTCCTTCTTGAACAGGGCACACTTCTTTGGGCTTAGTTTTAAGTTAGCCCCTCGTATCCTGGTGAACACTTTCTCCATATTCCTCAGGTTTTCCTTAAATGTGCGACCCATTATAATGACGTCATCCAAATATACCAGACAGACGTCACCAAGAAGGCCCACCATGACTCTCTCCATGAGGCGTTCAAACGTCGCTGGGGCGTTGCATAACCCAAAAGGCATGACGTTAAATTGCCACAGGCCGCTGCCAATACCCGTACTGAACGCTGTCTTTTCTTTATCTTTCTCGCTGATTTCCACTTGCCAGTAGGCACTTTTCAAATCAATGGTCGAAAACCACTTCATGCCACTGAGCATATCCAGCGTATCGTCTATCCTTGGTAAGGGATAACTGTCCTTCTTCGTCACATTATTCAGCATTCTGTAGTCCACACAGAATCTTGTGCTGCCGTCCTTCTTCTTCACCAGAACGACTGGAGAAGACCATGGACTCGTAGAAGGCTCAATTATTCCGCTATCAGCCATGTCCTTTACCATTCCTCATCATCATCATCATCATCATTTCAGCCGATACACGTCCACTGTTGGACATAGGCCTCCCCCAAGCGTCGCCACATCGAACGTTCCTGTGCGTCCCGCATCCATCGGTTTCCTGCTACCTTCACCAGGTCATCGGTCCACCTTGTAGGATTCCATTCCTGCTACCTCAGATTCCTTAGCCTAGGGTATCCGGCGCGGTCTCTGTTTAATTGGTCTAGCATCACCTGTATCTATCTCATGCTTGACGAGACCTGTTCTCCCGCAGTCTTTTCCCGTTGCAAAGATATCTCGAAACTGTAGCAGAAATTCCCTGGCTTGCTGTAATTCCGAAGTCGATAAGTTGCTCTTAGAATTTTCCAGAAGTTGCTGGATGTGATCAGTTTCGACTTTGGTCGTGTCTTGCTTTGCTGGAGATTTATTGATTTGACGGAGATACTGAACTTCTTCACATCTCCCAACAACACTGTTTTTCTTCAGTTGGACCTCTTCTTTCCCAAGGTTCACAATCCTGACCTTGGATTTCTTGATTCTTGGATTAGAGGTTGCATGAGTTAATTCCTCGCAGGAAGACTTCTTGATCTGGGAATTTCAATACTCCCCTGTCGATATCTAAAATACATCGGTTATTCCGCAAGAAGTCGAGACCCAGTATGCAATCGTCGGTAATATTCGCAATTAACGCAGGATGGATGTACACTTGATCACCGATTTTGATCTCAATTTCTGCATCACCGAGGACGGAGACTGGCTGGCCGGTTGCTGTCTGAAGTCGGCAAGATGGAGACTCCCTTTGCCACAAGATGGTGCGTTTCAGCAACTCAGGTCTTATAACAGTCCGTGACGCCCCCGTGTCAATGGTAAAATTGCAAGCCCGATGATTCAGCGTCCCTTCGATGATCAAACTATTTCCGTTGTGAACTTGATTGATGGTGATGGTTGGGGCCTTCAGTTGACCAGCCAGCACCCGCCCCGCGGCCCTGGCGACATTTAGTTTAACGACTCCTCGTTAACTTGAGTTCCGGAGTCCACACTCCCCCTCTTCCTCTTGGGGCAATCGGTACGAATGTGCCCTTTTTCTCCGCACCCGTAACACGTCGGAATATAGCGGGACTTTGCCGAAGAAGCAGCTACCACTTCTCGTTGACGTGGTTGCACTGACGGCGAGACCACCACTTCCCGAACTCTGTGCGTGCGTGAATCTTGTCGTACGGCTTCCACTTCCAGAGCGTGAGCCATCGCACTCTTCAAAGTTTGGTGGTGTCCGAGTCGCACCGTAGCCCTGACTTCAGGATCCCGTAGACCGTCGATGAAAGCTTGCACCAGATTTACTTCCACCGTCTCTGGTGTCATTGACATGTACGCACGCCGGACTAGCCGTTCAACCTCGACTCCCCATTGCTGGAGGCTCTCGTTCGACCCCTGCGTTCTCTCGCGTAACTGCGCGCGGAAAACGTGCTCGAGGTGCTTGTCTCCATAACGAGTGTCCAGTCCCTCCATGAGACGCTCCAATGTCCTGCCGTCCGCAGGGAGGTTCTCTAGGACCAGCAGGGCGTCTCCTCGTAGAGCCAAAGTTAATGCCGCAAAAGACTGCTTATCATCCCAGCGGTTTGTTTCGACCAATGTCTCGAATTGGTACTTAAATGCCGTCCAGGAAGACGTGCCATCAAAACGCGGCACATCAAATTTTGCGGCGGATGCACAGGGAGTGTGCGATGGTGAGGCGACAACAACGGGTTCGCGTGCTTCGAGCTTGACGATTTTTTTGTTGATGTCCAGCAGGCGATCTTCGTGGCCATCAATTCTTGTTTCGAGGCTATCAGCTCGGGCGGAAACCTCCTTGACCTCCAAGGTGAGATTCTTTACCTTCTCGCCCAACGTGACGAGGCCGTGGTCGATTTTATCGAGGATCAGGTTCTGCTTAGCCTCCTGATCGCGGCAAGCGGCTTCCTGTTCACGGCGAGCTTCTTCCTGGTTCGCTGCGATTAGGTCCTGAAGCTTACGCTGGTTGGCCTCTTGTTCGCGGCGAGCAGCTTCCTGGTCGCGGCGAGCGGCTTCCTGGTCGCGGCGAGCGGCTTCCTGGTCGCGGCGGACAGCTTCCATACTAGCTTGCATGGCGGCCAACACCGCAGCGAGGTTCAATTCCGAGGATGGTCCTGTTGGCGCCTCAGCAGCTTCTGTTGCTACCATACCAGCCTGATCTTCCTCCTCCATACGATGACGCGCAGCATCCATCTCCATTTGCCTTCTTGTTCGTGGTCGCTGTTCGTCGTCCCTCTGTAGTAATGGCATTTCATTTCTGACACCAGTTGTTACGTACGTGGGTAATCAAATGCCGATTTACTAAGAGACAACTTTATTCACCACTAACAATAACAAAATAGTCCAGTCAACAATAATCCGAATCGCAATTAACACTAGAGTACCGTTACACTATCGCTTAGGTCGTTAGATAAAATCACTTCAAGTACTAGGGTAGTTCGCTCTTGATCGCAGTCGAAATCACAACTGACTCGCTTCCGGCCGGGGGCTCGTATTTATATGCGGAGCCAAGAAAATTCTAGATACCGACATCCCCGGATCTATCCAGAATTTCAGAACAATTGAATCGCTTCTCGAAGTCATAAATCATTTTTATGGCTCGTGGTAATAAGAGTCACTTTCATGCGAAATTCGACTCTATTGTTAACGTCGGAGAGTACCATTTCCCTTATCGGTTAGATGAATACCTATTACTACTTGTAGGTATTTTGTGGATGTTTCGAGATTTTTCTAAGCCTGGCTACGCACAACTATTCTAGACCTTTCGAACAGCAATGCGTTTTAATTATTACGTGCTACTCTTTATTTTCTCGGAGATATGGCGGGTTCACGTTTAATGGCGTAACAGTATGATTGATTCTATGATGAATTTACCTTTTCGTGGTCAATTTTAGGATTTCGGTTTTTTCTACTTTTGACTACAAAAATATTATCAGTGACGGGTACAGATAGAGTCCCATTTTTTTGTGTACTAATTAAAAAGTAGGGGTGTATATTATAATATATATGTGTAACTCTAGTTTGTCATACCAACGACAGCCCCCATTTCTTGTCCAGGCAATTACTGTCCATTCCAGGTTGCCTGGAAGAGATCGCGGAAAGCGATAAGGCCGCACATTGTATGTATGTGTTTTAGTTTTAGTTTCCTTTTTGTATATGTAATGGTGTACAATAAAGTGTATAATAAATAAATAAATAATAAATAATCACATAAGACAGATGAACTGATGAGATGGAGTATTTGGGCGTGGATGTGCGACCCTGGTAGAATAAACGCTAGTGTTTGTCGGATATGTCCGATGACGATAAAATATGTAATGAAATTGTGGCGGGGGCGAGCTTGCACACTTTTCCGTACTTGCGTGAAAAATAGTAAATTGCGTGCCTAAAAGCGGTAAAAAATAAAAGTGGGTTTGAAAAATATTTTATTATGTTTGGTGCTCTCATCTTACTTGTTACAATTACAGCCGGAGCGACTCCAAGGCACGCATTACTCGGTGCAGTCAGACATCTGGTCGCTGGGGCTGTCCTTAGTGGAGATGGCCATAGGAATGTATCCCATCCCGCCGCCTGACGCCAAGACCTTAGCAGCTATATTCGGTGGACAGAACGAAGATCATTCTCCTGGGCAGGTTGGTATTCGGCTATAAGTGATTGATTAGTTATCCTTACATATTATAAAACTGAGCCGCCCTACGGCTGTCTGTTTCCTAGCAACAACCAAAGATTTTATATCCTAGTACTAGATTGACTACGACAACCTCAAAAGCGTCCCCGAAAAGGAAAGTTACATAGAGTCCTCTCATCTCGTTCTACTAGTGTGTCCATACACTAGCTACATACCACGGGACAATTTTGCTCTAAAGTAGGTAGTAAAAGATATTTTTGGTACATTAAATAGATATGCAAGTTCAAAAACAATTAATTAATATGTATCAACTGATCTATATGCTTACCAAAAGGGAACTGTGAGTTTTCTCTGTAATGATTAGGAAATAGCTGATGTCTGTATATACCTTATATTGGTGTCATATAGTTGCATGGATTAATAAAAAAATGCTTGAGTTACCACCTACTAATTGATGTTGTCACGAAATTCATCCATCCCAGACGGCTAATCAGGAGAATAATATTTTTATTAAGAATTCGAATATAGAATTATTACATCGCACAAATCCGCAGAATCCACGAGTAGTGGTTTATGGCCCATATCTTTTCCCACAGAGGAGGTTTGAGTCCCAGCAGTGGGAACATTAATAGGCTAATTATGCTTAAGGCAATTTTTAAGCCAGCCCGCCCTGTATTTTGCTACCAATAACGATAGCGATATCCTCTTATGCGGCATGTGAGTATGAAATATATTATACTGATAAAAAAATACCTGATGTGTGTGTGTACGTAAGAAGATCCGGCCCCTATTTAGTTTATTCTTTTTGTGTTCGTAATTATCAGAATAAGGTTTGTCTGAAAGAAAAAACTAATTATGTTATAATAAAACTGATGTTATTCTTGTATTTTTACTTTATTGAAAATAGACTGATATGTGACATCAAATAGTACATTTTTTGTTACGTTAAATTGCACTTATTAACTAACAAATAAACAACAAACAATACATTAAAAAAAACAAACAAAACTGTTGCTTGAATATTTATTTTTAATGGTACAACTTCAAGCCACTGTTGCCGAAGTTTCTCATTTCTTGGAAAACTATGACAAAACATGAAAAATAACATATTACTAGTAGTTAATGGTTAAGCCACATAGGTACGTGCAGCATTGCATGCGGCATTTATTATGGACCTACCTAAGGACTAAACTTAAAGACAAGTAGACTATAATTTAAAATGAATATAATTCTCGAATGTACAATAATATCGATGTTGGGAAGCGTTTGGAGTGCACGCGCGTCGTTTTCAGAGATCGGTAACGACGTGGTCACAGATAACTATATACTGAAGTGGTCTGAAGACACGTGTCCCGCATGCCACACCTCTTGCCGCCGCGCCGCTCGTCGCTTTCCGTTGTGTCACGAGAACAGCCGAAGATTGCTGAGCGGCCGAAGGTGCCCGATCTACGGGAAAGATAAGATTAGTAAAATTGGTACTTGATTTATTAAAAAAAATATTGTGCCTCCTCAGATATTTCTTAATTCATTAAACCCCAAGCGAACGCCGCCGTTCACGCACCTATTGTCTTACTATTGTGTCTCTAATTACCACATAAAAGCTTTGCTTTTAATAATATAAAACTTGAACAGTAGACAACAAATTTTTGTAAAATTGCAACACCTAGTCCGTCTTCTCAGTCGTTTATGATGCCCCCCCTTCTCTATGTATTTTTACAGGTAATTAATATATTTTAATTTCCGCATGAAATTCAAAACGATGTTTGTTGCCACCGTACATAAATAATTTGTAAACAAAACAGAAAACTTACCTAAAAAATGAAAATCCCACAACCAGGATACCCATCACTATTACAAAACTTTACACAGCAACGTTTAACCATGTTGCACAATAAAAACTTTACTAAATATTGTGTTAAAAACTTGTAACAAATAGAAATATAACTTTAACCCTATGTAAACATCGGCCATATTGTTTATTGATGTCAACCTGAGTGTTGACCTTCATAATTTGAAAATTATTACGAATAGCTACTATATCTATATGAAATCATCATTAAATACAAGAAGAATGTGTATAAAATTTCAAGAAGCATTATTTTGAAATAAAAAAAAATGTTGCAGTTGATTTTATGTTGCACACCTATCAATATGCATGAACATGGACTATTTAACGATTACTTGAACAAGTTAAAAACTACCATCTATTTTTAATTTTTTTCTGATAGGAGGTGAGAAAGAGACACAGAGAATTTATCTCATTGTCTTGCTCGGAACCATTTTTCCCTTTTGTGTGTCAATAACACACGTGAACTTTATGCTGATGACAATAAAGAACACTTTAGAGAGTGTAATATATTCCTTCGTAGTCAATCTAGTCTAGTTTATATAAAATCTTTGGCAACAACCAAGAGGGTCTATAAGTCAAAAAGTGAATAGGTTCTAGGCTACTCCACCGCGTCAGTTTGTCTGTATGAATATGATATACTCAAACTACTGAATGGATTTAAATGCAGTTTTCACTTAAAGCTAGAGTGATTAAAGGGAAAGGATTAGTTAGGTGGGTTTTAGTCAGTAAAGGTTTTAGCATTTTGCGTGTGGATACAGCTAATGTTGAGCGTACGGCTGTTTTTGCGCATACATTTTTTATTGTTATTTTGTCATGGAAAATGTATAAAATAACAAATGTAAAAATGTTTAGATGTTAGTCTTAAGTTTGCGCCTTTTCGGAAAAATAAAACCTTCATAAGGGATGAGAGTGACTCGTAAATGAAACACGTAGTTAGTGGTTGATGTCTGAACAAGATCTGTATATTTTCTATAATTACACCCTATTTATATTTACAATGGTACTAATGGAAGTAGTGTCTAGCCTAAGATATTTACAAACGTGCGTCGTTATTTCCCATACAGAGGGCGCTTGAGGTGCTGCACATTAAACGCACTGAGCTTGAGCTTACCGCGCATGCGCGACTTATTACACGGCGCAATTTTTTTTTTTTTTGTGTGGCCTCTCGCAGGTCAACCTAGGAGGTTGTCGGCTGCTTAACCGGACTTGCCTGTGGCGGCCTTGATCTCTAATCAAAGCCTCCAGCCAGGGCTTACTATTGTTACGTACGTGGGTAATCAAATGCCGATTTACTAAGAGACAACTTTATTCACCACTAACAATAACAAAATAGTCCAGTCAACAATAATCCAAATCGCAATTAACACTAGAGTACCGTTATACTATCGCTTAGGTCGTTAGATAAAATCACTTCAAGTACTAGGGTAGTTCGCTCTTGATCGCAGTCGAAATCACAACTGACTCGCTTCCGGCCGGGGGCTCGTATTTATATGCGGAGCCAAGAAAATTCTAGATACCGACTTCCCACGAACGATCCAGAATTCCAGAACAATTGAATCGCTTCTCGAAGTCATAAATCATTTTTATTACTCGTGGTAATAAGAGTCACTTTCATGCGAATTTCGACTCTATTGTTAACGTCGGAGAGTATCATTTCCCTTATCCTAGATAAATGCCTACCCACTAGTTGTAAGTACTTTGTGGATGTTTCGAGATTTTTCTAAGGCTGGCTACGTACAACCATTCTAGACCTTTCGAACAGCAATGCGTTTTAATTATTACGTGCTACTCTTTATTTTCTCGGAGATATGGCGGGTTCACGTTTAATGGCGTAACAGTGCCCCCCTCTTAGTCATGCTCGTCCCGAGCATTATTAGATCCGTGATACGGCGCCAATCTATCCACATGGACAACCTTGGGTTTCCCTCTTAGCCCTTTCTTGATGCGGTAGGTCACGTCATTAATCCTTTTTAACACGGTGTAAGGTCCCTCCCATCGAGCTTGGAGTTTCGGCGACTTCCCTTTCCGTCGAAGCGGGTTGTGGAGCCAGACCAGTGTACCTTCCTCAAGTCCCTTGGCATTGGCATTACGGTCGTATCTAGTTTTCATTTTTACGCTGGCGTTCATGCTATTCTCACGAACTCGTTTATGCACTTCGTCCAATTGATCTTGAAGGTCACTTACGTAGTCCGTAACTGGCTTAGTCTTGTCAGGTGGCACGCCAGTTATGGCATCGACTGGAAGTCTCATTTCCCTGCCGAAATTCACTCTTGCTGGGGTATGTCCCGTGCTATCATGCACTGCCGATCGGTAAGACATCAGAAATAGTGGAATATACCGGTCCCAGTCCTTCTGATGGTCATCGACAACCTTAGCCAGGTGATTCTCCAGGGTTTGGTTAAACCTTTCCACCATTCCGTCCGACTGCGGGTGCGCAGGTGTTGTGCGTGTCTTATAAATTCCCAGAAGTGTACACATTTCCTGGAACAGCGCAGATTCGAAGTTACGGCCTTGATCGGAATGGATTTCCAAAGGTGCGCCATACCGACATACTACTTCTTCGACCACCTTCTTCGCCACTGTCGTCGCTTCCTGATTGGGTATGGCGAAGACTTCGGGCCACTTTGTGAAATAGTCCTGGATCACCACTATGTACTTGTTTCCGTCATTTGTAACTGGAAAAGGTCCAGCGACGTCGATAGCGATGCGTTCCCATGGGGCTCCCACATTGTACAGCTGAAGCCTGCCCCTGCTCCTAGTCTGTGGTCCTTTCACAGATGCGCACGCTGTACATTTCCGACACCATTGCTCTATGTCATCTCTACAATTGAGCCAGTAATACCGCTGTCTCACTTTCAGTAGAGTTTTCTTGATACCCAGGTGTCCTCCAGAAGCACCATCGTGTATTTCCTGTAGCAGGGGGACTACTTCACATCGTGGTACTATCACTTGTGTGGTCACCTCCTTGCCATCGTTCGATTCCCATTTCCTACAAAGCACATCATTTTCTAGGACTAAACTGTCCCACTGTGCCCAGTAGCTCTTAGTTACGGGACTGTGTGACGATACTTCACTCCACTGGGGCCTAGTTCCGCTACGCTTCCAGTCCAGTATAGGTCGAATATCGTCATCTTCTTCCTGGGACTTCTTGAAGTTGCCGTCAGCCCTAATTAAATTAACGTGTTCTCGGGCTTCATTTTGCTGGCGGTGTCTGCAGTCCTCATTACATGGACGTCTTGACAGGGCGTCAGCATTGTTATGCCCTTTTCCATTGTGTACTTGATTGATGGTGATGGTTGGGGCCTTCAGTTGACCAGCCAGCACCCGCCCCGCGGCCCTGGCGACATTTAGTTTAACGACTCCTCGTTGACTTGAGTTCCGGAGTCCGCAGTTTCCCTCTTTTTCTTAGGACAATCGGTACGAATGTGTCCTTTTTCTCTGCACCCGTAACACGTTGGAATATAGCGGGACTGTGCTGGAGAAAGAGCCACTACTTCTCGGTGACGTGGTTGCACTGAAGGCGAGACCACTATTTCCCGAACTCTGTGCGTACGAGAATCTTTTCGTACGGCTTCTACTTCCAAAGCGTGAGCTATCGCACTCTTCAGAGTTTGGTGGTGTCCGAGACGCACCGTAGCCCTTACTTCTGTATCCAATAGACCGTCGATGAATGCTTGCACCAGATTTACTTCCACCGTCTCTGGTGTCATTGACCTGTATGCACGCCGGACCAGCCGTTCAACCTCGACTCCCCACTGCTGGAGGCTCTCGTTCGACCTCTGCGTTCTGTCGCGTAACTGCGCGCGGAAGACGTGCTCGAGGTGCTTGTCTCCGTAACGAGTGTCCAGTCCCTCCATGAGACGCTCCAATGTCCTGCCGTCCGCAGGGAGGTTCTCTAGGACCAGCAGGGCGTCCCCTCGTAGAGCCAAAGTTAATGCAGCGAAAGACTGCTCATCATCCCAGCGGTTTATCTTAACCAATGTTTCGAATTGGTATTTGAATGCCGTCCAGGAAGACGTGCCATCAAAATGCGGCACATCAAATTTTGCGGCGCATGCACAGGGGGTGTGCGATAGTGAGCCAACAGCAACGGGTTCGCGTGCTTCGAGCTTGATAATTTTTTTGTTGATGTCCAGCAGGCGATCTTCGTGGCCATCAAGCCTTGTTTCGAGGCTATCAGCTCGGGCGGAAACCTCCTTGACCTCTAAGGTGAGATTCTTTACCTTCTCGCCCAACGTGACGAGGCCGTGGTCGATTTTATCGAGGATCAGGTTCTGCTTAGCCTCCTGATCGCGGCGAGCGGCCTCCTGATCGCGGCGAGCGGCTTCCTGTTCGCGGCGAGCGGCTTCCTGTTCGCGGCGAGCTTCTTCCTGGTTCGCTGCGATTAGGTCCTGAAGCTTACGTTGGTTGGCCTCTTGTTCCCGGCGAGCGGCTTCTTGGTCGCGGCGGGCGGCTTCCTGGTCGCGGCGTACAGCTTCCATACTAGCTTGCATGGCGGCCAACACCGCAGCGAGGTTCAATTCCGAGGATGGTCCTGTTGGCACCTCAGCAGCTGCTGTTGCTCCCATACCAGGCTGATCTTCCTCCTCCATACGATGACGCGCAGCATCCATCTCCATTTGCCTCCTTGTTCGTGGTCGCTGTTCGTCGTCCCTCGGTGTTAATGGCATCCCACTTCTGACACCAGTTGTTACGTACGTGGGTAATCAAATGCCGATTTACTAAGAGACAACTTTATTCACCACTAACAATAACAAAATAGTCCAGTCAACAATAATTCAAATCGCAATTAACACTAGAGTACCGTTATACTATCGCTTAGGTCGTTAGATAAAATCACTTCAAGTACTAGGGTAGTTCGCTCTTGATCGCAGTCGAAATCACAACTGACTCGCTTCCGGCCGGGGGCTCGTATTTATATGCGGAGCCAAGAAAATTCTAGATACCGACTTCCCACGAACGATCCAGAATTCCAGAACAATTGAATCGCTTCTCGAAGTCATAAATCATTTTTATTACTCGTGGTAATAAGAGTCACTTTCATGCGAATTTCGACTCTATTGTTAACGTCGGAGAGTATCATTTCCCTTATCCTAGATAAATGCCTACCCACTAGTTGTAAGTACTTTGTGGATGTTTCGAGATTTTTCTAAGGCTGGCTACGTACAACCATTCTAGACCTTTCGAACAGCAATGCGTTTTAATTATTACGTGCTACTCTTTATTTTCTCGGAGATATGGCGGGTTCACGTTTAATGGCGTAACACTATTCTAACTTAAAAACTAAGCGACTACGCTAAGGGCACCCCCTGTGGGGTACGAGCCTCGGCTTAGGGCGTCGCTGGGGGAGGTCAGCAAAGGGACGGGCTGGATCTAGCAAAAATTCTATTATTATTATAGGGGAATTTTAGACTACTGGCTCAGCGGCGCGGGCTGGCTCGAGCAAGGGACAGGGAGGACAATTATGGGGTTGTCGCGGCGGGCCTCGGCGGCGAGGACGGAAGGATAGCGGTCTGTATTGTTTTTTAGCTGTACTGGTTTCCCTACGGCTCTCTTGGAGCAGGGTAGTGGGGTCATCGGGGGCGATTAGGGTATGCCTAGGGCGGCGAATCTTGGAGATGCGGGAGGGTTCGTATCGGGCTGCCGATGCGATAAGGGGGTTGCGGTGCTTCACAGCAGTGTCAAAGAAACGCTTGCACAGGCGTTTCATGAACTGCTGGATGGTGGGGACTCTGAGATCTAAATGTAGATTCTCATTTCGGATGTAATAGGGGGCTCCGAGGATTTTTCGGAGGGTACGGTTTTGGAGGGTCTGCATCCGGTGGAGGTGACGGGCCTTGGCGTGTGCGAAGATTGCACAGGCATACGTCATGATCGGGCGGATGACTGCCGTGAAAAGGCGCAACTTGCACTTGCGTGACAATTTGCTGCGGGCAGTCAGTAGGTAATGAAGCCTACCCTGAGCGAAAGCAGCTCGCGAGCGAGCCTGCTTTATGTGCTCGGCGAAGGATAGGCGTTCATCGAGGATCACTCCGAGGTACTTGGCTTGCTTCTCCCAGGGGATCGGCTTGCACACGGCGCAATCCTGTCGCGATTCTATAAATACGTGTCGCGCGCAGAGCGCGATCCTTTTCCCCGTCGAGACGTCACCGAGTGAAGATCTCCGCTGCGCGAGGCCACGTGATCCATCTGCGAGGGTGTTGTGGCTTATGCTTAGCGCTTATAAGCTTATCCTATTTCTTGATTTGTCGTAAAACGTGTTGCTTCACTGTTTCTATAACAGACGTTGTCATAAACGTGTTGCTTCACTGTTTCTTTAACAGAACATGGTCGAAAACATGGTAATTGGTTCTGAGGTATTGGTAACTGGTATCTGGTGTGGTGGTACGGTGGTTTGTGGTTTTCTGGTAACAGGTACTGTGTCACTACACCTTTTTCTTCCTTTCTTTTTTTTCGCCCAGAGAGAGTGAGAGAGAGGGGGGGGGTAAAAAAGGGTGCCTTAATGATGGTGTGTTTGTAATTCCAGGCGCCAAACTCCCCGCGCCCGATGGCGATATTCGAGCTGCTGGACTACATCGTGAACGAGCCGCCGCCCAAGCTGCCGGCGGGGATCTTCTCCGACGAGTTCAAGGACTTCGTGGACCGTTGCCTTAAGAAGAACCCTGACGAACGGGCTGACTTGAAAACGCTGATGGTAAGAAGTGAATTAGTTTTGTAGGAATTTGAGTAGGTGTAGTGTGAGGAAGGTAGAAAGAAAGTCCGAAGAGCACAATAGAAAGAAAGTTTATTGCGCAGAGGCACAGCACACAAGAGTTCCACTAGAGTAGGAGTGGTAGAAATAAGATGACAGAAAACACAGAAAGAACGTAAAAGTATAAGAGAACTTAGCGGATTATAATTAATAATTTGTTGACAATTTGACAGTTGAGAAAGACATGCATGTGTTGTTCGTTCACGAAAGCTGTAAAAGAAGTTTTTATAATAAATAGAAATAAGTCACTGCAGTTTATTCTAAGGGCCTATTTGCCAGTTTTTGCCCAGAGGGCCCAAGCGTGGCCATGCCGTAAAGTCGTTATACTAAAGCTTTTGGCGTGCTGACTCTTTGATCTTGTGGTCGCAAGCGTATATCGCGACTGCAGAGCGTATCCTGGTCTCGATTCCTGGTGTGTTGGACATAGGCTTCTATCCAAAGCACGGGACCTATTTCTTCTTGGACATATATGTCTCGTGCATCTCGTATCCATATCCTCACCAGATCACAAGTCTACTTTGTGGGAGCCCTTCCATCGCTGCGTTCCAAGTCTTGCCTGACAAAAAAATTAAAATGGCTGCTAGTTAACCTTTCAGATACCGTCAATTTGAGACACAATAGTAAGAAAATAGATGTGCGAACGCCGTTCGCTTGGGGTTTAATGAATTAAATAAAAATTATGTACCATCAAAGACACTTCTGCCTGACCATCGCTAAGTTCATTTTTACTTACACTCGAAACGAAAACTTCAAAGGGTTTGGTTTGCCACCGCGCCGCAGGATTCAGGCGAAATTTTTTTAAGTGATCAGGCAGTAATGACCTCGGTGGTACATGTGAGATCTCATAATATTATTTCCTCTTTATAAAATCAAAATCATTTATTTCAAATAGACCATTTTTTTATAGTCATTGCAGGCGCTTTTGTATAATCACATGTTGGTCAGTCCAAGAAAAGTGAAGCTAAATTGCATGTTCCAAAGTGTAGATCTCTATGGAGAAGAACGTGCAAGAAATTCCATGGACACTCCACCCACTTTAATATATCTATAATGCTTGGTTACATATTTCTTGTTGCTTCTATTATAGAACCATGAGTGGATCCGCAAGGCGGACGCGGAGAAGGTGGACATAGCGGGGTGGGTGTGCAAGACCATGGACTTGATGCCCTCCACGCCTAACTCTAACGTGTCTCCTTTTTCTTCATAAGCTGCAAGAAGTGCATACTTTCATCAGCGAAAAAGGGTTAGAAATTGAAATATATTTACTTTTTGTGCGTGCATGCATTTTATTTATTTTGTTCGAAGGTGGTATAAAATAATAAACGACTAAATTAAGCCGTCACTGTGGCTCCTAAACTAACCTAATCGTAAGCGTCAGAACCTCTGGATCGCTAGCGATATTTTATGTATATAAAATACCAAAATTGACTACTTTTTGCTCTTATTTGGTCCTTCAAAAATTTGTTACCTCATCAATTGACAACGTGAAGAAAGTGGCCAGACATTCTGATGTCAGGATGTCTGGGCCATTTATTTTTTCTTAGTATCTGACAACACAGCTAATTTATCTTTTTGTAAATATCGAATATCGTTAGTGGTCCCGGGGGTTCTGACTCTAACACATAATCTCCAAAGCATTACAGGTTTGGTTTTAGCGTATCGATGGCAAGAATAGATTATTTTTTCTAATCAAATTTCTTGCCTGGCCCAGTATTCTGCCACGGCCATGCAACTTAGGTGAATTACACACTATAAACACCAATTATGTGACTACTTAAATCTACACTATGATTAATGTCACATAAATTGTCTAAAGTAAGTCTATAAATTCAGCAGAATTCGAATTCTTAGCAACATTACGTATTATTTTTTTTACAAATTGTAGTAATATTTTTTCTTGTCTCAATTCATCACATGCAAAATAAATTGCAGGTCAAAACATTTCCCAAGAGAAAGCGGGCGAAACAATCACTGAAGACGCTGGCGGTGAAGAATAGCTGCCCTGAGACCACGCGATGACAGAAAACAGTGTGTCAACTCTAGATACCATTGTCCAGTACCAGAATGAGCCACATGCAGGCGAACACTCCACATCATAGAGACGTGATCCAACTTCCTTGATACAAGCGTTCATTTTAGAAATAAACTTATTATTGGTATATTAAGACATTTATTCTCTTAACACGGAGTAGGCAACACATGGAGTGCTCATGAATGCAAAAAACAGAATGACGATGACGCGTGATGATATCGCGCAGTGACTTACGTTTGAGGTGATATTGTCGGCGCTTGATACTCCATTTGATACTTTCTCCGTGACATTAACACATCGTAGCTCGTTGGTACTTGATACATTCGTTATTATGCTGTACTGGAAGTTTCCTACATCTAGTGTTTTTAGAAAGTAGATCAGATTTATTCTACATATCAGGGTCGTCACGTCTCATATCAAATGTTTCATTAACACATTAGTACAACTCTTCGGGAGACATCCTGTCATCGAATCGAAATTCAAAATTAATAATTTAATTTATAGAATTGGCTAAATTTTAAGGTACTAAAATCTGTAGGGAATTATTGAAAACAATGTGTTACGCTATCGCTATGAAGCTGCTTGAGTAGTCGACGACACAGTCAGCCTTCTGTCGACATCAATGTCGATAAGAAAAATATATCGAATACAATAATCGAGAACATAATCGAATTAGAAGTGTAACTGTTTCATCGGCTACACATCGAAGGTATTGACTTTCCTTTTCATATACTGGCTATATGATTACGAGAAAGTTGTTAAAAAAAGGTAAATGTGTGTACTGTAACCAATAGCACGGTGTCAGATGATAGATAGGGGTATAATACTAAAACATAGTGCATACGTGGACGAACTAATCGAGGTTTTATAACAAAAAAACGACAACTAATCGATAAATGGTCAAGTAGAGTTGATTTAACTAGTCGCAAGTCGAAAAAAATGTTAGTAGTGTTTTGACATATTTTTCTTTGCTGAAAGTGCGTAATTCATGTCAGCTGGTACCTGTTATTTGAATAGATTTCGGATGCGTTTTATTCGACGCGTCCGGAGCGTTGGAATACTCAAACGGCTGCGCGTGCGCGGGCGTGGGACTGTTCCAAAACTCAAAAGTATCATCTTATAATCTGTAAAATAGAATGCATTTTTTAGAGATTACACGAAAGATAAAAAAAAATACGAAAAAATAAAAAATCGTAGGTATGTTTTTTATATTATTGACGTGATGCACTTTTTCCGTTTGGTTTGTTGTGTTATTTGCTTCGTTTTAGTATGTCCGCCATTAATTTCCCCGCCCTGTCCCGAGCACCTAGTGTAGATAGGCACAGCTACTCACTAATGTAATGTGTTTGCGTTGTTGAATGTACGAGTGAATGATATAGTTCATTCTGTATTTGACGGGTTCATTTATTTCGAACACGATTATTCGTTGTAAGTAGGTTTTAGTAACACTATTTTGAATTTGAAAGGTTCGCGCGCATTTATGTTGATTCGCTGCACTATTTAACGTTGATTTTGAATTCCCAGCGTATGTACACCTCCTTCGCTTTGTGATCGCTATTATTTGCCTGGTCTTCCTTTAGTATTTAGAGGATTTATGTGATTTTGAGATATGTATTGTGTGTTTCAGGGTTTGCGAAGTGTTTTGCCTTTTATTATTATACCCAGCATTTAATATTTTTATTATTGACGGTGCTTTTATGTTATCACTGATGTAAGTGATTATATTGAGAAAAAAAAAGTAAAAAAAAAAGATTTTTGTATAAATGGTCTACTTGTGATTGATAGGTAGGTTTTAAATATATTTTTTTTTTCAATAACAGTTTGTAATCATTTGTCTGTAGTCGTTGTAATAGGTTAAGTTGATCGTATAATATAGGTATTGTATTCCAAAATTATGTTACCTGTAATTTACAATGTGAACAAGTAGGATGGCGAGACCTCATTCTTAAATGAAGTAAAGTCAATTACATAGATGCGTTTCTGTACTCAACGCGAAAATACTCCGCTCTCCATTTCGTAAAATAGTGAATAATAAATGTAAACTGGAATGTAGAAGCTACATTTATACTCCATTTAGTTATTAAAGTAAATAATTTACTTGTTTCTCTACATTTGTTTAGGCCTGTGGTTTCACTTACTATGTTAATGTTTTATTAAAAGTTTAATTATTATGTATGTATATCGTGAATAAGAACATGAGGTTCGGTCCCACTTAAGTTTAGTTATCTTTCAGTATTAATTATGAACGATAACCGACTTCCAAAGACAAAAAAATTAGGTTTAAACTTTTTAAATTGTGAAAATATTCAGACTCGAATTACTGTGTTTGTGTTTAATTTTAGGATTAGAGAAATAAAAAATAACGAACAAAAATAAACTCAGCATATTATAAAATTGTTTTTACTTTTGTTATTGTTAATTCAATATCAACACTCGGTAACAAATAAATAATGGAAACACCAATATCGATTGTAATAATAAGTGATATTTTTAGAATTATCGATCTGATAGTTAAAAAGTATTTTTTTATTTATTTATTTGACTAAATGCTTCTTTATCGAAGACGCTTTTACATAATTATAGTCATTTTACAGTTTTTTAATGATTTCAAGGCACATTGTAATGAAAGTACTCCTTTTAAAATTCTATCACAATCGATCTCTAAGATCTTGCGTTCACCGAGGCGATTGTCATGTAAAATCGATAATCGATAAACGGTTTTACTCGATTTTGTGATGACGCCTTTTGAATGTCTGTTCGATATTATCATATCGTAATAAATCAATCCATGAATGTGTAACTCCAGTTTATTTATATAAGCTTCTTCGTAAGATACGTCTGTAGTTAGGTACTTATGTACAATTAAATGTTATTTAAAGCTGCCTGTTTGATTTATTTTCCCAATTTTGTAGCGAGCTAATGTTTGCAATTAACTCAATGAAAAACTTAATAGCAGAAATTATAATTGCTGGGTAATAGTAGGCGGTGACTCGTTGAGTCGGCGGACTCGCCCCTAGCGTTAAACATTAAAATGAAATATGCGAAGTTGAATTCCAAAGAGGTTGCAAGGGGTGGGTTCTCCTTGGCCCTCATTATAAATGTGCGTAAATATTGTTCTGCGGAGGGACTTTTGTCGGGCCTCATTAAGAAGCCATTACGTGTTCGAGATTAATCTGGCTTGACTTTTACGTTGAATGTCATGAAATACAAAGAAATTAATTACCTTGTTTCCAGAAACGAAGCGTGGACTAATTTAAAAGTGGGCGAAGGCACATCGGCGAAGCTTTTTTCTTCCATAGTTTAAAAAACGAGACTGCGACTGTCGCAACCCAGTGTTCGACCACATCGTCGCTTAATATAATAATAATAATAATATTCCACAACTATCACACAGCGCCGTCTAGTCCCAAGCTAAGCAGAGCTTGTGTTATGAGTACTAGACAACTGATAAACATACTTATATATTTCTAAATACATACATATTATAGATAAATTACACCCAGACACAGAACAAATGATCGTGCTCATCACAAACATTTGTCCTGGGTGGGAATCGAACCCACGACCTCCGGCATTGCAGTCAGAGCTACTAACCACTAGATCAACAGGCCAGTCAATTCTCCACCAATGTTCCACCTTGCCCAACAATGTGGCTGGCATTAAAAATAAAGCTAAATAAGAGGTATATTGATTTATACATTCTTACCCCAATGCTGATTCGATTTTATTTCTTAATACCCCTCGTTCGGAATAGGGATGTTGCGGATGCCGATTTTTTCACATCCGCGGATGCGAATGCGGATGCGGAGTTTTGAAGGCTCACATCCGCGGATGCGGATGTTTAAATATTTTACAATCAGCTTTATCATGGTCCTCTATACCTATTTGGTTCAAAATAATTCCATGTATTACTTTGTGTCGGTGGTGAAATTGTTAATTAACTAGTTAAATAATATAATCTACTAATACATAACGGGAACCACGCTGGAAAAATAAAGAATTTTGTTATAAAACGATAAACTTTACCTACAATAAAACGTATTACCGGAGTAAAAATACCTAATGGAATAAATTACATTTATTACCTAATGGAATTTACCTGGCGCTTTTAATAAGCTGAGCGAGCACTAATATAGTCTAACTAATATAAAGTTTCCCCATAAACGACTATTTACACATTATGATCACTGTATCACAACAACACTCACTCAAAATATCTATCTACCTAAGTATGTAATCCACAGCGCAAACAAACGCGTAATTATTCATTTGCAACAAACAAATGATGCACTACTACTATTTTTATTTTTGGTGTACAATAAATAATAAAAGGTGTAAGGGACAGTCCACCACAAACTTTAAGGGCTTGCTCAGTAGAAGAAACTGAACAACCTTCCACAAAATTGTTTTTCAGGAAACGAAA
This sequence comes from Mythimna ferrago, assembly GCA_910589285.2. Classification (NCBI taxonomy): domain Eukaryota; kingdom Metazoa; phylum Arthropoda; class Insecta; order Lepidoptera; family Noctuidae; genus Mythimna; species Mythimna ferrago. The sequence goes on along the minus strand of OU342689.1, from coordinate 17,956,878 downwards.
AAAAAAATCGGCCTCGCCATACAAATTGTCCAATCAAGTTTATCATTTTGTATGGGGAGGCTGATTTCTTTTTCGTTTCCTGAAAAAAAATTTTGTGGAAGGTTGTTCAGTTTCGTCTACTGAGCAAGCCCTTGAAGTTTGTGGAGGACTGTCCCTTACACCTTGTATATCTATCTATCTATCCATCACTACAACGAACGCGTCGGATCTTGTCACCAATTCCTCCGTTTCCATTGGTCATTGTCACGTGCGAAAGAACGTGCCATTCAAATTGCCCCGTTAAATTTTTTTCTTGTCGCAACTTGTATGACATCCGCATCCGCATGAACATCCGCATTGATTATTGCGGATGCGGATGTCTAAATCAATGCGGAAGCTCCGCATTTGCGGATGCGGATGCGAATATTCGCAACATCCCTAGTTCGAAACCCTAAGCGAACGCCGGCTGTCTCTAATTACAGTATTCGAAAGGCCTCCACGGCCCTAGCTGGGGGGGGGGGGGGCATTGTGGCGCAATGCCCGTCCTTGAAATCATAATGCCCTACTTCAGTCTCCCTTAGACGTGGATCTGTACATCCAAATCTGGAAGTTCAACCATCTTGTTCACTTGTTCTTCATCATTGAGGATTTAATATTCATGATCTATGCTCATGCTTTGTCACAGATATTTTTCTGCGAATAGCTTTGGCTTTGGCTTGATTATTGAATGTCCATCACTGATCTAGAAGTCAGTGATAGACATGGTGATTGATTTAGGAGCTTGTGCTTCGAGGGCAGATCAATTGTGATATTTTTTTTACTTCCGCCCTACCTGTAACCAATGCTGCCCTACCTCGAATTCGATACTAGCTGCAGCCCTGGTGAGGTCCCTTTGGGTGCGAGGCTCGAAGATAGGTGAGTTTTAGTTAATAAGAAAAGGGATATGATGTTATTTCTAACGACACGACATCCACTGCTCAAGTAAGCAGTTACCTCACGTTCGAATTTGTTCGCAACGCCAACTACTACCTTCAGGTCATTGGACTCGCTGACGTTTTCTTAAAGAAATTAATTTCGTACATGCGTAATTTAATATGACTTTTAAAAAAAGATACTTTATTTTTTAATTTTATCTTTACAAATCGATAGTGTTTCATGTACCGGATCGAACCTCCACGGGATTAAAACCATCAAAATTTAGCGGTGTATAATTAATGCTCGAAACGACGAATAAGACGAATCATACGAGCCCAAACTCGACAGGGTTGTGTCGTTTAATTACAAAGTTCCTAAAGCCACCTTCCAGTTGCATCAACAGATCAGCTTCACGTCATAATGATTTTGCATTGTCATCTGATTTACACGTGCATGCAAAATTTCAGCCCAATCGGTAACCGGGAAGTGGGTCAAAAATTTGCAAGATTTGATGACAGACAAACATCGGGACAGGTGAAACTAAATAAAAGCTTGTAAAAATGTATGGAGACCGACGCCGACGCGCCCAGTTCAGCGCACGCAGTGTATTTCGAATTTGTCTTTACTTATTCTTTTCACGTTGTAACGGCTTATCGGATTTCGATAACCTTGGCTTACGAATAGGCTAAGTCTAAATTACCTAGGACATAACTATTGGATACCTAACTATTTTTTTATCCTAGTAATAGCTAGGTATGTTCCACAGATATCCGACTATCAAGCGGGTGAAGCCGTTGACAAAAGCTAATAGTACCTACAATTGCTGGAAAATAACAACATATTGTTAGAGACAGATAAGGACGTGATAATAATATCGCAGATAGCAGCTATCTGAAAGTGGTTTGCGCAATGTGTTATAAATAGAGTGCAAAATGATAACAATATTATTCCCACCACTGACGATGAGTGAGAATCGAGCCGAGTTAGAAACTCAAAAAATGAAATGTTAGGTTGGATGCGGAACAGAAAGTAAAGTCCCACACAACTTTGAAAAGGGAGAATCCTCCGGCCAGACGGGTGTTATGTCTGGTAGGCGACTGCCCGATAGTTGATATCGGGCTGTCGTATATTTTGATCCCTGAGTTTGTTTCGGTGTTTCTTCTCAGGGTAGTTACCTAGGAAACACTGCCTCATCTAGTTTAATTTTGATGATAAATGATATTTATTTTGTAAATAGGTTTAAAAAACACTTACACGTCAATTTTTTTTCGTCAATTTATGCTAGATGATTGAAGATTGACGAAAAAATTGACGTGTAAAAGTGTTTTTATAAAACCTATTTGCAAAATTAAATATCATCTATATATCCAAATCGCGTGGACAACTTTGATTGCGCGATGCAAGATGTCGTAATTTTGTAGTTCTTATGTGACGCCATAGATGTCGCTACAGTAGTATAAAATAAAAGCTTTCAAATATTAGTTGATTTTTATATGGAGTTGTTGCATGAGGCCCCGGGCGGTTGCACTGCTAGCCACCCCAAAAGGCCGCCACTGATCTGGTGAGGGTCGCGGGAGTCCGATGAATACCTACGAGAGGCACAGAACTGTGGTTGTTGTTTTTAAGTCCAGCTGAGGGCGTCTATTGGCTGAAATGATGATGATTAGACGGCCTTTTAATTAATTAGAGAATTTACGGTTGGGCTAGATATACGAACAAAGAGTCTTATTTCGCAGTCCAGCAACCTTTTGACGACCGACGAGGTACTTACTCGTACTTACTTATCTAGATATTATCACAAAATAAATAGGTACCTACAGAAGACAACCTCATGTAGCTATGTACTTCACTTTTTATACCTACGCTCGGTGGACGCACAATAATGAGCGTTTAAGCCAGAACTGTTCGACAAATTATCCGAGCGAGACGCGACCGAGATATCGTGTCCGTGAGCGGTGTCTATGTGTGCGTTGCTCGAGCGCGCTTTGTATGTAGATTAACTTCTGTACCTATATATTTTGTGGTATTATTGACGGCGTAATGGAAGAGTTGGATATTTGCTCGTTATCAGACATTCTTATCGATAAGATTAGGTACTAAAAATTTTATCACGTTTTGTTGATAAATAGGTACTGTACTATGCGTTCCAAATAAGCCATGTTGTGATGTCACGTCATACTGTCAAATCGAAGAAATTGGGTAGGGTGAACAAAACCAGAAGTATTTAAAATTTAATTTATTTACGAATCGTGAACGAAAAAACTTTAATCAGTGCGCTGAGTGGGAGTTGTTTTACGTTAACCGGCTAACGCGATCGAATCGTTTACCGCGTTTGCCTCTGTGATTGGTTCAGAGCTTGGAGCGGGTCAATCGCAGTGCCGAACGTCATAAACGTGTTGATCGCGCTGACGTAAAATAAACTTGCACTAGGCACTCTGAATCCAGTTCTTCAATTTTACTCATCTGTGCGTCACTGTGTGATGTGTAGGAAGCGAATTTGTTCCTAACAATAAAAATATATATAATATTTTTTTTAAAGCTAATTATGACTTAAAACATTATAATTATTATTATTTATGTGATTTATATCAAACAATAAGGTTTACACTTCATCTAGATGTAACTAAAACTAATTAATACAAAGCAAAAAAAACCCTTCATTGATACGCAAATAAATTTTATTTGCAAACTGTACTCTTCATTTAACATTTAACAGATCGAGGTTCGAGGTTATTGACTTTCCTATTCTTATTTAGAACGCAAAGTAGGTATCTACCTTTTTTTAGGGTTCCGTACTTATACACCACAATTTTTTAATTAGAACACATACTTAAAGGGCTTATTAGAAAAGCCCTTGTTATTTTATAAGTAAAATCTCAATAAATAATATTCACAAACAGCAAAGTTATTAGCGTTGGTTTATGTCCCAAAATGTCACCCAATTTATGGAAATATTGTGCAGGCTATTGATTAATGAATGAATAAGTGACAATAAGGAAAAACACTGCCCGCAGTATTTTCTACTAGCAATTGTTACGTTTGATTGATTCTATGATGAATTTACCTTTTTGTGGTCAATTTTAGGATTTCGGTTTTATCTACTTTTGACTATGATAAAAATATGATCAGTGACGGGTACAGGTAGAGCCCCACTTTATGTGTACTAATTAAAAAGTAGGGGTGTATAATTATATTATTATATTATATTAGGTATTATTATGTTAATTTATCTCAGAACCCTGAGGTCCAGCCCCTCTAGCCAAGTTACAAACGTTTCGCTTGCGCAGAACGCTTCGAGTTGACCTTGCCGCCAATTCTTTTGTTCTGACCACGTGACTGAGCGTTAAGACGACGTCATTCCCGTACATTTGAAGCTTTCTACAAGCGTTAACTATTGCAGATTAGCAACTTGGCTAGGGGTACTGGTCCTTTGGCGTACGCCCGTACGAGGAGCCGAAACCAACTCGCAGAGGCCCTTTAGACACTTTTAATAGAATGTGGTAACAACCGACGATTATCCCTGTATGCGCTATACCTCCCTCTACCTGTATGCTCTACCCAAGGACAACCCCTGGTTGGTGAAAATCTATTGCAACACATGGAATACAAAGATAATAGGACTATGGTTTTTGGAGTCTTAATTGCATTGGTTACCAGTTAGCCCGATTCACGTAATGAAAACCGTAACGATATCGTAGCGATTTAGTCGTTTAGACCATTTCCGTATTCACATCCATCAATCGAGTTTGAACGAAACCGATTTTAAAGTCGTTTGAAAGTCGTCGATTTAAAAAAAGTCTGTATTACATTATCCTGGTAGAATACTTATCAATGCAACTGGAAATAAGTCGATAGACCCTGAATACCGCTTTTGGATAGGGCTTCGATCGAAAGACTACAAAACTTCAACGATATTTGGCTTGTTTGATTTTACGTGAATCAGGCTACAGGAACTATATTAAGACTATAGCCCCTGCCTGAGCAATGCTATTTAAATATCCATCGATAAACAGGCAGGGGATGACTTGCACACGCAACAAATGGGCTTCCAAAACGGTCGCTAGCACGAAGTGACGTAGCAACAAGAGAGCAACATATCCTGATGTGCTTGAGGATTGGAAAGGTATACCACGGCTATCAGGACAATCCCGGAAGTAAGGTCATGATCCCTACCAGCACCTTACTGGATTATACATCCTTCTCCCGAGCACGTTTACTCTTGCGAATCTCTACTCCAGCTAGCCAATAAAGGCAAGAGAGAGGTGGGAGCTCTGTTCCTCGTCAGTGTTCACTACGGCCGGCCAATAAAGGCAAGCCGCAGATGAGGAACAAGAATTCTCCCAGGAGATCGGGTCCGTGGGGTCGCTAATGCCCAACAGTTCGCCACAAAACTGCCCTGCGGATTGTATCTCACTTATTATATATTACTTCATGGGGGTCATGACCCCCCCCCCCTGGGCTAGGTCCAAGACGTAGGTGGACCACTAATTAAAATGGTTAAACATAATGTTTTTATTTTGGTTCATTATAGATTTTATGTACTACTCTGTCAAGAAAGTACCGGGAAAAGATCAATAATACACAAAATTTTTGTTATTTATCCAAATTTATTTTATCACCTTCAAAGTATGCCCCTTCAGAAACGATACACTTACGCCAACGAATAATCCAATCATCAAATATTTTTTAAACGCTGTTTCCGAAATTGAGTTCAGTTCTCGCCGCGAATTCTCCTTTATGTCTTCTACAGATTGAAAACGGGTGCCACGAAGTGGTAATTTGAATTTTAGGAAAAAGATAGAAGTCGGCTGGAGCCATATCTGGCGAATATGGTGGCTGCTCGATGGTATTTGTTGAGTGTTTGGTCAAAAATTCGTTCACAATGATGGCCTTGTGCGAAGGCGCATTATCGTGGTGCAAAATCCAAGAATTTTCTTTCCACAAATCTGGCCTTTTTCGTCGAATTTGCTTTCTTAAATGCCGCATAACGCTCAAATAATATTCTTTATTTACCGTTTGACCTTCCGGTAAGAATTCCGAGTGCACAATACCGCGATAGTCAAAGAAAACAGATATGACTTTGACTTTTGATCGACTTTGGCGTGGTTTTTTCGGTTTTGGTTCAGTTGGAAGGCGCCACTCCGAAGCTTGTTGACTTGACATGATAAAGTTTTTAAAAATCATAAAACAAAAGTTGCTGTTTATGACGTTAGAGTAGGTAACGTAATCCCCTGAGAGGTTGCCAGTACTAAACAGATAACCCTGTATTCATTGAAATAGTAGAGAAACTGTTCGATAGAAATAAGTACCTACGCAGTAAACATGTTCAAACAAAGAGCGTCATTTTGTGATAAACTGATAAGCCAGTAAAATGTACATATTCCGTGCCAATACTGAACCAACCAGTGCCAGTTGTATCACACAAATGAGTTGACATGTTATTTTAAAGTGTTACTTACATACTTGTGAATATTATAATTAAATTATGTGAAAACTGACCTAGTTAGTATAGACCCAGTTTACATATTTACAAGGGATTTTTTAACGAGGACTGAAGGTGAGTGTTTAAATATAAAAACCAATACTTTTTCGTAATTTGTCATCCTTTTCGTAGTTACTACCTAGAAATACGCCTCTGGTCTCGCTGTGTTGTTGAAATCAGCATAAGTATAGGTTTTTGGTTTTGTGCATTATCATTTTAGAACTTCCGTGTTGATACACGCCATTATCAACATCTACACTAATATAATAAAGAGGTAAAGTTTGTTATTTTGTTTGTAGGAGGTAATCTCTGGAAGTTCTGGTCAGATTGCTGAATTTTTTTCACCGATAGAAAGCTGCTTTAGTCTTGAGTGACATAGGCTATATTTTATGTACGCAGACGAAGCCGCGGGCAAAAGTTAGTTAGCTATAAAAACCAAGCGTCACACACACGGATATAACCACTACAAAGGCAAGTGCCTAAGAGCGAGTTGCACCATTTAACTATAACGATAACCAAACCATAACCAGCCGTGAAACGGCCGCCTATTGGTCAATTCGACGATTTGACAACTGTTAACGACTTTGTTATCGTTATAGTTAAATGGTGCAACTCACCTTAAATGTTATTAAGTAAACAAATAACATATCCTAGTAACTACATAAGTACTTAGTAATATTAATTGATATTTTTGTGTTTTTTTCCCCCTAAGTTGGTCAGATAAAGACTAAATTGTAACTTGAACATTAAAATTAAAATAGGAAAAAGAAAGACGCCGTACAAACTGACAGCGTACGTATTTCCAAAATTAATGTACGAATCAGAAAAAATAAGTTAAAGGTTTTTCATTTTCTTTTTGGAAATTTTAAATAGCTTGTCCCCGAAGTAGCCTAAAAAGGGCCCAGTGGAATTCATCATCAATTCATCGCCAATTCTTGTCCTGAGTACCTTGAATAATGATAATTCGCCTACGTTTACCCACTAGTGTAGTAGGATCTCTCGGCAGAGGCGTAGCATGGACTAATTTAGATGTTGGCGAAGGCATATCAGCGAGGCCTTTTTCTTTCATAAATTCGACAACGAGACGGCCACTGTCGCAACCCATCGTTCGACCACATCGTCGATTACCATCAGGTGAAATAAATAGTGATCAGACGTGTCTATCAATTATAAAAAAAAACCCTCGTTTGCCCTTGCTTGTGCGAGGCCCCTTTGGGTGCGAGGCCATGGGCGAGGGCACCCTTCGCCCACGCCTAGCTACTCTCGATCGACGCGCTATCGCCCGCGCAGCCGTCCGACGTCTGACGAAGATAGGCGAAGGCACTCGAACAGTATCAATTGTTATCATTATCAAATTGATATTTTTATAAATGGCTGAGTGTCCGACCGAACGTTCGGTTTCGGTTTCGGTCGAGTTTCGGTTTAGTTTCGGTTTCGATGACAAACTTGCCGAAACTACGACCGAAACCGAAACTGCACTCGGAAGTTCTCGCGCTGTGATCAGTCATGTTCAGCGCGGAAAATTCCTTCCAAACGACTTACTCGTTTCGAAGGAATTTTCCGCGATTTTCAGTGAAAACATTTTGTCGTGTCCACGTGCCTAATCATGTAGTGACTGGCTTGTGTTTGCAGTTCGTTTTACCTAGTCCCAAACTAAAATCAAAGAAGTTTGAAGTGCAGTAAAATACATGATAGTCAACGAATATAAATATCTAAAAAAAATATTTAAAAAAAATAAGGACTGAATGATTATAATAACATTTTCTTTATTTTTCTCTCAAAACATGATCTTTATAAGCAAGTTTCGATTTCGGTTTCGCTTTCGGAGGTTTCGGCCGAAACTGAGTCTGTTGCCGAAATTCGATTTCGATTCAAAAACCAGTTTCGGTCGGACACTAAATGGCTGGTAAAATCTATGATTCTAATAGAAACCTGGAAATAACTCATTACACTCAAAAATGTCTCATTTATATTTCTAACTTGGAATTTTCTATGTAAATAATAATTTCTTTGGAAATTATTAATATATAAATATTGATATTTTTTCATAACTTTCATAACTGTATTATGAAAAATCTCAAAGTTATAAGCTTGTTAGGTCAGCAAAAATACATAGTCATAGTAAGCAGGCCATCCAGGTGACTGAGGGGTTGTTTTACGGTTAAAGATATTTATTTTCTCAAAAGAATTACACATACACTTACAGAGAAAAACATACTATGTAGTTTAAAACAAACGTTACATACCAGCAGTCGTAGATAAAAAAAAAAGATCCAGTTGTTTTCGCTCCGCCCAGGAGCGGAAGATGTCAATATTTTTTCCACCTAAAAATACTCGGGATATTCTATTGAACTCCTTAAGTCAAAATGATTGCTTCAGATAATTAGTTCTTTTTTGTTTTCGTTTTTTGGGGTCAACTTGTATCCTATCCCAGGGCCGAAAGCGACGTAAGAGATAGAAGTAGGCCAAGTGACATTAACATAACTTAACATTGAAGATTTAAGATACATAATAACCATAATATTATTTTGTTTGCAGAAACCATCTGAAGAAATGGATCCGAAATCTAATTTAATAACTACGTTGAAAGAATTAAAATACGCCATAGAGGAAGGGGATATAAACAAATTAAAGGTAAAAATTAATTGGTTTTATCAAGATCTGAAGCGTAACAGCCAACTGCTATTTGACTTATACAAAAGTGGAAACCAATATGTATCACGAACTGAACTTATCCTTACCGCCTGTCGCAACAACCAAGCCGATGTTCTCTACTATTTATTATACGAAACTGATATTTTGGACCACTTCCCCGACGCCGATTTTTCCGACTCAGAGACAAACTCTAAGAGGACGGAAGCGTTTAAACTAGCGTTAATTTGGGATGCTTTTAATATGGTCGAAATGTTGTACGACTACTGGAGTGGTGATTTACACTGGATCGGACATGACATCAAGAAAATAGAAGCACTTGGAAAGTTACTTGAAGACGCTTTTGTCGTATGCATCGTTGAAACCCAACAGTTGCTAATAGACATCCATTCTCTCATGCAGTTCAACGCTTTTCAACAAACGCTATATTCAAGCATATCTAAAAAGACAAAAGAAAAGACGGTAGAGATGCTGGTAGAAATGTTGCAGATTTATGATAAATATTCACAACTGGAAATGGTCAGATTACCGCACGAGGATGAGGAACAAGAGCGGATGTTACAAGCCTGCATTGAAGACAGTAGCGACTACATGAAAATTCAAATTTATATTAAATACGAAATTTATTTTCGTAAGCTAGATTTTAATGTCGCCTTGATTTTAACTGAGAATTTACATGTTTTAAGAAAATATTTGACACAACAGTTAAAACAGCCTGAAAGTTATTTTGCCAAAAACTCAGGAGTAATTTCTTTGTACAAACAAATTGAATATGTACTCTTTAATTTTATATATCACACGTGTGAAGACTGGAGCTTGTACTTACCTGGGAATAGGCAGACGACAAGAGAAGAGCATCACACAGGTATTCATAAAGGGAGAGAAAAACATAATCTAATATTAACTTATGATAAACATAAGTTGTTTTATGGACCATTACTGTTCTTACAGCGAAAGAATTACTATAACCGTTTGACCGAATTAAAAAGTATATTATTGGAAAAGCATGTTATTAGTGAGGACCCAGCAAATATAGAAGACAGGCAGGTTTTGCTAGATGAAAACTACTTAGCATCAACTACGTACATGAGTGGTTATTATTCTCTTAGCAAAATGGTTTATTACTTAAAAGCCATAGAAAATAAAGATAATGTTAGTGTTTTAATGATTGAAAGAGTTCTACAAGTTGTCGGAGAAATGTTAAAAAGTAGTGGTGACTCAAACTGTCCGTTGGACTCTACAAAAATGTTACTGCGCATGGCAATGTCTGTGAAGACCGTAGAAAATCTTTCTAACATAAGCAATTTCTTGTCTCGGGCAGATGAAGGACAGTTAACCAAAAGAATAGATATCGCAAGAAAACAGGCAGACGTATTTGACAAAATTAAGCAAGATTTGAAAGTTATGAAGCAAATGATTAATACAATTCTTGATTTTTACAAGGGTATTCTTGATATATCGTTTCTTGAAGAAAGTCTGCGTCTTTTGGATGAAAGAATTAAACAATTACCTGATGAATCTTCACGACACATGGATGAAATTGTTCAATGTTTTAAAATACATGGGCAAGAAATGTTGGTATCTGGACCCGTTCTTCTAAAACTTACGGAAGATACCGGTTTAACACCTCTTTGTCTCAAAGAAATGATATGGATATGCGTTAATAAAGATGATCTTTTGTCAAAAACTAATTCAGCTAACGAAAGTATCAATAAAAAGCTTGTTAGCATTTTAAAAACATATATTCAAAATTCAAGACAGACGCTAGAACCCATATACGAAATTCATAAAAATGTGAACAGTATAAACCCAAATTTAGTTAAGCATAACTTAGAAAAAGTGTCTGATAATGACAAAAATGAAGATTTAAGCAACGGGCAAGTAGAGAATTTTTCACATCATAACAGAGAAGAAATAAACAAAATGTTGTCATTTTTCTTCGACAAATGTACTCTGTTGGGATCAAAATCAGAAGAATATTTACTTGCTTTTACTGATATATTATTAGAAGAGCTGAATAAAAAGCGCGAACCTCCTTCATCGAGTAAATACTTAGCTGGTGAACATTCATTTGAAGGTATAGAAGAACTACATGCCATCTTTCAAGAACATAAGCCACCTAAAATTGTTCGGGAGCAACTAATAGCAAGTTTAATTGGTAGAGTGAATCAGATGAAAGAGACATTAGGATATCCTCAGCATATGCTAGAAGAAAACCTTCGAAGATACAAGTACGACCTACAGTTTCGCTTTGAGTTAGAAATGGTATTGGCCGATATAGTAAATATTTTAAAAACGCTTGACATAAAAAGTTTAATGAACAAATCAGGCAAGTTATTAAGAGATATTGATTTGGGTGACGTGCTAAATCATGGCAATCCATTCCTTGAGGTGTTAGGTAATGTCTTCGATTCTACCGACCTCTCAACTGCATTGCTGTCAAAAGCGATTAGGTTTGCTGAAGATGGAGAATCAATTGAGGCTCTCTTCAAGTTACTCCAAGGTGACATTGATTATGATTTCGTCAAAAAAGGAAAGCTGGAGGAAATGAATGATGAACAGTTAGCACTTTATAAAAAAATCATAAAGTCTCCAAACTGGGAAATATACGCTCGTATGCAACGCGGGTGAAAATCGAAAGAAGCAAAAGTAAAAAAACAAAACATGCAACGAGGCAACTAGAAGTGGCTCCTTCGTGAGTTATACATGTTGAAGTAGGTAAGTGGTTGACTGTTGTGTTATATACTCGTATACGACTACAAATTTTGAAGACAGCGATTTGAAAATGTAAAGGACACTATGATAAAAAACTTAACTGGCTTAGTTTTGGGGCACTATGATACTATCATCAATTGGGTAGATAGCGTCACTTAGGAACTAACAATTATAAACCCTGTATCACTATATTGAGTTCTCCGCGTGATTAGAACAGCCTGAATAGTTGATTTATTGAGTAGTTGCCCGGATTAGCACCGTCTGGTCAGAGAATCCTTCCTTTTCAATGTATGTTCAACGCTTTTGGACTAATTTATATACGAGTAATCAGAATCGAGTTTTCTTAGACTGTAACTGTAGGAGTATTTTTTATTTTTGTTCATTATTAAAAAAATGCAGTAAAAGCTTAAAAATATTAAGGTCAAAAAATCGCTTTTGGCAGTCTTACCGACAAAAGCGATATTTTTACAGACAAACTTTGGATGGATTTGATAGAGAAAAAGAAAAGATACGTATCTGCATTCACGGTGTATCTACCTACTATTTAGACACATACAATACACAACTAATAAAATACGTACAATACATGACAATTACGTTTTATCTGATAGATATGGTAAGTCTAGTCACAATATTTCAGTATTTTTTTTTTAAATTTAAGCTAACCACATATTAAAAAAGTAACGTATATTCATGTAAATAATACCTGAGTAATGTTGAAGGTAAAGCAATATTGTTATATGTATTGTATGTTAAAAGCAAAATCAGTGTGTGTGTATGTAATAAATTAAACAAATATGCATGTTTGTTTGTGTTGTTGTTGTTTGTATGTTTATTTGTAAAACACTAACAACCTTGCAGGACTGTATTATTAACATCATAAACAACAACTTTTGTTCTATGACTTTTTACAAAACATAAATCATGTACCAAAACAAACAATCAAGATTTTGTTGTATGACGCAACGCAAGCGCATCAAGCACCCCCGCCGCTCGATCCCTCCCCTCTGCTATTGTACTATCACTTGCTTCGCTGACTTCGCAATATTTAGAAGGTTTAATTTAAATATTTTTATTTTTGTATGAAAATTTGATGAACTAAAATATGACTAACTTTTAAAAGTCATGGAACAAAAGTTGTTGTTTATGATGTTGGTAACATAGTTCTGAGAGGTTGCCAGTGTTTTAGAAATAACCCTGTATATGTTTTTCAATCAATCGAAGGTAATGGCATGTATTTTTTTTGCATGTTGCGTATGTAATAAGTACCTACATCTACGTAACAAGTAAAAAAAAATACAAAATTAATATTAAAATAAAAAAAATACACAAAATTATGAGAATTACATTATTATAATAAACAAAAAATACAAATAACTTATTTTGAGAGGTTCTGTAGATTGTTTAACATAGTACCGTTAAAGTTAGTATCTATCGATCGTAAGATGTCTATTGGTATAGTCATAGTAAATTAAAGAAAAGGAATTCTTACATAGATATAAATACATAGGTTAGTTAAGTGTCTCCATGTACGTACATTTTTATATTTTTTTATACCAATAGTAATATTACGTTTTTTTTTTTGGAAAATATTGAATGGCATTTTTATGTGAAACTTATTTTTAATATTATATATTGGCTTTTTGATTTATGTATTATATTTAGAAATAAGAAATGGGTAAAACCATCGTAGTCAATTATAAGGGTTAGGTTAGTTTATATCAGTTTATCCAACGCAAGAATCATGAATATCCTCGCTGTCAATTTGTAAATTGGTATGTGCATAAATCTTTAATTTTTATAACCAGTTTTTCTATAATGTAGCATTTTTTCGCATCATTGTTTTTCCCGAAAAGTCTTCACATATAGTATAAAAAATTTATAAAAAAAGTTACTATAAAATAAAAACTTCACAAAACTTAAGTGACAAGTTTACAATACAATACAATACAATTTTACTTAAAGTATGCTATACTTTTTTTATGTTATAAATACTTATATTTTTAGAGATAATAATATAGGTCTAAATGATGAATGAATAATATGAAAATAGGGTAAAATTAAATGTAAAATTAAATTAAATTACAAATGAAACAAAAAAGTCAGTACAAACTTATTTATAAGAATATAGGAGCCTTTCCTGCCCTCGGTTTCAGAATTAAGAATTCGAAGTATAAGTAATATACTCTAACTTTAGGTACTTTAGCTTAAATACCTGTTAAAATTTGACACGAAAGTAGCGACCACACGTTCTTTACTCCGAATACTAAATTCCGGAACCGATCCTTAGTTTAAGACTGCACAATTAAATACCATAAATGTGTGAACTGTATTAAGTATTAACAATGTTTATCGGGATATTTTCAAATCCGGAATTTATAATATTCTTGTCATGTATCGTTCCGGATTTTTTTAAATCCCGATAAACATTGTGCAATTTCATTTTAATTTTTTGACATAATCAATCAAGTAGGTAATTATTATAGAGTTGTAGACATTCTTACTTTTAGGCTTAATTATTTGCCTATAGTATGTTCATATGATGGATTTTGTAATTTTACGAATATTCTTAAATAAAAAAAAAATTAAATGCAACCAGTCATTTTTTTCTTAACGGGTATTTTTGTTAGAGCAAAATTAGTCATTAAGTCAGAATGCAAACAAGATTATTATTATCATATCTGGGAGATAAATTAAAATGGGAGCAGATAAAAGAGATTACCTCTAAAACATAAAATTATCGTGTTACTGTGTTCGTAAAAAAACTTCTTCGAAATGGTTTGACCGATTCTTTTGAAATTTTATGTGTAATATTTAATAGGTTTGAGAAAAGCACGTAAACTATTTTTACCCTCCCCCCCATTTTTGATAAAATTTCAATGGTAAGGTTTGTCGACTCTGTACTATTTATATATTAATAATGTCACTGTAAAAGAAAATGCTCTTTAAGAGGCTGCTTTTCCACTCGCCTATCGTAAACATCGAGCATGATTTAAAAGCTTGTTACTTCATCTAACGCAATCCAACGTAATGTATGACGAAAAGGCAACACGAAAAAAGAGTGGTCATACCTGAAAACTCTGTTGACATTCAGTAATTCCGTTATTTACTCGAATATTTTACAAAACGTGTTCCAGGAAATACGTGTTTTTTTAAACACTTAAAAGTTTTTGAAAAACATTGTCATTATTTAGAATCTTGATAAAATTTGCTAGGCTTTGCTTTTTTTTTTTGACTTTTTAAATTTTTTAGTAAATTATGAACTGTCAAAGTTCATGCAAAATAGTAGATTTTCAGAGGTCTTAACTGGATTAGTTTTACACAAATTTATAAATCGATTTCCATAGAAGCCTAGATAATATCCACAAGATACTGTTTCCAAAATTTCTGATGAAAAATTTGTAATAACGTCATAATCGCGTAAGAGCGGTTGTATGAAAAACCGTGAAAATGTATGTCGAGATGCATCCTCTTAATTCAAATTCATCATTACTTTTGTAGCAAGCTAGTCTACACCCCGACATTTCGTCAGACCAACGACCGGTCAAGGACCTGCTGCTTATTTCAGGAACTAAGTTGGCGAGTCGAATGACCTGTCATTAACTTGTCAAGCAACTAACTTTTAGGCAAATGTGGCGTTGTGGCCGAACTTTCCACAGCTTAAAGTTATTCTGGGCCACTAATTTCTGCAATATAAATCTGATTTCTGTAACACAAATCTTCAAAACTACCCCAAAAAATAAGGGGAATCATGAGAACGTGTATTTGTATTTTATAAAAAATAAACGATTTTGTATTATGTATGTGGGTATTTTGAACGCAGATATATGGTCACCCTCCCTGCTAACTGTCCAGTCCTAACTAGCAATTGATAGTTTTCCAGGGCAACCGTTTTGCGGTCGGGCGTTACAATCGTATTCCTGTAAGTTTTTTATTAATCTTGGCTTATAGTGGCCCTAAAGTCCTAAGGTACGAAGGTAGGGAGGATACTTTTCCCCTTCTTTTGCACTTACGCAAAACCAAATATGTAGTTATCTTTTAAACGGTAAACGACACAGATACGACGATTAGAGAGAACTTATTCTCGTCGAAATAATCTTGTGAACACGTAGTTAATATCAGTGCAGATACGTCAGTTTGTGAGATAGGACAGTTCGCGGTGAAGGCGACAATAATTTGAATGATATGGTAAGCACTGATCTCTTATCTATTTAGAGGTCAGTGGATGATAAGTGTGAGAAAGAGAACAATGATGACGGAAAGAAGATGACACAATACGACGACGGCAGTGGTACGGTGAACGTGTGCTAAAAAAAGGAATATAAGACGTTGATAAAAGGGCTCTGTTTTATTTCCTAATTCCCAAATCCCACATGTATACACCGTTAAATTTTGATCGTTTTAATCCCGTGGAGGGTCGATCCGGTACATGAAACACTATCGATTTGTAAAGATAAAATTTAAAAAATAAAGTACCTTTTTTTAAAAACTCGTATTAATTTACGCATGTATGAAATTAATTTCTTTAAGAAAACGTCAGCTGAGCGAGTTCAATGACCTGTAGGTAATTAGTACGCAACGCCGACTTGTCCGTGAGCGGTGTCAATGTGTGCGTTGCTCGAGCGCGCTTTGTTTGTAGATTGTCTTCTGTTGTACCTATCTATTTTGTGCCTAAGGCCTCTGTTTTCAAAACCGTTCGCACTGTGCCCTTAGCGTCTTCGCGAGTCACTTTGCATACATCACTGCGGTAAATCCGGTATGTATGTATCTCCATTTATTTACACTACTAAAACTTAACCGTCTTTTAATCCTAGTACAGGGTTGAGTGTCGGTTTTCACAAGGTTTTCATGATAAGTGCCGAAGTTAGTCAAATCAAATCAAATCAAATCAAAACATTTATTTCAAATAAACCATTTACAGGCACTTTTGAATAGTCAAATGTCGGTCAGTCCAAGAAAAGTGAAGCTAAATTGCACGTTCCAAAGAGTAGGTCTCTATGGAGAAGAACGTGCAAGAAACTCCATGGACACTCTTTTAAATCATATTATGTGTTACATATAATGCTTGGTTACATATTACTTGTTGCTTCTATCATGTGAGCACAATGTCGATAATGAAATAAAAAATGTAAAATAATTAAAAGATAGAAACTGAATTAAGCCACTGGCAGCTAAGAGATGACCAGTCCCATCTGACGGCACCCGTTCACGAGCATGACGCGTGCATCAGCCCCACTCAGCTCAACCATTTTGAAGGGAACTGAACGACCCAATAACACGTGCCACCAACAGCGAGACATTTGAGTGAGCATGACAAACTCTCAACTGCCATGCTCGTAATGTCAAAAAAGAAGTTGTAACCTAATAAAAATGCTCCATGGTGCTTCACATTCACAAACTTGGAAAAAGTGCTTCTACATTATACAATGCAATTGTGTCTTTCAAATTAAAAATAATAATATTAGTTTCCAACTAATCAACTAATTAGTACGCCCTAGTGGTAGTGGAGCTGGACCAGCATTGAGCCAAGCATTTTTATCTTGAATATAATCCTCCAACTTATAATATGCTTGCCTGCATAGTGTGCGTTTAATACAAGATTTAAATTTCGTTTCATTGAGTTCTAATATTTGGGGTGGTATTTTATTATAACATTTCAAACAGTACCCCATGAAAGAAGAGGCCACTTTAGCCAGTCTGAAACCTGGTTGAACTAATTGATCCCTATTTCTTGTAACATAATTATGTCTATCGCCTCTTTTGCTAAAAAGATGAAGATTTTTTCTAACATACATGATGTTTTCATAGATATATTGACAAGGTACCGTCATTATGTTAATATCTTTAAACAGTTCCCTTAAAGAATCGCACCGGCGGAGATTGTAAATAGCTCTGATGGCTCTTTTCTGTAATATAAAGATTGACTCGATGTCTGCAGCCCGTCCCCATAGTAAGATACCGTACGACATGACACTATGAAAATAACTAAAATAGACTAGTCTAGCGGTATCAACATCCGTAAATTGGCGGATTTTTCTAACAGCATATGCAGCCGAGCTAAGCCGTCCTGCAAGAGATGTTAAGTGAGGACCCCATTGTAGCCTAGAATCAAGCGTAATCCCCAAGAAAACTGTTTTATCAACAAATTCTAGTTTCTCATTGTTCAATACTATGTCGCAATCACTACTTATGACATTTGGTAAGGAAAATCTTATGCATTTAGTTTTTTTCCCATTTAGAACTAGATTATTAGCAGTGAACCAGTTTTGGACCTGCAATAAAGCGTTATTTTCATCGTCAAGATTATTAGTCCTTCTATTTATCTTAAAAATCAAAGAAGTGTCGTCAGCAAACAACACCATATTAAGTTTATTTTTCAGCAAATAGGGTAAATCATTAATATAAACTAAAAATAAAAAAGGACCTAAAATTGAACCTTGGGGTACCCCCATTTTCACATTTAATCCCGACGAATTGACACCGTTTATTTGAACTAGTTGCTGTCTGTCATTCAAATACGATTTTAATAAGCTTAACGCTGCTTTGCCTAGTCCGTAATGCTCCAGTTTCAGGAGTAATGTTTCATGAACCACACAATCAAACGCCTTAGACAGGTCGCAGAAGATGCCTATAGCATCTTGTGCCTCCTCCCACGCATTAAAAATGTGTTTTAGTAAGGAGACACCAGCGTCAGTTGTACAACGCCCTTTGGTGAAACCATACTGTTTATCGTGTAAGATGTTATTGGTGTTAAAATGATTAAGCATTTGATTTAACATCACCTTTTCAAATATCTTGCTAAAAACCGGCAAAACGGACACCGGCCTATAATTATTAGTGTCTTTACTGTCTCCGGATTTAAAAAGTGGTATCACTTTACTATATTTCATTAGATCCGGAAAGACTCCTTGATCTATACACAAATTAAATATTAACGCTAAGTACGGCGCTACAGTCTCAATAATTGAGGTACAAACTTTTAGTTGCGAACTTAGTAGGATAGCGGCTTCCACTCGTGGCTCCGGCGAACTTTGACATTAGACACCCACTACACAAACTTTAGCCGGGTTCATTAACAATTACATAAAACCCTTTGTCGGTTTGTTCCTTTAGTTTCGTAAGTCCATACGAGTACCTACGTTTAAGGCCAGGTTCTACTATGATTTTTTTTATAAACCTCTGGAAATTCACAAATATAAAAGAGAACACTATAAAAAAATATTTTATTGAAATTGACTATATGATCAACTGTCAGGCAAAATTCAAAACATGACATAAAGTTGGCTCGATAAAAAAATGCGAATCTGACCCTAACTTACGATTTCAAACGTGTATGTCGACGAGATTACGTACGTCACGGAAATATTTGAAAGTTACAAAAAATAATAAAGTTTGATTTTTAAAAGGGCTTCGCTAAAACCAAAATCTTGCATAGTTATTGATTTTTTTTAGGTATATAAAAATAAAACCTCTGTTACGGGGTCGCGAAATCGACATAGGCCCGGGCGGAGTTCACAGAAAATACTCAGTGACTACAACCGGATCTTAAGTATAATAATAGTGTCGTTATTTGTAACTAAAGGTAGTTACAATGTTTGAACTTTGAACTGAAACTTTTATGGAGGCTATTGGTTTCCGATATATCAACGTGAAATTACAGCTTTCAAGAACAAATCGTTTGTGAAGACGGTCGAATTGTAGGAGGTATTTTTAGTACTTTGTGCATTGTTTCCAAAGATTTTATTTATTCTATTGTTTCATATTGAAGTTAGCAAACGGGTTGCCATTAAATCTATAAAGATTACAACCATCGATATATATGTTAGTATACACTAGACTAAGCGTGCCGAACACTCACTGCAGTCGACTTAGGTGTAATGTCGATTGTATGTCGATTGTACACCTTGAACATTACACTATGTTGAACGATACGCGTAAGTACCACGAAATTCATGACGCTTATGACATTTTGGTCGCAAAAAGTATCCTTTAAAAGTTATCTAAGCGCTGCAAGTTTTAATAGCTTTGTTAGACGACATAATGCCAATTAGCGCTGCAGGGAACTTTTGTTGTAACTTTTCAGTGTTTTGAAAGGACTTGTCTATCACTAGAATATACTTAAGTCGATGATTACAACCAACATAGATAGATTTTTTTGAAGTGAAAACTTCTTTAGCGGCGTTGAGCACTTTTTCTGTAATGGGTATAAAATCTTAAACTCGCGTCAGGACACGTGACCTGATCGAAAAAGCGTAAGACGGATGGAGAGTAGACAGCTATCCCTTATCGCGCGTTGTGAAAGGGGGGGGCTAGACGGAAAAAATTCTCACGAAAAATTGTACCGACACTTTTACTGTCAAAATATAAATCCAAGATGGCGGCTGCAAGAAATTATCAACTTTTTCGTCATGGGTGTCGTTTTCATGGTTTTCGAGGGCGTGGAAACCGATAGTACTGTCAAAATGTAAATCCAAGATGGCGGCTGCAAGAAATTATCAAATTTTCCGTCATGGGTGTCGTTTTCATGGTTTTCGAGGGCGTGGAAACCGATGGTACTGTCAAAATATAAATCCAAGATGGCGGCTGCAAGAAATTATCAAATTTTCCGTCATGGGTGTCGTTTTCATGGTTTTCGAGGGCGTGGAAACCGATGGTACTGTCAAAATATAAATCCAAGATGGCGGCTGCAAGAAATTATCAAATTTTTCGTCATGGGTGTCGTTTTCATGGTTTTCGAGGGTGTTGAAACCGATAGTACTGTCAAAATGTAAATCCAAGATGGCGGCTGCAAGAAATTATCAAATTTTCCGTCATGGGTGTCGTTTTCATGGTTTTCGAGGGCGTGGAAACCGATGATACTGTCAAAATGTAAATCCAAGATGGCGGCTGCAAGAAATTATCAACTTTTTCGCCATGGGTGTCGTTTTCGTGGTTTTCGAGGGTGTTGAAACCGATGGTACTGTCAAAATATAAATCCAAGATGGTGGCTGCAAGAAATTATCAAATTTTCCGTCATGGGTGTCGTTTTCATGATTTTCGAGGGCGTGGAAACCGATAGTACTGTCAAAATGTAAATCCAAGATGGCGGCTGCAAGAAATTATCAACTTTTTCGTCATGGGTGTCGTTTTCGTGGTTTTCGAGGGTGTTGAAACCGATAGTACTGTCAAAATGTAAATCCAAGATGGCGGCTGCAAGAAATTATCAACTTTTTCGCCATGGGTGTCGTTTTCGTGGTTTTCGAGGGTGTTGAAACCGATGGTACTGTCAAAATATAAATCCAAGATGGCGGCTGCAAGAAATTATCAACTTTTCCGTCATGGGTGTCGTTTTCATGGTTTTCGAGGGTGTTGAAACCGTTGGTACTGTAAAAATATAAATCCAAGATGGCGGCTGCAAGAAATTATCAAATTTTCCGTCATGGGTGTCGTTTTCATGGTTTTCGAGGGTGTTGAAACCGATGGTACTGTCAAAATATAAATCCAAGATGGCGGCTGCAAGAAATTATCAAATTTTCCGTCATGGGTGTCGTTTTCATGGTTTTCGAGGGTGTTGAAACCGATAGTACTGTCAAAATATAAATCCAAGATGGCGGCTGCAAAAAATTATTAAATTTTTCGTCATGGGTGTCGTTTTCATGGTTTTCAAGGCTGTTGAAACCGATATTATTGTCAAAATGTAAATCCAAGATGGCGGCTGCAAGAAATTATCAACTTTTTCCTCATGGGTGTCGTTTTCGTGGTTTTCGAGGGTGTTGAAACCGATAGTACTGTCAAAATTTAAATCTAAGATGGTGGCTGCAATAAATTATCAACTTTTTCGATATGGGTGTCTTTTTCATGGTTTTCGAGGTTGTTGAAGCCGATAGTGCTGTCAAAATGTAAATCTAAGATGGCGGATGTCAGAAATTATCAACTTTTTCGTCATGAGTGTCGTTTTCATGGTTTCGAAGATGTTGAAATAGTGCTGTCAAAATGTACATAAAATAGGATAGTATTTTTTAGTTATATTGTATTGGCTAGACGGAAAAAATTCTCACGAAAAGTTGTAACGACACTTTTTCTATAGTAAGCTATTGTAAGCCGTGCGGCGTGCGCATGTTTCTCTGTCTTTCTCTCTTTCTCTCTCTTATAGAAAGCAAGCCAGAACGGAACTTCGTTCCATCCGGGTGTCCCTTGACACCTCAGTAGTTTTACGGAGAGATAAACTTTTTAATGTAAAATAATTGTAATAGTTTTAAAGTGTTAAATTTTTAATGTAATATAAATTGTCATGTTTGTGTACGATAGCGCAATAAATGAATATTGTATTCTACCACATAAATGATAGTACTTTTATACTGATAAAGCAATTGGTGCAAAATTATTCCCTAACCATTCCAAAATATCAAACATGCTCAACGTTAATAATCAAGTTTTCACTTCTGCCGGCACTCCCGGAGTGTTTATTGCTAGCCTGTTCTGTCCTGCTCTTAAGCATAGGTTTCGACCTAGGTGTATATTCAACACTTGGCAACTCTGTTAATGCTCTAGAACTGGAATTTGCGCTGACGATGGCCGATGGAACGAGCGATGACAGCTCGTCATCCTATGACAAGACTGCTTTCTTTTCGAACGAACAACGGAAACAAGATCGAAGTCTACTAGGACTATGGGTCGACTTCTGAAAGGGTTACCCGTGGTCCTGGGATGTAAAATGCAACCACAGGAACATAAATAAATAAAAAAATAAAAAGCATTTAATTCAGGTAACCAAAGGCACCCATACAGCAAATACACAGAAATACATTACACAATACACTCATTCACACTATCGGATGTGTCCGGACATTACTGAAGCAACATGTCTGCTACAGCAATGTCCGATATAAGGACCGGAGGTGTGGTGTTATCAGTGAATATCTTTTTTTTATGGTGGCAAAAATCATCCAATGACAACCCCCGCTCTTGGGCAGAGCAGGAGATAGTGTCAGACTCTTACTGACTAAAAGCCCACCCCGTTCCTTCGTGCCTTTCGTACCGGGACCGAGCTTCCCTTTTGGATAACCCTGGCCCCAGTAGGCTTCGACCCGGCTGGGCCCCTGCTGATGCTGACAGCTCCTTGAGGCGCGCGGAAACAGTGCGCGCCGTCGACGACTTGGCCATCAGTGAATATCTGATGCGCTCTCCCAATCCGTCTTTGTTTGCTTATTTAAACGCGTTAACCTTAGAAACGGTCCAATCGCGTGTTGTACCTATACATATATCGAGGACGGCTATAACATCACACTACGACAAATAGGAGTGGAGCAGTAACCAAAGACGTAGGTAAAATCGCAGGGGACAGTTAGTCTACGCTACGCTAATATTATAAAGAGGTAGTGTTTTTGTTTGTAGGAGGCAATCTCTGAATGTATTGGTCCGTTTGCGAAATTTTTTTCACCGATAGGAAGCTGTTTTATTCCTGAGTGGCATATCTATATTTGCGGCCGAAGCCGCGGGGAAAAACTAGTAATAAATAAATCCAATCTGCGACCTAGACAAACACTATTTTATTATTATTATAAAGCTATTTAAAAATCACTACATAACCTATCTGTAATAATACCAACATATTCTAAATGTTTTCAAAACTTCACCATTATTTATTAG
This sequence comes from Mythimna ferrago, assembly GCA_910589285.2. Taxonomy (NCBI): domain Eukaryota; kingdom Metazoa; phylum Arthropoda; class Insecta; order Lepidoptera; family Noctuidae; genus Mythimna; species Mythimna ferrago. The sequence goes on along the minus strand of OU342689.1, from coordinate 17,933,507 downwards.
AAAGAACGAAAGATAAAACATATAATTGAAATTCACACGGGAAAATAATAATAAATAAAAAATGTTAACTAATCTCTATAGAATAACTTCAATTGAAATTATAACATTAACCAAATTAAAAAGTAGAAAAAAAAAACGGCCTGTTCGAGGCCAAAAAGGCTTCTTAACATAAGCTGCGATATTAAAAAAAAACGCAATGCCCGGTCTACTCTAATATTTAATTATTAGAAGTTTGTTTTTTTATCTCGGAAAGTAAACCGATAGAAAGCTACTTTATTTCTGAGTGACCTAGGCTATAATTTATGTACTACTACACAAGCTAGTATTAAATAAAAATATCAGTAAGTATCAACCTAATATAAACAAAAATATGTTTTAAAGATCTCAGGGAAAAGTACAAGTATTCCCGTACTTCGAGTCATTTGTCATCCGAAACTCATGCCAGAAAATATGGGAAGTGGCGACCATAGCTAAGTAGGTCAATCGATACGCTCCCGACACTGATTATAATAACAATCGTGTAATCACAACTTTTTGCCTGCCATCAATAGTTTAGATAAACAGGATGATATTGACAGCTTGATGAATTATATTCTTGTTTGTTTCGTTTTGTTGTAGGGAAATTTGGTTGGTAGAGGTGCTCTTGTATCTGTGAGGTTGTTTGAAAGAATTATCGCAGACCTGGGACGCGAGGGGCAACTGTAACGCTCGAGCCTCGGTATGAAGGCTTGATGGAACGGGTTGGGTTTTTTAGTCAGTAAGAGTCTGACACTATCTCCCGCTCCGCCCAAGAGCGGGGGTTGTCATAAGATAATTTTTCACATCGAAAAAAAAAAAAGGGTCAACTGTAAGAACATAACTTATGTTTTAGGTTCTTAGGTTTTATAATCAGTAAAAGCTTGATACTCCCTGTCATTCCAACCAAAGCCGGAAAAGTTTGTTCGTGAAATTATCCTCAAAAAAAGAGATGTCTATATATTACTAGCTTTTGTCCGCGGCTTCGCTTGCGAACATAAAATATAGCCTATGTCACTCAGGAATAAAGCAGCATTCTATCGGTAAAAAAATTACCGATAGAATGCTGCTTTATTCCTCCTAGTACCTACTTTCAGAGATTACCTCCTACAAACAAATGAAACTAACTTTACCTCCTTAAAATATTAGTATAGATGTGTGAGACCATTATCTTTGAAAATAATCAATTCCTCAGAAGTCGTCAAATGTCTTGTGAAGGAAAATGCTGTAAATATTAGTAATGGTTAATAGGTTCTTTTGGGAGGTGGAACTTTTCCAGGTCTAGGGTGGAAAGGGCTAGTCAGACTTTTACTGACTAAAACCAATGATATTCTAATAATATTATTGGACTAAAACACAATATGTTTCTTCAATTGCCCTTTGCGTTTAAGGTTTCCTTTTACGCGTTGGCGACGACTCGCGCTCGGGTTGGACGGTTACTTCACGCCGGAACTACTAACCTCTCACCTTCGCTAGGATCCCCAACTTTTTGGCAGCCAGCCTATGCTATAACTTTGTCTTGATGTATAGCCCAAAATTGAGAGTGGATGTTAAAGTAACATCAAGAAGGTCAAGATGTCGGTTATCGACATTATTACACCCCGGAAAGTAGGTGTATGGTAGAACAAGCTGTTCATAGCGGTAAAAAGACACGGCATGTTTTTTAGCAGCATTGCACCTGATCAGATTGGCATCACCCCGTTCGGAGCCCGCCTGCAAGGATAAATTCAAGCGCTCAACCATAGTCTCTCGGAGGCACTGCTGTGTGTCTGCTGTGCTGTCGTCTGTATACCTGTATACCCAAAGGTACCGGGCTTAAGAAGAGAGCACAGACCCATGAGAGACTCCGGTATTCATGGCAATGAGCAGCCATCGAGATTTCAAAATGTTTTACCATTAAGTAGTAATCGAGTAGAGAACTCTGATACCGCGGAGGAACTTTGAATTTTAGTTCTTATGTGGCAACATAGATGTCGATGATACCGTAGCAGTAGGAACTTGGGTTTTCATTATCATCATCATTTCGAAAAGACGTCCACTGTTGGACATATGTAAGCTCCCCCAAGCATCGCCATACCGACCGGTTCTATGCATCTCTCATCCATCGGATTCCCATGACCCTCACTAGGTCATCGGTCTACTTTGTGGGAGGCCTTCTAACGATGTGTCTATCTGTACCTCTAGCCAAGTTGCTAATCTGCAATAGTTAACGCTTGTAGAAAGCTTCAAATGTACGGGAATGACGTCGCCTCAACGCTCAGTCACGTGGTCAGAACTAATGAATTGGCGGCAAGGTCAACTCGAAGCGTTCGACGCAAGCGAAACGGTTGTAACTTGGCTAGGGGGGACGTTCTGCGTGCAATGTGTCTTGCCCCATTGTCACTTAAGTTTGGCGATTTTTCGAGCTATGTTGGTAACCTTAGTTCTCCTGCGGATATCTCGGGTTTTATTCACTTGAAATCCGATTTAACATTGCATTCTCTCTAGACGGAGAGTTAGATACTCATCTGATGATGCTCCACAAAAAAAAAAGTTGCTAGTTCATCATATGTCTGTTAGATTCTACGTACTTATAGAATACATCTGCGACAAGGATGGTGTCCTGTGGGATAACTAATGACATTTGGTAGACAAACAATTTACTGGCACTAATTACATGTTCATTAAATTAATTAGGTTCAATCATGATATTAATGACTAGGTATGTTGCTTGGTAACTACTGGAAACCAGTAATGAAATACAGGCTGCAACATAATAAAAAAAAAAAACTAATTCTGCGGTTTGCTTTTTTTTGAGTTGGGAATTCATAAAAAACCTTCTACCGCTGTGGTTGGGGGGTGTATACGGGGTCCCAACCAACATCTGTCGGGACCCAAGCCAACCTCACCTGCACGTGGTGCACCCTGCTGGAAAACGGACGAGGCTATGGCGACCCGCCAACACGCACTGGACCAGCGTGGCGGGTTATGGTCCGAACCCCCCCAATGCAACATAACAATACGCACAGGCCCCAAATGCCCGGCGACTCCAGCGGTTGTGTTGACGTGGACGGGCGTGGGCGCAGCCCTGGGGTCAGGGGTGCTAAGAATCTCCGGGCGGGAACGTTTAACCGTCGGGAAGGCCTCCTACAAGGTGGACCGACGACCTGGTGAAGGTAGCGGGAAACCGATGGATGCGGGACGCACAGGAGCGTTCGATGTGGCGACGCTTGGGGGAGGCCTATGTCCAACAGTGGACGTGTATCGGCTGAAATGATGATGATGATGATGCTGTGGTTGGAGAGGGAGTGTCATTTCCTTTTTGGATTCCAAGGCCACAGTAACTCTTTCGAACATTCTTGCAGGTTTAGCAGGCATCGGTTTTCCTTAGGCCCTCCAGTTTTGATGACATCTCTTTGAGGTGCTCGTGGAACATACACGCCGTAGACTTGGAACTGGTTCTTACTGGGCGGCCGGATGGCGCTACCCATTTGCCACTACCTGCATTGCATTTGCAGCTACTTGTTTGCTGACAATTGGTTCTAACAAAACTAGGTCCTATTCAGGTAAAATTGCTTTCTTTATTCGACTCAGTCGTCATGACAACGTTCCAAATTTTTTTTAATGTCAGTTTACATTCAATAATTTCTCCTACTCTGGACTTAAACCCACTCGTGTCTCTCCAGTTGCCCCTTGTGTCCCAGGGCAGTGTTCCGAACAATTCCATAAGTCTGGCAGGACGGATAAAACCCCTTGATTAATGTTAATAAAATAACAGGCTATAACTGTCAATTTGATATATTTATTAAGGCCCTTCAACCAGGGGCGACCTTAGGGAGGCCAGTTGGGCAATCGCCCGGGCCTCATTCTTGTAAGAGCCTCACTCAATTATTCGAATAGAAAAAATGCTACTATTTGAAACTTTTTAGTTTATTCTTTACCTTTACTTTGATGATATGTAATTGGGAGGTATTCCATGAAGCACACCCAAACGAAGCACACCCAGACGAAGCACACCGGTTTGCAGCTCTTGATATTCTTCAAATGAAAATTAAGTAAGTGATGTTACAATTTTTTTTTTCAGTTTTTTTTTATTCGGACGAAGACTCCTGTTTCTGTTCCTGAAATTAGTGCGTTCAAACTACCGAATTATTTAGCTCTGTAGGTAGTAGGTAGGTAATAATCTAGTATAGAAAGTATAGATAGATTTGCAAAATATGAATAGTTACTCCATCTTAAACGATTTCTTGTCGCCTGTCGCAAAGGCACTTAAACCAAACTAGATGCCATGAAATTATGAGGACCATATTTTGTTAAGGGGTAATGTGCCAGCGCAATAACAATAAATCAGTCATGTTAATGGGGTATATTTCACTAATGTTATTAGCTATACCATTGTGTTGTGTCGCTTATGACCCGCATTAAGGGTGCGTTTCATTGTGGAGACTAAGTTGTGCGAAGAGGCGAGGAAATAGTGGAAGATTTTCCGGTAGAGGACAAGAGCTAGGCTATGGGAATAATCGAAAGAGTTAGGCCCCGTACTCTTAGCCAAGTTGATTATCTGTAATCGTTAACGCTAGTCGAAAACGTATCAAATGTATAGGAATGACATCATCTCAACTTTAAATCACATGATCAGAACAAACGAATAGAAAATTCGTAGCTAAGTTCACATCCTTCAAAATGATAGAATGAAATGTTATAGTTTCTACAATTGAACATTGCAGAAACAATAACATTTCATTCTACGCTACGTCCTTTGACAAACGCTACATTGTAGAACTCAGGCGCGTCAATGGCTACCAACTTATCGTTTTCTACAATTGCTGACACCGAGGCGTTACCGATTTGAGAATGGAATCCGACACGAATCGGTTGGAATGCAAAAGCCAACTGAATGAATACAGGTGGGTTTTAGTTAGTAAAAGTCTGTCAGTCCCTACTCAGAGCAAGTCAAGGAGTTATTTGTATATTTCCCACTTCAAAAAAGGACGAGGATACTAAGTGGCGCGAGAAGGCTGTGAAGCGAGATTAAAAAACCGGTGCAACTGCTAGTCGGACTCGTATACAAAAGGTAGGCTTGCAAAAGGTATTTGGAATATATTTGAAAAGGTTAGAAATAAAACAAATATACATCGTGTCTTTGATATCGATGCACAAACGAATACCACGGATCCAGTACAGGATTCTAGAGCCACCAGTGGTGGATTTTTTCCTATTTTTTTAATCTTGACTTTTTTAAATTTAAACTGTATAAATCCGTTGTTCTCACCAGCCCCCATGATATTTTTAGTAAAAAAAAAACAATATTATTTTTTTATTTAAAAATTAATTAATTTAAAAGTCATCGGGGTTAATGAAAGTGTTATTCTAATCAACCCCGATGACATTTTTTAATTTTTTAAGGTAATTTATTCATTTTTTTTAATAAAAGTGTTAGGTTCGATTTTATACAGTTTAAATTAACAACACGGAGGTGCAAGCTGATCAATCTTATAGGAGTAAGAAATGAGTGCAAATAATAAGCTATGTTATCCTCTTCACCAAGCATCTGGGCTTAAAGAATGAAAAAATTTCGTTAGTTTGACCAGTGGTCTAACCATTATGTGATAAAACTCTATCTTCCACAGTAACGTAATTATACACTCTCCTCACTCACTACACCACACACACTTACATGCACACCCCCACAACATTACATACTCACCCTGAAATTACTCACACTTTAACTCTCTCTTCACTTACATACATTAACACACATCTATTCCTTATTTTAAAGCTCACCAACAATCCCATTCACTTTTTATGGTACCTTATTTGTACAACAGTGACACACAAATGTCCTAATTAGATTATAAATATAGCTGAATCCATATCCCTTGAGATACAGGTTCCCGCCTAGTTCAGAGGATTGGGTCGATACTCTGTGCATTTTATGTCCACCACAGAAAATTGTAAATTTGGTAATGTATTGTACCCTCAAATTTGTAATGGTGAGAAATCAACTATTTTTTTTTATTTTTTTTTTAAATGGCCAGGAAGATCCGTAGGTTAGGATTTCGGCAGGGAATTCCACTCCTTATTTTCGTTGTCAATTGATATGATATTCCAACTAATTCAAAGATCTATGAAAATATGTAGTCTATAAATGTGAACTACCATTCACATTTAAAAAAATGATACTTTAAGCAGGCTTGGAAGTGCTGGACTGTACCCTGTGGACATCGTTCGTCGCGTCGCTGATGCTCCAGCTAGTTTTATGTATACATATGGGTTAGTACATAAAAATGTATAGTCAATAGATGTATGAAAGTGCGTAGATAGATAAGGCAGTTGTATAAGTGTGAAGTGAAGTACGTTGTCCACAACTTCGAGTAATTAGTCTCCGATCTTCATAGGAGTAGGTTCTACAGGGTTATTTACCATGACTTTAGTTTTGTCCATGTTCATTTTAAGACCCACTCTTTCGGTAGCTCTACTGTGGTCATTGAGCATTGTGCTGAGCTTTTTTTTTCTCAGACCTGACGCAGCATTGGAAGGCCTCCTACAAGGTGGACCGATAACCTGGTGAAGATTGCGGGAATCCGATGGATTCCCACAGATTCTCACAGGATTGTTTATTGTGGCGACACTTGGGGGAGGCTTATGTCCAACGGTGGACGACTGTCGGCTGAAATGATGAAGTGAAGTAGCCCAAAATGTTACATCATGCAGGCTTGACAAACTCTCTGCTGTATGTAGCGCAAAACTGGCACATCTATCTATTCGTCCTGTTCTGTAGCCGACGATGCTGCGAGGTAATCTGCCGGACGGCTTTTTCTTTTTGATAAGCCGGACGTTAATGCTTCGCTTTGAGAGTTCTGTTTCAAATCCTATCAAGAACCATACTGGTCTGTCTCCTGTATTGGAACTTGGATCTCTGTAGATTGAACAAGTGTGAAATCTTTTAATATGTTCGTTAGTAATTTATTTTGTTAACATTTTATTGATTGTTGTAATTATTTATACTTTTCTAGTTTTTTTTTTTTATATAGCCTCTTTTTTGTAATAATGTATATGTGAGAACACCGTAGACTCCATGAATTCTTAGATTACTTCTTATTATAACTCACTTTATTTTATTATGTTTATTTTTTGTTGTGCTTTTGGGCACTATATTGACTGGTCTACATTGTTCTTACATAATATCTACTATACTGTAATATGGAAATATTGTAACATCAACCACTTTTTTTTAAAAGAGTAACCATGGAGTTTCTTTCCGGTTCTTCTCCATAGGAAACGACCAATTTCGAACCGTGCACTAGCTTCTGACGTTTTATAAGTGCCCTTGTAGGCTTAAGTGATTTTTTTTTTTAATTTTTAAATTTTATGAAACTTACAGAGTTGTTTGACTGACCTGTCGGTCTAGTTGTTAATGGCCCTGATTGCTATGCCGGAGATCGTGGGTTCGATTGCCGCCCAAGACAAATGTTTGTGTTTTTTTTTTTTTTTTTTTTATGGTGGGAAAAAATCATGCATTGACATCCCCCGCCCTTGGGCGGAGCGGGAGATAGTGTCAGACTCTTACTGACTAAAAGACCCACCCCGTTCCTTCTAGCCTTCATACCGGGGCTCGAGCGCCCTTTCGGATAACCCTGGCCCCAGTAGGCTTCGACCCGGCTGGGTCCCTGCTGTTGCTGACAACTCCTTGAGGCGCGCGGGAACAGTGCGCGCCGTCGACGACTTGGGCTTGGTCCGGACAGTTACCGGACGGCCGGACAGTGAGCTACCCATTGCTCACCGTCCGCAAGCCCGCGTCTACGTTGGCCGGAAATCGGGATCAGAATCCCGGCGACGGCGGCGGCGATAACGCCGTTGCCTGATGCGTTCGGCCTCCTCCTTTGCGAGCATTACTGCTTCGCAGAAGTCGGCGACCGCCTGCCACTCCTCCTCGCTCCGGACCATGGCCTCAACCAAGGCCCGGCGCGAGAGGTCTCCGCCGCCGATCGCCCCCACGAGGGCACGGCGATGCTCCGCCCAAGCAGGGCACACCTCGACTGTGTGCTCCACCGTGTCCTCCGGGCGTTCCGCACAGTGGCGACACCCGGGCGTCACTTCCGCATGAATCGAGTGCAGGAAACTCCCGAACGAACCATGTTCGGTGAGTACCTGCGTCATGCGGAAGATAAGGACGCCGTGAGGTCTTTCCAGCCACGCCTCAAAGAGGGGACTTACCGCCATGATTGTGGCGTGCCCAGCACTGGGTTGCGATAGTCGTTGACGCCATTTCACCATGAGATCCCGCCGGAGCTCTGTCCGCCATGCCGTGACCTGTCGCGGCAGCGGACTTTCACCCCGGCGTTGCATCTCCACGCGCATATCGTGCATGTGTGCAAGGACTGTTGCCTCCAGATCCCACGGTGGTAGGCCAGCCAGAAGGCTCGCCGCTTCGCGGGAGACCGTGCAGTATCCCCGCACCATCCTTATCGCCATGACCCTCTGACAGGCGTTCAGTATGGCCGCCGGTTGCTTTTTCAGCGACGGCGCCCACACCGGCGCCCCGTAGAGGGCCATGGACCGAACGATCCCCGCGTAGAGCCTCCGGTAGGAGGCGTCTGGACCCCCAAGGTTGGGCAGGAGCCGCTTGAGCGCAGCCCCAGCCCGGTCGAGTTTGGGAGCCAGACGTCGGAAATGCTCCACGAAGTTCCACCGGCTGTTGAGGACGAGTCCCAGGTACTTCATCGTCGACCCGACACCGATGTGAACTCCTCCTACCGTTAGTTGGGAACTCATTGGCGGCGCGTTCCGAGAGCGGCGACCGTGAAAGCACATCGCCTCGGACTTGTGAAGCGCCACCTCGAGTCCCAACTCCTGGATCCTATCAACGACCATCGCAACCCCGCGTGTCGCTAGAGCGACCGCCGCCTGGTACGACTCTCCCTGCGCTAGAACCAGCGTGTCGTCTGCGTAGCAAACCACGCTGACCCCGTCAGAGAAGTCGCCGCGCAGCACGTAGTCGTACCCGATGTTCCACAAGGGTGGCCCTAGTACCGACCCCTGCGGAACACCGCACGACATCTCTCGACGTTTCCAGTCTCCCTGGTGACCGGGGTAGACTATAAGTCTCTCCGACAGATAGGCCTCGACCACTCGACAGAGGTATTCGGGCACCCGGTGGTACCGGAGTGCCCTCCGGATCGTACTCCAGGGCAGGGAGTTGAACGCGTTGGCAATGTCCAAGGACACTGCCACGACACACCTGCCCCGGGACACCGCATCCCCCATCGTGAGGGCTCGCACGCGCATGATGGCGTCCACCGTAGAGCGCATCCTGCGAAAGCCGAACTGTCCGTCCGAAAGGTCCGGCCCCACCCGTGTTAGGCGCCCGACGAGGCGGTTTGCAATGACTCTCTCAAAGAGCTTGCCCACCTCGTCGAGCAGCACAATGGGCCGGTACGCGGACGGAGAGTCCGCAGGGCGCCCTGGCTTCGCTATGAGGACCAGTTTCCCCGTCTTCGTGGTGAGCACGATCATTTGTTAGATGGCGTTGTGTGAAAGTTATAAGTAAAAAAAAAAATTAAGCGGGTAATCTTTTAAAGTCTTATTAGTTATTTTCCATCCTGCTAGGGATACGGGATTGTTCGAAAGAATTACCGTGGTACTGAAACGCAAAGGTTATCTGAAGGAACACAGGTGGGTTTTATTCAGTAAAACTTTTGACATGCCCTCTCGCTCCACCCAGAAGTTATTTGATGGTTTCTTAAAACAAAAATAAAAAATACTGAATTTGTCTTATCCTATTGAATATAATAGGATTTTAGTTTTTTTTTTGTTTAACTCTTTCCCACACAAGAAATTACTCCTGTATCATGGGTGCGTTTATAAACATGTCAACTCGCATATACAAGACACCCAGATCCAGAACACCTATCTGTAGGCCATACAAATATTTGTACCGTGCGGGGATCAAACCCGCATCCCACAGCGCAACAGCTAGTCACCCAATCACTACGCCGTCAACCGTGCCGTCAAAGTTTGTAAGTACCTAGGCATGAATGGCCTAAAAAATCTTATTTTTATAGAGCCTTCAAACGCGACGTGATGAATACCAAAAGAAAATCTTTCTCAACGTCTAGCTTAAAGGTGAACGCACACTTGTCCGAACCGAACGTAACTTTAAGTCAAGAGTATTCACTCTTCACACTCATCACACTGTTCACGATGGAGCACGCTTAGCTAAGCTTCTAACTCATAGCTGGAGTAACCTGAATAGGTTACTTCTAGATAAGCTTGCTCCATCGTCGACCACATCATCTCTTACCATCAGGTGAGATGGTGGTCATATGTGAGACTATCTACACAAATATATTTTTTGTGTTTTTTTGTTTGTAGGAGGTAATCTCTGGAAGTAGGTACTGGTCCTGCTAAAATTTTTACATCTATAGAAAGCTGCTTTATTCCTGAATGATATAGGTTATTTTATGTAGGTACGCAGGCGAAGCTGTGGGTAAAAGCTAGTCAATACTAAAAAATAATAATTTTAGAATTCTTCCTACTGCAGTCCTTTCAGATTCGGACGATTTGACGCGGTTATGTGTCCGTTTTCATAATTTTTCAAAAAATTATAAAAAAAAAAATCTATCAATTCGTTCGACGCGTTCGTCTCGGATAAGTGAGCGTTTACCTTTAGGCGAAATCTTTCGTCGTAAGCTCACGAAAATAGATACCAACCAAAGAAGGTATTTTTCCCTTTTATCTAAAAACATTTTTTTGGCTTCACTGTTAAAGAATACCAAATAATAGAAGAAATTGTTAACATAGTAGAAACCTAGGTATTACTTAGGTATTACTGCCTACATAGACGAAAATTTATCGTCATTATTTCAGCCTAAAGAACCTGGTGAGCTGGTCTTGTGCTTCTCATATCCTTCGAATTCCCGCGACCCTTGCTGGGTCTAAAGCGGGAACTACATTAGACCGACGCACACGTGGGAGACATCTTAGTTGTGCGTAGCGGCGCGGCGCGGTGCCATCTTGTGGCGTGGGGCTAATGTAGCTCTACAAGTCTAGTTGCCATATAAAATGAATGGAGACCTACGCGCCCAGATCGATGTACGTGGTCCAAGTGGGCCCAATGTAGTCCTATCTTTAGTCTGGCCGTACATGGGCCACACTTGACAGCCACAAATGCCGTTACTTGAGGCTAGAAGCGGCTACAAAGTCAGCCGACGCTCGCGACGGCCACTTTTGGCCGGTGGTAGACACTTGTGGTCGGTAACCGTTTTTTTAAACCCATGCTTGACGGGAACGAATTTCTGATATAAATAATTCTATATCCATAGGTATCTATTATTTCAATCAGGCCCCTCTTTACCACTGGGCACACTGGGCACGTGCCCAGGGCCCCGCGATGGATTGGGGCCCCCTAGTCTAGTCCCTACCACAGATCACTATAAGATGTAAGTACTTATTACGTACAAATGCGACAGCTATCATTTTCAATCCAAGTTCCTGAAATGGCCGCATGTCGCTGCCATCGCATTTCTTTTTTTTTATTCTTTTTAACCGACTTCTAATTATGGAGAAAAAAATTGAAGACACCTTTCCTAATGTAGAAATCGCACTGAGAATCTTTTTAAGCATGATGGTAACTAACTGAAGTGGGGAACGCTCTTTCTCCAAATTAAAACGAATAAAAAATGAATTAAGAAGTACATTGCTTCAAGAGAGATTAAACAGTTTGTCGCTAATGTCGATAGATTGTGTTTTTTATTTTTGTGTATTTAGTGTGAATTACATTATATTTATTATCTATTCATTATAATAATATCTAATGTACGAGTAACTGTAAAGAAATAAAAATAAAGCTAAAACTTTGCACACCTACGTTCTTTGTTTATTCTAACAAAAGAGTGCTTTATTACTATGGTCATAGGGGCCCCATTATCCTAATGTGCCCAGGGCCTCTAATAGGTGAAAGACGGCCCTGATTTCAATCAACGTTAAAAAGGTCCGTGCGTTATCTTTCATTCGTGGCGTATAGCGCCAGTGGCCCTGTGTCGGCGTTTTGTATTGGCGAATAGTAGTCGGTGCCACAACAAGCGAGCAGCGACGTTTGTTTGATTTGTAGCGTGTCTATATAAAATGTATGAAAACTATACTATATATTAAATTATGGTCGGTGGCCCGTATGTAGCCAGGTTTAGACGCCTACTTATATTATAATGGGCACTCATAATGAGTGGTTTTGTGATATGCAAATTGACTTTTACACATATTCCTTCCTATCTATAATTTATAAGTACCCGCCTAGGTAAGTACTTGTTAGTAACTACACATACTATACCTATGATTCTACTACGGTGGTGCAGTGGTTGAAAGATCGACTGTGATAAGTTCGATTCCCGCTCAGAACAAATATTTGTATGTTCTTCAGATAGCTGTTTCGAATCTGGGTGTCTTGTATGTGTGTGTGTGTTTACGTTTGTGAACGCACCCATTATACAATAGTAGTTTATGTGACTAGGGGATAAAGCAGTGTCTTTAGGTCGCGGGCGGCAAGTTGAATTCCGAACGAAACGAAGGTTGCTGATTTTAACCCCAAACGACAGTGAGGGATTTATAAAATTAACTCCCGAGAATTGCGAAAAACTGATTCTAAGGATAAAATGTTATTTATGTCTTAACATACCTACTCGTATTTACCAGCATTCCTCTCCTCGGTGCACGGTACTGATACATTAACCAGGAATATTTTATCTTCCTCACTGGTTGATGTTGAGGTACCGTGTTTGTCCGATGCGTTGAATGCTTGGAAAATGGCTTGTCCGAACACGGATTTGCCCGACAACCTGGCCTCGCAGAGACGGTGGGATGTGCCGCTCTGCAGTATTATACGTAACAATCTAATTAATACGTCTTCAAATACTGCTGAGCGTGCGCGTCTGCTGGCTGTGGGGGAATGGGAGTCGGGCTTATGGCTTCAGGCACTCCCGTCATCCACCATAGGCACTATGATGGATGACGCCTCGTTTCGGCTCGCAACCTGTCTACGCTTAGGCGCACCTTGTGTTGCTCCACATCGGTGCCACTGCGGCGAAGCTGTCGACAGTCTCGGACACCATGGCCTGTCCTGCTGCAGGAGCGCAGGCCGCATAGCTCGACATGCTAGCATCAACGATATTATTCGTCGAGCTCTTGTCACCGCCGGCGTACCCGCTGTATTAGAACCAAATGGCTTGGTACGTGACGATGGAAAGAGACCAGATGGTATGACGTTGGTACCGTGGAAGGTGGGTAGGCCTCTGGTGTGGGACGCAACCTGTGTCGACACCCTTGCGCCATCCCACATTCCATGTACGGCGGGCTGTGCTGGCGCTGCCGCTGCGGCTGCTGAGACCCTTAAACGGCGCAAATACTGTAACCTTATTGGTAATTACAGTTTTGAGCCGTTTGGGGTCGAAACGCTTGGGTCATGGGGTCCGAATGCGCGTCTCCTTTTTAAGGAAATTTCTCGCCGACTGATCGACACCTTGCGTGACCAGAGGGCTGGCTTGTTCTTCGCTCAAAGAATTAGCATTGCCATTCAACGTGGTAATGCTGCCAGTCTTCTGGGCACATTCCCGGATGACAGCGATGTGGAGGAGTACTTCGACGCCTGAGTGCACTTTGTGTTTTTGTGTTTTATTTATATACGTTAGGGTATTTATTTAGGTTTTAGTATAAATAGTTTAAGTTTGTTTGTTAATGTAGAATCTTTTGATTGATTATGATTAATAAATAATATTTAATATAAATAAATAAAATAATATAACCTACTCGTATATATTGTACAGTTAAAACCAGTTTTTAGATAGAAAGCGTTTTTCCTAGTAAGAACTAGTTTTTACTAAATGCCTTTGTTAATACTAGATTCAGTTAAAACTGTTCCGACCTAGGTAAAAATTCATCATACCCTATTTTGATAGTCCCCTCTTTGAGGTGTGTAAAGACAGCATCGCGTCCCTGACCTTCCGCATGACGCAGGTTCTCACCGGACAAGGTAAGTCCGGTAGTTTCCTGCACCGGATTCTGCAACGAAACGAAAAACAACATAATACAAGGAATAAGAAAGAATTTTCTGTTATCCACCCCCTAAACAAATCAAACGGTGTTCCAAAGTTTGTGTAGACAAGAATACAATTGCCGAAACGGATCTTGAGCGATCGGCGTCAGAGTGGGAATCGCTGGCGAGCCAATCGTCTTCGTTGTTACATACATGCAGCAACGCAGGCAACGAATCACGAGTGGCGTCTATGACACGATGGTGTGGCGAGCCAATCACTGACACTCCCCGCCTCCGCGTCTCACTTTGCACCACTATAGAGACCGAATATTTGACTTCTGCGCAACTTGAAGCCAGCGCTCAAGATCCGTGCCGGTAATTGTACTTTCATATGGGTGAAGCCGCGTGCAGAAGTTAGTCTTTTCAAAATAAATAAAAGGAGTTTCTGTTTGTAGTAAAAAATTAATTACAAAAGAGTAGATACTACAGAAATATTTTTCAAAATAGTTAGCCTTTATTTGTACGGTACTGAGAAAATTTTAGCATAACCAGCCTTTGAATGATCCCACTGCTGTTACTCAGGCCTCCGCTCTAGAAGAGGGAATGGGCCGTAATCTACCATGCGGACCCAGTGTGGGTTGGTGGATGTCACACGTCTTCGGATTAATGCGCCTAGCTGAGTTTGAACCCATGACCTATACAACTCGTAAGTTGGGGCAGTTACCTATCGGCCACCACTGCTCTAGAAATTTTTACCGATGGGTAATCCCGTCACGACGTGTACCTTTTCCGATTAAAAGAGTCGATTCATTGTTGAGTCACTTATTTTATTGTTTTTCCCATTGAGATAAGGCGTGTTATCTCAATAGTACTAAGTACTATAGTTTATCTTATAGTTTTGTTTACAGGAAGTTTTGAATTGTCATATTATTATTCACCTACTTATATAGTTACTTGTATTTTGCGCGTATTATTTCATCATCATCATTTAAGCCGATAGACGCCCAATGTTGGACATAGGCCTCCGCCAAGTGTCGCCTGAATGAAGGATCCTGTGCGACCCACAACCATCGGATTCCCGCAATCTTCACCAGGTCATCGGTCTAACTTGTAAGAGGCCTTCCAATGCTGCGTCTTCCGGTACGCATCACCACTGCAGAATCTTTTGGCCTCAACGGCAATCTGTTCTGCGAGCAATATGCTACCCATTGCCACTTAAATTTGGCGATTCTTCGTGCTATGTCGGCAACCTTTGTTCTCCTGCGGATATCTTCATTTCTGATTCGACCACGCAAGGAAACTCCGAGCATAGCCCTTTCCATTGCCCTTAGGGTGACTTCAAGCCCTCTGATGAGGCCCATTGTAAGCAAACACGTTTCGGCACCATACGTCATTACTGGCAATACGCACTGGTCATATACTTTAGTCTTGAGACACTGGTAATGGTGAAAAAAATATTTTGTGCTCTAAATTGAAAACCCAATGGTACATACTTAAATGCCTAGAGCTTGTGCTCAGCGTTTTAGCTATAACATTTTTGTTTTATTGTTTACTAGCTTTTGCCCGCGCGGTTTCGCTCTCGCTTTTCCCTACTCCACCCTACTATACCCTAATCTACCCTATTCTAACCTACTCTACCATACTCTACCTTACTCTAACCTACTCTACCCTACTCTACCCTACTCTACCCTACACTACCATATACTATCCTAATTTTCTCTTTTTTTCCATAAGAACCTTCTCCTTACAATAACGAACACAACAAAAAAAGAATTAGCGAAATCGGTCCAGCCGTTCACGCGTGATCAAGGAAATAGGGATTCATTTTTATAATATAGATAGAATTTTTATATATACAAGGTGTAAGGGACAGCCTTCCACAAACTATAAGGGCTTGCTCAGTAGACGAAACTGAACAACATTCCACAAATTTTTTTTTCAGTACCTAAACGAAAAAAAAAATCAGCCTCACCATACAAAATGATAAACTTGATTGGACAATTCATATGGCGAGGCTGATTTTTTTTCCGTTTCCTGAAAAAATTTTTTGTGGAAATTTTGTTCACTTGGTTGTTCAGTTTCGTCTACTGAGCAAGCCCTTCAAAGTTTGTGGAGGGCTGTCCCTTACACCTTTTATAGATAGGTTTGACATCGTTCCTTACACTTCCATTTAGTCATTCAGAAATGGAGATTCGAAAAGGTTTTGCTAAGGCCTACTGTCCTTGAATGCGTAGCTTCATAGATGCGTATTCGTCATTTTACGCTTGGTATACGCTTGCGTGAAGCTTACATACAAAACTATGGCTTACTGTCCATGGACGCGTAGCTTCATAGCAGGGATGTTACGGAGCTTCGACTCCGACTCCGTTAAGCCGGAACTTCCGATATTATTACACCTTCGGTTCCGACTTAGGCTCCGATACTTTTAAATCGGAGGTTTTAATCGGAGGTCCGGAATCCCCCTGACTCCCGCTACGTGAACTGTATTGTCAATTATTTTTTCACTTGTTGTTAGTTTGTTGACGCACACGACACGTTCATCTTCTTTATAATTAAAAAATTTGACAGAATAATGTTTTATTTGTCCTTAAATAAAAAATCTCTCTCCTGCCATCACTTCTGACCCTCTTCCACTTCCAGTTCCGACTCCGGTTCCGATTCCGGTTCCGACTCCGATAAATCAAATTTAAAAACTCCGACTCCGCCTTCGGTTCCGATATAATTACCTCCGTTACATCCCTGCTTCATAGACCTGACACGACGAGGCGAAGCTGCCGTTTCGTCAACAGTGTGTCATAGTAAGTTTATGTATGTAAGCTTCACGCAGGCGTACACCAAGCGTATAATGACGAATACGCGTCTGTGAAGCTACGCGGCCGTGGACTGTAAGCCTTAGTTTATCTCTATAGTTACCTATATTACAAGAAACCACTTCCAAATTCTATGTGTGATTCTGTCAATCACAAAACTTTTATAATATTTGCAAATCAAAGTTCGAAAAGCGAGAAAATTCAGAGGCGCGTGTAAATATTTATGTTCGAGAAGTTTCTCTTCAGACGCGATCTGATTGGAGTGGTTCAAAAATCAAAAGTGTTTGGATCCGAGATACTTACAGTTAGTTTGAGTACTACTTCAGGAATTATTGATGTAAAGTTTCCGAGATGTTTGCTCGTCTCATCTCGTTCGAACGAAGGTCGCTTGAAATCAGGATCTGTTGAACCAAAATTACCTACCTACCTATCTAGGTTATTTTTAGGAAGAAAGTTTTTGTTGTTAACAAGATTAAGAACTCAAATACGCTTATCATCGTCATCATCATTTCAGCCGAAAGACATCCACTGTTGGACATAGGCCTCCCCCAAGTGTCGGCATAATGACCGGTCCTGTGCGCCTCGCACTTCGATTTTTTCGACGCTCATCAACCTCCACGAGTCGTAAGTGTAGGCAATGAAAAACGATGTTTGATACACGTGCCAATTTGTCACTGCATCCCTCGACTCCATAAAACACGCGCCTATGGCTCGTGCGAATTCCGCCTCGGTCGCAATGACAAACTTTCTTCATCATCATCATCATCATCATCAGCCTTTTTAATTCCCACTGCTGGGACTCAGGCCTCCTCTCTAGGAGAGGGAATGGGCCGTAATCCACCACGCGGGCCCAGTGCGGGTTGGTGAATGTCACATATCTTCGAATTTTTGGTTCTAGGACATGCCGGTTTCCTCACGATGTTTTCCTTCACCGTTTTAAGAGCAGTGGTGATGAAATAAATTACACAAAGTAATGCGCCTGGCTGGGTTCGAACCCGCGACCTACAACTCGTAAGTCGGGGCCATTACCACTCGGCCACCACTGCTCAAAAAACTTTCTTCACTTGTATCAAAATGTACTATACAAGTTAGTTTAGGATAGACAGTGTAGGAGCGACCAAAATAGGTATCTATCAAAATATTGGGCCCGAATTTAATTACACAAACACGAGGTCCCATTGAAATGCCACAATAAAATTGATATGAATCTTGATTATTTGAGCAGCTCGAATGATGATCAATATCAGGAAGTAAGAGGGTTCGCGGATTCTCAACTTGACTGAACACAGGAGTTTTAAACAAAGTTATTTCTTACTGTTTCAAAGATACTGACGGGTATTTTGAAATGCAAGAAATAATACAATTTCCTGCAAAATTGTGTTAACATCAAAGCAAGCTTTCTCTTTCGGAATAATCAAAATCTTTCGGGACTGGTACACACGTGTTACTTTCGAACGGAAGTTTGTTAATTTAATTAAGCAAACGCAGAGCTACGTAAATCATATTCATAATAATACAGGATGTCTCTGACATCGACGGATAAACGAATACCATGGATCCAGTACATGATTTTGGACCCCTAGTGGTGAAATTTTTCCCTATTTTTCATATTTTTTAATTTAAATCAATGATATTCTAATAAACAGATATGTTATACACTCACAAATCAACCGAAAAATGTGTTCCGCGCAGCAGCGGCAGCACACACATACACCTTTCGTTCATTGTACATTTCACTACAAGTTAAAATAATAGAAAAGGGATAGCATTATAAATCCAACAAGAAAAAAAGAAACAGCTATTGTTATCAATTACGTGTCAACGTAAACAGACATTAATTTGTCCACCAATCAGAGCACGTTGACATCATAGACTAACAAATTTAATGAGACAGACGGTACACACCGCGTGTACAAAATTTGTAGACGCGATTTGTATCAAAGATAGGTAGGTGAGAAATAAATCACGATTTAAACATGGAAAAAAATATTTGGTAATAAAAACAATCGTATACCTACCATCGAAAAAAAATTTTTTTTGTCTTTCTCTTAGAGGTATTTTTTACTTCGGGATATTTTTATGAGCAGAGTAGTTGTGTATTTATCAATTATAGTTTTAGTATAATGTATCTTATATCATGCCATAAAATAATACAAGGTTAGAAAGAATGAAAACAGAACTCTAACGTAACGATGACTTCACTGCCTAATAATATTCGCATCTGTATTTTTATTCTTTGTCCAGAGCGTATGCGTCCTTGTCGCTCTCACGACAAAAAATGTATTTACCATTTCTTTTTTTTTTTCTTACCTATAATTATCAGAATAATTGGAAAATAACTGAAATATATTAATAAATCGAAGTATATTGCATACTTTCATGTGGTATTCTCATACCTCTCCAAGGATCTCTCCTTTGTGTTTTATTAACTTTGGTTTCATAATTGGTACACTTTATAAACATTATCGAAGGCGTTATTTTTTTAATTTTGCAGCATCGTGTGACTTGATGCGATGCGTGTCGCAGACTAAAGGGAAAGGATCCCAATTGGGATCCTTTCGAGTCTTCACGGTTGCGCGCTCCTAACATATCTGTTTAATATAATATCATTGATTTAAACTGTACAAAATCGTTATTTTAACATTTTTAGTGAAAAAAATGAATGAATCTTCATTAATTTTATAACTCACTGTCTTCGGTGTTCGTATCACCTTTATGCCGATGATCTTCAGTTATATACAGCTGCGCGGGTAGAAGGTTTGTCGGACGCTATAGAGGATGTGAACCGAGATTTGGACGCTATCAAAGACTGGTCTGAAAGATTTGGGGTGTCTGTAAACCCCTCAAAGTGTCAGGCCATTATTATTGGAAGCTCGCGCATGATGGGTAAAGTGGTGGTTAACTCTCTTCCCCCAATTATTTTTAATGGTACCTCCATCCCCATTAGTCCTAGCGTTAAGGATCTCGGTTTGCATCTCGACTCGACTCTTGGCTGGCAAAGTCAGGTCTCCAGTGTCTGCCAAAGAGTCAACGGGACTTTGCGGTGTCTGTATCGTCTGAGGAACTTTTTGCCCGCGAAGACGAAGACTATGCTTGTGCAAACTTTAATTTTCCCTGTAATCGACTATGGTGACGTGTGCTACTTTGACCTGAATGCGGAGTTGTTAGACAAACTTGACAGGCTCCTCAACAACTGCATCCGATTCATATTTAACTTGCGAAAATATGACCATGTTTCGAGTTACAGATCGGAGCTCAAATGGATGCCCATTCGCCAGAGAAGAAGTTTGCGCGCACTGACTACACTCTTCTCTCTGCTCAACTGTCCTACCCCTCCTTCTTATCTTATATCTCATTTTCAATATTTGTGTTCTTCCCATTCTAAGAATCTTCGTTCTTCTAACAATCTCCTACTGCTCTGTCCCTCTCATACTTCTGATTTTGTTCATTCTTCCTTTCATATACAGTCCATACTTCTGTGGAATGCGCTTCCTCTCGACATCAGGATGGCCACCAGTCAGTATGCATTTAAGCGAAAGTTGCGGCATTACTTTCAGAACAAATAGCGGAGTCGTTTCAAAACCCCCCTTCTTCTACTTTATATAAATATATATGTAGGTATATATTATATTAAATATATATGTATGTCTATTTTAGTTATATATATACATTTGCACTCTTATTTTTCTTAATAATCCATTTTTTGTTGTTTTTTTTTTTTGTGCACCTGCCATGTTTTTCTCTTCACCACCCTAGGTTGACTGGTAGAGAATGCCTAAGGCATTAAGTCCGCCTTTGTACCTGTGCGTTGCATAAAGTTCTAATAAATAAATAAATTACCTTTGAAATTAAAAATGTCATCAGGATTGATTAGAACAATGATTTTATCTACCCCGATGACTTTTTAATTAATTAATTTTTAAATAAATTTTTTTTTTTTTTACTAAAATATCATCGGGTTTGGTTAGAATTACGATTTTACGTAGTTTAAATTAACAAAAAAAAAAACAGTTTTTTTTCAAAAAGTTATGAAAAAGCCGACGAAAAATTCCACCACTGGGGAGTCCAGAATCATGTACTGGATCCGTGGTATTTGTTTGTGCGTCGATGCGGAGACAGAGACACACTCCGTATAATATACCTATCTAAAAGATGTTACCTTTTTTTTTCCGATGGGAAAAATCATCCAATGACAAGATGTTACCTGAAAAGCTAGATTGCGTCGGACAAGTTTGCTGCATGTCGGATGAGCTGTGGGCTAAAAGAGCCACATATTGGGTCCCATATTAAACGCAAGGCGACATCGCGGCAGACCAAAGCGAAGGTGGAGAGATGAGCTTGATAACTACCGGAGAGACTGGCCCGCAATGGCCGAAGACAGACGTGTGTGGAAAAGGGACAGGGAGGCCTTCGCCCAGCAGTGGCACATAAATGGGCTAACTAACCTATCTACCTTACTTTGAGGCGTGGCTGGAAAGACCTCACGGCGTCCTTACCTTCCGCATGACACAGGTCCTCACCGGAAATGGCAAGTTCGGGAGGTTCCTGTTCCGAATTAAAGCGGAAGTGACGCCCGGGTGTCGCCACTGTGCGGAACGCCCGGAGGACACGGTGGAGCACACAATCGCGGTGTGCCCTGCTTGGGCAGAGCATCACCGTGCCCTCGTGGGGGTGATCGGCGGCGGAGACCTCTCGCGCCGGGCCTTGGTCGAGGCCATGGTCCGGAGCGAGAAGGAGTGGCAGGCGGTCGCCGACTTCTGCGAAGCAGTAATGCTCGCTAAAGAGGAGGCCGACCGCATCAGGCAACGGCGCTCTCGCCGCCGCCGGGATTCCGATCCCGATTTCCAGCCACCGTAGGCGCGGGCTTGCGGACAGTGAGCAATGGGTAGCTCGCTGTCCGGCCGTCCGGTAACTGTTCGGACCAAGCCCAAGTCGTCGACGGCGCGCGCTATTCCCGCGCGCCTCAAGGAGTTGTCAGCAACAGCAGGGGCCCAGCCGGGTCGAAGCCTACTGGGGCCAGGGTAATCCGAAAGGGCGCTCGAGCCCCGGTATGAAGGCTTGAAGGAACGGGATGGGTTTTTTAGTCAGTAAGAGTCTGACACTATCTCCCGCTCCGCCCAAGAGCGGGGGTTGTCATAAGATGATTTTTCCCATCGAAAAAAAAAAAAAAAACCTATCTACCTTATAGGTAATTAATTACATTCGTATATCTTTTAAATTAGATTGATTGGTATTGTAGATACTCTTTCATCAGGACTTTTTTGAATTCATGGCACAATATACAACATTATTTGTAATATAATGTGAAATCTAAAACACGAGTTACAAACTCAATTTCATAACTGTAGGTATCATAAAAAATCAAAAAGTTGTAAGCTTATTACGTTGCCTGGTCCACATAAATACATGGTCACTGAGCCATCCGGGAGACTGAGGATGAGGACTCGTTTTACTCCCTCATCCAGCCGTGACCTGTGTTGTACTTAGTTTTGTGATTTTTAATATTTTTGAAAAAATATATAACATAGTGTAAAAATTATTGGAAAAGAATGGTACGACCGTGTGACTTTTTTGCTTGCCTTGGAAGGGGCACTGCCTTAACCCCTAAATTAGTGTATAAAACTTTGTTCCAAATTAAATAATAACGTAGGACTAGTAAAACTCCAGTTCTCTACTTAAAAACTATACAAACAGAAATTACATGCTTCACAGAGTACTTAACAGAATACTAATTGTCACTTTTTAAAGAAGCACCGAAATTTATCAAATACAGCCAAGTTTATTAACATTTTTGTTTCTTCCTCTCATTTTTCGTTAAGGAAGATACTTAATTAAGAACATAATTTATACTCTAGATAGGTAATTTACGCCTCCATAGATTGTTTTCAGAATTTATGAGTTTATTTTGCGATACAAACGGTAATGACTAAAAATATTTGGGTAAAAAGACACACAATGAACTGCTGTATAATTACGTTTTTTTTTTTCATTTTCCTTTCTTAGCGTTCCATATTAATAATTCTCCCGACCGAATTTTGATCTCGGTGGCCAATCTAAACGGAGTTTAGCCAAGTATGCAGGAGATTGGGCACGCCACAATTATCCCTTCTTTCAGGCGTAGTTGGAAAGACCTCACAGCGTCCTCACCTTCCGCATGACGCAGGTTCTCACCGGACATGGTAAGTTCGGGAGGTTCCTGTACCGGATTCGTGTGGAAGTGACGCCTAGATGTCGCCAGTGTGCGGAACGCCCGGAGATAGATAGATAGATAAATCATTTATTGGCTACAGCACAAAACATGCACCAAAATACATAATGCACACAGATTATAAAAACTAAGCACATAGACAACAACAAATGAAAAAATAAAAAATAAAATAATAACACATGTAGGTACTAAGACAAAAAAAAAAAAAGAGAAATAGCAAAATAGACCCATGGTGCGGTGTGCATGTCGCGCTGCACCAATGGGAGTCCAGCTCAGCATGTGTCAGGCAAAAATACCTGACGCTGATATTATGCTGGATCCTTATGGTGACATTCGGACGCTCAGATGGTTTTGAGTGAAAAGTTTTAACGAAGTGAATTTTGTAGGTGGTGAATATGTAGATAAATATATAAAGTTACACACGTAGTACACGTAGTAGGACACGGTGGCGGTGTGCCCCGCTTGGGCAGAGCATCGCCGTGCCCTCGTAGGGGCGATTGGCGGCGGGGCGGTCTCTCGCGCCGGGCCAAGGGCGGAAGATGTCATTTGGATGATTTTTACCTGGAGATGTTATGGTGCACAAGTGCGTGCGCAAGCCCAAGTGCACTCTCTGTTTCTTTTACTCCCGTAATTCAATGAGACGGCAAACCGACACGACCGGAGAGAGTTGAAGCGCAGGACCAACGGCTTTACGTGCTTTCCGAGATACGGGGATATCACATCTCCAACTTCAAGCTGCTACAGAATAATTTATAATCATCATCATATCAGCTGAAAGACGTCCACTGTTGGACATAGGCCTCCCCCAAGCGTCGCTACAACGACCGGTCCTGTGCATCACGCATCTTAAGTGGCAATGGGCAGGGCACATTGCACGCAGCACAGATGGTGACGAAAGGTTCTGGAGTGGCGACTACGTACCGGAAAACGCAGCGTTGGACGGCCTCCAACAAGGTGGACCGATGACCTGGTCAGTGTCGCGGGAATCCGATGGATGCGTGATGAATTCATAATGGGAAAACCTAATAGCACTTTTTGCCCGGCTCAGGATCCCATGCTCAGTAGCTGGCGACCACGAGACCAACGAGGCAGTTCCACATTTGTATGGAGATGAATGTATCAGATCAGCAATAAAGAGCTAAATAACTCTTATACGTGTTTATGTAGGTTCGTCGATAGGTAGGGTGTTTTGAATATCGTGCAGATTTCATCTCGCATGCGAATTTGTCCTTTTCACACAAGTATTTATTGTAAAGCGGGGAATACGCACGCGGGACGCGTGCGGGGCCAATCCTACATATGTAGGCACGGTGTTCCGTGTATGTAGGTAATGAAATTTGCATGATATTAAAAACACCTTTAGGTAGTTTAAGTTACATTATGATGTTGCTAAGATTACGCATGATATGGCAATGAAAAAAAAAACACAAAAAAAATGCAAAATAACTTTAATTTTTGGAAGTCGAAGTTTGTTTCTATACCTAATAGTTATGTCTGTACGAATATACGGAACAGAAAATGAATTTGGTTTTTATATTTTAATGGCTTTAGAGAATCAAGGTAAAAAGTTAGGATAATAAAATACTGGTTTCCTAACATAAACAAGAGTAGAAGAAGTTGGCAAACATCGTATTTTAACACGAATACTTAAATATAATTAACTAAAGTCTCAATAAATAATATTCATAAACAGAAAAGTTATTAGGTACCGATTGTTTATATCCCAAAATGTCACTCAATTTTATGGAAATATGAATGAACTAGCTGTACCCGCGACTTTGTTCGCGTAGACTACAGGATTTTGAATTTATTTTTTCTAAAATAAATATAGCCTATGTTACTCCATTAAATCAGCTACCTGCCAAAAAAAGTCCCGTCAAAATCGGTCCAGCCGTTTCAGGGATTAGCCCGGACCAACAGACAGACAGACAGACAAAAATTGTAAAAAATGTTATTTTGGTGTATGTACCGTATATATATTCATATGCACGTAGTAAAAAGCAGTTATTTCAATATTACAAACAGACACTCCAATTTCATTTATATGTATAGATGTATAGATAAATGACGATCAAAATGGAAAAACACTGCGCGTAGTATTTTCTAGTAGCAATTGTTATGAATGATTGATTCTATTATGAATTTACTAAATATGATTTTTTGTTTTGATTTTGGGTTGACAACGCCCGCTCTTGGGCGGAGCGGGAGATAGTGTCAGACTCTTACTGACTAAAAACTCACCCCGTTCCTTCAAGCCTTTTTTTTTTTTATGGTGGGAAAAAATCATGCATTGACATCCCCCGCCCTTGGGCGGAGCGGGAGATAGTGTCAGACTCTTACTGACTAAAAGACCCACCCCGTTCCTTCTAGCCTTCATACCGGGGCTCGAGCGCCCTTTCGGATAACCCTGGCCCCAGTAGGCTTCGACCCGGGTCCCTGCTGTTGCTGACAACTCCTTGAGGCGCGCGGGAACAGTGCGCGCCGTCGACGACTTGGGCTTGGTCCGGACAGTACCGGACGGCCGGACAGTGAGCTACCCATTGCTCACCGTCCGCAAGCCCGCGTCTACGTTGGCCGGAAATCGGGATCAGAATCCCGGCGACGGCGGCGGCGATAACGCCGTTGCCTGATGCGTTCGGCCTCCTCCTTTGCGAGCATTACTGCTTCTCAGAAGTCGGCGACCGCCTGCCACTCCTCCTCGCTCCGGACTATGGCCTCAACCAAGGCCCGGCGCGAGAGGTCTCCGCCGCCGATCGCCCCCACGAGGGCACGGCGATGCTCCGCCCAAGCAGGGCACACCTCGACTGTGTGCTCCACCGTGTCCTCCGGGTGTTCCGCACAGTGGCGACACCCGGGCGTCACTTCCGCATGAATCGAGTGCAGGAAACTCCCGAACGAACCATGTCCGGTGAGTACCTGCGTCATGCGGAAGGTAAGGACGCCGTGAGGTCTTTCCAGCCACGCCTCAAAGAGGGGACTTACCGCCATGATTGTGGCGTGCCCAGCACTGGGTTTTGATAGTCGTTGACGCCATTTCACCATGAGATCCCGCCGGAGCTCTGTCCGCCATGCCGTGACCTGTCGCGGCAGCGGACTTTCACCCCGGCGTTGCATCTCCACGCGCATATCGTGCATGTGTGCAAGGACTGTTGCCTCCAGATCCCACGGTGGTAGGCCAGCCAGAAGGCTCGCCGCTTCGCGGGAGACCGTGCAGTATCCCCGCACCATCCTTATCGCCATGACCCTCTGACAGGCGTTCAGTATGGCCGCCGGTTGCTTTTTCAGCGACGGCGCCCACACCGGCGCCCCGCAGAGGGCCATGGACCGAACGATCCCCGCGTAGAGCCTCCGGCAGGAGCCATCTGGACCCCCAAGGTTGGGCAGGAGCCGCTTGAGCGCAGCCCCAGCCCGGTTGAGTTTGGGTTCAAGCCTTCATACCGGGGCTGTATAGTTTCAGCCCTTTAACAGTTCAGTTTAGGTCGTAAAAAGAATCGCGTTAAGAGCTCGTGGTAACTTTGTGCGTTTTAATTGATTAAAATAAGATAGAAGTTAATTAACAAAATATAATATTACCTTTCCTTTTGAACTTAGTCAGAATTTCCAGTTATTTTAAAAGCGAGGCTTCCGTACTTTATTAAGTACGTACAGGCAGCGTCAAAATACCAAATAAATTGAAGGATATTGGACGGAAAAGCGCTCTTTGACGTTCTGAAATACCGTTCTAGGATTAAAATGATCACAAAGGAAGCTATACCTTTACCTGTAAAATTAGAACAGCGATGCCTTAATTTATCCGCTTTCGAAATGTTGTAGAATAATGTCAGAGAAAGAAAAACCAGGCAAGGACAAGTCGGACTTGCGCACTGAGGGTTCCGTACACACTTAACTACGAACAGTTCAATTCATGAATTGAGTTACGAAGATTTTTCCGAATCGCAAATAAGTTTTTTTTTTGGTGATGTAATTTACTTTACAGTTTCAGATTTTTTCCTATAATTGTGCTTTGAGACCTTACTTCATGCCAAATTTCCAGATTCTAGGTCAACGGGAAGTACCCTTTGAATTTTGATTCCCTTGAGAGTGTCGAAATATACGTTTTTTTGCAACATAAACGGTCGTATCTTTATATTCGTTAATTCAGAAGTTTGATTTTTCACAGCTTTCTTCATAGGACTGCAGACCTGAGTAGGTATATGGTTTTAATTTCACCTCGATATCTCCACGCGTTCTCGAGACAGACAGACAGACGGACTACAAAGTGACCTTATAAGGGTTTTTGCGGACAGTGAGCAATGGGTAGCTCGCTGTCCGGCCGTCTGGTAACTGTCCGGACCAAGTCCAGGTCGTCGACGGTGCGCACTGTTCCCGCGCGCCTCAAGGAGTTGTCAGCAACAGCAGGGGCCCAGCCGGGTCGAAGCCTACTGGGGCCAGGGTTATCCGAAAGGGAGCTCGCGCCCCGGTATGAAGGCTTGAAGGAACGGGGTGGGTTTTTTAGTCAGTAAGAGTCTGACACTATCTCCCGCTCCGCCCAAGAGCGGGGGTTGTCATTGGATGATTTTCCTCGACAAAAAAAAAACCTTGTAAGGGTTTCGTTTTCCCTTTTGAGGCACGGAACCCTAAAACTGATAAAGAATGTCAAGTATTCGGAAAATGTTGACGCTGTTCTGTCTTCACTTATTATAAAAATTCCTTCTGTAATATAAATTTTAATTTCTGATTTCCCTTAGCCCTGCTTCCCAGGGGTTCTGAGAAGAGGTAAACTCTATGAAAATTAAATTATAAATAATAAACGTTGGCCATGAAGTTATGAAGTCTTCAAGGGTTTATGTTTAAATTTCGAGTTACGAAGGAGTTTATATAGCGCCGGGTAGTTAGAAGTCCCGCCATTTTCCCTTTGTTTA
Organism: Mythimna ferrago; assembly: GCA_910589285.2. NCBI lineage: Eukaryota > Metazoa > Arthropoda > Insecta > Lepidoptera > Noctuidae > Mythimna > Mythimna ferrago. The sequence continues at coordinate 17,905,568 of OU342689.1, read as the reverse complement.
TTAATTAGTAATAATTCTCTAGACCTAAAAAGATGCCTGGGTGTCATTACAGTGTGGATTTCGAGCCAACGTAGGCGTGGGCTTGCGGACGGCGAGCAATGGGTAGCTCTCCGTTCGACCGCCCGGTAACGATCCGGACCGAGCCCGAGTCGTCGACGGCACGTAGTATTCCACGCGCGCCTCAAGAAGATGTCAGTAAAAACCATCGGGGCCCAGCAGGTCGAAGTCTACTTGGGCTATTGTTCGCTTTTGAAAGGGAAACCCGGAGCCCTGGAACGCAAGGCAAAGAAGGAACATAGGAGTGCATTTAAGTCAGTAAAAGTCTGACACGTCCTCTCGCTCCACCCAAGAGTGAGAAAAGTCATTGAGTGATTTCCCATATAGACAAAAGTCCTAAAAAGATCTATATATATACAAGGTGCAGTTTTAAAACTGCACAATATTTCAGGAGGTTGTAATAAAACTCATAAATAATCATATAAAAAAACGATACCTGGTCAATAATCAGTAATACTTGTTATTTAATTTTTTAATTACACTAAACTAAATCGATTGATCGATGGCCGCGGGGGCGTGGCTAGGGTGTGGCGTGCGGGATGATGATTGGATGATACATTATTTATGAAACTATCGTTGCGAGTTAGTGTGTGTGAAAACGCCCTTTATTGTTCCGTGTTTGTGTGTGTGAAAAAAAGCGCGGTTATAAAAAAAAAAAATTACCTACTTATTTTATTATTGATTCGGGTCGAGAATCACTAACATAATTACCTCCTGAAATATTTTGCAGCTTCAAAACGACACCTTGTATAGATAGTTGTTTGTCTATGTCTAATTGTTTATAAGGCCGTGTCACAAAATAGATAGGTACACAAGTCAATCTACATACAAAGCGCGCTCGAGCAACGCACACATAGACACCGCTCACGGACACGATATCTCGGAGCGTCTCGGACAAACGCTCGTTAGTGTGCGTCCACCGAGCGTAGGTATAAAAAGTGAAGTACATACATGAGATTGTCTTCTGTACCTATCTATTTTGTGGCCGTGTATAATGCCTCGGGCCGGTATGTTCGTGTTGCCAGAGTCAGACGGTAAACGTAGAACTACACTGCCCACACGTGTGACACACACGCCGATCTGGGCACGTCGGTCGCCATTAATTTTGTATGGAAACTAGACTTGTAGAGCTACACTTGATCCACGCCACTCGACGTCGTTTTACGTACAAAGGCGTGTTATAGGTACGTGTGCGTCGGTCTAATGTAGTTCCAGCGATATATCTCTAATTAGTGACTATTTCGGAATATCTCAGACGTAAGAATTGCTCGTGTAATTAATGTATGTTTACATAACTCTTGTATTATATGTAATTAAGAGAGATGCTCATAGGCAGACCGCGAGATTAAAATTTTCTAAGTATTTTCGCTTTTTGGCGGTAAGAGTAAAGTTGTATGTGGACTACAATAGTTATGATTGAAAATTAATTAACAACAGAAGTATTAAATTAACTTCAAGAGCCCTACTACTACTACCTCTATTACTAAAGTATCATCATCACCATCATCAGCCTTTTAAATGTTCCCACTGCTGGGATTCAAGCCTCCTCTCTAAGAGAGGGAATGGGCCGTAACCCACCAAGCGGGTCCAGTGCGGGTTGGTGAATGTCATGTGTCTTCGAATTTTTGGTTCTACGACATGCCGGTTTCCTCAAGATGTTTTCCTTCACCGTTTTAAGAGCAGTGGTGATGAAATAAATTACTCAAAGTAATGCGCTTGGCTGGTTTCGTGCCCGCGACCTACAACTCGTGAGTCGGGGCCATAACCACTCGGCCACTGCTCAGTCGGTAAAATTACTAAAGTAGGCGCCAAATAAACGTGGATATAATAATAACGGTCATTGACCCTCTTACATTTATTGACATTCATAAAATTTCAAATACGGAATTAAAGACATAAAGCTGTATTGAATCGACATTATCGTGATCCTTTATCTTTTCTGAAGAACATTTCATTTATGGTTTTTCGGGTACCTTCGATTGGAGATATTAGGAAAAGGTCAATTGATAATACTCTAATTTAAGTTTGGAGATATTAAGAAAACTAAACCTAAAATAAAGTATATTGACTATACTTTATTTTAGGTTTATCTGGCGACTTTATAGTACCTATTTAAATTACGATTGTCTTGCCTCGAAAAATAAGAAAATAATTACATTAATATAAGCTGGTACGTACCTATGTGCGCGTGTGTATGTTTGTTGCTGCTTCATGCTTAACCTCTCCGGCCGCCCCAGTGTGCCGAATTCGGTACACCTCGGTTCCAGCTAATTTAAACCTTATTTTTACGTTATAAGGTTTATGTTAGCTGGTATGGGGTGTACCGTATTCGGTACACTGGTGCGTGAGAGGTTAAAGGATAGAATAGATTAGGTTGAAATTTGAAACGGTAGACTATGTCCTAAAATAGGGCACTGATTACTAAGAGTAGGACTTTTTTATCCTTATAGTATGTTACCATGGGATAATTTAATATTTTCACGCGAACGAAGCCGATGGCAGAAGCTTGTATAATATAGTTATAGTTGTAGTTTTTTTTTTATATTGTATGTATGTATTTGTGTTAATGTATCTTGTTAGTATTATATCTGATGTTTGTACACTGACAACCCTTAATCTATCTCCTTTCTCTCAGTCCATCCAAAGGTTGTCTGTAAGAGATCGCCCTGTGCGATAAGACCGCCCATTGTGCACTTATTCTTTTAAATGTTTGTCCTGTATTTTTGTTTATAATTATATATTATTATATATACTATTATTATATATTATATATATTATTATATATAGTATATATATTATATATATTATTGTACAATAAAGATTATAATAAATAAATAAATATATGAAACAAAATTACCTAGTCTGGTCTTAAATCTATATAAATAAAAGGAGAAACTGACTGACTGTCATATCATCGCACAGCTGTAACTACTGGCACTAGGAGCGTAAAATTTTGCACAAGGCTTCCTTTTATGACGTAAACGAGCACTAAGAGAGGACTTTCCAAAATACACCCCCTAAGGGTGTGAAAAATGTGACCAAAGTTTGTTTGGAGAAACCTACTATTATGCAAGCGAAGCCGCTGGCAGAAGCTAGTCCTTAATTAAATTGCATCGCTTCGAGAAGCATAGGTTTGTAGGTTTGCTTTAATAAACACAAAATGTACTAAGTCTAAGCAAATGTAAGACCCTATGGCACCCTTAATTATTTATGTTGGGGTGAAGGGTTCCGAATTCATAAATTAGGGAAGCAGTGTCAAAATAAGAGGCGCCTCAGAAACAATAAAGGTTCTTTGAGTACGCTTAAGTATGAATTAGACAAACCTTAAGCCCATATTCCTTGCCGAAGTTTGAGGGACCTCCAGTCGACTCAATCGCCGTAATAAAGGAAATAAGAATTTTAAAAATATCCCTACACAAAAAATGCTCCAAATGAAAAAATTGGTATAGGTACGTTATTATCTTTATATAAATAGTAATATTTTAATTCAAGCGCTTGCGGGGGACGAGTGATACGTATATTTACATCATGCGTATATATACTTATGAACACGTGTAGGTACCTAAATTCTATCAAACGTGATGTAATTCTTAGAAATGACAAGAGAACTCACTCACGTAAAAGATCAAAATTATCCAACGGTAACATAGTCCAGGGATAAAAAAAATCTTGAGTCTTTATTCCGACGATAGTCTACCAATATTTCTGTACAAAAATGTTAGTTATTATTACCTTGTTGTTATGGTCAGATGAGACATTATAAATATGGTACCTATATAGGTACAACAAATCATGATGATTATACAACATTTAATCTGAATCTGTACATAATTATGTATATCTTCTAAGTTATCTATAAGTTATCTATTTCTATTCTGTCTCAGGGGACTTAAGAATCAGTAGTGGAAACAAAAAAAAAAAATTGCTTCAGCTAGTTTTTTGCCAAGCTGTATCTAGTATATAAAGTGCGCTCTATATCCCATTTTATTAATACTCATTGGTGTATTATTACAATAGAGAGAAAGAGTTTTAAACTTGGATAGTCGCAAGAAAATACGAGCTGGTCGCTGAATTTCTATGGAGGTGATATTTATTTGGATTTAAAGCATCATGAAGTATGTTTAACAAAGTTTGTAAAGATATTAAAACGGGAGTTTTATTTTACTTTTACGTTATACTTTTTAAACTCGTAATGAGCTTTGCTTTTGATGTAATCACTCAATAATAATGTGTAAATATTATTCTTTAACTTTTAATTCAAGTTAGGCACGTTGATACAGATTTGATGATGTCTGCTATTCATGTAATAACTCTACAAGTAATGTGTAAATTATTTTTCATTACTCATACTCTGAAAGTAGGTCTGAAGTTGCCTGAGGAGCGGGCTGAAAGTGATACTTTTCATCCCTAGGGAGTTTTACTTTACAACTGACAGCTGTCAAATTATTAAAAAAAAAACTAGTTCTATCTTCACATTTCTATTGAACCATGTTCCAATTTCCCATACAGCCAGTCAATCACAGCAGATATAAAATTGAAATAACTTAAAGATAAGTATTAATTAAATAATATTATATTTTAAGTGATTTATTTGTTCAACTATTTCTTTAAAATACTTTATTTTTAAAAGATTACAATTAATTTCTAATTTTTCATTAATGAGGCTGAATAGCTGGCCGGCCACAGAAAAAAAAAACAAAATGGCGGGAAAGTGACAATCAGTCCTTGGTTTTTTCGAGTTTTATTTACATTTCCGTACAACAGAGATTTGTATTAACACGTTATGTTTATCAGATTAAAATAGTGATTTAATGCCTAATTTCATAAGAGAATAGGCTAAAGCAGTAGTGGATTACCTTTTACCGCCTAATTCAGAAGAAAGATACCTACCTAAAATCATAGGTACAACGAGTCAGGTTTTACAAACTTTTCATTTTATTTTTACTTTCCTAGTATTCGTAATGAAAAGCACAGTGCTTACCTCGGGGTGAAAGTAACTAATTTAGTCCCTCAAATTAGCGACCTCGCTTCGCTCGGCCGCCAACTCCTTCTCTGGACGAAATGAGTTACTTTCACCCCTAGTGTAACAATGTACTATTTTAACCTTTAATTCAAGTTAGACACATTTATTACAGAGATTCTTCTGAACTTTCATGGTAATGAGACTGAGTTTAATATTTTCAGAAAAAAAAAATGTTGGGTCATCATCCAATAACATTTCTCGCTCTTGGGCGGAGTGGGAGAGCGTGTCCGACTTTTACTGACTAAAACCCACTGCTGTTCCTTCTTTGCCTTCGTTCCATGGCGACGGGGTACACTTTCGCATAACCCATGGACTCAGTAGGCTTTGGCCCTGCTGGCTCTCTAAGAGAAAATATAATACTGTAAAGATTTATTCTTTCTTATTCAGAAAATTGTACCATTCAGAGGGCGACCTGGTTCTTTTTAAATCTTGTTGAAAATTGAAATAGCAAAAGCATTTGACATTTTAATTACAAGCTATCAATTAGCAGCCTCAATGAGAAAGTCAGCTTTCCTTCGCTTTGTTTTGTGAATGAAAGTTGAATTGCTTTAATGGGAATGGCGAAATCGAAAATACAGAAGTATTTTGTGATCGTTTTTAAGGCCCTTACTCCCAGTGACTTTTTGAAGCCTACTCCTCGGTAACGGTTTAGTCAATAGCTTCGAAAAAAACATATGTTTATTATAGATTCATGCACAAAATTATCAACATATGGCTTTTTCGTAAAACTAATATTTATGGCAAAAAAAAAATAACTATATAATATTTTTCGCTTGTTTTCCCTACTCCTTTGAAACGGTTTTGACTTTATAAATATGTTTAAACAAAAAAAAAATGCTGGTTAAGTGTTCTTCAGAACATAATATGCACATAGCATAGTAAATCAATCAATATTTCGTGTAGTAGTGCAGGCGACAGTACGAGTATGCGTGCATTTAACTCCGGCCAGATATTCAAGGGACTACACGCCTTAATGAATTTCTGAATATCTTCAAATTATTTTCGGAAATTCAATTATTTTGACGAGGATTGAGTCATTAATACGAAGTGTTGCTTGTTATTTTGTACCTTTTATATTTTTCGTTTAAAAATTGAAACTGGATATAAAATGAACAGACTACATTGTTCATTATGTGGTTATTCATGAAAATAAAACAGAATTTTGTTATTGAAATTCGAAAAAGTAATTAATTGTTTAAAGAGAATAATCACACTAATACTATAAAGATGAAAGCTTGTATGTATGTGATTGTATGTTTGTTACTACATTACGCTCAAACGGCTCAAGCGATTTCGATGAAATTTGTCACAAAAACGTGCTACGTGCAAACAAAAAAATTTCTGACATATTTATATTTTTAATGTCATGCGGGCGATGCTGCTGGCAGAAGCTAGTATGTAATAAATAAAAAAAAACTTGCCTGAAGTGGTTTTCTTTTAACGTATGAATATAAAACCAGCTGTTTCCACGAGAATAAAAAGAACGCAGTAACATATTATTTTGAAGATCGGTCGCTTGACTCTTTTGATCACAATTCTTTTCCTTGGGTTACAGACACGACCCTGAAACCCCTTCTCAAAAGTGAGATACCCTTGGGACTTCCACACGAATGAATATAAGGGTCACTATAAATATATTAATGACAGTAAATCCAGAAAACCATCCAGGGAATATTTATCTGAACCCAAATCAATTAAATGCTTCAATGTCTACCGCACAATACCCATTTTGTAGCAAAATCATTTTATATAAAATATTCCAGGCCTCGTTAGAAATATATTCTTATTAAATCCTTCAATATCCGAACCATAAAAATAAAATAAATCAGCCTAATATTTTTCGTCCTTTACTTAAAGGTTTAAAAAAAGAACTTTCTGAATTTATACCAAGTTTAAAAAGAGGTCCACTGAATATTTAAAAAAAAACTTTTTGGTAAAACCTTTTTACATTTGAGTTTTTAATTTGGCCACGGCAAGGTTGCCTTTACGTTACGAAATTATAACAGGTAGGTAAAACGAATTTTTCTCCACCCCTTAGGCTGCGTTTCCACCAGAGATGTGCGAGGATGCGTAGCGAGGGATATGTTTGTAAAGAACCAATAGAATCGCTTTATTTACCTCGCGTCGGTCAGCACAGCTTTGGTGGAAACGCTCATCGGAGCTAGATTTTTGCGCATACAAAACAAGCGAGGGATGTGTGCGAGGGAAGTTTACGAGGAATGTGTTGCGAGGGATGTGTGTTGAGAAGGAAGTGTTGCGAGGTTTGCGACATACATACTATACCAATCAGTCCAACCATCCTCGCACCGCACATTAATGCGCATTTTCACAGCTCCGCTACACATCTTCGTACGACACATTTTTCTCGCACAGCTTTGGTGGAAACCCCCACACATTTTCACAGCACAGCTAGACATCCTCGCACGACACATTTCCCTCGCACATCTCTGGTGGAAACGTAGCCTTGCGAGATCTAGATGAAATTTTAATTTGATTAGGAATCTGTTGGGGTTCAAATTGTTAGGTAAGCGAAGCATCATGAAATTCTCGTCCAAGATGCGAATTACATTTGTTTATCAATCTCGGGCCAGCTCAACGTCGGGAAAATGCGTTCAATTTTGTCGAAAATAAACGTGTTAAAAACGACCTTCTGGTTTAGACGCTGGGCGATACCACAGTATTACAATATTCCCTATGTAATACTGTGGCGATACATTTATTTTGAAAGGTAGAAAATGTGACTGGTTGTGATGAATGATTAAAGAACCTATTAGGATTCAAATTGGTTTTTAATTAGTTGTTTAAAAGGTGAGTGATCAATGTCGCAGCTGACAGTCATGAGTGCATTTATAGCTATCTATACATGTGCATTTTACAAATATTGATTGATGTGTATTATAATTTTGAACAACATCAATTATCTCAGCAGTACAAATCCAGCTAAAGTTTGCTAATCAGGGGCGCAACTACCGCCGTATCAATGACGGGGCCCTGACGTGTACAAAAATTCGTAACTTTCCATCCACTGACCATCTTCGTCCTGCCCGTGCCCTCACTGTCTCTGTGCTATTAAGACTCCTCCTCCTCTTTGCGTCGTATTCCTCAATGCTTAGGGTCGTGACTTCCCTGCTTCCTCACTTTAATTTTTATGGTGTTTCTCCATTTACGGTGGTTGCTGAAAACCAGCACCGTAGATGTCTGGATTAGCCCACTTTAATTTTTATGGTGTTTCTCCATTTACGGTGGTTGCTGAAAACCAGCACCGTAGATGTCTGGATTAGCCCAGAGTCACGGGATATGCTGAGCAACGGCCCATTCCTGCTTAGATGCGACGCACAACTTATAATTTTAGATTGTATTAGTATATAATTATGATTTTCTTTTAGATTTAGTTATTCTTTCTTAGGTTAATTTTGTTTATGTTTGTCCCTGTTATGGCCGGCGTCAAAATGCAACAGATAATCTAGACAACTCCGTTGTCTATGGTACGAGATGTAATATTGTTAAGCTAGTTACACACATGGCCTGACAAGGGACTGGCTTTTATATTTTGTACTTTCTTTTGTATTATTGAGTTTTGTTATTTGTGCGTCTATATATAGGCGGAATAAACATATTTTCTTTCTTTTTCTTTCTATTTATTCCTGTCTCTGGCGGTGTATACCGAGGGCCTTGTATACCGAGGAGTCAAGAGTGGTGCGGACCTGGTCGGCCAAACGTATTGGACTGCGCCCATGAGGCCTTTTTCCATTTTTTTTTTTATTAAGACTCACTTTGTAAAACATAAAAATAAACCATCAATAACTTTTGATACAGGGCCCCGTTTAGAACTAGCTACTGCACTGCTGCTACTTGAAATAAAAAATCTTTGCTTTGGGTTTTTTCTACATTTCCAGACCCGGGTATCAGTCCAAGGATATAGACACGTATTTACGACCAATTTTAATTATAGTTTCAGCAAAACATACGTCATTATTACCAAGTAGGTATGTGTACTTCTCCCTCCTTAATTGTGTTACTCCGAACATAATATTTGAGCTTAACTCACAGAAACATACTAACTTACTCAAGAATACCTAAACAAACGTGATGTTTCTAAACGGGTTTCAGCCTAAAAACACCTTAGATGCAGACATAAGCTCTACTGCATTCCCTGAAGTCTTGAAAAGTAAGTTATATAATACCAGCTTTTGCCCGCGGCTTCGCCCTTCCCTCGTTCCCCCCCTTTTCTCACTTTTTTTTATAAAAAAATTCCGATTGTCCGTCTCCAAGGTCCCAATTATCTCCCGCGACAGGTCACGGCATGGCGGACAGAGCTCCGGCGGGATCTCATGGTGAAATGGCGTCAGCGACTATCGCAACCCAGTGCTGGGCACGCCACAATCATGGCGGTAAGTCCCCTCTTTGAGGCGTGGCTGGAAAGACCTCACGGCGTCCTTACCTTCCGCATGACGCAGGTACTCACCGGACATGGTTCGTTCGGGAGTTTCCTGCACGGGATTCATGCGGAGGTGACGCCCGGGTGCCGCCACTGTGCGGAACGCCCGGAGGACACGGTGGAGCACACAGTCGAGGTGTGCCCTGCTTGGGCGGAGCATCGCCGTGCCCTCGTGGGGGCGATCGGCGGCGGAGACCTCTCGCGCCGGGCCTTGGTTGAGGCCATGGTCCGGAGCGAGGAGGAGTGGCAGGCGGTCGCCGACTTCTGCGAAGCAGTAATGCTCGCAAAGGAGGAGGCCGAACGCATCAGGCAACGGCGTTATCGCCGCCGCCGTCGCCGGGATTCTGATCCCGATTTCCGGCCACCGTAGGCGCGGGCTTGCGGACAGTGAGCAATGGGTAGCTGTCCGGCCGTCCGGTAACTGTCCGGACCAAGTCCAAGTCGTCGACGGCGCGCACTGTTCCCGCGCGCCTCAAGGAGTTGTCAGCAACAGCAGGGACCCAGCCGGGTCGAAGCCTACTGGGGCCAGGGTTATCCGAAAGGGCGCTCGAGCCCCGGTATGAACGCTAGAAGGAACGGGGTGGGTCTTTTAGTCAGTAAGAGTCTGACACTATCTCCCGCTCCGCCCAAGGGCGGGGGATGTCAATGCATGATTTTTTCCCACCATAAAAAAAAAAAGGTCCCAATTATCTCTGTACCAAAATTCATCAAAATCGGTTTTGCCATTTAGGCATGAAGACGTTACAAACAAATAAACAAACAAACTCACTTTCGCTTTTATAATATTAGTAAGGATTGTTTATTTTGTTGAATATACACTTCTGGACACATCTATTGGCCCAACTTGTATTTTCAGTTTCGTTTGGTCCTAGCTAAAATTTTATATTAGGTCGAGCAAAAAGTTTTTATGCAGTTTTGAACCTGGCACATTCACAATTTCATTCAATAGTCTTTTTTTGAATTTCGAACACAGAATTTAAAGAAACAAAAGACAATTTGGAGCCTGTTTGTTGATATCAAACAATCGAATACTAAGAAAACTTGGTTTTATTGGTTTACTTGGATTTAATTCTTGAAAAAGTGATTGATATCTTTGGTTTTGCAACAAACATTACTTATTCTTAACATTAAGGTGAGGTTCTATCAATAATCTATGGATACTTCACCTGAAGTCGCCGCCCAAGCTGTGGCACTTATTCAGGCCGGACACAGCCAAAGAAACGTGAGTGCTCAACTTAATTTAAGTCGATCTGCGGTCCGAAATGTTTATCGGAGGTACCTAGAGACTGGCGGCTTTGTTCGTCGCCAAAGAAGGCCACGATCTCAGGTCACAACTGAGAGGCAGGATCGATTCATCGTGACGACCAGCTTGAGAAATCGTCACCTTACCTCCATTGAGATACAAAACCAACTTCGCGACTTCCACGGAGTATCTGTGAGCGCTCGAACTGTTCGGAGAAGGTTAAAAGAACGCGATATGGTACCACACAAGCCAGCTAATGGGCCCAAACTAACGCGAGCCCACCGAACAGCACGCCTTCATTTCGCACGCAGTCATTTAAATTGGACACAGCAAGATTGGAGCCGTGTACTCTTTTCTGATGAGTCTAAAATTGTGTTACATGGCAATGATGGAAGGAAGAAGGTCTACCGACGTAAGGGAGAGCGTTTCGCACAATGCTGCTTTGAAGAGAGGGTTGCTTATGGCGGTGGCTCATGGACTGTCTGGGGCGGTATATCCGCGAGCGGCAAAACTCAACTTGAGGTTGTTACAGGACCACGGTTGCCAACATTAAATGCTGAAAGGTACATTCGTGAGTGCTTAGAACCTCACGTGATACCATACGCGGACTATGTGGGCCCAAATTTCCTTTTTATGCATGATAATGCAAGAGCCCATGCGGCCGGCATCGTCAGGGAATATCTTCGGGATGTGAACATCACAGTTATGGACTGGCCAGCCAGAAGCCCAGACATGAACCCCATTGAGCACATGTGGGACGAGCTAAAAAGACGTGTTAGGGCTCGTCAGCCAGTTGCCCAGACGATGCAGGAGTTGAAAACTGCCATAGAAGAGGAATGGGAGATGATCCCTCAAAATTTCATAGAGCGGTTGATAAACTCTATGCCTAATCGTATGAGAGCTGTGGTTGATGCCCATGGAGGCAACACGCGTTATTAAATTAAACCTTTATTTGATAAAACATGTTTTTTATTCAAAAATCAATTGCCTTTAACAAGGCGCATATCCGACTTGTTAGGCGTAGCTCCATGTCGTATGGTATTCTGAATTCAAATTTAAAACAATACGATCGAAAAAGATGGTAAAATGTATCAGGTTTAAAACTGCATCAACAGTTTTTGTTCAATCTAGCAATCATATTTCGGTAGGGACCATCGAAACCTAAACTCTAAGGTGGGCCAATAGATGTGTCCAGAAGTGTATATTGTATATATATATTTGCTTGCGGTTCAGGATCAGAATGTTGGGCTTGAAAAATAAGGATGAAAAAAGATTGCATGTAGCGGAGATGAGAATGTTGAGATGGATGTGTGGTGTGACGAGAATGGATAAAGTGAGAAATGAGTATATTATAGGAAGTTTGAAAGTGGCGCCAGTGACTGAAAAGTTGAAAGGTAATCGGTTGTCTTGATATGGTCATGTGAAGAGAAGAGATGAAGCGCATATTACTAAAAGAGTTCTGAGTATACGTGTAGGTGGATGGAGAGGGAGAGGAAGGCCGAAGAAAAGATGGATGAATTGTGTGAGGAGTGTTATGAAAGAAAAGGGAGTTAGCGATAGTTTGACGGGTGACAGGACAGAATGGAAGAAAAACACATGTTGCGCCGAACCCAATTAATATGGGATAACCATATTAATTGGGGTCGGCGCAACATGTGAAGTGTGGGCAGGAAGAAGAAGAAGAATATATTTGCTTGCAGTATACCGCAGACCCCCCTTTTTTAGTTTAAGTTCCTATAGTTCTTCCTAAGGTTGTCTGGTAGATATCGCTGTCAGCGATAAGATGCCATTGTATCCGTAGATTTATGTTTCTGTAAAATTATTACTATTTTGGCGTACAATAAAGTTTATTATATTCTATTCTGTGTACATACATACAACGTGGTGTTTCGTGTAAGCGATGCAGAGGAGTTTCTCTACGTCATACTTACCTTAGATTACTTTTAGTTAGTTTTTAAGGGTTTATTGCTCCCAAAACGATGAAGAAAAATATAATGATGAAACCAGCATGTCCTAATTTAAAGAGTTATGATGATAGTTTTAATTACTTAGTACCATTTTGTAAATACGTACATATCATTATAATTACCGGCACGAATCTTGAGCGCTCGGCGTCAGAGTGGGGATCGCTTTGCGCATTCCATACATTGGCGAGCCAATCGTCGTCGTTGTTAGATACATGCAGCGAACGAATCACGAGTGACGTCTATGACACGATGGCGCGGCGAGCCATACACTGACACTTCCCGCCCCCGCGTCTCACTTCGTACCACTAAAGAGACCGAATATTTGACTTCTGAACAACTTGAAGCCAGCGCTCAAGATCCGTGCCGGTATCTGTACCGCAGATATAATTTTCAATATCGTACTATCTTGCAGATGTCAGACTGCAAATAGCAAGAAACGAGCGTTTGAATTCGCGGGTGACCCTTGGAACATTCACCTTAAAGTTGATAAATCTTCCAATATAAGTTTTTTATGGGTCAAGTTATAGATGTTCTATTTATTAGGTAATTTTTGTCCTAAAGTAAATCCTTGGGTTTAGAATTACCCAGCCTCTTAATTTGTACCTGGATATATGGAAATTAGGTTGGTTCAATATTGTTAAATCCCTGTAGCTTCAATATATACTCGTACGATCTAAAAAACACCTGCTCAATTGGCAAAACAATCGTACCTACAATATTACAGAACCAAATCCAAAATAAGCAAATTTTTGCGGACTGCATTCCTCTCAGAATTGTTCGGAAGCGTTTCTCTTTAGCATTGTTGCTACCTTCTAATTCCTGCCAGGAATTCTGTGGAAACAACAGTCGTACAAAAATTTTAAGGGTCCATTTCGACTGGCAAAAACGTCGCTTCGGTATCAAATTAGCCGAAGGGACAACATACCCGAAATTCCCTGTAAGTCTCGTCGTATTACCCTAGTGACTATATTTTACTGGAACCCCTCCGGGTTCCTCGTAAAGGGAATTAATGAAATCCTGCCCGTTCAATAACGTACGGGGACTAATAATATAGCTTACATTAATTACTTCCGTAAAAGTAATCAATTTGAACGTAATGCCGTAAAGTTTTCATTAATATTTTGCGGCAGAACAAATCCCGACGACTTTATATACCTTTTGCAATTTGTAGGCGCCATTTTGATAGTATCTTTAATACTTTGTCTGAATAATGGCTGTGGAATCGTTTTGAAGATTTTCGTAATAATTAAAGTTAAATAGGTACTGGCTGAGGAAGGGTTGTATAAATCGGTGGTTAAAGAAAACTGGGTTTAAGATGACGGCGAGCCGCAAAAGCGAGTTAAGGCAGTGTTTTACCAATAGCAATATGGCGTCCATGATTTAAGATTCTCTTCTCTCATCTGTTATTTGATTATGATAAATAGGTATTATATGCTAGATAATGCGTTCATTAAGACATTGCGCATAGGTTGCCTAGTTAAATCTGGTGCCAGTGATGTGAAACCATATTTGTTGTTACATTTTTAATATCAAGTACCCCTCATTTGTTATTTGGGAAAGTCGAGCTTCGGCTGAAAGAATGTGCCCCAAGGAACTGAAAAACTATAGGTTGCCTCTTTTTTTTGGTGCAAATAGGAAAACCCTCCTGCCTCGCATAAAGAGGTAACTAAATTGCCATAATTTACCCTCATCTGATATTTAATCTTTTTTTTTTAATGTTTATATTATTGTTTCTTTAGTTTAATAGAAGCTATTAGTAACAATAGAACTCAATTTGGAAGTATTTGGATAAAGTCGAAAATATCAAATGTTTGCGATCTCAGACAAATTTTGTTAAATAACATCATTGGCACCAGATTTAGCCTTTAGACAAACTATTCGGAATGTCTTAATAAACGCATTATCTAGCACATAATATTTATCTTAATCGAATAACAGATGAGGGAAGAGATTTCTTTTACGGATCTCGTACTACCAGGGTTTTTTATTAAATTACGCGCGAAAACACAAAATGTTATTAAATGTAAATGCGCTTTTATAGTACTTATCAATTGAATAAAAATTTCGTATTATTTTCATTAGTTGATTAACCTCAAATTGAGATCAAATTGTAACACTTTTCAAAAATATTTTTAATTCCATATTGTGGCGTGCCCAAAAAAAAAATAATTTTAAAATAGTAACAAACTACTTTAATTAGGTACTTACTTTTCTTTTGTTTTGAAACCTATAAGTACTTACTTACTGATCAATAAACGTTCAGCACGTTTGGACGTGACTCTGAAACTGTCCGCTCTTAGGGTTTAGGACGGTCACAAGACCCAAGATGGAAAGCCTGGATTACTGTCTCACCACTTTCGTATGAGATAGATATAAACACTTGAGCTAGGGTATTTATATTGTACGACAAGCTTCTGCTAGTGGGTCCGCCTGCATTAAATTATTTCTTAAGGGAACATATTCCCAGGATCAAAAATTTCTTAAGTCAACGCTTGTGCCAAGTTCGTTTTCTTCAGCCGGTTGAAGTTATGATAGTGATTAATCAGATTTAATGAATTAATTTTAATCACAATCAATTAATTTCAATCACAAGATCTAAGATACCATTAAATTAAAAAATCTTTTTTAAAGATCATTTTATCATTATTTTATGATTTCGATGTTTTTATTAATTACAATAGAATGATGAATTTTGTAAGATCAATTGACGTTATTTTGTGACTTGTAAATATCAGTTTTACCAATAAATATGTTTAAACATCTGTTTGAGTGTGAAGGAGTAAAATCACAACAACATGCATACCATACAAACTTTCACCTTTGTAATAATACTAGCTTTTGCATACATAAAATTAATATAGTCTCTCAGGAATTAAGCAACTTTCTAACGTTAAAAAAATGTTTCGCTATCAGACCAGTACTTTCAGAACTTACCAAATTAACAAAAAAAAAAACAAACTTTACCTACTGCTACTAGTGTAGATGAGTGTGATTTGTCCACACAGCTGTATGAAGGCGATGTCCTGATTAAAAAAAAATTACTTTGACTGGCCTGTTGGTCTAGCGGTTAGTGGCCCTGACTGCTATGCCGCCGGTCGTGGGTTCGATTCCCGCCCAGGATAAATGTTTATGTGGTGAGCATGATCATTTATTCTGTTTGGGTGCAATTTTATCTATAATATGTATGTATTTAGAAATATATAAGTATGTTTATCAGTTGTCTAGTACTCACAACACAAGCTCTTCTTAGCTTGGGACTATATATAGACAGCGTTGTGAGATAGTTGTGGAATATTATTCAAATATTATTTTATTTATTTATAATGAAGATTGATTCAGCAAGTAGTACACTAGACCTACATCTACATTTACTTTATATTATTATACGATCAGTCAGTAAGGTCTAATTAGATCTACAGGTAGGTAATCTCAACAAGATCCAGCCAGCAGCGCCTAGATTAGGTTTTAAGCCATCTGAGACAGGAGTAAGGATTTTGCTCGAGAATTCTCGCCTCGAGAAATTCGTCTAGAGCGAGACGGAAAAAAGGTCAACGTCTTGAGAACTCAAGAAATGAATTTTATGCGTAAACTTGTTGATTTGAAAGATTCACTAAGCTTGAAATTCAAGGAGATGTCAGCAAACCGTAGGGGTCCAGCAGGGTTGAAGCCTACTGGGGCCAAGGGTTTGTTTCTGAAAGGAAAACTCAGCCCTAATATGAAAGACAACGAAGGAACTGGAGTGGGTTTTTAGTCAGTAAAAGTCTGACACACCCTCTCGCTTGGCACAAGAGCGGGAGATATCATTGGATGATTTTCCCACCAAAAAAAAAATAGCTTGAATTTGAAAAATATAATTAGAAATCAATTATGATTTATTTAATCGAAAGTCTTTTAATTACACATTTTATTTTTTAAGTAGTAGTGTAGTTTTTTATGAGTTTTTTTTAATATTTTTATTATGTGTTTTATAAACAAAATAGATTTATTATGGAATGAATAAGTATAAAAACCAATTTAGTTTTTTTTACACACACACACGCTTTTATTAGCTTCACCTGTATGTTTGTATGTAATCAAGGTTTGCTTTGGGCGATCAGATTTTCTTTAAACTTTTCACATCGATCAAAGACCGATGACAATGCAATAATAATTTTTTTTTTGTTTGTGGGAAATCATCCAAATGACATCCTCAGCCCTTGGGCGGACTCTTACTGACTAAAAGACCCACCCCGTTCCTTCTTGCCTTTCATACCGGGGCCGCTTCCCTTTCGGAGCTAACCCTAGTCCCAGTAGGCTTCGACCCAGCTGGGCCCCTGCAAAATTTACGTACCTCAAAAAAAAAATAATAATCGAAAAACCAGAAATTCGGCGCTACGACCTTAACTTTTCCTGAGTAAACAAAACCCAAAAAGGAATATTAATGAGCTGTGTTTACATTTTCTTTTTTTCATTAATGTTTACTGAACCTTTTGTGGTTAAACGTTTACTTTCCTAATTGCTGTATCGGCCAGCAATGAATTTTCGTTAAGAATAATAGACTCGCACTTGACCACTATCTCACCTGATCAGTGCCGAAACTAGGGCGGTGCTAGCGGGCCCCAGACACAGGGCGCAGTCCCTAAGCTGAAGGGGCGCAAAAATGTTATAGAGATCTAGTCATTTTTATTAGGGTTCCGTAGCCAAATGGCAAAAAACGGAACCCTTATAGATTCGTCATGTCTGTCTGTCTGTATGTCACAGCCACTTTTTTCCGAAACTATAAGAGCTATACTGTTGAAACTTAGTAAGTAGATGTATTCTGTGAACCGCTTTAAGATTTTTACACAAAAATAGAAAAAGAGCAATAAATTTTGGGGGTCCCCATACTTAGAACTGAAACTCAAAAAATTTTTTTTCATCTAACCCATACGTGTGGGGTATCTATGAATAGATCTTCAAAAATGATATTGAGGTTTCTATTATCATTTTTTTCTAAATTGAATAGTTTACCCGAGAGACACTTTCAAAGTGGTAAAATTTGTGTCCCCCCCCTCTAACTTCTAAAATAAGAGAATGATAAAACTAAAAAAAATATATGATGTACATTACCATGTAAACTACCAACGAAAATTGGTTTGAACGAGATCTAGTAAGTAGTTTTTTTTTAATACGTCATAAATCTAAAAAAATACACTATTATTAAAACATCGATCAAAGTTACAACGAACTACAAGAACTTTTATATTATGTTACTTGCTGCTACGGAACCCTCCATGGGCGAGTCGTGACTCGCACTTGGCCGGTTTTTGTACTTTTTACTAGGGGCGCAGTTATAGAAGCTCGCACCGGGCGTATAAAAAGCTAGTTTCAGTACTGCACCTGATAGTATGACAACACCTGGGGAAGGCCTTTATCCAACAGTGGACGTCTTTCGGTTAAAATGATGATCATGATGATCATGACCTGATATTAGCAATGATGTGGTCGACTATGAAGCACGGTTGCCTAGATGTGGTATAATCACTCTTTACTTTTTGAGTCCCTATAGTTACAAGCTATCAGAAAACAGCCTTCGGTAGGTAATTCCATCCCTTAGTTGAATATGTTCCCAAAACTTTTTGTGTGTAGGTATGTACATGGTGTACACCATGTACATGGTGGACATCCCACCCAAAACACAAACCAAAAAAAAACAAAACCAAACCGACGCCAGGTCGTTCGATTTTTTTAAAGTCATTCAATGATTTCTCCCGCTCTAGAGTGGAGCGGGAGAGCATGTCAGACTTTAATGACTAAAACCTTAGCCCTTTGCGTTTTAAGATCACTGGATTCCTTATCACAAAGCTTCAAAGCGGGTATCGGCTTTACTGGGCCCCTACGGTTTCATGACATCTCTGACGAGCGCGTGGAACATCACGCGCTGTCGACGATTTAGGCGCGGTCCGGACGAGTACCGGACGGCGACCTATTGCTCGTCGTCCGCAAGCCCGCGCCTACCGTGGGTCATCTAATGATGAAACAGGCTTGGCGGAATTAAGTACGTAATTAAAATTCCTGACGATTTTCTTCGAGTAACATTTATTTGTTTCATCCGAAGGCTGATGAGGATAGCTATTTGTTTAATTTACGTCCTCATTAACCCTCTTAGGGTTGCTAGACAGGATAAGCTTAATGTCTGGTAGAATTCTAATGATTTTCTGTACAAAGTTATTTTGTTACAGTTTTATTCTGGTTCGCTTTTGTGGTAAATAATTGAAGTAGCGGAAGATTAATCGTAACATTTAAAACCGATTTTCGGCAGAAAATCGTCAAATTCCTCCCGCAAAGCGGGTGGAGCGAGAGGGCGTGTCAGACTTTTATTGACTAAAATGAATGCTATGGTTAAAGTAGTGTTGAAATTTATTTTATTTAGATTTCGAAGGTTGGAGAATTTTTTGTTTCAATAAGAGATTTGCTAATCAGGTTTTGAGAGCCCCCCGAGCTTGGGGACCCAGGGGCCCTGCCCCGCTTAGCCCCTCGATAGTTTTTTTTTTTATTGTTGATAGGTTTGCGCTTGCCCCCTATCTCACCTGATGGAAAGTTACGATGCGATCGACGATGGAGCGCACTTAGTTACGTCAGTAGCTGGTGTGAGAAGGCGTGTTAGACTTCTATTGATCAAAACACATCTGTGCTCATCGCCTCTTTCAAACGTTTTTAAGCCTTGGTCTGCCAACCCTAGCTAAGCCTAGGGACATGAGGCGTAACATCGGTCGCTATTAGCTACCTAATGCGCTAGTGTGTGTACCGTGCGTTAGTTTAATTGAATTATAAGGCCGGCCGGCTTTACGACCGTTGTGTCTTGAGAGAAGTTTGTTTAACTGGATCTGGTCATATCACACACTAGCTTTTGCCACCAAAATATAGCCTTTATTACTCAAGAATAAAGCAGCTTTCTATCGGTGAAAAAATTTTAGCAATCGGACCAGTACTTTTAGAGATTACCTCCTACAAACAAAAAAATAAAAATACAAACTTTACCTCTATAATATATAGTGTAGATGAAATTTAATACAGCTTACTGTCTAATTAGGATTTATGTCTATAAATACGAGAAGCAGGAAGTTAATGAAGAGGAAAAAAAAATAAGCAAAAGAAATTTATTATACAAGGTGTAAGGGACAGCCCTCCACAAACTTTAAGGGCTTGCTCAGTAGACGAAACTGAACAACCTTCCACAAGCTTTTTTTCAGGAAACCAAAAAAAATCGGCCTCACCATATAAAATTAAAAACTTGATTGGACAGTTTGTGTGGAAAGGCCGATTTTTTTTTTGGTTTCCTGAAAAAAATCTTGTGGAAGGTTGTTCATTTTTGTCTACTGAGTGAGCCCTTAAAGTTTGTGGAGGGCTGTCCCTTACACCCTGTATACAACACTATTTCTAGTTTATGCGAAATCTGAACATAGTTTGTTCAGAATCACTAACTAAATGGATTCCAATAGTTTTTACACCATGTTATATTTTTCCCAAAAATATTTGAAAAGGGCAAGTACAAGTTGGACACCACCGACACTAAGTACAACACAGGTCACTGCAGGACATAGCCGGCATCAGGCGCCAGCAAATAGCTGAGTACAAGTGCAAAACAACCCCTTAGTCGCCTGGATGGCCCGGTGACTATGTATTTTTGCTGACATAAGAAGCTTATAACTTTGTGATTTTTCATGATACAAACTTTGTTATGTACAAAGTTTCATAACTGTATTGTGAAAAATCATTTCTCATCAGATTCTTTATGGGCTTCGCATATACTGAAACTAATGATGTATAAATACGAGAAGTAGGAAGTTAATGACGTAGAAAAAAAATTAAGGAAAAGAATTTTATTACTTGTACACACAAGGAAACGACGAATGACGACACGGTTGTTATTGCATAGAAAAAGAAATTGTAAGGCGTAGGACAGATATTTATCGGTGGCAATGACCCCTCGCGCCGGGCCTTGGGACGGGCCATGATCCGGAGCGAGGAGGAATGGCAGGCGGACGTCTCCTTCTGCGAAGCAGTAATGCTAGCGAAGCAGGTGGCCGCACGCGTTAGAAAACGGCCCTCATGGCCCAAACGGCCCCCAACCGGGATCTCATCCCCGACTGCCAGCCATCGTAGGCGTGGGTTTGCATACGGCTAGAAATGGGTAACTCGATGTCCGGCCGTCCGGTAATCGTCCGGACCTAGCTCAAGTCGTCGCAGCGCGTAGTGATCCTAGCTCGCCTCAAAGAGATGTCAGCATTCCGTGGGGACCATGTGTTGTGCGAAAAAGAACTCCAAGGCCCTGGACCGAAGACAAAGAAGGAACAGGAGTAGGTTTTTGTCAGTAGAGATCTAACACGCTCTCCCGCTCCACCCAAGAGCGGTATCTTGTACAAAACCTAAATAATATCACGTTACACACAATTTTAATGTATAAAAGTTGACGTGAGGCGCGCACAACTAAAAACTTCTACAGATTTATGAAAAATAAAATCACTTAACTAATTAAAACTATATAATATACATACACAACAACTCTTACCTAAAATATGGCGTCAAAAAATTCCTCCGCATCGGCGTCGACTGGAAGTGTGCCCAAAAGACTGGCGGCATTGCCTCGTTGTATGGCAATCTCTGACCAAAGCCAGCCCTTGGGTCAGATTAATTACAAATTTATTAGATAGATATACTTATGTATAGAAATTCCACGAAATTCTCTTAAGTTTTTTACATTTTGCAGGTTAGCGTCAAGGTGTACGTTGATTTAAAAGACGTCCACTGTTAGAATTATACCTCCCTCAAGTCTCACCTTAACGAACGGTCTCGCATCCATCGGGTTACCGCGACCCTCACCACATCATCGGCCCCCCTTAAATTGTGGGAGGCCTTTCAACGCTGCGTCTTCTGGTACGCGGTCGCTATTCCAGAATCTTTCATCTCCAATGAATATCTGTTCTACGAGCAATGGTTCTGGGCCCTAAGTCTGCTATTAATAGTGTCAGAATGGTCTATCATTGATGTCATAATTGTCGATTTTGACAAGTTTGGTAATCTACTAATATAATGGCGTCATCATGACATTCCAATGGTCAACCACTGACACTCCATTGAAAGAAGTGGCATAAAATGGTAATCTCGTACATATTGACAAATGAATATTTGACGTTTGCGGTAATCTGTTAAAACTTTGACAGTTTATTTGACCAGTGTTTGACCATTAGAACGTTATTGTGCAGTTATTTAATATATAGCATAGTTTTAATATGCTCGAAATTATCATTCTACCACGATTCTATTACAAGACCATTGACCGAACAATGATCGATCATTATGAATTAGCAGATTACAAACTTTTAGCAAAATGACAATGGGATCGTGTTGGAATGAGGAATTTATAAAAATAGCAGACTTGGGGCCCTGCCCACTGCCACTTAAATTTGGCGATTATAAATATTACAGTAAAATTTTATGATATTATGAAAAAAATAACAACGTTTTATATAAGTAATCCACGTATATAAAAAGTTGTTATTTTGCTCATATTTTCTTACTTAAATATTTGTGACAAAGTAAAATGGATTTAGAGAGAAAAAATAACCTAAAAATTAAATTGAAGCTTTTTCTTGGTCTACATTTTCGTAAGCTCCTTATAGTAAGTAGTACCTACTTGGTTCTTATATTTAGGTTATAAGTATAAGTAGTAAAAGTGGCCTTTCACATTAACTAAGTACTTATCTGAAGAAAACAGCTGTTTTTTGGGGTGGAAAATCATCAAATAACTTCTCCCGCTCTGGGTTATGTTTTTTTTTATGGTGGGAAAAATCATCCAATGACAACCCCCGCTCTTAGGCGGAGCGGGAGATAGTGTAAGACTCTTACTAACTAAAAGCCCACCCCGTTCCTTTGTCTCTTTCATACCGGGACCGAGCTTCCTTTTCGGATAACCCTGGCTCCAGTAGGCTTCGACCCGGCTGGGCCCCTGCTGTTGCTGACAGCTCCTTGAGGCGCGCAGGAACAGTGCGCGCCGTCGACGACTTGGACTCGGTTCGGACAGTTACCGGACGGTCGAACAGCAAGCTACCCATTGCTTGCCGTCCGCAAGCCCGCGCCTGCGGTGGCCTGAAAGAAGAAGAAGACGCCAAATGCCGCGTTTTCCGGTTCTTCTTTTTCTGGCTCCGTCGGTAATCTTGGTTCTCCTGCCTGGTAATTTTCGTGCAGCTTATTTTTAACGACATTTTAAACGTTTACCATCAAATTACAAAACCAATTTCTATGTTGATAGGTAGCTCACCACCTGTTAGGCCATTCATCACGGAAGAATTAAAAACAGTACACACGAACGGAGTCACGGAACGCAATTGTATTATTTATTATTCTAATCTTGTAAGCCTAAAAAAATTAAAAAGGTACGGGGCACGATTTTTTTTTGGTAACGTTAGCCAAAGTTAATAAAAAACGTGACTTAAACCGCATTTCAGTAACGAAGTACTAACTCGTAGGCAGGTACAGTCAACTGCTTGACAGTGGTACGAAATAAGAAAACCTCACCGCTCTTTTTGTTGCAACATTTAAGGCTTATAGTCCCTTGAACATCTGGCCGGAATTAAAGACACAACACTCGTACCCATCGAGGCGGCAGTACGAGTATCTGTGGATTTAATTGCGGTTAGCTGCGCCCGGATAGAGCGCCGCTGCCCTTAAAACTTTTTTTTTTTGCGAAATGTTAATTAATTTACATAGGCTAGTTTTCACTTTGAAGAATATTTAACCACCAATTTTCATGTGTAAAAATGTTTCTAAAGATCCAAGTCGGCGGCAAGCTATCAGGAAACACACTCAGAAATGATTACCAATGTCGTATTGTTGACTGTACTTATATAGTATCGGTGTTTTGGTAAAATTTTTAAGCTTTGTATACTGAACATTGTGCTGAATAACAATTTCGTAGATTGAAAGTATGCGGTGGCACTGCGTATGTATGGAATAGATAATTAATGGAGAACTAAGCCGTTTTAGGGTTTCGTACCTACCCTAAGGGTAAAAACAGAACTCTATTACCTACTAAGACTCTACTGTCCGTTTGTCTGTCTGTTAACCGTCTGTATCTTATGAACAGTGATAGCTAGAGAAGTGATATTTTCACAGATGTATTTCTGTTTCCGCTATAACAACAAATACTAAAAAATAGGTTTTTAATATTATAATGTCTAATGTTCTGTAGATATATTATGGTACAGAACCCTTCGTGCGCGAGTTTTTTATTATTATTTCTTAGTCTGTTAGGAAATACTGACCTTATCTAATTTAAAGTAACGAAAACATTGATATGTAAGTGTTTTAAAACCTATTTGCAAAATAAATCTGATTAATTAACTTGGAAAAACAGAGCTAAAAATACCATTTTAAACACTAAAACAATGAACAAATCGATATTACCATTTCCAGGTTGAAAACACAGATCGGTCTTAATTAACTTTCCATTTATTATTTCCTCTATGTTCATGCCACAAAGCGGTTCTAATGTTATCCATAGGGATTATTTTTCCATACGATTGTCACAAAATCGTTAAAAAAGGATTAAAACGTCCAATTTAGGTTTACGAAACATAATATTTTTCTTGATTGGTTTTGTTAAAATTCTGTTAGTAAATTGTGTTGCTACGAGTATTTAATAAAACGAGTAATTAAAAAAGGTGCTTTGTCAATTAAAAAGCCCTGTCACGCATCATCATCGTCACGCAAAACAACATACACTCAAATACTGAAAGCGAAAAAATAGCACACACTGCGCTAATAGTTTCTTTCAATCCGCCATATCACGATTTTCGCGTCGTGACAATTAGAATAGCGGCTATGATGCGTTGTGGCAATGAAGAAAAGCGGTGACGCGTTGTGGCAATGAAAAAAAGCGGTGTTACGTTGTGGCAATGAAAAAAAGCGATGACGCGTTGTGGCAATGAAGAAAAGCGGTGTCACGTTGTGGCAATGAAGAAAAGCGGTGTCACGTTGTGGCAATGAAGAAAAACGGTGTCACGTTGTGGCAATGAAGAAAAGTTGTGTCACGTTGTGGAAATGATGAAAAACCGTAACGCGTTGTGGCAATGTAGAAAAGCGGTGATGTGTTGTGGCAATGAAGAAAATCGTAACGCGTTGTGGCAATGTAGAAAAGCGGTGACGCGTTGTGACAAAAAAAGCCATGACGCGTTTTGACAAAGAAAAGCCGTGACGCGTGATTGCAATGATGATAAGCCTTGACGCGTTCAGAGTCCTAACTGATACAGCCACATTGCGCGAAAAATGTGTTGTATGGATTATTTAATATTATTTTTACATGTGACTTTTACATTCTCGAGACTCCGGGATCCTGGGTGTTCAGAAAAAGTACGAGGGCCTAGCTGAAGCCAAGTAGTAGAGGCCCGTTAGATACTCCTAATGAAACGGGTCACTTGGCCACCACTGTTTCTGCTCATTGAACGATACACTAGCCCTTTAAGTATTTGTACTAATTACAAATTAGTATTTGTAATTAGTACAAATACTTAAAGGGCTTATTAAAAAAGGTCTCGTTATTGTTTAAGTAAAGCTTCAAAAATAATATTCATATAAACAGCAAAGTTGGAGTTGAAAGTTGGTTTATATCCCAAAATGTCACTCAATTTATGGAAACATTGTATAGGCTATCGATTATGAATGAAAAAAGTAGCAATTGCTATGAATAATTGATTCAATTATGAACTTACATTTATGGCAAATTTTTGTGGACAAATTTGTGATTTCTTTTTTTACTTTTGACTACACAAATATGATCAGTAACTGGTATGGATAGACCCCTATTTTTTTGTACTAATTAAAAAATAGGAGTATTTAGTTCGTTCGTATTCTGTATACTGTACCAATATACAGTAGGTTGATTTTTATTTTCCCGTATACAATACGTCCTTTACAGGAAAACCGTTGAATTTGACGTGTAAAAATCACTCTGTTAACGAATGCTAGTGAATAAATCAACAGCCTATGAAAGAGCGGACGCAAAACATAAATTGCTTCGACGAATATTTTATTGGTAGAACCAGAGTAACATGAAAAACCTGCCGGTGCTTTTCTATTGAGAGGCACACATAAAAATATGGCGCCCACTATTCATGCAAGCAGGTTCCAAACGCCCCGTCATATTTTCTAAAAAGGGTAAATACTAAAATCGATTGGCTTGCTCCACCATTGAACGAAGTAAACAAATAAACAACCCTTTATGTTACGCGAGTGCTAAATAACCTCCATTCGTTTTATTTAGACCATTTAAGTTCATTTAGTAGGTTTTATATTGAAGTAGACACCCTTAGTTCAGGCCATGGTACGTAGCGAGGGATAACTAACAATATGATTAGGTATTATATTCCTGACTAGCTGTGACCGCGACTTCATTCGCGTGGACAACAGGATTTTGAATTTATTTTTCTATAATAAAAGTAGCCTATGTTACTCCTTATTACATCAGCTACCTGCCAAAAAAGTCTCGTCAAAATCGGTCCAGCCATTTCAGAGATTAGCCCGAACAAACAGACAGACAGACAGACAAAAATTGTAAAAAAAAATATTTTGGTGTATGTACCGTATATATATATTCATATGCATGTAGTAAAAAGCAGTTATTTCAATATTACAAACAGACACTCCAATTTTTATTTATATGCCTACAGATGTATAGATTATCTTCATGGTGTAAGGGACAGCTCTCCGCAAACTTAAAGAAGTAGTTAACCTATTTACTCATGACTGTAAGACCCCTAGGTAAGAGATGGTGGTAAGTAATAAAACCCTATCCCAAATCAACGGTCAAGAAAAACTTTCTAAAACTAAAACTCCATTACAACAATATCCACTAACCACAGCGTACATAACTTAAGAGGGATCATTCGTTCCAGGTAATATAAACCCTCCGGACACAGAGCACAGTGATTTACGTACAAATTAAAGTTGGAAATATGTAAATCCGAGGGGCGAGCTTGCTGACCGTGGCCTACATCTGGTCCACACTTGACTGACCGGGGTCATTCGTTTAAAGGCTCGTTTACACGGAGGTAGGTGCTCGTCCATGAGAATTTACATATCGGCGCTTGAAAGGCAAAAATTACTAAGCGACATCTTACTACTTTCTATCACATTTTTACCGGGCCTTGATTGAGGCCATGGTCCGGAGTGAGGAGGAGTGGCAGGCGGTAGCCAACTTTTGCGAAGCAGTAATGCTCGCCAAGGAGGAGGCCGACCGCATCAGGCTATTTCTTTGTTCTATCTAACACATTTCAACTCTATATTTTGCTTTATTTACTAACGACTCCTGCGCACTGTTCTCGTAATAATGGTAAGCAGGCTTCCGAATTATAGTAATCTAGCAAGCATTCGCACCATTTCCGTGTACTCAACATTAGAATATTGATACACCATCATGTAAAGATCCGCTCTGCCGAATTTCGCTACAGGAACACGTATGACGCAAGCGCATCAATGAGACTGACCGACTAGTGAGGGTGGTCCGTAAATAGGTCAAGTTTATGTTCAGCTGCCCTCCGCTATTGTACTATCACTTGCTTCGCATAGACTTCGTAATATTTAGAACGTTCAATTTAAATATTTTTATTTTTGTATGATAATCTGATGAACCAAAATATGATACTTACATTTGTAAAAGTCATAGAACAAAAGTTGTTGTTTATGATGTTCTTAACTAGCACCTAAGAGGTTGCTAGTGTTTTACAAAAAACCCTGTATATCTAATTGTTCAAAACTGGAATTTCTCCCCATGTAAACGAGATATTATTCACGCCTCTTCATTTTCATTAAGGACTGATGCCCGGTAAAACCGCGGGCCTCCGGTTGTCCGCAGGCCTTTTTACACGTAAATGTAGACGCTAGACTGGTGGATTTAGAGACCTGTGTGGAATAACAATTAAATTATTTGGTTTGATTTTAAATCGCGTCGCGTTTCTTTCCTAGCACTGTTATGGTATATAATACTGTGTAGGTTAGGCACTAGGCAAGCTCCTTTTGTCATTACTCTTTTTACTTAAGTGGTTTAAGCAAAAAAGACTTCAATTGGCATGGTTGGCGCAGTGGTTGAGCGATTAACTTCTGCGCTGCATGTCGCTGGTTCGATTCCCGCATGAAAGAAATATTTGTATGGCTTACAGATAATTGATCCAGGTTTGGGTGCATGTGTAGGTATGTGAGTATTTGTGAACGTGCCCTTGTGTGCAAAGCAGTTTTCGATTAGCCGCCACAAAAAAACGCCGCCCTCAAAAACAAGTTAGAAGCGGTCACAAAAAAACGCTAAAGCGCGCCAAAAAAACGCCGCTTCAAAAAGAAGCTTGATGCGGCTTTTTTTTGTTGCCCGTGTGCGGGGACACTTAGGGTATATAAAGGTGCCAGAAAGAAAATAAGGTTAATGGCCAGCCAATCGGATTATAAGTACGTTGGCAGATCGTACAGAGTCAACGACCGACTTTTTCGTTTATATATTTTCTTCTTTTGAAAAACTGTCAACCATTATATTTTATCATTTCGTGTTATTAGTAGATATCTACTTCATCATCTTCCTGCCCTAGTCCCGTTTTATTTGGGGTCGGCGCAACACGTTTTTTTCTTCCATTCTGTCCTGTCACTCGTCACGCTATCACTAACTCCCTTTTCTTTCATATCGCTTCTCACACAGTCCATCCATCTTTTCTTTGGCCTCCCTCTTCCCCTCCATCCATCCACATGTAAACTCATAAGTAGATATCTACTTATACCTACGTAATTACAGAGCATGTAGGTACATTTTCTGAGAATAATTCAATGTTATTAGTACCCATGTAATATTCCGAAGCCCACGGATGATCTGACGGTCACCCTTCAGCTTTGGACGTAGAAAATTTACAAGTCCATAATTTTTTTAGGTAGGAAAATCATCCAATGACATTTCCCGTTAAACCCACTCCTGTTCCTTCTTTGCCTTTCATAACAGGGCCGGGGTTTCCTTTCAGAAGCGAACCTATGGCCCCAGTAGATTTTGACTCTGCTGGGCTTCTACAGTTTGCTGACATCTCCTTATGGCGCGCGTGGATCACTACGCACCATTGACGACTTAGGTTCGGTTCAGACGTTTACCGGACGGTCGAATGGCAAGCTTGCTCGCCATCCGCAAGCCCGACAAGTCAATGATATAAGACCTATCATACTACATGGATCAGAAATTTTGAGCCGTGAAGAAGATGAATGATAAAAGATTGTATGTACCGAAGAAGAGAATGTTGAGATGGATGTGTGGTGTGACGAGAATGGTTAAAGTAAGAAATAAGTATATTAGAGGAAGTTTGTTAGGGCCAGTGACTGAAAAGTTGAAAAATAATCGTTGGTCTTGGTATGATCATGTATACTTAGAGGAGGGATGAAACGCATGTTACTTTAACGGTTATGAATTTACATGTGCATGCATGGAAAAGGAGAGAGAGGCCAAAGAAAAGGTGGATAGATTGTGTGAGGAGTGACAGGTATTAAAGAAGAGGGAGGAAGAAAAATATGTGTTTTGCTGACCGTGACTCCATAAGTAAGGCCCTTGAGGCAGGAAGATAATGATGATGAAGCAATATTCTTAAGAATATTAATATGTTAAAATAACTTCTCAGAATTTATAGGTGAAAAATTTTTTTTGATTCAATAGTTATTAATCAGAAAACAACGAATTCAGCGGTTTACACCGGAACATCAATAATTCCTACCTTTCAGAAAATACTTTGATTGATGACCAGTATTCTATTGCATATTTTATACGTAGCTGAACGAAATTCATAATGAATGTGCGGAATTAATAAAAAAAGACACGTAAAGTAATCACTGAATGTAACATGTTCTGGAATTTTGAAGTGTTTCGTTTTATTCGAATATGATGGCGACAACAAACAATTAGCGATACAGCTGTCATTGGTAAGGTTTTCTAGTAGAGGATTGAAGACGTGGAATTAAAATAACAATTCACTTCGGGTTGTTGCCAAAGGTCCATGAGTCTACTGTTCTCCAAAAATCAAAGTTCGAACATTAGTTCCCAATGAGTCCATTTCATTTTTAAATATTAAAGGAAGGTGTTTCTATAATAGATAGTTTTGTTATTTTGTGTTATTTAACACCGGCTTCCGAAATTAAAGTTATTTTGTATTTTTCAGTGTTTCTTAACATTGAAGTCGGTTGTATTTTTTTTTGTAAAAAGTTTTTCGATACAAACAACAAAAAAGGTTAAGTCAAATACCCGATTGTAGGTGCACAAAAACAGTTAGCTATGTATAGATAGTCACTCTTTTAGTAGGGGAGACCGGGTCAAAATCGTATAGCTAAGGGTTTAGGATTGTAGGTCTTTCATTTCAAAACACTAATTAATTTTTTCAACAATTATAATTAGTCAGTCTCATAAGGAACATAATCACATGAAAATTTTTGTAATAATTAAAATCTTAAAAAATAAAAACCAAAAATTATTAAACATCTTCCAATTACGGTTTTACCCCAACACATGAGCAAAACCGTATCTTATATACGATATTGCCACAAATAGACCAAATAATCGTTTTTACATGATCATGAAATGCAAAACTAGACTTTGTTCTTGGGAAGCAGAAAAAATCAGTATAAATTGTCCCAAGCCTTTGTGCGTGGAACACTCCAGGTCATCGTTCTGTCTAAATTATTTTACTTGATCTCGTAATGTTGATTTTGGCTTTTTTCGTGTTATCTAGATCCCATTATTGTTTAAAAGTAGTCCTTTTATAATTACGCGGCATTTTAACTGCACCTAAAATAAAAAAATATAAGTAAGTTTATATTCATTCATGTGGAGCAAAATCGTGTAGTGGCCGGTTTTGCCCGTACGGTTTTGACCCAAGACTCAATGTTTAAATATATCACTCACTATTACCCACACAAACCGATTTTACTTACTGAAATATTGGTTAATTACAAGTTAAAACACACCCTTTAAGATAGTTGATTGGACACATACCTGTTATATACGTAAATTTCACTATTATTGATTGAATCTTCACAAAAATAAGACCAAGAATGTCGAAAAACAATAAAATCGATTATTTTGATAATGCGCAAGTTTTTGTGGGTAAGTAGCTCCGATTGGTCGACTCCGCTGTGCAGTTTGCGCGCGGGAACTTTAAATTATTGGCAAGAATAGACCTGCTATACTGTTTTACCCCGGTGTACGGTTTTGTACAGGTCTCCCCTATAACTTCAACCTGTGATTAAAATGGATCGTGCAATTTTTATCAGCAACATTTCTTCACCTTTCGACTCATCCAAGCGTAATGCAATAAATACGAATGACGATCCCTACCTTCCATGTGTTTAGGGCAACAAACCCCATTATAAGTGTCCATATACAGGAGATTCGTTTCCCAAAATGGCGTCGAAACCCACCATTAACGTCCCATTACACCGAACGAACATTTAACAAATCTGTCTTTAGCGCCATTTCAACTGAACTACACACATTCGAAGACACTTAAGAAACCCATTGCAATAACTTCGTCCAAAATCACAGGGCCTACCACGAGCTCTTAAGAGCGCCCTTCCTCTCTCGCCCATCGTCAACGCGAGCATGGTTTAAAAGCACTCATCAACATACATATCTCATTAACATACATATGTTGATTGATCCAATGTTTGATGAAGAGGCAACATGAAAAAAGAGAGCCTGAAAATTCTGTTGGCATTCGGTAATTCCGTCATTTACTCGAATATTGCACAAAAAATGTTCCAAGAAATACGTGTTTTTTTTTTAAACCTTAAAAGTTTTAGGAAAATAATTTTATCATTCTAAATCTTCATTAAATGTGCAAGGTGTCTATACTCACATTTATGTTATTTTTTAAAGTTCTGCGTAGATTGTGAAGAGCCAAATTCACGCAAAATAGTAGATTTTCAGAGGTCTTTACTGAATTAGTTTTACACTTTCTGATTTGATTTAAATAGAAACCTGGATAATATCCACCAAATAACTGTGTTTCTAAAATATAAATAATAACGTCATAATCACGTAAGAGCGGTTGTATGAAAATGTATCTATCTCGGGAAAGACGCTCTTAACGGGTCTATTCATTTGACGACCTAAACTGAACTGTTAAAAGATGTAGATGGTAGAAAGAGGGATGGAGCTAAACAGTTCCATCCCTCTTTCTCGCTCGCACGCCTGACATTTTAACACGTCATGGTAAGCCTCCGCAACCTACGAATGTGCATCGTAAATTCAAGTTATTCCAAATTAATACTCATAATAATGAAGGTACGAGTATATTGTCTTCAGTAATAACGTTTTAGCAGAAATTTTGATTAATTCGCTTCATTATTGCCCAAAGGGCAATGGAGAGGAATATGCTCGGCGTTTCCTTTGCGTGATCGAATTAGGATTAAAAACATTGATGGAGAACTAAGGTTACCGTGATAGCCTGATTAATCGCTAACCTATGTAATGCCTTACATTTTCTAGTAATGAAAAAACAGTTAATTATTTATTATTCGGGTATCTGCGCAGAGATATTAGGAAAAGATCAATGTACTTTATTGCCAACTAGCTTTTGCCCGTGGCTTCGTCCGCGTACATAAAATATAGCCTATGTCATTTAGGAATAAAGCAGCTTTCTATCGGTGAAAAAATTTTAGCAATCGGATCAGTACTTTCAGAGATTACCTCCTACAATAAAAAAAGTATCTTTACTTCTTTATAATATTAGGGAAGATTTATCTGGTACCTATTATAGAGTATTTCTACTTTTTTTTAGGTGGGAAGACGACCTTGCCCTAGGACACTGCATGCCTCGTCGTGAGGGCTCGCACGCGCATGATGGCGTCCGTCGTGGAGCGTTTCTGCGAAATCCTAACTGGCCGTAACAAAATGACTCTAGTTTATTTTATCCTGTTTCTTCAAACAATTAAGTATTCTGGCCCCTGTATTCACAATTATCGTACCAAATGAGCTATATATCAGTGCGAACAGTCATTAGTAGTCATTACTGGCTTACAGCCCATTAAATCTTTAGTAGCTGTACTAAAATATACTAAAAGTTTCCACAAAATAAAAGTTTTATGGTTCCTGATTAGATTCATTAGGCGGTTCGGGCCCTGTTTAAGAAATTCATTAGAAAGATCCGTGATTATAATTTAGTAGGTACCTACTAATTAACACGTTTCGATACAGTTTTCGGAAAACCACAGGCTGGAATTATCTTCAGGGGTCTATACGAATCTCTGATCTCTTTGATTGAAGATATCAAGGGAAATTTGATTTAAATTATTTTTATAAAAATATTATTAGTATTAAAATACAAAAATAAATACTAACTGCACCACGATGTCACAGTTTTTCGCGAGATTAGAACATACACCACAGTCTGAAAAAACTTTTTAGTTTAGCTATTCTTTTATTATGTATTTATTTATTCAAACTTTATATACAGTAATGCAACAAGGCATTCTCTAATAGTCAACCTTTGGGTTAAAAAAGACAACACTGTGGTAGGTGTGCACACTAAATAAATAACAGATATTTCAAATGTAGTGTAGTATCATTAAATTATTTTGCTTTAAAATACTCTTTTGCTCTTATTTTAATGTCGGCCAGTGTAATGGACAGAGCTGTTTCTTTTTACACTTTGTAAAAGTCCTTTGTAAAAACTAAATCTTTCGGACTAGCCTATACGCAGTAAAGTCATTGAGTCTAAGAAGAAGAAAGAATAACATTTTATTTGTCGGAAAAGGCGCAAACTTAAGACTAACATGTTACAAACAATTTTAATGACAATAATGGCATTTTTATGCGCCACGTCCGAGAAAAACGGCCGTACGCTCAGCGTAATGCTGTATCCACACGCAAAATGCGACGAGTCCACAGCGCTGGTTTTCAGTGTGGGCCGGTGACAGTATCGATGAAATTCACATTCAAATTATAACACTATATATACCTCACAATTTAGCCATTCAGTTAATAGGAGACATCACAGGCATATAAACCCAACATGCAGCCGATTCCTAATATAATTATCATAACGATCATATTAATATCCCTTCTATCCAGCGTTTGAGGTATTAATTCCCATTTACGGCAATACGGCATGAATAGCTGCTATCATCATCGCTTTCATTTGATTTGAATGCTACGTATATTGTAGGTTTAGGAGTTAGGGACAATAGACATACCGTGATAAAGGAATGTGGACGTTCAATAGGGTATGATCAATGTGGAATAAAGTCTCTAAACTACTTTCTGGGTTGTAAAGGCTGCTATAGACATGAATGCAAGACTAGAGGCACTAAAGTGATATTCTATAAGCGACATTCGTAACAATCGGCAAGTCCCCTCTTGTAAGAATGGCGAAAGACGTCATGGCGTCCTCACCTTCCGCATGACGAAGGTCCTCACCGGACACGGTAAGTTCGGGAGGAATGCCCGGGTGTTACCATTATGTAGATCATCTGGATGACACGGTGGAGTATATCGTAGAGGTATGCCCCGCTTGGGCAGAGCACCGCCGGGCCCTGGTCATGGTCCAGAGCGACGAAAATATCCGTGTCAATACTTCCGAGACTTTAGACAATTAACATTACACATAATATTGTCTAATATATAAAAATCTCGTATTACAGTGTTTGATAAAGAACTCTTCCGAAACAGCTTTACTAATTTTCTTGTATGTATTTAGTAGGTCTAAGAATAGGTCGTAGGCTATTTTTCATCCTCCTACCCCCACCCTTTTTTCTTCTTTGATCAGTTATATGTCGGAACTACATTTGCCGACTCAGTTATATTTAGATAATACTGGTATTGTCACACTAATGACAGCCCCATTTCTTGTCCAGGCAATTACTGTCCATTCTAGGTTGGCTGGAAAAGATCGCGGAGTACGATAAGGCTGCCTGTATGTGTGCTTCGGTTTCCTTTTTGTTTGTTTAATGGTATGGTGAAAAAATATAACGTGGTGTAAAAACTATTGAAATCCATTTAGTTACTGATTCCGAACAACCTATATTCAGGTTTCGCATAAACTCAAAATAAAGTTGTATAAATAACGATTATCTGAAACGTAATAATCAATATTTAGTTCAATTAACAACATTCCAAACCGCTATCAAGTCCACTTGAACATAAAACTCCAATTAATCCACTCAGAACTTCAACTAAAGATTTCAAAAGCTTTGTTTACAACGATTACATTAATAAAGGCATAATAATCTGACTACAGAGATTACTGAAGTTTGCGCTAACTTGCAGTTTACCGCACAGTTATAGTTGTAAAGTGGATTACAGCGCGGTGTTGATAGTATTAAGTTTTAAGAAGAGTAATAGCATGCAGCAAGTTTTATAGAGTACCTTAATAATTTTCTGTTTATTTAATCGTGAGTTTCTTTTTAATCAGAATTTCAAGCTTATTTAATATTATGCCTCGAGCGTTGCCACACTCCGGTGTCACCATTCTGCGGTGAGGTGCGGAGGTATGCCCTGCTTGGTCAGAGCTCCGCCATGTCATCGTGAGGACGATCGGTGGCAGTGACCTATCGTTTTGGGCAAGCCATGTTTTTTTATTGTTAATAGATACGCGGTCAACGCTATCTCACCTGATGAAAAGCGACGATGCGGTCGACGATGGAGCGTGCTTACATAGAAGCAGCTATCAGGAAACTGTGACTCTGACAGGGAATTCCACTCCTTAGTATAAAGAAAAGAAAGTAAAGAAAGAAAAGAAAAGAAAGAAAGAAAAGAAAGAAAAAAAGAAAAGAAAAAAAGAAAGAAAAGAAAAAAAGAAAAGAAATAAAGGAAAGAAAGAAAAGAAAGAAAAGAAAGAAAAGAAAGAAAAGAAAGAAAAGAAAGAAAAGAAAAAAAAGAAAGAAATGAAAGAAAAGAAAGAAAAAAAAGAAAAGAAAAAAAAGAAAGAAACGAAAGAAAAGAAAGAAAAGAAAGACAAGAAAGAAAAGAAAGAAAAAAAGAAAAGGAAGAAAAGAAGGAAAGGAAGAAAAGAAGGAAAAGAAAGGCAAGAAAGAAAAGAAAAAAAGAAAGAAAAGAAAGAAAAGAAAGAAAAGAAAGAAAAGAAAGAAAAATAGAAAAGAAAGAAAATTGCTAATTGTGATTTTTAGATTGTTACGTAAAAGTCAAAAAGTCCGTTCTTTTAGACTGTCATGCAACAATATACACACATTGTCACTACCGATAGACTTATAGTCACTTAAAGCACTAACTTTGATTGGTGAAGCACCTCCATAAACCTCGTCCTCAACTCTTCGGATCATGGGATAAAAGTTTAGGGTGCGCTCCTCGGTTACCTGAGCTACCGAGCCACCGCTTTATTCCGATGGATTTAGTTCAGGAGAGCTGTTTTAGTTTTAAACTCTTGTAAACCTTTCCATTGGAGTACGAAACATTGTGGGATTTCTAGTGATTTGTTGTTTTATAGAACGTTATGTATTGCATTGTGATAAGATTCTCCAGATACCGTTTTTTTTAAGGTGGGAAAATCATCCAATGACATCCCCGCTCTTAGACAGAGCGGAAGGGTGTGTCAGACTTTTACTGTCTAAAAACCCACTCCGGTTTCTTCTTTGCCTTCGTCCCAGGGCCGAGTTTTCCTTTCAGAAATAAACCCTTGGTCCCAGTAGGCTTCGATCCTGCTGGGCCTCTACGGTTTGCTGACATCTCTTTGAGGCGCTCGTGGAACAATATGACGACGACGATTACTGGACGGTTTGATGGCGACCTAACCATTGCTCGAATCGGGATCGGGATCCGGCTGGAGCGTAAGGGCCGCGCCCCTTGGTAGTATTACTGCTTCGCAGAAGGAGGCGTCCGCTTGCCACTCCTCCTCGCTTCGGACCATAGCCTGTACCAAAGCCCGATGCGAGAGATTTTTGCTCTGCATCTGCGTCCTGCGACCAATAGCCCGATTCACGTAATGAAAACCGTAACGATATCGTAGCGATTTAGTCGTTTAGACCATTTCCGTATTCACATCCATTAATCGAGTTTGAACGATACCGATTTTAAAGTCGTTTGAAATACGTTGATTTAAAAAAAATCTGTATTACATTATCCTGGTAGAATACTTATTAATGTAACTGGAAATAAGTTGATAGATCGTGAATACCGCTTTTGGATAGGACTTCGATCGAACGACTATAAAACTTCAACGATATTTGGCTTGTTTGATTTTACGTGAATCAGGCTACTGGGCCTGTTGGTCTATTACTTAGTGGCCCTGACTGCAATGTACCTAACAGTTAATGCCCTAACAGCTAGCAGACGAATTCAAGAGTTCAAAACTTCGCAAATTACTAGCGCGCAACATTTGACTCTAAACTCTTTACCATAGAATTTAGATTACAATTACAAACGCGCCTTCTTGGTATACAAAAACTATACCTAAGTACTGTCCGGTCAAACTCATAGATATACAGGAAGGTACATAGGCCAGTGGACTAAGGCCTCACATTAAAATCTGGCCCAAGTCCAGGCCAGGACGATGGAGAACGTACTTAACTTGATATATTAGACTTGTTTGTTTGTAGACAATTATTCTAACTGGGTCTATGTATTCTAATTGGTATTTAATTATAAATAGGTGACTAAGCAATAGGATAAGCGATAGATAATAATTATGAGAAGTATGAAATAAATAGAAATAATAATTGTAGAATAAGAATAGTAGAATCTTAATCTACACTAATATTATGTGGAGGTAAAGTATGTTTTTTTGTTTGTAGGAGGTAATCTCTGAATGAGTTGGTCCAATTCCTAATTTTTTTTTTACCGATAGAAAGGTGCTTTATGCCTGAGTGACATAGGCTATATTTTATGTACGTGGGTGAAGCCGCGGGCAAAAGATAGTATTTTATAATTATCTCAATATAATTAGGCTATATTGACCGAAAATAGATCAAAGGTTGTTTTTTAATAAGACTACAAATTCTGATATCTCATGTCGTTAAGCGGGGAAGTCTTTTCGAAGTAACACAAAATCATAAGGTTTGGAGCGGAGTAAGTGATCTAAGCGTTTTGCCTCGTCCCCTCGACCTCTATTTCATTCATTTAGGAGATGAATTTTGAAAAATCCTCACTTACTGCTCGGCTAAGTCATAAAAGAAAGACTTAGGGCTATATTTTACCGAGACACCATGGCGGCGCTACCAGTCACTGCTACCAACAAAATGCGTACAGCTCTATATAGAGTTTCTCACCTGCCCCCCTAGCCAAGTTACAAACGTTTCGCTTGCGCCGAACGCTTCGAGTTGACCTTGCCGCCAATTCTTTTGTTCTGACCACGTGACTGAGCGTCGAGGCGACGTCATTCCCGTACATTTGAAGCTTTCTACAAGCGTTAACTATTGCAGATTAGCAACTTGGCTAGGGGTACAGGTGTCCGTTTAGTTGCAGGACCAATTTGGTGGTGCGACGTGTGGCGACTCTGGTGTCTGTATAGTGTCTAGTTTGGTCTGGTGTCTGTATAGTGTCTAGTTGGGTGTGGAGTTGGACATCACGTTGGCGGTTTCCCGGTGAAATATAGCCCTTATGCACACGTTCCTAGTCCCAATAGTTTTGGCCGTACGATCATAACTCAAGCAGTCAGTTACTCCTTTTCATTGACTTATATTCTAGTGACTCCTTTTATTTATTCAGATTGAATATCTACTTCATTTCTTATAAACTAACTAGTTCTTGCCCAATTTTTGAATTGGGAATTTAAATTAGGAACGCTTCAAACTTTACCCTAATGTCAAACTTTGACAGGTTTGCATGCTAAAATAAACTTTGACAAGTTCTCAAGTTCAAATCAAATTCTATCGTTTAATTTTCCATTGTTCGTGGAACGGATTGTCGATGGGGCCGAAAGGTTCTAGAGTGGCGACCGAGCACCGGAATACGCAGCGTTGAAAAGTTTCCTACATGGTAGCCTGATGATCTGGTGAGTGAGAGACGTGGGAATGCGGTGGATGGTAGACGCACAGGACCGTTCGTTGTGGCGACGCTTGGGGGAGGCCTATGTCCAGCATTGGCCGTCCTTCGGCTGAAATGATGATGATGGAATTTTCCATTTCATTATCTACGTACATATATAAACTAGCTGCAGCTCGAATTTCGAGCTCTGCCTCAACTGGATAACAATAGGATTATAAATCAGTTTCTAGCACGCCCGCATAGCTTGTTATATGATATTGATAATAAGTAAACACAAGCCATACGGGCGGGAAGCGAGATATATGGTCCAGGGTGGCTATACTTCTGGTAAAATTAACAGGATCTTAAAATGATTAATAAATGAAATTTATTTTGCAAATAGGTTTTTTAAACACTTTTGCATGTCAAAATTTTTTGTCAGTTTAAACTAGATGGGGCCAGTGTTTCCTAGCTGACTGCCCTGAGAAGAAACACCAAAACAAACTCAGGGGTCAAAGTCTCTTTTAAAAGTCCATACAGCAAACATGTAATCGTCAAATCATATAAGAACCATGGAGATTGGTGTCTGAGATGATCTTTTACACACTATAGTAAGTATTATTACTATGTAAGTGGGATCATGGAACGCGAAGAATCGCAGGTAGGCCACATTGCTCTCAGAACAGATGGCCGTTAGGGTCGAAAGGTTCTAGAGTAACGGCCGCTCACTGGAAGACGCAACGCTAGAAGACAATCCACAAGGTGGACCGATGACCTGAAAGTCATGGAAATACGATGGATGCGAGACGCACAGGACCATTCGTTGTGGCGACACTAGTGGTAAGCTTATGTGCTTCGACTGAAATGATGATGATGATGAGAATTATTCGAGAGAATCACTGTGGTGTGCTGGTAGGTAAAAGGTAATTGAAGGAACTAAAAGTCTAACACTCCCCCTCTCTGCACTCAGGGCGGGAGCGAGTTGATTGACGATTTCCATAGTCCAAAAAAAAGTAAACATAATATTTAAAGATCCAAATAGGTATCATAGCTTGTAATGCCTTAGGACTAGGCGTTAGGATAAATTTAGTTACCGCACTTTGGTTGCCTAAATTTCTTTTTGCTCTTTTTATTATACCTATTTGTTTTTATTTTGAACGAAAAAGGTTCATAGATTAGGTTGGTAAGCTTTTAGGATTCTTGATGTGATGTTTCAAGTTTCATTTTTATTTTTCAATTTCAAAAGTAATTTCAATTTAGAAAATACTTACGTTTAAAGAAACGAATATCGTAGTATTCTATATTAATACTAGCTTTTGCCCGCGACTTCGCTGCCGTCACGCTATCCTACTCTACAGTATATTAATTTAATATACCATTAAACACATCAACCGGTCAACTTCTACTGTATCAGGCAACGGCGCTCTCGCCTGCGCCGGGATTCCGATCCCGATTTCCGGCCACCGTAGGCGTGGGCTTGCGGACAGTGAGCAATGGGTAGCTCGCTGTCCGACCGTCCGGTAACTGTCCGGACCAAGCCCAAGTCGTCGACGGCGCGCACTGTTTCCGTGCGCTTCAAGGAGCTGTCAGCAACAGTAGGGGCCCAGCTGGGTCGAAGCCTACCGGGGTCAGGGTTAGTTTCGAAACACAGCTCGAGCCTCGGTATGAAGGCTTGAAGAAACGGGGTGGGTTTTTAGTCAGTAAGAGTATGACACTATCTCCCGCTCTACCCAAGAGCGGGGGTTGTCATTGATGATTTTCCCACCATAAAAAAAACCGATCAACTTTAAAATCTAAAATGGTCAAATTTTCAACCATACTTTAACCATAGACAATATTACGTTTAGCTGTCAGTTGCGTTTTTTTATTCCATGTTAACGAGATAAAAAGTCGTATGTCCGTCTCCTGGTTCTAAGCTACGTCCCCACTCATTTTCAGCCAAATCAGTACAGCCGTTCTTGAGTTATAAACAGTGTAACTAACACGACTTTCTTTTATAATATAGAAAGACAAATAAAAAAAATAAAAATATAGTTTAAAAAACTAAAAAAACACGCTTTCATAGCATATCAAACTAAAAAGTGTAAAATAATTTTCAATACAGGTAAAAAATAATAATAATGAACGAAAAATATAATAATATTAAAATATTGGAAGGTGGGTAGGCCTCTGGTGTGGGACGCAACCTGTGTCGACACCCTTGCGCCATCCCATATTCCAAGTACGGCAGGCTGTGCTGGCGCCGCCGCTGCTGCTGCTGAGACCCTTAAATTAAACGGCGCAAATACCTTATTGGTAATTACAGTTTTGAGCCGTTTGGGGTCGAAACACTTGGTTCATGGGGTCCGAGTGCGCGTCTCCTGTTCAAGGAAATTTCACGCCGACTGATCGACACTTCACGTGACCAGAGGGCTGGCTCGTTCTTCGCCCAAAGAATTAGCATTGCCATTCAACGTGGCAATGCTGCCAGTCTTCTGGGCACATATCCGGATGACAGCGATGTGGAGGAGTACTTTGACGCCTGAGCGTACTTTGTCATTTTGTATTATATATGTGTACATAGTTAGGTTTTAGTATAAATAGTTTATTTAGTATTTAAGTTTTTTATGTACATATGTATTAAAATAATTAGTTGAAAAGTTTAAATAAACAATACATTAAATTATTAAAAAATATTATAATAATATTAATATTATTATTATTTGTTTATTTTTTATATATATTAATATTAATATTTGTGCCATATTTTTCGTAAATCGAGCACCCCACGCTTTTTTGATATTAATATTTTTCGTTCATTATTATTATTTTCTACCTGTATTGAAAATTATTTTACACTTTTTAGTTTGATATGCTATGAAAGCGTGTTTGTTTTAGTTTTTTAAATTATATTTTTATTTTTTAATAAAAAAAAACGGATTATTGTATTGTCATCAGTCTTGGATGGGTGTGCAAAGTTTGAAGAAAATCTGATCGCCCAAAGTTGGTCAAAATCGAGCTCAAAGGCGTTGGTTACAAACATACAGGGGAAGCTAATAATATATATATATATAAGCGTGTTAAAAACATTTTTGTTTGTAATTAATAAACACAAATACTACTGGACCGATTTTGTAAATTCTTTCAGCAGCAGAATGCTACTTTGTCACTAATGTCTCGATCACACGTACCAGGGCGAGACACTAAAATATTGCTGGGCCGAGACAGTGATGTAAGCGAGTTGTAGAGATAAGCGCTTGGCCGAGCACTCGGCGCTTTGTTCATACGTGCCGAGTATTTCACCGAGAGCACCGTCTCGCCCGTTTACTCGGTACGTGTGCTAAAGGCATTAGTGACACAAGCATGTTTATTTTTGGGGCACATTATGAGGTGTGTAATAAAATATATATAAAAGTAAAAACTAACAAAATAACCTATAATCCTATAATAACCTATCTCAATTTTGATATTTATTTATAAATTGTATGTATTATGTATGATATTTATTTACAGTAAAATGTATATATTATTTTAAGGTAGGTATTTTTAATTATATGTGACTTTGTATTATGACTTCACATATTCTTCTTTTGCTTTCTACACACTATGGTATACATTTCTTTTTGATTTCTCCTTTCGCAGGTCTGCTGGAAGAAATTTCTTTGGAAATAAGCAGTACCTTTGTACTAATGTCTCTTATGTTTTATCTTTTCCTGTTATTTTTGTGTGTACATAAATAGTAAATAAAATATATATCCTCCTCAAAAACTGTTAGTGCATGGCGACCCTAGTCTAAGAAGCTCGGACGCATGCCCTGAGTGGTGTGTTTCCGGAGATTACGCCGCATTTGATGTACCGCCTATTATCAGATCATGAACACTTAGCCGCAAGATCCTGTACCACCGCCGTTAGCACTTAATTACGGCTAGGAAACGTTGTAACACTAGCTTTAATTACGACTACGTTTGAAGATAGAAATGGAAGTTCATTTTTAGGTTAAGGTAAGTATGGAACATACTTAAATATTTTTAGGGTTCCGTACCTCAAAAGGAAAAAACGGAACCCTTATAGGATCACTTTGTTGTCCGTCCATCTGTCTGTCTGTCTGTCAAGACTCTTTATCTCGAGAACGCGTAGAGTTATCGAGTTGAAATTAAAAACATATACTCAGGTCTGCGGTCCCTTCAAGTTGTGAAAAAATCAAACTTCTAAGTTAACGAATAAAAAAGATAGGGCCATTTATGTCACAAAAAAAAAACGTATATTTTGATACTCTCGTATATCGAAATTCATAGGGTACTTCCCGTTGACCCAGAATCCTGAAATTTGGCACAAAGCAGGTTTTTATAGCACAGGTATAGGAAAAAATCAGAAAATAGTAAAATTTTTGTTATCTACGTTTTTATTTTTTTTTATATATAATGGATAGGCTCGCGTTTGACCACAATCTCACCTGATGGTAAGCGATGATGTGGCCGACGATGGAGCACGCTTGCCTAGAAGCAATCTATTCACTCTTGACTTAAAGACCCCTAGGTTATAGCTATCAGGAAACACAGACTCCGGCAGGGAATTCCATTAGCTGTACGCATAATTAATGTGCTCCCAAAACGCTTTATACGTATAGGTGGGATGTCCACCATGTACCGGTGGCGCAACGCCGTACGTCTTGTGGTCCGATGATGGAACGGACTTGGCGGAATTAAATTGTGTAACTCTAGTG
Organism: Mythimna ferrago; assembly: GCA_910589285.2. Classification (NCBI taxonomy): domain Eukaryota; kingdom Metazoa; phylum Arthropoda; class Insecta; order Lepidoptera; family Noctuidae; genus Mythimna; species Mythimna ferrago. Next base: position 17,862,202 of record OU342689.1, on the reverse strand, counting down.
CACACTCCCCGAAGTGTAAACGACGTCACAAAAAAAAAAAAAATTGCAGTTCGGAAAATTCTCTATTCGGGAATTGTTGTTTGCACGGAACCCTCAGTGCGCGAGTCCGACTCGCACTTGCCCAGATTTTTTTTTAGATTCTTATAGAATCAATTTGTTTACCGTCTGTCTGTCTGTCTAAGACCAGACATACAGACCAAAGAAGACCCTTTACCTTGGGAAGGCGTGAAGGTATAGAGTTGAAATTAAAAAATATGTACTCAGATCTGCGGTCCCTTGAAGCTGTTAAAAAACCAAACTTCTAAGTAAACGAAAAAAAGATACGGCCGTTTCGACATTCTCAAGGGAACCAAAATTCATAGGGTACTTCCCGTTTACACAAAATTCTGAATTTCGAACGATATTGCAATTTATAATATTATATTTTAGGGTATTCCCTATAACAGTATTTGCCTCTTATTATAGGCATATTTTAAACGTAGGTATTGAAATTTCAGTCTCAACATAAATTACCTACCGCATGATATCCAGATATGCAGGCATTGTATTCTAGGCAAATCTGCCGGGCCTCAAGGATTGAACGACGTGAAAAACCGTGCGTAAATCCCGACGAACATCCAATGCATAGTCGAATGGGGTCGTCACACACATTGTCATTTTGTCAACGGTAACTCAAAGTCACATACATATGCATCGGAATTAATTTTCTTTACTGCAGTGCGGGCTACGGAGGTGCGTCATAAGTCCAAATTGAACGCAAATGACTACTGCGGAGTATGAATGTCCCTCTCTTATAGGCCAGTCGAATAGGCTGCATTTCGGATTGGAGCATAAGGATACTTTTCCACTAAAGATGTGCTGCTGCTAAGCTAAAAAAAAAAAGACGTGTGGCACTCGGGGACTGCCACGGTAAAGCATAGCATTTTTATCAACTTATGCAATTATAATTATTTTATTTATGCAGTATTTTTTTTCCTTTGTTTTTTTTTCTTTGATATTAACTGAAGTTACACTTTCACACATTGAATTGAATTTTGATTGATTGTTCACTCATTTGTTTTCTTATCGGTTACCACGCTCAAAAAACAAATGAGTGGGGGGTGTTAGGTTTTTTTCGTTACGGAATTTCTGGATTCGGTCTCCACGCTCAAGGCCCGCGATAGAAGCTATGCAATAGCTTAAAAACTATGAGATTGTTTCCACTGATGCTAAGTGTAGCGAAGCGAGTAAGATATGATATGAAGATGCGTTGCAGTTAGGTAGCTGTGCGCGGAATTTGCGCAGCTAGATCTATGCGATGTATCAACCGTAGTCAAGGCACTGGAAACGGCTGCAAATAGCTACACCACTCCTGTAGCCTGATTCACGTAAAATCAAACACGCCAAATATCGTTGAAGTTTTATAGTCGTTCGCTCGAAGTCCTATCCAAAAGCGGTATTCGCGATCTATCGACTTATTTCCAGTTTCATTAATAAGTATTCTACTAGGATAATGTAATACAGTTTTTTTTTTTATATTGACAAATTTCAAACGACTTTAAAATCGGTGTCGTTCAAATTCGATTGATGGATGTGAATACGGAAATGGTCGAAACGACTAAATCGCTACGATATCGTTACGGTTTTCATTACGTAAATCGGGCTACTGATCATCCATTGCACGTATACTATATGAAAATAATATATAGCTTCGTTGAACCCTTTTTTTCCACAGCTTTTACACGACGCCATCAGAGCTTGCGCTATGGTTACTAGACAACTGGATATTTTAAACGCATCCATAGCAAAGTAGCATAGCACATCTATAGTGGAGTAGCGCCCTAATTCCGTCACCGGGCTGTTATAGTGGCGCATAGCGCAACAATTAGTGGGCACCTGGCCCGGCTATTTTGCCCAGTGTGCGATATTGCTAATAATGGAATGGCATTCGTATTGCTAAGCGTAGTGTGAGCTAAGCGAAGAGCGGCTTTATGTTAGCATTCGTATGGCGGCTGGCTATTGCGATGCGGTTTGGGGAATTGTTTTGTGATTGCTTGGATTTCACTGAGTTAGGGGCTTAGTGTCTAGGAGATCAGGTGTGTGGAAGATATGTTAACCTGGCATAGATGTGGTCATAACAAATAATAATTTATTGTACACTCTGTTATAAAGAGGTAGTTTGTTATTTTTTTTTTTGATTGTTGGAGGTAATCTATGAAAGTACGAGTCCGTAACTTTTTTCAACCATAGAGAGCTACTTTATTGTAAGGCTATATTTTATGCAGGTACTTACCATCGCGATCTTTTTGCTAGATCATTTAAAAAAAAATTGCTTGAATCCCGCGGCGTGGCGCCAAACCAAACATTTTGAAGTTTTCGTTTCGAGTGCAAGCTAAAATGAACTTTACGGTGGTCAGGCGGAAGTGTCTTTGATGGTACGCGTGAGAAACTGCGGGCAAAAGCTTGTAATTTATAAGATTATTATTTATATTTATTTAGGTGTCTTCAAGGCTACAGTGAATAGGCTCTTAATAAACTAGTGCGCCTCACTATCAACGATTGCACCACTGCTTACCACCAGGTGGGATCGCAGTCAAGTACTAGTTTATAACAGATAAAAAAAAATACCTTAGTAAATTTAGTCGATTGTGCTATTTCTAAACTGAATATTTACAAGTTTAATAAACGTTTCCGAACAAAGTATAGGGGAATAGAGTTTTAAGAAAAAGATTGTGAGGGGTAATAATAGTAAAAAATTGTGCGAAATATAAAATAAGAATTCAAAAGTTAGTAAAAATGTGTTTCTTTCTGCCATTCCACGAACTCGTCCATTCTATATAGATATTGTTACAAAAGCTCGGCTTCTGAAAATGTAGAAATACACCTAAATATTTTTTTCTGTTACTAGTTCTTTGCTAGCGACTTCGATCGCGATAATGTTTTCATAAAAAAAAATTACAACAACTTTTATTGTATGTTGAGTGTAGTTTATTATTATTAACACTCACAATTATTTATACTTTTACAGTGATAAAAATATATACATCTTAACTATTAAATATTATAAATTAATAGGTCTAAACAAACTTATAATAATATGTACAAACGGGTAAAAAAAGGGAACTCTTAGGGCTTCGAAAAATTCGTCCACAGCGATGTCAATGGGAAAAGTGACCAGCAGGCTTAGCCAAGTTGTTATTCTGCAATCGTTAACGCTGTCGAAAAGTGATGAAACGTATGGGAATGACGTCATCTCAACGTAAAGTAGCGTGGTCAGAACAAACGAATAGACAATTCGTAGCCAAGTTCACAACGTTCAATATCGTTTCTACAATATTTAACGCTACATCCTTTGTTATACAAACGCTACATTGTAGAACGAGCGGCCGACTCGGGCGCGTCAACATGGCTACCAACTTATCGTTTTCTACAATTGCTGTCACCGAGGCGTTATCGATTAGAGAACGGAATTCGATTGTAACTTGGCTAGGGGGGCAGGACGCTGGCAGCATTGCCACGCTGGATGGCAATGCTGATTCGTTGACCGAAGAAAAGCCCAGCCCTCTGGTCACGCGAAGAGTCGACTAACCGTTTGTTGAAAAAAGGTAGTTTTGAAAAAACTAATAACAACAATCTTTATTATTCATTTTGATTAGATGAATAAGATTCTCCTATACAACCTATATCACGCTCTAAATCGTTTGATAGGATTATTTTTGTAACAAGAGTAAGTAATGCCTTTAGTTTATGTACAGCAATAATATGGAAGAGCGGAGTCTCCTAATACGGGCACTATTTTGCTTAAAAAGAGGCTCCAAATACTTGTAAATAATAAACCATTTGTATTTGTAATAGAAATATTTTTTATCTGGGTTACTATTTATTTTAAGTTTCCCTTCGTGAGGCTTCGGCTGTGCTGTGCCCCTACGATTTTGCGGGCTGACATCTTGAGGCGCGTGTGGAATACTACGCGCCGTCAAGGATTCGGGCTCGGTCTTGACGGTTACGGGACGGCCGAACGGCGAGCTACCTATCGCTGGACGTCAGCAAACCCATGCCTACGGTGGCTGGTTCAAAGCAAGGCTGATATTACAGTTGCCATCACGGATCATGAGCGGTTGCGCAGAAGTCAAATACCTATTCGGTCAGTCTCTTTAGTGGTGCGAAGTGAGGTGCGGGGGCGGGGAGTGTCAGTGATTGGCTCGCCGCGCCATCGCGTCATAGACGTCACTCCCAATTCGTTCCCTGCGTTGCTGCATGTATCTAACAACGAAGACGATTGGCTCGCCAATGTATGGAATGCGCAAAGCGATCCCCACTCTGACGCCGAGCGCTCAAGATCCATTTTGGCAACTGTACAAATTGCTTCACGATCCTTACATAGCCGTTCCTTTTAATATTTTTAATCTCCTGTTCTTATGAAGCATAACAGCAATATTGCTGTACGCTGTTTACGATCGTTCCAAGCTATTATTATTAAAAAACCGCGCGACCACACAAATAAAGGCAGAAGTCAACTTTGCCAGAAATAAATATTTGCCATCAGACAATTTTGTGAACCGAAATGTTTGTCGTCGAAAATAAACACGAAAAAATCAATTTCTTTCTAAAAAAGGGTTGAATGTAAACCTACGGACTTTGTATATAGTATTTATCTGCCCAAGGCAAGGAAGATTGGCAAAGATGACGGTACCTACCTACTGCTGTAAATAAGTAACTCTGAAACAATATCAGAACGAAGCAAGGAAGAGTTTTGATTAGTAGGTAGTTATTTAGCGATATGATTTGCCTTTTAAGTTTTTTTTTTCATCGAAATGACATCCCCCGCCCTTGGGCGGAACGGGAGATAGTGTCAGACTCTTATTGACTAAAAACCGCCCTGTTCCTTCTTGCCTTTCGTACCGGGGTCGAGCTACCTTTCGGAACTAACCCTGGCCCCAGTAGGCATATGCGTTTTAGTTGGTGATTTTATCCTCGATTCTGGTAAAAAAACATTATGCAGTTTTGATTTTAATATTTTTAAAACAAAATGGACTTTTCCCTCGCTGTGATGCAGGATTTTCCAGGAACATTCAACCACACTGTGGAAGTATTTTTATTCGATATTCTTTTCCAGTTTTTCAGGAAAATATTCTTTTCAAGGAATCCAGTGGTATTGTTAGATGGATGTTAAAACTATTTTCCTGGTATTTATTCTTATGCCCAGTTGCAATTAAAGCCATAATTATAGCTCTCATGTTACAAAGCACTTCGCGGTAGTTTAGTTTTCTACTAGTAAAATAGGTTCTGCAATTGGATGATTGATTTTCCATTCAATTTGACAGGCCTGTTGGTCTAGTGGTTAGTGACCCTGACTGCTATGCCGGAGGTCGTGGGTTCGATTCCCACCCAAGACAAATGTTAGTGTAATGAGCATGATCATTTGTTCTGTGTCTGGGTGTAATTTATTTATAATATGTATGTATTTAGAAATATTTAAGTATGTTTATCAGTTGTCTAGTACTCATAACACAAGCTCTGCTTAGCTTGAGACTAGACGGCGTTGTGTGGTAGTTGTGGAATATTATTATTATTATTCCAAGAATATTAAATATTCCTTCCTAAGGGACAGCGCGAAAGAGCGGAAGTGGGCGAGTGGTAATGACCCTATGAGTCGTAAGTCGCGGGTACGAACCCAGCCAGGTGTATTACTTTGTATTATTTATTTCATCTCCACTGCTCTCAAAACAGTGAAGAAAAACATTGTGAGGAAATCGGGATATCCTAGAACCAAAAATTCGAAGATATGTGACATTCACCAACCCGCACTGGGCCTGCGGGGTGAATTACGGCCCATTCCTAGAGAGGAGGCCTGAGTTCTAGCAGTGGGAATATTAAAAAGGCTTATAATGATGAAGGCACAGTTGTTCCCTGTCACGAAAGCTGGCTGGTTTTAAATAAGTGTGAAGGTTCACGTGCACATTGTTGTCGTATGCTTTACCCGTTTTCGAACGCTCTGATTTTATACATCATCATCATTTCAGCCGAAAGACGCTCTCAGCTAGAAATAGGCCTCCCCCAAGTGTCACCATAGTGAACGGTCCTGTGCGTCTCACATCCATCGGATTCCCGCAACACATACCTGCATAAAAAATCTACGTGAAGCTACACGCATATCCAAGACTAATCCGCCACTTTGAGATAGAACCACTATATCTGTAGTTTCATTTAGATCAATGTTTCTAAATCTGTGTTCCATGAACCACTGATGGCCCGCAAGAACTATATAAGTAATGGTACGGAGAAGATTTCGAAATTCAAACTGTCGAATTGAAAATATAGTTGATGCGAACTGTTTTCAAATTCCTAAGAAACGCTCTAACGAAAAAGGTTCCATGCTATAAATTTTGAATTTATGACAAAAAACTATCTCTAAGACTTCTGGTACTTATCTGCTATAAAACAAACAAATCAAAATGGTTCTAGGTCAAAAAATGTTGGAAGCCACTGTTTAGATCGACAAGCTACCGAACCTCGATTTAAAAAAAAAATCTTTATTAAGGAGCTTTGTCACAATATTAACTATGTCGCTCCATCAGTTTATAGTCGAGGTTTGGTGGTTTTTTTTTATTGTTGATCTGTTCGCGCTTAACCACTATCTCACCTGATAGAAAGCGACGATGCGGTCGACGATGGAGCGCGCTTACCTAGAAGAAACTTATTCACTCTTGACTTAAAGATTCCCGGGTTGTAGCCATCAGGTTGTAGAAAATAGCTTTGTTTGTTCAATCGTGATCAAAAACTACCACAAAAGGCGCCACTTTTTCAATGCAGGTCACACCACACTCTAGAAACCGACGCATCCCGTGCATTCCGAATCGACAGCAGCAAAGGAGCCATTACCGTTAATGTAGTTTGAATAGCGGCAACACCATTAGTGTCCGGGCCATATGCCTTTATGGTGAGCTTCTATGTGAAGTTATGGTAGACTGTAGCGAATAGAATCTAATAGCAAGAATATAATAGAAAACCATTTATTCAATAAGGATGCTGGCTACCACCAGAATAAGTTTTGACAGGCCTGTTGGTCTAGTGGTTAGTGACCCTGACTGCTATGCCATAGGTCGTGGGTTCGATTCCCACCCAGGACAAATGTTTGTGTGGTGAGCACGATCATTTGTTCTGTATCTGGGTGTAATTTATCTATAATATGTATGTATTTAGAAATATATAAGTGTGTTTATCAGTTGTCTAGTACTCATAACACAAGATCTGCTTAGCTTGAGACTAGACTAGATTCTATACCAAAGAAAATAAATGATTATACTATTAAGGTATACACAAAAACTGCATTTATTTATTAATTTCTAAAGTTGCGGAAGGGACTGGATCTCACGACACACAGTACCCTAGTATGAGGCCAGAGATATTATATGAATTGTTTTTTTTTTATATCTAAGTCAACTGGTGTAGGTACCTAATTTGTGTGTAATATTTATTGTTCCAACGTTTCAACAAATAAAAATTATTAATGTTAACCTAAATAATCAGATCAATACATTTTCTATTTTTAGCCTTTTTTTTTTTTGTGGTGGTAAAAAATCATGCATTGACATCCCCCGCTCTTGGGCGGAGCGAGAGATAGTGTCAGACTCTTACTGACTAAAAAACCCACCCCGTTCTTTCTAGCCTTCATACCGGGGCTCGAGCGCCCTTTCGGATAACCCTGGCCCCAGTAGGCTTCGACCCGGCTGGGTCCCTGCTGTTGCTGACAACTCCTTGAGGCGCGCGGGATTCTATTTTTAGCCTGCTGTCTGTCCCATTACTGAGCAAAGGCCCCTTCTCCATCCAAATCTCTTCTATCTTGAGCGATCTCTGGTCAAGTGTGTTCTACAAAAATGATTAAATCATCACTCCACCTTCGCCGCTATCAAAATATGATAACTATAAATATAAAAGTCCTGACTCACTCACTAACTGACTCATCAGCGTTCAACCCAAACCTTTCGACCCAAATTGCTGAATAGGTACAAAGTTTCCTTTTACGATCATCAGATTATTGTAAGTTTCGTATAAATAAAATCTTGCGATCAGGCGCTTAATATTTATTTCTTTAACAGGACACTTCAAATGGGTGTAATATGCCAAATCGAATTACGAAAAATGGGGCATCAATTGATCGAACATTTTAAGCTCAATATCTAAAATTCTAAATACTCGAACGTTCAATAAGAACACTCAATATGTCGAGTGTTCAAAATATCGACTGTTTGTTTGATAGAGCGGTCAACGCATTGCACATTCATTCTGTCGAATTAAGAATATATTGAATACTTTTTACATAGGATACTAAAAACTAAAAAATCAATACTTACTTTATAGTGTGCCAGTGTCTTAAAAAGAAAAAAGTGTTTATAAATTTTACAGGATTATATAAATACGTTTTTCTTTTATTGTTAACTAACGGATTTTGTAATTACCCAGTAGCCGGGTACCCATAAACAAAAAAAAAAAAAAAAAAATCGCATTCAGACTTATGAATCAGTATTTGGGGTTTTCCGGGAAATACTCGTAAAGAATACAATATATCTACAGACGAAGAAGCTGCCCATATTCATCTTTATTAATACTGTGAAGCACACTGCATTATTCGGTATCTCTCTAATACTTTTAATTATTTCTTAGCAATTATTATCTACATATCAACTCTTCTTCACTTTTTTTTTTTTTTTTTTTTAGATACACATGTACATTTAATCGAGATTCTAATTTATATAATATCAATTAATCTAATAAATAATCACTAGGTATATATATACAAACTTAAAATAACAATATGTACAAACGAGTAAAAAAGGCTGAAAAACGGGGAAAAACTTAGAGGGCATCAAAAAATTCGTCCACATCGATGTCAGTGGGAAAAGTGCCCAGAACGCTGGCAGCATTGCCACGCTGGATGGCAATGCTGATTCGTTGACTGAAGAACAGTCCAGCCCTCTGGTCACGCGAAGAGTCGACCAACTGTTTGCTGATATCTCGGACAACTCGATGAGCGCTCGGACCCCATGGCCCTAGAGTTTCAACCCCAAACGGCTCAAACACATAACTTCCAATGAGGTTATTATATTTACGCCGTTTGAGGTTTTCTGCACCTGCAGCAGCCGCCCCAGCACAGCCCGCCGTACTCAGAAGATGGGATGGCGCAAGGGTATCGACACATGTTGCATCCCACACCAAAGGCCTACCCAATTTCCAAGGCATTATAGTCATCCCATCTGGCCTCTTCCCATCGTCACGTGCCAAGCCATTGGGTTCTAAAACAGCTGGCACCCCGGCGGTGACAAGAGCTCGACGGATGATGTCATTAATACTGGCATGCCGTGCTATCCGACCAGCGCTTCTGCTGCAAGATAGGCCATGGTGTCCGAGGCGGTCGACTGCTTCGCCACACTGACATCGATGTGGAGCTCCACTAGGAGCACCTAGACGCAGGCATGTAGCGATTCGGAAGGTGGTGTCACTTAGCAAAGTACCTATGTTAGGTGACGGTAAAGCCTGTAGCCAAAGGCCCGACTCCCATTCACCCACAGCCAGTAGGCGAGCGCGCTCAGCAGTATTGGTGGACGTATTAATGAGATTATTCCGTACCAACCTGCAGAGCGGCTCATCCCACTGTCTCTAGGAAGATGGATTTTCGGGCAACGCCTTGTCCGGGCAAGTGATTTTCCAGGCGCTTACTGCATCGGCCAAGCACGGCACCTCACAGCTAACCAGTGATGGAGTCAAAATTCTTTTGGTCAACTGTTGAGTGCTGTGGACCGAAGACAGGAACGCCGGTAGGCTTACACTAGAAATTTTGCGGATGCCAAGCCCACCAAAACGAATGGGTAGCGTGGCTTGTAGCCACGCTCGGTCATCCAGGGCCACATTTAAAATGGAAGTCAGAGTATACCGAATTGTCTGAACTTCAAAATATTTATTTTTAACTCTTCTTCACTTATATTATAAAGAAGTAAAGTTTGTTTTATGTTTTTTTTTTTGTAATCTACACTAATATGATAAAGATGAAAAGTTTGTTTTTTTGTTTGTAGGAGGTAATTTCTGAAGGTAACGTAAATGCTCCTATTACCGCCAGTTTTAGCTGTCTTAGGATTCACTTTAAAAAAATAGATATAAGCTGTAATGTTAGGAAAGGTGTTATAATTTATAATTAATCTCAGCGAAGTATTCTTTCCAATTCAGTACTTAAATTCAATATTCAATAACACAATAGTTACTAAATAATTATTTAATCCAAAAGAGTAGTTGATTCTATTACCGACCCATAGAATGCGGCAAGATTCTATTACCGATTTTTCTGCTTCTTTTACCGACCGCTACGAAGTTGTCACTTCTTCTATACTATTAAATAAAATAAAAAATCGTTTTTAAGGTATTTATTATATAATAGGAATAGTTATGAGATCAACATTATTACAATATGAAAATAATTATTTATTGCAACGCTTAGAGCACTTATTTTTTGTTATTTTAATTAATAAAAAATATAATCAGTCCCAGAAAACAGTCTTTAAACAATTAAATGCTTACTTTTTAATTACCTACATACTAATAAGATATTATGAATCAGTAACAAAAATATTTTTATCCGTAATACAATCACGCAGAGTTGTCCTCGGTATGCCATAGGTTTTTGAAGCTTCATATAAGCTGGTCCCTTCATTTATAGCTAGAAGCGCAGCTAGCAGTTAAGCAGAGGCGTACTGCTTACGCTTCTGCGGCTCCATGATTCTTTAAAAGAACACAATCTTTAAAGAGATAGAATTTAATTCTTCAAAAGAAGCTTTAAAAAGTTACATGGCCCCCATTCCGTCCCGCCATTTTTATTTGATTTGAAATCATATAAAATATAGCCAATGCCATGAAGCCATGAATGAAACTGGATAGCAAATATTATTTTACATTAATAATATGGCATGTGACAAAATCTCTCAAAACGTCACGTATGCAAGAAATGAGCCAATTTGTTCAAAAATATACCTACATTTTTTTTTTGTGTAGGTACTTTAATATTACCAAATATATCGTCACAGCTGTGAGTCGGTAATAGAATCAAGTAAGAAGGTTACAATATTCTATTAGCGACCAATAAAATTAATAATAAACAGATAAAATATCCGCTTTATGGTATACTGTTAAATTCGATCTAATTGCTATATTATTGCTTTTAATGTCAGTTAGTCTTTAATTCAGATAATACAGGTTATTTACAGTATAATATCATTATAATAATAGAGATATTGTCTAACGTTGAATCGAGTTTTACACAAAAACTTTAAGAAATAGCTTTGTCGTTAATAGATCTAACGAAGTAAAACAATTTTAAGAATTGAATAAGCAAAAAATAAAATCAAATGAGGTAGTTTATAATAGATATTATTTTAAAATACTAAATGTTCTCAAAATTTTAACAACGCCATGGGTCGTTATTAGAATCAAGTTTTGAATTTTGGATTCTATTACCGCCTTAAATTAAAACATGATTTTATAACATAAAAACCAATAAAAAGTATTATATTAAGAGTTAGTTTAGAAAACCAATGTATACGTTACAGTTGTAATGTGATTGCAAGAAGACAAATCCATTTTTAGGGTGTTATTTTCCTTAAGTAATATTTAGGTGTACTTACGTGGCTGGAGACGTGACACTATGAAAAGTGCGTCCGCTTCGGGCGCGTCCCACTTAAAGTCAAATTATTTCTTTCACTGGCTATTTAAACACACAAACTTTATTCTTTTTGTTGTCCAACAAAAATACGTAACTAATTTTTAAGGTATGACTTTTCTGGAACCCTATGTTATGTCTAATATGAGTGATTTAAAAATTAGATCGTTAATAGAGTACACATTTTAGGGGGTCGTTAATAGGAGCTTTTACGTTACTGTAGCCTGATTCGAGTAAATCAAACAAGCCAAATATCGTTGAAGTTTTATAGTCGTTCGATCGAAATCCTATCCAAAAGCGGTATTCACGATCTATCGACTTATTTCCAGTTTCATTAATAAGTATTCTACCAGGATAATGTAAAACAGATTTTTTTTTATCGACGAATTTCAAACGACTTTAAAATCGGTGTCGTTCAAACTCGATTGATGGATGTGAATACGGAAATAGTCTAAACGACTAAATCGCTACGATATCGTTACGATTTTCATTACGTGAATCGGGCTACTGGTCCGATTGCTAAAATTCTTTCACCGATGGAAAGCTGCTTTATTCCTAAGTGACATGGCTATATTTTATATAGGTGGGCGAAGCTGCGGGCTAAAGCTAGTCTTTTAATGTAATGGTAATCTCTGAAAGTACTGGTCCGATTGTGATAATGTTTTCTCCAATTGCAAGCTGCTCTATTCCTGAGTGGTATAGGCTAAATTTTACGTAATCGCTTACGTAAAATATAGCCTATGCTAAGCCGCAGGCAAAAGTTAGTCTAATAATTTTCAAGTCAGCTTGATACCGAAAGGCTTACCAACTCATTTATTTTGTTACAATGTCTTCAATTCCAGGAATGTACAAGAACCAAGGAGAACCAAGGTAACGAAAGTTACTGACTTAACCTGGATTATTGCCAAACTTAAAGGGCAGTTTACAGAGCAAATTGCTAGCTGATGAAATGGTCGATAGGCTCCTGGAGTTTCGACAGTTTCTGCAGTAGCTGCGGCGTACTGAACGCAGCGTTGGAAGGCCAGCAGATGATCATGATGAAATTTTTAAGATTGGCTATGGCTATGCCGCAGATTTTTAAACTTATTGTGTTCAAAACTGTGGTTCTAGTTCAAATGGATCTGTAGCTTACCACTAACGACAGTAGCCTTTCATATTATGCGATTCACACTGCCACACACCACGCAGCGTAGGGCGTGAATTCGTGTTTTATCGTTTCTTGTATCTCCGTTTGTATAGAAAACACACACAGTCCAACAACGCCGAAAATGCATCCACGCGCGTTCATGTGGATCACGCGTCTACATGTGGAGAAACGTGCAAACACGCGCGTGGGTGCGGCCCGAGATGAAAGGTAGTGCACACTGAGTGTCGTAGTGTCGTGCGTGATTTTGTATGAAATGAGTCAGAACCTGCGTGAATTTACAAAACGCACCTACGCGCGTAAGTGCTTTAGAACTCACACGATGATGCAGATCTGCAATCCCGCAAGTACGCGCCTAGTTGCATTGACACGCAACATGCAGCGTGATGCGTGGCAATGTGATAATCACCTTATACAACTCTTTCTTGCCTAAAAGCTCGAAAGTTTATTTACGCAATAAAAAAGTAGGACAAGGTCTATTAGAAATCAAAGAACACTTAATTTACTGTAATTGAGAAGCCGATATGAATCCGCCTCGTCCTCGGAAGTGTCCGTCTGGAGTAATTGAGGAAAATGCTTCGGATAAAGTGGATGAAATAAACAACTTAAAGGAGATTCACACGGGCCGGATTCCCGGGTATTCTGCGTCAGGAACCCGCGGCAAAGTGTGAGGGTAAGCTGAGGAAATTGTGTCGGTGGCAGCGACTGCGGAGCGTGTGGGAAGGCACTAATGCCTCATTGTAAACGTGAGCTTTTTATTTCTGCGTTTTACGTAAAACTGTCTTGTATTAGCGGGGCGAAATTAAAATCCACTAACAGAAAAGCGACATTTTGTAAAGCAGTATCGGTATCGTATTTCTAGATTTCTAGAAATAGAATTGCGTCCATCATCATCTCCCTAGCCTAGCCTTTTCTCAATCATGTGGTGTGTTCAATGGGTGTCTTCAAGGCTAGAGTGAATAGGCTCTTAATAAACTAGTGCGCCTCACCATCAACGATTGCATCACTGCTTACCATCATGCGGGATCCCAGTCAAGTACTAGTTTATAACATAAAAAAAAAAACAGTTTGGGGTCGACTTCAAGACTAAAGCGGCTAAATACTTGTGCGTTAGGAGTGTCAGTGTCTAAATACATGGAGCGATTGCCTATTAGACCTCTACAATCCAGTTACTGCGCAAAAAGATTGGTACTCCATAAATAGCCTGATGATCAGATTTTCTGGTTTCTGTAATGACTGTCAAAAATCTACAAATGATAACCGGGATCAATCACTTTACGTGCATTCTGAGGCACGGGATGTCAGTAATGTCCTAGATAAACTTGAAAATACATAGTTATTTATAGAAAAATTCACATTGGTACTTGCCCGGTTTAGAGCCCGCAAACTCATGCATGATACATACGAAGGTGGGCACCTTAACCAATGGGCAATCACGATTTCTTAAAAAGAACTGACTCTCTTAGAATAATTTTATACTCTCACGCAGGCGAAACCGCTTACAGAAAATAGTACTCAGTTGAATAATTAAACTTTATTGGGTGATTCTTTGAAACCGAGAGAACATCTCATTCGTCTGGGCTTATTTTTTCTTCACAATTTGATATTTTAATTTGTATATTAGTTTTCCCCGATCACTAAATGTATTTAGTGATGTAACGAATATTCGCATTCGCATTCGCGAATATTCGCACATTTTTTGACAAACAAAATGGGAATAAAGTATTGATTGAATGGATATAGAACGATAATACAACTGATATGATTTAGAAATTAAACAATCGTTACATACGATTGTTTAATTACTCATTGCGAATGCGAATATACTATACTTATAATAATAATATACGATACCTTCACTTTAGCACTTTCGGCCACCTTTTTGTTTATCAACAAAAATTGCCAAATGTTCTTGTGAATTCGAATGTGAATGTCAAAAATTGTGCGAATTTTCGCGAATGCAAATTTTATTACATCACAAATTGTATCTAAGGCTCTCATTTGCGTCCATTCACTTACGACGCGAAATAGATAGGCCAGATGAATGAAACATTTTCTCGGTGTCAAAGAATCATCCTCTTAAGGCTGATTGGTCTTACGAAAGCTCTATTACGACCCTGATCAATTATAAAGCGAACCAGTCACCAACTTATCAACGACCGACCGCAGCTTAGAAGCCAGTTATTACACAGTATAATAATAACGCTGGCGGCGGCGGTGACGTCACTTCCGTCAGTGGTGACGCTATTTCCGGGTGTCAAGTCCCGCCGTCAACACTTCCGGGCAGACCGCGGCTGAGTGAACAGACATTGGTTTTTATTTAGATATACCTCTCATGTACGGTGAGGATGGACTTTGGAAATGGTTTTGGCTGGTAGCGTGTTTAATGTTATTGGAATTTACTGTTTTATTTATTTATACTTCATGTACAGTAGTGGTACATAGGCAAACATAATGCAACAAGGTATGTTTTACCAGTCAACCTTTGGGCTAAAAAAGACTACACTGTGGTAGGTGATAACAATAAATAAATCACCAAGTGCAAGTCGGATTCGCGCACGAAGAGTTCCGTACTAGAGATGTGCTGTTGCATATTGCCGGCAACGACACATTTTTATTCCGTACCGTCCTTCGTAGCAATAAACGGCAAAAAGATCACGTTTGGTGTATTAATTTTTTTTTTTGTTTTTTTGTTATAGCGGCAATAGACATACATCATCTGTGTAAATTTCACCTGTTTAGCTATTACGATACATGAGATATAGCCTGGTGACAGACGGACAGACCGACAGACAGTGGAGGCTTAGTAATGCGGTCACGTTGCCACTTTTCAGGTATCTACAAACGTGCGTCCTACTGTAAGTACCTATGAAATAAACCAATCCCAAATGAAACTACAACTACAGTAAGGACCCCAAAAAAAAACAAATGAATGCGCTTCAGGCACTTCGTTATTTAAAACAACCTATAGGCACATATTTACGAAGAGATCCAATCGTTTTTCCCATCAGCCAACATTGTGGTCCCTCATCGATATTTGCATAGACTCTGAGAACGCTTTGCTTCGTCTTATTGCGTTCGAGTTCATAAGAATGTGATACGCTTGCTTCGTGCGCAGTTTAATGAAATCTGTATTGAATCATGCGAATGGGTTAGAAGGAACCTGTTAAATTGCCTGGAAGGAAGTGGTTTGGTGGTGATATAATTTCTCTACAGTAATGTTATTATTATAATACGCAGAACAGATGGCCGTTGGAGCCGAAAGGTTTTGGAGTGGCGACTGCGTACCGGAAGACGCAGCGTCGCAAGGTCTCCTACAAGGTGGACCGATGACCTGGTGAAGGTAGCGGGAAACCGATGGACGCAGGACGCACAGGAATGTTCGATGTGGCGACGCTTGGGGAGGCCTATGTCCAACAGTGGACGTGTATCGGCTGAAATGATGATGATGATGATGAATGCTATTATTAATGAAAAATATAAGAATATAAAGTAGAACAAAATCATCTATTTCTGAAATTAGTAGTATAAAATAGGTTAGGAAGAGTGAGGGCATAGTAAGAACTCTATCTCTTTTTCTCTGTTATTTGACAGTTTCGCCTTCCACTATATTGACAGTTACCTTTTCGACTAGATTTGAAAGGTTTTTAACCTATTTAATTTTGAACGGATTTGTCAAATTTAGATTATTGCGATTTTAGATGAAGTGATTTTTTTTTTAATGACAAAGTGTTGTATTTTTACTATAATTAAACAATAACTTAAATAATTAAAAATAATATATATACTAAATGCCTAGCTAAATGTGACGTCATAAAACTCCTCCGCATCGCTGTCGACTGGAAGTGTGCCCAAAAGGCTGGCAGCATTGCCACGTTGTATGGCAATGCGTTAAGCGTTTTGACAATTCTTTAAAAAGCATAAAATAGCCTCGTCGGCAGTTATATTTTTGAGCCGTTTGGCGTTGAAACTCTCGGGCCGTGGGGTCCGAGTGCTCATATGCTTTTTAAAGAATTGTCAAAACGCTTAATTGACGCTTCGCGTGACCCAAGGGCTGGCTTCTACCTCGGTCAGAGAATAAGTGATTTTTTAATAAAAATAAGATAACGAAAAAAAAAATTGTCAACTACCCAATTAGAAGAAACAGCAGGAAGGAATAAAACCAATATCAAAAATTACACGACCCGTCCATCGTTCAAATCTTCGACATTACTAACCTACATATACGGCGTGACAGAACGGCCGTGTTATAACGTTCGACGTGACGGCGTGATGGAGGCGTGACGTTGTTTGTCATAACGTCCCGTGACGAATAACAATTCAAATACGTGCTCTATGTCTCTTGCCATTGTTTCTGAGATTTGATACTTGTATTCGTGAATGAATTGTGTGAATGGGGGCGCGTAATTTTGAATAGCGACTTCGTGATTTATATTTTACCAATTTTTGTCGGCGATAGAACCCATGTGACAGTAGAAAACTAATAAAAATAATAATTTATTGGACTGCAACATGTTGTACAAGTAAACGCTTACAAAAAACAAAGACATATTAGATAATAATAAAAAAATGTTTGTAGTAACTTGTAAGAAATTCTGGTACCTAATGAAAGATTGAACTTGTGTTATGGGTACCACGAGTCAGACACTAGCTTTACAGCATTTTTTTACATCAGAAGTAACAAAGTAATATCGGTCAAAATATAAAGAGTTAAAAACAAGAACAGCCCTTGCATGTGTGTGAGTGTTGTGTGTGTGAGTTGTGTCTTAAGGAGTGTGTAATTAATTGTGCACTGAGGAAAAATTGCGAGGTTACAATCGATATAGTTTCTGCTATTTCAGGTCATGATCTAACTATATGCCAAATTTCATGCAAATCCGTTCAGCCGTTGGAGCGTGACGGAGTTACAAACATACTGATACATAAACACACTTATATAATATATAAGCTTTAACGTGATATTAGAGAAAGATCCCAGAATGTAACTTGGAAAAGAAACAATAAAATAAGAGTTAGGTGTCCGGTCTAGTAGTAGCTATTTTATTAGTAGCTACACTACACCGGACAAGCCACTAGGTAGTCAAAATACAAATGTCAAAACGGACCTCTTATTTTTTGAGAATTTTAGCGTGAATAAAACATTGAGCTGAGATGATAAAGATCATTTTAGCTGACTGGTAGAAAATGCTTAAGGGGCCGGCGACGGATGAATTTCTATACAAACGTAATACCACATATCATTTGCAGTTCGAGCATATTTTCAACATATTATGATGATATTCGGTTATAGACAATATTTATCTAGGTTCCTACGTCTTTCTTTTTTAAAAAAACAAAAAGAAATTTAAGCGAATTGTATTACGCATCACAGCGTAATGGCAAAACATGCCATTTGGCTTTTCCTGTATTAAAAATAACAATATTTCTACTGTTTTCGACGCGACGTAGGA
The DNA here is from genome assembly GCA_910589285.2 of Mythimna ferrago. Taxonomy (NCBI): domain Eukaryota; kingdom Metazoa; phylum Arthropoda; class Insecta; order Lepidoptera; family Noctuidae; genus Mythimna; species Mythimna ferrago. The sequence continues at coordinate 17,843,925 of OU342689.1, read as the reverse complement.
ACCTAGATAAATATTGTCTATAACCGAATATTACCATAATATGTTGGAAATATGCTCAAACGGCAAATGAGCGTGGTATTACGTTTGTATGGAAATTCATCCGTCGCCGGCCCCTTAAGGCTCCTTTGTAATCTATAAGTATTTTAAATGTTAACATAAGTAAATATCACATCAAACTTTAATGTACAAATGTGATTCAATCGTGGACTTTCTTGTCGATTTTACCATAGGAAATAACTAATTAGAATCGTGCACTAGCTTCTGACATGTTATAAGTGCCCATGAAGATCTAAGTGAAATAAAATATTTTGGATTGATTTTCAATTTAATTAAGCCTACGAATAATGTAACGGACGCCGAGTTACATAAGATAAACACGGAAAGATAACGTACAAACCAATGAGTAAAGTGGCGCCGCTCGCCGAGCACTAACGTGTGCCGCGAGCAGGTCGCGACAGGTCAGAACCAGTCCGGGTCAGGAACGAGGACTCGACCGAGCACAAGAGAAGAGATTGGAGGAAATAGGAAAAATTGGGAAAATTAAGGATCGCCCCCGCCACTACCTGCACCCATGTGCACGGATATAAATATGGGCCAAAGGCTCGGTGCAGTACAGTTCGTCGGATCCAGATCAAGAAGTAATAAGTGAAAAGTAGTAAGTTCTCTCCAATCTCTTGTGTACTGTCTTATGTGCTCTATTGTGTTATGTACTCTATTTCTTTATGTACTGTCTCGTGTTATGTGCTCTATTGTGTTATGTACTTTGTGTTATAGACTTTATTGTGTATTGTATGTGAACTTTCGTGAACTTTTGTGAATTATAGACTAAGTGATTAAAAGACTGAACTTGTAAATAGTGAATTAAATTGGTAATTATTGAACTGAGCTTCGAAGTGTGTTTTATTGAACAATTATACAGTCCACTCCCCACAGTTTCTGGTCCAATCGAGCCGGATCAAGGGGTTTAGAATCAGTGTCATAGTGTTTTCATATTAGAATCAGTGTCTCAGCATTTGGAAAAGTACTAGAATCAGTGTTGCGTACTAAGAGTTAGTACTTTAGACTCAGTGTTTGGAAAAGTACTAGAATCAGTGTGCGTACTAAGAGTTAGTACTTTAGACTCAGTGTTCGGAAAAGTATTAAATTCAGTGCTTGCGTACTAGAACCAGTACCTAGAATTAGTGTTCAACAAGAACCAGTGCCTTTAAGTACTAGAACGAAGTACTTAAAGTCAATGATTATTAAGTAAATAAAACCAGTGCTTTAAGTACTAGAACGAAGTACTTTAGAGTCAGTGTTTGCTAAGTAAATAGAGCCAGTGTTTTAAGTACTAGAACGAAGTACTTTAGAGTCAGTGTTTGCTAAGTAAATAGAGCCAGTGTTTTGAGTACTAGAACAAAGTACTTTAGAGCCAGTGTTGTCAAGTAAATAGAGCCAGTGTTTTTTGAGTACTAGAACAAAGTAATTAGAGCCAGTATAACCAGTGCTAAATAAGTATAACCAGTGCTAAATAAATATAACCAGTGCAAAAATGGTCGTAACTAGAAGTCAAAGCGACCTAGCTGAACTAGAAGAACAAAAGCGCGCACAAGACCGTCGAGACGAATTGACCGTGATGCGTCGCCGTGAGGCTGAACGCATACAATTGGAGAGAACCCGACGACTGTCAATCGATCCGCCAGCATCACCACAGCTGGAGAGCGTGATCGGGCCTGCTGGCACCACTGAAACAGCAGGACCATCGGAGCGGCGCCTAGCTAGATCGCCGCCCCGATCAGTGAGGTCTACAACGAGCATCACTACAAGGCTACGGCTAGCTGAACTTGAGGCTGCAGAGAAGCTGGCCGACCTACAAAGAAAGGAGCTGAGTCTGGAGGCAGAATTGATCAAGAAAAGGTTAGCGGTGGATGTCTCGGTAATACAAGATGAAGAGAGCATCCATGATGAACCTCTCCAGGCCGAACAGCAGCACCAGAAGGTCGACCAATGGCTACGCACCAACCCACCCATCACACGGGGGGAGGTTGGGGGACGCATGGACAGCAGAGAAGAGAAACAGCTGCGTTTCGAAACCTCAAGAGCGAGATCGCCGACGCCAACGAGAAGCAAGAACAACATTGAACAACTGGCTGCGACCTTGGAGAAGATGGCCAGGCCGCGACTCCGGCACACCGACCTACCCAACTTCTCGGGTGCCGTGAGCGAATGGCTGCCGTTCAAGGCGGCATATCAAGACACAACAAGTATGTATGGCGTGTCATCAGCGGAAAACCTGCAGCGCCTGCGGAGCTGCCTTAAAGGTGAAGCAAGAGATGCAGTGTCTGCATTATTACACACTGCTACCGATCCGGAGGCAATCATGAAAACTCTGGAACAGTGCTTCGGACGACCTGAAGTAATCATAGATAAGGCACTAGACGAACTAAGAAAAATGCCTAGACCAGGTACGTCAGCAAGTGATTTAAATAGTTTCGCGATCAAGATTCAAAACACGATCTGCGTATTGAAGACTATCGACCGTAGAGGTTATCTGTACAACCCTCTACTAACAAGAGAAATATTAGATAAGCTGAGCCCGCACATAAAATCGAGATGGTGCGACTTCGCTTCAGACAACGAAGGGACAGCAGAGCCAGAGATAGTTCTACTATCACGTTTCCTGATGCGTGAGGCAGACAGGGCGTTACGCTACACTTACGCCCCGTCAACAAGCAGCGCGTCCGCAACTATGAAAAGGGAACCAAGGCCTGCTGCAATGACTAAGAAGAAAGCCACCACCATATATACTACGACCGATCAGAATGAACAAGCAGAAGCCCGTTGTCCGTGCTGCAAACAGAAGCATGAGCTGACACAGTGCCCCGAATATAAGGCGCTGTCGATAGACCAACGTTGGGAGTTTGTCAAAGAGAACAAAATATGCTTCAGGTGCGCCCGCAAGAAGCACAGGCGTGCCGTATGTCAGGAGAAGCTGTGCGGGGTGAACCAATGCCGTCGACCGCACCACGCCACACTGCATCAAGAACGGAAGTCGCCTGACGAAAAGACTACAGCTCCAGCGGAATCAGACCAGCAGCAGACCAACGAAGGCACAGTCATGTCGGTGGCCTCCCGAACAACCGCCGACACCAGAACAGTCCTTCTCAAGATGTGCCCAGTCATCATCGCCGGTCCACGGGGGGAGGTGAGAACGCACGCGCTCTTCGATGAGGGAGCCACCATCACCCTCATAGACGAAGACCTGGCTACGAGCATCGGGGCAGAGGGGACACCGCAACCACTACATATCCATGGGGTCAATATGTCATCGCAAGAACGGGGTAGTAGGGTGGTACAACTGAAAGTAAGGGGCGTCGGTAAGGACAGCGCTCCACATAAACTTCGGGCCAGAACCATGAAGGGCCTGAAGTTACATCAGCAGTCAATCCCAGACACACTGCTGGAATATGAACACCTTCGTGACCTTCCCAAGGAGGAGGTATGTTACGGAGCCACGCGACCAGGGCTTCTAGTGGGGACAGACCACTGGGAGTGCATCGTGTCAAGAGAGCTACGCGTCGGTAGTCCCAACCAACCCGCTGCATCCCTAACGCGGCTGGGCTGGGTGATACACGGGACCGCACCACGAAGAGTCGTCGTGGAAGAAAACAACGTGCTGCATATCTTCGAGACCGAACGACAGCAGCAAGACCGTCAACAGGATCAACAGCTTCATGAACAGGTAGAAGCACACTTCAGACTTGAAGCAATAGGGGTCTCGCGAGAACCGCGAGTGAACGACTCCGACCAGCGCGCCATGGACATAGTCACCAGAACCATAAGAAGAACGAACAGTGGCTATGAAGTCGGATTGCCATGGCGGGAGGATGACGTCACCATGCCGCCCAGCTACAATGCGGCCCTTCGACGCCTCCACAAAATAGAACAGAAAATGGACGCCTCACCAGAGTTCGCCCAGCAGTATAGTGCCCAGATGGAAAACTTATTTGAAAAGGGGTACGCAGCACCGTGCGACGGATCAGAACAGGCAAGCGCCGTCTCATGGTTCCTGCCTCACTTTGCCGTGCAGAACCCAAACAAGCCCGGCAAACAACGACTGGTATTTGACGCAGCAGCGAGAAGTCATGGTTTGTGCCTGAACGACAAACTACTAGAGGGGCCTGACCTGTTGCTGTCGCTCCCGGGAATAATATTCCGTTTCCGGGAAAGGGCGATAGCGGTCACGGCTGACATTCAAGAAATGTTCCTGCGTATAAAGATCAGAAACGAAGATCAACCAGCACAGCAGTTCTTATGGCGAGGCTGCGACAGAACGAGCCCGCCGCGCCACTACAAGATGACAAGCATGATATTCGGCGCGGCCAGTTCACCATTCATGGCCCATTATGTTCGAAACCACAATGCGGACATACACGGGCAACAGTACCCGCGAGCCTTAGAAGCGATAAAGGAGAGTCACTATATGGATGACTTGGTGACGAGTTACGACGATGAAACTGAAGCTCGCCAAGCGATAGACGAAATAAACAAGGTGCACGCAGTAGCGGGATTCACACTGCGGGGGTGGAGCGCCAACAGTAAGACGGTGCTACGAGATATACCCCAAGAGTTGCACGCCACGACGCCCACACAACTGGGGGGAGACAAGCCTGAGAACAAGATACTCGGGCTGTACTGGAATCACGAAAAGGACGAGCTGGGGTTCAACACATCAATGAACCGGGTCCCAGCCGAAGTAAGACGACAACAGCGAGCTCCGACCAAGCGTGAAGCACTCAGTGCGGTCATGTCAGTTTATGACCCTCTTGGACTACTAAGTCACTTCACCATCCGAGCGAAGATCATACTACAGAGTTTGTGGCGCCTCACGATCACGTGGGACGAGAAAATTCCAGAGAAGGAAAATGAACAGTTCTCAAATTGGCTCGCCCGACTAGACGAGATCGCCCAACTCCGCCTGCCAAGAAGTTACATGGCGGGGGGATACAAAAGCATCGAACTCCACGTGTTTTGCGACGCAAGCGAACAAGCGTACGCGACCGTGGCCTACTGGAGGGTGGAGGATTACGACGAAAAGGTGACAGTCGTAATGGTGGCAGCCAAAGCAAAGGTGGCGCCACGACGAGCCCAAACCATCCCTCGATTGGAACTCCAAGCAGCAGTAATTGGAGCGAGACTTGCTGACCATATAAGAAGAGAACATCGAATCAAGGTCAGCCGGACTGTGTACTGGACAGACTCTTCCACCGTCGTCCATTGGATCCAGAACGAGGGGCGACGCTACACTCCCTTTGTGGCGAACCGGCTGGGAGAGATTGCCGAACTGACGAAGAAGGAAGAGTGGCGTTGGCTGCCAACCAAAGAGAACACAGCCGACGACGCCACCCGTCTCAACAATACGCCGATCAGCGCGACCGACCGCTGGTTCCAAGGACCCAGCTTCCTACACGATCCTGAGGAGCAGTGGCCCAGTAAGGCTGAAGAAGAAGATGAAAGAGAGGAAGAAGTTTTGCATACACAAGAAGGCAAAACGAACGAGAGCTGGCTACCCGATCCTGCCCGCTTCTCAAAGTACGAGACCCTGGTAAGAGCCACAGCAAGAGTGCTCGCCTTCATCGACATAGGTCGGCGCACAGCAAGAGGACTGGAGCATCGACACATACAGCGCGCCGAGAAAGAGCTTCTCCAGCGAGTACAGGAAGAGAGCTTTCGAGAAGAAATCAAGAGGATGCAGTCAGCTCGCACGATTCCCAAAACGAGCAGACTGTACAAGCTCGACCCTATATACGAGGATGGACTACTACGAGTGCGAGGTCGAATCCAAGCAGCGACAGCACCGAACGAAACGAAGAGGCCCATCATCCTAGACGGTCGACATCAGATAACGAAGCTCCTCGTGCTGCGAGAACACTGCGCTGCCGGTCACGCCAATCGTGAACGCGTGACAAATGACCTAAGACAGAAATACTGGGTCATTCATCTGCGACCGACAGTCCGCGCGGTCGAGAAGAACTGTGCGTTTTGTAAACGACGAAAATCCATGCCACAGACGCCGGCCACCGGAGACCTGCCGCGTGCCCGCATGGACCCGTTCCACCGCCCGTTTTCCAATTGCGGGGTGGACTATTTCGGACCAATGATGGTCAAGGTGGGGCGCCGGCGGGAGAAGAGATGGGGTGCACTATTTACGTGCCTGACCTGCCGAGCGGTACATTTAGAGCTTGTGGCATCGCTATCGACTGACTCGGCCATAATGGCGCTGAGACGCATGGCGGCACGAAGAGGATGGCCGCAAGTAATGTATTCCGACAACGGAACCAATTTCAGAGGAGCTGACCACGAGCTGCGAGCAGCATACCAGGAATGGCTGCCAGCCCTGAAAGATGTGGGGTTAATAAACCGGATGGAGTGGCGCTTCATACCACCAGGCGCCCCGAACCAGGGAGGAGCATGGGAGCGGATGGTGCGGACGGTGAAGTCGGCGCTCAGCGTGACCTTGAACGAGAAGGCGCCACCAGAAGAGGTGCTCAGCACGCTGATGACTGAAGCGGAGTTCGCCGTCAACGCACGCCCCCTGACGCACGTCAGCGTGAATCCAGAAGATCCAGAGGCCCTCACCCCGAACCACTTCCTGTTGGGGTCCTCAACTGGCCTGCCGACTACGGGGCCATGTGACGAAGCGGACCGCCGAACGTGGCGGGCTAGTCAGGCGCTCGCCGACCAGTTCTGGCGACGCTGGCTAAAAGAATACTTACCACTGCTGGTACCACGAGGCGAACCGACAAACAACGCCCGGCCGCTCCAAGAAGGCGACATTGTCCTAGTGGTCGACGGGACTTTGCCCAGAAACGTCTGGCCAATGGGAATCATCGAGAAGACGCACCGCGGACCAGACGGCGGCATCAGAGTCGCAGAGGTACGAACCAAGACGGGGACGTTTCGGCGCCCTACAAGAAAACTCGTCGTCCTGGTAAGAAGAGAGGAGGCTTCGCGAGCTACGCCGGGGGGAGAAATGTAACGGACGCCGAGTTACATAAGATAAACACGGAAAGATAACGTACAAACCAATGAGTAAAGTGGCGCCGCTCGCCGAGCACTAACGTGTGCCGCGAGCAGGTCGCGACAGGTCAGAACCAGTCCGGGTCAGGAACGAGGACTCGACCGAGCACAAGAGAAGAGATTGGAGGAAATAGGAAAAATTGGGAAAATTAAGGATCGCCCCCGCCACTACCTGCACCCATGTGCACGGATATAAATATGGGCCAAAGGCTCGGTGCAGTACAGTTCGTCGGATCCAGATCAAGAAGTAATAAGTGAAAAGTAGTAAGTTCTCTCCAATCTCTTGTGTACTGTCTTATGTGCTCTATTGTGTTATGTACTCTATTTCTTTATGTACTGTCTCGTGTTATGTGCTCTATTGTGTTATGTACTTTGTGTTATAGACTTTATTGTGTATTGTATGTGAACTTTCGTGAACTTTTGTGAATTATAGACTAAGTGATTAAAAGACTGAACTTGTAAATAGTGAATTAAATTGGTAATTATTGAACTGAGCTTCGAAGTGTGTTTTATTGAACAATTATACAGTCCACTCCCCACAAATAAGAACTTCACTCGGGCATTGAAAACGATGGTCACATTATCAAATATGAACGTCAAATGTATTCTATTCATTTACATTATCTAAAAATTCCGAAAAAAATCTCTTGCTTGGATGCGATTTGCAGTGGTCTATATGGAAAGTTAGAGTGAATAGGTTATTAATAAACCACCAACGATTGCATCACTGCTTACCATGGTGAGGGCGGTGGGAATCCGACGGATGCGAGACGTAAAGGGCCGCTCATTATGGCGACAATTGGGGGAGGCTCATGTCTAACAGTAGACGTCTTTCACTCATTCAATTCATTCGACTTTCCGATGCTGCTGTTAAAGTTGCCACTTACTGGGGACAAACAGTTTAACGAGTTTGCCATCGATTCGAAAAGAAAAAGATTTGAAAATGGCATCGTTTCATTCATCTTACGTAATGCCAAACAGTGCAAACAAGCTCAAATTGTCGCACCATTCAGAAACACAGTAGAAAGCTAAACGAATGGAACACTTTCCGAATCTTAGGGAATTTTCTTTACTTTGCATGTGCCATATTTTGCGAACGTGCGAAATGTGTTTGCGTTCAGTTTAACTTGACGTACCCTGATTGTACGTTTGGATTTCTTACTTTTTTTTCTTATATTTTATTTTCTTCTTACGTTTTTGACAGTTTTTCATATGCTTAGATTGTGAGATTGTATGTAAATCAGATAATGCCTACGTGTTAGTTGTTAGAATATTGGTATCGAAAAAATGAAATTATAATTTTTACTTCTATAAATAGTTTTAATTAGGTATGCTGATCACCGGTGTTTCTTCTCAGAGTAGTCAGATAGGAAACACCGGCCTCATCTAGCATAAACTGACAAAAAAAAATTGACGTGTAAAAGTGTTTTTTAAACCTATTTACAAAATAAATATCATTTATCATTTACCACATTAAATTATTGGTACCTACTAAAGTTGTATTAAATGACAGTTTTAAATAAGTTTTTTTGAGAATACCTACTGTTGAAACAGAGCGTATATATCGCATAAAATATTTGGATAATCGTTAGTTTATTATCGTCATAAAATACTTTCCTACTTTTTTTGGACCATCCTTTTCGAAAAATCTATCATTATTTTTCTTAGTGGAGCAAAAGGCAGTGTTAGACTTTTATTCATTATAATAATTATTCTTTCAGTTACTTTTTGCGTTCTAGATCTACGGTGACACTTACCGCCTGGAAGTAGCTTATTACTTGCAAAAAGAAATAGAGCGCAATGTTCGTAAAATTATTTAGCATAGCATAACATAGCATAATCAGCCTTATAATGGAATGTTGTTCCAATTACTGAGACTCAGGCCTCCTCTCTAGGTCGTAATCCACCACGCGGTTGGTAAATTTAATTATCTTTCTAAAATATTTTTCTAAGACCATACTCTCAGAAAAATCTATCAAAGTATAAAAATATAATTATTATTAGAACAAAATTCATGCCAACATTGTAACACGCTTTTATCACGTCAAGCCGGGGGCGGCGACACTGCGACAGCCATTACTTTCAGTTTGTGGCCCAGACGACACACTCCATATACATCACACATGCACAATATGTCGCAGACACGACTGTGAGACGTGATCTATCGCCCCCGAGACACCAGCCTCTGCCATGAGGACTTAATAAAATTATATGAAATGCATGTTGGTTTTGGAGAGAGCGAACGTTTTAGACGCTCTGAATTAGTAATGTTTAGGTATCTTCATATTTTTGGGAACAGAAAATGACATTTCAAATAATATTTGCGTAATCTCGGTAAGCGCGCAACGTACCGCGCGACCGTTACTGTACTATGACGTCAACGCACCGGCCGGTCAACACTCGCGCTATGCGCCTATGGTTAAAATTCCATATTTCGGGAATTAATTGTCATATCAAAATAATTCTTACACATAATTTTCTATAGAAAATATGAGAAGCTAAAAATTTAAATGAAAGAACATTCTTCATTGTTTGAAGAAACAGGAGAACAACAAACTGGGGTACTTTTGAAGCGAACGGCTAGTTCGGCTTTCGCAGGAGGCGCTCCACGGTGGACGCCATCATGCGCGTGCCAGCCCTCACAACGGGGGATGCGATGTCACAGGGCAGGGTTGTCTTGATTCCCAACCTAAAAAAAAAAATGAGTTACACTATAGTAGGCACCGCACCAGATAAATTGGCAATAAAGTACTTACATAAATATTTTCAAAGTGATTTAATTTATTGCTATTTTATTTTAATGTTACGTTTATGAAATTTCCGAAAAGAAAATTAGTACATTTCATACTATTTTCTTTTTTGGGAAATTATTATTAAATTATTATTTAATTTAAATAAGGTGTCTTCAAGGATAGAGTGAATAGGCTCTTAACAACAACAAAAAAACAAACTAGTGCACCTCACCACCAGCAATTGCATCACCGTTTACCATTAGGTGGGATCGAAATCAAGCACTAGAATATCAATTAAAAAATAATATTTTGATGATGAAAGTCATAGGAGATTCATAGAAGACATTTGTTGGCAAAATCCAATTACGCTTTGCCCGCACCGGTAATCGAATTGAACCCACGCACCCTTTTATGCCATCTACGTTTGGGACCACAAAATACCTGCTGGATCCAACCCTCAACTCTTTTCATTATACAATGTGTTGTTTTTAATGTCCCATAACTGAAGGTTTATATTCTATAAGGAAAAATAATACTTAAAGTCCCAGAATATGTGGTCCAAAAATGCATGGTTTCGAAGATATCATCAATCAAAATTAATTTAGGTCAAAAATGTACACCCGTATGGCAAATCTTTACTTTTATAGGTTGCTAGTCATCGATGAAATCTAAAGTAGATTGCAAATAATACTTTGATATGGTCTCATTCATAGCCGATATAGGATATAACAAAAACACGTTGTAACTCATCGAACTTCCAAACCGGGCTGACTACAGATAAGTCAAAGAACGATGTACAAAGTGTATACTCGAGACTAATTAAACCACTTTTACGCCTAAGTAGATAAAAGGTTAAGTCGTAACATGCCTTTCAACATACATAAAATTAGGATATCTCATCAAGTTTGAGCTACAATTTATTTATATAAATGATATGGAGGACTTATAGCTAAAAGAAATCAGGTAAGAAACAGTATGTTAGATTGACAGCCAATAACAAGTCCTCACTTATAAAGTACAGGATAATACAAAATTCCATGGAGATCTTTCTGTACCTACAGAGAAAAGAATAAATAGTTGCTTATTAGCTAGTAATCTGCAATTTGGTTACAATTTTGCTCTTATAGCATAACAATACCAAGTTAAGTTTACTTTTGCTAAATGAAAAAAATACGGCTTAAGCACTTCTTGGCCAAATGTGTGGTAATGTGTGTGTTTTTTTTGTTAGCTTGGGCTCCTATCTGTAAAAATTGTGTAAATGAATAAACATCATCAAATTGTTAATTACATCTGTGAAATTCCTAATTGATTTACAAGTTCTGTGACCAGTGACCTTCGATGTGGAGGCCATTAATTTGCCACATGGAGCTTTTAGTATTACTGGCGCATTTAGGTTTGATACCGTTTGGAAGCTCGCCAAGCCGTGGGGGAAAATGAGCGTAAAGACAGATAGAGCCCGTGACTTATGGTGTTTCGCTTCAAATGGTTCGACCACGCTACTTTAAGATCCGCTGAGCACTTTGTATCTTTGTTAGCAGAATAAGGCCAATGATTTTGTAAAGAAAATATTGCGTAGGTTTTTAAATTAAAAATGTGAAAAAATATTTTCAGAAAATTTAATTTGTCTTGTTCCTATTAAGATTATAAAAATCCTTTAAACCGGCGCTGTTGTGGGTGTTGTCAGCTGTTATAAAATAAATAAACTCCCTGTCAACTGAAGGAAGAATTAAGCGGAGAGAATCTTCTGTTTTGCGTTGAAACAAAAATGGGCTAAGGGTAGGCGTGCCTTCTCAAAATATCACCTTTTTTTACTTTTAATTTTTCTATTTCAGATTTTTGTCAATTGATAACAGGAGGCCTATTAATTATAATACTTTAAGCTACGTTTACATGTGGGCCCTGGCCTCGGCCAATCGGCATTATATAAACCGGGAAACCCCGAAAACACAATGGCGATTGGCCGAGGCTGGGCTCACATGTAAACTTAGCATTAAAGACGTTGACATTTGAATCGCAATCTCATTTCGAAGACAAATCAATGTCAAAAACTTGTCGAAAGATATGGTGTGAGGTGTGAGTGAAAAGAAATGTCAAACTTTTTGTAAATAAAACTCACCCGTGTTTCTTTGCCGACGAGGACCGGAGCTCTTTCGAATAATCTCGAAGTTGTTACTGCACTTTGCTGACATGTGTTTGAGATACACATGGAGGACAACGCCGGGCATCATGGACATGACGGACCTGTGCGGGGGGCGGCGGTCACCTCCTTCTGTGAAACAGGAATGTTAGCAAAGAAGACGGCCATAGGTGTGGTTACAGTCAGTAAAAGTCTGACATTGCCTAGCTCCACCCTAGACCGGGAAAAGTTATTACTTAGATGACTTCCTACATTAAAAAAAATCCTCCTGACTATTCGCTTAATAATTACACTCGGGCATTTTATTTTATGGGCGTCAACCTCCCGCAGAATCCGACACAGGAACCTATTGAAACAATGGCGTCAGGTAGAAAGTGAGCAGCCGTGGTCATTCTTTAAGAGGGGATTGTGGCATGCCCATGACAGTTTGCAACTGAAATGCAATTGTGAACGTTCCTTAAAAATACGTGAACTGTCTCTCTGCACTAAATGACGTTCCACTGACACTCGCGTTAATGATGTTAATTCAGCACGTTTTATGCTTTTGTATACTTAAGTTTTAAAATAATTTACATTTATTTGCTCACTTTCTGACTGTGCAGAAGTTAAAATATTTTAAAATTAATGTTCATGGCACGAATTATTTTTGCGAGTTCTAATAATTCTTTTTTTTTTCGTAAACAAATCGTTTTTGTACAAAATTACACGAAACCCTAAACCGATGCACAAAACAATTTCAAATAAGAATAGCCTGGCATTCATGAATAGGGTAGCTAGACTGAATTTATTTGAAATTTTTTATCGAAAAGTAACAATAATAAATTCAAAAATCGAAAAAGGAATAATTTTCCAGTTAAAAATCTAGTTACACTACAATTGCTATAGGATGGTGGGTCGTCGATGGCTCTCGGATTCATACAATGTCCTATCCTTATCCATTTCTATCTATCCTTTTCTCTCACCTATCTCAAATCTCAAGAGCTGTGCTCGGAGTTTCCTCGTGATCGCATCAGGTACGAAAATATCCGCAGGAGAACCAAGGTCGCTGACATAACCCAAAGAACCACCAAACTTAAGTGGCAGTGGGCAGAACCGACAGAAGAACGGATGGTCGATGGGGCCGATGTTTTGGAGTGGTGAACAGTACTGGCGACGTAAAAACGCAGCGTTGGAAGATCTACAAGGTGGACCGACGACCTGGTGAGAGTCATGGGACTACGGTGGATGCGAGACGCACAGGATCGGGAGTTGTGGCGACGCTTGGGGGAGGCCTGTGTCTAACATTGGACGTCTTTCGGCTGAAATGATGATCCTTTTCTCTCATCTTAAAGATATATATTTTTGTCTTCTGTCATCATACTCATGCTATGTAAATAAGACTTTAGAAACCACTCAAATCTGGTAGAAGGGGAACTGTCAAGTAACAGAATAAGGATGCCCACACTGTCATGTGACATTAGGTTACGCACGTAAAAATGAGATAGCGAAATATTCTCATCACGCCCCACTCATTCTCAAACCAATATATGAATTGTTTCTGTTTACAAATAAATAAAAATTGAAATGTTTGTTTGTAATGTTAAGATGTTTAAGTAAAAAAATACTTAATGCCTATGAAACCAAAGAGACAAAAACAAAAAAAAAACATTTTTAAAATTTTTTGTCTGTCTGTTTGTTCTGGCTAATCTCCGAAACCGCTGGCCGAGTTTGACGGGACTTTGATAGATAGTGAATCTGAACTTTGAAATAATTTTTTATACGAGTACTTGTCCAATTTTTTATTACTATATCACAACATAGAATGTGACTCGAGTTCTCCTATGTCGTCTGTAGTTGACATAGGAACAAATCATGTCGTTTTTTATGTTTAGAAATGATCTTAGGTTTGCCACCAATATTAAATTATTTTAATGTCAAAAATAAGTGTTTCAACCCGCAAATAAATATATGAAATAGTCGATAAATGTAAATGTTAACAATAGCTAATGTTATAAGGAGTAAGTAAGGTTTTTATTTTAGAAAAAAAAAAAAAAAATAGAATTCCGCGACCAAAAGGTATAATTTTAAGAGTCTGGCGCGGAGAAAGTCGTAGGCACCAGTTAGTATAGTGAACAAAGAGGATATTTTTAGAAAAAAAGATTTCTTTTCAGTGTTATTTTGTTTAAAGTATATAATATAATACACAACTAAAGAGAGGATAATACCCTATTCCAGTTTCGCCACTTTTGTTTTTGACAGCATCTTTGAATTCCCAGAGTGGAATAATATAAAGAAAAGACCTTTGAAGTTTGAAGCAAAAAATATTTATCTACACAGCTGAGTTAAAGAATGTTAATAAATACTTCGCTGAATATTTGTGTTGCCAGTCGACAAAAGAGATAATACCATCTTACAGAATATTAAAAAGCAATTTTATTATTTCTCGCTAGTTTGAAATGCGAGTTTTCAAAGACTTCATCTTGTAAATTAAAGTGTAAAATAAAACTGACTGCCCTATACTAAGTTTTATTATGAAATTGCTTCATAGCCAGTCTTCTTTAAGGGGATGCAACTCGACGTACATTTTCACTGTTTTTCATATAACCGCTCTTACGCGATTATGACGTTATTTCACATTTTTCATTAGATATTTTGGAAACACAGTATCTTGTGGATATTATCTAGGCTTCTATTAAAATCAATTTATAAATTTGTGTAAAACTAATCCAGTAAAGACTTCTGAAAATCGGCTATTTTGTATGAACTTTGACAATAAATAATTTACTCAAAAATTTAAAAAGTCAAAAAAGTATAGCTATAGAAGCCTTGCAAATTTCATCGGTAATTGACGACAATTTTTTTCAAAAACTTATAAGAGTTAAAACAAAACACGTATTTCCTGGAACCAGTTTTGTAAAATATTCGAATAAATCACGGAATTACCGAATGCTAAGAGTTTTCAGGCGTTATCTCTCTTTTTTCGCACTGCCTTTTTGTCAAACATCACGTTGGGATGCGTTAGATTAAGTAACAAGCTTTTAAACCATCCTCGATGTTAACGATAGACGAGTGGAAAAGCAGCCTCTTAAGGAGTTTTTGACCAGTAAGTATGTACAACTGTACATACCGTTGCTTTATTTTGCTACATAAAAAAGAGAAACCAACGAAATCTATTTTTGTAAAAAATGCAACCCTAGGTACTAGGTTTTCGGCGCGCATTGTTCCCGCGCGCCTCAAGGAGTTGTCAGCAACAGCAGGGACCCAGCTGGGTCGAAGCCTACTGGGGCCAGGGTTAGTTTCGAAAGACAGTTCGGGCCCCGGTATGAAGGCTAGAAGGGACGGGGTGGGTCTTTTAGTCAGTAAGAGTCTGACACTATCTCCCGCTCCGCCCAAGAGCGGGGGTTGTCATTGGATGATTTTTTCCTACCATAAAAAATAGGTACTAGGTTTTGCAAGCGGCTTTGCCCGCGTTTATTTAAGTTTCTCCATACAAAGTTTGGACTCCTGTACTTATTTATCACCTTAGAGAATGAATTTTGGAAAATTGTTTTTTTATTTTTGTCTAAAATACACGGTGAAAGAAAAACAACGTCAGAACCTGCATGTCCTAGAACCTAAATATAATCACATTAAATAGTCACTATTACCACAAAATAGATAGGTACAGAAGACAATCTACACACAAAGTGCGCTCAAGCAACGCAAACGTAGACACCGCTCACGGACATGGCATCTTTTGACAGGCCTGATGGTCTAGTGGTTAGTGACCCTGACTGCTATGCCGGAGGTCATGGGTTCGATTCCCACCCAGGACAAATGTTTGTGTGATGAGCACGATCATTTGTTCTGTGTCTGGGTGTAATTTATCTATAATATGTATGTATTTAGAAATATATAAGTATGTTTATCAGTTGTCTAGTACCCTTAACACAAGCTCTGCTGTGATAGTAGTGGAATAAAAAAAAATCTCGGCTCATTAATCCGGTCGCACACGTTCAGTTCGGCGCAACGCACTGACCATAGCGCGATCGCCAAGCGGCGTAGGTAGAAAAAGTGAAGTACATACATGAGATTGACTTCTGTACTTATCTATTTTGTGCTATTACTCAAATATGAAATTATACACACACAACACAACAGACACAATAGAAAGATAGTGAGAGAGTGAACGCCAGCGTTAGCTTGAGGTTTAATGAATCAAATGGAATTCTGAATTTATTTTTTGTGTGTTTCAACTAAAATGAATTGTTGATGCATTTTACGATGTAAATTTATAATACTCCTGACGCAAAATGCTGGGGTTTAAGCCAATTAGCTGGGTAATTAATGGGCAACACACACGCTTCTTTTGTCCAAATAATATTATGTGATAATTAAACGGTTATAACTCAACAGGAGTTGTGATAACGTCGTACTGTTTTTATTTTGATAGTTTTGGGGTCGTTGGTAGTGTAAATCATGCACTCCTTAAGAAATTAGAATAATTTGTTCTACTTAAAATATAACCTATGTCACTCAGGAATAAAGCAGCTTTCTATCTGTGAAAAATTTCTAGCAATCGGACCAGTACTTTCAGAGATTACCTCATACAAACAAAAAAATAAATTTTACCACTTTGTAATATCAATATCTATATTACTAAAAAAAAGTCCCAGAAGAACTAGGTAAAAGTAAACAAAAATATGGCGTCGCAAAACTCCTCCACATCGCTGTCAATTGGTAATGTACCCAAGAGACTGGCGGCATCGCCACGCTGTATGGCAATGCTTATTCTGGATGATATATAGTTGGACCGTATTAAATTGTGTGTTATTTCCCGACCTGGGGCTCGAACCTTGGTAGCAGTCGCTAGCATATAATATTTAATATCCTTGCTGGCCGATCAACATCTCACCGTTGACGACGGCTGGTGCTGAAAATCAGCGCTGTGGTTCTGTCTTACACGAGCCCCAGCATTTTGCTGTGCGCTGGCCGTTTTGCGCGGATGTGACGCATATCCTACCACTTATAAGTCATTATTCTTATTTAAGGTATGCCCATGTTTGATGTAAATAAACTGTGTTTTTCCTTTCTTTCTTTCAGTCGATCTTACGACCACGAAGTCAACGGGTCAGTTAGCCAGACTAACCCGATTTATTTTGTACTAATGACCCATCTCAGCCTCATAAGGGTGTTACAAATCTTTGAAATTTTCGGCTTTTCTCTACTATAATATGCATGTGTTATACCCTTAAGCCTTCCTTCTGAATTGCTCATTCTATTGTTGAGAACTGCATGAAAAACCATTCTGTAGTTTTTGAGTTTATTGCGAACAGACAGACAGACGCGGTGGGGGGAATTTATTTTATGATACAGATAGGTGTTCCGGGTCTGGGTGCCTTGCGTATGTTAGGTTACATGTTTGTGAATGCACCCACGATAGAGGAGTTATATTCCTAGTGTTGAGAAACGTTTTTTTTTTTTATAAACACTATACTCAGCTGGTTAATTTCTTGTCACTTATCATTACTTTAAATAGGTCAGTAAATTAAACAAAACAACAAAAAACAACTGCTAACACAACAAACCAACTCAACAACAAACTCAATTAAAAACGGCAAAGTAAATCTGTTCTACAACCAAAGGTATGCAGCCCCTGCCGTTTCAATTTCCTACAAGCTGATAGCAATCAACTGAGCCTCGAGTCGATGGCAGCGGGTACATTGGGTACATTGCTCGGCGTCTCGCATTCCCTCACGCGGGCAACGTCTTCATCACAGCCGTTATTGGAAAATTCCACACAAAATGATTATATGCCGATGTATAGACGAATTAGGAGATTGGTGTGCGGTCAGCTGACTTGCAACACTTTTAAAGAAAAGGAAAAATGTTTATTCATGCCTCACACAATCTAATGAAAAAATTACGTTGAAACGATGAAACAATGTTGTGAGTGTGCTGAGTACTCGTCACTCTTTTAAGCATTCCAAAAGATCTTAAGATTACTGCCTTTTTTTTCTCTGCTACGTAAAGGAAACGGAGGAACGGCGAAAGAAAACATCGTGAGGAAACCGGCATGACTTAAAACCAAAAATTCAAAGACATGTGACATTCACAAACCCGCACTGAGCACGTGTGGTTGATTATGGGCCATTCGCTCTCATATAGAGGAGGCCTTAGTCTCAGCAGTGGAAACATTAAAAGGCTGATTACATTCATTATATGCTCTGCTGTGTTGTTCACGTGACTAAACGCATCATGATTCTTTTCTGAATAAAAAGAAGCTAATGACACTAAGTACAAGTGTACCTAGTGTAAATAGCAGTACCTAAACGAATTTCGTAATTCAGCGTTAACAGTATTACGCTTAAAACGTTTCGAGAACTGTTATTGTGCGTACAGCTAAGTAGTGGAATTCCTTGTCGGAGTCTGTGATTCCTGATAACCACAACCTAAGGGTTTTTAAGTCCAAAGTGAATAGATTTCTTCTAGGTAAGCGTGGTCCATCGTCGACCACAACTTTGCCTGCCATCAAGTGAGATAGTGTTCAAGAGCGAGCCCATGAGTAATAGTAGGTAATAATAAATTTAAATATTTATATATTTACTTATGCGAATAGATACGCAGAATATATTAAACTTCTCTATATAATTAGGTTAGCTTAGGTACGTGTTTTTTATTTATGTGGGAAAATCATCCAATAATATCTCCCATTCTTGGGCGGAGCGGGACAGTGTGTCAGACTTTTATTAACTAAAACCCTACTCCTGTTCCTTCTTTGCCTTCTTACCAGGGCCCCGGGTTTCACTTTCACACTGCCCGTGTAGATTACGTACTTGAAAATATGATTTTTTTAAGTAAAATGTCTCTGTGTACGAAATCACTCGTTCGACTGTACATTCAATTGTTGTGACATACGAGAATTTGTACAGATTCTAGACGTAGGTTAGTACCAATTTGTCCCTGACCCTGTTATTGTGATGATAATATTTTATTTGGCATTTTTATGGGTCGGAATCCATATAAGGAATTTTTTAATAACCTATTTGTAAGTTATGTTGCTCTGGATGTAATATCTATTTTTATTAATATTATAAACAAGAAAGAATTTGATTTAACTATCGGATAGATTTTTTTTTTATTTCAGGCCAATAGATAAAAAAAAACTTCGCTTTCACAAGTAGAATGCTACTTTGTCACTGAACGACATAGGCTTATATTTTTTACTTTCACGTGGTCTAAGCAACTGGCAGAAGTTCATCTATACTAATATTATAAAGAAAAAGATTTGTATTTTGGTTTATAATGAACAAATTCAAAAACTACTAGACCGATTTTAAAAATTATTTCATCAGTAGCTACTTTATCACTGAGTGACGTACGCATATATTTTATTACATCTCGTAGGCAAAGTCGCTGGTAGAAGTTACTTCTTAATTTGAATCTTCCACAATATTCCGTTAAAGCAACGGTCTTAGGACCAAATGATGATTTTCTTAGACTAATAAAAATTACCACTTAGTTGTCAGACAACTACCACTTAGTTGTCTAGCATTTTTCTGAACTATTTCTTAAAAAATATTCGACGCAACCGTGAAATATAAAATGTTAGGCTTCTTTTATTTTTGAGTTTCAACACGTTTTTTCTATACTGTGTGTATCTATGTGTGTCAAAAAAAATTTTACCCTTTCATTCTTAAGATACCTATAGACTAAGTCTAGTAGGCTCATACATTTTTGGAGTAAATAAATAATTTTAGCTACAAAATACTAATTTATAAGCGCAAAGCAATACGCGCTGTGCCAGTTCTTTTTATCGAAATAGGGGCATCAATAGATACGGTATTTCTTTAAGCGTGAAAAGATTTATGAGACAGAACACGTATTAATTTACGAGCAAAGGGAGCGGGGTTAGAAAATGTCGAGTAATGAAATAAAGTATTCTTGAGCCTAAAAGAATTTAAAGAAATAATATGCGGTTTCATTTCTTTTTGTGGTCCTTAGCTGAGACTGAAGCAGACATTCTCATTTATTAACGAACAATATATTTCATCTTTTGACTATTAGACGTCTTTCATAATTCAAACTCAAAAGATTTAATCATTTCTATTTTACTGATTTCGGAATCTTTCATTGATGTTTTATAAGTGCCCATGTAGGCTTATGTGAAACAAAATATTTTGACTTTTGTTTACAATATAGGTAGAATTGAAAAACTAAGATTCGACCTATATAAAAGTCATCACCATATTTTCTTTCCAAATAACTTGAAAATGATCTTTATTTTACATATAGGTTTAAAAAAAAAACACTTTTACACGTCAATTTTATTTTCAGTCTGTTTAAACTTTAAACGTTTTGACTGGCCTGTTGGTCTAGTGGTTAGTGGCCCTGACTGCTATGCCGCAGGTCGTGGGTTCGATTCCTACCCAGGACAAATGTTTATGTGATGAGCATGATCGTTTGTTCTGTGTCTGGATGTAATTTATCAAAGTCAAAGTCAAAAGTTTTTTATTTCACATAGGCCTACATGGGCACTTATAAAACGTCAGAAGCTAGTGCACGGTTCGAAATTGGTCGTTTCCTATGGAGAAGAACCGGCAAGAAACTCCATGGTTACTCTTTTTAAAAAAATGGTTGTAATTACAATATTTCCATATAACAGTATTTAAAGGTATTATTTAAGAACAGTGTAAACCGGTCTATATTGTACTCAAAAGCACAATAAAAATAATCATTTAAAAAAAGTGAGTCAAAATATGAAGTAATCTAAGAATTCGTGGAGTCTACAGTGTTTTTCCATTTACATAATAAAAAGAGGCTATATAAAAAAAAAGGTAGAAAAAATAATAATAATCACAACTGTCAGTAAATGAGACGTTAACAACCAAAAAAAAAGAAAAACTAACGAATTTAATATGATTGGAGTCAGATAATATAAAAAAAAGCAATGTGTTAGAGAGAAAAAAAAATATGTTACAACAAAGATGGAGCAGTTAATAGATACATTCGCATAATATTATAAGTTACCAGGGGGCCACAAGTGCAGAGGCAGTCATTGCCAAACAAGCGTGTCTTCGACATAGTCTTTAACCTTGTAATATGCTTTTTTGGTTAAGATACGCTTAATATGGGTTTTGAACTTTCCTTCGCTAAGTTCAGTCACCGCTATCTATAATATGTATGTATTTAGAAATATATAAGTATGTTTATCAGATGTCTAGTACCCATAACACAAGCTCTGCTTAGCTTGGGACTAGACAGCGCTGTGTGATAGTTGTGAAATAAAAAATAAAAAAAACTAGATGAGGCCGCTTGGGGTCAGTTTACAGCCATCAACAAGACCTCCATATCCCAGTTACTGGGCAACACGATACTTCTTGAATAGGTTTTTGGTCAGACTGTCTGACGTCTAACTGTAACGACTTTCAAAGATCTAAAAATGACAACCTTGACCAAGAACTTTACGTGCTTTGTGAGACACTTAGTGAAAGTAATGCCACAAAATAGATAGGTACAGAAGTCAATCTACATATAAGCGCGCTCAAGCAACGCACACATAGACACCGCTCACGGACACGATGTCTCGGTCGCGTCTCGGATCACTCGTCGAATAGTTCCAGCTCAAACGCTCATTAGTGTGCGTCCACCGAGCGTAGGTATAAAAAGTGAAGTACATACATTTTTTTTTCGGTGGGTAAAATCATCCTATGACAACTCCCGCTCTTGGGCGGAGCGGGAGATAGTGTCAGACTCTTACTGACTAAAAAACCCACCCCATTCCTTCAAGCCTTCATACCGGGGCTCGAGTTTCCTTTCGGATAACCTTGGCCCCAGTAGGCTTCGACCCGGCTGGGCCCCTGCTGTTACTGACAACTCCTTGAGGCGCGCGGCAACAGTCAGCCCATGAGATTGTCTTCTGTACCTATCTATTTTGTGGTAATGCCCAATAAATTACCAAATTCTTTTTATAGTTTCTATTATGTGTCTAATTATGGTATTCGAAAAATTAAATTGTATGTTAACAACGTAAATCAATTTAAACGTCAGCTTTTCAAATAATTAAATGACAAGGCATATTACATCGTCGATGAATACCGTATTGACAATTTTTTACGTGATAATTTTGTACAATTTAATTCAAATTTTGACAAATCTGTTTTCGGTGACATTGTATTAGGACACTTGTTACGGTTATAAATGAGTAACTTTTGATCATTTTAATGTTTTGCTTACATATTGTTTTATAACATCCTTTGTTTGCCTTTCGGCTGAACATAGGACGGAGCAAACATTTTATTTAAGAAAAGAAAAATACATAGGAATATTAAATTTCATATTGTTAGGTAGTTGCTCAATTTTGGCTTCAAACTTTATAAAATTTGCAAAAATAAAATATTATTTATATCGAGAGTGCGGCACTGACAATGTCACACTTCACATATCTTATCGCACTGTCCTTTATAGGACTGACATAAAAACGATACGAGATTTTATTATATGTACCTATTATAATATAAATCCAATCCATAATGTATTTTTCGTTGATTAAGAGCCTTATAATAAAAATACGAGGTCAAAAAATACCTATTAATCTTAATTCTCGGTTTGTCTTGGTTTTAATTAAACTATTTTTAGTTTGTAGAAATTATTAACAACTAGTTCCTGTTAGTGACTTTGTCCACGTGAAAGTAGAAAATTGTTCCAAGAGAATATACTCCTAAAGGTTACCGACATAGCTCGAAGAATCGCCAAACTTAAGTGCTAATGGGCAGGGCACATTGTATGCAGAACAGATGGTCGATGGGGACGAAAGGTTCTGGAGTGGTGACCACGTACCGAAATACGCAGCGTTAGAAGGCCTCCAACAAGGTGGACCGATGACCTGGTCAGGGTCGCGGGAATCCGATGGATGCGTGACGCATAGGACCGGTCGTTGTGGCGAAGCTTGGGGGAGGCCTATGTCCAACAGTGCACGTCTTTCGGCTGATATGATGATGATGATGATCATGATTCTCCTAAAAAAACTGCTGTCCTGTTTCAGGAAATGGTCTGCCCGTGTGTAAAACTTCATCTAAATCCGTTATGCCATTTGAGCATGAGTGAGTAAC
Organism: Mythimna ferrago; assembly: GCA_910589285.2. Classification (NCBI taxonomy): domain Eukaryota; kingdom Metazoa; phylum Arthropoda; class Insecta; order Lepidoptera; family Noctuidae; genus Mythimna; species Mythimna ferrago. The sequence goes on along the minus strand of OU342689.1, from coordinate 17,820,928 downwards.
AAATATACATATATATACAAACTGCCGCCACATAGGATCTAAAAATAATGTATCACGCTATCAGTTCTCAGTGCTATTAAAACATACACATATAATAGTCCGAAATCAACTATCTGCTAAATTTCAGGATTCTAGGTTAACGGAAAGTACCTTATGAATTTTGGTTTCCTTGAGAGTATTGAAATACACGGTTTTTGCGACATAAACGGCCATATCCTTTTTTATCGTTAAAAAAAAAACAAACTTCTGAAATGTTTGATTTTTTCACAGTTTCAAGGGGCTGCAAACCCGAGTATATAGTTTTAATTTCAACTCGATACCTCCATGCGCTCCGGAAATAAAGGGGCTTGACAGACAGACAAACAAACAGCAAAGTGATCCTATAAGGGTTCCGTTTTTTCCTTTTGAGGTACGGAACCCTAAAAACCGAGTTGTTTCGCTGATTTAATGCTCAAAATTATAATGAATCGTCATTAGAGTTTTAAACATCGCAGTTCTGTTACTTTAAGTACCGTTATGAATGGTAAATACCTACTTGGAATACCTGGAACATTGTTACTTGGTCTCCTACGTAGCGTCCAAACTCGTAATTAAAACAGCTCTAGGGTTTTTATGTCAAAATTTAAAATTGCAGGTCGAGACGTGGCAATTATACTAATTGGCTCCTTGTTTAAAAAAGGCGGCGTAATTTCTGTTTGTAGATAACTAGGTACAGTTTTCTTATTATGATATTTTAGCTTTATGTATTTATATTTAAATTAAACATTGTTTTTTTTTGTGTAGGTAATGTTTCAAGAAAAGTTTTTAGATTAATTCATTAAGGCTTATAGTCCCTTGAACCATCTGGCCAAAATTATGTGGACGCACCTATCGCACCCGCCTAGGCGGCAGTACGCAAATCTGTGCATTTATTTGCAGCCAACGGCGCCCGGAAAGCGCACGGCTGAACTTTAAATCAATTTTCTTTTCGAAATATTGATTGATTTACATATGCAATGTTCACTTTGAAGAATATTTAACCTTTAATAATAATAATAATATATCATCACTGACAGGACTATTGTTGCCAATAAACCTGACATAGTGGTGATAGATCGGCTAGAGCGTCGCACAATGATTGTTGATATAGCGGTCCCTCATGACGAGAACCTCGTGAAAGCTGAGAAGGATAAACAAACTAAATATCTTGACTTGGCTCGCGAGGTTGTCGACATGTGGGAAGTGGATAGAGCAATCATTGCGCCGATAGTCGTGACGGCCAATGGCTTAATAGCCAAGAGCCTCGATCAACATCTGCGGAGGCTCTCGTTAGGCAGTTGGATCAAGGGCTTGATCCAGAAGGCAGTACTCCTAGACACGGCGCGTATTGTCCGGAGGTTCCTCTCTCAGGAGCCCTGACCACCGGTAGCTTGGACCCTGTTCCCGATGCCGGTGGGCTACTATTTTTTGTATTTTTAAATGTTTTTTTTAATATCCTTTTTATAAGAAATATTTAAAAATATAATTAATATGTATAAATATAAATAAATGAAATAATAATAATATCATTTATTTGCTTGAAATATGGTTACAGGTACAGGTCTTAAATTACAATAATGTTTCTTCATATTCCGCCTCTTAATCAGCATGCAAATTTATTACGAATGGGCTTGACTCTCAATTATTTTCATCAAAAATTATTTATAAAATAGTTAAAAAAAATACAATAAATAAAATTCAAAAATTAAAAGATAAAAACGTCAAGAACTAAAAGATACAAATGTCAAAAACTAAAAGATACAAATGTCAAAAACTAAAAGATACAAAATGTCATAAATTAAAAAATACAAAATGTCAAAAAGTAAATGATACACAATGTCATAAATTAAAAAATACAAAATGTCAAGAACTAAAAGATACAAATGTCAAAAACTAAAAGATACAAATGTCAAAAACGTATTAGAGATAATTAGAGATACAATTAAAAAGTTATTGTGTCTCGCGTGGATCCACGTTCCGGACACATAACGGGTTAACCACCCATTTTTATGTGTAAAAATGTTTCTAAAGATCCAAGCCGTTTTGAAGGAGTAGGGAAAAGTTGCGAAAAGTTGCGAAATTGCTAAATATTTTTTTTAGACAAAAGTATTAATAGCACGAAAAAATCAAATGTTGATAATGTTGTTCATGAATCTATAATAAACAAATATTTTTTTCAAACCTATTAACCTGGCCGTTACCGTGGAGTAGGCTTCAGAAAGTCACTGTTTTATGGCACTTTTCGGGCGCTTGGGCCTTAAACCCCAAGCGAACGCCGGCCGCTCTCTCATTGTCTTTAGTCTCTAACTACGGCATTCGAAAGGTTAATTTTAATTATGTGCGAAAAATAGTTAAAACTGGCCATCTCATAGCTTCTTCTTCTTCTCGTGTCGATTTGACTCAAATTTTGTCCGACCAATATTTAGCCACCAGGACAGCTTTGTCGTTGGCTTCGTTCAAGTCAAGGAGGGTGCAGGTAGTTGTGCATGCCATGGCAGGAAAGGAGGTGACACATATCCTGTGAAGGAGCTCCACACTGGCACTGTATTTGCAATGGGTCAAGGAAACCCCATCTGACCAGATTATCTCATAGCTGCCATTTAAATTATTTATTGTTTGAATTGTTTAGTTTTTTTTTTCTGGACGCTTTTTACAAGCACGTCTTTCTACTTTGTTCCCATAATAATTTTATAACTATTTATTAATTTAAAAGAATGTTCTTGGAGTTTCTTGCTCTTTTTCCTCCATCGAAATCTACGCGTTCGAACGTGCGGTCAACTTTTGTAAGTTAAAAAACGCCTTTAAATGGTTTAATTGAAAGAAATGCTAAAAGTTTGAGCTTGAGTATTAGTGCGATATTTACTGCATTTGAGTATTTCATGACTATCATCTACCTAACGTTTTCGCGTCGGAGATAACCACAACCAAAAACCCAAATCAAGCGAATCCATATCAAGAAAGCGTATTACAAGATTAAAGACTACGTTGAAGACACGCTAATTTATCAATGACTGCTTCTGCATATGCGGCTGCCCTGTGTTGTAATATGGAAACATTGTATAAGTAGTTTTTATTTTAAAGTAACCGTGGAGTTTTTTGGCAGTTTATCTCCATAAAAAACGACCAATATATCACACTAAAATTATAAAGGTGAAAGTTTGGCAGACGGTGTGTGTTTGTAATTTCTTGAAGCTTAAACAGCTGAACCTATAAATAGCAAATAGGATACTTTTGTTCCGGGAGTAGGTATGTTCTTTTGGGATAATTTTCGACTTTTACGCAGGCGAAATCGCTGAAAGTTTATGATAGCATAGCATAATCAGCCTTCCAATGTTCCCACTGCTGGGACTCAGGCCTCCTCTCTAGGAGAAGGAATGGGCCGTAATTCACGCGGGCCCAATGTGTGTTGGTGAATGTCACATGTCTTCATATTTTTGGTTCTGGAACATGCCGGTTTTCTAACGATGTTTTCCTTTACCGTTTTAAGAGCAGTGGTGATGAAATAACTTACACAAAGTAATGCACCTGGCTGGGTTTGAACCCGCGACTTACAACTCGTAAGTCGGAGCCGCTACCACTCGGCCACCACTGCTCTCTGAAAGCAGTTAGTTTATATTATAAGAAGGTATAACACTGTATTTATTAACAAAATAAGTATATTTTTCGTGCCTCTATCCATTTAAATTTTATCGTGAAAGTACCTTTTTGGTGACTTCAACATAATCACACTAATATAATAAAGGTGAAATTTTGTATGTAGGTATGTGTGTTTTGTAAGTCTTTCACGCTCAAACGCCAGAACGGATTTGGATGAAATTTGGCACACGGGTAGGTAAATTTATTTATTTATGTACACACAGACAGTTAAAAATTAATAGAAAAAATACAGATAGAAGAGCACAAAGGTACTGCTTATTTCAAATGGAATGTCCACAGCAGACCTGCGACAGGACAGTTGGTTAAGAGATGTATATACAGTGTATACAAATAAGTAAATTTTTTATCCTGGGTGTATTTCCGTTCCGTTGGGATATGCTTCTACGTTCACGCGAGCGGATCCGCTGGCAAAAGATAGTGTGACTATAAAGTCGCAAAGTACACAAATACTTTTAGCGTCCAATTTTTTATACGTCATAACTTGATATCGCACTAGTGATAGAATTTTACGATGTTTATACTTTAGGCGGGCTACAATTTATTTTTATTGTAATCTATAGGCTCAGTTTGACCTCATTTTTACCTTACAGTAAGCCATAATGTGGTCGAAGATTGACTACGTTTCATCATTATTTCGGTCGAAAATCGTCCATTGTTGAACATAGGTACAGGTACCGGCACGAATCTTGAGCGCTCGGCGTCAGAATGGGGATCGCTTTGCGCATTCCATACATTGGCGAGTCAATCGTCGTCGTTGTTAGATATATGCAGCAAACGCAGGGAACGAATCACGAGTTACGTCTATGACACGATGGCGCGGCGAGCCAATCACCAACCCTCCCCGCTCCCGCGTCTCACTTCGTACCACTACAAAGGCCGAATATTTGACTTCTGCGCAACTTGAAGCCAGCGCTCAAGATCCGTGTCGGTATCTGTAGACCTCCTCAAGTTTCACAACGACGGTCCTATGCGTCTTATACCTATCCATCAGATTCCCGTGACCCTCACCAGGTTCATCACATCGTCTTCCAGTACGCAGTCGCTACTCCAGAACTTTTCGGTCCCATCGATAATCTGCTCTGTACAATTGCCGTCACGGATCTTGAGCGCTGGCTTCAAGTTGCGTAGAAGTCAAATATTCGGTTTCTTTAGTGGTGCGAAGTGAGACGCGGGGGCGGGGAGTGTCAGTGATTGGCTCGCCGCGCCATCGCGTCATAGGCGTCACTCCTGATTCGTTCCCTGCGTTGCTGCATGTATCTAACAACGAAGACGATTGGCTCGCCAATGTATGGAATGCGCAAAGCGATCCCCACTCTGACGCCGAGCGCTCAAGATCCTTTTTGGCAATTGTAAGCAACGTGCTCTGCTCACTGCCACTGAAGTTAGACAACTCGTCGGGTTATGTCTGCGGATATCTTCATTTTTGATGCAATCACGCAAGTCAACTCCGTGCGTAGACTTTTCCGTTGCCCTTTAAACATTCTGATAAGGCCAATTTTAAGCGATCACATTTCAGAGCCATATGTCGTCGCTGGCAACACGTACTGGTCATAAAACTTTCGTCTCGAGGCACTGCAGTGGTATGTTGGATTAGAAGCGCGGCTTTCCGAACGCTGCTCAACCGAGTCGGACTCGACGTAGTCAAAAGAGGTCAATCTCTTTTGGCTACGCTTACCTGGAAGTAGTATATTTACTTTTGATATCTTAATCCCCAAGTTACCTTTGTTAGTAGTTATCAGGAAACAAGGAATTCTATTTCCTAGACCTGTTCACAGAATTTTACATATTTTCCACTAGCTATCCCCACGGTTTCACCCGTGCCTTTAGTTACTGCTCTGCTCCCGTGGGTCGTAGCGTGATGTTACATAGCTTATAGCCTTCCTCGATAAATGGGTTACCCAACACTAAAATAATTAAGCTTACCATACAGTAGGATGGCAGGGTTATGTTTGCGGAACTGTCCAGTCCCTGTTTCGCCTCGATATTCAGTTTGCGTATGTGAGCACGTTTACTCAATCACATACATAGTGTAAACAAAATAGACTTACCAACAATCTAAGGATGTTTTCTCGTCTTACGATTTATACATAATTTTGATTGCGCTGCGTCTAGCCTAAATAAAAACCAAACATTCTGTTGTTAAAAAATTGTTAAAATACTATTTGTGCTTACAAGTGCTTCTGCCAGCGGCTTCGCCCGCATGGAATTAGGTTTTTTCATACAAACTTTGGACCCGAAGGCAACACTTTGGGGTGTGAATCCCATCGTCATAAATTGAAACCTTGTGCAAAATTTTCTTAGCTCCTAGTCCTTAGTAGTTTCGATAGTGCGTTGATATGTAACTGTCCCCGCACATTGGCCACAAAAAAACGCCGCTTCAAGCTTTTTTTTGAGACGGCCTTTTTTGTGACTCGTGTGCGGCGGTGCCGCCACAAAAAATCGCTTGAAGCGGCTTCAAGCTTCTCCGGACACAAGAGGTGTCGCTGGGTACTTAAGTACCTTAAGTACCTAGTATCCCGATTCCTTAAGGAATAAAAGGTAGCCTATGTTCTTTTCCATGTCAAAGGCTATATGCATGCCAAATTTCATCCAAATCCGTTCAGCCGTTTTTCCTTGATTAAGTAACAAACATCCAAACATCCACACTTTCACATTTATAATATTGGTTATGATTAATAATAATAATATTTATTCAATTCAGATAATACAATCCATTATTGTTAGTAAAGACATACACAACTTATAAGCTAGTGTTAGTACATATAATGAACATCTGTCAATTAATAAATAAATTCAATAAACATGTCAATAATAATAATTAATCACATAATAAAAACAATTAACAAACATACACAACACACATAAGACTACTTCTGGGCACGGTTTGAGGATAACACTTGCGTCCTCGTCCAGTGTTTTAATATAAGGCCATCAGTCCTATCCGCTACGGTTTTTAAGAGACTGTTGGCGCTGCCCCGTACCCGCTCCATCAGGGATGCGACCCGCTTTCGCACGATAGCATAGAAGTCATCAATACGTGCCTCTGCAAACATCCCTGATGCGCTGCAATGACGCGGCAGCCTCAACAGGGTCCTGTATGCGTTATTGTACTGGACTCGCAAGGCGCTGTAAGCCCTCTGCGTATAGTCAACCCATAAACTGCAAGTGTAAAAAGACTGGCAGTATGCCCTAAACAGCGTAGCCTTTACATCCTTTGAACACCTTGCAAATCTACGGATCAACATATTGCTTCTGACTGACAGCGCCCTGCGTTCCCTCTCCATGTCATTATTATCGGTCTGTGTAGCAGTGACCCAGTGTCCCAGATATTTAAAAGATGTAACCCATTCTAGAGCGGTCCCCGCAAGTGTGATGGGTGGTACAGCATAGTTCTTTGTGCCAGCCTTGAACAGTAGACACTCGCTCTTCCTGGCATTATATCTAAGACCCTGGGCCTCCGCATATCGCTCACAAACCGACACCAATATTCTGAGAGCGCCGAGATTAATGTACAACATTATCAACATAAAATTTTTTCGTAAGACTAATACTTTTGGCAATAAAAAAAAATTACAACAATATATTTTTTCGCTTCTTTTCCCTACTCCTTTCAAACAGCTTATTTAATCTTCAGAAAAATATTTTCACAAAAAAAAAACTCTTGTTAAGGTATTCTTCAGAATGTACATAGCATTAAATCAATCAATATAAAAATAAAAAATGGATTTAAAATTCAGTTGGGCTCTATCCGGGCCCAACTGACCAGAATTAAATGCACAGATACTCGTGCGATATGTGTGAATTTAATTCCGACTAGATATTCAAGGAACTATAACGTCTTAACCAGCTTCACACGAGTGGTCGCGAGTTCAAACCCCGGGGAATAAGATCACATAGTTGAGAAATAAATAAAACACATTTTAAGTGTGTACAAAGATAAATTACATTTCTTTATTTGAATTTTTAAGTGTTACGTGCGATTCCTGGAGCCGTGCTCAGCGATGTCAGACAGACTATGGCAGACACAAAGATAAATAACATGTACGATTTTTAGCATGACATTTTATTCCTTTACTTATTGTCGTTACGTATAAACTTCAAGTGACGTTTCTTTGATTTCAAGTCAGAGATTTGTAGTCTGATAGAGGTTTGATACAAAACACAAAATTTTTGATTTCTGAGTAACATTCAATCGTTTTATTCCTTTTGACAATCCTTACTTTAACAGAAAAATACATGTGTAGTGTTCTGAAAATATGTATCTACTTGCACATAAAGCGGAATTGAAATCCATTTTCATTTTGGCAGCTATAAAGCATAAACCTTAGATTGAGCAGGATTTTATACGACCCAACTCGAGATTCGTAGCTATATGCTACGAGCTACGTATGGCGTAGCCAGTTTGCTACGGCGTAGTGACCGTAGCACAGTCAGACTTTGTAGCAAAAGTTTATTTCAAAGCAAGTTTTAATAACAGTTTGTTTTACTGTGAGATAAAGTGGAATACGGACGGGAAAAGGTTTCTTACACATAGTTTGGAAAAGTACATTTAGCCGAGTTATTTTATACTTCGACTTGTTGTTATATGATTTTTAGTATTTTTTTATAGATTAAAACGGATTTCATTTAATCGTAGATGTTGTTAATCCTTTAAAGATATACTTATAAAATATTTTTAAACCAAACATTAATCAAATGAAATCTCGTCTTTTATTGGTATTGATATTTACACTTACAGGGTTGAACTTCCAAGTTAAGTTGCTCTGCAGTCACTTTACGGATGGATGCCCGTCCGTTGCATATCGAGTGTCCATCGTGTCTCGGAAAGTACATTAAACCGTTGGTCCTGACTGTCATTTGAACAACTGTGTCAGTCGCTATGGGTAGTCTGAAGCCAGAAAATATGACCGCAGCCTTTATACGATGTACCAATTACTGGGTTTTGAAGGTCAGGTAGGCAGTCACACCTTGTAAAATACTGATACACAGCTGAATCTGGATAGACTGGAAGCTGAACTCACATAACCCGTAGGTGTAGGCTTGCGGACGGTGAGCAATAGATAGGTTACAGTCTGATAGGGACCAGGCGTGCCTCAAAGAGGAGTCAAGTTAATTGATGGGGCCCGTTAGATCTAATATCTGCCAGGGCTCCGAGATTGTTCAAAAGAGTTACCGCGGCTCTAACATGCAAAGGGCAACTGAAATAACGAAGAAGGGTTATAGTCAATGAAAATCTGACACTCCCTCTCACTCCACCTAGAATAGGATGAGTTAATTGAAGAATTTCCACAAAAAGGCTCTTCACTACATGCGAGATACAAAGTAGACCTACATATACAAAGTAGACCTACATATACAAAGTAGACCTACATATATAAAGTAGACCTACATATACAAAGTAGGCCTACATATACAAAGTAGACCTACATATACAAAGTAGACCTACATCTACAAAGTAGACCTATATTTTCAAAATAGATAGTTTCACCACTTTTAGGTTAAGCTAGAACTACATTAGACCGATGCACACGTGTAACACGCCTGATTTGTACATAGAACGACGTCGCGTGGTGTCTATCAAGTGTAGCTCTACAAGTCTAGTTTCCATATAAAATGTATGGAGACGCGCCCCGATCGGCGTGTGTGGCACACGTGTGAGCAGAGTAGTTCTATCTTTATTGTTACTTTTCAACACTACCACAGTTTTTCAGTAAAAAAAACTTTTATATTCTACATTTTAAGCTCGGTTTTTATCCGCATAATGAACAGAAAACTATGTTTGTTATTTTGTCGCAGTTTTGAGTGTCAACTGAAATATATGGGTCGCTGAAGGACCGTGAAAGTGATGCTAATTTAGCTGTAGGAAAATTATAGCTTAAAATTATTAATTACTAGTTTTTGCCTGTTGCTTTGCTCGCGTGCATAAAATATAGCCTATATTATGCAGCAATAAATTAGCTTTCTAACGGTGAAAAATTTTTATCAGTTTGACCAGTACTTTCAGGGATTCCTAAAAAAAACTATACCTCTTCATGAAATTTAAGCAAAGATAGATTTTAAGAAAAATACGAGTAATCGAGTTCACAATAATAATAATCTTTATTGTCACAAGGTTATACAGATCACAGACGACTTATAATAAATAAACAAAAGTAAATGTAATATTGTGAATGCTTGATTGTGGCCGTGTTCAGTTGTTTCGTGATAATATGATTACTATTTACAATAACAGTGCAAGCAAGTGAACGTGTGACTGGATACTTGAGAAAAATGATTATAATATTATTATACACGTGGTTATTAATATCTTATTATACAGGGTTATTTGTAAAACACTAACAACCTTGCAGGGCCCCAAGTCTGCTATTTTTATAAATTCGTCATTCCAACACGATCCCTTTGTCATTTTGCTAAAAGTTTGTAATCTGCTAATTCATAATGATCGATCATTGATCGGTCACTGGTCTTGTAATAGAATTGTGGTAGAATCATAATTTCGAGCATATTAAAATCAATAACTGCACAATAACGTTCTAATGGTAAAACACTGATCAAATAAACTGTCAAAGTTTTAGCAGATTACCGCAAACGTCAAATATTCATTTGTCAATATGTACGAGATTACCATTCTATGTCACTTCTTTCAATGGAGTGTCAGTGGTTGACCATTGGAAAGTCATAATGATGCCATTATATTAATAGATTACCAAACTTGTCAAAATCGACAATTATGACATCAATGATAGACCATTCTGACACTATTGTAATAGCAGACTTGAGGCCCAGGACTGTATTACTAACATCATAAACAACAACTTTTGTTCTATGACTTTTTACAAAACATAATTCATTTACCAAAAACAAACCTTCAAGATTTCGTTGTTCTATCTAACACATTTCAACTCTGTATTTTACAATACCTACCTCCGCCTGTATGACGCGACGCAAGCGCATCAATCACCTTCACCAGCCCATCCCCACTATTGTTCTATCGCTTGACTTCGTAATATTTAGAACGTTCAATAAAAAAAAAAAAATGTGTGAAAATCGGATCAACAAAATATGATAAATTTTTAAAACTCGTAGAATAAAAGTTGCTGTTTATGATGTTAGTGTTAAACACTAGCAACCTCTCAGAACTATGTTCCTGAGAGGTTGCTAGTGTTTAACTAACCCTGTATAGGAGGACCATGTATTGTTGGGTGGGTATGTGTAAAGGTGAGTGATTGTACGTGTGAATGTGTATATATGTATATGATTTTTATGTAGTGTGTATGTGAATATTGCGCATCTAGATAAGGGTATCGATTGTTATTGTGTGTAGATTTTTTAACCACGGTTGGTACAAGGTACCGACGGGATCATTTTCGACTTTCACGCCGGCGAAACTAAAGGCAGGATCTAAATTGATATCCAAAAGTGCAGCTACAATTTTTGTAATAGTTACACTTATCAGTCATGCAAACCGGGAATAAAACTAACTGCCCTGAGCATTTCAGTCGCGCTAAAGATAATTTAACCAAAGAGGCAAAAAAGAAAACAAAAAAATCTTTAGTCCGCTCGCCTGGGGCATTTTGGAGCTGAACACTGAAAATACATTACTTTGTCCTGAATATATATTTATATAAAATTTAACATTCAAAATTACAATGAAGGCTTTAAGCCGGAATCATGGTTGAAAGCCTTTTTTGTAATTTTGTCACGAGTTGTCAAAGGAATTTAATGATTATTTATTTTCATTGTGTTTTTGAAACTCGTATACAAGGATATTATAAAACAGGCAAAGCTTTACCGGAATTTTTAGCTAACTTTTTTAACAATAACAATGTTGGCAGGTATTTTTTAATAATAACAATTTTGGCAGATATTTTTTTGTGCCCTAGAGCAGTGTTCCGCAAAGGTTGTGCCGCGGACACACTGGTGTAGCTTGGAGATTTTTTGTACCTTGAAAAAATAAGATTGTCTCTTAAAGTTAATAGACAGGCGGAAGACAAAAAAATCAACCTATGGACTGGGTTCGAAATCCATTCTCAGGGGGTACCAATTTCTTAGACACATACATACCGATTATAGAAGAAAAAAACAGTTCTAAATGGGTCAGTGGGTCGTCTTAGCGGAACGTACTATCACTTGCAAAAGTCCATAAGAATTCTTAAAACTTATTCGTTTGACGTTTAGTTTGACTTACGACCTTTTATTTTCAAGTTTCGCCAACAAATGATTGAAATTCACAATTTCATCAACTTATCATAAGTCAAGATGGCCCAGTGGTATAGGCACACAGTTTGAAGCGCAAATCAGTGTGCCGCAAGTTCAAATCCCACGCAATTATTTGCTTTTTGTAAGTTCTTACCCGATTGGAAGTTATGTATTTGCATTACATATATTAAATTATTCTTTAACTTGTTCACACATTTCTTAGAGTTAGAAAGGTAGATCACAAAAAAACTAAATAAAGAATTAGATTTCTGCGAGGTAGACATGAGTTTTAACTTAACCGAAATGAACTGTCGTTTGGTTGTAGTTGTTGGTTAGTGACGTGAGGTTGACAGTATTGTAATATTCGCAAAATGTAGGCTAATATTAGTATTGAAGTGAGGGCGACTATCATTGGGCTGCATAAAAGTGGTCTTAATAAAACACAAATATCTGAAGAAACCGGACTGAATGTGAGTATAATAGCTATTAATGAATTGTAACTTTATTACAAATTAATCTTCTAATTAAAACGTATGCCATTTATGAATCCATTCATCGTATCTTTATGAGGTTTAAAAGAGAAATACGTAAATCGTTGGGTTTATTGGATTGGTTATTGGATTAATAAATGCAGTTTTATTTTAAAATTATATTCAATAATTATGATTATTAACATTTTATATAAGAAAATGAAGTGAAGTAGGTATAGCTGCCTAATATATATTTTTTTTTATTTTAGAAAAATACTGTAAATCTTTGGCTAAAAAGATATGAGGAAGAAGGTAGCCTTGCTAGTCGAAAGAGAAGTGGGAGACCGAAGCTTATTAGCGAGGCGCAGCGACGACATATGGTGGACGTATACGAAATGAATGGTTTCGCACCAACGAGACATTTTGCGGAATTATATGACACCTCGATGGATACTGTTCGCCGTGCACTTCACGCTGAAGGCGTGCATCACAGAAAACCTGCTAAAAAGCCGTACTTGACAGAGAGGCACAAACAAGAACGATTACGTTTCGCACTAAATATTTAATGTTAACTAAACTAAATGGCCTACCATTTTATTTTAACATATCTGTGATTATTCGTTAACAAACACTGTATTATATTGTGTTTACTTTCGTTTAAAACAGCTATATCTTTTAACTTGTGCCATCGCCTCATCTTAAGAATGCAGTGAACTCGCAGTATCAATTTTGTTGACAATAATCATGAGTCTATTTCGTTTTTTATTCTTCTACCCGCACTGTTTTAACATAATACTATAGTTCAATTTATTTTTCTCATCTAATTGACGATTATCTTGTGAGAACTAAAGTTCTTTTAACAGAAATTGAGGTTTGGTTTCAATCTTCTTTTCGTCAAGAAAATGAACAATTAAGCTATGACCTCAATACATTCATTGTGACGTTACACAAAAATAAAATGTTTACAAAGTCCAAATCATATATCACTTTTCAATAAATAACTGGATATAAACAATTACCTATATTTTATTTTATTAAATTTGAATATCCGTTCATTGTTACGTTATTCATATTATGAATGGTCTAAGTGGGTATACTTCCAACAAACAATCTTAGGCGTAACATAGATAACGGTTACAAGATAACCTTTTGTCTAGGTAACAATTCGACGTCACAATTCTCATAAATGTTTAATTTGTAAATATAAAGAATAAACATTTTTATTAAACACGTCTTTTTATTTCCACCTTATAACATCGAAAAGATGTAACAACTAAATAATTGCAAATTACGAATGTGATTCTTCTTGTGGTTAATAGATCACATTCGTAATTTGCTACTATTTAGTGCAAAAAATGCAATAGTATTTTTCATAGAAATATAAAAAAACAACTATATCAATATAGACTGGGAATTTTCAAAGTAAGAAATAACTGCAACGGACCGACCATGATTTGAACTCGGGTTACGTGATTTGCGAATCCAACACTTAGTTCACACGGCTACCAGCACATGACGTATTTGGGCGAATTTTATTAATGCTATGGTAAGAACAGAAAAATAATAATGTTTTTAAGCTCAGTGCGACGACAGTTCCTTAGTGTGTGTTATCTGTGGAATGTGGATACTCATACATGCGCACACATACGCACGGATGTATCGCGCTCGCTCGGTTCGTAGCAATGTAATCTTTAGCGTTCCTATGGACTTTTGCGGCCTTACTGTACAACAAAATTAAAATTTCAACAATAAAGAGTTATTAAATTTTGGAGGCACGTCATGGAAAAAAATGATTTTTCATTTATGATGTACCTCGAAATTTTCTTATAGAAAATATGTTTGGAGGTACATCATCATGTGTACTTTGAACACAAAAAGTTTGCTGTACACTGCTCTACAGCAATAAAAAATATTGTTTCCATGTTTTGGGGATCGTCAAAAAGCGCCTGGACTTATAGGGAACAGAACAGGGATAGGCTATACCTCGCTAAAAACCATTCCTGTGCTCACCATTTGCACATGGAAATGGAAGGAGTTCCGTAACCTCTTAATCTATCACCTCATACCAAATGCAAAAAAAAATCAGGATATTTTGAATCTACTGCTTATGAAATCAGAAACGTTTATTACAAATAGACCAATTACAGGCACTTTTGAATTGTCAAAACGTCAGTCAGTCCAAAAAAAAAAAACATACTTCTATGAACATACGGTATGCAATTGATATTTCGAGTGCTGTCTCTCGTGCGATATTTAATGGGTTAAAAAAAAACCACCGCGAAACCCCCTCTGTGCAACACTTGTTCGGGCACATCTTTGGAGAAACTGCAGAATGGGGGACCATGATGATGTGGTCTCCCTTGCGCTACCTACTGTTAGAATTTAGATGATCATGGATCCAGTACCTATATCATTCAGTACCCCCAGTGGTGGAATTTTCCTTTTTTTATTAAATTTTATTTGTTGAGAATAACAAACGATTACCTACATGATAAGAAATAACAACAATAAATGATAAATGATATTTATTTTGTAAGTAGGTTTAAAAAACACTTTTACACGTCAATTTTTTTTTTCGTCATTTTATGCTAGATGAAGCCGGTGTTTCCTATCTGACTACCCTGAGAAGAAACACCGAAACAAACTCAGGGGTCAAGGTCTCTTTTAAAGTCCATACAGTAAATATGTAATGGTCAAATCACATGAGAACCATGCAGATTTGTCTGAGATGGTCTTTTGAAGAAAGAACCATACAGATTTGAGTGGACCTGTCCAATCAGTGTAAGCATTTGTCAGTATTCGAAAAGCTCAACTTAGGACTACTAAGGAGCTCTACGACTTGACGAACAATACCAAAGAAAGGACATTTGGGTAGGCCGCAGAAAACACTCAAATTGCCAGACATACGTTAAAATTACTGAAAAGAAAAGAAAAAGCAATCAACATAGTCCTCACATTTACAATAATATAAGCAAATTGATAATTTACAAAATATTTAGAAAAGTAAATATTTATGTCAAAGAAGAAAAAAAAAAATACTTTAAGTACTTAAAATGTATACATGTCATTTTGTAAAATAAAAATAATCTCCAATGTCAAATTGTAAAAAAACAAATAAAATAAAAAGAAAAAGCACATTTGAAAATAAAAATAATTAAAAAATACAAAAGAAGAAAAATAAAAATGACAACAGTTGTAGTAGGTACTGGAGCAGGTCAATCCCAAGCCTTTTCGTCCTGAATATAGTCTTTTACAGTGTAAAAAGCCTTTTGACAAAGTTTACGTTTTACAAATGATTTGAACTTATTAAGGCTTAGTTGTTGAATATGACTAGGAAGTTTATTATAGAAGTGTATACATTGGCATCTAAATGAGCCCCCTATTTTTTTGAGCCTGGTTGCAGGAACTACAAATTTATGTTTGTTTCTTGTATTAAAATTATGAATATCACTGTATTTTTTAAACATGTCTATATTTTTATGGGCATACATAATATTCTCGTAAATATACTGTGAAGGCACAGTCATTACATTTATTTCTTTAAATTTATCTCTGAGGGAGTATCTGGGACTTAATTTATAAATTGATCGAATAGCCCTTTTCTGTAAAACGAAAATTGTCTGTATATCGGCGGCATTTCCCCATAATAGAATACCGTACGACATGACACTATGAAAATAGCTAAAGTAAACTAAACGGGCTGTCTCTAAATCAGTTAAATTTCGAATTTGTCTTACAGCATATGCTGCTGAACTAAGTTTTTTCGACAATTTGTCTATATGTGGGCCCCACTGAAGCTTAGCGTCTAGAGTAATGCCCAAGAACACTGTAGTATCTTCAGGACTCAACTCTTTACCTTTTATGAGCACACTGGTTTCTACTTGCCTCACATGAGGCATGGTAAACTTAATACATTTGGTTTTTTTTTCATTAAGTAGCAGGTTATTTACATTAAACCAGTGTACTATTTTTGAAAGAGCTATATTTATATCGTCAGTAACCTGCTGCTGACGTTTAAGTTTAAACAAAAGTGAAGTGTCGTCTGCAAACAACACTATATTATGATTGTCTTCTATGAGGTAAGGTAAGTCGTTTATGTAAATTAGAAACAAAAATGGACCAAGAATTGAGCCCTGGGGGACACCCATTTTTACAACAGATCCGGGAGATCTTTTTCCGTTTACGTCAACTCTCTGAATCCTTTCACTCAGATATGATGTAAGAAGATCCAGGGAGGATCTTCTACAATAATTGGGATGACTTAAATAACGATTTTATACAATTTAAATTAATAAAGGAATTAATTTAAAAAAAGTAGAAAAATGCTGAGTAAAAATTTCCCATTCGAGACCCAGAATCCATGGTACCCATGGTTTACGTTCTTGCGTCCATTTCTGAGACACGGTGTATTATTATTATTGTAGTCCATAAAGTAATGAAGCACGAATTACTTCACAATTAGTAGACACAAAAAAAATGTACACAATGACACAATTAGTAAAAATAAATAAAAGAAATCACACTACCGTCACGCAGTGGCGTAGTTAGGCGTGGGCGAAGTGGACCTTTGCCCACGGCCTCGCACGAGCAAAGGCTCTTTCAGAACGATGTTTTTTTTTTTACAATTAAAAGGCTCACGTTTGACCACTATTTCATCTGATGGTAAGCAACGATGTGACCGAACACTGGGTTGCAACAGTCGCGGTCTCGTTTTCGAATTTATGAAAGAAAAAGGCCTCGCTGATGTGCCTTCGCACATATCTAAATTAGTCCACGCTACGCCTCTGCCGTCACGTGTCGTCACTCAGACCACAAAATAGACAGGTACAGAAGACAATCTACATACAAAGCGCGCTCGAGCAATGCACACATAGACATCGCTCACGGACACGATATCTCGGCTCAATCGCCCGGTCGCACTTGTACGGTTCGGCGCAACGCGCTGACCCTACCGCGATCGCCTAGCGTAGGTATAAAAAGTAAAGTATGAAATTGACTTCTGTACCTATCTATTTTGTGCTCAGATGAAGCCGCCATTTTGGTTACCTAACCTAAACCTGAGTACGAACATACGTTTACTATCATCAAAATTAACAGCTTTAGCACTTAAATTAAAGTGAAAACTTAGTTCTCAGCTAAAAACTTAAAGCGACGTAGATTAGCAGCACATTTTATTGGTTTAATCATCTACATTTACTGCTGTTTTACGGCTGACTTGAAATAGGTAGGTTTACTTTAAACCCAGTGTTAACTCTCATATGTTTTATGCGCCATAAACGTTTCGTTGTTACAAATAGAAGTGGAAGATAAACTTGTTATGATTTATTTATGACTTAGCATTAGAGATAAGGCAAGCATTATTATATTAACTATTATATCTGTACTAATATCATAAAGCTGAAGTGTTTATTTGTTTTGTATATGCGCTAATCTGAAGATTTACCTATTGGTTCAAACTGAAAAATCTTTTTCAGTACACTTTTTCGAATACTCACTCTTATCCTACCACTTTTAGGCACACAATAGACTTTTTTCCGCACTAGTGCATAAAATTGTACGTGCTCTCCCCCGTCACAATTTTATTACATTTATAGTATCAGGCTGGGCGCGCGTCGACCCCTACGAGTCGCCGGTCAACCTCCGTTTATTCATTACTGTGTAAGTAAATTGAAAAAAAATCGTTTGATACACGTGCAATGTCACTGCAACTCTTGGCTCCATAACACACTCGCCTACGGCTAGCGCGAATTCCGCCTCGGTCGAAATTACAAACATTCTGCAATTGTATCCAAATGTACCTACTACTAGCGTTGGATAGTCCATTTATTTATCGAGGAAGGTAAATAACATTACGCTACAACCAAGAGGAGCGGAGCAGTAATCGAAGTCGCGGGTGAAACCGCGGGAGACAGTCTATACATAATTTTTTTAAGGTGGGAAAATCATCCAACGACTTCTCTCGCTCTAGGGCAGAGCGGGAAGGCGTGTCAGACTTATACTGACTTTTTAGTCATTATACCCGCATACCTATGTTTCTTATTTACCTAGCGTTTCAGACCTAGACCCCAAGTTTTCCTTTCGGAAATCAACGCTTATAGTGATATGATAAAGAGGAATTATTAATATTTTTGTTTGTTTACACTATATATCTACACTAGTATTATAAAGAAGTACAACTTTTTCTTTTTGAGAGCAGTGGTGGCCGAGTGGTAACGGCCCCGACTTACGAGTTGTAGGTCGCGGGTTCGAACCCAGCCAGGCGCATTACTTTATGTAATTTATTTAATCACCACTGCTCTCAAAACGGTGAAGGAAAACATCGTGAGGAAACCGTCTTGTCCTAGAACCAAAAATTCGAAGACATGTGACATTCACCAACACGCACTGGGCCCGCGTGGTGGATTACGGCCCATTCCCTCTCCTAGAGAGGAGGCTTGAGTCCCAACAGTGGGAACATTAAAAAGGCTGGTGATGACAACTTTAAAAGACTCGTTAGGGAACATTACCTGTCGCTGTGAATATCGATAGTCGTCATTTATGTACATATAATTTTGTCTATAGTCTTCAATAATTATGTATGTATTTATGTATCTATTATGCGGCATATGTATATATCTATGTATGTATTATACAGCATATGTATATATCTGTGTATATATTATAATATATATGTGTAACTCTAGTTTGTCACACCAACGACAGCCCCATTTCTTGTCCAGGCAATTATTGTCCATTCCAGGTTGCCTGGAAGAGATCGCGGAAAGCGATAAGGCCGCCCATTGTATGTATGAGTTTTAGTTTTAGTTTCCTTTTTGTATACCTATGTAATGGTGTACAATAAAGCGTATAATAAATAAATAAACATAGGGGCCTTCAATTCAAGAGCGAATAGGTTACTTCTAGGCAAGCGTGCTCCATCGTCGACTACATCAGCGTTTACCACCAGGTGAGATGGTGGTCAAACGCGAGCCTATCAATAATAATAAAAAAGTTTTTTTTTTTGTTTGTAAGAGGTAATCTCTGGAAGTACATTTCCGATTACTAAACCTTTTTCACCAATAGAAAGCTGTCCTGAGTGACATATGCTATATTTTATGTACGCGAGTGAAGTCGCGGGTAGAATAGAATAGAATAGCATTTATTCGGCGCAAGCAACACAATACACAACAACATAAAATAATAATAAAAAAGAGTACAGACATACAATACAGTTGCAGTGATTGTGCCTGAACCGAAAGGGTCACCAACTTAGCTATTGCTGGGCGTCAAACACCCAACGCTGATTTTCAGCTGGCACCCCGCAGTGACGCTAAAAAAAGCTAAAATAAAAAAAAAAATATAAATAAAGCACCGAGTGCTCGGCCGAGTGCTTATCTCTACAACTCGCTTACATCACTGACTCGGCCGAGCAACATTTTACTGTCTCGCCCTTTTACTCGGTATGTGTGATCAAGGCATTAGAATGCTACTTTATTACTGAGTGAAATAGGCACAAAATAGATAGGTACAGAAGACAATCTACATGAAAAGCACGCTCGAGCAACGCACACATAGACACCGCTCACGGACACAATATCTCGGCTCAATCGCCCAGTCACGCTCATACAGTTCGGCGCAACGCGCTGACGTGTGCGCGATCGCTTAGCGTAGGTATAAAAAGTGACATGAGATTGACTTCTGTACCTATCTATTTTGTGACATAGGCGTTTATGTATGTTCTATTTTCACGCAAGCGTAAACAGCTGGCAAATGCTAATTATAAAATCATCTAATTCCTTTGACAATCAGGATAAGATAACAACGTGGTTCCTTAAAATATGCTATATTTTATTTACTTATATAAAGATAAGCCTTCGTTAGGACAGATTAAGTATACGAGTATATAATCTTAGTCGTGAATTTTGCTTGACGATGTCGTGAAATACATATGTTAGATACTTTTGTAGTATAATATCTTCATCCTGTTTAACGGCCTTAAACCAAATGTATCTTAAGGTCATTTGCAGCTCCCAGAAATTACGTTGTTATTCGTCATCGTATTGTAACAGAACTTTATGCTCAGACTTTTTTTTATTATGGATAGGCTGGCGTTTGACCACCATCTCACCTGATGGTAAGCAAGCGATAATGTGGTCGACAATAAATCTGCTTTATGGAACAAGAAGCAAAGGAATCCACAGATAAGCTTAGGTATATAAATAGCCGGAAGAGAAAACAGAGTTTTATTATTATTACTATGCTCAGAGTTAACCTGCTTTATAGAATCAGAAAAAATCAAAAACGCCTGTTAAAAAATAAAGTTATTTTTAAGCGCCTACCATATTGTCTGTGCACCACCCTAGGTTGACTAGCAGAGAATGCCTAAGGTATTAAGTCCGCCTATGTGCTTTGTGTTGCATGAAGATTAAATAAATAAATACCCAGACAGGCGTTTTATTTTGTGTAATTCGTCTCATCACGGCTGCTCTCAAAACTGTGAAGGAAAACATCGTGAGGAAGCTGGTATGTCTTAGACCCAGAAAGAAGACATGTAGCATCCATCAACCTGCACTGGACCCGCATAGTGGATTACAGTTTAGTGGATCAATTCTCACTTCTAAAACGGAGGCCCGAATCCCGGCAGAGGAAACGTTATAACGCTGATTATGCTGTGCTAATGCTATTATAGCTGCATTTCTAAGTCGTTTACATTGTTTTCTAACAGATGGGGTGATGCAGCTTTTTGTATACTAGAATAGAATAAACTATAATGTACACCAAAAAGTAACACAGTTTGTACAGAAACTTAAATTTGTGGGTACAATGGCTGTGTAGGTAATGGCAGGTAACCTAGCAGGGCCTCAAGTCTGTTATTACAATAGTGTCAGAATGGTATATCATTGACTTCATAATTGTTGATTTTGACAAGTTTTGGTAATCTACTAATATAACGGCGTCATTATGACTTTCCGATGGTCAACCACTGACACTCCATTGAAAGACATGGCATAGAATGGTAATCTCGTACATAATGACAAATGAATATCTGACGTTTGCGGTAATCTGCAAAAATTTTGTCAGTTTCTTTGATCAATGGTAGGTCCATTAAAATGTCATTGCACAATTGTGCTTTTAATAAGCTCGATATTGTCATTCTATCACAATTCTATTACAAGACCATTGACCGATCAATGATCGATCATTATGAATTACCAGATTACAAACTTTTAGCAAAATGACAATGGGATCGTGTTGGAGTGACAAATTTATAAAAATAGCAGACTTAGGCCCCAGGACCTTTTGATCGACGTCAACTGATGGATCATGGATTCTTCTTATACGATTTACAAAAACTCCCACAGTTAAACTGTGGGTTCGTATAAACTACTACTACTATCTCTAGACTATAAAATACTATAGCTCACTCGCAGTGACACCGGTGTTGTAGATCAAATGTGATTTTATAAAGGCTAATTTTATAAATTAGAACGTAAGATGTTCAGGTAGTAGTTCTATATTAAAACATAAGTCTAATTATAAAGCAGTGTTCAAGTGCTGCTTTCAAATAAAGGTAGAAAGTCTACTTTCTGCTGGATTTTTTTCTACTTATGAAAAATCATGTTTTATTTAAAATACCTAGAAACTGACCTATTTTCGTAACTAGATGACCAATTTAGAATACTCTCTTTGAGAAATATGTTAAGTTTTATATTTACATAATTAAGTAAAAGTAAGAAGGGACTTTTCCGTTAATAAACACCAAAAAAGCTGTCAAATCATCTAGCGATTCAATTATTTACGTCGAGAAGAGACACCGAACAAAAAATAAGGAACGCAATTTTTCTTAAAGTATAACAAAATCATAATAAATCACGTTTCTTTTTGCTGCCTTTCACACAAAGCAGAAAAGTCTTTTATTTTCAAAGTGTACCCTCCAAATTGCATTTGCCGAAAGATTGGCGACATTCAGACTTTGGTGGGATAAAAAAAGAATGCCAATAGACAGAAAGTTCATTATTCTGACCACGTTCGGTGTATAAAAACGCGCTGTGAATACCCGTGGCGTCAGACTGGCTGACATTCCGATGTTCAGAACTTAGGTTACTGACACAGAGAACTCCGCACTAGTGTGGTCGAGAAGAATTCGTATTAGAGCACATTTAATACCATTTCAATGTTTTATTTGCATAATTTTATGGTATGTTGAATAAAATTGTAAAAAACGGGTGACATACGTTAGTTTACTTTGAGTAGAGGACTTGCAATGTTTATAAAAATGCCTAAATAAGAATTTGTTTGCAGCGCATCCTGGGAATTTACCATGACGTATTAAAATGCCAGGTGTGCGAGCGAGAAAAAGCGATGGAACTTCATTAAACCTCAAGCGAGCGTTCGCTATCTCATTGTCTTTCTATTGTATCTCTAATTACGGTATTCGAAAGATTACTGACTGACTGGCCTGTTGGTCTAGTGGTTAGTGGCCTTGACTGCTATGCCGGAGGTCGTGGGTTCGATTCCCACCCAGGACAAATGTTTGTGCGATGAGCACGATCATTTGTTCTGTGTCTGGGCGTAACTTATCTATAATATGTATGTATTTAGAAATATAAATATTGTATGTTTATCAGTTGTCTAGTACTCATAACACAAGCTCTGCTCAGTTTGAGACTAGACGGCATTGTGTGATAGTTGTGGAATATTATATTATTATATTAAAGCCTATAACAGTTCATTTTGAGTTGTCAAATGGATAGCGTAAGGAGCTCGTGGTAGGGCTTCTGACCACATATTATGTTACCTAGTTGCTCTATCAGGGCCTTTGATCATTCGATATCTTTAGAGTTATTTTTAAATCAATAGCTTTGTAGATCGCAAAAATGATTAATTAGTAAACCTGATATTAGATTCCCTTGGTTGCAGGCTACTTCAGAATATATCCTCTATAACGGTGAAACTCGAAGACTTCAGTTTGCATAACTAAACTCCAGAGGGATATCGATGCACCGTCGTTGGCTCCATGTCTTGCTGCTCACGTATCATCTGTGAACCAGTTTGACTACTCTTCACCTTTATGCCCATAGTAATAAGGATGAAAAAAGGTTAACAACTAGTGTCCACGACGGTGCATCCATGTACTAGTAACTTTAAGTCAGTGGCGTAACTATGCGTGGGCGACGGGGGCCCTCGCCTACGGCCTCGCACCCAAAGGGGCGCAAGCCCTCGCTTCTTTAAGAACAAGAGTTCTTTATCTTTATGTATAAACGAGACATCACTGATTAATCACGGAATCTCAGGAACTACTACAAACTTAAAATTTGGCAGGTTTTTTGTTCCTTATATGATGCAGACATCCACTAAGAAATTTCAGAATTCTTAAATCCACGGATTTTCCAAACTTCACCCCCTAAGGAGATGAAACGGAGGTCCAAAGTTTGTATGGAGAAACCAACTTTCACGCGGACGAAGCCTCTTTTAGATAAGCTCTCTTTTGACACTTCATCTGATGGTAAGCGACAATATGGTCGAACGCTGTGTTGCAACAGTAGGTATCTCGTTTTCGAATTTATGAACGAAAAAGACCTCGCTGATATGCCTTCGCCCACGTCTAAACTAAAGCACGTTACGCCTCTGCTTTAAGCACTTTTATTAGATTAGTACTGTGGTGAAAGTTCACAGTTCACGGTATTGGAGCTGAAACCTTGGGGGGGCGTGTTATAAGCGCTACTCGCTTTTGCTAGCGACTTCACCCGCGTTAAAGTCGAAAATTGTCCTAAGGAAACATATTCGCGAGATAAAAAGTCTTACACCTCATCTGCTTTATTCCTGAGTAACATAGGCTATATTTTATGGATGCGGGCGAAGCCACGGGTAAAAGCTAGTACGGGATAAGATGCTTTCAAAGGAGTTTCAAACTATTAAGAAAAGTGATCAACATATTATAGTTGAAAAAAAGGTAACATCCGGCACACCTTGGACAGTCACCCTTCCTACCAACTCACCAGGGTACCCGACTTATATAGTCTAGCTAATGTTTTTATCAAGGCATGAACCTCAAATAACTGAGTTTTTTGTACTATGAATGATACTTGTTTTGCAAACAGGTTTTAAAAAACTTTTTCGTTATTGTTTGTTCCTTACTTAACACCGACTTCCGAAATTAAAATTATTTTGATCGTTTTAGAGTTTTTTTAGTGAAGTCGGTTATTTTTTTTTATAAAAAGTTTTTTATTTCACACTTTTTAGTTGCAATACACTTACAGCCAGAGTACCTTTTTCTCATGACAATTCCAATAAACTCAAACCCTGCTATAACATCATTTTATTATGAAGTTCCCGTGTCTACCTTCCACCTTCCAGCTTCATCATCAGATCAGTTCGATAGTACCTTATAGCCCAAGTGCATCTCAGGACAATTTTAATAAGCCCAAACACGGCTAGAATACAATTATTAGTTACGGAGTTCCGGTGCCTATCTTCCGGCTCCGTTGCCATCATCGGGTCACTTCGATGATACCATTTTCAACATATCTATTCAGAACTATTCATTTATTTGTATTGTCATAGTCGCATAACTATGTTCATTGTGATATCTGTTTGAGTATGAAGTTCCGTTGGCCATTTCTGGTCTTCTTCACCAGTTCCAGCTCATCAAATGTCACTTTTTGACTGTAAATGCTTAAGTCCTTGATGAAAATATCAAAATGACTATATAGTTGCCTATAATATTTGAGGAGTTCCCTAGATTTCGCCAAGATTCCACCATCAGATCCCGACTTGGTCACTATGGGACCATTTGGAAAGTATACCCTTTCCAACAAAAAAATAATTTTTCAAATCGGTAGGCAAGCGACAAAGTTATGCGCGAACATACATAAAAAAAAAATACAAACATCCGAATTGAGAACCTCCTCCTTTTTTAGAAGTCGGTTAAAAACACTTTTACACGTCAATTTAAACTAGATGAGGCCGATGTTTCCTAGCTGACTACTCTAAAAAAAAACAAAACAAACACAGGCGCCATGTAATAATATGCTTAACACGGTACGGTTACTACTACACGTATTCTTGGTTAAGAATAAATCTCATAAAACTATTTTCACGTCGTGCAAGCTTCCTTTTCTCCGTACCTCTAATAACTCTTGAGTGAGAATAAGCCTTTTTCCTGAACTACTCTCGTGAGTCCCATGTGGCGAGAAACAGATGAGCACCGTTTATTTATCCCTGAGCTGGACACGGAAATATTATCTCTGGAATTAATAACGAATATTTATATGAGAACAACGAGGCTGGTTTACTAATAATACTATGATATTGCAGCATTGAGCAGGAAGTAAGATGTAGGGAATGGACAGTAAATACACATGTCGGAAATTGAGAATAATTGATGAACATTTTGATACAAGGGCAGAAAATTGTCATTACGACCGAGGCGAAATTCTGATAATGTTATGGAGCTGAGTGCTGCAGTAACTTTGCACGTGTATCAAACGACTTTTTTCAACACACTTACGAAAAAATTAATAAACGAGGTTGATCGGCGACACGGGTCGACGCGTGCTCAGCCTGATACGATAAAGGGAATAAAATTGTGGCGGGAGGGAAAATATGCGCTCTTTTCTGCACCAGTGCGGAAAACAGTATATTGCGAGCCAAAAAGTGGTGGGATAAGAGCGGGTCTTAGAGTAAGTGTATTGAAAAATGGTTTGCTGAATTAAAATAGAAGAAAGGCCTAACTACTTGTTCTTCGCCTATGCGAATTATGAACGTAATTTTGCAATAACCCAATTTAACTATACGTACCACGTATAATAAATCGGTCAAGTGCGAATCGCGAAATAAGGGTTCCGTACTAACTTACCTGTAGGTGGGGTATGTGAATAGTTAAATTCCTGAATCCGGCGGGATCTCATGGCAACCCACCACTGGGCACGCCATGATTGCGATAGAAAGCTGTGGAGCGTCTTCAGAGGCTCCACGGCTTCTACACTTTACGTATGACACAGATCCTGGCAAATCCTGATCCTGGAGTAAGTTCGGGAACTTGGCTAGGGGGCCAAGTTACTAATCTGCAATAGTTAACGCTAGTAGAAAGCTTCAAATGTACGGGAAAGACGTCGTCTCAACCTGGTCTCACCGCTCAGTCACGTGGTCAGAACAAAAGATTCGGTGACGCGGCCAACTCGAAGCGTACGATGCAAGCGAAACGGTTGTAACTTGGCTGGGGGGCTGTTCCGAATTCAGGTGGAAGTAACGCTCGGGTATCATTATTGCGCAGATTGCCTGAAGGACACGGTAGAGCATACGGTGGAGCTGTGCTTTGCTTGGACAGAGCACCGCCGGGTCAGTGAAGGCGATCGGTAGCTGCGACCTCTCTCGCTTGGCCCTGGTTCAGACTATGGTCTGGATCGAGAGGGAAAGTGATGCCGCATCCTTCTGCGAAGAAGTAATGCTAGCAAAGAAGGCGGCGGCAAGATTGAGGGAACGTTCATCTTCATGCCCCAGTCGCCGCGACAGGAGACGCCCCGAGCATCGGGAATCGCAGAGCGATCTCTGGCCGCCGTAATCACGGGCTTACGGATGACGGGCATTGGATAGCTCGTTGTCTGCTTATCCTATAAGGCGATTAACACACGGCACCGCGCCCCGCCGCGGTTGGCGGTGAAGCGGATCTCATGTTACATTGATCACTTAGAAATCCGTTGATACCTTACACACGTGCACCGCCCGACCGCGCGGTCGAGCCACGGTCGAGCGATGCTCTCGCAACCACCGCCCCTCCGCGCTGATTTCCGCGAGGTGGAGCGGCGCCTTACACACGGGGCGCCGCATAACCGCGCGGATTATTGTGGGTGCAGGATGTGTTACCATTTATCTTTGCTAACAAATAATCAAATAAAGAAGTGGACATTCGTGTATGTATGGTTAAAAAAAATATCTTCGTGTTTTCTCAAAGTTTTGTAGAATAACATGAACGTCCCATTTAGAGTTCTGCTACGTAAAAATGGATGAACCCAATAACTTCTTATTTTTTTCTTTCTACGCCATAAAAGCCAGATGCTACCACTTCAGAGTCCATTTTCGCCAG
Organism: Mythimna ferrago; assembly: GCA_910589285.2. Lineage (NCBI taxonomy): Eukaryota > Metazoa > Arthropoda > Insecta > Lepidoptera > Noctuidae > Mythimna > Mythimna ferrago. The sequence continues at coordinate 17,793,520 of OU342689.1, read as the reverse complement.
TGTCTGTGATAAAACTGGTCAAAATCGCGTTAAATCCATCCGCGCGGTTGGGCGCGTAAACCGCCTAACCGCGCGGAGCACCGCTAAGAAATCCGCTTCACCGCCACCGCCCTCCGCGGCGGTGCGCGGTGCCGTGTGTTAATCGCCTAAGGATCGAGCCCGAGTCCTCGAGAGCGCGTCGTAGGTATTCCACGCGCGCCTTAAAGAGATGGCAGCCAGTAGGGGCCCAGCAAGGCCGAAGGCTGTTAGGGCCTTGGAGAAAAGGATACTCGTGATCCTAGAACGCAAAAGGTAAAAATCTGGCAGAACCTCCCGCTCCAGGCTAAAGCAGGAGAAGTAATCAGATGATTTTTCCACCTAAAAAAATTCGCTGTAAATTGTATACAGAATCTTTCCTCATTTATTTCTCTTTCTATAGTTTAAGAGATTACTGGATAAATAGACTGACGCAGAAAACGTTTTGTTATTACAAGCTTTTATTTAGTTTCACCTGTCCCGATGTTTGTCTGTCATCAAATCTTACAAATTAAATTTGATCCACTTCCCGGTTACCGATTGAGCTGAAATTTTGCATACATATGTAAATCAGATGACAATACAAAACTATTATGACATGGAGCTGATCTGATGATGGAACCGGAAGGTGGCTTTAGGAACTCGGTAGTTAAATGACACAACTTCATCGAGTTTAGGCTCCTATGATTCGTCTTGACGGGTATTAATTATACAGATATACTGCGCTATAAAAGCTTGCTATGAAAATAAGATTCATAGCAAGCTTTTATATTCATTAAAAACTTGTTTTACATTATAGTGAGATACCTGAATAGTATGAATAGCTAGTATTCCACTCTAAGTTAATTTTCAGTGCAATTTACAGCGGTATCTGTTATCACTTTAAATTGTGATCATACTAAATACTAATCAAAATATAATTTAATTGAAACTACTAACTGCCCACAATGTTTGACTGTAATTTTCCTAAAGTTAATTCACAACTAAAAGTTACTATTAACTTTGTTCTAACAGACATTAGTGGTATTTAATTGAAGTAACAACTATATAATCGAGAGGGTAGTAATTAAAATATAATAGTCAAAAGGGATAGCGGTTAAAACATTTGGGTGCCTATGTTTACGGCCAGGAAACTATAGATCAACGGTTCTTGAAATTAGTAGGGATTAATGAAGTTCTCGTGCCTTCAGGCTATATTTCACCAAGACACCATGGCGGCGTGACAAGTTGACAAGCGCCATTATGGTGTCCCGGTGAAATACAGCCCTAAGGTACCAAATTAAACACCATATAGAAACCAGAGTCGCCACACGTCCGAGTTAATCGTGCCACCAAATTGGTTGCGCAACCAAACGGACATCAGGTGAGCTCTATAGAGCTATATACATTTTGCTGGTAACAGTGACTGGTCTTGGTGAAATATAGCCCTTAAGGTTCTGCAATGAAAAGTTACTTAATTTAAATTTGTGTGGCTGATTTGTATAAATGATTTGTAGAATATTATTCTAAAGTAGTATCTTATGTGTCATCACTGTCCATGAACCAAAACTTCTGTCAGGCGGTTTAAAGCTCCACAAAAAAATAAATGAACTTTACATGGTTAAACATGTCTGATTTTTAAATATGTTAGATAATAAGGTAAATATTACAATGTTATAATTCAGTAGTCAGACAAATTTTAGTGACTAAACAACCCCTAAACACAAAAATTATTCAGCCGAGAGTATGAGCGCGAGAGCACGCATGCGTTTCAAAGTCAGTGAGACGATTTCATGCACTGACTGAATGTTTGGTCACTACAATGTGAAAATGTCGTCAAATCCTCTTCAAAAAGTTTATACAATATTTTAAAATTATATTCAATCGACCAGCCTGCATATTAACAAGGTACGATTTTTTATGCGATCTCCTTATTACAGTCCCAAGTTACCATAACTGTCCCCGCACTCGGGCTACAAAAAAAGCCGTCACAAAAAAACGCCGCTATAAAAAAAAGCTTGAAGCGGCTTTTTTTCGTGGCCCTACAGTGAGCAGAGCAGTGGTGGCCGAGTGGTAAGGGCTTGTGTTCGCATGGCGCATTAATTTATTTCATCACCACTGCTCTCAGAACGGTGAAGGAAAACATCGTGAAGAAACCGGCAAGTCCTAGAACCAAAAAATCGAAGACATGTGACATTCACCATCCCGCACAGAGCCCGCGTAATGGATTACGGCCCATTCCATCTTTTAGAGAGGAGACCTGTGTCCCATATTAAAAAAAAAACCGGCCAAGTGCGAGTCGGACTCGCCCATGAAGGGTTCCGTAGCAGCAAGTAACATAATATAAAAGCTCTTGTAATGTGTTGTAACTTTGATCGATGTTTTAATAATAGTGTATTTTTTTCGATTTATGACGCATTAAAAAAAAAACTACTCACTAGATTTCGTTCAAACCAATTTTCGTTGGCAGTTTTTATAGTAATGTACATCATATATTTTTTTTAGTTTTATCATTCTCTTATTTTAGAAGTTAGAGGGGGGGGGACACACATTTTACCACTTTGGAAGTGTCTCTCGCGCAAACTATTCAGTTTAGAAAAAAATGATATCAGAAACCTCAACATCATTTTTGGAGACCTATCCATAGATACCCCACACGCATGGGTTTGATGAAAAAAAAATTTTTGAGTTTCAGTTCTAAGTATGGGGACCCCCAAAATTTATTGCTTTTTTTCTATTTTTGTGTGAAAATCTTAATGCGGTTCACAGAATACATCTATTTACAAAGTTTCAACAGTATAGCTCTTATAGTTTCAGAAAAAAGTGGCTGTGACATACGGACGGACAGACGGACAGACAGACAGACAGACAGACAGACAGACAGACAGACAGACAGACAGACAGACAGACATGACGAATCTATAAGGGTTCCGTTTTTTGCCATTTGGCTACGGAACCCTAAAAAGGATTATAGAAGTTACCATATCTAACCAGTAACCTCTATAACATTACATGGTTTTGTATTGACCAATCAGCGGAAATTAAAATGATGAGTTTATTCCAACAGAACCTTATATTCTGTTCTGGCATACGATATTTTCTGATATAGGAACTTTTTATCATACGAATTTATATGAAAAAATATTCTGAATTTTTTATATGTTGATCAGGTATCGAAATTGGTGCTCCATACGTTCCAACACTAGGTAGACGACTTCCTATAGTTGAAAACGTAAATATTAATGGAGTTTTCAGTCGAAACTCTTCTCCCTGAATTTCCTACAAAATTTATTGTTTCCATTTATATTTTGAGTGGCGTCAAATTGCCAATTCGCTCTGTTTAATCTTATTATTTTATGGATATCAAAATTCGAAAATCTGTATCTATTCTAATTGTTACTAAATTAATAATAATATAATATAATATTCCACAACTGTCACACAACGCCGTCCAGTCTCAAGCTAAGCAGAGCTTGTGTTATGAGTACTAGACAACTGATAAATATACTTGTATATTACTAAAAAAAAAAAAATTAGACTTTGAATAGATATTTAACATATAAAAGCATAATCAGCCTTTTATTGTTCCCACTGTTGCGACTCAGGCCTTTATTTTGGGAAATTAATTAAAGAATAACGAGTGAAGTTTTTCATGTGTACAAGTAATTAGTAACGCAAAAAATAAGACGATCTATTTTATGGAATATGATAGTCTTAGTAAATTATTGCATTCCTCGGAAAATTACAAATTGCAGGTAATTTTTTTCACTTTGAATTGTTCCAGAGCAACTGAAGTGTATTTTAGTCAGTAAAAGTCTGAAACTTCCTCTCACTCCACTAACTCGGAGCGAGTCTTTGCCCGCTCGGAGTTAGTAAGAGAGCGAGAGAACAACTTCTTGTTCGTTGACTTCCTATCAAAAAAATAAAATAGACAACTTGGACGGGATGTTTATTTTTTACTTATTATAGTAAAAAAATAAGCAACCGCTCTCTTACTAACTCCGAGCGGGCAAAGACTCGCTCTGAGTGAGTGGAGTGAGATGAAGTTTCAGACTTTTACTGACTAAAACACACTTTAGTTGCTGTGGAACAATTCAAAGTGATAAAAATTACCTGCAATTTGTAATTTTCCGAGGAATGCAATAATTTATTAAGACTATCATATTCCATAAAACAGATATCGTTTGATTTTTTGCGTTACTAACCTACCATGTTGTAAAGTACTAGTTTAGTAAATTACTGTAATTATCAGAAAACTTATTTCTCTTTGCACAATTGAACCTTTTTAAAACATAAGAGGCCTTGTCCTTGAAAGGATTGCTTACAGACAAAGTAGGTCCCTACTGTTGTGGTTTGGATGCATTCCTATCTAGTCCTAAGCTGAGCGACTCTACCAGAATCTGTGAACGAGTCCAGGAAAGAGACATGGAAAGACACAGGAAGAGACAGGAACGACCGCGGAGAATGTCGCATTGAGATGCAGGAGTAGGTACGTAGGAGGACTGATCGATAGGCGGCTGTGGGCACTCAAGAGTTATAGGTATCAACATTCATTACTCTCAGCTAGCGGTGTCATCATCATAGGTCGGAATTAGGTAGAGTTATTTAGTACTGAATTCATTCAGCGAAAGAATAGAAGAATAGAAGTCCGAGATTAATTTTAAAGAACAGATTTTTTTATGACACTATCAGAAATGTAGCAGAAAAAAATTCTTCCTGTATTAATGACGAAAAGAACGAAGTGTATAAAGGTAACCTCACCTCAGTTGACGTAGAGAGATCTTTTTCAATGAAAAGTACTATATAAATGTTTTTTTACACCACCTGCTCGATGATGCCGTTTTATACGTCATACAAACCTCACTTAAAGCAAGTCATTCTATCCCTAGGGAGATAATGCAGTATAGCCGATCCCTAGGGAATAATGATTTGAATTTGAAACATCAAAAATCGTCAACATTGTGAATTAAATTGTACGTGCATCGAACAAGTTGACTCGAAATTCAAACTGGCCACTAACAAAAAAAAGAAAATAAAATTAAACGTGCTTACTGACGGGAGCGTTATACAAAATTGAAATTATAGAATCTTGGAGTAGTGAATTTTGTTTCTTTGATGAACTTGTAAATTTAAAATACTAATATTTCTCTAATATATGATTTAGTCGACCAAACTGTCTTTTAATTATCTCACAGATGGTGTAAAAAGTAGAGTATGCAACACAGGGATAAAGCTGTCTTTGTCTTGGGCGGCTTGAATTCCTCACTTCACTCAGGTTTCTTTATTATCTCCTTCGCAATGCTCGGGAGTTCATTATATAAATCCCTCACTAACGTTCGGGATTAAAATCAGCAACCATCGTTTCGTTCGGAATTCAACATTTCCCTCGACTTAAGACACTGTTTTGTCCCCTAGGCACATAATCTACTATTTTATTATCTTTGTTTTATTTGTCTTATCTATCTCTGAGGTTTTTATTGTAATTTACTTGTAATATTATTGGCCACACGGCATTTTTCATTCGAAATCCCGAGAAGATCCATATTAATATCAACACTTCGACACAAGTACATGAATAATTCTACCTAATTCCGATTTGTGTCATCATAAATGTATGAGTATAAAGAGAATCAATGGCCATGGCTTTTGTTATCATTGCTCAACTTCTTTATTTTTACTCAAATAGCGAATATTTAGTAAAAACTGTGTACCAAAGTCCTACATTTCATAAAATAGAGGCAAACACTGTTTGCCATCGTAATAAAGCCATGTAATTAAGTTGGCAAGTTCAAACTTGCTGGTAATGAAGTTCGTCGAGATTTTGTCGCGAATAACTAAAGGTATGCCTAAGTTTGTCTCCCCCTATTTAGAGTAGCTCATTTATCATAATAAGTATTGTGATAGCGACTGGTATTTCAGCGTATTTATGTAGGAACATGACAAAGGATTGGTACTGTTCTGGTATACCACCAAACTGTTCTAAATACCTATAGTTAAGTTTTCCTTCGATGACCGATTTCAATTGACAGGCCTGTTGGTCTAGTGGTTAGTGGCCCTGACTACTATGCCGGAGGTCGTGGGTTCGATTCCTACCCAGGAAAAATGTTTGTGTGATGAGCATTATCATTTGTTCTGTGTCTGGGTGTAATTTATCTATAATATGTATGTATTTAGAAATATATAAGTATGTTTATCAGTTGTCTAGTACCCATAACACAAGCTCTGATTAGCTTGGGACTAGACGGCATTGTGTGGTAGTTGTGGAATATTATATATTATATTAATTTGCTAAAGCGAAATAACGTTTTTTTTACATAGAAAAACTGATCTTCAAGAACACGACATTAATTTGAAGAAGGCAATATTTTTAGTAACTGATCTGTTGGTTTAGTGGTTTGTGTTAAATGTTTGTGTGATGACCACGATCATTTGCTATATAGAATAAAAATATATACCTGCTTATATATTTCTAAATACAATTAGATTAATTACACAATGTTTAGGAATCAGTTGTCAAATACATGAGTGAGCAAGCAGAGCTTGTGCCATGAGGCACAAGCTTTGTTTAGTTTGGGACTAGACGATACTGTGTGAAAGTTGTTACATACTATTACTTCCTTTATTCACATACAAATTAAATACTTTTTTTAAACCTAATCACAAAACAAAATCTCTAAAAAATATTAAAAAAAATAGTATTCCACCGGAAACATGGGCAACAGGGTCCAAGCTACAGGCACGGTAATTATTATTACCGTGCTACAGGGCTCCAGAGAAAAGGAACCTCCTAACAATATAAGCCGTATCCAGGAGTGCCGCTTCATGAATTAAGCCCTTGATCCAGTCGCATAACGCGAACCTCCTAAGGTTTTACTATTAGGTATTATTATTATTATCATACTAAGCTCTATTATGTATGTATTATGCAAGTTTCGCATTGATCCAAAAAGTATTTATAACCTACAAACGGAGTTATTCATAAAGCACCAAACATCCAACTCATCGCCCATAATTTACGTATCTACTGGACCCTTCAAACACGTAAATTATGTAAGAATCGAACCCCGACACTACAAAGGGCAGATTCGCTGCTCAACCATTTGGGTCAAGTGTAGCGAGCCAGTAACGAATCTAGTCCACTATTTGCATAACAATGGGTCGGTAATTAACCGTATTCTGGGGATAACAAAACCAGCCAAGTGTATAAAACGTCTTTAATTTCTCTACATTTTGAGTCTATTTATTTTTCTTGTTACGTAATAAATTAGCTAATTTAGGCATTGTTCAGACCAAGCGTATTGTCGGCCGCTGATAGTGAGCGCGCGTTACGCAGTATCGTTTTTTTCCATCTACACTTATAATAAAGAGGTAAAGTTTGTTTTATGCTTTTTTTGTTTGAAGGAGGTAATCCCTGATAGTACTGGTTTGATTGCGTTTTTTTTCACCGATAGAAACAGGCTTTATTCCTGAGTCTGAGTGAGTGTGTGTTGTTTGGCTTTATTTTTGCTTGCTGGCGAAGCCGCGAGCAAAGGCTAGTAGTTTATAAATGCTTGAAGAAATTATTTGTAATCTAACTAATTTGTCAATAAATAGTTTTACAAAAATAGAATAATAACAGTGAAAACAATGTCAAAAATAATAGAAAAACAAACGAGATATATAATAATTCTAAATAAATATATCAGTAATTTTCTTTAAAACGCCGTTTTCTATGGCGGTTGTATGGGCGTGATTAACTTAGTCAGACTGTCATGTCAGACCTCAGCCCAGAAATGTCAGACTTCTCTTTCTTATTTTTATAAGCAGCTTTGAAGCTTTATTTATAACTTCGTTGTTGATGAAAATGTTTTATATTTTTTTGTAAAAGCTAATAAATTTCAATTTAGCAAATAAAAAAAATTCAATAGGGAATATTGTCTCAATTCACAATAGAAGACAAAGTGACCACTACATTAGTGCAGTAAGGCACCCTCTCTCGTGGCCGCCACAAACTGAGCAGTCGAATTTATTTATACATTTTCTTTGATGTCGTCGACTCGTTGCACACTTGACACTTGAGTTGTCGCGGCCGAGCCACAAGAGAGGCATAGTGACGGTCTCTAGCCTCTGCTTTTTGTCTGCATAGAAAAGTGATGACCACAAGTTAACTTTGTCGCATTTCAGCGACCCACCACTATTCCGATAAGATAGGTTGATACACGGTTAATATGTGACTTTTGATGAGACAGGTTGATTGGGAAGCCTACTCCTCGGTAACGGCCAGGTTTATAGGTTTAAAAAAAATATATGTTTATTATAGACTAGCTTTTTCCCGCTGCTTCGCTGGCTCACATAAAATATAGTCTATGTCACTCAGGAATAAAGCAGCTTTCTGTCGGTGAAAAATTTTAGCAATCGGATCAGTAGGTACTTCCAGAGATTACCTCCTACACACAAAAAAATAAAAAAAAAACTTTTAAATGGTGTAGATGTAGATTCATGAACAACATTATCAACGATTGATTTTTTCTTTACTTTTGACTAAAGAAAATATTTAGCAATTTCGCAACTTCTCCCTACACTCCTTCGAAATGGCTTGGATCTTTACAAATATTTTTACACATAAAAATTGGTGGTTAAATATTCTTCAAAGTGGACATAGCATTTACATCAATTAATATTTCGCAAAGAAAATGGATTTAAAGGCTCTGTCAGGGCGCAGCTAGGCGCAATTAAATGCACAAACACTCGTACTGCCGCCGCAGATACGTGTGTTGTGTCCATTTAATTCCGTCCAGATGTCCAAGGGACTATAAGGTCTATCCACACACATCAGTGCCGTGTCAGGGACGGGATAGGAACGTGTTTCGTCAGGAGTCTTATAAAATATCGTTGCACACATTTTATATGAACACGATCACACATTCGTCATCAGTGCCAGTGCCGGCAACGGTGCGTCAATATCAGCCCCCCTACCCAAGTTACAACCGTTTCGCTTGCGCCGAACGCTTCGAGTTGGCCCGGCCGCCAATTCTTTTATTCTGACCATGTGACTGAGCGTTGAGATGACGTCATTTCCGTACATTTGAAGCTTTCTGCTAGCGTTAACGATTGCAGATTAACAACTTGGCTGGGGCTACAGGGCTGTCACCGTGTCGTGTGCAAGCGTTCAAATTCCACGCCGTGGCGTGCCCTTGTTGATAAATTTTTCCTTGCAGTTTATTTATGGTAAAAATGAATTATGAGTTATTAATAGAGACTGTACGTACACTTATATAGCGTATTGTCTAACTTGTCTAACCCAAAATATACGGATTGCAAGTATGAAAACAAAATATAGAATGAGATCCGACGAAAATTAAACTGCGAAGGTAGGTGTCAAGATTTTGGCTACCTATACAGAATGAGGTAAGGAAAAGCGTCGGCCTGTTCACGGCACTGTCACGTCACTGACATGTGTGAACAGACAACCTCTGACGGGACACGGATCCCCGGTCTCGCCACGAACACGTTCCTGCCCCGTCCCTGACACGGCACTGATGTGTGGCGGACCTTAAGGGTGGTACCGCACTGACTGACGTCGATCAATGTCGCCAGTCTATGTGGATCGATTGATTAGGATATTGGGAACTGACGACGATGTCTGTTGTCATGATTTATTAATAGATCTAAGTATGTAAGTCTCGACAGGATGGTAAATAGTAGTAAATTAAAAAAAAAAAAACTTTAGTTTTTAATTTTATCTTTACAAATCGATAGTGTTTCATGTACCGGATCGACCCTCCACGGGATTAAAACGATTAAAATTTGACGGTGTTATATATTTTTTAATTAGAGTGTTAGCTTATTCTTCGCCCAAAGAATTAGCATTGTCATTCAACGTGGCAAAGCTGCCAGTCTTCTGGGTACATTTCTGGATGACAGCGATGTGGAGAAGTACTTCCATGCTTGAGTGTACTTTGTATTTTTATTCTTTATCTTTTTTTTTTCTATTGATAGGGCCACGCTTGTCAACTATCTCACATGGTAGTGAGTGATGATGTTATCAAAGATGGGATATGCTTACCTAGAAGTAACATTTTTCCTCTTGACCCCCAGTTTGTAGCTATCAGAAAACACAGTCTACTGCCAATAATTCGATTCCCGACCGTCCGGTAATTATCCGGACCGAGCCCAAATCGTCGACGGCGCGCACTGTTCCCGCGCGCCTCAAGGAGTTGTCAACAATAGCAGGGGCCCAGCTGGGTCCAAGCCTACTTGGGCCAGGGTTAGCTCCGAAAGGTAGCTCAGCCCCGGTATGAAAGGCAAAAAAAAAACGCACCTACCACTATGTTTACCTTAGACATTTTAGTTTATGTTTGTTCTTCAACCTGTCGAGTACACCAAAAAACGTCTCGGAAAACAAAGGCAGAGGGAAGCAATTGTTCAGATAATTTTGACGGGAATACCTCGGAGCTTCCATGGGGTGGACGGAAGTAATGGACAGTTTATTTTCCACAGTAACTGTATCCCTATTGTTGAAAACCCTTTTAGGGAGAATCATGGTTAGAAATAATAGCGGTTCCTGCTGTTATTAGAATTTGAGTTATCAGAACAGTTTTAATAATCTAGCTAGGCTAACTAAAATGTTTGGTTTTGTTATTTTGGTTACCTTTTGTTTCGTATTTAACACAAATACAAGTAAGGATAATGTTTTTTATTGGAAAATCTGTCAAGGATCTAAACTTTATTAGAATAAACGTAGGCACTTATTGTCTGATGTTAACGCTGGGACATGCTTAACCTAGTCTTGAAGTAACCTTTTCACGCTTTGTGACTCCCAGGTTGTAGCTATTAGGAAACACAACCGATAGTTCGATTCCTTAGTTTCATGCATCTACCGCTGTGTTTATCCTAATCATTTTAGTTTATGCTTTCTCTTCAAAATCAACTTATTTTAGTAGTAGTCTTTGTATTACTTCTACAAAATGAATTTAGAACCTACACATATTAATGTTTCCGAACACATACGTAAGAAGTCAGCAGTAGTATCACCCTGATTATCGATTTGAACCAATCCTATGAATTTAGCTTATTCATCATCATCATCGTATCAGCCGAAAGACGTCCACTGCTGGACATATGCCTCCCCCAAGTGTCGCCACAACGACCGGTCCTGTGCGTCACTTAAGTGGCAATGGGCAGGGCACATTGTACGCAGAACATATGGTCGATGGGGACGAAAGGTTCTGGAGTGGCAACCACGTACGGGAAGACGCAGCGTTGAAAGGCCTTCAACAAGGTAGACCGATGACCTGGTCAGGGTCGCGAGAAACCGATGGATGCTTATTCATTTGAATATATTGTTTAAGTAATTATATTGTATCCGTATGGTTTCTTTGTACTTACATCTTTTATTGCATCACCCAAAGGTGAATGGTAGCAATAAGTCTACCTCTACACTTTTGTGCGCCTGTAGTATTTAATAAATAAAAAAATCTAAACTTATCTAATAACCTTCTCCTTTTCACAATCGATGAATATCACTTAGAAAATTAACGAACTATGGATAGTTTCAAGAGGTGTCTCCAAGAACTACCGCAACATCTCGAGGTAATTTCCGTAACGAGTTGGGAAGACATTTCGCATGAAATTTACTTCCGAGTAATCCTATAAAGGTCGGACAGACGAAGCGATGACAAAGCGAGATTAACGAGACACCGACCTTCCTACCGAACACCAGTTATTTCCTCAAAAAACTGTGTTAATTGCACAAAGATAACGGCTATCGAATAAATTTACGTCCGTTTTTTAACGTTAAATATTCTGGCAAAGATTTATTTTTGGTAATTTGCGCTTTTTGCTAACGTTTGAATGAAGTCGGTTCTAAAAGAAAAAGTCAGCTTAGTTTTGGTTCTTACTAATTAAACGGTCATTATTTAGCTACTTTATTTTTGCGAGTGGGTCTCGAAATGAGAAGTAATTTTGCATTTTTAGACCGCAGAAAAAAATATCGTTCTTGAAAGACAGTAATGTTTTTTTACGTTTATTAAACGACAATATTGTTACAATCATATTAACGTATTGACATACCAGTTTAAACCATCGCGGGTTTAACAGCAATTTGGCAGTAGAAACATCTCGGCTTCAAAACATACTTTTATGCCAACAGTAGGTACCTATATGTCGTGGCTTTTCCCGCGGGCATTCAATAGTACATTGTTATCCTAGGGGTGAAAGTAACTTATAATGAAAATAACGTCCCGAGAAGGAGTTGGTGGTCGAGCGTAGCGAGGTCGCTAATTCGCTAATTATTTTTCATTATTGAAAAATTAGAAATTATTTGTATTTTTTTTAAAGAAATAGTTGACAAAATAAGTCATTTGGAAATATAATATTATTTAATTAGTACTTATCTTTAAGTTATTTAAATTTTATATCGCGCTGTAATTTACTGGCTGTATATAAAGTTGGAACATGGTCCACTAAAAATGCGAAGATAGAACTAGTTTTTTTTAAATAATTTGACAGCTGTCAGTTGAAAGTGAAACTCCCTAGGGATGTAAAGTGTTACTTTCAACCCGCTCCTCAGGTAACTTCCGACCTACTTTCAGAGTATGAGTATTGAAAAAGATATTTCCTAGATCGCATTGCAATGTAAAATTCTATCGTTTAGTAGGTACTTGTAGAGTCAGGTTGCGGGAATGTTCGAAAGAGATTACCATGGTCCTGGAACGCAAATGGCAATTCAAGGGAAATATTTTTAAGGCGCTTTCAATTTATATATTTTTCGACGGCCAGCTGCGGTGCGGATGCGATGCGTTAGTCGTACTGCGTACAGACGGTTATATGTGCGGTAACCGTGCGGCGAACGGTCGAGAACAGGACGGCAGCGTCTCAAGCACCACGTGTCCAATTCGATGTTGAATAGTGTGGTGTTAATGTAATATTGGCATACGAACACACGGCAGCCAGACACGTTTTCAATTTAGGCGCTTGTTGTCGGACTGCTATCGTACTGCAACCGGCTGTACGCATAGGTAAAGTGAAAGCGCTTTTAGTCAGATAAAGTTTTATATGCCGCCGCTCTACTTGGAGCTGGGAAAGTTATTGCCAAATAAAAAAATAGTAGTAGGTCCTTGCAGAGTCATTAAATTGTAGTTAAAGCAAATAACGAAGTTTCTCAGAAAACTGCCGAAGAAAAACTTCAGCAAAGAGGTAAACTATTATTAAACAAAATTCATTCCACAGTTTCATTACTTGCACAAAGTTCCGAGCAAATTGGCAAAAGCGTTGTATTTCCAATGGTTTACTCTGTATTATAGGTACACAGAAACTTTGGAAAGCAAGTAATGTAATAATAACGGCATATTTAAGTTATTAGGGGGAAAAGGAAATGTTTTAATTAGTTTCCTTAGTAACCGCATTAAAAACTGTGCTTCAAATGAGTTACTGAAGTTTGACTGTTAACCACACAATACGTGAATATTTAGGTATGTATCAAAAGTATGAGGACCGACGACACTGCGTTGTGTGGTAGCCCGCGCTTTCCCATAAAACACCGTCTAGTCACAAGTGCACCATCGCGGATCGCTGTGCGGGCACCCGTCGCGGGCAGTCGCGTCCCGCGCCCGTTTTGCTTCGTAACATTATACTAAAGTTCTCCATCGACATGACTACATGCATACCGTCAAAGTTGAATTAGTGACATTGCGTAGCTATTAATCTGGTTTCCAGTACGGGGACCGCCATACACGACACGACACAAATTCGTAGTCACGAGACGGCTGTCCGCGCTTGCGCCCGCTTAGTGCAGCGTTGGCCCTTAAACTATGTACGTACAGTAAGGCCGCAAAAGTCCATAGGAACGCTAAAGATTACATTGCTACGAACCGAGCGAGCGCGATGTGCGTGCGCACACATACGCACTTCCGTGCGTATGTGTGCGCATGTATGAGTATCCACATTCCACAGATAACACACACTAAGGAACTGTCGTCGCACTGAGCTTAAAAACATTATTATTTTTCTGTTCTTCCATAGCATTAATAAAATTCGCCCAAATACGTCATGTGCTGGTAGCCGTGTGAACTAAGTGTTGGATTCGCAAATCACGTAACCCGAGTTCAAATCATGGTCGGTCCGTTGCAGTTATTTCTTACTTTGAAAATTCCTATTGATATAGTTGTTTTTTTATATTTCTATGAAAAATACTATTGCATTTTTTGCACTAAATAGTTGCAAATTACGAATGTGATCTATTAACCACAAGAAGAATCACATTCGTAATTTGCAATTATTTAGTTGTTACATCTTTTCGATGTTATAAGGTGGAAATAAAAAGACGTGTTTAATAAAAATGTTTATTCTTTATATTTACAAATTAAACATTTATGAGAATTGTGACGTCGAATTGTTACCTAGACAAAAAGTTATCTTGTAACCGTTATCTATGTTACGTCTAAGATTGTTTGTTGGAAGTATACCCACTTAGACCATTCATAATATGAATAACGTAACAATGAACGGATATTCAAATTTAATAAAATAAAATATAGGTAATTGTTTATATCCAGTTATTTATTGAAAAGTGATATATGATTTGGACTTTGTAAACATTTTATTTTTGTGTAACGTCACAATGAATGTATTGAGGTCATAGCTTAATTGTTCATTTTCTTGACGAAAAGAAGATTGAAACCAAACCTCAATTTCTGTTAAAAGAACTTTAGTTCTCACAAGATAATCGTCAATTAGATGAGAAAAATAAATTGAACTATAGTATTATGTTAAAACAGTGCGGGTAGAAGAATAAAAAACGAAATAGACTCATGATTATTGTCAACAAAATTGATAGCGAGTTCACTGCATTCTTAAGATGAGGCGATGGCACAAGTTAAAAGATATAGCTGTTTTAAACGAAAGTAAACACAATATAATACAGTGTTTGTTAACGAATAATCACAGATATGTTAAAATAAAATGGTAGGCCATTTAGTTTAGTTAACATTAAATATTTAGTGCGAAACGTAATCGTTCTTGTTTGTGCCTCTCTGTCAAGTACGGCTTTTTAGCAGGTTTTCTGTGATGCACGCCTTCAGCGTGAAGTGCACGGCGAACAGTATCCATCGAGGTTTCATATAATTCCGCAAATGTCTCGTTGGTGCGAAACCATTCGTTTCGTATACGTCCACCATATGTCGTCGCTGCGCCTCGCTAATAAGCTTCGGTCTCCCACTTCTCTTTCGACTAGCAAGGCTACCTTCTTCCTCATATCTTTTTAGCCAAAGATTTACAGTATTTTTCTAAAATAAAAAAAAATATATATTAGGCAGCTATACCTACTTCACTTCATTTTCATTATATAAAATGTTAATAATCATAATTATTGAATATAATTTTAAAATAAAACTGCATTTATTAATCCAATAACCAATCCAATAAACCCAACGATTTACGTATTTCTCTTTTAAACCTCATAAAGATACGATGAATGGATTCATAAATGGCATACGTTTTAATTAGAAGATTAATTTGTAATAAAGTTACAATTCATTAATAGCTATTATACTCACATTCAGTCCGGTTTCTTCAGATATTTGTGTTTTATTAAGACCACTTTTATGCAGCCCAATGATAGTCGCCCTCACTTCAATACTAATATTAGCCTGCATTTTGCGAATATTACAATACTGTCAACCTCACGTCACTAACCAACAACTACAACCAAACGACAGTTCATTTCGGTTAAGTTAAAACTCATGTCTACCTCGCAGAAATCTAATTCTTTATTTAGTTTTTTGTGATCTACCTTTCTAACTCTAAGAAATGTGTGAACAAGTTAAAGAATAATTTAATATATGTAATGCAAATACATAACTTCCAATCGGGTAAGAACTTACAAAAAGCAAATAATTGCGTGGGATTTGAACTTGCGGCACACTGATTTGCGCTTCAAACTGTGTGCCTATACCACTGGGCCATCTTGACTTATGATAAGTTGATGAAATTGTGAATTTCAATCATTTGTTGGCGAAACTTGAAAATAAAAGGTCGTAAGTCAAACTAAACGTCAAACGAATAAGTTTTAAGAATTCTTATGGACTTTTGCAAGTGATAGTACCAATGCTATTGTCAACAAGTACATAAGTGTGATATTATGTATCGTCTGGTTAGTGTGTCTGGTAGAAGGTTCAGCAAAGGTTTACCGTAGTCGTAAACACAACAGGCATTGTGCTTACAGCTAAGAAGTGGAATTCCTTGCGGGAGTCTGTGTTGCCTGATAGGTACAACCTGGGGGTACTATAAATTAAGAGTAACAGGTTTCTTATAGGCAAGCGTCCCCTTTATCTAATCGACCAATTTTTTTCTTACTATCAAGTGAAATAGTGATGGAACAACGGCTCAAAAGATACAAACGCAGACACTGACTGTTATGAATCGTGATCTGTTACGTCACGTCATAATCACTAACAGTTTTACTTAATTGAATTTTAATTTAAGAATAACTTTAAGCAGATGTTTTTAGTTTATTCAGGTGTACTATTTACGTTTTAATTTGAATTTTAAAATTACTACAGGTCACTTAAAGTAAAAAATGTTTTAGTGTTCCAATTATTTCAAATTATGCATTTAAAACATTGCTGTGATTCCAATCTTTCGGAACACTAAAATGTTTCGGAATAGTGAGTCAGTTCCGTAAAGAGTTACACACGCCTAGTTAGCAACGGCATTAAAAACTATTAAAAAAACTACAGAACCAAAAACAGAAGTTGTAAGGTTCTCCTAAAACCCAACGTGTGTTACAAAAACTCGTTCCAGTGATTTATAATATTAACAACTTCATAAAGTCATGATGAAGATTAATACCCGAGTTGAGCGCTACTTATTGGAATTTGAAAGAGGGTAGTCGGACGACGACGCGTCCCGTTACAAAGTTTCACTATACATTGATAAATTGCAACCACGCTTGCGGAATACGGTGACGGATAGCGCAGGCTGCTATGCGAAATATTATTTTTATACAACGAATAGCTTCTGCCAGGAGTGAAAGTAGAAAATTTTCTCAAGGGTACATACCTACCCATGGAATCAAAAGTATTCTATGTGCTATTCCAGATCATGGTCTAACGACACATATGTCGTAGCTCAGTCAATAACCAAAGTTATTGATTGGAGATGTCAAAAAAAGTCTAGAAATATTTTTATAAGATACATTATAAAGTGCTTCATACAATATGATAATAGTTAAACCTAACACGAAGCCTTTCATTTGCGTCTCCACACACTACAAATGGGTCCATTCTCCTTAATAACAGACAAAGTATTTGGGACTTCAATCATTAACTGGACCAATGGTGTCAACTAGACACCCTTTGCGAAGACTATGTCTTACCTGCAAAGGCTCTATGATTGGCTGTACTTGACAGGACATGAAGACAGCCCCAATCCACGGCGGCAGAAACGTGTTTTCATTATGGACATCTTCCAGAACCAGAGAAGCATAATTTAGTTACATAATCGAGTTGTTCGGGAAATTAGTAAACAGTTGGTCGACTCTTCGCGTGACCAGAGGGCTGGACTTTTCTTCAGTCAACGAATCAGCATTGCCATCTAGCGTGGCAATGCTGCCAGCGTTCTAGGCTCTTTTCCCATTGACATCGACGTGGACGAATTTTTTGATGCCCTATGAGTTTTCCCCGTTTTTCAGCCTTTTTTACTCATTTGTACAAATTATTATTTTAAGTTTGTATATATACCTAGTAATTAACTTAGTAGTAATGTAATAATAAAATACTTATTACTTATTTAAACAAAGTTACATAATACATAATTTATTCTTCAATAATAGTTTATTTTCCGCTTTCTGCGAACCAAGGTATCTGGAAACCGTGGTTTCTATGAACAAAGTTCACGGCAAGAAGTGCTATCTATGAACAGAGATCTCTACTTACAGTGCTTCCTATTGACCGAGTTATCTACATACAATGTTTTCTATCAACAACTTTTTCGGCGAAACGTGCTGTCTTGGAATAGAGATTTCTATTAACTATGCTTTCTGTATGTAGTCGTATTGTACAAGCGTGTTTCTATCTTTGGGTTCCACGTTCCCTTCTGAATCTTGAGAATTTTAATACAATTCAGTTTTTGTGCATTGTTCAATTTATAGAATCCAGGCTTCTAATCTTCCGTCCTGCATCTCGTGCCTTGTTTTCTGCTCACGTAGGGACCTAATGACAGCATCAGCGGACGGCATTGCCGTGGCCGAATTCTAGGCCAGGCGAGGAATTTAACTACTTTTGCCATCGATACGTTAAGAAGAAGAATCCATAGGGGTTCTACCTATGGTTTAATTTAGTGGAAAGTCTATGTACTTATCACATCACACAAGTATTATAAAGGCAAAAGTTTGTGCGTATGTATGTATGCACACGCTCAAACGGCTAAATGGATTTGAGTGAAATTTGGAAAATTTAATTTAATGGTTAATAAGTATCTCGGACCTAGTAACTGAATGAATTCCAATGGTTTTTACACCATGTCTTATTTTTTCTCATTTTTTTATTTTATTTATTTAGTCACGGCAGGTCATAGCGGGCATTAGAACCAACAAAAAGCTGGGTGCGAGTGCAAAACAACCCATCAATCGCCGGAGTGGCCCGGTGACTAGGTATATATTTATGCTGACATAACAAGCTTATAACTTTGTGATTTTTCATGATACAGTTATGAAATTGTGTACATGGATTCTTTACATAAAATTACTAAAGACGTTTCGGGTTTTGTTTCAAGTTCTCGACTTTCACGCGGGCGCAGCAACTAGCAGACCCTAGTCTAAATTGAAATAGCTAACTGTCTATTAAACACGGATAAACAGTTTACCATCACCAGCCGAGCCTAAGTACCTATCTCTATCTAGAATATAGCAAGTAGTGGGTAGGGTACTTAGGCACAAAATATCAACATCAAAAACGCCTCAGACAAAAAACTGAGCAATATAAAGGCTGTAATCCAGTATACAAACGATGCAATAAAACACAGTTGAGGATGTATATTGCATCCGAAGAACAATCGTTAGTAGCACGTGTGCGCGCACCCCAGTAAAAAGGTATTTAAGTGTACCACGTACCTAATAATATATTTCATTGAAGTTTAAACTAACATCATAAGTAAACGTTTTGTTTAAGTAGACTGGATTATTGTTTGAGGGAAGGTATTGTAAGACCAACTTTGGGCCAATCAAATTGAAAGCAATAATTTTGTCATTATTTATAATAAGTGGAAGTGTATAAGCAATTTAGAAATTTACTTCGTCATATAATGTTATTTGTCTGTAAGCTTTTCCAAAATGTGAAAAATAAAATAAATAAGTAGAGAAAGAAGTTTTTTAGATGATTCTGCTATTAGTGCAGAAAATAACCTGCGACTTACAGGTAACCTGTAAGTCATAATAGAGCTGACCGTCACTCTACCTAACATGTGTGAACTACCAATAACAATAGCCTGATATTTTGAGGGGTTGACAGACACCCCAAACACATTAAATAATTCAAACTTTTACTGACTAAAAGTAATCCTATCTGTGTTTTCTCAGCTGCCCTTTGCGTTGGGCACGCCACAATCATGGCGGTAAGTCCCCTCTTTGAGGCGTGGCTGGAAAGACCTCACGGCGTCCTTGCCTTCCGCATGACGCAGGTACTCACCGGACATGGTTCGTTCAGGAGGTTCCTGCACCAGATTTATGCGGAAGTGACGCCCGGGTGTCGCCACTGTGCGGAATGCCCGGAGGACACGGTGGAGCACACAGTCGAGGTGTGCCTTGCTTGAGCGGAGCATCGCCGTGCCCTCATGGGGGCGATCGGTGGCGGAGACCCCTCGCGCCGGGCCTCGTCCGGAGGCCGGTTGAGGCCATGGTCCGGAGCGAGGAGGAGTGGCAGGCGGTCCCCGACTTCTGCGAAGCAGTAATGCTCGCAAAGGAGGAGGGCGAACGCATCAGGCAACGGCGTTTTCGCCACCGCCGCCGGGATTCCGACAGTGAGCAATGGGTAGCTCGCTGTCCGGCCGTCTGGTAACTGTCCGGACCAAGCCAAAGTCGATGACGGCGCGCACTGTTCCCGCGCGCCTCAAGGAGTTGTCAGCAACAGCAGGGACCCAGCCGGGTCGAAGCCTACTGGGGCCAGGGTTATCCGAAAGGGAACTCGAGCCCCGATATGAAGGCTAGAAGGAACGGGGTGGGCTTTTAGTCAGTAAGACTCTGACACTATCTCCCGCTCCGTCCAAGAGCGGGGGTTGTCATTGGATGATTTTACCCACCATAAAAAAGCTGCCCTTTGCGTTCCAGAGCAGTTGTTACTTTTTGGAATAGTCCAGTAGTTGTTTGAAATTCATTCATTTTTCATTTGGTACCTACGCAATAAAATATAACTAAGCAAAAGCTGAAGAAATTTTTTTGGATACATTTTTCCGTACTATATAAGGTTGGGTATAGCCTAACGATTTGACTACGCCAGATATGATTTCAAGTATTAACATTCACAATTAATATCTAAAAGAAGCATACCTTAACTTTAAAAATAATGTTTTCGAAAATTTGGAAAATACAAATTTGTTTTTAGCAAAACCATTCATGATTTACTCCTGGGATTGCAAACTATTAAAATCATATTAAAATATACAGAGTGTACCAGAAATGAGTGGTCATGTTTCCGCTATAGTTACTACTTTTAGCTTTAATTTGGGGATCTGAATAGGTTAGTTTTAGACAATAGTGCTCCATTTTCAACAACATCTTCGTTCGATTAAGTGAGACATCTTCGGTCAAGCGCGAGCCTATTAACAATAAAAAAAAAATACTGCTTCTGCCCATGGAAATGAAAACTGTTTTTCGAGTTACACAAAGTATATTTTAATTGTGTTATACACAAATAGCTGAAAAACCCAATTGTAGGTTAAGCTCGCTTGTGATGTACACAGCTGTCCTATTTTTTATTAATTGTAAAAGTTGAGTACACTAAAGAATACATAAAAAACAATATAAAGGATTTTCGGAAGTAACTATACCTATTTTATTTCAAGTTTATTTCTATGAGCAGAAGCGTAAGAGAAGGCGGAGAGCATACGGTAGAGGTGTGCCGCGCTTGGGCAGAGCACAGAGTCCTCGTGGGGGAGATTGGCGGCAACGATCTTTCCCAGCGGAGTTGGTTTTTAGTTAGTAAAAGTCTGACACAGTTTCTCGCTCCGCCCAAGAGCGGGGGATGTCATTGGATGATTTTCCCACCGAAAAAAAAATGGACAGAAGCATTAGGTATATAAAATATGACTACCCGTTTCCGTTACGCCCTGTAGATACTAAAAGTTACAAATACCCACACTCAAAATATATGTTTTTGTTTATTCACCATGTTATTTTTGGAACCCTCGGAGAGTAGAACTGGAGTCCCAAACATTTTGAAAACAAAGTTTAATTAATGTTGGTATACTCGATAAAAGGAATAACCTCGTCAGTTTTAGAATTAGGTATTTTATTTACACTAGCTTCTAACAGCAGGTTTTGCTCTCGTAATGGTCGAAATTGATCGCACGTCCTAATCCACGATTTATCTGTGTTTAAATATTTGTCGAACTACATTCAACAGTTACTTTTTTTAACCTCTGGAAATCCGCAAATATAAAAGAGAACACCATGAAAAATTATTTTATTTAAATTGACTAGGTATATGACCAACCGGTCAAAAATCAAAACATGTTATAAAAGTTCTTTTGATAAAAAAATCGCAAATCCGACCCTAATATAAGATTTCAAACGTGCACGTCTACGAGATTACGTAACGGAAATATTTGAAAGTTACAAAAAATAATAAAGCTTATTTTTTAAAAGGGCCTCGCAAAATTGAAAAATCTTTTTTTTTATTTATCCTCTTTACATCTATCTTTACAAGCCTTATAACTTAATGCGACAGTGCAGCTAACAACTATACTTAAAACTAAACATCATTTAAGACCAAATCTAAAAAATAAAATAAAAATATGTAGTCTGTCTAAAAAGTCAACCGACTTGGGTAATCTAATAAAATAATCAAATTCTTGAAATCTGATGTAGTCAACACAGGTTGAACAACCAAGGTTGCAGAGAGATGATCATTGTTTACAAATAGAATCATATAAAAAGTGCTGCATGTAATATAAAACAGATATTTTAATTTGTTTATTTCTTTTCATTTATTTTCGTATTCCGATTCGTTTGACTTTTTAGACAGACCTATTTATATAATCTATTCAAAACAAAACTTAAACATAAATAATACTTACATTGTCTTACACATAACTAACTATATTTAATAAAAATTAATAATTATGGTAACAAACATCAAAACAGACTTTCATAAATATTAGTAGTAAAATAAGATATCAAATATCAGTTTTATCGATACTTCATGTCCTAGATAGCAGAAAAGTGGATCAAAGATATATCGCTCGGTAATATGAATGAATGTATTTGGAAAAGAATACTAGTAGTCGTCTCATAGGACCTCACGTGATGTATCGACAACGCAACCAAGTTGAAACCGCAGCTCTTTGCCGTTTTATTTTTCTATCCGGGAATGCATCCTTTGAAATAATCCTACGGAAAACGTGTGTCGGAAGAATTTTCAGCTGATTGGGTGAAAATAACGCTGGATTTTTGCTGTTCATTTATTTCCGTAGGTCGTTCTCTAATTTGGAGACTTGGTATCTACATTTTTTTTTTTGTATAGTTTTTAACATTTTCAATCTGCCTGTTACGGTCTTCCCGTCCGATTATAATTTGGGTGTCTTCATGGCTAGAGTGAATAGTAAATAGGCTCCTAATAAATTAGCAGGGGCACCATCAGCGATTGCATAATTGCTTCCCATCAGGTGGGATCGATTTTTTTTTATTGATATAAACTACCTAGTGCTATCTAAACTAGTGTCGACACTAGTTTATATTATTGTCCAGGACGTTGTAATTGGAATATTTATTCAACGGTAATAAATCAGCGCTTATAGGTAAAAATACGGTTCACTTATTTTGAATTCAACCCAACAATTTCTGCCTCTTGAATACTTAAAGCCAGGTTCTACTCATTTTGAACTATTTTAAAACTTTGGAAATCCCCAAATAAAAACGTACATCATAAAAAATTATTTTATTAAAATTGACTGTAATATGACCAACCGCCAGGCAAAACTCAAAACATGATATAAATTAGTTGTCTTGATAAAAAAAAAAACGCGAACCTGACCTTAACTTACGATTTCAAACGTGTATGTCTACGATATTACGTCACGAAAATATGAAAAATTATTTTATTAAAATTGACTGTAATATGAACAACTGCCAGGCAAAAATCAAAATATGATATAAATTAGTTGTCTCGATAAAAAAAATCGCGAACCTGACCTTAACTTACGATTTCAGACGTATATGTCTACGGTATTACGTTACAGAAATATTTGAAAGTTACAAAAAATAATAAAGCTGGTTTTTTAAAAGGGCTTCGCAAAAACCAAAATCTTGGATAGTTAATTTTTTTTAAATAAACTCGCTGTTACGGGGCCGCGAAATCGACTTAGACGCGGGCGGAGTTTACAAAATACTGAGTGGATACAACCGGCTCTTAAGTATTTTATGGGTGAGTATGAAGTAAGACTGGCAATATTTATATGTTTTTTTTTTTGTACATAATCTTTACAAAGTTTATTATACCAGGAAATCGCTGAGTAAAATTCAAAGTAGACAACATGAACTCACATAATGATAAACTTTCCACAATCGTTCCTAAGGAATTTACCGCCCAGCTTGCCCACAATTTGCTTCATCACTCGGAATAATTGCTACGGACAGGCTTTCAGAATTCATATGAGAACGCCTCGTGTGGAAACGAAGAATGTTTGCTCACTACTTTTTATATCGTATTAGAGTATTATAGGATATTGTTGAAAGTAGGAAGTAATAGAATTCTTTCGAAAAGTGTTGTTGGAGTAAGGGTGGTGACCTCTTGACCAAATTTGTACCATACCTAAGGTATTTATGGCTACTATTAAACGCTTATGACATGACCTGGGCCTCAAGTCTGCTATTACAATAGTATCAGAATGGTCTATATAATATGTCATTGATGTCATAATTGTCGATTTTGACAAGTTTCGTAATCTACTAATAATTATAATGGCGTCATTATGACTTTCCAATGGTCACTGACACTCCATTGAAAGAAGTGGCATAGAATGGTAATCTCGTTCATATTGACAAATGAATATTTAACGTTTGCGGTAATCTGCTAAAACTTTGACAGTTTATTTGATCAGTGTTTTACCATTAGAACGAAATTATCATTCTACCACAATTCTATTACAAGACCATTGACCGATCAATGATCGATCATTATGAATTAGCAGATTACAAACTTTTAGCAAAATGACAATAGGATCGTGTTGGAATGACGAATTTATAAAAATAGCAGACTTGGGGCCCTGACTTGCTACACAAGACAATAGAACTAGATAAAGGTCAGTATTTTAGATTTTACATTAACTGCAGGTACTTTTGAATTGTCAAGAAGTAGAATAGTCAAAACTGACGGTGAAGGAAAACATCGTGAGGAAACTGGCATGAAATTCTAAGACATATAACATTCACCAATCCGCACTGGGCCCGCGTGGTGGATTAAAGCTACAGCCCATTTTCTATCCTAGAGAGGAGGCCTGAGTCCCAACAGTGGGAACATTAAAAAGGCTGATGATGATGAGGATAGTAGGTAGGTAATTTATTTTATCACCACTGATCTCAAAATGGTGAAACGGTTTGTTAGGTGTTTCCACAATTTAATTTAATGCAAGTTAATATCCGCTTCAGACATTTCACAAAAATTTGCGAAAAATACATTTAAATTAAAGGCACTAAAGTAATTTTATCGAAAAATGTCAGAACGAATTGGCACTTCACCGTTTATTAACCGGAACCTAGTAGATCAACATCTACTTACGAGTATATATTATGTTGCTACAAGGTATACCTACGCGATATTAAAAAAAAAACCGGCCAAGAGCGTGTCGGGCCACGCTCAGTGTAGGGTTTCGTAGTTTCCCGTCCGTCACAATAAGTGTACCCACTTATGAGTTTAAAAAAATGCTTGCATATACTATACTACAAACTTAGTCCAGAAATTATTTTGTACAACCTTTTTGTCTTTTTTGTACAAAAACTGTTCTTTCCATCAAGTTCAAAATGATTTTCCTAGAAAGTCCTTATAAAGATCTACTCTTCAGAATTTTTTTCATATTTTCTAAACTTATGGTTCAAAAATTAGAGGGGGGGACGCATTGTTTTTTACTTTTGGAGCGATTATTTCCGAAATTATTGACATTATTAAAAGATGATTTTAGCATTAATTTTTAAATACCTATCCAACAATATATCACACGTTAGGGTTGAAATGAAAAAAAAAATCACTTACCACTTTACTTATACCTACCCTAATTAAACATTTTTTTCCAATTTTTATTTTACCACTTTGTCGGCGTGATTGATATACATGGTACCAAATTTCAGCTTTCTAGTGCTAACGGTCACAGAGATTAAGCGAGGATGGATAGACAGACAGACAGACGGACAGACAGACATGGCGAAACTATAAGGGTTCCTAGTTGACTACGGAACCCTAAAAAAGGAAGAAGAGATAATTTAGTTTTAATTTTTTTTTTTTGTGTATAGTATATATTTTTATTTTTTATATTTTTAGTGTTCCATACTTACCTCAAAAGGAAAAATGGAACCCTTATAGGATCACTTTGTGGTCCGTCTGTCTATCTGTCTGTCAAGACCCTTTATCTCGAGAACGTGTAAAGGTATCGAGGTGAAATTAAAACCATATACTCAGGTTTGCGGTCCCTTTAAGCTGTGAAAAAATGAAACACCTAAGTTAACAAATAAAAAAGATACGGTCGTTTATGTCGCAAAAAACGTATATTTTAATACTCTCAAAGATCGAAATTCATAGTGTACTTTCCGTTGACCCAGAATCCTGAAATTAGGCACAAAGCAAGGTCTTATAGCACAGGTATAGGAAAAAATCTGAAAATAGTAAAGTTGTTACATACGTCACGAAAAAAATTGCAATTCGGAAAAATCTCGAGACTCCATTCGGGAATTGTAGTTTGCACGGAAACCTCAGTGCGCGAGTCCGACTCGCACTTGCCCAGTTTTTTTTATATAACTACACTGTGTCTCTATCTCATCCAACTTTCCTGCCGCAGATCTGCTGGAAGAAATTTAATTTGAAATTATTAAGCAGTACCTTTGTGCTCTTTTATTTGTTTGTGTGTACATAAATTAATAAATAAATCTGCCATTTTGTCAATTAAATCATTTCATGTGAGTATTTTATCATAAAATGCCGCTGCATTTTCGAGAAGTTCGATGCCTCCATTAAAAATGTTTGGGTTGAATTATGATGATTACGGATTGACGATTTTTTTTAATGTAGCAATATTTGCAGCAAGATTTAGAAACAGGCTTGATTCGCTTTCGGTATGAAACTTTTTTAGCCGTTTGATCATTTTGTAGCGTTCAGTAGTCAATTTAAATATAGTTTTAGGTTGGAAATTGGCAAAAAGTTTTCGCGTGAATTGGATTTAATTTATATTTAGATCAAGGTTTATACAGTATTAGTATATGAGAAACCCGAAACACTTATCTAGTATTTTTATGTAAATAATTTGTGTATACAATTTTATAACTGTATCATGAAAAATCACAAAGTTTTAAGCTTGTTATGTCAGCAAAAATACATAGTCACCGGGTTATCCAGGCGACTGTTGTCCGGTTGTTTTGCACTTGCACCCAGCTGTTTGCTGGGGCCTAATGCCCGCTATGTTCTGCCGCGACCTGTGTTATACTTAGTGTTGGTGGCGTCCAACTTGTGACCTTTTTAAATATTTTTGGGTAAAAATATAACATGTGTTAAATTAGTCCAGGTTGATGGGGGTATATCTAAATGTATTTATATCTACTCCTTCGTATCAGGCTAAGATATCAACATGAATAACGGTTATTTACTGTGTATCAAAGTTCCTATAACTGGTGTTAGAAGGCTAATTTCAACATTCCTGACCATGCTTGCACACAAACTGACTGATTTCTGATTTCCCCGTCTTGCTTGCCACACTGCATACAACTCGCGTTCAAGCCGTGTGCGCAGCACAAGCCGGCAAAATGGTGGGGCGGGATACAGCGCCACCTCGGCAGAAAGAATTTGACTACCTTCAAATAATACCTATCATATACTGCAACAAGTCGATTTAAAACCCTATCCAAAAACAATTAGATTCCAACACATGGTGTAAAAACTATTGGAATCCATTCAGTTACTGATTCTGAACAACCTATATTCAGATTTCGCATAAACTAATAATAACGTTGTATAAGTAATAATTATCATCTTCTCTTCCAGCGTTACTTTTTTAGTACCTAACAAGCAAAAAGTTCATGTAGTTGCTTGCCAAGAATCCATTAGAACAAGTTTTTATTAATTTATGTCCTTATATTTATGTCTATAGACTGCTATTGACCTACTTAGATATCCATGTCTATGTTCTAGACACGAATATCACTATAGAAGTTGCCCGATAACCGTGGAATAAAGTACATTGACCTTTTACAAATATCTCTGCGTAGGTATCTTAAAACCAAACCATGAATTGCTTTTCATTACTAAATCATGCAAAGGATAACGATACAATGTCAATTCAAGACAGTTTTATGTCTTTATTTCCGTTTTGACGTGACAACGTCTTATAAATTGGTTTGCCGGGTGACACTTCAAGAAACTGCGTTACGCTCCGCTCACGTTATGCGCTCACAATGAGAGCGAGTGAGAGGCACGCGTCCCTTCCACTCGGGCATGGTTAGCCCGCCTAAGAGCGAGAGAGACAGACATTTTCATCCTTCTTCCTACTATACGAATGAATATTCACATTAAAATTATTTTACCACTCAAAGTCGTTGTCACGTAAAACTTTCGCCCGTATACCGACTTTACAGGCAACCAATTTTTTTGAAATTAAAAATGTCAACAAATGTAGAAGGTTCAATGACTGTAATTTCACGTTTATATGGCACATACCTTAGCTGAATATTTTACAGCAGTTTTGGTTTTACGAATATATTTTACTGCCAGCACCAAATATATGGGTAGAGTCTGTCTAATAAGTTAAACGACTTGGGTAATTATTAGGATTTAATGAAATCTGATGTAGTCAACACGGGTTCAATAATCAAGGTTGATTAAGAGATAGAGGACATTGTTTACTAACAGAAGAAACTTATGAAAAGTATCGAATATAAGTATTTTTTAGATGATTAAATATTATACGAAATTCCCAAGTCGGTTGATTTATTAGACATACTATATCTAATTAGATACATTCCCTAACCTATAAATTAGAAGTTTCTAGATAAAATCTCCTCTTTCTTTATTTATCTGTTTTGTGTAAATATCGCGGCAATATTCGGTAAACATTGGGTACATAACAAGACTATTTATTGGCTATAAAACTTCGGCCATATTTCCTTGGTAATTACTCACTAGAGCAATCTTTGTATAGGCCGGCGAAAAGCTGGATAAATTGGTAGCTGGCATCTAAATAAATATTGCATATTGTCAAGGAAAAGCCGGATATATAGCTTGTATCTTGACAAATATTGCATATTGGCAAAGATTCATTATTTTGCTATGGCAAAGAAGAAAATACGTTATTTAAAATTAGCTTCTACTAGCGGTTTGTCCATTCAAAGGAAACCTACAATCTTTACTTATGTCCTTTCCAGGACATGGTATCAGCCGGGTCGAAGCCTACTGGGGCCAGGGTTATCCCAAAGCGAACTCGAGCCACAGTATGAAGGCTAGAAGGAACAGGGTGGGTCTTTTAGTCAGTTAGAGTCTGACACTATCTCCCGCTCCGCCCAAGAGCGAGGGTTTTCATTGGATGATTTTTTTCCACCAAAAAAAAAGGTCACGGTATCAAGTTTAATTCAAATCCACTCAGTTAAAAGCTCTTTTGAGCGTGTAGGAGTAATAAATATATAAACTCACCTGCATATAAACTTTTGCCTTTATTATAACTGTGATAAAAAAAAAAAACAATTAGCTAGAAAAATACTTGAGTTATGCGTACTTACCTAACTCATGTTGGGTAAGTACGCATAGTTGGCTAACCTAACCTAACTCATGTTGGGTATCGTTCAAAATGTCAATGTATCGTTACATATCATTGAAATAACGTAGGTATAGAAATGGCTTTATAAAAAAAACCTAAATGAAAAAAAAAAAAATGAAAATTCAGGACAAACATTATTCAAAATAAGCATCATCATTGATACAACTTATAGGAATGGCTTCATAAAATAGATACAGAGATAGTCCTTTAGCTATACGAATGGCTTTATAAAAAAACTGGGTAAGTGCGAGTCGGACTCGCGCACTGAGGGTTCCATGCAAACTACAATTCCCGAATGGATTCTTAAAGATTTTTCCAAATGACAATTTTTTTTTTGTGACGTAGGTAACAACAAATTTATTGTTTTCAGTTTTTTTTCCTATACCTGAGCTATAAGACTTTACTTTGTGCAAAATTTCAGGATTCTGGGTCAATGGGAAGTACCCTATAAATTTCGATCTTTGAGAGTATCAAAATATACGTTTTTTTGCGACATAAAGGGCCGTATCTTTTTTATTCGATAACTTAGAAGTTTGATTTTTTAACAGCTTAAAGGGACCGTAGATCTGAGTACATGGCTTTAATTTCAACTCAATATCTCCACGCGTTCTTGATATATAGGGTCTTGACAGACAGACAGACAGACAGACGGACAGACAACAAAGTGATCTTGTAAGGGGTCCGATTTTTCCTTTTGAGGTACAGAACCCTCAAAACGAATACAGAGATAGTCTTTTATCGGACGAATTTTGTTAATAAGGAGCTTACTGAAAATACAGGATAGAAACTGAAACATTAATGCCTGAACCTGCCTTTTTTCATAAGGAAATGAATGGCTCATTTTTACAAGCCTTTATTTAGTTTCACCTGTCCCTATGTTTGAAATAATTATAGTCTAAGATCCGATTAAGAACGACCTTCACCGGTCTGTTTAATGGATGAAACGTATTTTATGATAAATTTAGTGTATTAAATAATATAACGCGGTTGGGTTGCCTAAGAAATTCCTGGCCAGACTATTATTAATTAAAAATTGAAAATTTACTATTTTTATAGAAAAATACACAACCGTTATTCATACCAGATTTTTTTGCAGACCAACACTATAACATCGTATTCGTAATGAAATAGCGTTTATTTCGATATAGAATTTGTTGTATGTAAAAATAAACACACCTGTTTTACATACCTGTTTATACCTGGCAACTCATAGTTATGCCAGGAAACAAGTAGGCAACCCAACATTTTTATGTTCTAAAGGCTTCACTCTTTCGGTTAGTATTAAATTTATTCGTTAAACACACCGGTGCATTTTTCAAAAAAAAAAAAAAAATTGTTTGGCCAGGAATTTCTCAGGCAACCCACCCGCGTTGTATTATTTAATATACTAAATTTATCATAAAATACGTTTCATCCATTAAACAAACCGGTGAAGGTCGTTCTTAACCGTATCCTCTACTATTAAGTCTATAATCAAATCTTGCAAATTAAAGATCCACTTCTCGGTTACCAATTGAGCTAAAATTTTGCATGCACTTGTAAATCAGATAATACAAAATTATTATGGCATGGAGCTGATCTGATGATGGAACCGGAAAGTGGCTATAGGAACTCGGTAGTTAAACGACACAACTCCATCAAGTTTGGGCTCGTATAAGTAATATATAAGTGTACCAAGCTATAAAAGCTTGTTTTGAAAAAATGTTTTTCATTAAAAACTTTCTCACTAGCAAATAGAGACGTTTTATTTACTTACAAAACACACAACTAAACTACTGTTGTTTAGGCAATATTATCCGCTCCTTCCAATACCGACTAACACGAATGAATGTTCGACACAAACGGTATTTACTGAGCAAAAGGGAGGGATCGTAATCCCTCCCACTATATCCAGAAATCAACACCCTCATTGGATTTAATGGAACTACTCGTGGACCGCTTTGTTAGGAAGGTTTTTATATAAGTAAACGACTAACTTTTTTGTTGATTTTTTTTTTCGAATGGTGTTGAGATCTTTGTCAAGGTTCTATAATGTTTTAGGGTGCGATCCTTTTTGATTACACTGCTTGCTATGGTCCGTTTTGCTACTGTATCAGTAGGTGGTTCCTTGATTTTGTTTGAGAATGGCACACATGGAATGTTTTTTTTTAAATTTATTTCTAAGTTTGCCTCCAAATAAGTAGGTTTGTTTCTACATATTTGAGTGTGTGAACTTTTACAAGCGTAAAGTTAAATAGGTGGCAGATGAAGCCAGCTGTTCGAGCTTCCAAACACCATTTCTATTGATTTGTCTAGATTGTAGGTACTTAATTATATTTATCTACTGTCCGTCAGCAGTTTGCACATGACTGATATTAACGGCGCGGCGGCGCTAACAGTCCCATATCATATTCGATTTATTAGGGTCCGATGCGTGTCCATGAAGACGTTAATAAGTGTAGGTGATATGCTTCCTCTTGTTTCACTCCGCACTTCAGGCTGCCGGCTAATTTTGCAGCAGATCATGGTCTACACGGTCAAAGGCCTTTCTTAGGTCTAGGCTAGGCTATAACAGAGGAATTTCTACTCTTGCAATATGCCAAGCACTTTTTTGAGTACATAGATTTCAGTGTATCAAAAATTCAAAATATTTTATTTCACATAGGCCTACATGGGCACTTATAAATCGTCAGAAGCTAGTGCACGGGTCCAAATTGGTCACATCATATCAGCACTGCAATCCCGAAAAGTCTCGTATCATGATTGATAGAAGTTTTTGAAGCCGAATTCGACAATTCGAAGATATTATAAAAGATACAAACAATGGAAAATGTCTTGCTTCGGTTTTGCATATTGGAACAATGATTGTGACTGTGACAGTCCCATAGCCCGGTTTTAAAATGGCCAAAAATAGAATTGACATAATCTAGAACCCGATACCGTGTACCTATGTGTTCAGTTATCAGTTCATCAAAGCTTAGCGACTTACCACCGTCTATTTGTCTCACAGCGTTCACAATGTCCTTAGGTACAAATCTTGAAGCAGGTCGGTACTTACTGCTTTCGTCATCTGTCTCGCTTAATTTAAAAACATGTTGCTTTGCGACTGCAGATTGGCAGAATATTTTATTAAAATTATTGGTTATTTCCTTATAGCTCCCGTTATTGGCCGTCATCGACAATTTTGTTAATGCTTTTGTTGAAATTTGTCAAAGTTTTTATTTTAAATCTATCGCAATATTGTATAAAATTAAAAAGAAAAAAATACATTCAAAACATAGATACTCAACATAAAAAAGTGAAGAATATCTAGTAAAACCTACAATAAAACGCAACTCTCCATAATAATTTGGTCATTTTGTTGAGCGAGTAGCGAGCGGGTTTCAAAGCAATAGATTTTGTCTACTGTTGCTTATTATGTGGCAGTAGGCATCGAGATTGGACCTGGTAGCTGAGGTTCCTCTGCTACAGGGCCGCTGGTGGGACAACCGGTTTTGATACCACAGAGCCAAATATTGTCGCAAATCTGTACCTATTTTTGTCCGCTACGTAATCGTTCCATTTTAGTGCCATATTGTTCTTGATTTTAGTTCTTTCTAATCTTTGAGTCAAGAATGAATAGGTTACTTCTAGGCAAGCGTGCTCCATCATCGCTACCCATCAAGGAAGACATTGGTCAAACGCGAGCTTAATTTAGAAAAAAAGCAGTTCGTTGTCGTTTTAACATTAGATAGTAGGAACATTTCTGCGTTTGTAAGCTTAGATGACCGGATTAATTTGTAGATACCTATATTTTAAGCGCCTGGAGTTGCAACATCTCACGTATTTTGCTCAAATCCATAAGGCTTAAGTAAATTTATGGTATGACGAGTAGTATTATACAATAATCATTATTAATAGCTTCTTCCCATGTACTTAATCATTACTGCATATTTACAATCTCTGAAAGTTGTTATGTACAGTGTCCGTTTTCTGGATTAAACACAGTCATGTATGTTTAATTTGTTTTAATTTCACTGCCGGCGATGTCACATCGTATTTTTTAAGTTAAGCCGCATTTTCACTAGGGGACATTTGTTCCGCGACTCTGTCGCTCGACACGAAATTTACGTGTCCCGCGCGATGTCGTCCGACGTCGCGCGGTATTTTTACGGGTCGCGCAACTTGTCGCTAGTCGATGCTCTGCGAGCGTCGACACGCGCGATTTGCGTTTATTAAACTTGAACTTTCCCTTTGTAGCAAATATTCTCGGGCCCACCACCTCTTTTTTTTACGTTTTGCTATTGTCTTCCGAATAATTATGTAAGCTGCACTGAACAACCCTCGGGCGACATACTGATCACTACTGGCCAATGTGAACAAGGGAAATGTCGAGCGACATTGTCCCACAAAGTTGCAGAGACATACCACGTGAATGTTGGGCGATATGTCTCCGCGACATGTGTCCTAGTGAAAACGCGGCTTTAGAACTACATTAGACTGATGCACACGTGCAACATGCCTGCTTTGAACGTAGAACGATGCCGTGTGACATCACGTGGCGTGGATCAAGTATAGGTCTACAAGTCTAGGGGGAGGAGACAATTGCACATGTACGCCTAAACTGCACAGGTGTCACTTAAATAGGCACACGAACCTTAGGATCCCCGAATTCCCTTATAGATGCCCTTTTTTATGATGGGAAAAATCATCTATTTCATCTTAAATCAATCATTAATTTCAAAGGTAATTCATTAATTTCTTTCATTAAAAATGTTGAATTAACGATTTCAGTTTAATTTAAAAAAAGTAAAAAATAAAATAATAGGAAAAAACCGACGAAAAATTCCACCACTGGGGGGTCCAAAATTATGTACTACATGGTATTCGTTTGTGCGTCGATGTCAAAGACACCCTGTATACCTTTTTCTTTTTTTTGCTGATGTGAAAAATCATCCTATGACAACCCCCGCTCTTGGGCGGAGCGGGAGATAGTGTCAGACTCTTACTGACTAAAAGACCCATCCCGTTCCTTCAAGCCTTCATACCGGGGCTCGAGCGCCCTTTCGGATAACCCTGGCCCCAGTAGGCTTCAACCCGGCTGGGCCCCTGCTGTTGCTGACAACTCCTTGAGGCGCGCCGTCGACGACTTGGGCTTGGTCCGGACAGTTACCGGACGGCCGGACAGCGAGCTACCCATTGCTCACTGTCCGCAAGCCCGCGCCTACGGTGGCCGGAAATTGGGATCAATATCCCGGCGCCGGCGGCGGCGGCGATAACGCCGTTGCCTGATGCGTTCGGCCTCCTCCTTTGCGAGCATTACTGCTTCGCAGAAGCCGCCTAACACTCCTCCTCGCTCCGGACCATGGCCTCAACCAAGGCCCGGAGCGAGAGGTCTCCGCCGCCGATCGCCCCCACGAGGGCACGGCGATGATCCGCCCAAGCGGAGCACACCTCGACTGTGTGCTCCACCGTGTCCTCCGGGCATTCCGCACAGTGGCGACACCCGGGCGTCACTTTCGCATGAATCCGGTGCAGGAATCTCCCGAACGAACCATGTCCGGTGAGGACCTGCGTCATGCGGAAGGTAAGGACCCCGTGAGGTCTTTCCAGCCACGCCTCAAAGAAGGGACTTACCGCCATGATTGTGGCGTGCCCAACACCCGGTATACCTACATTATCACATTTTCTATCTTTAGGGGCCGGCGACGGATGAATTTCCATACAAACGCTCATTTGCAGTTGGAGCATATTTTCAACTTAATTATTATGATGATATTCGGTTAAAATAGACAATATTTATCTAGGTTCCTACGTCGAGAATATTAGAAATATTGTTATTTTTAATACAGAAAAAGTCAAATGGCATGTTTTACCAATTACGATGTAAAAAAAAAAGTGCGAAATACAATTCGCTTCAATTTCTTTTTGTTTTTTTTTTTTTTAAAGATAGACGTAGGAACCTAGATAAATGTTGTCTATAACCGAATATCATCATAATATGTTGGAAATATGCTCCAACTGCAAATGAGCGTGGTATTACGTTTGTATGTAATTTTGCTCTTTGGATTTTTCGCTTTAAAAATAAAACCAATTCACTTTAATCTAATCATTATTTAATAGTATTTCCGCCCCCTCTCTCATTGTTTTAGCAAAGCGAAGCCGCTCTTCGGATCTTAGTCTATCGAACTTTGCTTTTAGATAGGTCTCTTCTGCAGCTCTCACTAGCCACTGCATCTCCGACACTTTGAGCCGGTGTAATTCTTCCTCTCTTTCTTCACTCCGTTTGTAATTGTATGAATTATTGTGTGTATTCGGTCGATGCTCGAATTCCGGAGTAATTCCTTGCGCCCGAACATTGTTACCTTCAAAAGTAAATAAGTTTAGTAGGCCAAGTAATAATTAAGTAATTTATTTATCATGTTTCATCTAAAAAAATTATAAAACAATCACTTGAAATTTGAATGATATAAATACAAGGGGTTAAATGCACATGTGGAAAAATCTTAGACATTGATCATTTCATGAAGGCCAGATCCTTTTAAGCGTTAAAGTTTGATGATACTACTCTGTCCACCGGGAAAAGATCAATAATACACAATTTTTTTGTTATTCATCCAAATTTATTTTATCACCTTCAAAGTATGCCCCCTTCAGAAACGATACACTTACGCCCACGAATAATCCAATCATCAAAACATTTTTTAAACGCTGTTTCCGAAATTGAGTTCAGTTCTCGCCGCGAATTCTCCTTTATGACTTCTACAGATTGAAAACGGGTGCCACGAAGTGGTAATTTGAGTTTAGGAAAAAGATAGAAGTCGGCTGGAGCCATATTTGGCGAATATAGAGGCTGCTCGATGGTATTTGTTGAGTGTTTGGTCAAAATTTCATTTCGTTCATAATGATGGCCTTGTGCGAAGGCGCATTCACGTGGTGCAAAATCCAAGAATTTTCTTTTCACAAATTTGGCCTTTTTCTTCGAATTTTCTCTCTTAAATGCCGCATAACGCTCAAATAATATTCTTTTTTTACCGTTTGACCTTCCGGTAAGAATTCCGAGTGCACAACACCGCGATAGTCAAAGAAAACAGTCAACATGACTTTGACTTTTGATCGACTTTGGCGTGGTTTTTTCGGTTTTGGTTCAGTTGGAAAGCGCAACTCCGAAGCTTGTTGACTTGTTTGCATGTCAAACTCGTAAACCCACGTCTCGTCGCCAGTAACAATGCGTTTTATGAATGTTGGGTCGGAATTGACTCGTTCTAGCATGTCCTCAGCGACTCTCATGCAATTGAGTTTTTGGAGAAAACTCAGGTCTTTTGGGACTAGCCAAGCAGCAACATGTTTCATACCCAAATGATTAGTTAAAATGGTACGGATCGACTTGTGAGATACAGAAATTTCGGCGGCTATCTCTCTCAAACTTGAATGAGGTTTTTTAGTCACTATTTCCTTCACTTTTGGGATGTTAACTTCAGTTGCAGAGGTTGATGGCCTACCAGAGCGAGGCAAATCTTCCATCACATCTCGACCGCTTTTGAATGCTTTTTACCACTCATAAGCACGTGTTTTTGATAAAGTCGATTCACCGTAAGCCTTTTGTAACATTTTCAGTGACTCCGAACACGAAATTCCATAGGCGATGCAAAATTTAAGACAAACTCTTTGTTCGATGTTTTTGTCCATTATGAAATTCGCAATACACACTAGATATGATATAACTAAAAACAGCACTGTATTTAATATAAATAACAGATGCAACTCAAACTCCGCGCCAAAATGGAAAACAGTTGTGCCAATCTAGCAACAACAAAAAAAAAAATTGAATTTGGAACCATAAACAAATCATCCATTCCCGATACTTTTTTGACTGAATGTATGTCAATCCTTGTTTGGTTTACTTTCTTTAGACCTTTTATTATCATACAAATCCTTAATCAACGACATGGCCAAACGAAAATTGACATAACATTAAACGTTAACGTTTAACGGTCTGGCCAGTTTTAGATGGCCATATAATGAAGTGATCAATTCTAAAATCTGGCCACAATACATACCTAGTCGGTTCCATAGTCATACACAATAAAAACAACAGTAAAATTGCTTTCTGCATTCAACTGTTCGAATGCAAACTTTAACCAAGAACCAATCCATCTTAAAAGTTTTTGGATTTGCATCCTATACAAGTACAACTATTTTGATATCGACTTGTCAGTGTTCTTAAAAGGTAGACCAGAAGGTTGCAAACAAACTAGTTTGAACGCATTCAAACCAAATTCACCTTAGTTGGAGCTTGGTTTGTGTTGCGGCTACATGGATGTAAACTAAGTGACATCCATGTAGCCGCAACACACAACTAAGTGACTGATTTGCGCCAACACTTTCGCAAATCAGTCAATGTGGTTGAGGAAACGCGCCTCCCAACCAAGGGCGTTTAAAGTTATGGATTACAACTGTTGTGTACACAGATTTAAATAAGCAAGGTCACGTCTGTTGGGACGTTGGTTTGCAGCCGTCTGGTCCACCCTATAATGAATTTAATATGAAAGAAAAAGACTACTTTCGCCCCCGGGACGCTTATAAGAAGTTGAAAGACAACCACCGCACAGACGTAGTTTTTCCAAGTTCTTTTGATGAACTGCTATGCGTCGAAAAGAAATCTAATAATATCTTTGGACTTACCGAACAACTGTGGTGGTACTGTACGAGTGTGATTTTGTTGGTTGATAAGAGGTGACGATCGGGCCATTTCTACTTCTACCATTAATTCTGGAGGGCTTATTTCTAGAATCGAAAGATAGAAGAGGTATTAGCAAGTAAGCTACATTATTCGACAGCATAAAAACCAATTAAAGGGGTGACCAGACGGTTGCAAACCAACGTCCTAACCAAAGTGACCTTGGTAGTGTCAATCCGTGTAGACAGTAGTTGTAATCCATGACCTTCAACGCTTTTGATTAGGAGGCGCGTTTTCCCAACCACTGAACGTGTTGGTGCATTGTTTACATCCATGTAGCCGCCACACAAATCAAACATATAAGCCAAGGTCACATAAACCAAGGTCACCTTGGTTGGTCTGGTCACCTGTTAAATAACTGCGGGTGTACCGTTGATAGGAACTTCATCAGGCATGATCTTAGTATCACTGTACGTAGAGATCCTTAATTCAACGTCGCTGGTCTCCAAAGGATCTTCAACTGCAACTGGTGGAATTTCAGTTTGCGAAGTAGACGAACCGGGAACAGGGCCGCCTTCTGCCTTCATTATTTCCCTTTTTTCGTTTAAAAGGACCTTTTTTCTTGTTTTTAAATTGTCCCAGCATTTTCTTAACTGGGATTCAGTTCTCTAAAAATGGCAAAGGTTAATAAGTTACTATGTCTTTCATAGAAACTGTTAACTATAGAAACTGCCAGTAAATAGGTACCACTCAAAGCTTTACGATTCTCTCCTCAAAATACCATCTCAGACTTCGCATGGTTCTCATAATAATAATTTGACCATTCGTTAGTACATGTTTACTGTATGAACTTTAAGAGACTTTAACCTCGGAGTTTTTTCTTAGGGTAGTCAGCTAAGATACCGGTTTCATCAAGTTTAAATTAACGAAAAAAATTACGTGTAAAAGTGTTATTTTTAACTTGCAAAATAAACATCATTTACTTACGCGAGAATTTGATTCGCTTGAATTGAACTCTTGAGTGAGGCGAGCCCATGCATTTTTCTTGGCTGATAGGTTGCCAAACACAGATGAATTCCGATATAAGCTGTACTTGCGAATAAGCTTCTGCAAGCACAGTTTTTCACTATCGGAATAAATTAGTCTTCGTGACATTTTGTGGATTGACGTTTATTTTCTGTGTTTATAATTATGTTAACAAGTACCTAGAGTGCGTCTACTGAAAGCGTAACCTGGAGTTTTTTTTTTAAATTAAATTGGCAACATTGTTTTGCCGAAAAAAATCACGTCAAAGTCTATGGTTGCAATTGTCAGTTTTTGGAAACTGATGTTTATTTTTCAAGAATAATTGCTTAATTGTGAGAAAAACAATAAACAGTAACGTGAAAAAACTGCTACACACTATGGTTAATAAGTTCAAACAAAAACAAGAAGAGAAAGAAGGTGTTTTCAATGAAAACCAACATTGTTTACATACGATTTCTGATTTTTAAGTTAGTATGACGTTATAATCTTGATCCTTGTCGACTAATATTATTAGATAGTTATATTAAGAATATAATAATTTTTTTTTCTTCTCATATTTTTAGATAATCTGACATATTGCGAATTTCATTATGGACAAAAAACATCGAACAAAGAAGGCTTTTGGTGAATCGACTTAATCAAAAACACATACTAGTGAGTGGTAGAATACGTTCAAAAGCAGTTGAGATGTAATGAAAGATTTGCCTCACTCTGTCTGGTAGTGCATGAAAGTCTGCAAAATCGTGAAAATCCTAGTTCAAGTTTGAGAGAGATGCTGCTGCAGCAGCTGCTGAACTTTTTGTGTCTCACGAGTCGATCCGTATCATTTGAAACAATCATTGGAGAATAAAACATATTCCCACTTGACTAATCCCAAAAGATCTGAATTTTCTCTATGCTAAATCGATTCCAACCCAACAATCTTGAAACACATTAATAATGTTGGCGAGACGTGATGAAGTTGAAATCATGTTGACTATTATATTTGACTATCACGGTGTTGTGCACTTGGTATTCTTGCCAGAATGCCAAATGGAAAATAAAGAATATTGTTTAAATATTATATAGCGACATTTGAGAGATCAGATAAAATAAAATAATTTGGAATACTATCTAACATTTTGTGTGTTATTGACATTTACCATACACCCACTAAATAATTAAGTCTACACACATGTTTTTGACTAGGATTTAAGTTCTTGTACAACTTTTCTAAAATTGTCATAAATACAAAAAATACTCTAGTATCAAAACTTTTTTCCCCTACTATTTCAATAATACCACATTCAAAATTTTTGGTTGTAACCTCCTTTTCTCAGGTCACGCTTTCATTAGACGGACTTTACCTATGTTTTAAAGCGAGCAAAGTTTAGCAGAAAATTAATATCGAAGATAGCACTTATAAGTTATATAGGTACATATTTTCACAAGTACAAGCATATAAATAAACTTTGATGAGTAAACACAGATGGTTCATAAAAGTAGCAAAAAGCCAAGCTTTATAGTCATAGCACAAGATAATTATCACGCCCAACAAAAACCAGTACGTTATTAAAATAAACGGTATTTTTAAAGCGCGCGCGCAGCCATTCGGAGTCGAGTGCGTGGAACGAATGGCGAGGCGGAGAAACCCGATTGCACACGCTCTACGTTCGCGCGTCTTCGGTGCTACGAGGCGTGGCACTCGGAATTTTATTCCGTGTACTTATCAGCGCTATAACTAACTTTTGTTATGTGGTTATGAATTTACTAGGATTGCTACAGAGTTAACGAGTGATTTGGATCGCGAGTTAAAAGTCGTGACGACCTCGACTTGAGCCTCTGCGACAAGCGAGCACGGTTTTACACGTCGCCGTCAGCGTCGCCACTGACGAGTACTAAAGTCGCGCACGCGCGTAGTAGCGGCCTCGAAATTCTCTCGACTCACATTGCTATGGCAACGCCCTCAAAATATAACCCCTATATTCTAAGTCATTTCCACCACTCGAATCAATCAAATTGACAATCAGGCTCCGGTCTCGAACACAGCGGGTTGAGAAACGGATTAGAGCGGTGTAGAGTTTTGTCGTTGGTAGGTACTAACCTGATATTTATTGAGAATAATTTTATTGTATCTTTTCACAAGCAAAAGATTTTAATATAAATAAGTTTTGTTTATGCTCCTGTTTTATACTCGTACATATCAGCATCCCGCTAGCGCGATTGGATTCCCAAGTTTGTATCGACGCGTATGCATCGCCTAAATGTCGGTTTGGAGTTCATAGTTCGTGTCGTGTTCGTGTGTTAGTTTCAGCACCGCTCTTTTCATGAACGTTTCGTTATAAATCTAAAGGTGGCTAGAAAAGCCGAGCACGAGCAGAACACGAGCCAAACAAAAATTCGTATAGCCACACTATGCCGACTTACTAGCTATAAACGTGCGCGCTTCGAGCTTACTTCCTCAAGTTTACTCCGCCTATTGTCTGTTTCTTGACGAACACAAAGGGTTTCGTATCACGATCGAGGGCTGTGATCGTTGGAGGCTCGTTATACGTCCACACTTATGGCGGTAAGTCCCCTCTTTGAGGCGTGGCTGGAAAGACCTCACGGCGTCCTTACCTTCCGCATGACGCAGGTACTCACTGGACATGGTTCGTTCGGGAGTTTCCTGCACTCGATTCATGCGGAAGTGACGCCCAGGTGTCGCCACTGTGCGGAACACCCGGAGGACACGGTGGAGCACACAGTCGAGGTGTGCCTTGCTTGGGCGGAGCATCGCCGTGCCCTCGTGGGGGCGATCGGCGGCGGAGACCTCTCGCGCCGGGCCTTGGTTGAGGCCATGGTCCGGAGCGAGGAGGAGTGGCAGGCGGTCGCCGACTTCTGCGAAGCAGTAATGCTCGCAAAGGAGGAGGCCGAACGCATAAGGCAACGGCGTTATCGCCGCCGCCGTCGCCGGGATTCTGATCCCGATTTCCGGCCAACGTAGACGCGGGCTTGCGGACGGTGAGCAATGGGTAGCTCACTGTCCGGCCGTCCGGTAACTGTCCGGACCAAGCCCAAGTCGTCGACGGCGCGGTCTGTTCCCGCGCGCCTCAAGGAGTTGTCAGCAACAGCAGGGACCCAGCTGGGTCGAAGCCTACTGGGGCCAGGGTTATCCGAAAGGGCGCTCGAGCCCCGGTATGAAGCCTAGAAGGAACGGGGTGGGTCCTTTAGTCAGTAAGAGTCTGACACTATCTCCCGCTCCGCCCAAGGGCGGGGGATGTCAATGCATGAGTGTCTCGAGGATAAAACGGCTTGGGATTGACCTGCTCCAGTACCTACTCACTATA
Organism: Mythimna ferrago; assembly: GCA_910589285.2. Classification (NCBI taxonomy): domain Eukaryota; kingdom Metazoa; phylum Arthropoda; class Insecta; order Lepidoptera; family Noctuidae; genus Mythimna; species Mythimna ferrago. The sequence continues at coordinate 17,751,358 of OU342689.1, read as the reverse complement.
ATTATTATCATTTGAATGTTTTTTTTTGCTTTAACTGCCTTTTTTTTATTGACGATTGTTGTTGTTTTACAATTATGATATTGTACATATATATATATATATTATTATTTTTTTTTTTACAATTTGCAATATTTACACTTTTGTAAATTTTATTATTGTGAATGTGAGAACTATGTGGATTACTCTTTCCTTTTCTTTTATTTTCACATGATGTCTGGCAGTTTTGAGTATTTGATGTGGCCTACCCAAATGTCCTTTCTTTGGCATTGTTCGTCAAGTCGTTGAGCTCCTTAGTAGTCCTGAGTTGAGCTACACGCATATTGACAAATGCTTGCACTGACTGGACAGGTCCACTTAGAACTGTGTGGTTCTTTCTTCAAAAGACCATCTCAGGCTCAATCTGCATGGTTCTCATATGATTTGACCATTACATGTTTTGCTGTATGGACTTTAAAAGAGACTTTGACCCCTGAGTTTGTTTCGGTGTTTCTTCTCAGGGTAGTCAGCTAGGAAACACCGGCCTCATCTAGCATTAATTGACGAAATAAAAAAATGACGTGTAAAAGTGTTTTTATAAAACCTACTTGCAAAATAAAGGTCATTTATCATTTATCATTATCATTTATCATGATTTTTCCCACCATAAAAAAAAAAAAAATAAAAAAAAAAAAAAAAAAAAAAAAAAAAAAACTTCCACACTTGATATGGTGAGTAGAGCGGCTCGACTTGTGCTCAGCCTCCCTAGCCAAGTTACGACCGCTTCCTTTCGATTCTCTTGCGTCAAACGCCTCGAATAGGCCACGCCGCCGATTCCTTTGTGTTAGAACACGTGACTAAGCGTTGAAATGACGTCAGAACATAGGAATCGGAGGAGTGGCCTACTCGAGGCGTTCGACGCAAGAGAATCGAAACGAAACGGTAGTAACTTGGTTAAGGGTTATGCTCGGCTCCTCTAGCGTAGCACCCACTTTATGGATTGAAACAACTCCCGCTGCCTTTGGGACTGGTGCCTTATAACTCGTTATTTGTTGACAATAATCGTGAGTTTTTTTCCGTTGTCATAGTGACTGAATAGATTGAGTGGAGGTAGTGTCAATCATAAACAATCGAACAACGCCGACTATAATGTATTTAAACAATTTTAAGGATGTTGATATGACAAATTAGCGAAAGTTTACGAATAAGTTATTACGAACGCTCTTCATGGAGTTGACGGAAATAAAATTGTTGTGTTTGAGTCGATTATTCACAAAAAATTTATTGTATCCTCTTGTAATATCTTTACACACTTTTTATACATTACACACAGTAAATTTTTACACTACACTGGCACTTTTTATAATTATTAGCCTATGTTGAATCCCACTGCAGGGCACATGCCTCTCTCTTCTTCCAATAGAGTACAGCATAAGTAAGAGAGAGAAAGCATTTCAAAACATTTCCGTGATTCCGTCAAAAGCATACTAAGACTATTAAAATGAACATGGTTTTAGTTAGGTATATCTAATTATACAAGGTGTAAGGGATAGCCCTCCACAAACTTTAAGGGCTTGCTCAGTAGACGAAACTAAACAACCTACCATAAAAATTTTTTTCAGGAAACGAAAAAAAAAATCCGCCTCACCATACAAAATTATTAACTTGATTGAACAGTGGGTTGGTTTATGGTGGGTTGTTTTATGTGGAGTTTCGTCTACTGAGCAAGCCCTTAAAGTTTGTGGAGGGCTGTCCCCTACACCTTTTATATAATTATATATTTATGTATTATTTTATTCATATTATTTGTAATTTTAAAATTGTGCACTGGATCTTACCCTCTACTGTGATCTCTCTCTATCACGCAATGGTTTGGTGGAAGAAAACTCAACACTCTACATGAAGTCTGATATCCACATATTTTGTTATTTATCATGGTGTACAATAAAGAATAAATATATATTATATGTTCGAAAATATTTGTGATTTCTAATGAGTTATAATTTAATTTTGAAATTCCAATGTTTTAATTATGATTTTAATTTTAATTGATTTTTTAATACTGATTCTAATTTTAATTATGTTTTGAATTTTATTTTAATTGTAATCTTTACTTTTGATGTAATTTTTGGTTATAATTATTTTGATAAGGATAAAATTGACAATATGGTTTTAAATCTGATTAAGGTTATATAAAATACATGAATTTTATTATTTATTTTTACTTATTTAAATTTTTCTAGATAAGGTACTTATCTAAATTAAGGTAAGCAGTATATTCGTTTAAAAGCACAGTTCAAGTTATTCTAGTCGCTCACTCCTGCAAAGTAAAAGATCAACAATAAATGAAGCGTCAATTACTAAAGCTAACTCGACTCGACTTGATCCATTCTAGGAATTCGACTGCCGAATTTAGATAGGAATTGGAAGTCAATTACAGCTAGGTATCTATTTGAAACAAAGACCTTTGTTACACGGAATTGATAGTCTATTTTAGTCTTTAATCATTTTAGTTTAGTTCACCACAAATCTCAAGATTTCTCTCTTTAAAATACCTAATGAAGAGCTTACTTTTGGTTTGTGGATTTAAATGGTTAGATGGCCGATATTGAATTATAAGTGAACTAATCCAAGTACTTAATATCTTTTAACAAAAATAAAAAAAGACGTGTGGCACTCGGGGACTGCCGCGGTAAAGCTATTGCATAGCATTTTTATCAACTTATGCAATTATAATTATCTATTTATTTTATTTATGCAGTATTTTTTTCCTTTGTTTTTTTTTTTCTTTGATATTAATTGAAGTTACACTTTCACACATTGAATTGAATTTTGATTGATTGTTCACTCATTTGTTTTCTTATCGGTCACCACGCTCAAAAAACAAATGAGTGGGGGGTGTTAGGTTATTTTCGTTACGGAATTTCTGGATTCGGTCTCCACGCTCAAGGCCCGCGATAGAAGCTATGCAATAGCTTAATAATAATTTGACAAATATTATCAATCCACACTAATTTACTCCTAAAAATCGCGCGAGAAGGGGCGCGTCTGTCACTGTCAAACTTAAGTGATTTTTTTAAGTTTTTGGCTTGGGTATTAAGTCCTTTAAGCCATGACTTCCTATAAATAGATTCAGTTCATTAGTTTGCCACCATTAGAACGTGGGTGCAACACTATCTAATGTATTTGTAGTATTTAGCAGCAAATGTATCGAGTCAGCCTTCTCGGCAAACTTCGCTTAGGTTGCCAAAACCAAAATAAAATTTTAAGTTCTATTTTACCGAGATCGCGCCTATTTCAATGATTCCACGTCTAATTGCGTACACACTTGAGATACAAAACTGCACGAATTTTACATCACAATATCACTACTTAGGTATCTTATTAAACGTAGATATCCAATGACGCATTTTTTGTTTAATAATTTAGAAACTTAAGTATCTGGCACGGATTCTTACAGTTATTTTTCCAAAAATCCACCCCGAGATGATTTTATTTACCAAGTGGGGATATCTGAAAAAAAAGTAACAATCACCACTGGTGGGGATTTATCGGTGGATATTTCTGGATTAAACCATCTACTAGGACTAGGAATCAATTTGTGAATAACTAAAACAGTAATTGAACTTCACTCAAAGACATCTGAGACAGACAGTTTAGTGTTTCGGCCACAACTAGTTTGTCAAAAACTTTAGGTTCTTTTCTAAGATAATATAATCGACAGGTTGTCATATTCAATTGTGTAACCTAAATTTTTTAGAAAGAACTACTAGCAAGATGATGCAGCTTACCTATTATTTTGATACAGTTTTTTTTTGTAAATTAATTTATAGCTCTTATAATAAGATACAGCATAAGCAGCCTTTTAATGTTCCCACTGGGAATGTTGGTAGATGTCACAAGAGAGAAGAATTTTTGGTTCTAGCTCTAGGACATGCCTGTTTCCTCACGATGTTTTCCTTCACCGTTTTGAGAGCAGTGGTGATGAAATAAATTACCCGCGAGTTTGGACCCGCAACCAACTCGTAAGTCGGGGCCGTTACCACTCAACCACCACTGCTAGAAAATAAGATAATTATATTATGCTGCAACTAAATTGTGATCTAATAGATAACTACTTATTGATTCCCAAAACTTTATTCTTACTTATAGCACCTATAATATATAATCCATTTGACTAGGTAAATGAATAAACAGCAGGTATCAAAAAGTTTACCATCATCATTCATCATCATCATTTCAGCCGATACACGTCCACTGTTGGAAATAGGCCTCCCCCAAGCGTCACCACATCGAACGTTCCTGTGCGTCCCGCATCCATCGGTTTCCCGCTACCTTCACCAGGTCATCAGTCCACCTTGTAGGAGGCCTTCCAACACTGCGTCTTCTGGTACGAGGTCGCCACTCCAAAACCATTCGGCCCCAACGGCCATCTGTTCTGCGAGCAATGTGTCCTGCCCATTGCCACTTAAGTTTGGCAATTCTTTGTGCTATGTCGGCAACCTTAGTTTTCCTGCGGATATCTTCATTTTTTATTCGATCACGCAAGGAAACCCCGAGCATAGCCCTTCCCATTGCTCTTTGGGTGACTTTAAGCCTTCTGATGAGGCCCATTGTGAGCGACCACGTTTCGGAGCCATATGTCATCACTGGCAACACGCACTGGTTAAAGACTTTCGTCTTGAGACACTGTGGTATGTTGGACGAGAAGATACCGCGTAGCTTCCCGAATGCTGCCCAACCGAGTTGGATTCGACAGTTGACCTCTTTCTCGAAGTTAGATGTCTGTCCGAGGTAGACGTAATCGTCCACAAAAAAAAAAAAAGTTTACAAATTCACATAATATATTTACAAAACATTCCTTATAAGGGTAGGTTATCTCCTGAAAATGATAGTTTGAACTGAAGCCTGAAACTTCTGCAAGCTAATATAAGTTTGAAATTCATTTAAGTTTTTATTCTCCACAAACTAGTTATTGCGTCGCCGTGGTTATTTCAAACTTGGTAATAAAATGAATGATGAGTGCCGCGTTGGTTTAGTGTTCATAAGTTTGACTGGAAAGTCTGGGTTTTCTAGGTTGTGGGTGTTTTTTTTTTAATTTGTTTTAAGTAGGTAATTACACAAAAATTATAGAAAGAATATATTAACTAAATTATTAAAGACTCATTTATTATTTCAGTCAAACCAGCATTTGTCCGGTAGTTAATGAAAGTAAAAGCGGACTACTCATAGAAAATACAGTTATTTATTTCTTACAATTCAGCTATATAGAGTGACTGGTAATTAGTGACCGATTTATGTACGATTTTTATTTCAATGATTCTGTACGATTGTACTCATGATTTCAAACAACTTTCCCAAAGAAACTTTTTTTATACTCATTAGTTTTATCAAAATAACAGAACAGCTGTTCGTACAAATTCGCGCCCACCGCGGTCACCCATCGCGCCCATCAATGTTCGCGTTTGGCGAACACCGATGAGTTTGACAGCGGCGTGGGTGCTCTATCATTATTGTAGGTAATAATACAATGCCTTCCAAATGAAAATAGGATCGCCCGCCATGTTGTAAAGTCACGATTTACTGTCAAATCGAGGAAAGAAATTTGTAAACACTAATTAATTTACGAAAAATTTAATTTCTTTATGAACTGTGAACGAAAAAAATTTAATCAGAATTCAGTTCTTTAATTTTACTCATCTCTAAGTTCTTCAATTTTGCCAAAATTTCTTCGATTTGACAGTACGAGACGTCAAAACATAGGAATCGGTCCTATTCTCATTTGGAACGCGTAGTACATGAGACAATGGCGTTCCGCGGCTAACAATTGAGCTTTGTTATTGTGATAAAATTAAAGAGTATAAAAAAAGTTTCTTTGGGAAAGTTGTTTGTAATCAGGAGTACAATCACGTGTATAAGTATCGGTCACTAATTACCAGTCACCCTGTATATTCTGCTAACAAATTAATTTAGTAAAAAATATCGTTTTTATGCGATTTTCAACACTGAATCTTTTGTATCGCTAAGTCGATTTAGTTTTGAGACAGACTTGTCAATGCGAAACCAGTCTGTCTAACACTGACTTGTCTCAAGTGTGCACAGGCCCTACTCCATCAAATATTACTTTCCATTAATGGAAAAAAAAATCTTTTAAGGGACCAAAATCTGTAGGTCTACATTTAAAATATAATATAACATACCAGTAAACAAAACTGAAGTGTTTGTTTGTGAAAACTAAATATTTTTTTTTTACTAAATGTAAGTATATGACAGTATTAAATTACCTGTAGGTATTCGATATCTAGCAAAAATGTTTATTTTTTACTTTTTCGCCTGTCTGTTTGTTCCAGTAATCTCCGAAACGACTGTATCAAATTGATGGAATTTACACTGATAGATAGCAGATGTTATAAGAAGCAACTTAGGCTACTTTAATTTTAGGAAAAGAATTAGGAATTAAGGTCTAGGAAATTAAAAAAAAATTAGGGTTCCGGGCAAAGAGAAAAAGTTCTTGAAATAAGCTAGTTGCCGTAAAAAAATGTAATTAGTCCGTCTTTTAGATTATTCAAAAATAAGGGACACGGTATTTTTTATTTGTAAATTAAACCAAAAATGACAAAGTTATAGCCCATTAAAGTCACGTGTAACGTCACGCCTGCATTTGTCGCACGGGGTGACGTCAGACGTAACGTTAATTGGCTATATATTTGTTATTTTTTGTTTAATCGAAAAAAGAAAAAACACGTATCCAATATTTTTTTTTAGTACGGACTAAATAAATTGTAATTATTTTGACCCTGGAAACTACCCTATTGTGTCCAAATCTGCTGTTTTACGAGTCTGGCACGAAGTCGCGGGCACCAACTAGTCTTAACATAAAAATGTAAGCTTATTGAAAATACATTGAAAGTACTTTGAGGGTCTTTGGTCCGTCGAAGGTAGGTGCTTTCCGATATTTCCCAGAAGATCCGAAAGTCTAAAAGATAACATTAAAAGGAGCATCTTTTTGACTAAAAGATGTCCCCAATCTCATGTAAGATGTTAGGTAAATAAATATTGGTAGGGTAGCTACCAACTTAATCTCAAATCGATAAGATTGTCAAAACTATTCGGAAGTAAAATACATGTTACTTAACGCTGATTTAGTTTTAGATAAATACAAAACAATTGTAATCTAGTGATAAAAAACCTGTATATATATATATATATAGGTTGTTCAGAAATTAGTAACTGAATCGATTTCAATTTTTAAACCATGTTATATTTAGTCCTAAAAATAATTTAAAAAACAGGTCACAAGTTGGACACCACCATAGCATTAGGCACCAGCGCACAGCTAGGTACGAGAGCAAGACAACCACTCAGTCGCTCGGATGGCCCAGTGACCATGTATTTATGTGGACAACTAGGTAGCATAACAAGCTTATAAATTTGTGATTTTTCATGATACAGTAATGAAATTTTCTACATAGATTCTTTACATAAAAATACTGGACACGTGTTTCGGGTCGCATAATATTAAAATGTTGTAAACAAGTTTTAGTATTATGTATTACATATGTATAAGGTGAAAAAGTAAAGAAAACATTAAAGTTAGAACTACATTAGACCGACGCACACGTGTAACACACCTGGGCCCCAAGTCTGCTATTTTTATAAATTCGTCATTCCAACACGATCACATTGTCATTTTGCTAAAAGTTCGTAATCTGCTAATTCATAATGATCGATCATTGATTGGACAGTGGTATCGTAATATAGTTGTGGTAGAATGATAATATCGAGCATATTAAAACCAATAACTGCACAATAACGTTCTAATAGTAGAACACTGATCAAATAAACTGACAAAGTTTTAGCAGATTACCGTATAGGTCAAATATTCATTTGTCAATATGCACGAGATTACTATTCTATGCCACTTCTTTCAATGGAGTGTCAGTGGTTGACCATTGGAAAGTCATAGTGACTCCATTATATTAGTAGATTACCAAACTTGTCAAAATCGACCATTATGACATCAATGATAGACCATTCTGACACTATTATAATAGCAGACTTGAGGCCCTGGGGGCCTACTTGCTTTCTCCGAAAAACGAAGTTTCGATCGAAATTCAGCGTGTTTCCTACCATGGTTCATTTCGTTCCCGAAATTTCGTACGAACGAAAATTATTTGACGTACCGAATCTCTAAACCTACTCTAATTAGTTACGTTTCGAAAAAAAATATGATTATGACATACGAATGTTTTGCAATTTTAACGTCAAATTGACGAATCCAAAAGGCTTACCTTTTCATTTTCGTTTGTATTGATTTTGTAAGAAAAGTGCTTAAAATGGCCTCAAGAATGCTTTTAATTGAAGCAGCTCTACGTTACGAATGTTTAGAGCGTACAAAGACCCGGCAATCAGCTCAAATTCCTGACTTACACGTTGTGGATAATGTGAGACTCAGTCGGCAATTATTTGAGGAGTTGTACCAGGAAATAGTGCCTTTATTACCTTCAAGAAGCCTCCAAAGGCTTCTCCTTAGCAAAGCACTAGAAAGTGGAGTACTACTGTGGTGTTTTCAGCTCAAAATTATGCAAATTCCTGACACACAGTTTGTGGGAAATGAGGGACTCAATCGACAATTATTTGAAGAGTTGTACCAGAAAATAGTGCCTTTATTACCTCCAAAAAGCCTCTGTAGGCTTCTCCTCAGCAAAGCACTAGGAAGTGGAGTACTACTGTGATGTTTTCAGCTCAACATTACGCAAATTCCTGACTTACATGTTGTGGATAATGTGAGACACAGTCGGTAATTATTTGAGGAGTTGTACCAGGAAATAGTGCCTTTATTACCTCCAAAAAGCCTCTGTAGGCTTCTCCTCAGCAAAGCACTGGAAGTGAAGTACTATGGTGTTTTCAGGGTACTGTGACCGTCTTAAGTTGTCGTTGTTTAAAGAGACTTTAATAAAAGACTAAAAAATACATTTATAATTTTTATTATCTTGAATCCTGTAGGATTCAGAGATTTTCATGTCACTGGTGGTCGATTTCCTGGCAGGGTCCTATGTCCACAGCTACCTCGGGCTGTGAAAAGTTTGGAGGTTAGCTTGATTGCCTGGAGGTGGATGGTATTGGTTCATTGATCTGAAAATAAAACAGATTAAATACCTAATAGAATCATAAAATATTGAAATTAAATAGGTAACACAACTAAGATGGTAAATAAAAGAATTCTACGAATGACTACCTACGACTAAAAACAAATAGGTACATACTATATCGTATAATTATAATAATATTACTTACAAAGGTCAAAGATCCACAACAAAACTTGTGGAAGACTGCGACATCCACAGTTCTACTTGATACTTTCTTACAGAACGCGTACCGTGATGACAAAATATGTATGTAAAGAAGCACTTTGTAACTTGAGTTAAGTATAGGTAAAGTCCAAATAAAAATCTTTTGATTTCAAACTAACAATGCAAGTTGACCAGTGCTGCCAACTCCTTAAATTATTTTCTGCTAAATCTGCATTCAAAAAATGCCAAATATATGCCTAAATGTCCGGAAAATGCTAAATACTATGCTAATAACTAGACCCTCAAATCGGACATCAATTCCCACTCTGCTCGATAAAGTTGGTTATAGGTTATTTATTGACATTGTGAATTTAATAACTCTTATTCAACGCACGTAACCACATACGAATCAAACAAAACCAAATTACCTTTGATGACAACGTCGTGTGATGCAATAAACAATATGTAGTTCAATCCAAGCGGGATTCTTCTAACCACTAGGGTCGTGTTCAGAAATATCACCTCGTTTATCAGGATGTTATTTTGCATTTAGAAATTATATTCAAACTTTCCGAGTAAAATGCTAAAAATATGCTAAACTGAATTACTTAGAAAAATGCTAAATTTAGCCATAATAATACTAAGTTGGCAGCACTGAAGTTGACAATGTTGACAAGTTACACATTGTTTTTGTTTTGCCCCATTTGGGCCGGCTAAGGTCTTAGACCATACCGCCTCATTATCAATAATAAATACGTTTTTTTTAGTTTCATTTGTATTCTATGCATAAATATTACAAGAAATATTTAATCACATCAAAGAGGTATTAAATGTAAAGAAAAGTTGTCGTGGCCCAAAAAGGTAGACTGCGACAGTCCGACTTTCTTACGGAATGTGTCATATAAAAAAGCACTGGCAACATGATATATTTTTAAAAATTCAAACTAAAAGACAAATTCAAATTGACATTCAAAGATTGACATGTTACGTGTGATTATACAGATATTTTTAGTTGTCATACGTTAGTACCGATGATTGAAGTGAAGTAGCGCTCTTTATATAAGTCGGTTAACAATGACCGTAGAAAAGGTTGTTTTATGGTGTCTTTTTGTATTTTATCGAAAATTATTTTTTATGACATATTTATGTTTTATCTATAAATATTAAAAGAAATATTTAATAAACCACCTCATAAATGCAAAATTTTAAAATAAAGCAAGATTTAAAATTAATTTAAAAACCGTAATTTACTTTAAATGACTTATAAAAGGACCCAAATCATTTAGTTCATTCTATTCGGTCACGAAGATTGTCTGTGGGTCCGAACTTCTTGTGTGTATCCGAAAATGAAACAGAGTAGGTGCACTAACGAAACTTCGTTTGAATATCGTTCGTTTACGAAAATTACGTTTCGGAGAAAGCAAGTAGACCTCCTGATTTGTACGTAGAACGACGTCTAACGCGTATCGTGTATCAAATGTAGCTCTACAAGTCTAGTTTCCATATAAAATGTATGGCGTGTGTGGCACACGTGTTATCAGTGTAGTTCTGCCGTTATTAACCTGCTTATTTATTTAAAAAACAGGGCAAGTGCGAGTCGGACTCGCGCTCTGAGGGCTCTGTACAAACTTACCTATGTAAATAGATCAATTCCGGAATGTATGTGATGTATGAATGTATGTATGACACGGAAGGTTTTTGCAAATCACAAAAAAAAATGTTACGTAACAACAAATTTACAGTTTTAAGATTTATTCCTACACATGTGCTATAAGACCTTGCTTTATGACAAATTTCAGGATTCTGAGTCAGCAAGAAGTACCTATCTTTTTTTTCTCGTTAATTTACAAGTTTGATTTTTTTACAGCTTCAAAACGAAGCAGAACTGAGTCATCATTCATCATCATCATTTCAGCCGATACACGTCCACTGTTGGACATAGGCCTCCCCCAAGCGTCGCCACATCGAACGTTCCTGTGCGTCCCGCATCCATCGGTTTCCCGCTACGCGGTATCTTCTCGTCCAACATACCACAGTGTCTCAAGACGAAAGTCTTTAACCAGTGCGTGTTGCCAGTGATGACATATGGCTTCGAAACGTGGTCGCTCACAATGGGCCTCATCAGAAGGCTCAAAGTCACCCAAAGAGCAATGGAAAGGGCTATGCTCGGGGTTTCCTTGCGTGATCGAATAAAAAATGAAGATATCCGCAGGAAAACTAAGGTTGCCGACATAGCACAAAGAATTGCCAAACTTAAGTGGCAATGGGCAGGGCACATTGCTCGCAGAACAGATGGCCGTTGGGGCCGAAAGGTTTTGGAGTGGCGACCGCGTACCGGAAGACGCAGTGTTGGAAGGCCTCCTACAAGGTGGACCGACGACCTGGTGAAGGTAGCGGGAAACCGATGGAACTGAGTATACGGTTTTAATTTCAAATCAATACCTCCACGCGTTCTCGAAATAGATCCTATAAGGGTTCCGTTTTTCAATTTGAGGTACGAAACCCTAAAAATCTACAAAAGAGAGTATAGCTACCGAATACTGACTGACACATTTCCAATTGTTATTCATTCCACACTAGTTCAGAGGGCCTACGCAGAAACAGGGATATTTGCGGTGCACGGTGCTCGAAAACGAGATAGTAGCAAGCTGTCACTATTTACGTACACTTGTGATCTTTAAGCCCCAGTACACACTGTGGATGGACAGTATGTTGCTGGTTGACAAACAAGGAAATAAAAACAAAATAGGCAATGTTTTCTTTTTTTTTTGTTTTTATGTAGTAAGTTAAGTAGATAATTAAGTAAACTAGAGGAATTTTATTTTATTGTTGGGTTATTTTTTGTGTATGTAGATTAAATGTTTTTATTTGCTGCGGAGACGTTTGAAAAAGTTAGCGTGGCTTTATAAAACAAAGAGTAAACGAAGGAACATAATAATTATGTTCTTTCAAACGCATAATTATTATGCGTTTAGGTCAATAAAATCTAACACGCTGTTTTTCAACTTAATAAAAAAATAGTAAGTAACGAATTAATAGCACAGGATTTTCTCTTTGATTTCTTTTATAATTGGAAATATCGTTGTCATTTGTTCCATAACAGATTTGAAAACAGAACGAAAGTGAGATTTAATTTTCCACTGAGACATACTAACTAGTTTAAAGTTAAATTTATTCAAGTATTTCTAATAATTAATTTAATATAAGTCCCAAATCAGACAAAAGACATTCCAGACAGCGTATCAAACAAAAGACGGATAATGTTTAAAAGGAAATTAGGAAATTAATTAAAAATATACCTACCCTTAGGTCCTCCTGTTTGATTCAGTCAAAGGATTCATTACAACTAACGCTTTAGTGAACAAAGACAAAGACACACAATAGGATGTTTAAGTAATTAATATTTAATTAATAGTCTCGCTACAACGCGCGTTCTCCAATTGATCACCACGTTTAAGGCGTATAGTCTCTTTAACATCTGGCCGGAGTTAAATGCACACATTTGCTCGTACTGCCGCTTGCGCCCGCATTTTCTTTGTGAAATATTGGTTGGTTTACATATGCACCTATGTACATTCTGAAGAACACTTAACTAGCAACGTTTTTGTGTAAACGTATTTCTGAAGATCAAAGCCGTTTGAAAGGAGTAAATATCATGATGTTTAATTTTTTTTTTGGAAAAGTATTGGTCATGCAAAAAAAGCACATGTTGATAATGTTATAAATGAATCTATACATATATATATATTTTTAAATCTGTTAACGTCTGTTGGTGTAGTGGTTAGTGCTCTGTTAAGTCTGGGTATGAATGGCGTTGTATGATAGTTGTGGAATATAATCTACACTAATATACGTAATAAAGAGGTAAAGTTCAAAAAATTTGTTTGTAGGAGGTAATCTCTGAAAGTACTGGTCCGATTGGTAAAATTTTTTCACCGACAGATAACTACTTTATTCTTGAGTGACATAGTCTATATTTTGTGTACGCGGGCAAAGTTGCGGGCAAAAGCTAGTTAGTAATAATAGATAACTCAGTCGTTACTGAGGAATAAGCTTCAGAACGTCACTGTTTTATGGCCCTGCTCGGGAGCAAGGCCCTTACAGCGCGCGTTCTCCAATTGATCACCACAGTTTAATGAAAAGGTGACATTCATCCGCGTAGCAATTCATCATTGTCATGTTTATAATTCATCTTCATCCGAGCAAGGTTTCCTCAATTAATTGTGGCCAGCTTTTTTAAGAGCTGAGGAAATTGCCTCCTTATTGCCCACTTCTACGAACAATGAGCAATTTTGTTGAAAGAATAAGTTGTCGGGAGAAAAGATCAAGGGTCGGAAATGATAGGATAATAGTATTGTATGTTTTTATGGACTTTATTAGGGGCTATTACTAGTAACATAAAGCGATCAGTAACAGATATATTATTTTCTTTGATATAACTTTAGTCAACTTTTTTTCTTTTTTGATGGATCACATCAGCCCTTCCCACTCTGAGTGGCGCAAGAGAGAGTATCAAACTATTCAATTCAGACATTTACATTGTCAAATATAAGTAGGTTAAAAGATAGTATAATAAAAAAAAATAAGTGTACCACGTTTTACCAAAAGAACGGCATTAAAAAAAATAAGACAAATAAGCCAAGCAAATAAAATAAATTACAAAGAAGTATCAAGTCAATCAGAATGAAAAATATCTATTATAAACAAATACTAGTATGCACCAAAATAAAATCAAATCTAAATAGCCACAATAGGGTATATAGTTTCCAGGGTCAAAATAATTACATTTTAAATAGTCCGTATTTTAGATTATAAAAAAATATTAGACACGTATTTTTTCTTTTTTCGATTAAAAAAAAAAATAACAAAGATATAGCCCATTAAAAATACGTGTGGCGTCACCCCGTGCGAAAAAATGCAGCACGGCGCGCGTGACGTTACACGTAACTTTAATAATATAAAAGACGGACATAATTACATTTTTACGGCAACTAGCCTATTATTCAAATTACATCATGGATTATTATTATTTTTCTTTTGCCGATTAAAACCTACCTGGCCCTTCAGTTACCCTTTAAATTCCAGGGCCGCGGTTCCTCTTTCAAACAACTTCGCAGCTTTATGTTAAAGAACCTGGATAATATTTCTTTTTTAGTGAATTGGACAACCGACATTCGAATTTAATAACTCATTCATTGGCCACCTGTGAAATAATTTATTTATTCTGCTCTTGGGTTAATTTATACAATGATTAATGACTCTGCAATTGTGTATTTTCAAGCAGAATTTAATTAAGGGGAGAACACACAATGCTTTGTCGCTTTTATCGTCTATCATAGACTAACACCCAGAGGAAATTATCTTTTGCTTTAGGGTAGTGTATGCTGGCTTTACAAGGGGTGGTAATTGCATAGTCGGACTATAAAGTCTGAACCAGTTTGAACCATCTGGTCCGCACTCCCAGACAATTTGGGTCCCTGATTCTAGAAATGAGAGTGTGTGCGTTCGATCGTTTTCACACATTTACGGGTCCCTAATAAATGCTGAATGGCTACAGTACCTACCGTTTTATGAACACAAATTGACTTCGGTACTGATACTAAAACGTATCTAGATGATTTGTGAACGGATTATGTTTCGAATGGTGGCAAATGGGTGTTTTGGGTTGCAGTAATTGAAATATTGTAGTTTGTGCTTAGGTACTAATTCAGCCGTACAATTTGAGTTTCACAGATTGTGTTTTGCTTTACGGACTAATGACCAAATAAATAAGGATTAACACGACTAGTTGTTGTCATGATTATTCGAGTATTAGATCAGAGTAAGAAGGCCGAAGTTGCATTAAGCGGACGCCCGCGCGGTCTCTTAAACAAGTTTTTCATCGCGTTGAACCGCGCGGGCACCCGTCGCGCAGAGCCGCGCCGCGCACCCGTTTTGCTACGTAATAATACTTTAAAGTTCTCCATCGGTACGACTATATGCACACCGTCAAAGTTAAAATAGCGACACTGCGAAAGTAATAATCCGGTTTCCACTACTGGGGACCGTCGCACACGATACACGCGCGACGTCACGCGACTGGTGCCCGCTTAACGCAGCGATGGCCCTTAGAATATTAGAGCAAATAAAGTGAATATTCATCCATTCAAATAAATTTAGTTCTTCTATCTATTCATCGATGAACAAAATAGTGATGAGTGTCAGAGTGTAAAACAGCACATTAGCTTAAAAGGCTCTTTTTTCGCTCGCCTATCGTCAACATCCAGCTTGGTTTAAATGCTTGTTGCTTCATCTAACGCAATCCAATGTGATGCTTGATGAAGGGCAACGCGAAAAAAAAAATTCTTGCAAAATAACAGATTTTTTAGAGGTCTTTACTGGATTAGTCTTACACAAAATAAATTGATATTAATAGAAGCCTAGATAATATCCACAAGATATCTATGTTTCCAAAATATATAATGACGTCATAATCGCGTAAGAGCGGATGTATGAAAAACAGTGAAATTGTATGTCGAATTGCGCATGCAATTGTCTAAGGGCGAAATCACGCTTGAAGGCATCTTTAAGCGTGTTTTCGCCCTTAGACAAGTGTTACCATACTAGGTAATTGCGCTGTAGCGATCTCGTCGTTATAAACTGGTAATTAAGCCTAAAGAGGCAACTTAATACTATTAGGTAGGCACGTCTAACTAATAGTAAAGTTGAACAGTTCTATGAAATGTTTTAGAAGAACTAGCAAATAGAATACACGGTGAAGTTTAGTAAAGTTGTACATGAATTTGAATATAATTGTTGTCAAACTTTTACTAGCGTACTTACAGTCCTGGGTGCCTACAAACATATATCATGAAGTTATTGATAAATGACTATGTAGATAGGTATTTAGATAAAGATACATTGGTAAAGTTCCATGTAGGTGGGTGGTCTTTTAGAGTTTCATTTCGATGGGGTGAATACTGAACCCGTATTACTTAGCTGACGATTTTTTTAAATACAATTTTTTTTATAGGCCACTTTATAGGGATACATATAAAATGTCAGAAGCTAGTGCACGGTTCCATTTGGTCGTTTCCTATGGAGAAGAACCACCACGTGTGGACAATATTTGTTGTGACAAGTTAACCTTTTATACAAAACATGTTTAAAACATGCTGATCGTACTGTACGGACTTTTTAAGAAAAAGGTTTGACTGCTATAATAATAAATTAAAAAATTGCCGACTTCTTACTTCACTAGGGTAAAGAGGTTCTGAGTAAGGATTTTTTCGATGAGACACTTAATACCAGATAGTATATACAGGACAATAGACGGTTAACTAGACTCTTCGTAGCTACAATATGATTGAAATAAAAATAGGAACATCAAACCGTAATTTTTAAATAACATTTGACACATAAAGGTCATCTGTCAAATGTTGTTTGAAAATTACGGTTTACAAAGAAAACTTGTTTGCGTAAAAATATCAGTTTTTTTTTATTTGGTTTAATCGAGTTTAATTTAACCTTTCAGATACCGTCAATTTGAGACACAATAGTAGGACAATAGACGCGCGAACGCCGGAGTTTTCTTGGGGTTAAATGAATTAAATCTAAGTGAAGAAAAAACGTAATTAGCTAATTAAGTATTTAATTAAGTAAAAAAATTGCTTTTTTATTTTTGCCAAAAAAAACACCTTCTTTTTCCATTCGCCACCACTCAGAAATGAGCGGAATTGAGGAACTAAATTCTGATTACCTAAACTTTTTAACTTCAACTATGACTCAGCAAAAATCAGCACCTTTCTACTACGAGATCACTCTCAATTGATAGAAACTACAAAAGAGACAGGTGCGATGCGACTGCGATATCGCTTTTTTGTTTTTATTTACCCCTAATGCCTACTGTCCACGGATACGCTTATTGTACGCTTGTACGTGTGTTATGTGAGCAAGCGTACACCAAGCATATAATTCCGAATACGCATCTATGAAGCTACGCGCTGGTGGACAATAGTCTTAGGGAAGCCTTAAGGTTAAGGTCTTTTGGCCAGATTACCTGTAAGGGCCAACGCTGCGTTAAGCGAGAGCACGCACGGGCACCCGTCGCTGTCGCGCGCGTATGGATTTTTACATGATACGGATTATTACATGCGTAGTGTCGCTTTTTTAACTTTAACGGTGTATACGTAGTCATGTCGATGGAGAACTTTAATGACTTTAATGTATTATTACGAAGCAAAAAGGGCGTGGGGCGCGATTGCCCGCGAAGGGGGCCCGCGCGGATCATTGCAAAGGAGCACTTAATACGGGACTGCGCGACCACCCGCGTAACGCAGCGTCGGCCCTAAATCTTACGGGTACTTAAGTTTTATGGGTGATAAGTATACTTTGTTAAAAATTAAAAAAATGCCGTCAATACTCCGCAATATAGCGTTCTTTTTTCCACAGATATTGTATTGCAGATTGGACTTTTTTTTAATGAACAAGCGGTATGCATCGTTGTCAAACTATAGTGCCAACGAGAGCCTTAATTCTTTGTTACTTTCCATAATTCTGAAACATTCGCTTGTGGTATTACACGTACTACCAACAAAAAGAACAAAGGGGAATTTCACACCTTTGCCTTCGGCAGTTCGTAGGTATGTAGGTAAAATGGAAACGCGCGGTGCTCCCGTATTTTGTTTCCTTCGATCTTTTGTAAAACATGTCAGAGGAATACCGCTACGGATAAATCCGAGGTGAAAAGCGCTGGCTGAATGCAATAAGCATTCCATCCCACTGCCAACGCTGCCGGGTAAGCAGCGATCGTCAAGAATCAGTTTCGTATCTTGAACAGTCTGTTTAAGATCAATATAATCTATGTTGTTGTCGGTGGTGATCTCTCGCGTCGGGCCTTGGCACAGGTCATGATCCGCAACGAGGAGGAGTGGCAGGCGGTCGCGTCCTTCTGCGAAGCAGTAATGCTAGCAAAGGAGGATGCCGACCGCATCAGGCAACGGCGCTCACGCCCCAGCCGCCACCGGGATTTCGATTCCGATTTCCGGCCACCGTAGGCGCGGGCTTGCGGACGGCGAGCAATGGGTAGCTTGCTGTCCGACCGCCCGGTAACTGTCCAGACTAAGCCCAAGTCGTCGACGGCGCAAACTATTCCCGCACGCCTCGAGGAGTTTGTCAGCAACCGTAGGGGCCCAGCTGGGTCGAAGCCTACTGGGGCTAGGGTTGATTTCTGAAAGAGAGGTTTGGCCCTGGTATGAAAGGCAATAAGGGACGGGGTGTGTTTTTAAGTCAGTAAGAGTCTGACACTATTTCTCGCTCCGGCCAAGGGCAGAGGATTTCATTTGGATGATTTTTATCCACTGAAAAAAAAGACATGTTTGTTATAGGTACACAATTCTTGGTCTCTTTTAGATCAAACAACGCTTTCAAAAACCATTTTTATCCATAAGTGCACATGTTTCAAGGAGATGTCAGCAAACCGTGGTCTAGCAGGGTCGAAGCCTACTGGGGCCATGGGTTCGCTTCTGAAAGGAAAACCCGGCCCTGGTGTGAAAAATAAAGAAGGAACAGGAGTAGGTGTTTATTCAGTAAAAGTCTGACACAGCCTTTCGTACCGCCCAAGAGCGGGAGATGTCATTGGATGATTTTCCCGCCTAAAAAAAGTGTATAGGTTTTTATGGTGAAAATCGTCACGCATTATAAAACAAAATCCCCCACTGAGTCTGTCTGTATAAACGCGATTAACTCAACAGGCCAGTCTAAATAAATATTATGGTAGAGAAAAACTAAGAATTTTAAAGATGTCTAACACCCACGCGAAACTGGGGCGCTTCGCTAGTAAAAGATACAACGAATATTTTATCTGGAAAATTCGATACACAAAGATGAAAATAGCAAAAAGGTTGCCTCAAAGTGTTTTGATATGTAAAATTACTTGGGCGGGCGGACCCTGGAACGTAAAGGGCAACTGAAGTCACACAGGTGTGTTTCAGTTCAGTCACTAATGGGCACGCCACAATCATGGCGGTACGTCCCCTCTTTGAAGCGTGGTTGGAAAGACCTCACGGCGTCCTTACCTTCCGCATGACGCAGGTCCTCACCGGACATGGTTCGTTCGGGAGTTTCCTACACCGGATTCGTGCGGAAGTGACATCCGGGTGTCGCCACTGTGCGGAATGCCCGGAGGATACGGTGGAGCACACAGTCGAGGTGTGCCCTGATTGGACGGAGCATCGCCGTGCCCTCGTGGGGGCGATCGGCGGCGGAGACCTCTCGCGCCGGGCCTTGGTCGAGGCCATGGTCCGGAGCGAGGAGGAGTGGCAGGCCCGCGCGCCTTAAGGAGTTGTCAGCAACCGCAGGGACTCAGCCGGGTCGAAGCCTACTGGGGCCAGGGTTATCCGAAAGGGCGCTCGAGCCCTGGTATGAAGGCTTGAAGGAACGGAATGGGTTTTTTAGTCAGTAAGAGTCTGACACTATCTCCCGCTCCGCCCAAGAGCGGGGGTTGTCATAAGATGATTTTTCCCATCGAAAAAAAAAAAAAAAGCCCCGGTATGAAGGCTAGAAGGAACGGGGTGGGTCTTTTAGTCAATAAGAGTCTGACACTATCTCCTGCTCCGCCCAAGAGCGGGGGATGTCATTGCATGATTTTTTCCCACCATAAAAAAAAAATTCAGTCACTAAAAGTCTGACATTCCGACTCGCTCTAACCAGAGAGGGGGAAGTTATGGATGATTTTCATTCTAAAAACAAACTTTTTAAAATTGGTGATGCAACGGACGTGTTCTTTCAGAAGCAGACACAAATTTAAAAAAAAATGTTAACGAAAACGGATGCAGAAACGAAAGTGTTATTAACGATAACAATTTTTATTTTTCTACAATAAAAGTAGCCTAAGTTACTCCTTGTTACATCAGCTACCTGCCAATAAAAGTCCCGTCAAAATCGGTCCAGCCATTTCAGAGATTAGCCGGAACAAACAGACAGACAGACAAAAATGTTAGAAAAATATTTTTTTGTATGTACCGCAAGTAGTATAAAAAGGGATATTTCAATATTACAAACAGACACTCCAATTTTATTTATATGTATAGATGTATAATTTTGAACAATAATTGATCTACACTAATAATAATGTCTGAAAGTACAGGTCCGATTGCAAATTTTTTTTCACATATAGAAAGCTGCTATATTTTAGAGTGACATAGGCATATAAATTTTATGTACGCGGGCAAAGCTGCGGGCTAAAGCTAGTTCAAATTATAATTATTATACAGGTCGCGCGGTGAATTAAGATCGCTCGGAGAAAGTAGTGGGGGCAATCGGCGCATGTGTACAATTGCGCACAGAAATTCTTTGTATGTTAGGATTTTATTTTTAATTTTGTATGTTTGAACCTCAGTAACATAACTTATAATAAAACTAGTTTTTGCTTGTAATTTATCTTGTAAGTAGGTAAATTCAGAAAAATTAAAAATATAAAATTGAAATTAAAATTAAAAAAAAATAATATCGTTAGTTTCTTTATTAACGTAACAATTCACGTCGCAAACCATTTTTCTGGCTTGTCGTTTTAAAACTTTATTTTTAACCATTTTTTTTTGCCACTACGTATTACTAATACGATAACACAAGCTGTACGCAACAGTACCCAAGTACAACAGTATCCAATGAGACGCGTGAACGCAACGCGGGAATTGAAGAGCGGCTGATCTACCAATGACGTATCGCCGTCGGCGCACACCCGCCCGCACGTCGTCAAATAGTCCTTAGAATTAAATACTGCGCATGCCCCTTCCACTTTTGCCGAGCGATCTTGATTCACCGCGCGACCTGTATTAGTTAACTAAATTCTGTAAGTGCTGGTGAAGAATTCGCTTCTGTTAATGTTTCTGCGAACTAGGTACCTACAAATACCGGCACGAATCTTGAGCGCTGACTTGAACTTGAAATCGCGCAAACTTGAATGAGAAGTGAAGTATTGGGTCTCTTTAGTGGTATGAAGTGAGACGCGGGAGCTGGGAGTACATCTTTGTAGTTACAGTGATTGGCTCAACGATGTGTCCGATGTGATTTTTTGTTTTGTGTTTGTCTTAAGTTTTTGTTGTCTACAATGTTTTTTGCGCCAAAATAAATACTTTTCTTTCTTTCTTTCTTTCTTTCGACGATTGCTCAAGATTCGTGCCGGTATTTGTAGATCTACGCTGGCGTGCCGTAATAAATAAATAAATAAGCCCGCATCCTCTCCTGTTCGTTTTATTTGGGCATAGCAACTAGCTAAACGGTTGCCAGAGAGACACTAGCCTAACACAAACAAGACGGGTCAACTGCCACCCTTTGTGCTAAACTTCGCACTATTAGCATAAAACCGGACAAGACCTTCGGTGTCCACGACAAACAATATAAGTATAGGTACAAAGTGTAGTTGCTGATTGTAATTTGATGGTGGATGGGAACCTGCTGGGAGGCACACAGACACACAGGGGTTGACCGGCGAGACAGGAGTTGTAAGTCCTGGAAGGGATAAGAACTGTCCAGTAAATTAGAACTTAGTGACTGTTTTTTCAGCAAATTCATCTCTTCTGAGAATTCTGATATGATGAGGTTGATGAATTGCATAGCCATGTTTACCTATTTGGCGCAGCCGTGAGACATTAAATGTAGATGTATTTAAGTTTAAGTTTCTATACTATAGTAATTGTTATCTCATTGTGTGTACCTGTGTGCCAAATAAACGTATTTTCTTTCTTTCTTTCTTTCTTTATGCCGAACTTTCGCTAATATCATTTATCTTTTCCATTATGTACCTTTAATATCTTTTAAATTAATTCGCAGATTGTCAAAATTAAGTTACTTGATTAATTTTTAGGGTTCCGTACCCAAAGGGTAAAAACGAGACCCTATTACTGAGACTTCGCAGTCTGTCCGTCTGTCTGTCACTAGGCTGTATCTCAAGAACCGCGATAGCTAGACAATTGACATTTTCACAAATTATGTATTTCTATTACCGCTATAACAACAAATACTAAAAACAGAATAAAATAAATATTTAAGGGGGGCTCCCATACAACAAACGCGCTATTTTTGCCGAATTTTCCTAAGGACAGTACGGAACCAGACCGGAGTCCAACTCGCACTTGGCTAGTTCTTTTTTTTATCACTAGTATTCAATTTCATTATTACCTATTAATATCTACGAGTACCTTTTAATTTTGTATCATTATTATTTCTAGTCTAATTAATGTCGGACAATTAATTCTAAATTTTAACGTTGTTAGATATAATTAGGCAAATTCTTTATGTGCAGCACTTACAGAATTCGCCAATAATTAAACTTTTAACCTCTCGTGTGCCGTAATTAGAGACACAATTAAAAAGCCATTGTGTCTCGCGTGGATTCACATTTAGACACACAACGGGTTAAGTAAAAAGATTGCTGTGATAATTAATTTCTGTAAATATTTCTGTGAACTAATCAAAACAAATTTGGAATGCCATTTTAAATAAATAAAACGTTTCACTAGTCATGTGTTGCAAGGCCTATGTAACACATTTATTGTGCGTACAGCCATGGAGTGGTATTCCATGTCGGCGTCTGCGTTTTTCCTGATAGCTACAACTTTAAGTCAAGAGTGAATAGGTTACTCTTAGGCAAGCGTGCTCCATCGTTGACCACGTTATCGTTTACCATCAGGTGAGATGGTGGTCAAACGCGAGCCTATCAATAATAATAATAAAAAAAACTACCTGAATAGGCGAAGTCCTAAGGTTGCACAAAAGCGCATCAGATACACCTGCATCATCAAGGCAATCCACAACAGATAGTTTAAAAATGAAGTTAAAAAGAAGGAGTCAAAAAGTGCAGTTGAACTCTCAAATCAAATCGAAAACATTTCTTTCAAATAAAACATTTACAGGCACTTTTGGATAGTCAAGAAGTCAATCAGTCATAAAAATTATACTAATGCTTCATTCCAAAGCGTAATCTTTATGGAGAAGAATTTGCAAAAACGAGACTTTTAACATACATTAATAGTCTTGAGATGCTTTTGGCGCTCGATCACGGAAATGTTTTGAAAAGATTTTTCTCTCTTAGTCATGCTGTACTCTATTGGAAGTGAGACACTATAATTATAAAGATATAAAGATTGTTTGTATGTTTTTTTTGTTTGTAGGAGGTAATCTCTGAAAGTACTGGTCTGATTGTTGAAATTATTTCACCGATAGAAAGCTGCTTTATTCCTGAGTGACATAGGCTATATTTTATGTGCGCGGGTGAAGTTCCGGGCAAAAGCTAGTAACAATAAAAAGTGCTAGTGTAGTGTAAAAGTGTAGTGTGTGTAGTGTAAAGTATGTGTAATATAAAGTGTATAAAGATATTACAAGAAGATACAATAAGATTTCTGTATATAAAGCACTCAAACACAACAATTTTATTTTCATCAACTCCATGGAGAGCATTCGTAATAACTTATTCGTCTCTCGAGACCAATACGTGCATTTCTCAGCATTCAAACAAAATCTAGGTGACCTATTTACGAGGGCAATTACATCGGAACTAATCTCATCACGTTTTAGTGGATACGCTGATACCTCGGGCTTCCCAGAGGCCTCTTTGTTCTAAATAAGTGTCTAATTAGTTCAGCTGCGGTAAATCCTTTCGAAACTTAAACATTGGAACGGAAATGGATACAAATAAGGGTTTCGTGGATAAGTTTTGAGACTTTGAGCTGTGCGGGGGCTAGGTGGTTCTGTGAACGTGATACAGTAACTCTAGTAACAGTCTATCTGTCGTCCATAGGGGTTACATTAGTAAAACTTTCTATAGTTACAAGTAGGGCCGCCTTTTGAAAAAAAAGGCGTAATTTTTTTTAATGATATAAGCCTATAAATTAGTGCTTGACAGCAATTCAACCTGATGGTAACCATTGATGTGTTTAAATATCAATTAATTCTTATTTTAAGGTAATGTTCGGGATTGTCTACTTATAAACATTAGCTCCTGGCATCGGCTTTGCCCTTGTCCAGTGATAAAGTAGCATTTTATTTGTGAAAGAATTTTAATATCGGTCCAATAGTTTTTGAATTTATTCATTACACACATAATATAAGTGCAAATCTTCACTCTTTATAATATTGGTAAAGATATTCACATTTAAATATGTATTTGGTTTTCAGAAGTTTATTTTTAAGCCACAATAGACAGGTTACAATCTGATGATTTTGTCATTTTTCACATAGACCAGTTCCGATTTATGTGTCAGTTACTTACTATAATATATTAGTTTCAACAAATAAGTTGCATCGTATGTTACAATCAATAGGGGCGTAATTTTTTTATTTTATTTCAATGGTCAGGCTTCTGTAACATTTTCAAAAGAAAAATAATAACCTTGTTGGCAATATTTTCGAACCGTTTGTAGTTGGAACTCTCAGCTCGGGTCTGAGAGCTCAGAAATTGTACAAAGACCTGTCTAAATGCCTTGTTGACACTTACCTCGCGTGACCTCAGGGCTAGTTTTTATCTCAGTTAGAGTAAAAGCATTATGAATTTGTGAAACAGCCATGCCACCAGTCTTTTAGACACATTATAGTTCTTTGTTAACTGTATGTAATGTCTCCAAAAGAGTAGTGACATAGGTCACCAGTTTTTTGGAGACATTACCCGTCGACAGCGATGTGGAGAAGTTTTTCGGCGACATAGTTTTAGATTGTTTTTAGTTAGATTTATCTAATAAGTTAAGGATTTTTATTTCCTTATTTTTTTTACCTTTATAGTACCTATAATTCGTACTAATATTATAAACGAGAAAGTAACTCTATCTGTAACGCTTTAACGGTTAAACTACTAAAGTGATTTTGATTAAATTTGGCGGGTACAGAGTGGTATGATAAAGGTTTAACCCCAAGGAAGGAAAGCTTAACTAGGCCTGAACTGTTTCGAGAAATGTATGATACTGCCGTGCCATTATTTTGCTCGCCTTGGTGGGTGCACTACCGTGCCCCCTGATTTAATTTGTACTCTTTTAATTTTGGCTTCGACTTTGACGAAGATACTGGAAAAAGCTAGTGTAATGTTACTTAAATGTTTTTTTTAATGTGTAAATAATATTTGCCAATTCAAAACCATCTCTAACCTCAAGTTACACTCTATTGGAGTTCTAACAGCATTACAATCTTGTATGCCATATTTTTCCAGAATCCTTTTAATGTAACTTTGCTTCAAATAAACTTCACTCTTTGACTTTTCGCTCGTTACAGTAATACCCAAACAATCTATTACTTCACTTAAGTTATTTAATCTTAAAACATTTCCCAATTAACAATTCCTCTACTTAAAATTTTGCTCGATATTTTTCTTAAGAACATTACTTGTCGTCATAAATTTTTGTGCTGTTACATCAAATTTCCCATGATTTTCCTCCCCACTAAAGTAATTAAAAGAACGTTGGTCAGTATCAAGTTAACGTAACAGCACTTGTAATTAAACTGCAATATCATCTTCTTAGTAGTGTTAACAGGGCATATTGCCAGAGGTCCTCTTTCCACTTTACTCGGTTTTGGAGACTCTCATTAAACTGACATTTTGAAGATTGTTTCTGAGTAATACGATTTATTTTGGATCTGTGAAGAAAATGTTATAAAAAATAGTAAAGTAGTACTAAAGATTTTTCGCAAGACTCATTACGTGGCTTGTATATTATATGTCACCGTAACATTTTAGTTAAATACCGTTAGATTATAATCTACAAGATTGTAAACTATCGAAAGATTGTGAACCGGAACATACTGTTTACAATTTAACGCACTGTTATAATCTAACGGTATTTGCATTTTCAGACACACTCACAAACTTTCATCATCATCATTTCAGCCGAAAGACGTCTACTGTTGGACATAGGCCTCCCCCAAGTGTCGCCATAATGACCGGTCATGTGTGTCTCGCATCCATCGGATTCCCGCGACCCTCACCAGGTCACCGGTCCACAGTGTGGGAGGCCTTCGAACGCTGCGTCTTCCGGTATGTAGTCGCCATTCCAGAACCTTTCAACCCTATCGACCATCCGTTCTACGGTGACTGTATAAGCCTTCTGATGAGGCTGATTGTAAGTAACCATGTTTCAGTGTCATATGCACAAATTTTCGCCAGTATAATATAAGTGTGATGTGATTTGTACAATCTCTTACAAACAAACAATACTACCTCTTTGTATTTACCTTTTATTTTTAATGGGAAATCATCCAATGACAACTGCCGCAAGAGCGGGGTATGTCAGACTTTTACTAACTAAAAACGCACCTGTGTTCTTCTGTTACTGTATGTGCTCTAGGAACACAGGGTCCTTTTCAGAAATCCCCGAGAGGCATCGGCTCTGGACCTTCTTCTTAACGACTTGGGCTCGGTCTTCTTGGGACGGCGAATTACCCATTGCCCGTGCTTTGCAAGTCTGCGACCTCTTTGGACCTACAGCAAATATAGTTGCATATTTACAACGTGTTGGCAGAAGCGGCGAGCATCGGAATGACGTGGAGCGAGGTGAAGCGTGAAGCTCAGGACCGCTCGCGATGGAGGATTATTGTGGACGCCCTCTGCTCCATCTAGGGAACATAGGACATTAAGTAAGTAAGTATGGATGATTAAAGTTTAAAATTGAGAGGATGAGCACGCGTGCGGAGCAATTCCGCATGTGTGATCAAAACAGCACGGTATTAAAAACATCCTTAGATTTATATTATCTCAATTTAGCAACAATGTAATTAGCATTCTGCTTGTCCATTAAAATTAATATGTTAGATACCATTGAATTCTATTTGCTTTCAGCTTCGTCCACGTTTACATAAGACTCTCATGGGAATCTTTCACTCAGACATAATTAGTTTCCTAATTGATGTATTGGTATCACATCTGAGCTACTTTATTTATGTAGTTTCAATTAAATCATAACATCAGTCTCTACCTTGTATTATGACAAATTAATTACATTAATATGAAAGCAAAAGTTTTTGATTTGTTTGTTTGTTACTTCTGCACACTCAAAGGCTGATCGGATTTTGGTAATATTAATTTCACACGAGTAGATCATGTCCTGTAGCCCGATTCACGTAATGAAAACCGTAACGATATCGTAGCGATTTAGTCGTTTGAACCATTTCCGTATTCACATCCATCAATCGAGTTTGAACGACACCGATTTTAAACTCGTTTGAAATTCGTCGATTAAAAAAAAAATTGTATTAAATAATAACCTGATAGAATACTTATTAATGTAACTGGAAATAAGTCGATAGATCGTGAATACCGTTTTAGGATAGGACTTCGATCGAACGACTATAAAACTTCAACGATATTTGGTTTGATTTTACGTGAATCAGGCTACTGGTTCTTTTTATCCTGGGAAAATGTTCCCTTGGAAAAAACATCTACTTTAACGTAGGCGAAGCCGCGCAGCCAACAGCTAGTATCATGATAATTCCGGTGTGAGAAAGGAATAATGCTATAAGTCCTGTATATCTTCGTGTCTCTCTCTCTCACAAATTTTAAGACATCATAGTAGGGCCACAGTATTATAATATTCTATAACACTGTGGTAGGGCCCTTGATTCAGTTTTATTATTTATTTATTAATATGTATAAAAGGTAGATGTTAATATGCCTGGAAGTACCTATGTGGTTGGGAAAAATATTGATCTTTGACTATGACTTCTTCGAAGATACTAAATTGTTCTACCTGCTTCCACCTCCTTCTCTGCCCATATAGAAATTACAACTGAGTAGTATTTAAAATATGTCAGTATTAGTTTTTTGCAAAAATGTGTTTTCTCTTCTCTAATAAACGACGACATTCATGACAACAGCTTTCTACAACAAAATATAATTTGGTATTCATACAACTATTGATCTATTAGAAAATTTCCTATTATCATATTAATACATATTAATTATGAAAGGGAAAAAAGCGGAAACTGCCACGTCGAAAGGCTCGAGCCGTCTACCTATTCACATATGTTACATCCTGTTGATAGGTTATATTGTTATTGTTGTTGTTATTGGCTGTGTTGTTGTATTGTTATAGGTTATTTTGGTTTTTTCTTATTTTTTTGGTTTTGGTTTTTGGTTTAGTCATGGAGTATATGAAGATTAAAAGCAACTGGACTCTGAGGGTCGAAAGGCTGGATTCTCGCCACGACACAAACTTCAAGTCGTTCGTGATACGAGTTCCAACCCACCATCTGGAGACCTTTTTGAGAGAGGACTTTTGACCGAAAGGTGTCGTATATCGACGTTTCCAAGGACGGCTACGCGACACCACGCAGCGGAACAGGACACCGATGTTACGTGTATAATTATTAAATAAGTTTTGTTGTATATTATTTTATAAGATTATTTTATGTATTTTTTTTTAATGGGCCTCCGATGCCTGAAAATAAATGGTTATTATTATTATTATTATATTTTTATCAGAAACTTAATAATAAAGTCTTAAGTATTAATTGTACAGAAAAATCTCATAAAAAAAGCAATAAGTTTTCAAATAAAACGACTTTTCTAGTGTTCAACTTTTTTATGAAGGCACGTAAAGATCGAGACGTTTCGTGCCGGCACAAAAACTTATGTGAACTTGTAGCTTAAGAATAGAGTTACTTGTGAAAAGTACTTACCTACATGGCTACATGACGTAGACGTACTTTTTCTTAACTGAAGTTTTAACTTGTGAAACTTTTTTGGTTACAAAAGCAATTTAGGAACGTGAGCTTATGTTGGAACTAGGCGTATTTAGATAAAAGGGCTTAGAGTCTGTCTAATAAGTCAACCGACTTGGGTAATTATTAAGGTAAAATGAAATCTAGTGAAGTCAACACTGGTTCAATAATCAAGGTTGATTAAGAGATATTGATCATTGTTTACTACTAGAAGAACCTTATAAAAAGTATCAAATATAAGTTTTTTTAAATAATTAAATATTATACAAAATTTCCAAGTCAGTTGACTTTTTAGACAGACTATAGCCATATTGCCACGGTACGTCGTCGTCACAAAGAAAGATGAAAGAGGTTAGAAAGGAAATACTTTCCGATTTGTACTACAACAAGTGTCGCCGTTTGTCTCACACCCTTTAACTCCACTACAAGCAATAAACCAATACGAAGGCGCAATACGCAACTAACAGACCACGCACACTTAGATCGCAAGTTTGCTATTGGTAGTTGAACTATGAGCATTGCCCTACTTTGTGGCACGCCCACAAAGCCATTCTAACCTCTTTCATCTGTTCTGTGGTCGTCGTTAACGTGAAGTGGCGTGTTGCTCCGTTGTGTTGTTTTCTGATAGCTACAAGCAGGGCATGTTTAACTCAAGAGTGGCAGGTTAATTCTACGCAACGACTACATTGTCGCTTTTCATTAGGTGAGATAGTGGCTTGCGCTTAAGAATTCAGGCTCTGCACGTCGTCAAAAATTGGTAATCAGTTTCCATTAAAAGGTTACATATCACCTTGATGTGACGCATCGACCGAACCGTGCATCCGCTCAATACGGCTCGCGTCGCTCAATCTGTTTTTAGAGGTATAAAAAATAGAGTGCAAAGTCTCGCAAATCTCCGTTGAAAAAGAACGATCTTCCGACCAGATGGGTGTTGCTTATGTCTGATCTGGACAACTGCCCGATTGCTGATTTCTGGTTGTTGCAGGATTTTGTAGTTTTAGTTCCTATGTGACGTCATAGATCGACGCTAGTCGCTACATGGTAATGTGGCTATGCCGATATTCGAGTAAGTTAAAGTAATACCTAGGTACGTAGAATTTGTTATTTGACTAACAATATCTACTATTATCTACGTACTAATTACAGATCTACCTATTACTAACTAGGTATCTATTAATATAATTATGCCACCACATTAGAACTAAAAGACAAAATCCTACATCGCGTTAACAGAGTTTTCTTCGCGATTAGAAGATTTGCAGGATTTTATACCCCGTTCTTTATACTTCTATAGGTATACCAATCAAGCTTGAATACCGGTAATGCAACCTGGCTTAAATGGGTAAAGTATATCTAGTGTTTTTAGCTAACGACCAGTACTTACCATAAACCTAGAGTCACATAACACTAACACGATAAGGTAACGGCATCGCCACACAAAACGATTCCAACCCCTAATCTAATATTTTTCACCCTCCTTCTCAGGAATACCCCTTGTGGAGGGTAATCATCAAATAACTTCTCTCGTATTTTAATTATATTTTTTTAAGGTGGAAAATCATCCAATGTAGATAGATAGATAGATAGATAAATCATTTATTGACTACAGCACAAAACATGCACAAAAACACATAATGCACACAAATTATAAAAACTAAGCACACATACAACAACAAAGGAAAAAAAAAACATAATAACACATGTAGGTACTAGACAAAAAAAAAAAAGAGAAATACCAAAATAGACCCATAGTGCGGTGTGTATGTCGCGCTGCACCAATGGGAGTCCAGCTCAGCATGTATCAGGCAAAGATACCTGACGCTGATATTATGCTGGATCCTGTGGTGACATTCGGACGCTCAGATGGTTTTGTCTTCTCCGAACTCTAGGGTGAAGCGGTAGGGTGTATCAGATATTTACTGACTAAAACCCACTCCCATGTTCCTTCTTAGCCTGGCCTTCCAGGACCCCGAGTTTCTCTTCCGGAAGCGAATTCATGGCCCTAGTAGGGTTCGGCCCTGCTGGGCCCCTACGTTTTGGCTAACATCTCTTTGAGGCGCGCGTAGGACACTACGCACTGTCGGCGACTGGGGCTCGGTTCAGACGATTACTGGAAGCTAGGACGACAAGCTACCCGTTGCACGTCATCCGCAAGCTCACGCCTACGGTGACTGGAAATCGGTGTCAGGATCCCGTCGACTGGGGTGTAAGGAATTCCGTTTCCACATGCGTGCAGAAAGAGACGGGCGCCTGCTATTCCTCCTGGCTCCGTACCTGGGGCAGCGCAAGAGGTCGCTACCGCCGAAATTATCTTGCACCGCTGTGGTTAGTATAAGAGTTGTCAGCAACAGCAGGGTCCCAGCTGGATCGAAGCCTACTGGGGCCACAGTTAGTTCCGAAAGGTAGCTGGGCCCCGGTATGAAAGGCAAGAAGAAACGGGGTGGGTTTTTTAGTCAGTAAGAGTCTGACACTATCTCTCGCTCCGCCCAAGGCCGGGGGATGTCCTTTGGATAATTTTTACCCACAAAAAAAAAGTGGTTAGTATGAGTGGTCGTGTCAGACTTTCACTGACTAAATCTCACCTTTGTTCTTCACCGTCCCTCTGCAGTTCAAGTTCACAGATACAGGTACAGCCCTAATACCCGAATATTTTCCGTCCCTCTTCCCACTTGCCTATGAAAGTAAATACGCGCGAGATTTTTCTCGCACGCTCAACCCGTCATGTTTCAAAGCTTAACCCATAAGCTGAGGCTGACACATACATATCCCAGATTATCTGTTACGATTATTAAGCTGTTGACAAATGCTGGGTGTAATGAGACATAACTTAGAGATTTTATCGATGATCGGTTGGTTGACATGGTAAAGTTTCCACCTCATCTGCTCGTTTACTTGGCAAGGAAATTTAATTTTTTACACCGTCTATCTACGCCTATAACTACTTGAGATGTTTGTGTTTCCTGATAACTACAACCTAGGGATCTTCAAGAGGAAATAGGTCACTTCTAGGCAAGCGTGCTCCATTGTAGACTATATCATTATTTACAATTAAATAAGATAGTGATAAACGTGAACCTTTCAATTATATAAATTATAATAATAATCAATACATATAATAAAATCGTAGGAAAGTCAACTGTACATTAAATATTTTTTTAAAAGAATACTTGGGGCATGATCTACAATCGATATCGAAGCCAAAAATATAGTTTTTAGAATTTTTGTCTGTTTGTCTGTTTATCTGTTTGTCTGTTTGTCTGTATGTATGTCCGGGCTAAACTCAAAAAGTACTGCATGGATTTACTTCAAATTTTGCATGAATATTACTAAGAGGTCGGGTCAACACATAGGCTACATATTATCACGCTATCACCTACGGGGGAGGAGCTGTGAATCTTTATTTTTCTTAAGAAGTCTGTGACAGCGTGTAATCTAACGATGCATATTTAAATGTTGTTTTTGAGTAAGCCATGCTATTATCTAGCTTTACACCATAAAAACTACGCCATTTATGTAACTTGGGCAGAGAAACATAGTTTAATGAATGTTAGTAGTATAGAGACAATTTTAAAGCAGCGCCATCTATGAGATTTCATAAAAATCAAATCAAGTTACATGTTAACACTTTTTGGAAATTAATAATTTAAATTTGATCATTTAGTTAGTTATTCTTAAAATTCATAGATGGTGATGTGATGTGATGTGCATTTTCTTCATAAAAGTTGTATCATACAGTTCGTTTTGACAAATTCAAGTTCCAACAAGACCCTGAAAAAACTTGAGTAGAGTTGAGGAAGACAATTAAAAAAAAAATGCGGTGTTAAGTATTACATGGTGACATTTTTCCAGCTCTGTGAAGTCGACCAGTTTGCGAGATCCCCTACGTATGACGAGGTGCCTTCATATTACACGTACGACAAGCAAAAGGTGTATTTAACCGACATCGACGAGGAGGTGCTGTGGAAGGTTTTCCGGGAATTTTCAAAGGACGCCGCATTGGGTAGGGTTTATACCGTGCATCCAAATAATGGCGAATGCTATTTTCTGCGGTTGTTACTTCACACTGTCCAAGGCCCAACGTCTTTCGCCTTTCTGAGGACATTTGATGGCGTGGAGTATCCCACTTACTACGCAGCCTGCGTAGCACGTCACCTTCTCGACGGTGACCAAAATCAGGATCTTCGCGGAGGCGAGCGTCAGTGACAGTCCCAGCCGCATGCGTCATCTGTTTGCCGTAATCTTGGTGTTTTGTGGAGTCGCGAACCCGGTAGCTTTGTGGGAGAAGTATCGCCATCATCTGTCTGAAGATTTTCTACGAGCTTTGAGGCGTGCTACTGGAGACGAAGTCGAAGTAATTGATGAACGCGTGCTAAACACCTGTCTCAGTTCACTTCAAGATGTGGTCATTTCTATGGGCGGCAATCCGCTGATCGAATATGGGTTACCAGCTCCCCAATCATCACCGCATCAAGGCCGTGGAAATCGGGAGTATAACGCTGAGACAAATTATGAGCCGGGCGAAATGACCACCATACGAAATGACCATGTCATCGTGTTCTCTTCAGAGCAAAAACAAATGACATCGTCCTTGAAAGCGTTGGGCAAAACTAGGGTGATATGTTTTTCTTGGATGCTCCTGGTAGAACAGGAAAAACATTTGTTACCACTGGCATACTTGCAGAGGTCAGGAGGTAAGGCAAAATTGTTATTGCCGTAGCGTCGTCGGGAATCGCTGCCATACTGCTTCCGGGTGGCAAGACAGCACATGCCATGTTTAAAATTCCCATCGATTTAGAGAGCGCCGAAACCCCTGTTTGTGGTGTGTCACGTAACAGCGATAAGCGACACGTGCTCAAGGATTGCTCTCTGATCGTATGGGATGAGTGTACGATGGCCAATAGGAAGGCAGTTGAGGCCGTGGACAGAACCCTGCAAAACATCCACAGGAACGAACATTTGATGGGTGGTGTCACAGTTCTGTTCAGTGGCGATTTCCGGCAAACACTTCCCGTGGTGACGCGGGGATCGAGGGCCGACGAGGTGAATGCTTCGTTGAAACGATCTTCGTTGTGGTCACGAGTTCGTACACTGCGCTTGACCATTAATATGAGAGCTCAGCTCGGCGGCAATGCACGTGCATTGCAAGAATTCTCCGATGTCCTTCTAAGTCTTGGCGAAGGCACTCTGACAGGTGGTGCTTCCAGAGTCTCTCGGTAGATTGGTATCCAGCTTAGAAGAACTCATTTGCTGTGTGTACGGGGACATCAGTCGTATACCGCACCAGCTTCTTGGGTGTGTGAGCGATAACGCCGACGCCCAAAAATGATCAGGCTGCAGCAAATAACGAATGGATTCTCTCGGAAATTGAGGGGAATGAAGTGGTCTACACCTCGATAAACACTGTTGTCGACCAAGATGACGCCACACATTATCCCGTGGAATTTCTGAACTCCCATGTCAGCAAGTGGACTTCCAGCGCATACCATCAAGCTGAGGGTCGGTGTCCCGATTATGCTTCTTCGGAACCTATCTCCTCCGAAGTTGTGTAACGGGACCCGCCTTAAAGTCATCTCGCTCCACAGACACACCTTTGAGGCGGAAATTCTTACGGGTTGTAGCGTCGGCGAGCCATTTCCCTCATACCTCACCACTTCCCGTTCCAGTTCAAGCGCGTACAGTTCCCCGTGAGTGTTTGCTTCGCGATGACCATCAATAAGTCACAGGGGCAGACACTGAGTGCAGCGGGTGTCGACCTCAGGACGAGTTGCTTCTCACACGGGCAACTGTACGTCGCTTGCTCCCGCGTCACCAGTACTGACTCTCTTTACATTTTGGCTCCTAGCAGCATAACTACCAACGTAGTTTATAGGGAAGTGTTGTAAGGTATGATATTGATGTGTGTATTTATATTATTGTTATTTATATTGTATAATAAATTAATTATAGTTATGTATCTGGAGCTGGGGGGCTGTTTGCTTGGGCGGCATTTTGGGCGGCGGGGGGTTGTATGTGTGTTGAAGGTTGGGAGAACCCTGATCTTTGATGCGTTTATGACTCGTTGTTGCTTGGGTATCGCTTCGGGCTGATGGCCTCTCAGCCATGAAATTTTGACGGGATTTACTGTAATAGCTTAAGTGCTCTGGAGTGACGCCACTTGCACGTGGAGTTGCCCAGCAGCAAACAATGTACAACTATTAAACAAGAGCACGGACGTCATGTCTGTGGTTTAAATGTAAGGCAGGAGTGTGGTTTTAGTCAGTAGGAGTCTGACACTGCCCAGACTGGCTCGTTTGTGAGGCAGCCTGGCCGTCCATGAGGATTTCCCACTCCTGTCGAATAAAAAAAAAAAAAAAAAAAAAAGGTATGATACCTTTGTACGTATTTTTACTCTTTTGTGTCCTGGAATGTATTCCTGCATTATTTTCTCTATTTCCTTCAGTCTCATCTTATGACTGAACTCAGCAGGATTCCCATATAACTCTCTTCACTTGCTTCGTTTGCAAAAAAAAACTTATATTTTAATGCTATGTGGTATTTTTGGTGCTCTAGAGCCTTCACGCGGACGATGTCGCGGGCAGCAGCTAGTAATATAATAATATTCCACAACTATCACACAGCGCCGTCTAGTCCCAAGCTAAGCAGAGCTTGTGTTATGGGTACTAGACAACTGATAAACATACTTATATATTTCTAAATACATTCATATTATAGATAAATTACACCCCGACACAGAACAAATGATCGTGCTCATCACACAAACATTTGTCCTGGGTCGTTCCTGGATCGAACCCACGACCTCCGGCATAGCAGTCAGGGTCACTAACCACTACACCAACAGGCCTGT
The DNA here is from genome assembly GCA_910589285.2 of Mythimna ferrago. Taxonomy (NCBI): domain Eukaryota; kingdom Metazoa; phylum Arthropoda; class Insecta; order Lepidoptera; family Noctuidae; genus Mythimna; species Mythimna ferrago. Next base: position 17,715,568 of record OU342689.1, on the reverse strand, counting down.
CTGTTATATAAATTAAGTAAAGCTAAGAATAAGCTAAGCTAGAGGTTACCTATTATTTATTTATTTTTTTATCTTTGCCCCACAATAAAAATACTTCTGTATTGTGCATGCGTTCACAAACATGTAAACTTACTTGCACAAGACACCCAGACCTACAACAACTACTTTTAGGCCAAACAAATATTTTTGTTCTGCACAGTAATCGAACCTACGATACGCAACGCAGCAGCCAATCGCTTAGCACCCCACTGCACCAACTTTACTTTCAATTTACGGTAGTCGGATTTTTCAGAATAATTTTGTAGTTTCGATTTTGGGTACTATTAGCCGGCGCCCAGGAGAACGCAAATAAATGCAAAATCACAAGTTTACTGGAGAAGAAAAAAACATAAAAAATGAGATTACTCAAGCTGGTTCTAAGAGAGGAACTTCGAAGTTATTTTTAATGATAGCAATTTTTTTAGGTTATTCTTGTAGTTTTTTTTAAACTTTAAACAATTAAGAACGAAAGACAATTTAGAAATAGGTAAGATTTTTATATTACTATAACATGCTAATGTGCACTTATTGTTTTGTTCTGGTTCAGAACTCAATCATAAGTATATTATAGAAGTACCTAACTTTGTCATTATCAATCATTACGACAAAGAGAAACCACGAAACTCTTCGTTACTCTGTAAAAATTGACAATGTTTTGCTAAGAATGCGTTAGGGTCTAAACAGATGGACTGCAATAGAATTGCAGTCGTGTCAATTGCATTCAAACTGCACTTAAACTGCAATTTGCAGTTGAAATGCGGTCCGTCTGTTTAGAACCTTAGCAAACGTGCTTATTTTTGAACGAGAATAAAATGCGGTAGTCATATGCCGCGGTAGCTATCTGTAGCTGTCTTTTGTAGTAAAGATAAAAAAATATTTTGCTAAGATAATATTAGAGTAAGTCTATAAAAAATAGTTGAATAAAATAATAATATTTTCTAACTTTCTAAATAAAACATCATCGATTATCACTTTATTCTCTGGAGCCGGCGCAGTATCTCAGTAGCTGACTAGGTCAACGAAAGTGGCTAAACGCTTGCTTAACACATTCAGCGACAAGGATCCAAACGCCGACAGATTGTACAAAAATCGAAGCATACTTGGAGTTAGACTTGCTTGGTATGTGGCATGAACAGAAATAAAAAAAAGTTACGCATAAAAAAGACTTCGGAGGTGGGTTGTGAACATGTCGAAGCCATTTTGTTTAACACGCCGCATTATAAATAGGTGCGCCGGATTGAAAGACGGGCTTGTAATGTAATCCGGTTACCTCACCGCAAGACGGGTTTCAAATCGGCTGAAATAAATTACGCCGCATTGTATGCGTACTTTGCGTTCGTCAAAGTGGCTTAAAAACGTGGAGCCCGCAATATACAAATACCATTTTGAAAGTTTTAATTCCAATATATTAACCGCAAGTAGCGCTGCATAATAAAAGAAATGGCGTCAATGGAGAACGGTGTCATTAAAGTGAAATTAGTGAGTCCTCCAAAAAACACGATCGAATTATTGTATGTTAATTTATTGTAATCTTAGAGGCACTGACTCTAGTAAAAGAAGAAAGAGTTTATTCAAAGAATGTTGTCGATGCAACACGCAAACGTCTATCTTGTCTCAGATACAAGCTACCGATGAATACTTGATTTCTATAGAACCAGTACGGAATCATCCACTCCCTGCGCATACGTAAACAAATCAAATCAAATCAAAATCATTTATTTCAAATAGACCATTTGCAGGCATTTTTGAATAGTCAAATGTCGGTCAGTCCAAGAAAAGTGAAGCTAAATTGCAAACATTGCTTGTGTTCAGTTTCTTCCACCTAACACATACTCAAGACGATCAAAAAGTGTTCAGTATCGACAACTGAAAACTAAAGGATCATGGCGAAGTCCTGAACAAAATTTTGCTGGTATATTTTTTTAGCGTATAGTGATGAAAAATATACAGAAGATACAAGTAAATACTTGTATAAGTAGACACTTAATGATTTCATCAACAATTTCCTCGCCGTTGCTCTTTGCGCAGCGCCTAAGTTACCTAGCTATGTCATACTATATGTACACAGGTATAAGTATCAGTAGGTATATTTCTAAGAAAATACGAGCGCCATAAAATATCTCTAATTAACACTCTCTTTCTGTCCAATCCAATTTTGCTTTTATGAAAACGAGGGTAGTCGCCATGAATTTGTGTATCAAGAAAATGTCGGATACCTTTTCTGTTCTGGTTCTCGCAATTTTTTTCGTCCGTAAAGACGAATAAGGAATATATTTTTCGTGAGAAAATTAAGTGGTCCGTCTTTTTGTATGCTATGTTTATTTATTAAGATAGTAGGTAATCTTATATCATTTTATGTAGGTAAGTACGTAGTTGTGCGGGTAGTCAGATATCGTTTTATAAATAAATAATAATGTTATTTACCTTCTTACCTGTTTTCCTTCTTTTCTAAATAATATTTTCTTTTTTGGTACCTGCCAAATTGTTTCTCTACTTGACTGGCAGAGCATGCTTATGGCATTAAGTTCGCCTTTGTACTTTTGTGTTACATGAAGATTTAATAGGAAATATTATTTTCGCAGTTGATTATTTCCAAGGAGTACGTATTATTTATACTGAGAAATTTTATGCTTACTTAAGTGTCTAAGTCTAATACATTGATTAATTACGGAGTTCTGGTGCCTATCTTCTGGCTCCAACATCATCATCATCAGATCACTTCAATGACCAGTCAAGAGACAGTGAGTGAGTGTCAGTCGAGAGTGAATAGGTTTCTTCTAGGCAAGCGTGCTTCATCGTCGACCACATCATCGCTTACCATCAGGTGAGATGGTGGTCAAACGCAAGCCTATCAATAATAATTTTAAAAAAATTATACTATTTACACCGTACCATACTATGAACATGCTAAGAACGTTTCAGGCAAAAAATGGATTATTGAAAAGTACATGTGTCTATGCCCATTAAACTATTTCGATACCAACCGACGATCATGCATGGACCATATCCGCACCGGCCAAATATGTATGCCACCTAAGCCGGCGCTTGTAGGTGACGTTGCAGTAAGCATACGAGTTATATCCGCGGATGATGACCGTTATGCACGGATATGATGCGCTGTTGATACATTCTAGTGGATGCAGTAGTCCGTGTCGTGTTTATTTCCATGCTTGCTTTGGTACTTAAGGAATCGGGATAAAAGGTAGCCTATGTTCTTTTCCATGTCAAAGGCTATATGCATGCCAAATTTCATCCAAATCCGTTCAGCCGTTTTTGGGTGATTAAGTAACAAAAGTCCAAACATCCAAACATCCACACTTTCACATTTATAATATTAGTTAGGATAATCAGAGCATGTAGTTAATAACAAAGATACAAGCTCTAACAAAAATAATATTAATCTCGACTCGCGATCTCGATAGAAAAATGTAGCCTGAGTTTTAAAATACTACGATATCGATGCTTGCGAACACTTTACAAGCTTCTAGCTCAATCTGTTTTCCACTTAGAAGGAAAAACAAGTGTTACAAAAGATAAACACGAGAATAATCTACCCTTACTTTGAAAATACTTGTACAGTATTACCAGTTTCGACCGTAGTTCTCGGTTATCGTCAGCAGCGGATTGTCCAAGTTATAGACACACCAAAAAATGTGTATATACATCTTAGCTATACACCCAATAATTCGAAAACTAAATTCCAAATTTAATGTGTGGTACCTCGATGATGGGACCTTAGGAGGCGATGTAGACACCGTTTTCAACGATCTACAATTCTTAAAAAACCAACTTTCTTCTATTGGACTAGAACTCAACTTTTCTAAGTGTGAGTTATTCCTATCTGAAAGTATTGACAAAAATCTGACTTATTCAAAATTCAATGCAATAGCTCCTGCAATCAAAATTATCAACGACGACAAAAGTTCTCTTCGCCTCCTTGGGTCTCCAATTTTTGAGGATTCCTTTCCCAGTTTTGTGGAGGAAAAAATTAAAAATTTCAATGATGTTTCGGAAAGATTGCTCGAAATTATAATATGCATTCGGCCATTACCCTAATCCGTTATTGTTGTTTCGGTCCTAAATTAATATATTTCCTTCGTGCTTCCCACTTATGGAAGCACCCTCACCTTTTGGAAAAAATGGACCAAATTATCCGGCACACCCTAACTTTAATTTTAAATATGACCTTGGACGATCGAGCTTGGGCTCAAATTACTCTTCCCCTGTATGGGAGGCCTCGGCGTCCGCAAAATTATCAGTATTAGTTTACCGGCATTCATATCATCGGTCCACGGCACTGATAAATTAATCAGGAACATCCTAACTTCTACACTGATTCCTTTAGAAGTGCCGTGTTTCGCCGAGGCTTTGGATGGCGGAAATATAACAGCCTCGTCGGCAGTTATATTTTTGAGCTGTTTGGGGTTGAAACTCTCGGGCCGTGGGGTCCGAGTGCTCATATGCTTTTTAAAGAATTGGCGAAACGCTTAATTGACGCTTTGCGTGACCCAAGGGCTGGCTTCTACCTCGGTCAGAGAATAAGCATTGCCATACAACGTGGCAATGCCGCCAGCCTTTTGGGCACACTTCCAGTCGACAGCGATGCGGAGGAGTTTTATGACGTCATATTTAACTAGGCATTTAGTGTATATATTATTTTTAATTATTTAAGTTATTGTTTAATTTGTTTATTATTTCCTAGCAATTAATTTTAATAAATAAGATATGTTTTGTAAAAATGTGTATGATTATTTATTTTCAGTAATCTCGGTAGTCACCAATTGGGCCTAAACAATTAAAGGAGTTTAATATTTACTTGTCGAGAAGACAACCTACACAGGGGGTGAAAATCAATCTATACATCTATATACTACATAATATAAATAAAATTGTAGTGTCTGTTTGTAATATTGAAATAAACGCTTTTTACTACATGCCTACATGCGTATATACCGTATATTCATATGAATATACGGTACATACGCCAAAATAACATTTTTTACAATTTTTGTCTGTCTATCGGTCTGTTTGTTCCGGCTAATCTCTGAAATGGCTGGACCGATTTTGACGGGACTTCTACTGGCAGGTAGCTGATGTAACAATGAGTAACTTAGGCTACTTTTATTTTAGAAAGAAAAAATAAATTCAAAATCCTGTAGTCCACGCGAACGAAGTCTCGGGCACAGCTTGTTTATAATATTTCATTAAAATCTCATCATCATCATCATATCAGTCAAAACACGTCCACTGTCGGATATGGGTCTCCCCCAAGTGTCGCTAAAACGACCGGTACTGTGCGTCTCTCATCTATCGGATTCCCGCGACCCTCACCACGTCATCGGTTTACCAGGTGAGAGGCATTCCAACGCTGCGTCTTCCGGTTCGGAACATCTGTTCTGCGAGCAATGTGCCCTGCTCACATGAGCGTGTAAGAAATATCACTGTTCCAAAAATGAATATTTCCTATGAAGAAGACCCGGCAAGCAACTCCGCCTACACAATAGGTAGTTATGTAGCAATATAGTTCTTCGTTAAAAAGATCAACGTCATAAAATATGGATTAGCACGTGGGCTTGTAGAGAGGGTCTCGTTTCAACCCACGTTTGTATTTTCCTGTTACATCTCAATTTATCACGTTTTACTCCTGCACAATGAAACGGTTCCTCGAAGACGTCTATTTAAAGTTTTATAGGCACCTGAATTATTTATTAGAATTGAAGGTTTGTTGATCGTTAGTCAACTTTTTTTAGAGATCCGTACCTTTTTCTTTTTATGGTGGGAAAAAATCATGCAATGACATCCCCCGCTCTTGGGCGGAGCGGGAGATAGTGTCAGACTCTTACTGACTAAAAGACCCACCCCGTTCCTTCTAGCCTTCATACCGGGGCTCGAGCGCCCTTTCGGATAACCCTGGCCCCAGTAGGCTTCGACCCAGCTGGGTCCCTGCTGTTGCTGACAATTCCTTGAGGCGCGCGGGAACAGTGCGCGCCGTCGACGACTTGGATTTGGTCCGGACAGTTACCGGACGGCCGGACAGCGAGCTACCCATTGCTCACTGTCCGCAAGCCCGCGCCTACGGTGGCCGGAAATCGGGATCAGAATCCCGGCGGCGGCGGCGGCGGCGAGAGTTCCGTACCTCAAAAGGAAAACATGGAACCCTTGTAGAATCACTTTGTTGCCCGTCCGTCTGACGTCATATTACTCAGGTCTGCGGTCCCTTTAAACTGTGAAAAAATCAAACTTCTAAGTTAACGAATAAAAAAGATACGGCCGTTTATGTCGCAAAAAACGTATATTTTGATAATCTCAAAGATCGAAATTCATAGAGTACTTCCCGTTGACCCAGAATCCTGAAATTTGGCACAAAGCAAGGTCTTATAGCACAGGTATAGGAAAAAATCTGAAAACAGTTTTGTTGTTCAGTGTTGTTGTGTTTTTTGTGACCTACGTCAGAAAAAAAAAATTACAATTCGAAAAAATCTTCGAGACTCCATTCGGGAATTGTAGTTTGCACGGAACCCTCAGTGCGCGAGTCCGACTCGCACTTGCTCAGTTTTTTTTATTATTATTGGTAGTCTCGCTTTTGACCACTATCTCACCTGATGGGAAGCGGCGATGTAGCCGACGATGGAACACGCTTGCCTAGAAGCAATATATTCACTCTTGACTTAAAGACCCCTAGGTTATTGCTATCAGGAAACACAGACTCCGGCAGGGTATTCCGCTACTTAGCTGTATGCATAATGAATGTGTTCCCACAACGGAGACCCCGCCGGAGACGCCCCTGGCCTTGGGAGATTTCCGGCTACATCAGGCGTGGGCTTGCGGACGGCGAGCAATAGGTAGCTCACCGTCCGGGTGTCTGGTAGACGGGGTTGGGGTCGCGGCGGCTTGGGCGTGAGGATGTCCGTTTCCTCTCCTCCACTCCATCAACGATTGCATCACTGCTCACCATCAGGTGGGATCGCAGTCAAACACTAGTTTATGTCATTTAAAAAATCTACCAAACAACCTTTCAAAGCACAGAAATTATTTAACCAGATAATGTTTTGGTTAAATAAGTAGAAGTTCAAAACTGAATAGAAAAGGTATAGGTACCTAGCAAATTAATCAATCAAGTAAATTATTCACAGACCAGTACCGGACTAAGCCTTATACTCGTACCAGTCAATCAAGCTTATGGGAATTTAAATTACTTTACGAATTACAGAATCCTAAGTTACTGTAAAGATAGACAAAGAAGGCTGACTCAATACAACGAGCGATAATTCCTTGATCAAACGTACCAAGTAAAAAGGCGAGTCAGTTAAATGCTGCACGGCCGAGACAGTGATGTAAGCGAGTTGTAGAGATAAGCGCTTGGCCGAGCACTCGGCGCTTTGTTTATACGTACTGATCTAAGATCCGATAGAAGAAATCTCTTCCCTCATCTGCTATTTGATCATCATTATCATCATCATATCAGCCGAAAGATGTCCACTGTTGGACATAGGCCTCCCCCAAGCGTCGCCACAATGACTGGTCCTGTGCATCACGCATCCATCGGATTCCCGCGACCCTGACCAGGTCATTGGTCCACTTTGTTGAAGGCCGTTCAACGCTGCGTCTTCCGGTACGTGGTACGTCTATTTGATTAAGATAAATAATTATTATATGCTAGATAATGCATTCATTAAGACATTGCGAATAGGTTGCCTAGCTAAATCTGGTGCCAATGATGATAAACAATAAAATTTGTTGTTACATTTTTGATATCATTTACCCATCATATGTTATTTGGGAAAGTAGAGCATCAGCTGAAAGAATATGCCCCAAGGAACTGAAAAACTGTAGGTTGCCTCCTTTATTTTGTTGCAAATAGGAAGGTTGCCTAGCATAAGGATGTGAGTAAATGGCCATAATTTACCCTCATCTTTTATTTAATCGATTTGTTTTTCATGTTATGTAGTGTTTTTTAGTCCAATATAAGCTATTATTACGATTGAACTCAGTTTGTAAGTATTTGGATAAAGTCGAAAATTATAAAGTGTTCGCGATGTCTGCTATCATTTTTATTTTTTTTTTCATTACCTACATAAACCTGAAAATAGTTTGATCAGAATAACGAGCAGAATCAATTTTAAACCACTTTTTAATATAGGCTACTTAAAAAAAAATCGTCATTAAAATGTCGCCCTGTCTATTTATGAATAGGTCAAGCCATCAAGTGCGCAAGCCCACCGAAATAGTTAAACAAACACAAATGGTTGTAGTCCAATCAAATTTTCTTATACACGGGATAATAAAAGTTCTTATTTCAATGCAGATATAATTTTAAACAAACAAAAATTTTTTCAAACGGTTTTTTTTTGTCACAGATTTTGGTCAATTAAATTAAAATTTGGGGTGTCTGAGGAGGGGAAAACAAATCAAATTATCAATACTAATACATGAACAAAATCAACGATGTACTTTGCAATTCAAAAAGAACAAAGCAACAAAACAATTAACATTAATCGAAATATCAAATAATTATAATAATAAAATAGAAATAATCAATCAATCAAACGAAACAAAGAAATAATATGGCAATTGAATCAAAATAGAAAAATAATCAGAGTTGGCAAAATAATCATCCCAGACAGAGAGGTTTGGAGGGAGAAGGGGGAGCCTTTTATCCAACGGTAGGACAAAACGTTTGATGTTTCCGGCCACCGTAGGTGCGGGCTTGCGGACAGTGAGCAATGGGTAGCTCGCTGTCCGGCCGTCTGGTAACTGTCCGGACCAAGCCCAAGTCGTCGACGGCGCGCACTGTTCCCGCGCGCCTCAAGGAGTTGTCAGCAACAGCAGGGGCCCAAACGGGTCGAAGGCTATTGGGGCCAGGGTTATCCGAAAGGGAACTCGAGCCCCGGTATGAAGGATAGAAGGAACAGGGTGGGCTTTTAGTCAGTAAGAGTCTGACACTATCTCCCGCTCCGCCCAAGAGCGGGGGTTGTCATTGGATGATTTTTCCCACCATAAAAAAAGGTGGGATAGCAGCGAGTAAGCGATGATATTTATGGTCGAAAATGGAGCACGTTTTCTTTTTTTTTATGTATGGATAGGCTCGCGTTAGACCACTATCTCACCTGATGGTAAGCGATGATGTGGCCGTGGCCGACGAAGAAACACGCTTGCCTAGAAGAATTTATTCACTCTTGACTTAAAGACCCCTAGGTTATAGCTATCAGGAAACACAGACTCCGACTGAGAATTCCACTCCTTAGCTGTACGCATAAGGAATGTGTTCCCAATACGCTTTGTACGCATGGGTGGGATGTCCACCAGGCACCGATGGAGCAACGCCGCATTGAAACCTATTTATTCTTGACTAAAAAACTCCAAATTTTTGCCTTCTGCAAGTATTTATTCTTTGGCAGGGTCACAGATCAGATCGTGACCGGAAGGAAATTAATTAATTATATTATTGAAATAACTGAGAGGAAATAATATTCAGAACGTAATAAACATGAAGCTGTAGCGTGAGGAATTTATTATTAAGTACACGCAAGTATCGGTTATTAATATTTAATCATATGAATGTAATTTTTAATGAGATAAAATATATATGATCTTTGATCATATGTTTATAGGATGTTTATACATGGAGCATACTTTAAAAGCATAGAGCCAAGTTTCTGGATTCTGATTAGATATAAAACTTACGATACATTTATTGTTTTTTAAAGTAGGTATATGTCCATGCCATTAATGCAGTTTTTCATTCGCTGAAACCACTGTATAAAGCAGTTGGATCAGTCTTCTTATAGGACCTCTTCAATGGCTTTATTGGAAGCATTCACTGCCGATTCAGGGCTCGTAAAATGTGTGCCTCTAAGATAGTCTTTAATTTTTGGAAACAAATACCTAGAAGTTGTTAAGACCCGAGCGCTCGAAAAGTGCCATAAAACAGTGACTTTCTAAACCTAATCTTCGGTAACGGCCAGGTTGAAAAAAAAATGTTTCTTATAGATTCATGAACATTATCAACACTTGGTTTTTTCGCGCGATTAATACTTTTTTCTAAAAAAATATTTAGCAATTTCGCAACTTTTCCCTATTCCTACAAAACGGCTTGGATCTTTAGAAACATTTTTACACACAAAAATTAGTGGTTAAATATTCTTCAAAGTGAACATAGATATTTTATATTTTTCCGTTTGAAGTATCTGTTATTTGTTTATTGTGCAAACCTACCACAGTGTTGTCTTTTTTAACCAAAAGGTTGACTGGTAGAGAATGCCTTGTTGCATTAAGTCCGCCTATACTGCTGTACATGAAGTTTAAATAAATAAATAAACATAGCAAATGTAAATTAATCAATATTTCGCAAAGAAAATGGATTTAAAGGTCAGCCGCGCACTATCCGGGCACAACTAGCCGCAATTAAATGCACAGATACGAGTACTGCCGCCTACGCGGGTACGAGATTTGTGTCCATTTAATTTCGGTCAGATGGTTCAAGGGACTATAAGCCTTAAATTGTCCAACATACATGTCCCATGTTATGTAAGTGAATTGTAAAATGATGGTTGTAAGTTGCGTAATACAGGACAACGATGCAGCGTCACGTAGATTGAGCAATACCCTATAGTATCTGAAGTTTTGATCAAAACAACTCTAACATATTGCAGTATTTTATTAGAGTATCAACGAGGCTAGGACATATAAAGTACAAGCAAGCAATTCGGGTTGAAAGGTTAGCGATAAGATAACTTATTCTGTTTATTTCTTCAGATAATCACATTGTTTCTTAATCGTAGTACAAAATATAGACTGCTAAGTAGGTAAACTTGTTGTAAAACAAAACGCTACCAGCGCTCTCGTTCGACTGCCTGTTCCCAGACCTAGGGCTTATTGCCTCCCATCTTTAATATTTTAAAACCGTTATTTAAACGACTTCCTGTCTAGCTCTCAAATCAATTTAAATGTCGCCACATAAAATAAACTTGCAAATTATACTAGGCTATGACTGGTATTCTAATTGATTTAGAGTTGTGTTAAACCCTACAATAATGCCACGGTTTTTTTTTATGGTGGGAAAAATCATGCATTGACATCCCCCGCCCTTGGGCGGAGCGGGAGATAGTGTCAGACTCTTACTGACTAAAAGACCCACCCCGTTCCTTCTAGCCTTCATACTGGGGCTCGAGCGCCCTTTCGGATAACCCTGGCCCCAGTAGGCTTCGACCCGGCTGGGTCCCTGCTGTTGCTGACAACTCCTTGAGGCGCGCGGGAACAGTGCGCGCCGTAATGACACAGTTTGAGAGACATAATTATGTGTTCAAGTTAAAGTAAAGTTTGTTCATTATTATCATAATTTCAACCGAAAGACGTCCACTGTTGGACTTAAGTAGAGTTTAACAAGTTAGTACTAAACCCCTTATGCCCAAATTGCAATGGAAAGGGCTATACTCGGAGTTTCCTTGCGTGATAAAATCAGAAATGAAGATAGCATGATAGACCGCAGAAGAACCAAGGCTGACATAGCACGAAGAATCATCAAACTTAAGTGGCAATGGTCAGGGCACAATGCTCGCAGAACAGATGGCCGTTGGGGCCGAAGGTTCTGGAGTGGCGGTCGCATACCGGAAGACGTATCGCTGGAAGGCCTCGTACTAGGTGGATCGATGACCTGGTAAAGGTTGAGGGAATCCGATGGATGCGAGACGCACAGGACCAGTCATTGTAGCGACAATTGAGGGAGGCCTATGTCCAGAAGTGAATGAACCCCTTATGCTTTTTATTCAGAAACTAATAACTAGCCTGTTTATGAACGCTATTCAATTAATACTCGCTCTTTCGATTCCAAATATTCCCTTTCTTTAAATTTATCGCTCAATTTGTTCCAGCTCATTTAAAATTTTCCAACTGACCACACATGATTTAAAACCACTATTCGTATGTTAATTTCTTCACCTCGTAATTACGTCATCAATTACGGAGCTCTTAATGAAGCATTGGTGTTTTATCGATGAAATAAACTATTCGATCGTGACCGCGGACTTAATCGAATGAGTGCGTTTATTACATAAAACGAAAGAAAAAAACATGTTTATTTGACCGTAAGTGCGGGTTTGTGGACTACGAGCAATTGGTAGTTCGCCGTGCGGCCATCCGGTCAAAAGCTAGACTGAGTCGTCGAACGCCTCAAAGAGATATCAGCAATCATAGGGGCTCAGCAGTCACTACGGAGATTTTTTAAATAAGTTACCGTGCCCTTGGAATGCAAAGGGTAACTGAAGGACCCCTGTGGGTACAGTAAATTCAGTCAACGACATACGTATTATTAATTTATTAGTGCTTGTAGTTACATACATTGTTTGTCCCAATGAACTGTGGTAGCCCAATGATAACGGCCTCGACTTACGAGTATACGTTGTGGGTCCAAATCAAGGCGGACGCTTAACTTTCTGCAATTTGTTTATTTTCATCACCATTACTTTCAGAACGGGGAATGAAAACATTTTGAGGAAACCAGCATGTCCTAGGATATAAATTCGAAGATGTAATTATGACATCCACCAATTCGCACTGGGCCCGCGTGGTGGATTACGGTTCTTTCTCTATCCTAGAGAGGATGAGGGCTGAATCCTAGCAGTGGGAAAATTCTAAGGCTGATACCGGTTCTATATTGTGTTAATTAAATATGGAACCTGTCATACAAAAAAAACTGGCTGCGACCGAAGAATCCCTGTGTGCAAAATCTACTGCTTAACACGACCCTAACTAGGGATCATCGCCGTACCCTCGTGGGGGCGATCGGCGGCGGCGATCTCTCGCGCCGGGCCTTAGTACAGGCCATGGTCCGGAGCGAGGAGGGGTTGCAGGCGGACACCTCCTTCTGCGTAGCAGTAATGCTAGCAAAGGAGGAGGCCCACCGTATCAGGTAACAGCGTTCACAACGCCCCAGCCGCCGCCGGGATTCCGATCCCGATTTCCGGCCACCGTAGACGCGGGCTTACGGACGACAATCAATGGGTAACTCGCTGTCCGACCGTCCGGTAATTGTCCTGACCAAGCCCAAGTCGGCCACGGCGAGCTCTGTTCCCGTACGCCTCAAGGAGTTGTCAGAACAGCAGAGGCCCAGCTGGGTCAAAGCTTACTGGGGCCAGGGTTAGCTCCGAAAGGTAGCGGTACGAAAGGCAACAAAGAAACAAGAGTGGGTTTTTAGTCAGTAAAAGTCTGACACTATCTCTCGCTCCACCCAAGGGCGGGGGATGTCATTAGATAATTTTCCCACCGAAAAAAACAAAAACGCGGGGCTGAAAAATATGATCTAATGCTCATAAAAATCAAAATAATTGTGCTCTTTCAGCCTATACAAAACAGGTAGCTGTTAAATTTTTTAAAATTATTTTAAGCCCAAGCCTCGACCTTACGTATCTACCTTTTTCATTGAGTCCTTTTATGTCGAGGCTAGAACATTATCTTGCTTCTATTACCCTAACGTCGAGTCTCGACACAATACTGATGGAAACTACCTAGGGATCGAATCCCGAACCTCGCTTAGCGATCTCTGTACCAACCACCACACCACGAGGAGACCCAATCGTTCAGCAATTAAGCAACAGTTAATGAAGTATCCATGTTTTATCGATAAAACAAACGATTAAACGATAACCGATGGCCTCGATATTAAATGGTGAGCTTCATCGAGTGGGCACAGCGTCCATTATTCGATACATTAGCTTTATTGGACAAAACGATTCTAGTGTTTGCTTTGACGTCGATGTTCCAAGAACCAAGCTCAATTGCCGGTTTGTATTTTATTGTATTTTATTTTTACACTTTTCAGTGTTTTTCAGGGTTCCGTACCTCAAAAGGAAAAAACGAAACCCTTATTATTTATAGGATCACTTTGTTGTCCGTCCGTCTGTCTGTGTGCCTGTCAAGACTCTTTATCTCGAGAATGCGTGAAGGCATCGAGTTGAAATTAAAATTATATTATCTAAGTTAACGAATAAAAAAGATATGTCGGAAAAATCTTCGAGAATCCATTCGGAAATTGTAGTTTGCACGGAACCCTCAGCGCTGAGTCTGACGAGCACTTGCCCAGTTTTTTTTTTACATTTACACTTTTAAGTTAGTGTAGTTACCACCATTAAAAAGTACCCTTCAGCCAAACTTAAATACCTCATAGCCAGAGTGCATCATATAACAATTATAATAATCCCAAACGCGGTTAATTATTAATTTACCTTCCGGCTTCATCACCAGATCAGTTCGATTTATCCTCTCCCCCTTTTCTTCAGTCAGTCTTCGACTACACGAATACACAAAGCAATTTTACTTGCTACGACAGTTTTGCTGTGATCCTATGAAGAGTTCTGTTGCATATTTTCAAAGTTCATGATCAAATCATAACAATATTTCTATGAGACCAACTTGGAAGCATAACCTTTTAATCAAAAAAATAATTTTCAAAATCGGTCCACAATTGACTGAGATATCGGTGAACAAACTTACATAAAAAAAATACATTTAACCGAACATAGAACCTCATTATTTTTTGTCGGTTAAAAATGTTTGGAAGGAACCAAGAAAGGTAGCGGGACTAACAGACTAAAATAAATATAATATTATAAAGGGGAACATTTAAGGCGTATAGTCCCTTGAACCATCTGACCGAAATTATGTGAACGCAACGCTCGCACTCGCCTAGGCGGCAGTACGCAAATCTGTGCATTTATTTGCGGCCAGCAGCGCCCGGAAAGCGCTTTAAATCCATTTTCTCTGCGAGATATTGATTGATTCACATATGCAATGTTCACTTTGAAGATTATTCAACCACCAATTTTTATGTGTAAAAATGTTTCTAAAGGTCCAAGCCGTTTCGAAGGAGTAGGGAAAAGTTGCGAAAAGTTGCGAAATTGCTAAATTGCTAAATATATTTTTTTGACAAAAGTATTAATTGCACGAAAAAATCAAATGTTGATATTATTGTTCATGAATCTATAATAAACATATATTTTTTTCAAACCAATTGACCTAGCCGTTACGGAGGAGTAGGCCTCAGAAAATCACTGTTTTATGGCACTTTTCGGGAGCTTGGCCCTTAAGAGATTGTGTGTCGTACGCCTGAACGGATTTAAAATGAAACTTGTTACATGGCTAGCCCATTTCCTAAAATTATTATTTTTTCCAAAAGAAGTACGAATGTAGAATGTCAAAGTCAAAGTCAATGTCAAAGACAACTTGAACTTGAAGACTTTGACTCTGACATACTACATTTAATGTACACTTTATCAAATATATTTATTTGTTAACAATTCCGGTTATTTTAATAGCAATATTCCAAGATCAGGGGCTAAGGCCCCTGTTCTGTGTGATTGACATTTTAATACGTCACGGTAAGCCGTGACGTGTTAAAAGGCGTATGAGCGAGTCAGGCGTATGAGCGAGAAAACGGGATGGAGCTATATACCCTATATAGCTACATCTCTCAGTTTAGATCGTCAAATGGATCGCAGTAAACGTCTTGGCGTGCGAAATGAACACATTCGGGGAAGCTTCAAAGTCGCACCAATCTCCGATAAGATGACTAAAAATCGCCTTCGTTGGTATGGACACGTCCGAAGACGTAGTAAGGACCACGTGGTCCAAATCGCCCTAAGCCTACCAGAACAAAAAAGAGGTAGAGGCCGCCCGCCATTGACTTGGTGGTCAAATATAGAGATCCCGGCACCTCAAGAAAGCCCAGTTGCCAAAATTGACAACCCAAGATAGAGCCACTTGGCGCAGGAAAGTGAGGAGACCCGACCGCAAATAATGGGACCAGGGAAGGAAGAAGAAGAGTAAGCGTCTTGACGTGATAGATTTTTTGTGTGAATCAAAGATTCAGTGAATCAAAGCCTATAATAATCACAAGGCAATCATCTCGCTCCAGATTTTTTTCGCTAAGTTATCGACCAGTGTAATTATATGCACGTATATCTAGACACGCAGTAGCGTGTCAAGCCAAGTTCAAGTAACAGAACTAGCGAGCAGCACCGTGTGTAATATTCCAAGTCAGCCAAGTCAGACCTTAGGCTACGATATATTATCCTGAGTTATAAGAAGAAATGATATTTTATGTTGTTATAAATAAATTTCAGGACTGACCATTGAACTTGGCACCCATTTAGATCTCACTTCTTTTGTCATTGAAGTTAGCAACCAAGGCATGTATCATAATATTGAACTTGGCTCTCATTTCACATTTATGTTTTTGATGGGATTTCTAATTCAGGATTGAGGCAGCTTTATTTATACGCCCATCTTTTCGCCTAATCCCTCTGGCGACCCTCCCGACACGAAAAGTCCTATTTTTAGCCAGATCATTATAATCGTCAAGGAAAATGTTGTGGAATTTATAATAATAGGTTATTAAGTGCCACGTTGTTCTTGAGGCTACAAGTGATTGCTGGGTTGGATAAAAAGTGCTATTAAGTTCTTCTATTTAGAATTACTCTGTAGAAGCCTGGAGTTGCTAGTAAAGAAAAAAATATAAACATTTTAATTTACCGGAAAAGGCGCAAACTTAAGACTAACATATTTCAAACATTTTCCATGACAAAATAAAAAATATATACGCCACGATCGAGCAAAATGGCCTTATATGCTGTGTCCACACGCAAAATGCGAGTACGAGTCCACAGCGCTGGTTTTCAGCGTGGGCGAGGTGTAAACTCCTTGGTCCTGCAGCGCTTGATGTAAACCCCTGTCATGTCGGATTGCCCCTCCATCGGACTATGGGAGTAAAGGAGCAGAGAGGGTTCCTGTGTTTGCACACACGCTTAAGCATATATCTTTTGTATCTGGCTATTTTTCGTTTAGATTAACCATCATGATCGAAGTTCACTCCAAAGGAATATTTTATTGATAGAGTGTAACGCTATTTTTGGGCTTCATGGGAAGCTCCTAGCAATATTACACCTTAACATAATGTTTTTGGGAAAACAACTACCTCTATATTATCACCTTGTTAGCAAACTCCTGATTAATGAGACCTAGCCCGTGTCGACAGCGCGCTATGTTCGTGTCCACGCGTGAAACACTATGCTGCCCCTGATAATTAAAAAGACGTATCTAACAAAAAGTAAAAACGGAGAAAAAAATGTTTTAATGAATGAAACGGGAAATCGTTTGCTGTCTTTGAGTAAATTTAAATAGTTACATATTAAAAGTTGAAAATAAAGCCGAATATAATGAGCTTTAACTTGGTTTAATAATAATATGAAACTTAAATCAAATCTAGAAAAAATGTTAGATGCGTCTTTTACTAACGGGGGCAATATGAGCCGTTGACTCCAGCTTGGTTATTACTGGATGGACCGACGGTGAGTTAATTATAGCTTGTCGTCCGCAAGCTCACACCTACGGTTTTTTTACCCTCGACGTCTAGGGCTCCTGCAGCGTTAGAATCATATCTATAGGTGTAAAGTGATATTTGCTGTGTCAATTCCATGAAGTGTGAACTCAACTTTATAATACTAAAATTATGCTAATATAATTAAACTCAACACATCATACGACTTAAATAATAAAATAAATTATTTTTAACCCAGTGTGAAGGCCTGAACTGAATTATTAGCAACATAAATAATTTATGAGCTCTTTAGAATTCACGAAACTCTCTTTTATTTAAATAATTGTTTTGTTACGAGGTGTCGATTACACGGAACGTAATAGCGATAATTTAAATTCTAAAGTAATTTATTTTTATTCCTTTGCGTCTCTAAATAATCTAAATAAAGTACACAAGGCTTACTACTAGTGCTTTTAAGGTCCTTGCTTCCATTTAGTGTTACAAAACAGTGACTTTCTGAAGCGTTATTCTCAGTAACAGCTAGGTCAAAACACAAGATTTTTTTTTCATAGGTTTAAAGACGGTTGAAACCGGCGCCGGCAGACATACTAGCTATAATGTAGGTTTAAAAGTAAATAAATATCCAAATGATGTATTAAAATTAAGTAATGCCGTCAATAAAATTGTGAATAATGTTAACATGAGAACCTATTAATTTTCATTACAGAGAACAGGTCAATAAATTATGCTACAAGTAATAAATTAAAGTGTTTATTTTCAAACTGGCTGCATTTTATGACTCTAACCATTACAATAGTGCTTAGTTTGATTTACCCTGTTTTTTATATTTCTATGGATTTACCATACAACTACTCCGGATGGCGACTGAGAGGAGTCAAATACATCAGGTCCCTGATACTTGGGGACGCCACAATCACGCCGACTTCAGCGAAGCAGTAATGCTCATAAAGGAGGAGGCCGACCGCATCAGGCAACGGCGTTCTCATCGCCGCCGCCGCCAGGATTCTGATCCCGATTTCCAGCCACCGTAGACGCGGGCTTGCGGACAGTGAGCAATGGGTAACTGTCCGGACCAAGCCCAAGACGACGCGGCGCGTGCGACGGCGCGCACTGTTCCCGCGCGCCTCAAGGAGTTATCAGCAACAGCACGGACCCAGCCGGGTCGAAGCCTACTGGAGCCAGGGTTATCCGAAAGGGAGCTCGAGCCCCGGTATGAAGGCTAGAAGGAACGGGGTGGGTCTTTTAGTCAGTAAGAGTCTGACACTATCTCCCGCTCTGCCCAAGAGCGGGGGTTGTCATTGGATGTTTTTTTCCCACCATAAAAAAAGGTCCCTGATACTAGAGACAACCAACACTTCAGCCAATATACTGTTACTACTCGTAGCTATAGAAGGCGCCAGATAACCGTGGAATAAAGTACATTGACTTTTTCCTAATATCTCTGCGTAGGTACCCGAAAACCAAACAATAAACTGCGCTTTATTTCTAAGTGTGATACATGTCGATTCAAGACACCTTTATATCTTTATTTCCGTTTTTGAAATCAAGAATGTCAACAAATGTTGCAGGGTCAATGACCATTATTCCACGGTCATCTGGCGCCTACCTTAGTTCTGTCTTGGCAGAGCCAACGTGAAGATGTCCGTTAAAGAAATCGAAATAACTCTAAGAATTTTTACAGTACTGAGTGCACGTACCTGAAGACGCAGTGTCGAAAGGCCTCCTACATGGTGGGCCGGTGACCTGGTGAGGGTTGTGGAAATTCTACGATGCGAGACGCACTGGGGATCAGTCGTTATGGCGATACTTGGTGGAAGTCTATGCCCAACAGTGGACGTCTACCCGCTGAAGTGATGATGATGATGATAATAAAAATGTAATAATTATTACAATTTATAGTATGAGTGTTACACATACACATGTGTTTCTTGATGCAATCTTATCTTGAAGTTTTAAGAAGGAAATATCAATACAGGATAAAAGAAAAAGAAAAATAGGAACCGAACCAAACCATTTGGAAGTCAGCCAGATCTCCGGGTACTTGCGTACCAACCTAATTCAGTTTGAATGACACTAACACGGCCTATACCGGACACTGATTTGAATTACAATTAAGTCTGTTACCTCGTACCATTGATTCCGTGAAACTTCTCAGGATGAAATGAGGGCAGAATCGAAATGAGTTAGATACAATTGATATTTAGTCCTATTTGTGGATAGGTCACTGTGTAGGTTGTATGTTTTGTGTAAGGTAGCATGATCACCGTAGGCGCGGGCTTGCGGTCGGCGAGCAATTAGCTTGCCGTCCGACCGTCCTGTGACCGTCCTGATCGAGCTAAAGACGTCGACGGCGCGTATTGTTCCACGTGCGCCTCAAGGAGTTGTAAGCAAACCGTAGGGGCTCAGCGGGGTCGAAGCCTACTGGGGCCAAGGAATCGTGTCTGAAAGGAAGGTTCGGTCCTGGTACGAAAGGCAACGAAGGAACAGGAGTGGGTTTTTTGTCAGTAAAAGTCTGACACTATATCCCGCTTCTCCCGATGATTCTTCCACCAAAAAAATAGGTAGCATCATTTGAAAACAAGTAAGGAGCTATTCAAGAATTACGTTGCATATTAGGTGGTTAAGAAGAAATTGCCTGCCGGAGTCTGTGTATTCTGATAGCTACAACCTGGGGCATCTTTAAGTCAAAAGTGAGAGGGAGGCCTTCCAACGCTGCATCTACCGGTAACTGGTCGGCACTCCAGAACCTTTCGACCATCTTATTCTGTTCTGCGAGCAATGTGTGGCACTGTCCCTTAAGTTTCTCGATTTTACTGACTTTATCGGTAACCTTGGTTCTCGTTCTGAATATTCTATTACAATTTATCGTGTCCTTGTTTCCGAAAGTGCAATAAGTCAGGTTCGCGTTTCAGTTCAAAAATAACCAATCCAGGATATACACCGCTAAATTTTAATCGTTTTAATATCGTGGAGGGTCGATCCGGTACATGAAACACTATCGATTTGTAAAGATAAAATTAAAAAATAAAGTACCTCTTTTTCAAAACTCGTATTAATTCACGCATGTACGAAATTAGTATCTTTAAGAAAACGTCAGCTAAGCGAGTTCAATGACCTGTAGTTAATAGTCGGCGTTGCGTACAAATTACCTACAGGTCATTGAAATGTACAAAATGTCATAACTATGTTCTGAAAATTCAAAAGTTATAAGCTTGTAATGTCGGCAAAAATACATAGTCACCGGGCCATCTAGGCGGTTGAGGGGTTGTTTTGCACTTGCACCCAGCTGTTTGCTGGCGTCTAATGCCCGCTATGACCTGCCGTAACCTTTGTTGTAGGTGTTTAGTGTAGGTGGTGTCCAACTTGTAGTAAGTAAATATTTTTGGGAAAAAATATAACATGATTAAAAAACTATTGGAATCAGTTACTGATTCTGAACAAACTTTATTTAGATTTTGTATAAACTGAAAATAATGTTGTATATGTTACAGCAGATACAACGGATCTTGAGCGCTCGGCGTCAGAGTGGGGATCGCTTTGTGTATTCCATACATTGGCGAGCAGCATGCAGCAACGCAGGGAACGAATGAGGAGTGACGTCTATGGCGCGATGGCGCGGCGAGCCAATCACTGATACTCCCCGTCACCGCGTCTCACTTCGCACTACTAAAGAGACCGAATATTTGACTTCTGCGCAACCGCTCAAGATCCGTTATGGCAACTGTATATGCCTATTATATTAACTGTGATAATATATCAAATGAACTCTGACGTCACGTGTGAAACATTATTCAGCCTGGAGTACTCTATTAGGCTAATTGGCTATATGTCAAAACGTACATTACTTCAGTGGAGTGAAAGCATATAGACCTGTAATATCCTTTGTATAAAGTTCAGTGTTAGTTGACCTGTGGCAGTTCCCATGGATTTTGAGGACAGGGTTCAGGATATGCTAGTTTATATCTAAACTTTATGGAATGTATGATTTGGTGTATTTCCACCCATTAATTATAAACTTATAATAAAATGTATGTTTGCTTAAACGATTGATCAAAGTTTGAGTTTATTTGTCATATAACCTGATTTTCGAATTGAGTATTTGTCAAACTCTGTTGATAGGTCTGAAGACTGGCGGCTTAAGAGCAGGGGTGGTCTAAGAGAAGTGTCGCCATAGATGCAGTATCGGCTTAAGAGGAGTAGTGGCTGAAGAGCAGAAGTGCCTTAACAGCAGTATCGGCTTAAGATCAGTAGTGACTTAACTTTTCGAATACCGCAATTAGAGACACACTAGAAAGCCAATGGGAGAGCGAACGTCCGTTCGGTTGGGGTTTAACGAATTAAGAGCAGTATAAACTTAAGACCAGTAGTGGCTTAAGAACAGTAGCTAAACGGCGGGTTTCTGAATTGAATATTTTGATTTAAGAACGTCTCAAACCATACTTAAGAGCCAAATTTTGACAGGTTTTAAGACTAAAGTAGAGTTTGAGAAATACTCAAATTCAACTGCTTAAATAAAAAATCGGGGGTAAGAGCAGTATAAACTTAAGAGCAGTAGTGGCTTAAGAACAGTAACAGCTTAAGAGCAGTAATGACTTAAGAGCAGTAGTGGCTTAAAAGCAGTAATGACTTAAGAGCAGTAATGACTTAAGAGCAGTATCGGCTTAAGAGCAGTATCGCCTTAAGAGCAGTATCGGTTTAGAACAGTACTGACTTAATAGCAGTAGTGACTTAAGAGCAGTAATGATTTAAAAGCAGTAATGATTTGGGACCAGTAGTGGCCTAAGAGCAGTGGTGGCCCAAAATACTTTATTCAGAAACCCGTCCAAGACCCAGAGTTTTATTATTATTGAAAAATTGGGAAGTAGATACCTATTTAACAAAATTACACATTCGTTTTTAATTTAAACACATAAATTCATTATAATATTAGCTGTAAATTAAACAATAATTTATCCTACCTGTCTATGTTTATTTGTTGTTCATGTATGTTAATAGCCTATGTGACCCGTATTCAAAATATATTCCCAGTAAATACAAATAGATTGCATTGGACCGGATAATATCAATGCAATTAACGAAGGATTAAATATTAACCCCAAACTCACACACACTCTCACAGATACGTATACACATACCCGTACTGCTAAGATTGCAACCATGTATGTAGTCAATTTCTAAGCATACTACTACTTATGTGAATATATTTCATATGAACTGGCTCCCAAGTCACAAGCAATAGTCCTGCACGCTTAGCCAAGTTGTTATTCTGCAATCGTTACTGCTGTCGATGAAACGTATGGGAATGACGTCATTTCTACGTAAAGTCGCGTGATCAGAACAAACGAATAGACAATTTGTAGCCAAGTTCACATCGTTCAAAATCGTTTCTACAATATTTAACGCTACATCCTTTGTTATACAAACGCTACCTTGTAGAACGAGCGGCCGACACAGGCGCGTCAACATGGCTACCAACTTATCGTTTTCTACAATTGCTGTCACCGAGGCGTTACCGATTAGAGAACGGAATTTGATTGTAACTTGGCTAGGGTAGCTAGCCGCGGGCGAAATGGGTCCTCGCCCACGGCTCGCACCTAAAGGGGCCTCGCACAAGCATGAGCTATTTTTTTTCTGGTGGGTAAATCATCCAATGACATCTCCGCTCTTGGGCGGAGCGGGACATAGTGTCAGGCTTTTACTGACTAAAAACCCGTTCCTTTAAGAACCAGGGTTTTTCTTATAATCGATAGGCTCGCGTTTCGTCGCTGTCTCGTTTTATTGTATTTTATTTTATTTATTAGGGAAAACAAACAATAACACAGGGAATTACATAAAAAAGGCTTGAAAGGGTTGATATCACATGTGTAAAACAATAGTTTAACACATGTTATATCAACAACGTTCTTCACATATACATGAGACATTTGGTTTGACAAGCGCTGTAATTTTTAAATTTTATTTTTAAAGGAATGCGATTTTTTTTTAATTATAGTTTTTGAATTTATGAAAGAAAAAGGCCCCGCTAATGTGCCTTCGCCCCCGTCTAAATTAGTCGGCGCTACGCCTCTGGGTATAGGAGCCAGAGAACCTGTTAGATACTGTGTACAATGTCACGCCATTCTTTTGGCAAAACATAGTGCACTTATTTTTCATTTTATGTACTACCTTAAACCACCTATGTTTAACAAAATAAATGATTGATTGATTGATTGATTGAATGTTTGTCACAAATAAAGATTATTATTATTTCCTTTATGTTTCATACATATGTACATTTAAATTACATTTTTATAAATGCCGTTCCTCTCGATTATTTTATGATTTTTTACCTGAAAAAAAGGTAGGATCAAAAGCAAGCTTATCCGAAATTAAAAGCACGTTCACACGAGCATTAATGTGAACACTAATGCAACCGCAGATGCCTCATTATGTATGAAAGCTGAACGTACGAAGCGCACCGTCATCATAGCGTGGTCATAATCTCAATAGCTTTGTGCTCCATCCACGATCTTTAGACTTTTTTTTTCGGTATTTTATTATTACTTCTTTGCTAGTCTAGCAGTTGATTGCAAGTGCTAAGCATGTAGGGTTCGGTTCTAGGGTAGGGCAAAGTAATAATCGTTTAATTTATAAAATCTTAAATATTAAAAAGAACATAATCACTTATTTGCCTGAATTAAGGTAAACCTGTGCTTCAAGGCTAGTAAACGTCTAAATTAAAAACAATAATAATAAATTAACATTCTATATGACTTTACTTAATATAAAATATAATAATTTTATTTACAAACGGCAAGTAGGTCTTCTGTTAAGTTTATAAGACTTTAAAATATCAGGTAAAATGTGGGTATACCTATACTACGCAACTTCACGTCCAAGACGACGTGGGTATAGTTACACGACTTGTTAGAAATTAATAAAATTAGTACTTAATAAATCTTACTATTTCAGGTGTAAGGACATCTGTTGCATCCACCCGGATGGCGAACGGTGAGTAATGAGTAACTCGCTGTTCGATAAGGGCAAGGACCGGCCACCCGGGTCAACGGTGCGTCAGGTTCCACTTGCCTCAAAAAGATGTCAGCAAGATGGACCCTTCCAGAGGCTCCATTTAAAATGGTATGAGTCATTCGTTCATTTACCACTGAAAAGAAAAATGGTGTTCAAATGAGAGGTAAGTAAAATAAATGTGAATGCAGCAGCAGAATGTCAAGATACTAAACATAAACCCATTAGACACGACACCTGACTATGCTTAATTACGTTTCTGTATGCTTTCACATCGACGCAAAAAGCGAAATAAAACTGCGAATGTTTTAATTTCACCTGGAAAATGGCTAGGAAATTAACTTGAACCGGCTTTGTAGGTACTTTGTAGGTATATGGGAAATTATTCAGTAACTTCCCTCACACGTTCGGCTTATTATTTCGCAACTGGTCGCGTCACCATGGCGTCCCGGTGAAACATAGCCCTAAGCTACCAAACTAGACACCATACAGACATCAGTATCGCCACACGTCCGAGCTGGTTGCGCCACCAAATTGATTGCGCAACCAAACGGACACCAGGTAAGTAACTCATTTTGTTAATAGCGACGAATGGTCGCGCCACCATGGTGTCTCGGTAAAATATAGCCCGAAGGGCGCCTCCTTAGTAAAGGAGGCGCCCTTCGGGCTATATTATTTCGGTATTATTGCTTCACAGGAGTCAACAGCCTGCCATTCTTCCTCGCTCCGGACCTGTGCCTGAACTAGGGCCCGACGTGAGGCGCCTCCTTAGCAAAGGAGGCGCCCTTCGGTCTATATTATTTCGGTATTATTGCTTCACAGGAGTCAACAGCCTGCCATTCTTCCTCGCTCCGGACCTGTGCCTGAACTAGGGCCCGACGTGAGAGGTTGCTGCTGTTGATTGCCTCTACGAAGACACGGTGTTACGCCCAAGCGGGGCTCGATCATATTATTATACTCTACCTTGTCTTCCGGGTAGTTCACACAAAAGTGACTCCCGGGCGTTTCTTTCACATGAAACCGATGCAGGATCCTCCCGAATTTACCATGTCCGGTGAGGACCTGCGACATGCGAAAGGTGAGAAAGCCGTGACGTATTTCCAGCCACGCCTCAAAAATGGGCCTGACCACTATGTTTATGGCGTGCCCAAAATACACTGTAAACTGGGCTGTTGGTCTAGTGGTTAGTGGCCCTGACTGCTATGCCGGAGGTCGTGGGTTCGATTCTCAACCAGGACAAATGTTTGTGTTTTGAGCACGATCATTTGTTCTGTGTCTGGGTGTAATTTATCTATAATATGTATCTATTTAGAAATATATATGCATGTTTATCAGTTGTCTAAGACTCATAACACAAGCTCTGCTTAGCTTGGGACTAGACAGTGTTATGTGATAGTTGTGGCATATTATATATCTGTGGCCCTAGTGAAAAAGGATCTAAGTCCAAAAATGCAACTTTACAGGAGACGTAAAAAACACTCTGCTTGGTTCAAATTCGTGTTTGACCTCGTGTGTCATTCAAACCGCTACCAAATGAAATACATGTGATATTTTTTATAGGTAAACAATTTATGTTCTTTACTATTATTGGGTTATTTTTTATGTAAAGTTAATAGTTTTTAAGATAGTGACTTATACCAATCACAAAATGAATTCCATAAGGGTATAAAATAAGTTAGACCCGTTCTCCCATAAGTTAAAGATTAATTCATGCACGTGAAAAGGGATATGCATTTGAAATTATTTTTAATAACTAATTACCTAATGGAAAGAAATATTTTTTCTCTTTATTTCGGTGAAAACGGATATAAGTCTAATAATATCCTTTCTAACTTAAACCATTTTTATGGACTAAGTGTTGTTGTATCGATAAACACCAACCAAATTGAAATGTGGTTGATTTATGTTAATTTAGATTAAAAAACACAAAAGAAAGTTTTTATTTTTCCGTTTAAAACAATATAAATGGACTTGAAACCAACTTGCGTGGTTTTTTTGGTGTTAGTTGAATCCTTTTGCACAAAGTAACTTCCTTATTTTTAGGGCTAGCTTAGATCTCTTTTCACCAAACGATAGAGCATTTTTTTCTGATCATTTTGGTATACTTAACTCATTTTCGACAAAATCGGACTTATACCCCTTTTCACTAGGGCCACAGATATTATTACTGTATTTGAGTGATTTAATTAGTATTATTTCGTTTCTATTTGGTAATACCCCTGAGTATAAAATTTTAAGGCATAATATGCCATGCCAAACTGGCATAACGTTTTCGCGTAACTTTTATTAGCATATACTTATACCGCTACATAATAATACCTACTTTGGCATATTGCAAAGGTTAGGTTAGGTTTATAACGGCTTTACGTGCTTCGCGAAGCACGGGGAGTCAGTAATGTCCAAGATAAACTAAGAAGGAAAGGATCGAGAAGTGCGAAGTAACAGTATTTATGGCAACAAGCATTATGGCAAATCATTTATGCCTAATAATATTATGCGTAATGAACATTAAGCTGAATTTCGTTATGCCAATGTAAATTATGTCAATATATTTTTACACCACCTGCTCGATAATGTCGTTTTATACGTCATACAAACCTCACTCAAAGCAAGTCATTCTATCTCTAGGGAGATAATGCAGTATGGCCGATCCCTAGGGAATAATGAGATTTGAATTTGGAACATTAAAAATCGTCAACATTATGAATTAAAATATACGTGCATCGAACAAAAAAAAAGAAAATAGAATAAAACGTGCTACTGACGGGCGCAATAGAGAAAATTGAAAGTAGAATCTTGGAGAAGTGAATTTTGTTTGTTTGATGAACTTGTAAATATAATACTTATATTTCTCTAATATATGATTTGGTCGACCAAATTGTAGATATTCATTATCTCAGAGATGGTGTAAAAGTAGAGTATGCAACACGGGGATAAAGCTGCCTTTGTCTTGGGTGGCTTGAATTCCTCACTTCACTCAGGTTTCTGTTTAACTCCCTCGCAATGCTCGGGAGTTAATTTTATAAATCCCTCACTGTCGTTCGGAATTACAATCAGCAACCTTCGTTTCGTTCGGAATTCAACCTGCCGCCCGCGACTTAAAGACACTGCTTTATCCCCTAGTCACATAAACTACTATTATGCTTATCATTAATAAACCATCCTATTTCACCGTGTCAATGACTCGTCTGACCCTATTCCACGAACGTCAGTCAACCAATCATTTAATTGACTTCGTATGAAAGCGGACGCCGTACCACCGCACCGCATTCAATTCATCTAATGCACCATTCGTTTTACTTCGCATTGATAGCTTTCCACTAACGTTTGTGTTTGTATCCATTTCCAAAATAGATCAGTTTATTGGAAAGTCTATAAAACTGTTGGTACTGAACATTTTGCTTTGTTTATCTACCTACTGAAAATGTTGAATAGATTTTTCAAGAGAGATTTTGCTAGAGCG
This sequence comes from Mythimna ferrago, assembly GCA_910589285.2. Lineage (NCBI taxonomy): Eukaryota > Metazoa > Arthropoda > Insecta > Lepidoptera > Noctuidae > Mythimna > Mythimna ferrago. The sequence continues at coordinate 17,687,729 of OU342689.1, read as the reverse complement.
GTTTTTATCAAATGAAAACTGCTGGTTATGTTTTTGCAAAAGGATGATTATGATTTTGTACTTTTTAGGATACCGTAGTATCAAATATTTATCGTGATAATCACGTTCAAAATATCGGCATACAAAGTTCATATTAATGTGCCCAAGTTTTTTTCTTCATTCTCAATTGTAATATCTTCTATTTTAATATTGGGTGCTTACATTGAAATGGGTGATTTATAAAACGTGTCACTTTGAACTGTCACAACTTTGGATCGACTATTAAGTTCAAATAAATTAAAAAAAGCATGCCTATTCTTTTTTTCTAAATAAGTTTTAACCTCCAGTTTCATATGCAAGGATCTAATATTATACACCGCTAAATTTTAATCGTTTTAATCCCGTGGAGGGTCGATCCGGTACATGAAACACTATCGATTTGTAAAAAAAAAATTAAAAAAGTTAGTACCTCTTTTTCAAAACTCGTATTAATTCACGCATGTACAAAATTAGTGTCTTTTAGAAAACGTCAGCTGAGCGAGTTCAATGACTTGTAGTTAATAGTCGGCGTTGCGTACAAAGTACCTACAAGAAATTAATTTCGTACATGCGTAAATTAATACGAGTTTTGAAAATGAGGTACTTTATTTTTTAATTTTATCTGTACAAATCGATACTGTTTCATGTACCGGATCGACCCTCCACGGGATTAAAACGATTAAAATTTAAGGATGTATAAAGCTGAAGAATTTGTTTGGTTGAGCGCGCCAATCTCAGGAACTACAGAATCAAACTGACAAATTATTTTAGCGATCAATAGCCTATTTATCGTGAAAGATTATTATACAAAGTAGATTCTATGTACAAAGTTTATAACTGTATCATGAAAAACAATAAAGTTATAAGCTTGATATGTTTTCTAGTCGTATGCACAAATACATGATCGCGACTGAGGGGTTATTTTGCGCCCCCACCCAGCTATGCGCTAGCGCCTAATGCCGGTTATGACCTGCCGTGATTTGTGTTGACCCTTAGTGACGGTGGTATCCAACTTGTGACCTTTTTAAAATATTATTGGATTTTTGGAAAAAATATAACGGGGTGTAAATGGGAATCGATTCACTGATTCTGTACAAATTATATCCAAGTTTTTGATATGCTAAAAATAATGTATAAATTATCATGACACCATGCCACGACGCTACGACTAATAAGACCGAAACAGTAACCAAAGACGCAGCTGAAACTGCCGGGGACCGCTAGTTATATATTTGATATTTATGGTTTTTGAAAAGGTGTTTTGTACTCGGGTTTTCTTTCCGTGATTTTTCCTTATTTTCATCCCGAGACCCTCAGGGAAAAGGAAGTTCGGATCCCCCGCTAATTAATAACGAATACTGTGTCCCTCAATACTTTGCTTAAAATTGTGGTGACAGTATGAATTTGTGGGCGTCATTTATGTTTATACCTGAATTCATTTAGCAAAATCAGTGTGTTATGTATGTGCTCTTTGCTTATTATATATTATATACCACCAGTATTATTTATGTGTTTTTCCATCATGTATCTTTCTTTGAAGTTGCTGTTTGCTTAGTTTTTCAATCTTTTTAGGCCCAATTTAGCCCTATTAGGACTGTCATTTCTATTAAACATGTTACTTATTTACATAAATTATAATTATGAAGTCCATTATGTGTGTGTGTGTGTGTATTGTGTGTGTTCCATCTCTCTAGGCTCGTTACTAACTTTGCTGTTTCATTTTTTTTTTTCTGTTCCTATGTCACCAAAACTCATTGCCGACTAAGACTAGCAACTTCAGATTTGTTTTTCTTGTTAATGTTTGGACAAACGGTCAAGTTGGTTAAGTCTATCCTTGACAAAGAGGTCAATTGTCGAATCCAACTCGACTGGGCAGCGTTTTTTTTTAATAGGCTCGTGTCTGCCCTCTATTTCACCTAATGGTAAGCGATGAAGTGGTTGACGTTGGAGCACTCTTGCCTAGAAGCAACCTATTCACTCTTGAATTTAAGACTTTATATTGTGGCGTTTGCTATTACTAGAATAATTGCTTTATATTATTTTGTATTGTATGTATATATTTTATATCATCTTCTCCTATTGCCATTATATATTACTAACTTTTGCCTGCGCGGCTTCGCTCCCGCTCTTCTCTACTCCACCCTACTATACCCTACTCTACCCTTCTTTACCCTACTCTACCCTACTCTACCCTACTCTACACTACTCTACACTAGTCTACACTACTCTACACTACTCTACACTACACTACTTTACACTACTCTACACTACTCAACTCTACACTACTCTACACTACACTACTTTACACTACTCTACACTACTCAACTCTACACTACTCTACACTACTCTACCCTACTATACCCTACTATACCCTACTCTACTTTACCAAACTTCACATAAACCATCTACTGAATAGTCCGAACAAAGCCTAAACATTTGGTTTGGATAGGTGAGCCCGTTCTTGAGTAATAAAATTACAACGAAAAGTGACATTGATTTTTATATATAGATATTTGTACAGTTGCCTATAAGAGATTGCTCTGAGCGATAAAGCCACACATTGTACATTTGTTTTTATAAATTTTAATGTTTGTCCTGTGTTTTTACGAGGTATACAATAAAGAATATAATAAATATAGATAATTTTGAAACAAAGTACCTATCAGTATTTTACGACTCGTAAAACTTAATGTTATTTTTCACATTTCAACTGTTTCAACTGATGAGGCTATGATTTCCAGATTGTTGCTGGCTCAAACTAATAAATATGAAAGTACTTACATCCGTAGTCGTTTTGAAGGTAGGTTATGTTGAATATTGTAAGAGTTTTTATGATAATTAAGTCTCTTTTTTTTGTTTACTGGAACAATTTGATTACATTGAAGTGATTTTTATAGTTAAATTAAAAATAACAAATAATATAAAATTTTGTAACTCAATGTGCATGTAATAAGTACGTTAAAGTTTTTCAAGTGAACTTCAACTTTTTTGATGTATTCTAAACAATGTTTGAAACTAATTAAGCATAACCCATAAAAATTGCTCCCTAATAAATGAATTCAACATGGTAACGCATGGTTACTTGGGACCATTTTTTTTAAAAGATCTTGTTCTAAAAATACATTTACTTGTGCCAGCAAAACGATGTCATAAGAACTAAAACCCTCAAATGATTTGCACAGGTGTAGTAAATACCATATCAGTTCATTTCGCTTCTCACCCGGAAATAAGGTTTCGCATCAAACCGGATATCAGAAAAGACCAGAAGGTCAGTTCCTTACAGTAACAACAACTGGCTGCAAAAAATTGGGGATCTTAGCAAAGGTGTGACGGTACTTCACGCTGGAACAGCTGTGAGAAGCTGTTCCGGCGTGAAGTACTGTACCAGCGCAGCGCGTAGTTCCCTTTATAGAGCGCAAGTTTGATCGTGTATGGAGTACTGCTCTCATCTTTGAGATGGGTCGGCTGAATATCATCTTGATACATTAGAGTCGATTGAGAGGCGCGCAAAGAAGATCATCGGCACTTGTCGAGCCGAAGCTCCAAAGTGAGCATTGACGCCGAGTTGCTATTCTGTCGGTTTTCTATCGTTTACATTTGGAGAATGTGCACTGGACAATGAAATGAGATTGTGCAATTACAATCTAATTCCGTCAAGTCCGTTCCGTCATCGGACGAATAGACGTACGGAGTTGATCCATCGGTACATGGTGGATATCCCGCCTATACGTACGAAGCGTTTTGGGAACACATACATTGTACGTACAGCTAAGGAGTAGAATTCCCTGCCGGAATCTGAGCCTCTCGGAGTAGAATTCCTGATAGCTACAACTTAGGGGTCTTTAAGTCAAGAGAGAATAGCTTACTTCTAGATAAGCGTGCTCCTTTGACGGCCACATCATCGCTTACCATCAGGCGAGATCGTGGTCAAGCGCGGGCCTATCCATAATAAAAAAAAGAAGTAACGCGTACATAAGCGCACAAACAATTGATAGTCTATTACGGTGGCTGGCTCACGTGTCTTACCACACGTGGGTGTGGTGCGGTGTTGAGCAAAGCGAAGGGATCGCGTTCAGTTGGTTTGATATTCTCGCGCACACTCTATCACACGCTAGAGTTGTTTTATATAAATGGTAGCTAAAGCGGTGACTTCACACGCACGTAGGACCTTATAATAATATTTTGACAGGTATCTCCTGGAGTGCTGCACACGGTCCAACGGATTGACGTGTTCATACAAAAAACACAAACAAATGATAGTCGCAAGTTTACTTGTACTAATACGTGAAGCATCTATATGTATCTATGCGTTTTTGTTTGTCGTACAGACTCATCCTTCTGTGCTACTCGTATGTGTATCGGGTATCAGTAAGTTCACCCCATATTACATCATACTACCATATTTCTCCGAGATCATTCGGATTCCATTTGCGACATATGTCCTTCACTTTTATTTATAGGAAAGAAAACGTAGAAAACTTTCTTCCATTTTTTTTCGTATGGTAAAGTTGTCACCAGAGAGTGATTTATCGCAAGATTCTACGCAAGCAAGTGAGTCCCTAACAGCAGTTATGGCTAACTGCTGTCAACCTACAGTCTTTTTACCTTTTTCAATATCAGTCAGTTTTTCGTCTCATTAGGAAGTTTTTTAGGACAACTGTCTAAAATACTAGGATAGGCGTTTTGAGAGACAGGTACTTAAGCAATTTTGACTTTCAAAAAGTGCTGAAATTTCATCTTATTGCACATTTGTGCTAGAATTTTTTGTCTGAAAATATACGTAGATAAACGCATATTTTACTGAGAGTAGTATATTCAGATTTGACTACTGAATCAATATCAGCTATTATAGAAATAGTAATTGTAATTAATTACCTAAATGTAATAATAATAATGGTAATTTAATCAAGAATTAAATTAGGATAATAAAATTTAATTCTATGATAAAATTCTTAATAAGTCTTGATTGTGTTGTAAGCTATTTGAGTATGTGCAAATAGGTACTAAATACAGATGCGGTACCAATGTACTTCTTATCGTCGCGTCGATACCAATAAAACATGAAAGTAAAATTTTAGTGCTTGATTGTAACTTAATTTTCTAATTACCCGTTCTCCGAGTACGTCAAGTCAACTGTTTATCCTCTGGGCACACCACAATTATGGCGGTAAGTCCCGTCTTTGAGGCGTGGCTGGAAAGACCTTACGGCGTCCTCACCTTCCACATGACGCAGGTTCTCACCAGACATAGTAAGTTCGGGAGATTCCTGCACCGGATACATACGGAAGTGACGCCCGGGTGTCGCCACTGTGCGGAACGTCCTGAGGACACGGTGGAGCACACAGTGGAGGTGTGCCCCGCTTGGGCGGAGCATCGCCGTGCCCTCGTGGGGGTGATCGGCGGCGGCGATATCTCGCGCCGGGCCTTGGTACAGGCCATGGTCTGGATGGGCATGCCGTAATTATGACGGTAAGTCTCCTCTTTGAGGCGTGGCTGGAAAGACCTCACGGCGTCCACACCTTCCGCATGACGCCGGTCCTCACCGGACATGGTCAGTTCGGGAGATTCCTGCACCGGATTCGTGTGGAAGAAACGCCCAGGTGTCACTATTGTGTGGACCACCCAGAGGACACGGTGGAACATACGGTAGAAGTGTGCCCCGCCTGGGCAGAGCACCGCCGTGTCCTCGTGGGGACACTCGGCGGCAGTGATCTCACGCGCCGGGCCTTGATACAGGCCATGGTCCGGAGCGAAGAGGAGTGCCAGGCGGCCTCCTTCTGCGAAGCAGTAATGCTTGCAAAGGAAGCGGCCGCACGCGTGAGGCAATGGCCCTCGCGCGCGAGCCGCCGGGATTCCGATCCCGATTTCCGGCCACCATAGACGCGAACTTACGGATGGCGAGCAATGGGTAGCCTGCCGTCCAACCGTCCGATAGTCGTCCGGACCGACCCCAAGTCTTCGGCAGCGCGTGGGGTTCCACGCGCGCCTCAAGGAGTTGTCAGCAACCGTAGGGGCCCATCAGGGTCGTAGCCTACTGGGGCCATGGATGACGCGAAAGAGATCCCCTGGACCCTGAACAATGGCAAAGAAGGAACAGAAGTGGGTTTTTAGTCAGTAAAAGTCTCTGGAGCGAGGAGGAGTGGCAGGCGGCGAACTTCGTACCGCATAACAGTCAATGAATGTAGCATATCTTTTGATGGAAACAACCGATTGCGATGACACAAAGCCTAAATCAAGTTTTACACAATTTTAATACATAAAAGTTATCTACATCGATTTCGTATATTTAACGTGATGTACGCACAACTAAAAACTTCTATAGATTTATTAATTGTACAGATTGGGTGTATACACATACACTGTGCATTATTCCAGTTAATTATTAATTTGTTCATTTGGTTTTACATATTTACTTTTGATCATAGTAAATTACAACTGAGCACTGAAAAGTTAATGACGCATGAAATTGGGTGGATCTTTTGTGACTCGATAGATATAGAGAGTGGTCTAACCTGGCTGAATATAAATCAATCACGGGCCTAGCTTTTTCCCAGCTAGATTGCGGTCGGCTCTCAGTCCAGTAACTAGAAGCAGCGGGATATCAATATTTTACGTGGAGAGACTTCCATTTGACTTCCAAAACCGAATTACTGCGAAATACTGATGGAATATAGTTCGATAAATCTATGTATCTATATCTATATGTATGTGTGTATAACAGTGTAAAAAGTGGTCATGCAAAACCAGTTTTTTTCTAGTGGGAATCATCAAATAACTTTTCCTGTAGTCTGGGTGGAGCGTGAAAGCACGTCAGACTTTAGCAGATGCCCGTTAGGGCCACGAGGATTTTCTGAAAAGGAAACCTATGGTCTTAAAAGGGCAACTGAAGGACACAGCTGTGATTTTAGTCAGAAAAAGTCTGACGCGCCCTCATTATCATCAGTCATTAGATGGTTCTCACGATAAAAAAAAAAAAAACTTAGTATGAATTTCTAATACCCTCGAGGTAAACAGGCTTGAAATTGAACAGGCCTTTGAAAGACCCACACAATGCTCGCTTCGTTCAGCGTAGAGTTTCATTATCAAATTAAAAGTTTTTATTTTTGTTTTTACAGCGCTCCGCTCGGAGCTAGGCTCAATCGCCCGGTCGCGCTCGTACAGTTCGGCCACAAAATAGATAGGGACAGAAGACAATCTCATGTATGTACTTCACTTTTTATACCTACGCTCGGTGGACGCACATAAATGAGCGTATGAGCCGAGCCGGAACCACAGTATATTGTAATACTGTGCCGGAACTATTCGATCGTGTCCGTGAGCGGTGTCTATGTGTGCGTTGCTCGAGCGCGCTTTGTATGTAGATAGACTTGAGAAGTCAATCTACATACAAAGCGCGCTCGAGCGTACGTATATATTTTGTGGTTCGGCGCAATACGCTGACCTTAGCGCGACCGTAGAGCGTAGGTATAAAAAGTGACGTACATAATGAGATTGACTTCTGTATCTATCTATTTTGTGGCATTATGCTGTAAACCGAATGCGTGGTCACTGCCGCCGTAGAGGGCTTAGCCAAGATAATGAATTAATAAAACAACAAGTAGGACGTAATTTGTTTAATTAGTTTAATTTTGCTGACCTGGTAGACAAGGATATAATGAAGGTGCAAGGAAAGAAAAAATAAATGAAAGAGAAAAGATATAAATTTTCTTTTGAAAACGACAAAGTTAGACAGAATTTAATGTTTGTTTAATTTATGTTTGCATTTAGAAATGAAAAAAATTACCCTTACCAAAATTTTTATTTTTGCTGGGTAGGCTCGAGTTTGACAACTATCTTACATGATGGTAAGCGATGATGTGACCATTTGGCCAACGACGGAGCACGCTTGCCTAAAAGTAACCTATTCCCTCTTCGCACCCTAAGATCGCTTTCAATTTATGCGGTTTTTGACTGCCTGCTGCGTTGGGATTATCGTATTTTTCATAAAAAGCGCGCGGTGCGGCAACCGTACGGTAAACGATCGACAACAGGACGACAACGTCACAAGCACCACGTGTTCAATTCGGTGTTGAATATTGCCGCTTTGAATGAATGCATATCACTGGCATACAAACGTACGGCAGCCAAATACATTTTCAATTTAGGCGCTTGTTGTCGGGCTGCTAAAGTCGCCGGTCGCAGCACGGTAAACGTGCGGCAGCGGTCCGACATGAAACGTCTAAATTGAAAGCACCCTTAGCTTCCTTAGGGTCTAAACAGACGGACAAACGGAAATTGCAGTTTTAGTGCAGTTTGAATGCAGTTGACACGACTGCAATAGAACTGCAGTTAAACTGCAATTTATGGTTGGATTGCAGTTGAAATGCGGTCCGTCTGTTTAGACCCTTAGCTGTCGGAAAATACAGACTCCGGCAGATATTCTTAACGCTGTCAAAACAATTTTTCTAATATAAAATAGTATTTATTTTTATCTTTAAATCAAAGTAACACGAAATTCTGAACTCGATATCATTTGGTTCCAGTTTTCTTTTAAGTATAAAATCCCGGGTCTTGTACACCGAACTATCCTTGTTATCCCGAAAGTTTTAACGACACTTTGATACAATATTTGTAATAGATACTTCTGACATGCAGTAAGTAAAAGAAGTCTGTCTTCACTTTGTTCAGTATGTTCAAAGTCGATGTTAAGAGTTAATAGAATCATTCTCAACATTCTTGCATGAAGTGTAGATGAGAATATTGAGATGGGTGTGTGGAGTGATTTTTTTTTTTTTTTTCGATGGGAAAAATCATCTTATGACAACCCCCGCTCTTGGGCGGAGCGGGAGATAGTGTCAGACTCTTACTGACTAAAAAACCCATCCCGTTCCTTCAAGCCTTCATACCGGGGCTCGAGCGCCCTTTCGGATTACCCTGGCCCCAGTAGGCTTCGACCCGGCTGGGCCCCTGCTGTTGCTGACAACTCCTTGAGGCGCGCGGGAACAGCGCGCGCCGTCGACGACTTGGGCTTGGTTCGGACGGTTACCGGACGGCCGGACAGCGAGCTACCCATTGCTCACTGTCCGCAAGCCCGCGCCTACGGTGGCTGGAAATCGGGATCGGAATCCCGGCGGCGGCGAGAGCGCCGTTGCCTGATGCAGTCGGCCTCCTCCTTAGCGAGCATTACTGCTTCGCAGAAGTCGGCGACCGCCTGCCACTCCTCCTCGCTCCGGACCATGGCCTCGACCAAGGCCCGGCGCGAGAGGTCTCCGCCGCCGATCACCCCCACGAGGGCACGGCGATGCTCCGCCCAAGCAGGGCACACCGCGATTGTGTGCTCCACCGTGTCCTCCGGGCGTTCCGCACAGTGGCGACACCCGGGCGTCACTTCCGCTTTAATTCGGAACAGGAACCTCCCGAACTTGCCATTTCCGGTGAGGACCTGTGTCATGCGGAAGGTAAGGACGCCGTGAGGTCTTTCCAGCCACGCCTCAAAGAGGGGACTTATCGCCATAATTGTGGCGTGCCCATGACGGGGTTGCGATAGTCGCTGACGCCATTCCACCATGAGATCCCGCTGGAGCTCTGTCCGCCATGCCGTGACCTGTCGCGGCAGAGGACTTTCACCCCGGCGTTGCATCTCCACGCGCATGTCGTGCATGTGTGCAAGGACTGTTGCCTCCAGATCCCACGGTGGTAGGCCAGCCAGAAGGCTCGCCACTTCGCGGGAAATCGTGCGACCCCCAAGGTTGGGCAGGAGCCGCTTGAGAGCGGACCCAGTCCGGTTGAGTTTGGGAGCCAGACGTCGAAAATGCTCCACGAGTGTGTGGAGAGATGAGAATGGATAAAGTAAGAAATGAATATGCGTCAGTGACTGAAATGTTCTCAAAACGGTGAAGGAAATCATCGTGAGGAAACCGGCATGTCCTAGAACCAAAAATTCGAAGACATATGTGACATCCACCAACCTGAGCTGGGCCCGCGTGGTGGATTACGGCCCATTCCCTCTCCCAGAGAGGAAGCCTGAGATCCTCCAGTGGGAACATTAAACAGGGTGATGATGATGATAGCTGGAATGTGGAAAGCTATCGTTTGTTTTGGTCCTTTTCATGTGCTTATGGTGTTTATTGGGGTTTTAATGAGGTAAGAAACCTATACTTCCTGATCTTTTCACAAAAGTTCGATGATGGCGAATGAGATGACGAGTTACCGATTGCTCGACGTCCATAAGCCCGCATCTACCGTGGCTGGTCGGGGTCAGAATCTCGGCGACTAGGGCGTGAGGGCATTCTTACCCTCACGCGTACGGCCTCCTCCTTCGCTAGCATTACTGCTTCGCAGAAGAAGGCCACCGCCCGCCCTCCTCGCTTCGGACCATAGCCCGAACCAGGGCTTGGCGCGAGAGGTTGCTGCCGCCGCTGGCCTCCACGAGGACACGGCGGTGCTCCGCGGGGCATACCTCCACCGTATGCTAAACCGTATCCTCCAGGCGGTCCACACAATGGTGACACCCGGGTGTTTCTACCGCCTGAATCCGATGCAGGAACTTCCCGAACTTGCCGTGAGGATCTCCGTCTTGCGGAAGGTAAGAAAACCACCATAATTATGGCGTGCATTACATACCTACTTTCTATAGGAGTAAATAACTAGACATCCTGCTGTCAGTAAAGACCAAGCCCAAATCGTCGACAGCGCGGCGTGTAGTGTTCAAGTTCAAAATAAATCTCAAAAAAAGTTATCAGCGAAACCATACCCCAGTAGGGTCGATGCCAATTGGCGCGGAAATTTTTGAAATTGATGCCGTGGTTCTGACAGGCAACCAGCAACTGAAGGACACAGGTGGTTTAAGTCAGTAAAAGTCTTATACTTACGCCCTCTCGTTCCACCATAGAGCGTAAGAAATCATTGGATGATTTTCCACATAAAAAAGGTTCTTTGAGAAGAAGAATATTTTATTGAATTAGGTGTACGCGTTCAAAAAAATTAGGTGAATTTATTTAGAAAAGGCCCCCAAAAAGTATGGTTTGCAATGGAATTTGAACTTTGTCCTGTAAGACGTAGAAGTTTTTGTTCCGTGATGTCTTGAATACTGTATTAAGATATAAAGATATAGGTAAGACAAATCTGTCCCGTACAAGAATCTTGTCCGTAGAATATATAAAATCTTTGGTCTCGCACTAAGCCATTGACAGCTATAAATCGATTCTAAATTCAAAAGAGTATTCCAAATCTAGTTAGAACTATTTTTCTGCTAGCCAACCAGCATGCTGTAAAGAAATCAAACTTTATAGAATACTCTTTCACAGTTAAGACGGTACGTTCAGCGTAGTGGTTGAGAGATTGGCTGCTGCGCTGTGTAACGCAGGTTCGATTCTCGCATGAAAAATACAATTGCTTGCACGGCCTACAAACAGTGGATCCGGGTCTAGGGGTGTCCTATGTATGTGATTTTATAATATGATTGAGAACGCACCCACGATACCATAAAACGGGGTGAATAGAAACGCAGGGGTGAATTGAAACAAAACTTTGGTTTGGTTTTTCACTTTGATACCATATTATCGGCTTCTAACAAAGCATCGACAAATCGACAATTTTAGATTAACAATTCATTCATAAATATATATCTAGTTAAATGCTGCAAAAAGTATTCAATTATCGGGAAAATACCCTTTGAAATTTTGTTACTATTCGCCCCTGAGTTTCTATTGACCCCATTTGACTGTACACGAGTTATTCCTAGTGAGGGGCAAAGTTATGAAAATTAGGTTTCCCTTGGCTGTACAAATATGACATAATATACCTAATATTGTACAGAAGCTATTGCCTAAGCTTTCAGAATCAGGTAAAACAATAATTTTATCAACTTTGTAGCCATCAAATTAAGCCAGACTTGATTTCAGACTAAGCACTAACTGTGAATTCACATCCAATTAGCAACATAAACGTCACGCCGAGTTCATTTTGAAGTAGCACGGAGTGAACAACACAATTTAGCCTCATTTATCTTCTCGGACGTATAGCAGTCATATTTGAACGGAAGGAGGTAAAAAAAAAAACTGGGCAAGTGCGAGTCGGACTCGGAGGGTTCCGTGCAAATTACAATTTCCGAATAGAGTCTCGAAGATTTTTCTGAATTGCAATTTTTTTTTTGGGACGTAGCTAACAACAAATTTACTGTTTTCTGATTTTTTCCTATACCTGTGCTATAAGACCTTACTTTGTGCCGAATTTAAGTATTCTGGGTCAACGGGAAGTACCCTATGAATTTCAATCTTTGAGAGTATCAAAATATAGGTTTTTTTGCGACATAAACGGCCGTATCTTTTTTATTCGTTAACTTAGAAGTTAGATTTCTTCACAACTTTAAGGGACCATAGACCTGAGTATATGGTTTTAATTTCAACACGATACCTTTACGCGTTCTTGAGATAAAGGGTCTTGACAGACAGACAGACAGACAGACAGACGGACGGACAACAAAGTGACCCTATAAGGGTTCCGTTTTTCCTTTTGAGGTACGGAACCGTAAAGTATGAGGAACAGTAATGATTCCGTACATTTTCTTTATTCTATTTATTTCTAAGTCTTTACTAGTGTTTCTGCCTAGCTTCGTATGAGTGTTAGAAACATTTGAAGAGATTGATTGGTGAAAATTGCATGAAAATCCGATCAATATAGTTTTTGAGTTTATCGCGTTTATACAAACAAACGCGGTAGGGGACTTACTTTTAGAACACGTAGTTTTAAATCCTCTGAAAATATTTTAAAAAACCTATTTAAGCAGGACAGCTGATGTACTATCACTTGCAAAAGTCCATAAGAATTCTTAAAACTTATTCGTTTGACGTTTAGTTTGACTTACGACCTTTTATTTTCAAGTTTCGCCAACAAATGATTGAAATTCACAATTTCATCAACTTATCATAAGTCAAGATGGCCCAGTGGTATAGGCACACAGATTGAAGCGCAAATCAGCGTGCCGCAAGTTCAAATCCCACGCAATTATTGACTTTTTGTAAGTTCTTACCCGATTGGAAGTTATGTATTTGCATTACATATATTAAATTATTCTTTAACTTGTTCACACATTTCTTAGAGTTAGAAAGGTAGATCACAAAAAAAACTAAATAAAGAATTAGATTTCTGCGAGGTAGACACGAGTTTTAACTTAACCGAAATGAACTGTCGTTTGGTTGTAGTTGTTGGTTAGTGACGTGAGGTTGACAGTATTGTAATATTCGCAAAATGCAGGCTAATATTAGTATTGAAGTGAGGGCGACTATCATTGGGCTGCATAAAAGTGGTCTTAATAAAACACAAATATCTGAAGAAACCGGACTGAATGTGAGTATAATAGCTATTAATGAATTGTAACTTTATTACAAATTAATCTTCTAATTAAAACGTATGCCATTTATGAATCCATTCATCGTATCTTTATGAGGTTTAAAAGAGAAATACGTAAATCGTTGGGTTTATTGGATTGGTTATTGGATTAATAAATGCAGTTTTATTTTAAAATTATATTCAATAATTATGATTATTAACATTTTATATAATGAAAATGAAGTGAAGTAGGTATAGCTGCCTAATATATATATTTTTTTTATTTTAGAAAAATACTGTAAATCTTTGGCTAAAAAGATATGAGGAAGAAGGTAGCCTTGCTAGTCGAAAGAGAAGTGGGAGATCGAAGCTTATTAGCGAGGCGCAGCGACGACATATGGTGGACGTATACGAAACGAATGGTTTCGCACCAACGAGACATTTTGCGGAATTATATGACACCTCGATGGATACTGTTCGCCGTGCACTTCACGCTGAAGGCGTGCATCACAGAAAACCTGCTAAAAAGCCGTACTTGACAGAGAGGCACAAACAAGAACGATTACGTTTCGCACTAAATATTTAATGTTAACTAAACTAAATGGCCTACCATTCTATTTTAACATATCTGTGATTATTCGTTAACAAACACTGTATTATATTGTGTTTACTTTCGTTTAAAACAGCTATATCTTTTAACTTGTGCCATCGCCTCATCTTAAGAATGCAGTGAACTCGCTATCAATTTTGTTGACAATAATCATGAGTCTATTTCGTTTTTTATTCTTCTACCCGCACTGTTTTAACATAATACTATAGTTCAATTTATTTTTCTCATCTAATTGACGATTATCTTGTGAGAACTAAAGTTCTTTTAACAGAAATTGAGGTTTGGTTTCAATCTTCTTTTCGTCAAGAAAATGAACAATTAAGCTATGACCTCAATACATTCATTGTGACGTTACACAAAAATAAAATGTTTACAAAGTCCAAATCATATATCACTTTTCAATAAATAACTGGATATAAACAATTACCTATATTTTATTTTATTAAAATTTGAATATCCGTTCATTGTTACGTTATTCATATTATGAATGGTCTAAGTGGGTATACTTCCAACAAACAATCTTAGGCGTAACATAGATAACGGTTACAAGATAACTTTTTGTCTAGGTAACAATTCGACGTCACAATTCTCATAAATGTTTAATTTGTAAATATAAAGAATAAACATTTTTATTAAACACGTCTTTTTATTTCCACCTTATAACATCGAAAAGATGTAACAACTAAATAATTGCAAATTACGAATGTGATTCTTCTTGTGGTTAATAGATCACATTCGTAATTTGCAACTATTTAGTGCAAAAAATGCAATAGTATTTTTCATAGAAATAAAAAAAAACAACTATATCAATATAGATTGGGAATTTTCAAAGTAAGAAATAACTGCAACGGACCGACCATGATTTGAACTCGGGTTACGTGATTTGCGAATCCAACACTTAGTTCACACGGCTACCAGCACATGACGTATTTGCACGAATTTTATCAATGCTACCATATAGCTCAGTGCGACGACAGTTCCTTAGTGTGTGTTATCTGTGGAATGTGGATACTCATACATGCGCACACATACGCACGGAAATATCGCGCTCGCTCGGTTCGTAGCAATGTAATCATTAGCGTTCCTATGGACTTTTGCGGCCTTACTGTACAAAGTGTCTGAAGTCAAAAGTGCAGTTACACTCTACCACTGATAAAATGCTTAAAATTTCTATGTTGAAAAGAGCCACGACTGAATAAACTAGGTGGTTTTGGACCATTGGTTACTTCTTGGTAAGCGTATTCCAACGTCGACCACATCACTCCTTACTATCAGGTGAGATTGTGGTGAAATACGAGCCTATCTACAATAAAAAAGCAGACGGTTTTTCCATATACAGACTTTACATACAGAACCCTAAAAACGTGGGCTAAGTAAAGACGCTAAATTAACTAGTTACATAAAAGTGAAAAACGACGCTCGCTAGGAACCCGACCAGAACCGTGGGCTGTATTTCTCAGCAGTATTTTATAAGCGAGTTTTGCTCATCTCTGATCATTTGTCCATGTAATTGCAAACACTTTGCCTCAGTGTGACGCGGCGCCTTGTTTTAAAAGGAACCTCTTTTTATGTACCTCTGATTCTTCACGCGATTAGATTGCCTATGAAGAGAAGTAATACGAAATGCTTGTAATTTATTCAAGTTTATTTTTGTGTAATATTTTTCTACTAAGATAAATCTAGCAACATTTCTTTTATGAAAATATCTGTGCGAGTTTTGTTTTTGCGGCCGTATTTCACGATTTACATACGTTTATGACGTCATTAAGGCCCTAAATGTTGTACTTAGGTTTATATTTCTTGCTGAAACAATTCTGGCCCTATTACGAATTCCCTCAATGTACAAAATTCTCTGTTTAATCGAATGGTTGGGTCATAATCAGCCTTAATAATGTTCTCACTGCTGGGACTGAGGCCTTTTCTCTAGGAGAGGGAATGGGGCGTAATCCAACACGCGGGCGTACTGTGGGTGGATATCAAATAAGTTTAAATTTTTGGTTCTAGGACATTGCTGCTGCTTTCCTCATACCATTTTCCTTCATTGTTTTGAATGCGGTGGAATGAAAACTGACTGAACCCACGACGTAATACTCGTAAGGTGGGGCCATCACGGCTCTCTCTGCTTTGTACTTGGTATCCGAGAAATTAAAAAATAAAATAATTTCTTAATTAATGTCCATAATATAACACACATTAATAAGACCTGTCATAAATAATTATATAAGAAGTTTTAAATTTTTCCCTGGAACACTTTCAGGAGACAGACATCTTATGCTTCCTACTTTGACTTATTCAAATACTTTTCGGAGAACCTTCAAGAAAATTTATCGTCGAAGCTCTAAATATGTCTTAATTTTGAAGAAGTTATTACGTTCTTGTCAATCACATTTCCCTTAAACGTCTAAGGAGAATGAAAGAGCATTATAATTATAATAATTTATCCTAGCATTTTGTAGAGGCTTTCCTTTAAAATAAGATACCTGTAACAGGACACCTTACTCTTCCATATACAGGCTGATTTGTAAAACACTGGCAACTTCTCAGGACTATCTTACTGACCAAGCCCAAGTCGTTGACGGCGCGCACTGTTCCCGCGCGCCTCAAGGAGTTGTCAGCAACAGCAGGGACCCAGCCGGGTTGAAGCCTACTGGGGCCAGAGTTATCCGAAAGGGCGCTCGAGCCCCGGTATGAAGGCTAGAAGGAACAGGGTGGGTCTTTTAGTCAGTAAGAGTCTGACACTATCTCCCGCTCCACCCAAGAGCGGGGGTTGTCATTGGATGATTTTTTCCCACCATAAAAAAAGGACTATCTTACTAACATCATAAAAAACAACTTGTTGAACTGTATATGTACATATACAACACACGTTGTATATGTACAATTACATATACAACGTTTAAGAAAAAAATGAAATGAATGAATGTTTATGAAATGGTTATGGCATATCAAAAAAGATACGTTGTATACAAAGACTTTTAAAATCATAACTAAACAAGTTTTTAATGAAAATATTTTTTTTCATAGCAAGCATTTATAGCGCTGTATACATGTATAATTAATACTCGTACAAATTATACGAGCCCAAACTTGATGGGGTTGTGTCGTTTAACTACCAAGCTCTTATAGCCACCTTCCGGTTCCATCATCAGATCAGGTCATAATAATTTTGTATTTTCATCTGATTTACACATGCATGCATTTCAGCTCAATCGGTAGCCCAGAAGTGGATCAAATTTAATTTTCAAGATTTGATTACAGACTAACATCGGGACAGGTGAAACTAAATAAAAGCTTGTATAAAAAGCAAATACTCGTATTTAAAATAGTTTTATTTGCTTTTTTAGAACTTATATAGTTTAATGTAAGTTATAAATGAAATATTTATTTGATATTAGGTGCTTAAACTGGATAACTTTTTTTTTTCAAGGTTTCGTTGGGCAATGTGCTTGACGACGGCTTCCTTTCAAAATGGTTAGGTAGAGAATACTTAAAAAAATATATTTCGAGACCCAAAAAGACCACGTTGCTCATTTTGAATTAAGATGTTACAAAGTATGTTTGCCTTCACATATTTCGGTAACGTGATATTTTAAGACACCACATATAAGTCACGTAGTACGAGTAATGTACCTACTAACAAACCATGGGTCTTGACACCGAACAATTTTTGGAACGAAGTTCCTTATTGCGCGTTGTGAAAGGGGGCTATACGGAAAAAATTCTCACGAAAAGTTGTACCGACACTTTTACTGTCAAAATGTAAATCCAAGATGGCGGCTGCAAGAAATTATCAACTTTTTCGTCATGGGTGTCGTTTTCATGGTTTTCGAGGGTGTTGAAACCGATGGTACTGTCAAAATATAAATCCAAGATGGCGGCTGCAAGAAATTATCAAATTTTTCGTCACGGGTGTCGTTTTCATGGTTTTCGAGGGTGTTGAAACCGATAGTACTGTCAAAATATAAATCCAAGATGGCGGCTGCAAGAAATTATCAACTTTTTCGTCATGGGTGTCGTTTTCATGGTTTTCGAGGGTGTTGAAACCGATGGTACTGTCAAAATATAAATCCAAGATGGCGGCTGCAAGAAATTATCAAATTTTTCGTCATGGGTGTCTTTTTCATGGTTTTCGAGGGTGTTGAAACCGATAGTACTGTCAAAATGTAAATCCAAGATGGCGGCTGCAAGAAATTATCAACTTTTTCGTCATGGGTGTCGTTTTCATGGTTTTCGAGGGTGTTGAAACCGATTTTACTGTCAAAATGTAAATCCAAGATGGCGGCTGCAATAAATTATTAACTTTTTCGATATAGGTGGCTTTTTCATGGTTTTCGAGGTTGCTGAAACCGATAGTGCTGTCAAAATGTAATTCTCTCAATTTTTTCTCGAAGTTCCTTATCGCGCGTTGTGAAAGGGGGCTAGACGGAAAAAATTCTCACGAAAAGTTGTAACGACACCTTTTGCTATAGTAAGCTAGATTGTAAGCCGTGCGGCGTGCGTATGTTACTCTGTCTATCTCTCTCTCTCTCTTATATATATATAGTTCATATATATATACATATATATATATATATGAACTTCGTTCCATCCGGGTGTCCCGTGACACCTCTCAATTTTTTTTTATTACATTTTTGTGTGCTAAAGAGCCCTCGACCTTTACCCTTTTTTATGGTTGGAAATCATCTTATGCCTTCTCGCTCTAAGGTCGAGAAGAGAGCTCATGTCAGACTTTTACTGACTGAAACCACACCTATGTTTTCCAGTGGCCTTTTGCGTTCTAAGACCATGAGTAACCCCACGGCCTTAGCAGGCATCGGCCCTGCTGGCTCCTATGGTTTGCTCACATCTCTTTTTGACGTGGGTAGAACACTACGCGCCGTCAATGACTCAGTTCTTATAAAACGAGTGGAGAGCGAGACACCTGCATGGCCGCGTCTACGGTGGCGCCTACCTACTAAGGTTGTCTTTTCATTTAGGTTGACACGGGGTCTTAATCCTGTGTTTGTCAATTCGCTTTTCCATGAATATCGAATCAAGAACACGTCTAACTTAAATCCCTAGCGGGTATCCGTCGGTGGTTTACAGCGGTACTTAAATTACTTCCGTTGCGAATAACCGTTTGGTGTATTCACCAAGATCAGTCAGTATCGTTTTGAAAGATACTTTATTTATCTATTTTATGACACGCACAAATTTTTATAAGCAAAAAAATATACAAATAAGAAGAAACAAACAGAGAACGCATTAAGAAGCAGCCACGAGCACTACTGTAATACTTGGTAGCCCAAAGTACCTTCTGTATGTCACAGATACGGGTATATTCTGTATTCTACAAAACACCTCTCCTTTAGGCTGATTTTTAGCAAACAATTTTCAATGAGTTATCCTTACGAAAAACTTTCGCCACCATCGTATCTAGCAACTATTAATATTGTTTGTCTTATCCCTACACATTTATATTACGCTTATTTCTAAATGACGAGCCAACATTTACAAGAGCCCAAACATACCATAGAATAAAATAAACTATATTGTATACCAAAAAATTACACAACTTATACATGAACTTAAATTTATGGCTAGAAGAAACGGGGTGGGTCTTTTAGTCAGTAAAAGTCTGACGCTATCTCCCGCTCCGCCCAAGAGCGGGGGATGTCATTGCATGATTTTTTTCCCACCACAAAAAAAATGGGTACAATGGCGGTCTTATCGCTAACAGTGATATCTACCAGACAACCGTAGGATTGATCGTAAGAACTTAAAGTAAATAAGTAAGTATATAAAAGAGGAAATCTGTCACAACGCCGGGC
The DNA here is from genome assembly GCA_910589285.2 of Mythimna ferrago. Classification (NCBI taxonomy): domain Eukaryota; kingdom Metazoa; phylum Arthropoda; class Insecta; order Lepidoptera; family Noctuidae; genus Mythimna; species Mythimna ferrago. Next base: position 17,667,983 of record OU342689.1, on the reverse strand, counting down.
TATCAATTCCCCTTTGGGAGGACCCATCTCTTCGAGCTGTTCTATTAATTTAATTAAACAGTCAATATTAGAAGTAGGATTGATAAACCTGCTTTAATAGAAATGGTCCTTCCCGTGGGAATAGCGAAACGGTGATAAGAGAATCTTCAAGAAGTCGTCTGCTTGCTATTCCGGATTTTTTGCTTTCAGTGTTTGCTTTTAAAAAAGGGGCTGCGTTTTGAGAAGATTGAAAATTGAACCTATCTTATTGGTCGATTTTTCCAAATAAAGTAGGATAACGGGAAATTTTTACCACAAAACTGGGTTTTAGGACTTCTTTTTAGACGGCATAATCTGGTGCTGACTTTTTTTTTTTTAGTTAGGAAAATCATCCAATGACATCCCCCGCTCTTGGACGGTGTGGGAGATAGTGTCAGACTTTAATTGACTAAAATCCCACTCCCGTTCCTTCGTTACCTTTCGCACTGGGGCCGAATCTTCTTTTCAAAAACAAATTCTTGGCCCCAGCTAGAACTGACTTAAAAGCGTTCTTTGTGTCACCGAGCAATCATTGTTAAAAATAGAGATTTTTGACAATTGAAACTGCAATGCAAATGAGTAATTATTCTGTATAGCTATAGCTTTTTCCCAATCATATTGAGGGCAGTTTCAAGTTGAGGCTAATAACATAGCTGTACAGTTTGCCAATTACTGGTCAGAAAAAAAAGTGGTTAGAGTACAGTAAGGCCGCAAAAGTCCATAGGAACGCTAAAGATTACATTGCTACGAACCGAGCGAGGGCGATACTTCCGTGCGTATGTGTGCGCATGTATGAGTATCCACATTCCACAGATAACACACACTAAGGAACTGTCGTCGCAGTGAGCTTAAAAACATTATTATTTTTCTGTTCTTACCATAGCATTGATAATTTCGTGCAAATACGTCATGTGCTGGTAGCCGTGTGAACTAAGTGTTGGATTCGCAAATCACGTAACCCGAGTTCAAATCATGGTTGGTCCGTTGCAGTTATTTCTTACTTTGAAAATTCCCAATCTAAGTATATTGATATAGTTGTTTTTTTATATTTCTATGAAAAATACTATTGCATTTTTTGCACTAAATAGTTGCAAATTACGAATGTGATCTGTTAACCAAAAGAAGAATCACATTCGTAATTTGCAATTATTTAGTTGTTACATCTTTTCGATGTTATAAGGTGGAAATATAAAGACGTGTTTAATAAAAATGTTTATTCTTTATATTTACAAATTAAACATTTATGAGAATTGTGACGTCGAATTGTTACCTAGACAAAAAGTTATCTTGTAACCGTTATCTATGTTACGCCTAAGATTGTTTGTTGGAAGTATACCCACTTAGACTATTCATAATATGAATAACGTAACAATGAACGGATATTCAAATTTTAATAAAATAAAATATAGGTAATTGTTTATATCCAGTTATTTATTGAAAAGTGATATATGATTTGGAATTTGTAAACATTTTATTTTTGTGTAACGTCACAATGAATGTATTGAGATCATAGCTTAATTGTTCATTTTCTTGACGAAAAGAAGATTGAAACCAAACCTCAATTTCTGTTAAAAGAACTTTAGTTCTCACAAGATAATCGTCAATTAGATGAGAAAAATAAATTGAACTATAGTATTATGTTAAAACAGTGCGGGTAGAAGAATAAAAAACGAAATAGACTCATGATTATTGTCAACAAAATTGATAGCGAGTTCACTGCATTCTTAAGATGAGGCGATGGCACAAGTTAAAAGATATAGCTGTTTTAAACGAAAGTAAACACAATATAATACAGTGTTTGTTAACGAATAATCACAGATATGTTAAAATAAAATGGTAGGCCATTTAGTTTAGTTAACATTAAATATTTAGTGCGAAACGTAATCTTTCTTGTTTGTGCCTCTCTGTCAAGTACGGCTTTTTAGCAGGTTTTCTGTGATGCACGCCTTCAGCGTGAAGTGCACGGCGAACAGTATCCATCGAGGTGTCATATAATTCCGCAAAATGTCTCGTTGGTGCGAAACCATTCGTTTCGCATACGTCCACCATATGTCGTCGCTGCGCCTCGCTAATAAGCTTCGGTCTCCCACTTCTCTTTCGACTAGCAAGGCTACCTTCTTCCTCATATCTTTTTAGCCAAAGATTTACAGTATTTTTCTAAAATAAAAAAAATATATATATTAGGCAGCTATACTTCACTTCATTTTCATTATATAAAATGTTAATAATCATAATTATTGAATATAATTTTAAAATAAAACTGCATTTATTAATCCAATAACCAATCCAATAAACCCAACGATTTACGTATTTCTCTTTTAAACCTCATAAAGATACGATGAATGGATTCATAAATGGCATACGTTTTAATTAGAAGATTAATTTGTAATAAAGTTACAATTCATTAATAGCTATTATACTCACATTCAGTCCGGTTTCTTCAGATATTTGTGTTTTATTAAGACCACTTTTATGCAGCCCAATGATAGTCGCCCTCACTTCAATACTAATATTAGCCTGCATTTTGCGAATATTACAATACTGTCAACCTCACGTCACTAACCAACAACTACAACCAAACGACAGTTCATTTCGGTTAAGTTAAAACTCATGTCTACCTCGCAGAAATCTAATTCTTTATTTAGTTTTTTTGTGATCTACCTTTCTAACTCTAAGAAATGTGTGAACAAGTTAAAGAATAATTTAAAATATGTAATGCAAATACATAACTTCCAATCGGGTAAGAACTTACAAAAAGTCAATAATTGCGTGGGATTTGAACTTGCGGCACACTGATTTGCGCTTCAATCTGTGTGCCTATACCACTGGGCCATCTTGACTTATGATAAGTTGATGAAATTGTGAATTTCAATCATTTGTTGGCGAAACTTGAAAATAAAAGGTCGTAAGTCAAACTAAACGTCAAACGAATAAGTTTTAAGAATTCTTATGGACTTTTGCAAGTGATAGTACATCGCGAGCAATCATTGTTAAAAATAGTCATTTTTGACAGATTGAAACTGCAATGCAAATGAGCATAATAAATCAGTATAGTTACAGCCTTTTCCTAATCATATTGGAGTCCGCTTCTAGTTGAGGTTAATAACAGAGCTGTACAATTTGCCAATTACTGGTCAGAAAAAAAGTGGTTAGAGTACATCGACAAGAAAAAAAAAGAAGAAAGTTCCTGTATCGGATGCAGAGATTGACCTCCACATTACTGGGTTGTGGATGCCAATCCATGTAAAATGACTGATTGATTGATTGAATGAAAGATCAGGTGACTGAATATTCCTTTGTAAAATTGTTGATAGAGTTTTCAGGCTTCTGAATATCCATAACGACTGTTAAACATCTGCAAATCATAGCTGGAACCAACAGCATAGCGTATTTTTGGAAACATGGAGAATAACGGTATGTTTAGATAATTTACAAATCAGCCTTTGCAATCATTGCTTAACCTTGGAGATTGCAGAGATTGCTATACAAATGAAAACATTTCTTTAAAATATCAACATACTTTCTATGCCTTCGTGCTTATTGTCAGTGATGAAATAATTATGGCTCCGAAACGTAGGACCACAATGGGCCTCATCAGACATCTTAAAGTCACCCAAAAAGCAATGGAAAGGACTACGCTCGGAGATTCCTTGCGTGATCGCATCAGGAATGAAGACATGCGCAGGAGAACCAAGATTACCGACATACCCCGAAGAATCGCCAAACTTACGTGGCAGTAGACAGGACACATTGCTCGCAGAACAGATGGCCGTCGGGGCCGAAAAGTTCTAGAGTAGATGGAAAACGCAGCGTTAGAAGGCCTGCCACAAGGCTGACCGATGACCAGGGTTCTAAGTCTGCTATTTTTATTAATTCGTCATTCCAACTCGATTCCATTGTCATTTTGCTAAAAGTTTGTAATCTGCTAATTCATAATGATCGATCATTGATCGGTCAATGGTCTTGTAATAGAATTGTGGTAGAATGACAATATCGAGCTTATTAACCTTTCGAATGTCTTAAGTTGCACAGTCCGACATAAGGTAATTGTCTTTCTATTGTGTCTCTAATTACGACATTCAAAGAGTTAAAAGCACTAATTGCGCAATGACGTCGTAATGGTAGGTCACTAATCAAATGAACTGTCAAAATTTTTGCAGATTACCGTATACGTCAGATATTCATTTGTCATTATGTACGAGATTACCATTCTATGCCATTTCTTTCAATGGAGTGTCAGTGGTTAGCCATCGGAAAGTCATAATGACGCCATTATATTAGTAGATTACCAAAACTTGTCAAAATCAACAATTATGAAATCAATGATAGACCATTCTGACACTATTGTAATAGCAGACTTGAGGCCCAGGTTCACCTGGGCCTCAAGTCGGTTGTAGGAATTCGAATTATGCGACACGCACAGAATTGGTTATTGTGGCGTCACTTGGAGGAGGCCTATGCCCAACAGTGGACGTTTTTCGGCCCAAATGATCATAATAATGACGACGACATACCTTCTTAAAGCGTCAATTTGACCCCCCATAGGAAAAATAAAGCTTTACAGGTACACTCATCAAAAAGATGTAACAAAATATTTTTCCGTGTCCTCCAAATTGCCCTTTTTGAGAGAAGAAGAGGCCATTATTTCCCTCCTTTGTGATAACGAGGTTACTTCAAGTTCGTAAGTGACACCCGCGACTGCCTCCATTACGAAGCAAGTCTAGGTGACGAGAATAAATAATATAAAGAACAAGTTATATTACCAAGTTTAGTACTAAGGGTGTATTTAGTGTGAATAAGTTATTTTAATGTGTTGCGACTGTGAAGAATTGGGCAATGGGGATGGCTGTAAATGTCACTGATAAATAACATTCTGTAAGTTTATGGTCTTTTTTTGGTGGGTAAAAATTATCTAAATGACATCCCCCGCCCTTTGGCGGAGCGGGAGATAGTGTTAGACTCTTACTGACTAAAAAACACACCCCGTTTCTTCGTGCCTTTTATGCCGGGGAACTTTTGGAGCTAACCCTGGCCTCAGTAGACTTTGACCCAGCTGGACCCGCTGTTGCTGACAACTCCTAGTAAGTTTATGGTCTTACTGATGATGAAAGGTTTTACTCGTATTTTTAGGATTCGATACATCAGTTGAAAAAAAAAATTCTTATAGGATCCTTCTGTCAAGACCATTTTTCTCCGGACACATGGAGGTATCAACCTGAATGAAATGAAATACTCAAATCTTCTACTCCTTTTTTATGGGAAATCATCCAATAACTTCTCTCGCTCTATACTGGAGCGAGAGGGCGTCTCAGACTTTCACTAACTCCATCATCATTTCAGCTGATTTAAATCCACTTTTGGAGGTATGCGGAATAGAGAGTAAAGTCCCGCAAACCTCCGTTGAAAAGGGAGGATCCTCCGACCAGACAGGTGTTATAGTCTGGTGGGCGACTGCCCGGTAGATGATTTCGGGCTGTCGTATATGTTCAAATCGCGCGGAGAACTGTGATTGCGCGATGCAGGATTTCGTGCTTTCTTCGTAGTTCTTATGTGGCGCCATAGATGTCGCTACATCACTCCCCTCCGGAGATCGGAGATCGATGGTTCTTGATGCATGCCAGGCCAGCGTAGGTTGGTTCCAGTGGGTCGGAACCGATGCCGCATAGTTCTCGGTGAGTCGGAACTGTCTGCGGTGATGCCCCAGTGAGTCGGGGTGTTGCTATCCCTGTGAGTCGGGATGATGCCCAGTGAGTCGGGGTGATGATGTCCCAGTGAGTCGGGATGATCCCCAGTGAGTCGGGGTGGTGCTGTCCCAGTGAGTCGGGATGATGCTGCAGGCTCCAGTGAGTCGGAGTAGTGCTGCTGGCTCCAGTGAGTCGGAGCAGTGCTGTGTGACGTAGGGCTTGACTGCTGGCGTCGACCAGGAGAGGTTCTTCATAGCTCTTCATGTGACTGGCCGAAGGTGCGGTGTGCCAAGCCAAGATCGCTGATGAGGCTGAAGGTGATGACCAGGTATGACCAGGTAGGCATGCTGGTGGTCAGGATACCCTCTATAGCCGTGGGTGCTGGCTGTATGGCTCGCTGCTCGAAAGCTTGAGGAAGTGATGATGACGTCACGAAGTAGTAGCTGCACGAAGGCTGCGCTGACGTTCTTTGTCGAGGGTCACCAGTTTGGGGATATGCGGAACAGAGAGTAAAGTCCCGCAAACCTCCGTTGAAAAGGGAGGATCCTCCGACCAGACAGGTGTTATAGTCTGGTGGGCGACTGCCCGGTAGATGATTTCGGGCTGTCGTATATGTTCAAATCGCGCGGAGAACCGTGATTGCGCGATGCAGGATTTCGTACTTTTACTATTCAACGATCCTGTGCGTCTCGCATCCATCGGTTTCCCGCAACCTTCACCAGGTCATCGGTCCACTTTGTAGGAGGCCTTCCAATGCTGCATCTTCCGGTACGCGTACCGCAAGACTAAAATATATATCGTTCTTTATTTGTCTTGCCTCTGATGAAACACCTTGGAGTAATGAAAAAATCAAATTTCAAATTCAACACAATCAAAAGATAAATGCGTTTATTGAGCATATTTTGACGCTTGCAAGGGAATCAAAACATACAAGAATCTTTCTGTTCACCTAGCATAGCATAGCATAGCATAGTCGGCCTTATAATGTTCCCACTGTTGGGACTCAGGCCTCCTCTCTAGGAGGATTCTTAATCCATCATGCGGGCCCAGTGCGGTTTGGTGGATGACACATATCTTCGAATTTTTGCTTCTAGGACATGCCGGTTGATCTAGAATCATGTAATTCGGCAAGAAGTAATGCAGCAAAAAATCTAAAAACCAGTAAAAAGGAAATCTCCTTTTTTTGTTGTAGATAGGTTCGCGCTTGACCGCTATCTCACCTGATGGAAAGCGACGGTGCGGTCGATGATGGAACGCGCTCACCTAGAAGAAACCTATTCACTCTCGACTTAAAGATTCCCGGGTTGTAGCTATCAGGAAACACAGACTCTGGCAAGGAATTCCACTCCCTAGCTGCACGCACAATGAATGTATTCCCAAAACGTTTTGTGCGTGTAGGTAGGATATCCACCATGTACCGGTAGCGCATCGCCGTACGTCTGGTAGTCCGATGATGGAACGGGCTAGGTGGAATTAGGTTATGTAATTCCGATGCACACTCCCTGAAATGCAACCGGTAGAAAACCGACAGGCTAGCAACTCTGCGTCGATGCTCAAGGCTTTGCAGTCTCGACTCGACGAGAGTATCATCGCCTCCTTTGTAGGAGGCTTTCCGCACTGCGTCTTCCGGTGCGCGGTCACCCCTCCAGTACCTTTCAGCTCCATCAACCATCTGTTCTATGAGCAATGTGCCCTGCCCAGTGCCACTTAGTTTTAACGATTCTTCGGCCTATGTCAACGACATTGAATCTTCTGCAGATATTTTAATTCTTGATACAACCTCGCAAAGAAACTACGAGCTTAGACTATTTCATTGCTCTTTGGGTGACTTTAAGCCTTCTGATGAGGCTCATTGTGAGCGACCACGTTTCAGATCCATATGTTATCAATGGCTACACGGTCTGGACTTTTTCTTTAAGAAGATAGCTGCAAAAAGCATATCTATTCAAAAAGCAATTCCTCTTTGGGTCCAAGATTTCTTTACGTCCAACATTTTCTTCGGATATTTATTTTTCGCTCTTTCTAAAACTTGGCAAAGGTAAGACCTATACTGCAAGGCGATCTAATTCATCTTGCTCCGTGCAATTTACATACAAAATAAACTTTTTTATTCGACTTCTTTACTGGATCCATCTTAGAGGAAACATAAAGAACTTTTCCATCTCAGAACGGAACGACTCTTTGGCAATTTATTGAGGTTATTTCAGCAAAAGTTGATACACTTAATAACAATAAGCAGTTACGGTAGCGAAGTCGTTGGGAAAATATGAAGTAGTCTATGTATCTTCTCATTGACTTATTCTATACATTCTGGAGAGGGCTATGCTTGGAGTTTTCTTGCGTGATCGAATTAGGAATGAAAATTTTATCTGTAGACATAGCTCGAAGAACCGCCAAACTCAACTGGCAATGGACTGGGCATATTCCTCGCAGAACGCAGTCGGTTTTTTTGCTGTTATGTTGTGTCTGTTGCTGTTGTGTTAATTCTGTTGCTGTTATGTTCTGTGAGCTGCTATTGTCTTTCACTTGTTGGTGTTGGGTTGTATCGAATGAAATGTTTTACAATAGAAATGTTTTCTATTTTATTCTAAAATTGAGATCCTCGGAAAATACTTTTTTTTTGGTGGGGATGATCATCCAATGACAACCCCCGCTCTTGGGCGGAGCGGGAGATAGTGTTAGACTCTTACTGACTAAAAGGGGTACCCTATTCCTTCTAGCTTTCATACCGGGGCTCGAGTTCCCTTTCGGATAACCCTGGCCCCAGTAGGCTTCGACTCGGCTGGGTCCCTACTGTTGCTGACAACTCCTTGAAGCGCGCGGGAACAGTGCGCGCCATCGATGACTTGGCTTGGTCCAGACAGTTACCAGATGACCGGACAGCGAGCTACCCATTGCTCACTGTCCGCAAGCCCGCGCCTACGGTGGCCGGAAATCGGGATCAGAATCCCAGCGGCGGCGGCGAGAACGTCGTTGCCTGATGCGGTCGACCTCCTCCTTTGCGAGTATTACAGCTTCGCAAAAGTCGGCAACCACCTGCCACTCCTCCTCACTCCGGGCCATGGCCTGAACCAAGGCCCGGCGCGAGAGGTCTCCGCCGCCGGTCGCCCCCACGAGGGCACGACGATGCTCCGCCCAAGCAGGGCACACCTCAACTGTGTGCTCCACCGTGTCCTCCGGGCGTTCCTCACAGTGGCGACACCCGGTCGGAAAATACTTGACTTTGCTCTTTAATATTTTTTTTTGTGTATGAGTAATAATTAGTTAGTTAGCCCATTATGACCCACTGCTGGGCAAAGGCCTCAAGGCCCTTTTCTACACACGTCTGTCTTCGGTCAGTGCGGGACAGTCCCTCCGATGGCTATCTAGCTCATCTATCCACCTTCGCCTTGTTCTGCTGCGATGTCGCCTTGCGTTTAATGGGACCCAATATATGGCTCTTTTAGCCCACAGCTCATTTGACATACGGCAGACATGTAATAGGACATGAGTAATTATAGGAACTAAATAAAAGAAAATAAAAAATCTTGAATCAAGAATAGGTACCTTGGTATAAATTGCTTAGTAAAGTAGAAACTCTCTTCATTAATAGTTTGCACTGCAGTTAAACCGTTTAAAGTAGAGATAAGATCCAACCAAAAGCGTTTCTTGGAAAAAAACACCTTTCTAAAGCTACCTTCATAAAGCTGCTTTCTATTTTCCCTTTTTTCCTTTACAATTTTATAACCTGTTGGAAAATTGCTGGTATTTGGTACAAAGGTAAAAATGCATCTCGCTTGCACAAAAATTCTTTCAAACACAAAAATCCTTTGAAAATCGAGAAAAATTTCGCGCGTTTGATAAAGCGACGGGGCTAAATACTTGGCAACTCATCATTTTTTGTCTTTTTCATGAAGAATTTCTCTGAAGTAAAAGACAAGTATATTTTGCAAAATGTGTGATATAATACTTTTATAAAAGGGAGAGCAGGTACCACATCAGAGACATTTACCAACCAGTTGTGGTACCACAACCAAAAGTGTAAAAAATCTTTACAAAAAAAAATACAACCGATTTCAATTAAAAAAAAAAAAGAGACTAAAAAGTATAAAATTACTTTCGGAAGTCAGTGTTAAATAACGAAGAGACAAAACTTTATTAGTATGGTGTGTTTATAGTAGTTTATAGCATAGAAACACCGACTTTTTTTCACATTGAAGTCGGTTGTATTATTTCTCATTGGCAACATTACATTATGATTGCCAATGACAAAAATGAAATGTTTTCTACTTTTTCAAGTCTAGCATAAATTGTGCAGGAATTAATGTTATTTTTTAATTTACACAGAGTTTGCGCCCTGCGATCGTAAGATAGGGTCGTGGTTAAATAAAACTCGAAGGAAATGGTGAGACAAACTAGACAGATTTCATTATAATTGAAGAGCGGAAACGCGGCGAAGACGAACGCGTGGCGAAAACTCAAGAGTGAATCAGAAAAAAGGTTTGTAATTAAAATAAACATTATGATGCATGAAATTAGTAGGTAGGTACTTCCCACCAAATAGCCTGCATGAAATTAGTAGGTAGGTACTTCCTACCAAATATCCTTTTTTTGAGGTGGAAAGTCATCAAATGGATTCTCCCATTCTTCTTCTTCCTGCCCTTATCCCATATTACTTGGGGTCGGCGCAACATGTTTTTTTCTTCCATTCTGTCCTTGTCACCCATCGAACTATCGCTAACTCCCTTTTCTTTCATATCACTCCTCACACAATCCATCCATCTTTTCTTCGGCCTCTCCCTCTCCATCCACCTACATGTATACTCAGAACTCTTTTAGTAATATGCGCTTCATCCCTCCTCTTCACATGACCATACCAAGACAACCGATTACCTTTCAACTTTTCAGTCACTGGCGCCACTTTCAAACTTCCTCTAATATACTCATTTCTCACTTTATCCATTCTCGTCACACCACACATCCATCTCAACATTCTCATCTCCGCTACATGCAATCTTTTTTCATCCTTCTTTTTCACAAATGACTTTTCCCATGTCAAGGTGGAATCAGACGGTGTATCAGACTTACCTACCTGTCTCCTTTATTTGCCTTTTGCGTTCCTGGGGCATGCTAACTTCTCTAAAAAAATATTCGGTTCTATTGGGTATCGACCCTGTTAAGCCCCTACGGTTTGCTGACATCTACGTACACTACACGCTTTCGACGTCTTAGATTTGGTCTTTACCAAAGGGTCGGACGGCAAGTTACCTATTACTCGTCGTCTGCTAGATTGCGCCTATTGTGGTTGGAGATTGTCCGATGGCTCTTGACTGTGTTCCTATTGAATGTTTTATTTCCGGAGATGGTCTACTGGTGTCTAATTTCATCCCAATCGATTCAGCAGTTTGAGCGCGAAGAAGTAACAAACAAACAAATAAACACGGATTACTGTTCCATGCAAATAAACTTTCCCCTTTATAATAATCAAACATCAAATCAATCGTAAGTCGTATCTTTATGTTGTTTTGTTTGACATTCACTAAATAAAGTAAGGTAAGCTTATCTGCGAAAGTTGTTTTTCAAGTATTTTTCTGAAACTTGTACATTTACTCTACTTGGTTGAGGTCACTTATTGGGTGACTTTGGTAAAAGAACGGCCAAAGTTCACGTAAGTTTATGAGCAAGAAAACACTCGCACCTATCTGTAATAAAATTGATAAATCATGGTTTTATTTACGAGCTCCAATAAATAATAATCATCATCATCACTTCAGCCGATAGACGTCCACTTTTGGACATAGGCCTCCCTCAAGTGTTGCCATAATGACCGGTCCTGTGCGTGTTGCATCCATCGGATTACGGCGACCCTCACTAGGCCGTCGGTCTACTTTGCAAGAGGCTTTTCAACGCTGCATCTTCTGGTATGTGGTTGCCGTACCAGAACCTTTCGTTTCCATCGACCTATTCTGCGAGCAATGTGCTGCTCGCAGAGAGCAGGGCACATTGCTCGCTTTTAAGTTTGGCGATTCTTTGGGATATGTCTGTATCATTGGTAATAAATAATGACAATTATTCATCAGAAGACTTAAAGTCACTCATAAGGCATTAGAAAGAGCTAAGAACCAAGAGGCCGCAGCCCAAAAAGATGGGCAGATCAGGTCCGCTTCACACTTCGCACCTCATGACGCCAAGAACCGTCACAGATGGTGGGACACCATCAGTAAGCAGTTAATCCAGAGAGAATTTCACGACCCTCAGAAATGAGGAGTACGGCTCGAGGAGGAGGGATGCTCGGAGTTTCTTCACGTGCTTGCATCTTAAGCACATTACTATGTTATATTGATTGGCCTGGTATATTTGACTGGCCTGTTGATCTAGTGGTTAGTGGCCTTGACAGCTATGCCGGAAGTTGTAGGTTCGATTCCCACCCAGGACAAATGTTTGTGCGATAAGCACAATCATTTTTGTTCTGTGTCTGGGTATAATTTATCTATAATATGTTCGTATTTGGAAATATATAAGTATGTGTTATCAGCTATCTAGTACTCATAACACAAGCTCATCCTAGCTTGAGCCTAGACGGGGTTGTGTGATAGTTGTGGATTATTATTATTATTACTTTTTTATAAATAATTGTTAAAAATAATGCTGACACCCCAACCCGGTTATCTTTGTATTTTTTTTCAAATTGGTAAATTTAATTCATTGAAATAGTAGTACAAAACTATGCTACTAAAACTGAAATGAATGTTAGGTACTAATCATTACATTTGATTTTGCCAGCTATTCCAAATACTATTTAATAGCGAAATTCAATGGTAAAAAGCAAATTCGAAACAGCTTTCATTAGAAGCATTATTAATAATGAATCGATAAGGCCACAACACATGTGACAACAATTTTTTTTTTTTTTTTATAATGGATAGGCTCGAGTTTGACCACAATCTCACCTGATGGTAAGCGATGATGTGGCCGACGATGGAGATGAATTATTTTGAACTAGTTTCTAACAGCGGTTTCGACCTCGTTAAAGTAAAAAATTAAACCAATGGAACATTGTCTCGAAATAAAAAGTATCTATCTCCAATTTCAAGACATGGTCTACCCTGCGTTTGCCTTTCATCTAAATCCGGTCAAATATTTCAAAAATATCAAAAATTTTAAATTCAAAATTCAAATATTTTTATTTCACTTAAGCCTACATGGGCACTTATAAAACGTCAGAAGCTAGTGCACGGTTCCAAATTGGTCGTTTCCTATGGAGAAGAACCGGCAAGAAATTCTATGGTTACTATTTGAAAGATTAAGGCTTATAGTCCCTTGAACCATCTGGCCAAAATTATGTGGACGCACCTCTCGCACCCGCCTAGGCGGCAGTACGAAATTCTGTGCATTTATTTGCGGCCAACAGCGCCCGGAAAGCGCGCGGCTGACCATTAAATCCATTTTCTTTGCGAAATATTGATTGATTTACACATGCAATGTTCACTTTGAAGAATATTTAACCACCAATTTTTATATGTAAAAATGTTTCTAAAGATCCAAGAAAAGTTGCGAAATTGCTAAATAATTTTTTAAGACAAAAGTATTAATAGCACGAATAAATTAAATGTTGATAATGTTGTTCATGAATCTTTAATAAAAAATTTTTTTTTCAAACCTATTAACCTGGCCGTTACCGAGAGAAAGTCACTGTTTTGTGGCACTTTTCGGGCGATTGGGCCTTAACACACACTACATATCACGGTGGAGCATACGGTAGAGGTGTGCCCCGTTTGGGCAGAGCACCGCTGTGTCCTCGTGAGGGCGATCGACGGCAACGATTTCTCGCGCCAAGCCCTGGTTCAGGCCATGAACCGGAGCGAGGAAGAATGGCGCCCCAGCCTCCGGGATCCCGATCCTGATTTCCAGCCACAGTAGGCGTAGGCTTGCGGACGGCGAGCAATGAGTAGCACGCCATCCGGTCGTCTGATAACCGTCCGAACCGAGCCCAAGTCGACGGGGCATAGTTTTCCACGCGCGCCTTATGAAGATGTCAGCAAATCGTAGTGGCCCAGCAGGGTCGAAGCCTATTGGGGCCATGGGTTAAGTGAAAGTGAACCCCGGGGCTTTGGAACGCAAAACAAAGAAGAAACGCCCTCGCGCTCTGCCCAAGAGCGGGAAAAGTCATTGGATGATTTTCCACCTAAAAAAAACATACACTTATAAGTACAAACTTTCAGCTTTGTAATATCAGTGTTATTCTTTAGTCTTTTTTGTCAAACTTAATCAAAGTCAAATTCTTTATTGCGAACTAAGTGTATGGTATGTAGCTGTTATTGTTGTGATGATGTTAATAAATATTTCGTAATTATTTTTACGAAATTTTTGGTAGGTCGGTTATCAACACCATTTACCCCTTTCACACCAATAAAAACCTTACTAACATAAAAACCCTTGTTATTATTACATTGCATACATAAATATGTATTTAGGTACAGTACTAGAACCGCAATCAGAGCGCTAATACAAATTTATTTTAACTGAATATATTTATTTTATTGTAATATTCGTAATTGTTGCGATCTGTGTCAACCACACTATAATTATTAAACACAGAAGTACAACTGTATACTAACTCTGAAATTATTGTTTATGGATTAATTTAAAATTTGAGGATGAAATCAAAAGTTACTTACATAGAATATTAACACACAGAGCACATTGCGAATATTAAATAATTATTTTCGACTCTATTGAAATATTTACAAATTGAGTTCTATTAGATTAAAAAACGCTAATGAAAAAAAACGTATGCAAGTATATTATTATTAAAAAAAATGTTTTTATGTCACAGTGGCCTACATGGGCACTTATAAACGTCAGAAGCTATTGCACGGTTCCAATTGATCGTTTTCTATGGAAAAGAACCGGCATGAAACTCCATAATTTGTTTTAATGACAACTGTTCGCGATCAACTAGGTATCAGAAATTTTTAATCAGTATAAATAATAGGCAAAATCCGGACTCAATCACCGACTCATCAAACGTGGCAACGTTCAGCTCAAACTCTTGAACCTAGAATGTTGTAAAAACGAGTTCCAAAGAAACCCAGAGTCAACAAAAAAAAATATAACGGGTTGTATAATCGTTAGAGTTTCTTGTTTATGTACCTACAAAAAGTGATTATGGGCACATAAAAGACTTAGATATCTTTATGTGTTTTCATAGACGTAGACATTTTTTTTTATAAATGCAATTGGCTATAAAACGGTTTGACCGATTTGGATAAAATTTTGTGAGTATATTTGAGTACGTCCCTAGATGGTTTGAAAATACAATTTTGAACTCAGTAGGACAACGTTTGCTAGTATTACCTGTTATATAAACATTTAATTACTTGTCGGACCAATGTCAATTTAAAATTACATAACTTAAAACAACCAATAACATTTTTGTGTCATCATAAGATAAATTTTGTAAACCAAATATTTTATACAGCTTTATTTCTTCATTGAAATGTTTGAGAAACGCTAAAAACGTAACGGTAGTACCATTACAACATTACTAATTACACACTGGACAAAATTAGTCAAAAATAAAACAACCAAAAATAGTTTCAGGCTGGGCCTTTTACAGGTCATTCGTATCTATGTCCAACCGCGGGCCACGGCCCCGCTGTGGTCCGACCGCATCTATTTACCCCAGCAAATGAGTCACCGTAACCGACACTAAATTGTGCCGAACATTTTAGTACAAATTAAAGTTTGAAATTCATATTTTGTGTCAATATGATAACTGGCTGTTGCCAGGAGCTTCATCATCACCATCATCATCATCATTTCAGCCGATAGACGTCCACTGTTGGACATAGGCCTTCCTCAAGTGTCGCCACAATGAACGATCGTGTGCGTCCCAATCAATCGGATTTCCGCAACCTTCACCAGGTTATCGGTGCCTTTCAAAGCTGCTTCCGGCACTCGGTCGCCACTCCAGAATCTTTCGGCCCAAACGGCCATCTGTTCTGCGAGCAATTTGCCTTACCCATAGCCACTTAAGTTTGGCAATTCTTCGTGATATGTCGGCAACCTTGGTTCTCCTGCGGATATTTTCATTTCTGATTCGATCACGCAAGGAAACTCCTAGCATAGCCCTTTCCATTACCCTTTGGCTGACTTTCAGCCAGAAGCTTATCCACGTGATAGTAGAGAATTATCCCAAGGGAACATATTCCTGGGATAAAAGTTATTCCATTTGCTTTTCCTGTAGTGGGCACGACACATTAGAATAGAATATTTTTTTTTAGACCATTAAAGTAGCACAACTTATACATAAACTTAAATCTTTTTTTTTATCTGTTATAAACTAGTACT
Organism: Mythimna ferrago; assembly: GCA_910589285.2. Classification (NCBI taxonomy): domain Eukaryota; kingdom Metazoa; phylum Arthropoda; class Insecta; order Lepidoptera; family Noctuidae; genus Mythimna; species Mythimna ferrago. The sequence continues at coordinate 17,651,949 of OU342689.1, read as the reverse complement.
TGACTGCGATCCCGCCTGATGGTAAGCAGTGATGCAATCGTTGATGGTGAGGCGCACTAGTTTATTAAGAGCCTATTCACTCTAGCCTTGAAGACACCTAAATTATAATCAGACAGGAAGACCGCAGCAGGCAAACTGTTCCAGTCCTTCGATGTACGCGGTATCTACGGATACAATGGCTGTCTTATCGCTGACAGCGATATCAACCAGAGAAACATAAGATGGATCGAAAGGACGTAAATAATACAGCCCCCCTAGCCAAGTTCCAACCGTTTCGCTTGCGTCGAACGCTTCGAGTTGGCTGCGTCGCCAAATCTTTTGTTCTGACCACGTAACTGAGCGTTGAGATGACGTCATTCCCGTACATTTGAAGCTTTCTACTAGCGTTAACTATTGCAGATTAGCAACTTGGCTAGGGGTACAGGAGGTAGTCTGCGGTGTACTGGTAACACACACACACGCACATTGCTCGCAGAAGATATTGGGGTCGAAAATTGTTGGAGTGGCTGCCACGTATCGAAAGACGCAGCATCGGAAGGCGTGTGTACAAGGTGGACCGATGACCTGACTAGGGTCGCGAGAATCCGATAGTTTTCGACAGGGTCTGGAATGGCGACCACCTACCGGAAGACGCAGCGTTGGACGTCCTTCCACAAGCTGGACGATGAGAGACGCACAGGATCAGTCAGGTAACACTTGGGGGAGGCCTATGTCCAACAGTGGAGATCTTTCGGCTGAAATGACGATAATGATGTACCAAGTTTCATTAAAATCTGTTCAGCCTTTCGAGCATGCAGAAGTAACAAACACAAACACACTCACAAATCACTGTCTGTAGGTCAATCTTTTTTTTATAAATAATATTCCACAACTATCACACAACGCCGTCTAGTCTCAAGCTAAGCAGAGCTTGTGTTATGGGTACTAGACAACTGATAAACATACTTATAAATTTCTAAATACATACATATTATAGATAGATTACACCCAGACACAGAACAAATGATTATGCTCATCACACAAACATTTGTCCTGGGTGGGAATCGAACCCAAGACCTCCGGCATAGTCAGGGTCACTAACCACTTGACCAACAGGCCAGTCAAAAAATCTTTAGGTACATAGTGTGTTTATGTGGTGTTACTTTATTATGTTACATGTACATACGTGTTTTATTATAGGAATATGGCTAGATATCAAAATGACGACGGGTAGAAAAGGTTTATGTGGCTGTATGGGAAATACTTACGATCCCAAATAAATTATGATAAGGGAGGGACAGTGAGGACGAGTTCGTAGTGACCCTTATTGTGTGTTGTCACTGTGAGATAAAAAAAATGTATTTATTCACACAGCGAAAGAATATTAAGACCGGTAACTGGTGAGAGGCGCGGGAACGCAATGGAAGTGAACAATCAAAAATCAGAAACGTTTATTTCAAACTAGCTTTACCCTACTTACCCTTTACCCTTTTTTCCCGCTCTACCCTACTTCACCTACCCTACTCTACCTTTTACTACCCTACACTATCCTGCTCTGTCCTACAACAAAAAAAGAATTAATTAGCGAAATCGGTTCAGCTGTTCTCGAGATTTGCGCTTAGCAATACATTTAGCGATTCATTTTTATATGTATATCTATGGAGAAGAACGTGCAAGAAACTTCATGGAAACTCATTTAAATTATACACCGTTAAATTTTAATAGTTTTAATCCCGTGGAGGGTTTTTTTTTTTCGATGGGAAAAATCATCCAATTACAACCCCCGCTCTTGGGCGGAGCGGGAGATAGTGTCAGACTCTTTCTGAGTAAAAAATCCAACCCGTTCCTTCAAGCTTTCATCCCGGGGCTCGATCGCCCTTTCGGATAACCCTGGCCCCTGTAGGCTTCGACCCGGCTGGGCCCCTGCTGTTGCTGACAACTCCTTCGATCCGGTACATGAAACACTATCGATTTGTAAAGATAAAATTAAAAAATAAAGTACCTTTTTTTCAAAACTCGTATTAATTAACGCATGTACAAAATTAATTTCTTTTCTCTTGTACATGCGTAAATTAATACGGGTTTTGAAAAAAAGGTACTTTATTTTTTAATTTTATCTTAACAAATCGATAGTGTTTCATGTACCGGATCGACCCTCCACGGGATTAAAACGATCAAAATTTAGCGGTGTATAATGAGATAGACATAAATCTCGGTTACATATTTCTTGTCGCTTCTAGACGAATAGGACCGGTCGTTATGGCGACACTTGGGTGAAGCCTTTGTCGAACAGTGGACGTCTTTAAGCTAAAATGGTGATGTTGATGAAGGAATGTGCAATGAGCTATTAAATTCAATAGCAATAAATATAAAAAATGTTGATTAACCTAGATTTCACCGTGGTTGGAAAACTTTTAACATACGTAAATAAAAATAAAACGTTTTCTGATTTTCTATTACGAAAATTAACTTGTGGCACGATTCGTCGAAAACTGGAAAATAATTTCAAATTCAATTAATTATTAGTAGATCGGAAATTTAACCCAAAGGCCTGATTTAACACGTGTAAGTACTTTTACGGTTATTTTATTTTGTAAACACAAATTTAATTAAAACGGTTTTTATATAAATTACCCTACTAATTGGCTGTTGCAGACACTCGCCAGAAACGGGAGCGTAATTATACCGTTCGTTTTTTTTATTTCTAGTCAAATAAATGGTGTAAGGGACAGCCCTCCACAAACCTTAAGGGCTTGCTCAGTAGACGAAACTGAACAACCCACCATAAAAAATGTTTTCAGGAAACGAAAAAAAAATTCAGCCTCTCCATACAAGCTGTCCAATCAAGTTAATAATTTTGTATGGTGAGGCGGAAAGATGATAAAATGTAAGTCAATGTTCGTATTTTGCATTTTTATTGGCAATTTGTTTCTGCCAGTTAGTGAATTGAATCATTTTTAGAAGTAATGTTTCCATGAGTACCTAATAAATTTTGACGTGTAATGAGTAATAATTTCTTATTATTACAATAAAACAAAGTACCCCACTGCTTCTTTCTGTCTGTCTGTATCTACGCTACAAACTCAAAAACTACGGAACTGATTTTCATGCAGTTTTTACCAAAAGACAGTGATTCGTGAGAAAGATTTGTATGTATAACAATGACAATAACCTACAATTATTGTAGACATAAAATATGAAATAAACTTTTACTATCAACTTTATAATCTCATATTTAAGTACTTGTATAAATTTATATGTTTGAAAGTTTACAATCAATCAGGTCAAGTTATTTAGTTTAATTGTTTATCTATGAAAGTAAATCTCACGACAAGCTTTTTGCAAAAATTTCTTCTGCCCCGAACATAGTTACATACATACAAACATTGCAAGTTAAATTAAAGCTTGTAAAATTAACACAAACATCACATCTACTTTTACTATATATTCGTACTATTAAAATCGACGGGTGTAATCTTCAATTTTGACTGAATAATCACACTCCATAAAACATTAAACGAGTATTCAACTATATTATGGCAAAAATTACAAAATTGACCTTATTTTTAAACTTTCAACATAAATGAAAGAAGATTAGCCATATTTTTACTTTATCCGTCGAAATATCACGGCATGAATAAATAATCTACATACGGTTTTGAGCTCAGTAATCTGTTTTAACACGACTCGAAAACCAAACGCCTATTACGAATCAACTGTCATAATAATCCAATCTAGTAATTATAATGTTAATTGGCGTAATCACGAGCTAATTGCAAACGTGTTTATGTTTATGCTAATTACTCGCTTCTTATTGGAAGCCTCCGTATTCCTTTGATCTTCTTAGTGGTAATTACTTTAATATGTGTCTGGAAGGATAGCTTACTGGCTTATGTTTGTGCTGGATTGTGGCATGGAGGAGTGAAGACGTGGAGTGTTAAGTCTTTTGCCCGTGTCAGTAAGGCAAACTCAAACACTCACAATTTTTATATAAGGTTTAAGAATCACTACCTTTCCTCCAGAACATCGTCATTAAGTACAGTATTTCTCTGCTTTTATAATTATATATATATTATACAGTGTTATATGTAATTTATTAGTTTATGTATTGTATATATGGAATAGTACACCACAAACTACCTGCGTATCTTTTTTCTCCTCTGTCAAATCGATCCAAAGATTGTCTGTAAAAAATCGCTTTTAGCGATAAGACCGCCCATTGTGACACCCTATTAATTTTAAGTTCCTGATGTCATTTTTATTTTTAGTGTACAATAAAGAATATATTTATCTATCTATCGATCTATGATTAAGGCATTTTCAAAATTAATTTAAAACTGCGGTAATTGATTTGACTATTTTTCGAAGAACATGGTTGTTCTTGAAACACAAAAGTCTAAATAGAAATAATTTTAACTTTGATCTGAATTATTGATTCCTCTTGGCTAACGTACATCTCTATAATTATATAATAACAAATAAATAACACAGGTCTGCAAAAAAAACGCTGTCTGGATGTTTTCAACTGATTTATTTGTATTAAGGTGTTCTGAAAGCTGGAAAAATACTCAAAAAATTCTAGAACGTCACGTTATTTTGCTAAACGCAAAATTTTATTACAAAAAGGGGTTTTTGGGCTAACTTGAAGTCATAAATAAATAAGTACAATTTTATTTTGATAATTGTTTTTAAATGTATTCAGGCCATAACTATCATTACTTTCTAAATAAGAGCTTAACGTAGGCGAAAAGAACGTCCTGCATGAAACATTGGTGCCTCGTCATAAAGTTCTTCTACCACCGCTTCACATAAAGCTGGGATTGATGAAGCAATTTGTAAAGTCACTTCCAAGAGATGGAAATTGCTTTAAATACTTAATATCAAAGTTTCCAGGCCTCTCGGAGGCAAAGTTGAAAGAAGGTGTTTTCACTGGACCAGATATTAGACGGCTTATGGCTGATCCACAATTCATCACAACCATGACGGATCCTCAAAGAAAAGGGTGGATTGCCTTCAAAGAGGTCATAGAAAATTTTTTTAGGCAATAACAAAAACCCTGACTACAAACAAATCGTCAAAAGAATGTTAAAAGCATTTCAAGCTTTAGGTTGCCTAATGAGTTTAAAAGTTCATTTTCTTCATTCCCATCTCGACTACTTTCCAGAAAATTTAGGAGACGTGAGTGAAGAGCAAGGTGAACGATTTCACCAAGATATTAAGGAGATGAAAAAAAGATACCAGGGAAGATGGAGCGTCTCAGTGATATCAGACTACTGTTGGATGCTTCAGAGAGACCTTCCAGATGCTTCCTACAAGCGAAAATGTACCAAAAGGAGTCTCACTGGGAAAAAGAAACGTGTTTAGTGCTTACTAATGAATGTATTTAAGATAAAAAAATAAGTTTCGTTACGCAATTATAAATAAAAATTTTTTTTTTAGTATTTTATCTTTTATTTTAAGGTGATAACTTGTTTAACATAGATACCTATATTGTCAGAAAACGTGACGTTCTACGAGCAAATGAAAGTCATTTTCGGATTCAGCACACCCAAAAACATAAGAATTACGCCAAAAAATCAAAACAGCTCTCAACTTTTTTTTTTGCAGACTTGTGTAATGAATTGAATCGTAATGCAAGTTTATAGATTTTTAACATCTAATAATTTTGGAGTAAATCGATAAAATGTTCATACTTTACAATCAATTACAAGCATTGTGTTGTCGCTTATTTTAGTAGTCCAGTAATAAACGTGGTTAAGGTCATGTAATGGCCCCAAGTGGCATAACCACGGTGCAATTGACTATTGACCTTACAGAGAAAACTGAAATAGAAAATGTATTCAGATTCTCTTGATTTATAAATACTAGCTATCCCATTCGGTTTCACTCGTGTCTTAGATTACTGCTCTGCTCTTGTGGATTTTAATGTAATATTATAATTATAGCCTATAGCTGTTTTCAATAAATGGGTTATCGAAGATTTTTTCAACTCGAACCAGTTTATCTTAAGATTAGCGCGTTGAAACAAACAAAATCTTCAAATTTATAATATTGGTACAGATTAGTATAGATATAGTCATACAACTTCGCCTTTTTGCAGAGTTATGACCCTGGCTGTCTTTTTGATGATATGACGATTCAACTTCATCAATAGTCCATTACGTCTGAGTAGGCAATGGATCATGATTGTAATCTTGCAGGCACACGTACACAGCACTCTGGTCTCTAGTTACTCTTTGGCATATCTGAAAGTAATCATAAATTTCCTTGCTCGGTAAAATTCTCGCAATATTATAATTAGAAAACTATCTATACCTACAGCATCAAAGTACTGAAGTGCTCTTTGAAACATGAAAATAAATATGAATACTACTATTAGTAGAAGCAAAGCATGTTTTCAATATCCATCCCTCAACATAAGTACCTATTTATTAATTCTTCGTCTTGTATATGGAAGAAGTGTGAAGTCATCTCGTTAGGTGGCCTCCTGTAAGGTGGATCAATGACTTGATGGGAGCCTTGGAACTTTACTGGATGTGAGAAGTACTAGGACGGTTCATGTAGTGACGCTATGAGCACTTTTCGTCTAAAATGATGATGATGATTTCATCGGAATCAGATACTGAATTTCTCTCTAACTGATAAATGATATTTATTTTGCAAATAGGTTTTAAAACACTTTTACACCTCAATTTTTTTTGGTCAATTTAAACTAGATGAGGCCGGTGTTTCCTAGCTGACTACCCTAAATAGAAACACCGAAACAAACTCAAATCCCTTTTAAAGTCCATACAGCAATAAAATTATGTAATGGTCAAATCACATGAAGACTACATATGCAGGCTAGTGTTTGAGATGGTATTACTATTATTAAACTTAAAATTAATAAATGTAGCAATAGTTGTCTAATTATAATGTATTTCGAAGCGAAAGCTATCGTTATTCGAGCATACACGTACCCTACGTGATCGCACCAACTCGTGTAGTAAAAGAGTAGCGGATGAAAATAGTGCAACTATTAGCAACTAAAGGAAGCAAATAAATATTATTAAGTTGCAGGAATAGAATAGGAACAGATTTATGTGTCTAATATGATCTCTGGCCATAATTCATCTAGACCACATGTTATTTCAGCATTTAAAAATTGAAAATCTCCTGAGTGGCTGAACTAAGCCGAGGTGTTTTTGTTCAGTGTAATAAGTCTCAATTCTAAATTATTATTATTATAGTTAGCTCATATATTGTCCCACTGCTGGGCAAAGACCTCCCTCAATTCTTTTCACGATCACGGTTTTTCGTTTTCTCATTCCAATTCTTAAGGAAGCCATCCAGGTCGTCCTGCCATCTCGTTCATGGTCAGCCGCGGCCCCGCGTCCCTGTGTCCGGGCACCAATCCTGTGTTTTACGAGCGCACAGCTCGTTTGACACATGACAGACATGTCCTGCCCAGCCCCATTTAAATTGGGCAGGCTTTTGAGCCACATCGATTGGCGTAAAATAAACACAAAAACAGCTTAGATATATGCCACATGATTTAAAAAAAGCAGAGAATACGCGTGGTGATTGACGAGGCTGTCCTTTCGGAAAAACAATCGTTTTTAATTTTTTAACAAAAAACATTGTCAGCAAATCACTAATGAATCGCTGCTGATTCTGAGTAAAACTAAATAATAATGTACAGTATAGCCTCAATATTCAGTCATTTTATTTGTTTCACCGTCAACTTAGAAACCGTGCTGTTGGGAATGAAATGCAAAAATTGTAAGCACAAGTATCGCAATATTACACACTATTTCAAGAAGAATTAACTTTTGTACATTTTCTTCTTTGATGTTAAGTTCGCAAAATTCTTACATGTTTGAAGTAGGTACTTACTTCGTTATCAAGTAACGAAGTAAGTTTGTTAGTAATATCTATTTATTAAAAAAAAAACCTTAAGAGAGAATAAGCATTGCCATTGCCATACAGCTTGGCAATGGCAATATTGCCAATTTTTTGGATACATAACCAGGCGACAGCGATGCGGAGGAATTATTGGACGCCATACTTTAGATTACTTTTCGTTCTTAAGGCCTTTGTTATAGAACTAATCTTTATATTAGTGACAATATTAAAAGTGCAGTTTAGCCAAAAGCCATAAAGTCAAGCCAGCAAAAAAAAACAAAGTAATGATAATTTATTATCGTAAAATATCTATGTCAATGCGGTTTCCAATTATGTTGATTTTTTTGCGATACTTAGACTGTCCATTAGCTTGATTTGATGAAACTTACTAAATTATTTCACCAATATTTCATGATGACTTAAGTAGACACTTAATAATTTTATAAACAATTTCCTCGCCTATTTAATTTTATAACTGAAACCCAAGTTAGTAATGTGTTTTATTCCTATTAAAATATTGCATAATTATTACAATTTTGACGCCTCGATTATTTGGAAAGGGTGTTGATTTTCCCTAACCGGATTAGCGAGGCCCTACTGTGGCGTCTCTTCTCAAGGAACTGTGCCTTGTGAAACTAAATTAATTACCTTCAGATTGTTGATGAACAGCCACATTTATCAAAAAGAAGCTGGCATTGATCTTGCCTCCAAAGACGTTAATCCGCTCTACCACAAAATAGATAGGTACAGAAGTCGATCTCATGTATGTACTTCACTTTTCATACCTACGCTCAGCAATCGCGCTGAGGTTGGCGCCGGTCTGTCCGGGCGCGCTCGGGCGCGGCAATAAATACCTACCTAATATAAATTGTAAAAATATTATATGGTTACAAAGTCTTGTACTTATCTAATGTTCTGTGTTACGTAAAAACAAACTATTCAAGTAAAAGCAAATACTTACCTAATTACGTATTAAAACTGGAAGCTTATAAAACGATAATTCAGCAATTGAATTAAATTGAGTTGAATTCAAAAAAACGTCCACTAAACAGTAATAACTTTTTTTTTTTGCTTCATTATTTCACAAAAAAGTTCACAGATGCGGTTCTCAAGCGGATGCATACGCACTCTCAATGACCTGAGTTGAGCCGAGATATCGTGTCCGTGGGCGGTGTTTATGTGTGCGATGCTCAAGCGCGATTTGTATGTAGATTAACTTCTATACCTACCTATCTATTTTGTGGCTCTACCCTCACGTAATACCTACTGCTGGGGTCGATTCCGAGAATGGGTGACCGCTAATGTATTGAGTCGCATCTAAATACTTAGTTCGTTCGTGGAAAGCCAAGAGTTAATTAAGAAGTTTAGTTCCAGGGTAATAAATATCTTATTACCTAGAAGATAATTACAAACACCTTAAAACTAACTTCTGCCAGTGGCTTCGCCTGTGTAATTGTAGAAAATTATCCCTAGGAAAAAATACTTTCGAAGTAAAATGTATCCTTTGCTTTTCCAGGACAGGAGACTTCGTTGAAACTTGGCACACGAGTAGACTTGTGTGCCAAGTTTCATCGAAGTCTCTGAAGTCGATTGAACGTGGAGAAGTAACAAACATACACACACTCACACAGTTTACAATATATGGCTGGCACCAACGAGCGTACCTATAATAAAAAAATGTTATTGAATTTAATTGAAACGATTGAAATTGGGCACGATTGTCGAAATGACAAAAAAGCTTTTTACACTTTTTTTTTGTATTTTCACCAAAATTTATAAATATTGTTGCTTAGAATATTTAAAGAGTTCCCTCGATTCTTCATGGACCCCACCATCAGAACTGAATTTCGAAAAAATGGGACTAGTCTGGAAGCACGTCCTTTAAGAAGAAATAAACATATTACAAATCGGTCCAATAACGACAGATTTCAAAAATCAAAAAAAATAAAACCGAATTGAGAAGGCCTTGTTGAAGAGGCCTTCCAATGCGTGATCCGCGGTATCGTCCAGTACGTGAACTCCACTCCAGAACCTTGCCTTACCTTGGCCTTTAGCTGATGCAATTACATTTTGCCTAGATCATAATTTGCTAAAAGGCTTTTCTTATTATGATCGGATTTTCAGAAATGAGAGTGTTCTAAAATGACGTTCACTAAGTGGCAGCATTGAGGTGTCAGGTCCGGCAACCTGTCAAAACGCTTATGTTAATGACATTAGTTAGACATCAATGTCAACGTCAAACGTTACACGTCAACGTCATGTATACGTTTTCAAAGGAAAAGACCTGACGGTTCAGTGGCGCCAACTGCTGATATGAATTTTTCTGAACACCCTCATTTTATAAATAAAATTGAAATCTAAAGTAAATTGTTTACCACAACTAAAACAGAAATTGAACGAGGAAATAATTAAATCTAAAATGGCGGCCGCGACGAAAATCGAATCGTAAAACCGAAACTTGTGTTAATTCAATCCAATCTAATCTTAGAATAGACAATTTTACGTTGCTACGTTAATTTAGGTCGTAAACAAACCATGTCAATTGGATTTGGTCTCTTATAGCGAACAAAAGATCTCGGATCGTAGTCTAAATTCATTGGCCAATAATGGGGAACAATTATTTTGTTTGTCTTACTATATTAAATACAATATAATCGATGAAACTTTAATCATCAAACGTTTAAGTGAAAAGTCAAATAATTCAAAGTTTTGACTTTCCAATAGGAACTTTGGACACTTTCGAATCCTCAAGAAGTCAGTCAGAAAGTTCAAAGCGAAAATTGTTACAAGGAACAAAAGACCAGAAATCTGAAGATTTTCATGGCTAAGAAATTGATAAAAGTAAATCTTTTTATCATTATTTGGCAGTACAGTACATACTTTGCTCACATCGTGAGTAATTAGTAATTTGTTTCATGACCACTGCAGCAGTGAAGGAAAACATCATGAGAAAACTAGTATATCGTAGGATCTAAAGTGCGAAGACATATGACATCTACCAAACCGCACTGGGCTCGCGTGGTGGATTTTGGCCAATTTCCTATCTGAACATAGAAAACCGGCCAGGTGCGAGTCGGACTCGAGCACAGAGGGTTCCGTACAAACTTAGGTACCTATGAAAACAGTTCAATTTTCAAATCGAATCTCAAAGATTTTTATGAATCGTAAATCATTTTTTTTGTGACGTAACTACAAATTCATGGTTTTCAGATTTTTGCTTATACTTATGCTATGATACCTTGCTTCGCGCCAAATTTCAGGATTCTAGGACAACGGAAGTACCTACCTTATGAATTTTGATTCCCTTCTGAGTGTCGAAATATACGTTTTTTGCTACATAAACGGCCATATCTTTTTTTCGGTGGTGAACCATCTGAGGCAGACTTCTGCCTCTATGTGTATACGTTCGCTAGGCACTTGGCTTAGCGAACGTATACACATAGAGGCGGGGTGGTGGAGCGGTGTTGGCGCGGTGGCGGCATCGTGTACAGGTATCTTGTATCTTAACTCCAGTCAAAAAAATCCAGCCAGAATATTCACTTGTCAGAAGACTGCATCATCTTCAAGCGAATGCGCTGTAGACAAAAGAGTTCCGCATAGCCAGATTAGTTGCTGAACTGTAGGCACGTTGCAGATATCTGCATACACGTTCGTACCTACAATTTATTATTCTTTGAACGTGATACTCCGTATTTCCAAAGGTATTTCCTAACTGATACACTAGCGTGGAATCTTTGATAGATGATTTCTTCGCACGAACAATCAATGGAACTTGGAATCTATATATTAATATGTATTATGAACCTGAAGAATTTCTTTAAGACTTTCTTTGATTGTTAACAAGCGTTCATCTCAGGAACTACTGATCCGAATTGAAAATAGTTTTTCATCTCTATGTAAGTCGCAATTTGTGTGTGTATGGTTTGTGCAAACAAACCTTACCTACTAGATTTAAATATCCAAAAAATCTAGGTAAAAAAGGAATAGTTACGCAAGCTAAGGTCTGATAGGGAAGTTGTTCCATATTAATAAATAATAATATTGAAGTTGACCCGAAGACATTTGGGAAAAGACTGGGGATGATGAAAACATGGTAATTAGATAGATAGATAGATAGATTGATTCTTTATTGTACACCAAAAATAAAAATTACATGAGAAACTTAAAATTTATAGGGTGTCACAAAGGGCGGTCCTATCGCTAAAAGCGATCTTTTACAGACAACCTTTGGATGGATTTGACAGAGAAGGAGAAAAAGATACTCAGGTAGATTTTGTAGATAAAGAACCAAAGTCCCAATTTTACCAATAAAAATATATTTATATTTTTTTAGCTTTTTGTACAATCTAAGAGCTATTATACAACTATTCGGCTTTTAACCTAACAACTCTCAGCATTAAACGCGGAAACTGAATAGTTTAAATAATTACGTAGACTAATAAATTGCCGTCATCGTTGTGTTCCCAGTGAGGATTCAGCTAAACTTTTGTTCGGAGTTTCCTTGCTTCACCTGTTTCAAAATTCAGCGTATTCCTCCTTACTCAGATAGCACGGTTCCTTCCCCTTTCGGAACAAACCCGTTCTAAGGGTGCTTGTAAGTTGGCGCCTCTACCGAAGAATATGTTTATTTTGGACTGAGTTCGGAATGACGAAAATAGGTTCTTCTTTCCACTGAGTACTTACTTCTCGTCGCTTTCCATCAGGTGAGATAGTGGTCAAGCGCGAACCTATCAACAAAACGGGCCAAGAGCGTGTCGGGCCACGCTCAGTGTAGGGTTCCATAGTTTCCCGTCCGTCACAATAAGTGTTCCCACTTATGACTTTAAAAAAAGGCTATTTGTTACGTTGACATACTAGGTACAGAACTCTAATAAATACAGAACCCTAAAAACGGGCTCAGAAACGACGGTGATAACTAAAACAGTATGCAAGTAGTAGAAATTTCAGCGATTGTGCACTCGTAAAATTACGAATATATTTAAGAAGCAACGAATTTTTTACCACGGTAGGTCATGAAGGCACGGAAAATCTTAACATCGACTTTTAAAAAGATGACGTCATTACGCAACGCCATTTATCGAACCATTTATGAACTGGTTTTTACCTTAACATTTTGATAGATGGCGTTAAAAAAATGAATTTTAGTTTTGTTTTAAATTGCCTTAGCATGTTCCTGATAGAAGTTTTATGTAGTTATAAGATAATACCGCCAATGCCAAGGAGAGACCAAGAAAATAATTACCTATATATTACCGGATTTATCTATCTTACTGCGACACATATACGATTATACTACAAACTTAGTCCAGAAATTATTTTGTACAACCTTTTTGTTTTTTTGTACAAAAACTGTTCTTTCCATCAAGTTCAAAATGGTTTTCCTAAAAAGTCCTTATAAAGTTCTACTTTTCAGATTTTTTTCATATTTTCTAAACTTATGGTTAAAAAGTTAGGGGGGGGACACATTGCTTTTTACTTTTGGAGCGATTATTTCCGAAATTATTGGCATTATCAAAAAATGGTTTAAGTAAACCCCTATTCATTTTTAAATATCTATCCAACAATATATCACACGTTAGGGTTGAAATTAAAAAAAATCACTTCCCACTTTACATATAGGGGGGGCTACCTTAATAAAACTTTTTTTCCAATTTTTATTTTACCACTTTGTCAGCGTGATTGATATACATATTGGTACCAAATTTCAGCTTTCTAGTGCTAACGGTCACAGAGATTAAGCGAGGACGGACAGACAGACAGACATGGCGAAACTATAAGGGTTCCTAGTTGACTACAGAACCCTAATAAAAAAAGAGTAATGGGAAATTTTGCACCCAGTACTGTCAATGTAGTTCTCGTTTTGTCGGCCCGTCACCACAAACTGAGTTCGAACGCTGGCTTAGAACTACTCAGAATCTCGGTGATTAAAATCAGTAAAAGCTTCGCGCTTGATGACAATTTAGCCAAAAGTCATGAAGTCAAGCCAGCAAAAAAAAAACTGAGCTATGATTATTTAGTATCGTAAAATATTTAGTCTATTCAGTACCCCTAGCCAAGTTAATAATTTGCAATCGTTAACGCTAGTAGAAAACTTCAAATGTACGAAAATGACGTCATCTCAACGCTCAGTCACATGGTCAGAACAAAAAATTCGGGGGCGTAGCCAACACGAGCCGTTCGACACAAGCGAAATTGTAACTTGACTAGAGGGTAGAGTTTAAAAGAAGAGAATTTTAAGAAAGTTCCAATTGTAACAATTTTTTTGCGATCCTTATACGGGTCATTAGCTTGATTTGATAAAAATTAGTCAATTATTTCACTGATTTATATCATGGTAACTTATGTAGACACTTAATAATTTCATCAACAATTTCCTCGCCGTTGTTCTTTGGTGGTGTCCGATTCAGACACTGTCTCCGAATATATAGTGTCCGTATCATCAGCCACTTATAATTTTGGTTTTCTAGTTGACAGCAGCCGTGGGCCGTGGGCACACACCCTTACTATCCCTCCTAGAAATGCGTTTATTACAGAGGTGGAACTTTGAAACATATATTTATCACTCCTCGAGGACTATTCACGACTCTCAGTTGCATACTGAACCAGCTTCGTGCAGTTTTTACTTTGTAACTTCGAGTTTGTCCAACAGCAAGTTTGTTTTGGCAACAAGTTTCTATAAAACTCGTTGTGTTATTCTTCCTCTTGCTTTTTGATTATATACTATTGTGTAAGTATAAGGTGGGCATTAAGCGGCAAAGCCAGGCTTTGTAGCCTGGCTTTGCCGCTTGCTTTTTGCTTGCTTTTTATGTTGTCATATACTCGTATGTAAAAATTTATGTTTGGAAAATTGCCGCTCGGCTTTCGTACAAGTCGAACGTAATGTAGAAGTTTTTTTTAATGACAAAATCTGGTGCCTGACTGCAATCCTACTAGATGGTGAGCAGTAATGCAATCGTTGATGGTGGAATCGCTCTAGTTTATTATGAGCCTATTCGCTGTAGCCTTGAAGACACCTAAATTATAATCGGACGGGAAGACCGCAACAGGCAAATTCTTCCAATACTTCTATGTACGCGATGTAAACGACGAGACGAAACGCTTAGTCTGGGCCCCAAGTCTGCTATTTTTATAAATTCGTCATTCCAACACGATCCCATTGTCATTTTGCTAAAAGTTTGTAATCTGCTAATTCATAATGATCGATCATTGATCGGTCAATGGTCTTGTAATAGAATTGTGGTAGAATGATAATTTCGAGCATATTAAAACCAATAACTGCACAATGACGTTCTAATGGTAAAACACTGATCAAAAAAACTGTCAAAGTTTTAGCAGATTACCGCAAACTTCAAATATTCATTTGTCATTATGTACGAGATTAGCATTTTATGTCACTTCTTTCAATGGAGTGTCAGTGGTTGACCATTGGAAAGTCATAATGACTCCATTATATTAGTAGATTACCAAAATTGTCAAAATCGACAATTATGACATCAATGATAGACCATTGTGACACTATTGTAATAGCAGACTTAAGGCCCTGGACCGTAGAAGTGTTAACAACGTAAATGTGGATATTCGCCATACATCACGTTGTCCGATGGTAAACTAGTGAGGGCGGAATCAAGTCATATAATTCCTGCGCACATTCTCCAAAATGCATCCTGTAAAATACCGAAACGCTGGCTGCCCTAAGCCTGTACTCTAGGAGCAAGGAGGCTAATAGGTGAACCATATTAGGTTAAAACCTGTCAAAGTTCAAAGCTGTCAGATGGCATTTTGCAGCACCAGCCCATTTGTGGCTGTAGTATTTCACACACGATCGGACCTGTGCTTTGTATAACATTGGAAGCTGTCTCAGTGTGAAGTTTGCTTGCCTTTGAATTCAATGAACCGCTCAAAGTTGCTACGGATTGGATTGGTTTCGTTCGACATACAGGTGGATGGATATTAGTACCTATTTCATAAGCAGGGACTGCCTATCAGACATCCACAACCCAGCAATTGAGTAACCACTTGGCTAGACTGGTATCAGATTTCTCCTATCCATAACGACTGTCGAAGATCTACAAATAACGGCCGGGACTAACAGCTTAGTGTGCTTTCCGAGGGATGGAGGAATCTCGGCATGTTGAGATGATCACCCATCCAAAGACCAGCCTTAGCAAGTGCAGCTTAACTTTGAAGATCAACTCGAGGGATTGTTCATCTTGGATTGTTATCTGCAAGTTCTTCAAAAGAGCAATGGGTGAGTTGCGAATGATATTATAATAATACTATTCCACAACTTTTACTCAACGCCATCTAAGCAGAGCTTGTGTAATACAGATACATCCCAGACATGGAAAAAATGATCGTGCTCATCACAAAAACATCTGTCTTGGGTGAGAATCGAACCTACAACCTTCGAATAGCAGTCAATGCCCTAACCATTAGACCAACAAGTCAGTCAATTCAATAAAAAACTATAGATAACAATATTTATGTTGGTACAAGTTTATTTGGGTTTTCGTATTTCATTCTGGGTGCTATGAAGACTATGGATCATACATTAGTAATCCAGGAGATTTGAAATTTTGAAAATAGTTTTTTCATTACTCATACTCTGAAAGTAGGTCTGAAGTTGCCTGAGGAGCGGGCTGAAAGTGATACTTTGCATCCCTAGGGAGTTTTACTTTCAACCGACAGCTGTATTTTTTTTTTTCTATGGGAAAAATCATCCAATAACAACCCCCGTTCTTGGGCGGAGCGGGAGATAGTGTCAGACTCTTACTGACTAAAAAACCCATCCCGTTCCTTCAAGTCTTCATACTGGGGCTCGAGCGCCCTTTCGGATAACCCTGGTCCCAGTAGGCCGGCTGTCAAATTATTAAAAAAAAAAACTAGTTCTATCTTCACATTTCTATTGAACCATGTTCCATACAGCCAGTCAATCACAGCGCGATATTAAATTGAAATAAATTAAACATAAGTATTAATTAAATTATATTATATTTTTAAGTGACTTATTTGTTCAACTATTTCTTTAAAATACTTTATTTTTAAAAGACTACAATTAATTTCTAATGTTTCATCAATGAGGCTGAATAGTTGGACGGCCACAGAAAAAAAAAACAAAATAGCGGGAAAGTGGCAATCAATCGTTGGTTTTTTCGAGTTTAGTTTACATTTCCGTACAGCGAAGATTTGTGCTAACATGATAACTTCATCAGATTAAAATAGTGATTTAACGCCTAATTTCACAAAAGAAAAGGCTAAAGCAGTAGTGGAACCTCTTACCGCCTAAATCCGAAGAAAGATACCTACCTAGAATCATAGGTATCTACGACGACTCAGGTTTTACAAACTTTTTATTTTATTTTTACTTTCCTTGTATTCGTAATGAAAAGCACAGTGTTTACCTCGGGGTGAAAGTAACCTATTTAATTCCTCAAATTAGTGACCTCGCCACGCTCGGCCGCCAACTTCTTCTCGGGACGAAATAGGTTACTTTCACCCCTAGGGCAACAATGTACTATTTGCCTATTTGCGCTCCACCCTACCATACAGCCGGAATTGGTTAGACTGGAAGGCGACCCCAAGCTAGTTGGAAAAACCTAGGGAGTTTTCATCACGACTATATCTCCCTAATGATCCGCCTATTAGACGTATGTATGTATGTAACAGCTTTTAACCGGGATATCGAATTAACCCGAAACACGCTCCTCATTGCCTAAGTACGTAATGTAGTTAGTAATAATTTATTACCGTGTGTTACATGCTTGGTAATGGTACGGAATATCGTAGTTAATTAATTGTTCGATACACATACGAGCAAAATTAGTGGGACGACGAAATACTGTAACGTATTTTATTCAGTTAGATATATTTGGGGTCGCTGTGTTGGGTTCATGTTAATTTAGATACACGACATGGCTCGTATATTTGAGGTGACATCTATTGCTTTAGAAATTAACTAATAAATAAATCTAGTTAATAGTTAATTCTAAAGCATATTAAGTTATATAATAATTGTAAATCTGCTTAAATAGTGAGAAATTTATAGGATATGCTAATTATAATTGTAGCATAATAGGGGTTATTAATTAATTACGATTTAGGCGAGACAAGAGGGTCAACCATGTCTTATTTTTTCATACAAGATGGTGGAAGGGAGTCTTGATAGTTCATACATAAGATAAAAAAAAATACGCAAAGTAAAGATTTGAAAAAGCGCGTGCCATTGCACGTGTGTCGATGTGCGCTCGGATACGTGCTAAACTGTTTCCATGGCAACGTACCCGGGTCACGCGCACTGCGACATGCCGTATATTATTTATTTATTTTTTTCGATTTTTACGTAGTAAACATTAAACAAGTGGGAGTGGTCGGCCTATTCTTAGTTTTTTATTTATTGAAGAAAGGGGATCAAAAAGTAGTAAAGTAATCATCTTACGTAATAAATGAATGGCCCTAGAAGTAATCGGCACATTGTGCTGCAATTATTTTTTGATAAGTGGAATTTACTTACCCTTCGAAAAAATTTACCTGTAAAAAATTGTGACACTGGGACTAGAAGTATTGTGTAATATTTATGTGTCAACAATGGTTCATGAGCCTAATAAATACAAAAAAAATAATCACAACAAGAACTGAATAAATACAATCGCCAAATATTTATGAACGTATAGATTTCTGTCTAAGATCAAACATTGCACTCTTTTCTACCAAAGAATTTCAAAATTTTAACAATTGCATAAACTGGTTTTCTCACAGTTTTTTATTGGGGCTTACTGTGCACATTCTACTTGCACAATTTTCTACGTCATTAACTCTTTGAATGTCGTAATTAGAGACACAATAGAAAGACAATTACCTTATGTCGGAATGTGTAACTTAAGACATTCGAAAGGTTAAATATAGTCTTTCTAGCATAATAAACGTTCTTGCAATTAACCATTTCTTTTGTGTCCCACTAATTGTGCCAGTAAGTGTATTATCATTCCAGTACTGCGTCCCATAGAGGGAATACTGACGTATCAGTTGAACCGTCTCATATTTACCTCACCACTGATTCTAAGTACAATGTATGGATATTTTACGTTATTGGAAAGCTCATCAATGTTTAGTATGCTTCTATAAACGTTAAATAGTATTTTAATTAAAGTAAGGCGCTGTTGGCTTATGAGTGTTGCGGTTTGCGTAATTTATGCGCAAGCTTGTGATAATCTGAGTAGTTTGCAAGCGAAAGGTTTATAATATTGGAGTTTTTTTAACGATATGGTTTGCGTAGTGGTTGAGCAATTGCCTGCTGCGCTGCATGTTGCGAGTTTGATCCCCGCACGGCAAAAATATTTGTATGTCCGACATATATTTACTTTTTTCTGCGTCTGAACATTTTGTGTACTTAAATAAGTTTAAATGTTTGAGAACGCATTAACGATATATGATTTTTTTTTCATAACATCAAAATCCGATTAAAATAAAACTTCAGTTGCAAGTTAAATCAATAAAATCTAATTTTATTTTACATACAGATGTAATTAATTCAGATGTTACAAAAATATAAGTGATCTGGGTTTACAAATATTAAAATAACTATTACTAATATCCTTATATGTAGTGCCTGCTTTAAAAAATAAAAATAATAAAAAGACTTCGGAGTATACAACGTAAATAAACTGTTATAGAAGAAATGCATTCAAACAACGTGAAAATAGACAAACAACGATTTGAAACGATTCAGAATGCTTCCTCCCTTTGTCCCAATCTAAAGTTGGATGACACACGGCAAGTTATAGAGTCTGCCTGGTTTATGGTCTAAATTAAAAGCGATGGATGTGAAATTAACGTCCAGCGAATTGAGATCGAAATAGTCATGATCTTGAGTCATGAGGTAGGGACACCTATGTCGCCACAAAGAAACTATCCTGCAACATGGTATCAGAGTTCTCTGCGCGATTAAAACATACAAAAGTCCGAAATCAACTATTGAGCAGACCAGACACAACATCTGTCTAGTCGGAGGATCCTCCTTTTTCAATGGAGGTTTGTGTGACTTTACACCGTGTTCTGCATACCTCTAAAATGAAGTCCAGGTGTGCGTTTCCTTTTCTAGAATATTTCTCGCTAACTGATCGACATTGCATGACCAACGGCTGGCTCGTTCTTTGCTCAAATAATTAGCATTGCCATTCAACGTGGCAATGCTGCCATTCAACGTGGCAATGCTGCCAGACTTCTAGGTATGCGTTTCGGGATGGCAGCGTACTCGCAAAAACAAAATATATACATTCAAGCGTCAAAATTATCTTTACTTTGATGCTTTCCAATGTTTGAAAGATGACTGATTAAATTGTGTTTAATGTTTGAAAGATGACTGATTAAATTGTGTTTTATTTAGAATAAGCAATGTTCCTAAAAGTAAATTAGGCGATGGTTTTCTTTAACACGTTGAACGCCAAATGAAAAATCGAGTATTTCCATTCAGGCCACAGGGCTCACCGGTGAGCCTTATCTTACTGAACCATTCGAGCCATGGGGGTCACCCGTGAGCCGCGTGAAAGGTCCAACATAAATGCTTCCTACGAGCCACAGATTGCAGCTATCAAACAAAACGCATATGGAAGTGAGCCGCGTGGCCCTGTATCCGAACCGGACGGCGTGGTTTTCAAATCCAACAAAAACTTGTAGTTTTAATCAAGGTTATTGCAATGATGCTAGGGTTATTCCTAAAGATACGATAGAAAATATTATTTCGATTTAATAGCTGTAATTAAACTATAAAATACTTTTAAAATATTTATTAAAAATACAAAACAACGTAACATTTTCTACATTACCAAGTAAAAATCGGTGACATTATTTATTCATTACTTGACAAACTTCTATAATATAATCAAAATAATTTATGAATTTGAATAATCACAACTATGGCACTTCTTTTTAATATCACATTATTAAATAATCAGTCCTCTTATGAAATATAAAAAAAAATATCAAAATTATTGGTGAATCTTGTTAAAACAAGGTAAACAAAGGAATGGTTTAGTTGGACAGCTTTGGCAATAAGTGGATACTTTTTTCGACTTTGATTTAGCCTGTTTGCTACCCATGATTGGTACGTTATCTGCATAACATTGGCGACATGTTCTTCTGACTTTTCTAGCCAAACCCTCTTTTCTTTCCAAGGAGTGTTTCATTCTCTTCGGTCTCTGTACAGGCACATCATTTTGTTGGACTTCGCAAAGATTCATCATTATAAACCTTCGGAAATCTAACATTTGTATGTTTTTTTTAGTCACTGACTTGACTCTGTACAAAGCATTCAAAAGTCAAAAAAAGTCAAAAGTCAAATCATTTATTTCAAATAGACCATTTACAGGCACTTTTGAATAGTCAAATGTCGGTCAGTCCAAGAAAAGTGAAGCTAAATTGCACGTTCCAAAGAGTAGGTCTCTATGGAGAAGAACGTGCAAGAAACTCCATGGACACTCTTTTAAATCATATTATGTGTTACATATAATGCTTGGTTACATATTACTTGTTGCTTCTATCATGTGAGCACAATGTCTATAATGAAATAAAAATGTAAAATAATTAAAAGATAGAAACTGAATTAAGCCACTGGCAGCTAAGAGATGACCAGTCCCATCTGACGGCACCCGTTCACGAGCATGACGCGTGCATCAGCCCCACTCAGCTCAACCATTTTGAAGGGAACTGAACGACCCAATAACACGTGCCACCAACAGCGAGACATTTGAGTGAGCATGACAAACTCTCAACTGCCATGCTCGTAATGTCATTTACCATCGCAGTATTTAGTAATAAATCTACAGCCAGCTTCTTGTACCACTTTACAGATTTTCGCAACGGGGACGAGTATGCTGCCATCTGATCTGATAAGTCGACTGCTCCTTTGGCTTTGTTGTAGTCAATTATAATCTGCGGTTTCATGACCACATTGCCCTGACGCTTTTTTATCTTTCCAAATCGTTCTGAGTGTTTGGTTGACAAAACCAACACGTCTCGTTTGTCCTTCCATTTCATGGCAGTAATACCAAAATCAAAATACTCAAAATCTTCAAAATCATTCATGTTTGGCGGAAAAAGCGTAACAGATCCTCACTTGTCCACGCAGCGCGCGATGTTGATCGGCCGGAATAAATCACTACGCCTCCACCCCGCGCTCGCGCGACGTGAGCCGTATCGTGACCCCTGCGGCCCCCGCTAACGGAAAAAACATAATCCTTTAAAAAAGGCCACGGGACCCACCCGTGAGCCTTTTACAATATTTTAAAAACTAGACGGTAAAAATCGCTCATTTTTATTTTCTGTACCAATTACCGCATTTTATAAACTTTAGAATGAAAATCTCAAGTTGATGAAAATTACCGATTTCCTGATTATGACTTGGCCCAAATGGTATACTACGGTAGGCCCACCGGTGGGTCGTAAAGCATACAACGTGTTAAAAAACATATTATGTTTGTTGAACTAGGAAATTGTTAGATATACTATTTTGATTATAGTTATTCATTCAGTAAAACAATTCTGTAAATACCACTAAACAGAATATTTAATTTGATTTATTTAGTGTGCATAATTTGGGTGCAGTAGTTTTGGTATAACTTTGAAATATTTGGTTTGAAAAAAGGACTAAACAGAGATAGATTTAACTAGCTGTCCGCCCGAGACTTCGTCCGCGTGTACTTCGGTTATCGCACTCTAAACGTGTTTTCCCGTAGGAATAAGATGTTTTTCCGGGATAAAAAGTAGCCTATGTTCTTTTCCATGTCAAAGGCTATATGCATGCCAAATTTCATCCAAATCCGTTGAGCCGTTTTTGCGTGATTAAGTAACAAACATCCACACTTTCACATTTAAAATATTAGTTAGGATTACATGCCTTTAATTAATCACTTTTTCTTATTCGTCATTTATTTATTTAGATATTCAATTACTTGTTCCAATTAAAATTTAATGAAATTACCTAAACTCCGCTCTTATTAATTTCCACATCCGTTCCAGTATCTTAGTAATCTAGATTCTCTACGAGCAATGGTCATACATACAAACTTGTATACAAGTTGTCACAGAGCAATGAACGCGAAACAGAGAACACAGCTATAAAACTAGAACAAAACTTTTTATGTGAGCACTCTGTACTAAAGTAATATCTCTGTAACATTCACTCGCAAATATATTCTTTCACGAGATTACCCGATGTTTTCGTTATACTATTTTCCGTGATAACACAATCAATGAGTACAGTCATCGTGACCAGTGTTACGTTCTAAGGGTGCCTATAGGTTTGATCGATCGTGACACGGCATGAGACGATGGAATTCGTGTCCAAGAGTATCTTTGAAGGTATTATCTTCAAAGATAAATAGTCGTACTCTCGCGCATCCATCATCGAATATTAATGTTGTATCTAACAATTCGGGAATTATAATCCTTTTAAATTACAGTCCAGTCTATTTGTCTTTGAGTTCAGTCCTTAGACATGTCCCTAATAATGGCGTTCAAACTATTTGCACACTTATTTGCCAGCTACAGGCAAGTGTATTGCTGCCTTTATTAACCGACAACACATAGCATCCTCTTCTTCTCTTTCATACTCCTGCTATCTTGTCTATTGTACCCAAAACTGGCGGCCAACTTCACCTACCAATGATACCGTGGTTGTGTCAATGTTTTGAGCCAACAACATTGGAATTTACTTAAAGATTATTTCCAAGCAAGCATGCTTCATCGTTGGCCACATTTTCGTTTACCATAAGGTGAGATAGAAGTCAAGCGTGAGCCTATCAAGTCGAGCTGTCACGAAAAAGATTAAGTATATTTTTCTATTGCTGCCTCTCCAATTAAAGAAACTTGGTTGAGGATCTCCAGGACAGCTCAGCATCACTTGCTATCGTTATAAATTCAGTAAATCTACGGGCACCTTTACACGCTCGTCCCTTGCGGCTGAAGTGTTAAGGATGAAATATGAATCCTCCTTGGACGTGCTTCCCGAATCACCCGAATATTGGGTCTCAGCAGACTGCCTACATATATCATGAGCGTTATTTATGTGCAGTATTCTCACTTTGGAAACATTACCATCGCCACTAGGTTTTTGCGATGGATTGCATCGTAAATTAAATGCATTTGGGTCTTAACTGCTCGGGCCCAGTTTTTGTAAACAATTTTTCCTAAAATAATGTGACAAATGGTTAGTGCTCGTTGGGTAAGGGCCCAGTCACACACGAGTGACGCCACCCTGCTCGTATGGCCAGCCGATTCGTCGATATATGCGGTGTGGCGCCGCAACGCATCGTGTGGCCCGGCTCTTATGTCAAATGATATGGATCATGATACCATATTGTTGGAGTGAATGTTTTCAAATAATAAAAAAAATAATGGAAAAACCTTTTTTTTTTTGTAAGTAACCGGAATTACTCATTCTTTTTTTCTGAGGCTGGAAAACATCATATAACTTATCCCGGTCTAGGATGCAGCAAGAGCGTGTCAGACTTACATTGACTAAAACCCACTTGTGTCTTCCAGTTGCTTTTTGAGTTCTAGTGGTATTTCGAACGTTCCAGCAGTCTTAGCAGCCATTGGTGTTACTGAGCCCCTTCCGTCTTGCTAGCATTTATTTAAGGTACTCGTGAATGACTACGCACTGTTGACTCGGGCTTGGTCCTTCCAGAACTGCTGGACGGCAAATTACCAATTGCTCGTCGTTCGCAAGCCTGCAACTCTCGAGACCCGAAGCATCTCCTACGGCGGCAGTTTAATGTGAGGATGTCCATTCCCATAAGGTGGCAACCTCACCTTCGCTCGCATTACTGCTTCACAGATGAAAACCACCGCCTTCCCATCCCCTTTCGCTCTTTGCCATGGACTTAGAGAGGTCCAGAAACGTGAGGTTCTACTTCACCCAAGCGGGGCAGACTTCCACGGTAAGCTCCACCGTATCCCCTGGTCGGCTTATCTAAAGGTGAACCCCGTATTTACTTTTCTTAAATTCTGGAATTGATCTTTCAAATAGTAATAAATAAAAATAAATTTCAGTACTCGTAGTAAGTACTACGGTTGCTGTATATATTCTGTTCTTGATTATACTAACTCTCTTATACAGCGAATACTAAGTAGAAAAACAAACTCTTACTTGTAGATAGAAGCTAATAGACAGAAAAAGGTCTTAGGTAATGGACACGTACTCAACCATATCTACGTGTCAGTGTATATGCTAGAGAAGAAATCTTTTGTTTTCGGTACGTATCCTAAAAAAACCTCTTAGGCAGTACCTACGATATGAAAAGATGTGACTTTTGTAAACGTATCACAGAAACCCGCTAAAATTGGTTTATAAATAAATAAAAAAACATCTTTTATTCTTAGGCATCAAGACCCGTAGCACTAAATATATTAGGTACAGAAGTCAATCTACATACAAAGCGCGTTCGAGCAACGCACGCAAAGACACCGCTCACAGACACGATGTCTCGGTCGCGTCTCGTATCACTCGTCGAACAATTCCGGCTCAAACGCTCATTAGTGTGCGTCCACCGAGCGTAGGTATAAAAAGTGAATAACCTACATACATGAGATTGTCTTCTGTACCTATCTATTTTGTGCTCGTAGTGTGTGAGTACTGACAAAACTCTTCATAAATAACTTTTAGTAGGTCATGATAAAAACAAACGGTATACACAAACTATTTGATAATCGAATGGTTTATCAAGGTTCATGCAATAAATGCAGCTTGATAAACTTTAGGCTGTCAGCAAACGTAGGTGCCCAGCAGGGTTGAAGCCTACTGAGGCCATGGGTGATGCAAAAGGTATGATGTACTTAGGTATTGTTGTGTTTTTGTTGATGTAGGTGTTGTTACTTAGTTAAATTTTAATGATTAATTATTTTTATCTTAATGATTTGTTTATTTACTATTTTTGCAATATTAATATAATTATTAACAATTTTCGAGGCAATTTTAGTAATTTATTTTTTAATTCATGAATAAATACCTAACCTAAAATAACTTATTAGCTTATAATATATAGCTAATAAGTTAATGTATATTGTGTTATGTGTTGTGTTGTGTTATTTAATGATATGGGTGTAACTTAACTGAATAAAGATGATGATTGATTGATTGATTGATTGAAAAGAGGACCCCGAGGCCCTGAAACGAAGGCAAACAAGGAACAAGAGTGGGTTTAGTCAGTAAAAGTCTGACACACCCTCACGCTCCGCCCAGGGCGGGAGATGTTATAAGATGATTTTCAACATAAAAAAACCCATTGTAGGCTAATACTTATGTATTATATACATACCTTTTCGCAAATACCTACGACGACCTTATAGATAGACAATAGAGTCTAAGAAAACAGTAGGTAGGTCACTCAAGTGCTTATCCAACCAACTTCTATAAATAAAGATTTTATTTTACCAAATCACTATAATATTGAATCGTTCGGAACGGTTTACCGGCTTGATAGTGAAGCCCTCTCAGCGGTGAGCACGCAAACGCAGCGATTTGTTGTTACGCGGGAACGATTCGTCTGAGTATATTCTAAAAATACACGAGACGTTATCAGAACTATTGTCAATATTAGAAGTCGGCAGATGCTTGAGGAGAATTAAAGGTAGATTTCTGGTAAAAAGGTAATCATAAAAAAAATATATTTATTAGCTCAGTTACGTCTACCGCCCGGAAAACACGGTGGAGCATACGGTTGAGGTAAATGATAAATTGTATTTATTTTTGCAAATAGGTTTAAAAAAACACTTTTACACGTCAAATTTTTTTTTCGTCAGTTTAAGCTAGATGAGGCCGGTGTTACCTAGCTGACTACCCTGAGAAGAAACACCGAAACAAACTCAGGGGTCAAAGTCTTGGGCACGCCACAATCATGGCGGTAAGTCCCCTCTTTGAGGCGTGGCTGGAAAGACCTCACGGCGTCCTTACCTTCCGCATGACGCAGGTACTCACCGGACATGGTTCGTTCGGGAGTTTCCTGCACTCGATTCATGCGGAAGTGACGCCCGGGTGTCGCCACTGTGCGGAACGCCCGGAGGACACGGTGGAGCACACAGTCGAGGTGTGCCCTGCTTGGGCGGAGCATCACCGTGCCCTCGTGGGGGCGATCGGCGGCGGAGACCTCTCGCGCCGGGCCTTGGTTGAGGCCATGGTCCGGAGCGAGGAGGAGTGGCAGGCGGTCGCCGACTTCTGCGAAGCAGTAATGCTCGCAAAGGAGGAGGCCGAACGCATCAGGCAACGGCGTTATCGCCGCCGCCGTCGCCGGGATTCTGATCCCGATTTCCGGCCAACGTAGACGCGGGCTTGCGGACGGTGAGCAATGGGTAGCTCACTGTCCGGCCGTCCGGTAACTGTCCGGACCAAGCCCAAGTCGTCGACGGCGCGCACTGTTCCCGCGCGCCTCAAGGAGTTGTCAGCAACAGCAGGGACCCAGCCGGGTCGAAGCCTACTGGGGCCAGGGTTATCCGAAAGGGCGCTCGAGCCCCGGTATGAAGGCTAGAAGGAACGGGGTGGGTCTTTTAGTCAGTAAGAGTCTGACACTATCTCCCGCTCCGCCCAAGGGCGGGGGATGTCAATGCATGATTTTTTCCCACCATAAAAAAAAAAAAAAAAAAAAAAAGGGGTCAAAGTCTCTTTTAAGGTCCATACAGTAAATATGTAATGGTCAAATCACATGAGAACCATGCAAATCAGCCTGAGATGGTCTTTTGAAGAAAGAACCATACAGATTTGAGTGGACCCGTCCAGTCAGTGCAAGCTTTTGTCAGTATTCGCAAAGCTCAACTCAGGACTACTAAGGAGCTCAAGGACTTGACGAACAATACCAAGGAAATACATTTGGGTAGGCCGCAGAAAATACTCAAATTGCCAGACATAAGGTTACGAGAAAAAGAAAGTAATCAACATAGTCTTCACATTCACAATAATAAAAGGAAATTCTTGTTTACAAAAATAATGTAAAACTTCGGAAAATAAATATTTAAGTCAGAAATAGGGCAGAGCAACTTCGTGTCCTCGTTGGGGCGGTCAGCAGCAGCAAGTCTTGGTACTTGGGTTCTTGGTACAGGCCATGATTTGGAGCGAAGAGGAGTGGCAGGCGGTTGCCTCCTTTTGTGAAGTAGTAAAGTGATGCTAGCGGTCCGTCCTGTAGGCTATAAGTAGGCCGCACGCGTGAGGGAACGGCGCTCACGCCCCACCCGCCGCCGGGATTTCGATCCCGATTTCAAGCCAACGTAGGCGAGACCTTGCGGACGGCATGCGATGGGTAGCTTTAAGCATCTTTTTTTTTTTATAATTGTTAGGCTCGCGTTTGACCACAATCTCACCTGATGGTAAGCGATGATGTGGCCGACGATCTGTTTCTGAAAGGAAGGCACGGCCCCGGTACGAAAGGCTACGAAGGAACAGGAGTGGGTTTTTAGACAGTTAAATCTGACACTATCTCCCGCTCCGACTAAGAGCAGGGGATATCATTGGATGATTTTCCCACCTAAAAAAACTGGGCAAGTGCGAGTCGGACTCGCGCACTGAGGGTTCCGTGCAAACTACAATTCTCGAATGGAGTCTCGAAGATTTTTCCGAATTGTAATTTTTAACGATCAGGCCTAATGGAGCGCCTATTGAGAAAACCATATTACTTAAGTCTGCAGTTCCTTCAAGCTGTGAAAAAATCAAACTTCAAAGTTAGCGAATAAAAAAATACGGCCGTTTATGTCGCAAAAACGTATATTTTGATACTCTCAAAGATCGAAATTCATAGGGTACTTCCTGTTGACTCAGAATCCTGAAATTTGGCAAAAAAAAAGGTCTTATAGCACACGTACAGGAATAAATCCGAAAACAGTAAATCGTTGTTACCTACGCCACAAATTCGGGGACAGTAAAACTACTACCGTGCAAACGCACGGAACCCTCAGTGCGCGAGTCCGACTCGCATGTGCTCAGTTTTTTTTTTTTTATAAATTGGTTATATGCTTCAACGTTACCACCAAGCCACATATTTTCTACACTAATTTCCACCATCTTTTGAATATCAACATCAAATGGCAAGAGCTCATAAATTCTTCGCTAATGATGCTCTTATATTCATGAAGCACCATTGGAGTGCTTTAAGAGCTCAACTTATAGTCGTCTTTATCATTTCATTATACGTTGTACTAGTGTACCTAGACTAATAGTCTTCTACCTTTAAAATGTTGCCATTTTGTAAGGCCAAAATATCTTGAAGCACAAATTAACTTCGTGCTGTGTTGAAAAATGTTCTAGACTCGACGAGTTTTCGCAAAGAAAATGCTCGAAGAAAATATACATTTTCTAAGTTTCACTCAGAATTTTTAGTACGAGATCCGTAGAAGAAATCTCTTCCCTCATCTGTTCATCATTTCAGCCATTACACGTCCACTGTTGGACATAGGCCTCCCCCAAGCGTCGCCACATCGAACGTTCCTGTGCGTCCCGCATCCATCGGTTTCTCGCTACCTTCACCAGGTCATCGGTCCACCTTGTAGGAGGCCTTCCAACGCTGCGTCTTCCGGTACGCGGTCGCCACTCCAGAACCTTTCGGCCCCAACGGCCATCTGTTCTGCGAGCAATTTGCCCTGCCCATTGCCACTTAAGTTTGGCAATTCTTTGTGCTATGTCGACAACCTTCCTCCCCCATCTGTTATTCGATTGTAATAAATATTATGTGCTAGATAATGTGTTTATTAAGACATTTCGAATGGGTTGCCAAGCTAAATCTGGTGCCAGTGATGTTAAACAATAAAATTTGTCTGAGATCGCGAACATTTGATATTTTCGACTTTATCCAAATACTACCAAATAGTAGCTTCTATTAGACTAAAAAACACTAATAAACATTTTTAAAAAATCGTTTCAATATCAGATGAAGGTAAATTATGGCTAGTTACTTACCTTTTTATGCGAGGCAACCCTCCTATTTGCATAAAAAAAAGAAGGCAACCTATAGTTTTTCAGTTCCTTGAGGCACATTCTTTTAGCTGATGCTCTACTTTCCCAAATAACAAATGAGGGGTACTTGATATCAAAAATGTAACAACAAATATTGTTCAACGTCATTGACACCAGATTTAATTAGGCAATTGCGGACAGTGAGCAATGGGTAGCTTGCTGTCCGGCCGTCCGGTAACTGTCCGGACCAAGCCCAAGTCGTCACGGCGCGCGCTGTTCCCGCGCGCCTCAAGGAGTTGTCAGCAACAGCAGGGACCCAGCCGGGTCGAAGCCCACTGGGGCCAGGGTTATCCGAAAGGAAGCTCGAGCCCCGGTATGAAGGCTAGAAGGAACGGGGTGGGTCTTTTAGTCAGTAAGAGTCTGACACTATCTCCCGCTCCGCCCAAGAGCGGGGGTTGTCATTGGATGATTTTTTCCCACCATAAAAAAAAAAGATCATTTTAACAGACTATGAAAATTAACGGCAGTATGCATTTCTGAGAAAGGCAATTACTTATGCTAAGTTATTTTAATGAAAATGATTTTTAAAAAATGCGAGTAGAAAGGGGAGTGCCATTTTTCCCGCCAAGAATGTAGATTACCGCAATTTTAAATGGTAATGAGGTCTGTACACAATGGCCTAAGTTGGTGCATTTGTGACGTCAGCTTGTTGGTAATGTCTATTAGTATGCAATATTGCTAGCTAATGCTGATAGCGATTAGAGATGGTTTACGGTAATATAGTAATTTTTTGTTGTTGTTGCATAATTTTCCTGGAGTGACTTTGCACGTGTATCAAACCACTTTTTTCAAAAGCCTTACGAAGAAATGAATAAACGGTGGTTGACCGGTGACAGGTGGGTGTCGACGTGCGCCCAGCTTGATACGATAAATGTAATAAAATTGTGGCGGGTAGAGCACGGACACTTTTCTGCACTAATGCGGAAAGCAGTGTATTGCGTGCCTAAAAGCGGTGCATAAGAGGTGTTCGAGTAGGTAAGTGTATTAAAAAATATATCCAAACGCCTAATTGACATTTTTTGTAACCCAAGAGCCAGCTTTTACCGCGCTTAGAGGTTAAGCGTTGCCATACAACCAGGTAATGCCGCCAATCTTTTAGGCATTGCCGCCATATTTTAGCTATGAATTACTGCCTTCAGTATACCAATATATAGTTCTAACATTTTACATTTATAAAAATTAAAAAAAATATTTTAATTCAGACAAAACAGTCCATAAGTTGTTAGTAACAAGAATTTAACTTATAACTAATGTTAGTAAAAAAACCAGCAAATAAATTAGACACACTATCTACCCCTGCCCAGTAGGCTCACCGGTCTCGCAACACATGGAGTTCAGTGAACCTACTGAGCAGAACAGTGTTGGTTCTCTCACCAGTTATCCTCAGGACGCTGTTCTGGCTCCCCCGAACTCGCCGTACCACCGACGCAACTTTTTTGCGCATAATTGCATGAAAATCATCTACGCTGGCGTCAGCAAACATGCCGGATGCACTGCAATATCGAGGGAGCCTAAACAGCGCTCTGAACACATTATTATTATATCTCAAGTCTGTAGACAAAATAAAACAATAAATATTCCACCAAAATCCACCCAGAATAATAATTTATCACTTAGCTCAACTTTTTATGTCCCAAATTTTAAAATATGGCGACAACTTTCACAAGCAGATTACACTTTTATGAAAAACTCGCGAATATGAAGGTTCACAATATTAAAAAGTCCACGAGAACGATTTACAACTGAGTAAAAGGTAACTCGACTTCTTTTACATATTTTTCTATCTAACTCATTTAAAGGTCGAGTTCACGCGATACTATTACACGTGCTAGGGTACCATTTACAAAAGTTATAGCGTAAAAACAGTATGTGGAAACTACGAGCAATGGGTGGCTCGCCGTCCGGTCGTCCGATAACCGTTCGGACCGAACCTAAAAACCTAATTCGTCGACGGCGTTATTGGTAATTTGTAAAGCAACACGCTTCGCAAAACCACAGTATCTTGATCTTAGCATGCTGAGGTAATATTTGTAGAATAAATTCTAACAGAAAGAACATCTTGCCCTGTCGTAGAGACCCAACAGGGTCGAAGCCTATTGGGGCCATGGGTTCGCTTCTAAACTGAAAACTCGGCCCTGGTATGAAAGGCAAAGAAGAAACTGGAGTGAGTTTTTAGTCATTAAAAGCCTGACCACCAGAGATGTCATTGGATGATTTTCCCATAAAAAAACCCTATTTCACAGGATTCCCGACTAAAATAGACATAACAAAAGAAATAAATAAGTCTGTTGTTATGTGTATCAAAACGTAGTTATATTTTTATGTTCACGTGCGTCTCAAAGAGCTGTCGGAAAAATTGACAAGGCCCGGAAAACCGATGCCTGTTCGGGTTTTGGACCTGTTCGGTAGATTTTAGTCGTTAAAGTTCCCTCTCGTTTTATATAAAGTGGAAAAAGTTATTTGATCTTCTTCTTTTCATGCCGATGCTCTCAAACTATACTTCTTTTGACCAATATTTGGCAACCTGTACAATAGAGATCACGTTTAAAGCTAGTTTAGTGATTGAAAACCCAGAATTGGCGGGTGAAGATGCCGTTAAGGTTGGCGTTGACAAGTGCCTTTGTAGAGTTTGAGTTTGAGACATCGTGGTGAATGGATTTTTCAGCTAGACTACGTTACCGAGTGCTAGCTGTCCAGGGTGCGCCAGGCGTTTGGAATCGCTGTACAATATTTTTAACGCCGCTCGGGGAGGCTCCTTTCACGCACCCCATGTTATTTGATGATTGGAAGGTAGAGTCGAGAGCAGTGGTAACCAAGTGGTAACGGCTCCAAGTTACGAGTTATGTCATGAGTTCAAACCCAGCCAGGCGTATTACTTTGTGTGATTTCTTTCATCATCACTGCTCTCATTTTTTAATCTTTTATAAATTTAGAGACTTTTGGTCACAGTAAGACCATGCCAGCCCCATCGTAACTTAATACAAGTAAAGTTACCTTGAACCTTTTTTTTTTTGGTGGGGTAAATCATCCAATGACAACCCCCGCTCTTGGCTTAGGCTTCGACCCGGCTGAGCCCTTGCTGTTGCTGACAACTCCTTGAGGCGCACCTTCGAAGCAGTAATGTTCGCAAAGGATGAGGCCGAACGCATCAGGCAACGGCGTCCTCGCCGCTGCCACCGGGATTCTGATCCCGATTTCCGGCCACCGTAGGCGCGGAGAGCAGTGGTGGCCGAGTGGTAATGGCCCCGACTTACTAGTTGTAGGTTGCGGGTTCGAACCCAGCCAGGCGCATTACTTAGTGTAATTTATTTCATCACCACTGCTCTCAAAACGGTGAAGGAAAACATCGTGAGGAAACCGGCATGTCCTAGAACCAAAAATTCGAAGACATGTGACATTCACCAACCCGCACTGGGCCCGCGTGGTGGATTACGGCCCATTCCCTCTCCTAGCGAGGAGGCCTGAGTCCCAGCAGTGGGAATTAAAAAGGCTGATGATGATGATGATGATGTAGGCGCGGGCTTGCGGACAGTGAGCAATGGGTAGCTCGCTGTCCGGCCGTCCGGTAACTGTCCGGACCAAGCCCAAGTCGTCGACGGCGCGCACTGTTCCCGCGCGCCTCAAGGAGTTGTCAGCAACAGCAGGACCCAGTCGGGTCGAAGCCTACTGCGGCCAGGGTTATCCGAAAGGGCGCTCGAGCCCCGGTATGAAGGCTAGAAGGAACGGGGTGGGTCTTTTAGTCAGTAAGAGTCTGACACTATCTCCCGCTCCGTCCAAGAGCGGGCGATGTCATCGGATGATTTTTTCCCACCATAAAAAAAAGGCGCACCTTGAACCTTATCAACTATTAGGGCTCTAAAACTAAAATGGTGAATTAAAAACATCGTGAGGAAACCGACATGTCCTAGCACCAGATATTCGAAGACATGTGACATCCACTAACCCGCACTGGGCCCTCGTGGTGAATTACGGCCCATTTCCTCTCCTAGAGAGGTCTGAGTCCCAGCAGCGAGAACATTATAAGGCTGATAATTATCAGTTTGGAAGGTGGGTCCTTATAAAAATTGTTTTATCTCATAGTGGAAACTTCAATGGAACATATAAAATAGATAAAACAGTTCAGGAACTACAATTTTATGGTTCTAAATAAGTATTTACGGAGCAAGTCTTTACGAATTTGGTGTTTATTAAAGCGAGAAATGTAATCTTCTTTTCTGGTGAGTACTTTCATTAGAACAGTTACGAACAAAATGATTTTAATTCTTATGGTAATACCGTTATTGTACCTATCCATTTAAGTTTATTATAAGTTGTGTTACTTTTTGACGTACAAAGACGTTTATTCTGTTTAAACAACTGAATATTGCTTAAAAAAACTGTTCGTAAAATTTGTGTTTAAAAAAATAAAGCAGTGCAGAATTGAAATGAGAAAGCAAAATAAAGCTGTGTAAAATTAGAATGAGAAAGCAAGGAACCATGACCATTGCAAAGAATGGAAAGAGGCCTTTGCCCAGCAGTGAGACAATATAGGCTAGCTAAAAAAATAATATACTAAAGCAAAGCCCTTTTTTTGAGTTCTAAATCATCAAAACACTTCGCTCAAGAGCGAGAGAGGTTAGTATGGTGATATGTGAAATAGAATACAAAGTCCCGCGAACCTCCGTAGGAAAGAGAGGATCCTTTGACCAAACGGCTGTCGTGTCCGATCTGGGTAACTGCCCGGCAGTTGCTTTTGCACTGTTCTATAAAGAGCGATAGAAGTCAGACTTTCATCCAGTTACAAACTAAGTCCACTTATGGCAGTATTGGTAGCCGATACTAAAAGGAAAAAATGCAGATAGCTAACTCCTTTTCTGTCGAATAAATCAAACAGATAAACGACGCCACAATGCATCAACGACAATTTTGTTTAAGATACGGTCAGACGGCGAGCTACCGAGCTCTTCGTCCACATGCCCGCGCCTGCGGAAGCCCCAAGCACTGGTCTATAAATCCTAAAACTATTTTCATAAAAACACGTTGTTACAGTGTCATAACTCACCTGTCTGGGTTAGCGTAGACTGCAGTTCGTTTCCAAAATATTTTTTTGCTACCTCGCATAATAGAAACTCAAACCTGAATAAAACGAAGCAGCTTCGGTCAGCTTTATTTGATAAACAAACAAACAGAATGTGCAAGCTTACATTGTACATTTAGAAGTTTTACAGTACACCGAGTGAAAGTTAAAGCGAGGGCAGTGGTGGCCGAGTGGTACAGGTCACGCGGTGAATTAAGATCGCTCGGTGAAAGTAGTGGGGGCAATCGGCGCATGTGTACAATTGCGTACAGAAATTTTTAGTATGTTAGGATTTTATTTTTAATTTCGTACGTTTGAACCTTAGTAACATAACTTATAATATCACTAGTATTTGCTTGTAATTTATCTTGTAAGTAGGTAAATTCAGAAAAAATATATTTTTTTAAATTTAAATTACAATAAAAAAAAAAATTATTGGTTTCTTTCTTAACGTAACAATTCACGTCGTAAATCATTTTTCTGGCTTGCCGTTTTAAAACTTTATTTTTAACCATTTTTTTTTTACCACTACGTATTACTAATACGATAACACAAGCTGTACGCAACAGTACCCAAGTACAACGGTATCCAATGAGACGCGTGAACGCAACGCGGGTATCGAAGAGCGACCGATCTACCAATGACGTGTCGCCGTCGGCGCACACCCGCCCGCACGTCGCCAAATAGACCTTAGAATTGAATACTGCACATGCCCCTTCCACTTTTGCCGAGCGACCTTAATTCACCGCGCGACCTGTAATGGCTCCGACTTACGCGTTGTAGGTCGCGGGTTCAAACCTAGCCAGGGGCAATACTTTGTGTATTTTATTTCATTACCACTGCTTTCAAAACGCTAAAGGAAAACATCGTGAGGAAACCGGCATGTCCTAGAACCAAATATTCGAATTTTGAACTTACTACATTATTTTTTAAAATTATAATTGGTTGCCTTTCTTGACCAGTATAAATAAACCACAGTAAGCGATGCTGACTGTGGCCAACGATGGATTATGCTTCCTTAGAAGTAGCCTCATGACTTAAAGACTCCCAGGTTGTAGCTATCAGGGAACAAAGAAGAAATTCCACACATTCATTGTACTTATAGCTAACGTACAATATCTCAAAAAGTTTTGTGTATATGGATGTAATACCCATCATGTAATGTAGCACATCGCCGTACGTCTAGTCGTCCAGTGATGGATATTTTTTATACAGTCATTTCAGAATTCAGTTTCTTCCAAGGCAAAGAACCTTTTTAATAAATATATATGCAGAAAAATAAACATAATATTTTTGCTCTAGAAACATCACTCGGCGTCCTACCCGTAGCCCAAATTCAAATATTTCCATCGAGATTTGCTGAAACCTTTGGGTAATACTGGACTGATATTGTGTTTATGATGTCACACAGTAATATGTCCTCTAACTCTCTTTTATAGCTACTCAAACAGTATAATACATTAACAAAAGCTATAATAAAGCACTTACGTTGCCCACTTATCGTTAACGACAGTACATTGAATTGCTAAACATAACATTAAAGGGTCATATTATGTGCTTGTAACGAACTAAGTTACAACAGTTGCTCCATATCTGTATGCAAATACAGTGAAAACAGGATAAGTGAAATCTCAAGGCATCGCCCACTGGGACCCCGGCAGGCGTGGGCCTGTGGACGAAAAGTAATGGGTAGCTCACCGTCCGGACCAGGCCTGAGTCGAATCAGAATCAATTTACGTCTAATCAAAACAGCCTAGTAATATAATTAACTAATAAATAAATATCTTTATTTCCCAAAACTTACAGAAACTTATATCTATGTGACAGGTTTTCCTACAAGAAATAGAAAAAATTACAAAACCTTTAGATGCTCCAGAAATCTGTACACAATAGATTAAACTCTGTCCCTTAAACTAGGTTATCCTGTGTCTTAAGGGACAGTATTTCGCGATTACATTCTAAAAGGTATGTTACAAAAGTGGACGGAACTGAACTTAGCATAAACATATCATAAGCCTTTTTAATGTTCCCACTGCTGGGAGTCAGGCCTCTTCTCTAGGAGAGGGAATGGGGCATAATCCACCACGCGGGTCCAGTCGAATTTTCGGATGTTTTTCTTCACCGTTTTGAGAGCAGTCATGATGAAATAAATTACACAAATTGAGCAGTGGTGACCGAGTGGTAATGGCCCCGACTCACGAGTTGTAGGTCAGTTTAAATCTAGCCAGCCCCCCTAGTCAAGTTACAACCGTTTCGCTTGCGTCGAACGCTTCGTGTTGACTTTGCCGCCAATTCTGTTGTTCTGACCACGTGACTAAGCGTTGAGATGACGTTATTCCCGTACATTTGAAGCTTTCTGCTAGCGTTAACTATTGCAGATTTGCAACTTGGCTAGGGGTACAGGTGCATTAAATTACTTTACGTAACTCAACCTCCCCCTCGAATAAATCCCAATAAAAACATATCTGTGTTCTTATATAAGGTGCTCAAGAAACCATAGTGCCTTCTTACTATAATTGGAAAACGAGGAAAATGCGACATGCTAAAAATAGAAAAAAGCTGCCTTCAAGCTGTGCGGAATTCCGTATTCCTGTTTGTATTCTATATACTGTAATATTTTTTTGGGGTGGGAAATCATCCAAAGGCTTCTCCCGCTCGAGCTTAGAGAGGGAGGGCTTTTGTTTTGGTGGGGAAAATCATCCAATGACAACCCCCGCTCTTGGGCAGAGCGGGAGATAGTGTCAGACTCTTACTGACTAAAAAAACCCAGCCCGTTCCTTCAAGCCTTCATACCGAGGCTCAAGCTCTCTTTCGGATAACCCTGGCCCCAGTAGGTTTCGACCCGGCCGGGCCCCTGCTGTTGCTGACAACTCCTTGAGGCGCGCGGGAACAGTGCGCGCCGTCGACGACTTGGGCTTGGTCCGGACATTTACCGGACGGCCGGACAGCGAGCTACCCATTGCTCACTGTCCGCAAGCTCTCGCCTACGGTGAGAGAGGGAGGGCTTGTGAGATCTTCACTGACTTATAAACCACCTGTGTCCTTCAGCTGTCCTTTGCGTTATAAGACCATGGTTTCTATTACAGAAATTCCCTGTGATCTGAAAGAGTAGGGGCCCAGCAAGGTTGATGGCGTAGAAAAATATATCTGTGTTCTTCACTCAGGGTGCTCAAGAAACCAAAGTTCTCTTACTTCAAGATCACGATTTGAAAACAAGGAAAATGGGACATGTAAAAATACAAGAAAATTGCGTTTCTCAGGATCCTGTTCAGGCAGAGACTGACTGGTGCCGTTGAAAAGGTATTATCAGATTATTATTGTTAATTTTATTTTATATAAATATACTAGCTTTTGACCGCGGCTTCGCCCGCGTGGTATTGTACTTAAGGAATTGGGATAAAAGGTAGCCTATGTTCTTTTCTATATCAAAGGCTACATGCGTGCCAAATTTCATCCAAATCCGTTCAGCCGTTTATGCGTGATTAAGTAACAAACATCCAAACATCCACACTTTCACATTTATAATATTAGTTAGGATATTGAAAATTATTATTAAACTTTAACAAGCAATTACGCCAAAAAATGCATAATTATGCATTTATGTATGCAAACATGCACATGCATATAATCTGATGTCTACTTAGTAACGTAACCTAACCTATAACCCCCAGTTTCAGACCCATGAATTTGAAGTTCAGTATTTTCCAACCACTCAAACTTTGGCAGGAAAGTTGAGTTTGAATATAGTTTAACTATTCACTATGTATTTTAGTCTCTCATATTATTCCGAAACCATGTGTTGAAACGACGGCTAACAACACATAAATTGCACTTTATATTTAGGCATATAGTTACAGCCACATAGTAGTGCAAATAATAATAGTAATAACATAATATGCAGCCGTTGTTTTCCCTAAAACTCGCAAAATATTGTTATAGCCTCATAAATAAAGATACAGGACAGATATTATATCTGACACAAACAAAAACCCGGAATTTGATGCTGCTGTTTTGTTGTGCACAAAAATCTATGAATATTATTTTTATATAAAACTCTTTGGACTCGCTTCATACACCTACTGACAGCTGTCAGTGTCATAACTTTTTGACAAGCCAAAGCAGACATGTCAAAATCGGAAATAGGCTTAATACCGGTTTTTACTGAATGAAATACATGCCAAACTGAGCGCAGTTACGGGAAAATTTTATGTAGCTGCAAAGTTAATGACAGAGTTTTGAAAAACGGAACAAAATAAAAGTTACTTACCTCATCATCATCATCAGCCTTTTTTAACGTGCCCACTGCTGGGACTCAGGCCTCCTCTCTAGGAGAGGGAATGGGCCGTAATCCACCACGCGGGCCCAGTGTGGGTTGGTGTATGTCACATGTATTCGAATTTTTGGTTCTAGGACATGCCGGTTTCCTCACGATGTTTTCCTTCACCGTTTTGAGAGCAGTGGTGATGAAATAAATAACACAAAGTAATGCGCCGGGCTGGTTTGAACCCGCGACCTACAATACGTAGGACAGAGCCATTACCACTCGGCCACCACTGCTCTCATGAAAGTACTGTATTAAAACGGTGTTTTAACACAGTACTTTCATGATTTGTAAACTAGTAACTAGTTTCACATAATTATTTTCACATTTTTTTGGGTTCCGTAACTCAAAAGGGAAAAACGGAACCCTTAAAGGATCTCTTTATTGTCCGTCCGACTGTGTGGCTGTCTGACAAGACCCTTTATCTCGGGTACGCGAGCAGGTATCGATTTGAAATTAAAACCATATATACTCAGATCTGCGGTCCCATGAAGCTGAGAAAAAATCAAACTTCTGAGATAACGAAAAAAAAAGATACGGCCGTTTATGTCGCATGAAACGTATTATTCGACACTCTCAAGGTCTGAAATAATCCATTTGAGAGAAAGTTTTAGGTCATCAAGATCCCTTAATTATGGACTTAATAAAACCGACTGGTATTACATGGATCTCACAACTATTTACGGTAGAAGAACTGAGTTGCAAGCGTTAGTTAGTTACTAGTTATGTTTTTGATGGCATTGAAGTCTTCTTAAAAGGAGTGTTCAATAAAAAACAAAAAAAAATACACAAAATCTTATGTCTTTAACTGCCCCATATTTTACTTATCCAAGCACCTAACAAGCTTCACCTATTTCTAACTGTAGGACCCGTATGTAACTTGTGTCAGCAACAAATATTGCAACAAAGGGTCGTGGTCCAAGTTCGTTACTTTCAAAGAGAAAAGACGAAGGCCTTTAGTATATTATACAAAAGGAAAATCTAATACAGCAAGTACTGCGGGAAAACGGAATATGTTACGAAACTAAAAGGAATGCATTCATCATCATCATCATTTTCATATTTCTAGTCTTGTCCCATCTTATTCAGGGTCGGCGCAACACGTTTTTTTTCTTCCATTCTGCTCTGTCACCCGTCATGCTATCACTAACTTCCTTTTCTTTCGTATCACACTTCACACAATCCATCTATCTTTTTTTTTGGCCTACCTCCCCCTATGCATTATCTTCTGTTAATTTTTGCGCTCCATTTTTTTTTGATGTGGGAAAGCATCCAATGTCTTTTCTCGCTCTAGGATGAAGAGCGAGAGCGTGTCTTCACTTTAACTGAATTAAACCCATCTTGCTGTTCCAGATATCACTGAACAAGATACAAAGAAAAACTCATTCAATTGGTTTGAGAACCAATTTCTTGATTTTGAAATCTGTTAAATGTAGAGAAAACGAAACCGAGGCGGTTATTTATTAAAGGTTATTTACTCATCAACTTCATCAATCATCATCAATCAATCAATCAATTTTTTTCAATACAATTCAATTCAATCAATTCATCATTCAAATCAATCAATCGCTCAATCAATCGATTCAATCGATTCATTCGTCATTCAATTTTTTTTTTTTACTCAGTTTTTTTTTTTTTGTTATCTACACTAATATTATAAAGAGGTAAGTAAAGTTTGTTTTTTTTTTTATGTTTATTTTTTGTTTACATTGTAGGAGGTAATCTCTGAAAGTTCGATTGGTAAATTTTTTTCACCGATACTAAGCTGCTTTATTCCTGAGTGACATAGGCTATATTTTATGTATGCGGGCGAAGCCGCGGGCAAACTAGTGAATAATATATTCCTCGGTAAATAGTCATTTTTTTTTTATTTACTTGACTTCTAACTTTCTGACACTGGTTCATGAAGATTGATTTGCTCTCCAGCATAGACCATAGGCTGCCTTAGAGTTTGCCATAGAACACGGTTCAGTACTTGTCTTCTCCACACACAAAAAAGAACCTTATTTTTAGTATATGCGAAACTTGAAACATCTGTCTAGTATTTTTATGTAAAGAATCTATGTACAAAATTTTAAAACTATATTATGAAAAATCACAAAGTTATAAGCCAGTTATGGTACCTGGTTGGCGACATAAATACATGGTCACCGGGCCACCCGGGCGACTGAAAGTTTTGTTTTGCTTTCAATCAATCAATAATCATTTATTATTTGTTTTACACAGGTAGTGAATACAGATCTTAAAAGTAAGTTCATAGGTCGCTATGTTATGCCTACAGGCGTACAAATATGGTTTGCGTGCATGGAAAAAGCAAAATACATTATGATATTATTATTATTATATATAATAATCATGCGAGTGGTAAACTCCAATTATTTGCTAGATATGTCAAATTTAATTCAATGATGATAATTAAATAGGTATAATCAAAAAATATAAATGTCAGATGTAGTCATATGGAGTAATGTCAATTCAATATTTCAATACAAGAATTAAATAATGATAATAAAAAAACTTCCGCACCCAGCTGTGAGCTGGCACGCCACTATGACCGTGACCTGTGTTTTACATAGTGTCGGTGGTATCCAACTTGTAACCTTTTTTAAATATGTTTGGGAAAAAATATAACATACTGTAAAAATTATTGGAATCGATTCAGTAACTGATTCTGAACGAACTATATTCAAGTTACGTGACTAAAAATAATTTCGTATACCAAGTTTCACCTTTACAATATTAGTGTGATTCTTCGAAGATAGATACTTACTTTTTCTTAGACAGCCCCTGAGAGTACTTTCAGCCCAAAGCAAAAATGACTAGAACATTCTAGTTTTTATACCAAACAAAAAGTTAATGTCACTCGTAGACATGTTGAATAATGATAGAAGTATTCAATGTTTTTTCTGATACAGTGCACGTGAAATAAAATATATAAAAAAAACCGGCCAAATGTGAGTCGGACTTGCGCACGAAGGGTTCCGAATCTATACAACGTTAGATCGATAGATAGATTGATTCTTTATTGTACACCAAAAATAAAAATTACATGAGAAACTTAAAATTAATAGGATGTCATAATGGTCGGTCTTATCGCTAAAAGCGATTTTTACAGACTACCTTTGGATGGATTTGACAGAGAAGAAGAAAGAGATACTCAGGTAGTTGATGGGGTACTATCTAC
This sequence comes from Mythimna ferrago, assembly GCA_910589285.2. Classification (NCBI taxonomy): domain Eukaryota; kingdom Metazoa; phylum Arthropoda; class Insecta; order Lepidoptera; family Noctuidae; genus Mythimna; species Mythimna ferrago. Next base: position 17,609,537 of record OU342689.1, on the reverse strand, counting down.
ATATATAAACTAACACAATACATAAACTAATAAATTACAAAACAATATACAATATCATATATTTATATACATATACAATTACATGAAAGCAGAGAATTACTGTACTTAATGACAACGTTCAGGAGGAAAGGTAGTGATCCGTAACCTCATTTTTAAAAATTGTGAGTGTTTGAGCTTGCCTTACCGACACGGGCAATGCATTCCACAACCGCACTGCCTGAACTGTAAACGATTTATCATAAAAGTTGGTGGAGTGACTTGGCATCTCTAACCTTAAATTTTCTGATGACCTAAGATATCTATTATGTGTGTCTTGAAGGAACTTGAAACGTTCTATAAGATAAGCGGGGGTTTTAGGATTGAACAGAACACTGTAGAGCAGAGACAAGGTGTGTACGTTCCGACGAAGACGTAATGGAAGCCACTTGAGTTCTGTACGAAAAACGGATATGTGATCATACTTTCGCAAGCCAAGTATTAAATCGTGTACAAACATTTTGAAGTCGCTCAAGTTTATCAAGTTGTGCCTCAGTAAGATCGAGAGTTAGGCTATGTTACTTTTTGGTGTACAAAAAAGTTTATTCTATTCTATTCTACTCTATTCTATTCTATTCTATTCTATTCTATTTTATTCTATTCTATTCTATTCTATTCTATTCTATTCTATTCTATTCTATTCTATTCTATTCTATTCTATTCTATTCTATTCTATTCTATTCTATTCTATTCTACTCTATTCCATTCTATTCTATTCTATTCTATTAGGCACTATATTATACCTAACGCCATTCTTAAAATGGAACAAAAAAAAGGCAAAAAAATATGTTTGTTGTATGGAAGTCCCACTTAGATGTTGAGATATTTTATTCTGTTTTTTTTAGTATTTGTTGTTAGTGTAGCAACAGAACTGTATAGACCCCTAGGTGAGAACCTACTACCTAATAGGTTTACCTCCAAGAAAGCGAGCTCCTTCGTCGACCACATCATCGCATACCATGAAGTGGTCAAGCACGAGACAACACCTACGAAAACAGTACCCTTAAAAATTTTTTTTTACTATGAATCAATTTTAAAATAAAATGGAGTTTACCGTTTCTATTTGTATTTTGTTTTATATAAGTAGACTTTAAAAAATATAATAGAGTTCATTTTAGGGTGTTATGGAGCCGAGTGCTGCAGTGGCAAATCTCCACGTGTATCAAACGACAGTTTTCAAATCATAATCAGTACCAAAATCAGTGATTTTGTATTCGATTATAAGCATTCATTGTAATCGATTAATTTTGCTGGCAACACCGTAACATATAAATTGTGATTATCTGTAAAAATGTAGGGGGAGGTAGCGTAATGGCAGTTATGTTTCGGCAGCCGCTAAGGTAAGACGCACAATTTGTCTCTTGCATTATTATAGCGTTAAGAAAATAATGTAACAAAATAATTTCCAATACACTTGCTCAGAAAGTGACACTTATTGCACTGTACTTAGGTACATAATGGCCCTTGTTACCAAACTGTGACATTTTGATTACCATTACGCACTAGGGCAATAATGTAGTTAAAACCTTATTGTTCAACCTGTCCCCCGCCATAATTTTATTACTTTTATCGTATCAGACTGGGCGCAGGTCGTCCCCCACGAGTCGCCGGTTAACCCCCGTTTATTCGTTTCAGTGAGGGTATTGAAAAAAAAAATTTAAAAAAAAATATGGGTGCACATATGAAAACAGATTTTTACCGCCACAAAAGTTTACTAGTTTTACAATTATTTTCAATACACTTGCTCAGAAAGTGACTCTTATTGCACTGCACTTAGGTATATAAAGGCGCTTGTTACCAAACTGTGACATTTTGATTACCGTTACGCACTCGTGCTATAATGTAGTTAAAAACCTTTTTGATCAACCTCTTTGTTCACAAGACAAATTTTGAGTACGAAAAAATTTCGTATAAGTTCAATGGTACAAATTAGTGTCTTACTTACTTATTTCGTGCAATTTTGACCATTTTAATTTGTACAAACGAATTTATTTAATAAAAAAAAACCTTTAGTAAATAAATCGTACATTCACATATTTTTTTTTTTTGTTTTGTGTTCTATGGCCGCCATTTTAAGATGCGCGCGGTTTATGGCTTGATTTATTCGAGTGTAATTCAGTGGCTGTATTAATTAACTAAAAATACTACAAAATCATTAGAAAATGTTACATGCGTATTCCATTGTCACTACGAAAGACATTATAATAAAAACTTTTCACGCAAAAAACATAAACGTTAGACTAGGCAGTATGATTAAAATACCTTAGCCTTCCCCTAGGGGTAAATAAAAAAATTATGCGCGCGTATATGAAAACAGATTTTTACCGCCATGTCACAAAAAAAGTTATATAGTCTTACTGTTATTTTCTTCACAAGTGTATTGAAAAACATCGTATGATACACATGAGTAATTAATGATTACCGTTCTCGGCTCTCTTAAGACCCTCGCCTCGGCTCGGGTCCAAATACCGCCTCGACTGTAATCACTAACATTACACACTTACATCATAATGTACTATTAAAAAGAGTCTACGGAGTTTCTTGCACATTCTTCTCCATGAGATCTACGCCTTGGAATGTGCAACTAACATCACTTTTCTGACTGACTAACTTCTAGACAATCCAGATGATTGAATAATGAATGTATTGTTTTAAACTGAAGTGAGCAGTTTTAGTACAGTAGATACAGGTTTACACGGAAAAATAATGGTATACCGTAAATATTTCATCATGGAAATTAAAAATTATCTTAATTCAAAGTAAGATTTCAACGGCACAGTTGCTTAGTGGTTGAGCGATTGGCTGCTGCGCTGCGTGTCGCGGGTTCGATGTCCGCGCGGGACAAATTTGAGTCTGGGTGTCTTGCGTATGTGAGCTTACATGTTGTGAATGCAACTCAAAATACAGGAGATATTCCTAGAGGTTGTATATATATATGTATATATTCCTGAGGGTTGACCCAACCAGTTTAAAAAAAAAGAATATTTAAAAATAAAAATAAAAAAAAAACGAAAAGAATATTTTAGATGTTTACAAAATGGTTTTTGTGCATTGATCAGTTCAAAGTGCTGCATAAGCGGTCTCGCACCCTTCATTCACACCTTCATTTTCACGAAAGTCCGTCCATTTAAAAGATTTCCAGCAATACTCAGAGTGACGTTGACAGTTATTTAATAACAATAACAAAGGTGCGCCAAAAACGTGTCAGTACAAATTCACAAAAAATGTTTTGATAAAAGCCAATTGGCTTTTGTGGCCTCACACGCATTTTGGCAGTCTTTTGTTGAAATACGTCTTTCACATTTCATATAATATTACAAAAGATATATCAAAAAAATATAATGGAATAGTCAATCTATTCCATTATATTTCTGATTACTTTTCTAAAGTATAAAAATATGAAAGAAAAAATGAGTTTATCAAAAACCTTTGCACCCTTCGGATTCACGCCTAGTTACTATTTTCTCACAAATAAATATGTAAACGACATATTTATTTATTTATGAGAAAAATATATAGGTTTTCTTATAATAACGTTGATGTACAAAGGTCTCTTAATAAACCAACCATCCAACTAATAAATACGTTTATCTGATAATGGTTATATTATCAAACATACTTGTTCTTGTGTGTAAACATACTCGTTCTTGTGTGTTTCCGTACAATCTTACGAGAACTGAAAATCAAGATCAGACTGTCGACTACCTGCATGCGCAGAGTACTGGTGTTTTTTGGCCACATTGCCAGGAAAAATGGCCACAACCTTGAACAGCTCATCGTAACTGGCATGGTTGATAGCAAACGACCAAGAGGCCGCAGCCCAATAAGATGGGCAGATCAGGTCCGCTCCACACTGAGCACCGAATTGCACGTCGCACTTCATGACGCTAAGAACCGTTACAGATGGCGAGATACCATCAATAAGATGCTAATCCAGCGGGAACTTCACGACCCTCCGTAATGAGGAATACGACTCGAGGAGAAGGAGGACTCGTTCTTGACTATATATCTGTATATTTATAAAAGCTTAAACTCTTGGACCTAGAAAGCTAAGAGGTTTTTTGATGATGTTATACAAAGAATAAGATTTTTTTAAGCTATTGCATAGCTTCTATCGCGGGCCTTGAGCGTGGAGAACTGGAGACCAAATCCAGAAATTCCGTAACGAAAATAACCTAACACCCCCAACTCATTTGTTTTTTGAGCGTGGTGACCGATAAGAAAACAAAGGAGTGAACAATCAATCAAAATTCAATTCAATGTGTGAAAGTGTAACTTCAATTAATATCAAAGAAAAAAAAACAAAGGAAAAAAAATACTGCATAAATAAAATAAATAAATAATTATAATTGCATAAGTTGATAAAAATGCTATGCAATAGCTTTACCGCGGCAGTCCCCGAGTGCCGCACGTCTTTTTTTAATTCACCGCTTTGGGGCCAAAGGTCTGCTTGTGAAAGGAAGGCTCGACCCTGGTATGAAAGGCGACGAAGGAATAGGAGTAGGTTTTTAGTCAGTAAAAGTCTAACACAGCCTCCCGTCCCGCCCAAAACTGAGGAATGTCATTGGATGATTTTCCCACCGAAAAAAAATCTCATAAGCGGACGCGAGTCCAAAGTTAGTATGAAAATACCTATTTTCACTCGGGCAAAGCCACTGGCAAAATCTGGTTTATTCATAACTAGCTTTTGCTTGCCGCTTCACTCGCGTACACAAAGTATAGCCTATGTCACTCAGGAATAAAACAGCTTACTATCGGTGAAAAAATTTTAGCAATCGGACCACCTCTTCCAGAGATTACCTCCTACAAACAAAAAAAAACAAGTTTTACCTCTTTATTATATTAGTGGTAGATATGCAAAATGGAAAATCATATAAATTATTAACATTCCACCCTATACCGTAAGCTCTTTGCAGCATTTATTTGTTTAGAAGACCACTATACGACACCCGCTGCGCACAGCCCACGAGGATTTCAATTTCCTGAAGCAAAGCATACGGTATATACTCAGGGACCGAAGCGCTGCAACCTCAAGTCACCACAATACGGGTACCCAAATACGAGTAAATACGGGTAGTCGTGAAGTTGAAATGACATTTGTCGGCGACAAATTCGTATATTTACTAAAATAATATGTAGAAGAATGTTGCGCTACTGCTTTGGCAACGACCAGAAAAGTATAAAATATTACGATGAGATTTAGTACCTTCTTATGCACTTTCATTAACTACCTCGTTAGTTTAGTGGACGCGAAGTGCGACTGCTGAAAGTGAGGTCCTAAGTTCGATTCCCAGATCTTTATGTGTCGACACCGTTACCGGCCCATGCTGAAAACCAGCGCCGTAGACTAGTCACTTTTTGCGTGTGGTCACAGCATTATGCTGAGCGTTCGGCCGTTTTGCCTGGATGTGGCGCATATTTTCACAATAAGTACTTTCTTTTTTAGTTCTATATTTGCGCCTTGTTCCGCCAAATAAAATGTTTTTTTTTCTTTCTTTCAGATCAGGCAAAGTGATAATTATTGACTTTTTCAATTAAAAATTTCTTAGTACCTAGTAGCCGGAAGTTTGAAGTAATTGGAGTGACACTCGCAGGGAGTAAGGCTGCGGTAATATACGAAACAGTTAATGCGGCCGTGAAACGCAAAAGGTAACTTAAGGAACACATGTGAGTTTAGTCGTTAAAAGTCTGATATCCCCCTGGTTCGAAACGGTGAAGGAAAACATCGTGAGGAAACCGGCATGTCCTAGAACCAGAAATTCGAAGACATGTGACATACACCAACCCGCACTGAGCCTGCTTGGTGGATTACGGCCAATTCCCTCTCCTAGAGAAGAGGCCTGAGTTCCTGCAACCTGTTCCCTGTGGAAACATTAAAAAGGCTAATTGTGTTAGGTTATTCTATAATATCCATCTACAATATCACTGACACAATCCAATCTCAGTTTTTTCAGGTCATACCTTGCTTTCCAAACCGTCCAAATTCATACTCGAAACTTACCTAGTTACACATTCCCCTTTCGTTCCATCACGTAACATTGATAGGTACGTATATGTATATTATGCCGACATGTATGTTTATCTCTTTTACGGTTGACTGCACGGACCACAGAGTAAGGAACTGGTAATTCGTGACGATATTTTACTAACAGTACCTAGTCGTGCTCTAAAAAGGGTGATTCTTTGAAACCGATAGATTGTCTCATTCATCAGGCCTAGTTTGGAAAGAGAGAAAGTAAAACAGTTTAATCACGAAAAAGACGCTATCTTAAAACTAGCTAAACAAATATAATCAATAAATAGTGATGATATGCGTCACATCTGCAAAAGGGCCGGGCGCTCAGCATAAAGCTGCGTCTTCACGCATAATGCGATGAGCTCACAGCGCTGGTTTTCAGCGTGAGTCGGTGGCCGGTGGTATAGTGAACTAGAGCTTTCGTTTTCGTATCTATCTATTTTGTGTCTTAAGCCACTAGGCGTAAATGAGTGGTTGGAAAAATAATATGCAAATAAAAATATCAAATTATAAAGAAAAAACTAAGCCAGATGAATGAGACATTCTCTCGGTTTCAAAGAATCACCCAACAGTTGCAGTGAGCAATTTTTTTTTAATTTTGCCTCACACTAGGAATTACTTCTGTATTGTGAGTGCGCTTAGAAACATATTAATTCACCTACGAAAGACCTTCAGAATAAAAATAAAACACAAAAAAAAACAGAATCACCCAAAAGTTGCAGTTAGCAATTTTTTTTTTAATTTTGCCTCACACTAGGAATTACTTCTGTATCGTGAGTGCGCTTAGAAACATGTTAATTCACTTACGAAAGACCTTCAGAATAAAAACAAAACACAAAAAAAAAAACACAAAAACATACAAAAAAAACCAAATATTTGTTCCGTGCGGTGATTGTTCAACGACTGCGCCATCCAATAGTTCATTATTTCATCCACGTGCAGTCGGTTCGGTTGTCAAGTACAGAATGATATCTCAAGCAGGGATCCACCGTCATCCCCTTAACGGTGGATCCGTTAAGGGGATGACGGACATGCCCGTCACCGTCGCAAGATCATGCTGATGATGCTGATACTTTTATCATTTTCGTGAACAAACAAACTAACACTTTACTTGTTTATAATTTTACTAGTATTCGCTTTATGGTTTTACTCACGTGAAACTATAACGTGTCCCAGATCTTGGTCAGGGTGTCTAACTTCGCATGCAGTCACGCGCGACGCCGGTACGCCAGTCACTGCAGGCGTTCGCTCGCGTGAAAGTAGCTTTCTTCAAACAAACTTTAGACTCCTAATTCATCCCTTTAGGGGGTGAAGTAAAATTCTCTCTAAGTGCTCGACAACGTCAAAAAAAGAAACCTTGTGCAAAATTTCATGTTCTTAGTCCCAAAAGTTTCGCCTGAGCGTTGATGTCTGTCAGTTTCAGTGCCTTTAACATAATTATATACAGACTAGCTTTCGCCCACGGCTTCGCTCGCGTGGCATTAGGTACTTAAGGAATCGGGATAAAAAGGTAGCCTATGTTCTTTTCCATGTCAAAGGCTATATGCATGCCAAATTTCATCCAAATCCGTTCAGCCGTTTTTGCGGGATTAAGTAACAAACATCCAAACATCCACACTTTCTTTATAATATTAGTTAGGATTAGTAAGAAGAAAGAAAGAAAAACAGTTTATTTACGTGAAATGACGCAATCTTAAAACTAGCTAACAAACGAAGTTAAAGTCAAACTCAAAGCATTTATTTCAAATAGACCATTAGCAGGCACTTTTGAATAGTCAAATGTTGGTCAGTCCAAGAAAAATAAAGCTAAATTGCACGTTCCAAAGCGTAGATCTCTATGGAGAAGAACGTGTAAGAAACTCCATGGACACTCTTTTAAATTATATTATGTATTACATATAATGCTTGGTTACATATTACTTGTTGCTTCTATTATGTGAGCACAATGTAAATAATAAAATAAAAATGTAAAATAATTAAAAGATAAAAACTGAATTACGCCACTGGCAGCTAAGAGATGACCAGTCTCATCTGACGGCACCCGTTCACGAGCATGACGCGTGATAGCGAAGATATGTATCACATCCGCGCAAAATGGCCGAACGATCAGCATAAAGTTGCGGCCTCACGCATAATGCGATAAGCTTGGCCCTGGTTTTAAGCGTAAGCCCTGGTTTTAAGCGTGGACCGGTGGCGGTGTCGACATAAGTGAATTCATAGAAGAGATTCGAGTAGTAATGTCATAAAAATCTGCGGCTGTGTCCGTTTCATATTCTGTGGCACGAACGCTGCTGCAACGACGTCGGATGTCAAGTTACAGATTGAGGTAATTATCAGTTTGACGGCTTCATGCGTCTCCGTCATTTTGCGACGTCTCGTCATTTTTTGTTGTTTGTATATAAATGTAGCTATGTTTGTGTGGAAAAGGAAGGTGATGTATTAGAGTGGATTTGTACTTACTTACCTATATTAATGAACAAGATTCTGCCAGTGACTTTGCCCACGTGGAAGTAAAAAAATATCTCAAGGGAATATACTCCTTCCGGGATTAAAGTATTCTATTATGACGTATGCTAACGTCACGCACCCGTGTTCCAAATTTCTTCTGGTATTGTCTGTGCGATAAAAGAACCGTCGTGGCGTAAAGTGAAAACAACATTAACGATTTTAAGTAGCAACCCAACCCAGCCATCCGTCAAATGCTAAACGTCATATCATGTTGACAGAGGGTTTATTTTATTGTGATTTTTAATTGAAATCTTTAGAAATGTGATAAAAAAAATTCACTGAGCTGCAAGGGAAATAATATTTAATATATTAAAGTTTTGCCAAAGATAACAAATGGCAAATCACACCATTATTGATCAAAACAAAGTCACGAACTTGGGAAACATTGGTATGCTGTGTTTTTGGTACGTAACACTTTTATTTTAATGTTTTTAGACTTCCTAGGTGAACTCCTGTCCCTGTTATCCCCAAATATATATAAATTAAACGGAAATTCATTTAAACATGACGATATTTGTTTATTTTGTTTTGGTCAATATTTTCGATGGCTAGTATAAAGAGTATTGATACTTTAAATTTATAATGCATTTCGACTAACTTAGAATATTTCTTTTCAGGCTTGAGTAAGGATACAGTAACTAAAATAAAAAAGGGCAAGTGCGAGTCGGACTCGCGCACTGAAGATTCTGTGCAATCAATTCCCGAATTGAGTTACGAATATTTTTCCGAATTGCAAACAATTTTTTTTTGTGGCGGATCTACAAATTTACAGTTTTCAGATTTTTCTCTGTACTTGTTCTATGAGACCTTGATTTATGCCAAATTTCAGGATTCTAGGTCAACGAGATTCACCCTATGAACTTTGTTTCCCTTGAGTATCGAAATATATGTTTTTTTGCGACATAAACGGCCGTATCTTTTTTTTTCGTTAACTCAGAAGTCTGATTTTTTCACAACTTCAAAAGACCGCAGACTTGAGTGAATGGTTTTAATTTTAACTTCTTAACAGATAAACAGACGGACAACCAACTGATCCCAAGGAGCTTATATGTGAGATGGTCCCTTACAGGCTAAATAGATTTTTAACGAAGTAACATTACAAATTCTGAAGTGTACTTTATTTTCATAGTCATTAAGTTCATATTTTTCATTGATTAGCAAAAGGGAAAAATGTACTGAGGAAGAAGACGAGAAAGTAGTAGTGCCCATTTTTACCTTTATATTTAACTAGGGTAAACATAAACTTGCTGCTAGCTACAATATTCCAGTCAGGATAATAGACCGATCCCGGTCAAAGTGATAGAATCATTTTCATTGGAACTGGGTAAGTGGTCGTTTGTGGAACCTACCTCGATAGGCAGTACAGCAGTTTCTTCACGCTATTTTCCTTTACCATTTCGTGTTTGCATTTAAATGTTCATCATCATTACAATCGAAAGACGTCCACCGTTCGACATAGGCCTCCCCCAGGTGTCACCACAATTAACGACATTACGCAAACACTTATAAACGGATGAATTTAATGATAAACGTTGCAATAATATAGCTTATAACCTATATTTTTGCTAAGTTTCATCACGTGAGCAAGTTCAATAAATAAGCTACTAATATTATAAATGCGAAAGTTTGTGAAGATGGATGGAGGTAAGTACTCGTATGTATGGATGTGTCGCGCAAGAACTATTAGACAGATGAACTTAATCATACACATTGCAATAATATAGCACATAAGCTATAACTTTGCAGTTTCATTAGGTGAGCAAATTCAGCCAATAGGATAATTTTTATTATAGGGTGAAGCCGCTGGAAGAAACTAGTCTAACATAGTTTCAAAATATCAAGATTTAACAGTCGCACTATAATGACGTCACAATGTTGCTTACATAACAAAAACGATATTTATCTACAGCAGCGCCCTCAAATCCCACGATGGTTTACTTTCCGCACAGACTCTAATATAGAAATATATAAAAATGTTTCTATGCACTTTATGGGCACTTATGACACGTAATAAAAGCTCAAAATAGATAGGTACACAAGTCAATCTACATACAAAGCGCGCTCGAGCAACGCACACATAGACACCGCTCACGGACACGATATCTCAGAGCATCTCGCACCACTCGTCGAACAGTTCCGGCTCAAACGCTCATTAGTGTGCGTCCACCGAGCGTAGGTATAAAAAGTTAAGTACATACATGAGATTGTTTTCTGTACCTATCTATTTTGTGGTATAAGTGTTAAGGTAGAACTACACAAAGTACACGTGTGCCACTAACGCGGATCTGGGCCCGTCGGTCTCCTTACATTTTATATGGAAACAAGACTTGTAGAGCTACACTAGATCCACGCCACGCGACGTCGTTCTATGTACAAATCAGGCGTGTTACACGTGCGTCGGTCTAATAAAGTTCTAGCTTTACGTTTGACTTTAATGCAAGAAAAAAAATCAATTCTAAAGCGAATCATATAATATGAAAAATATTGACATTTGATTGACATAAGTTCGTAGGAATTTATTCTCTAAAAGACTTACCTAAGTATTTTTTTCATCAGAATATTTTATCAATATGAAGCGAATCACTGAAACTGATTAAGCATATAAAAAATCTTTTTTATTAAAATTATTTAATTTAATTGCGTTTCACCCTAGCTTATTTTCTGAATAAGCGTTCGTAATTTGTTCTCAAGTACACTGAAATCACTTAGTCCTACTTAATTGGAAAATTCAATAGATTTAATTATCAAGAAATTCAGAAAGTATTGGAAACTAAAGTGTTGTTCAATTATGAAGAACACTTAACCAATTAAATCTAATCTGTATTGATTACATTCTAATTGAGTGCTAATAAACGTCTAGGATATTTTTAGTGGTTATTTGATTTAAATTAACATTTCATTGAATTGGAAAGGACTAAAAAGTTAAAAAGGAATCTTTTGTCTTTGTATGGCCACGTGAGGTGGAGGAATGAAACACATGTTACTGAAATGAAATAGATATGGAGGCCAAAAAATGATGAATTAAATTTGTCTGGACTAATATGAAAGAAAAGAGACTTACTGATAGATACCATCTTACTTGGGGTCGGCGCAACACGTTTTTTCTTCCATTCTGCCTTATCACTCGTCACGCTATCACTAACTTCCTTTTCTTTCATATCACTTTTCACACAATCCATCCAGCTTTTCTTTGATCTCCCTCTCCCTCTCCACCCATCCACATGCATACTCATAACTCTTTTAGTAACGTGCGTTTCTTCCCTCCTCTTTACATGACCATACCAAGACAAACGATTCCCCTTCAACTTTACATAATAGTGTAGCATTACAGAATAGAAAAAAAAACGTATTGCACCGAACCTTAATAACACGAGACAAGGACAGGGGGCTGATGATGAACAGGAATATTAAGATAGAACTACACGTGTGCCACACACGCCGATCTAAGCGCGTCGTTCTCCATACATTTTATACAGGGTGTCCCGTAAATAATGGATCAAACTTATTGGGTAGGTAGCTTACCTGATTTCCAACAACTAATTTGAACAGTTTAAAAAAAACCGTTACGGTAACCAAGATATTTTTTTTTTTCGAATTTTACCATTTTCTCTACCAGAATTCAGTTTTTTTAATGCTGTTGCTGCAAATTATAACATTTTTAGGTATAATTTTTGTGTAACATTTCTGAATAGCTTACTAATGTTATAAGATACCATATTTTTAGTAACATTTTATGTGCCTCAGAAAAAAAATCTTGAATTGAAAAGATTTTTCTTTACGATGAAAAGACCAAATTTGAAAAAATTCTCCTGTAAAAAATTGTATGTCACCAACGACCACCATTAAAAACTTGTACATTTAATAAGGTTTGCAAATTGGTATAAAATTTACGTCCAGTCCTAGCCGTTACAAAGATATTGCTATGAATCTGAGAGAGGTGCTGAATCAACAAAATAAATAAAAAATGAAAAAGTGTGCCCAGTTAAACATTTTTCTTGGAAAATGTTTTACTTTAGTATTTCAGAGGCAATGATTTAATTAGAGATATCAGCGTATGAAAAGAATTAGAAGAAAAAAAAACAATTTGTTTAAATAAATCGTTTATTTTGTTTTTACAGCAAATGTTCGAACTGTCTTCCCCCTACGAGAATGCAAAGTCTGCATCTCCTAATAAAGGAAGCTCTTATTAGACGGACGAAATGGCTTTGGTTGATTTCTGATACAGCAGTTTGTCAACTCTTCTTCCGACGCTATTTTTTTAAATAATTAACCTACTCTAACTATCTTCGATAAATAAACTAAAAAAATCTTATTTATGCTTTAATATTTTTTGTCTTTACAAATAATTTCACCAAACGTTCATTGTCTGAAGATTGTTTGCTGTAATAAATCATTTGATTAAAGGCCAAATGCCATAATGACATTATACTTGATAATATTTTGCCAAGTATAAATTTGACCAAACAAAAATATGCGTACTAAAATCATTCGAAATATTGCAATAGTATAAAAAAAAGTTGCTAAAACTTGTTTGGGTAATGAAATTTTGTCAAAATCTTTTCGGCAAAACAGCAGGCACCCCATCTCTTCACCTTCATCTTGGTCTGCTGGTATGTCGCAAACTTTTTGTTATTGATGTCTTTTAAGCTATTGCATAGCTTCTATCGCGGGCCTTGAGCGTGGAGACCGAATCCAGAAATTCCGTAACGAAAATAACCTAACACGCCCCACTCATTTGTTTTCTTATCGGTCACCACGCTCAAAAAGTGTAACTTCAATTAATATCAAAGAAAAAAAAACAAAGGAAAAAAAATACTGCATAAACAAAATAAATAAATAATTTTATGATTGCATAAGTTGATAAAAAATGCTATGCAATAGCTTTACCGCGGCAGTCCCCGAGTGCCACACGTCTTTTTCTTTCTTTCTTTAGGATTTCGTACCTCAAAAAATAAAACGAAACCCTTTTAGGATCACTTTCTTGTCCGTTTGTCTGTCTGTCAAGACCCTTTATCTCTGGAATGTGTGGAGCTATCGAGTTGAAATTAAAACTATACAAGTCTGGGCTGCCTTGAAATTAAAAGAGTCAAGCTTCTGAGTTTAAGAAAAAAAAAAGATACAACTGTTTGTGTTCCAAAAAACGTGCATTTTGACTGTCTCAAGGGAATCCAAATTCAAAGGGTGGAACAAGAAAAAATCTGAAACCTTGGTTAGGTACTACGTCACAATTTTTTTTTGAGATTAGGGAGAATCTTCGTAACTCAATTCGGGAATTGAAATGTTCTCATTGATAAGTTTGTATGGAACACTCAGTGCGCGAGTCCGACTCTCATTTGCCCGGTTTTTCTTTCTTTCTTTACCACTAACAGCTTGTAAAGTAACTTTCCACTACTTCATGATAAAGGCTAAAGTTACCTTCACCTATATTCCACCGCTTTAAAAACTCGAACAAAGAAAATAACCGTTGTAAAGACTGCATATATGCCGTAGTGCTCACTTAGGGTCAACTGCAGCCACTCTCCTTGTTATTTATGCATCTATACACGTAAAGCGAGCGCCGAGCACACTTTATAAAAGAGGCAGAAAATATGCACTAATATGAACGCGTACTTTATTTTCCGTGTTGTTACGTAACTAAGGAGATGCTATATAATAATATACACCGTTAAATTTTAAACGTTTTAATCCCGTGGAGGGTCGATCCGGTACATGAAACACTATCGATTTGTTAAGATAAAATTAAAAAATAAAGTACCTTTTTTTTCAAAACTCGTATTAATTTACTGGACCCTCCACGGGATCAAAACGATTTAAATTTAGCGGTGTATATTACTAGCGCTCTAGGATTGTTTGAAAGAGTTACAGTGGGCCTGAAACGCAAAGCATAGCTGAAGGAATACTGTGGATTTTAGTCAATAAAAGAAGTCTTTTACTGACTAAAATAAAAAAACTCTCTCGCTTCACCCAGTGAGGGAAAAGTAATTTTATATATCTATTTATTTAGGTTAACCAAGAATTGTTTACACTAGGTAAATATATTTCTGATTTGATGACTAGAGTATTGACAGACCCTTCCGCTCCGCCCAAGGGCGGGAGATGTAATTAGATTTTCCCACCTAAAAAAATAATCGTACAACAGTTCCACTTAAGTACATTACTTTTTCTCATGAAAACCAGGTGACATTATTAGGTAACATAAAGATAACTTAGTAAAATGTATTGTTTGTTTACGGTAACGCTAACATTGTTAGTAATACTCAGTTTTGTTACGTCGTGCCAAAACATTACTTAGACAGAAGATGTATTATTATGTTCAGGTAGTCTTTTATATTTGTTATTCTGACTGTGAGGTGTGTTACACTGATTAATTTGAAAATAGATAGTTACAGAAGACAATCTCATGTATGTACTTCACTTTTTAGGGTTCCGTAGCCAAATGGCAAAAAGCGGAACCCTTAAGTATAGATTCGTCATGTCTGTCTGTCTGTCTGTCCGTCCGTATGTCACAGCCACTTTTTTCCGAATCTATAAGAGCTATACTGTTGAAACTTAGTAAGTAGATGTATTCTATGAACCGCTTTAAGATTTTCATACAAAAATAGAAAAACTGGCCAAGAGCGTGTCGGGCCACGCTCAGTAGAGGGTTCCGTAGTTTCCCGTCCGTCACAATAAGTGTTCCCACTTATGAGTTTAAAAAAAGGCTAATTGTTACGTTAACATACTAAGTACGGAACTCTAATAAACACGGAACCCTAAGAACGGGCCCACAAAGGACGGTGATAACTAAAACAGTATGCAAGTAGCAGAACAGCGATTGTGCACTCGTAAAATTACGAATTTAATTAAGAAGCAACGATTTTTTACTACGGTAGGTCATGAAAGTTATTACGCAACGCCATCTATCGAACCATTTATGAACTGGTTCGATAAAAATGTTAAGATAAAAATCTTAACATTTTGATAGATGGCGTTAAAAATGAATTTTCATTTTGTTCTAAATTGCTTTAGCATATTCCTGATAGAAGTTTTATGTAGTTATAAGATAACACCGCCAATGCCAAGGAGAGACCAACCGAACAATTCGATAATACCCGACCCCATTAACTCAGGAAAAATCCTAACAGCGCTAACGCGAAATAGCCTAGCGCCATCTCTCGGGGAATTGAGTTATTAATTAATACATAGGTACCAGAAGAAGTTTTCGGTGGTAATTTTGGATTGCGAGAACCGATTTTAATACCTAATTCTTTTTTGTTTGAAAGAAGATACGTTCAGGATAATAAAATATGTAAACGAAGTTTAAAAAATGTTTGCATATACGATTATACTACAAACAGTCCAGAAATTATTTTGTAGAACCTTTTTGTCTTTTTTGTACAAAAACTGTTCTTTCCATCAAGTTCAAAATAATTTTCCTAGAAAGTCCTTATAAAGTTCTACTTTTCAGATTTTTTTCATATTTTCTAAACTTATGGTTCAAAAGTTAGAGGGGGGGGGACACATTGTTTTTTACTTTTGGAGCGATTATTTCCGAAACTATTGACATAATCAAAAAGTGATTTTAGTAAACCCCTATTCATTTTTAAATACCTACCCACCAATATATCACACGTTAGGGTTGAAATTAAAAAAAAAATCACTTCGCACTTTACATATAGGGGGGCTACCCTAATAAAACATTTTTTTCCAATTTTTATTTTACCACTTTGTCGGCGTGATTGATATACATATTGGTACCAAATTTCAGCTTTCTAGTGCTAACGGTCACAGAGATTAAACGAGGACGGACAGACAGACGGACAGACAGACATGGCGAAACTATAAGGGTTCCTAGTTGACTACGGAACCCTAAAAAGGAATAAATTTTGGTGGTCCCCATACTTAGAACTGAAACTTTTTTTCATCAAACCCTTACGTGTGGGGTATCTATGGATAGGTCTTCAAAAATGATATTGAGGTTTCTAATATCATTTTTTTCTAAATTTAATAGTTTACGCGAGAGACACTTCCAAAGTGGTAAAATGGGTGTCGCCCGCCCTGTAACTTCTAAAATAAGAGAATGATAAAACTAAAAAAAAATATATGATGTACATTAACCATGTAAACTACCAACGAAAATTGGTTTGAACGAGATCATACGTCATAAATCTAAAAAAAATACACTATTATTAAAACATCGATCAAAGTTACAACGAACTACAAGAACTTTTTTAGTACGTTACTTGCTGCTACGGAACCTTCCATGGGCGAGTCCGACTCGCACTTGTTATACTTACGCTCGGTGGACGTGGACGCACACTAATGAGCGTTTGAGCCGGAACTGTTCGATGAGTGGGCCGAGGTGCTCCGAGATATCGTGTCCTTGAGCGGTGTCTATGTGTGCGTTGCTCGAGCGTGCTTTGTATGTTGATTGACTTCTGTACGTATCTATTTGGGGAGTGAGGTGTGAAGATCTTGGACAGAATATGTTGAAGAAAAATAAGATACGTACTTAGGTTATTTATGGATTAAGCTCTGCAGTAAGATATTTCTTGCTCCATTAATATAGTATATTGTTGTGTTAGTTTTGTGATACTTATTGTTGTACCTACTGGGTCATTTTATCTGGAATTTTTCAGTACTAGGTCGGAACCTGAATTACCCCGGATTTTTGAATACACAACTTAAAGTAGGTAATTGGTGTAGCTCGTCGCAGGCTCGATTGCTGCACGGGATAAATAGGTTTGTGGGCCATACATACATAAACACCTAGGTATTTGTGAGTTTAGATGTTTTTTTTTTCGCGGTGGGTATATCATCCAATCCATCTTCCGCTCTTGGGCGGAGCAGGAAATAGTGTCAGACTTTTACTGACTAAAAACCCACTCCTGTTCCTTCGTTACCTTCCGTACCGGGGCCGATCTTTGGAATTAACCCTGGCCCCAGTGTGAGTTTAGATGTTTGTAAGCGTATCTATAATACAGGAACAATTCGTATTAGAGGCAAGTTTAAAGAAAAAGTTGTTAAATATAAAACATTGTATAAAAATTTGTCAAACTTTTGTCAAAGAGCTTAACACTTTGTTAACTCTACAGTCATTTCGACCGCGTACCGAAAAAAGCAGCGTAAGGCCTCCTACAATTGCCGAAACGGATCTTAAGCGCTCGGCGTCAGAGTGGGGATCGCGTTGTGCATTCCATACATTGGCGAGCCAATCGTCTTCGTTGTTAGATACATGCAGCAACGCAGGGAACGAATGAGGAGTGACGTCTATAACGCGATGGCGCGTCGAGCCAATCACTGACACTCGCCGCCCCCGCGTCTCACTTCGCACCACTAAAGAGACCGAATATTTGACTTCTGCGCAACTTGAAGCCAACGCTCAAGATCCGTGCCGGTAATTGTACAAAGTGGATTGATGAGCTGGTGAGGGTCGCCGACGGTTGCGAGACGCACAGGACCAGTCGTTGTGGCGGCACTTGAGGAAGGCCTACATATACAGAAGTGAACGTCTTTCGGCTGAAGTGATGATGGTAATTACTCATTTCAGAAACTGGAAGGAAAACTTTCTGGAACTTAACATAATTGATGACAGTTGGCGCAGCGGTTTAGTGATTGGTTCCTGCGTTGCACGCTGCGAACCCAATTCCCGCATAGATCAAATATTTGTATAAGTAAATAAATAATAATATATAAATAATAATATTCCACAACTATCACACAACGCCGTCTAGTCTCAAGCTAAGCAGAGCTTGTATTATGAGTACTAGACAACTGATAAACATACTTATATATTTCTAAATACATAAATTTTATAGATAACTTACACCCAGACATAGAACAAATGATTATGCTCATCACACAAAAATTTGTCCTGGGTGGGAATCGAACCCACGACCTCCGGCATAGCAGTCAGGGCCACTAACCACTAGACCAACAGGCCAGTCAAATAATTAACTATGATTTTCCTGCAGCTTCGCCCGTGTACATAAAATATAGCCTATGTCACTCAAGAATAAAGCAGCTTTCTATCGATGAAAGAATTTTAGCAATCGGACCAGGGCCCCAAGTCTGCTATTTTTATAAATTTGTC
The DNA here is from genome assembly GCA_910589285.2 of Mythimna ferrago. Taxonomy (NCBI): domain Eukaryota; kingdom Metazoa; phylum Arthropoda; class Insecta; order Lepidoptera; family Noctuidae; genus Mythimna; species Mythimna ferrago. Next base: position 17,590,905 of record OU342689.1, on the reverse strand, counting down.
ATTCCAACACGATCCAATTGTCATTTTGCTAAAAGTTTGTAATCTGCTAATTCATAATGATCGATCATTGATCGGTCAATGGTCTTGTACTAGAATTGTGGTAGAATGATAATTTCGAGCATATTAAAACCAGTAACTGCACCTTTACGTTCTAATGGTAAAACACTGATCAAATAAACTGTCAAAGTTTTAGCAGATTACCGCAAACTTCAAATATTCATTTGTCAATATGTACGAGATTACCATTCTATGTCACTTCTTTCAATGGAGTGTCAGTGGTTGAACATTGGAAAGTCATAATGACGCCATTATATTAGTAGATTACCAAACTTGTCAATATCGACAATTATGACATCAATGATAGACCATTCTGACACTATTGTAATAGCAGACTTGAGGCCCAGACTTCCAGAGATTACCTCCTACAAACAAAAAAAAAAACAAAATTTACCGCTTTATTATATTAGTGTAGATATAGTCTACTGCCCCCCTAGCCAAGTTACAACCGTATCGTGTCGAATTCCGTTCTCCAATCGGTAACGCTTCGGTGTCAGCAATTGTAGAAAACGATAATTGGGTAGCCATGTTGACGCGTCTGAGACGGCCGCTCGTCCTACTTGTACATGTAGCGTTTGTTTATCAAAGGATGTAGCGTTAAACGTTGTAGAAATTCATTCTATCATTTTGAACGATGTGAACTTGGCTACGAATTTTCTACTCGTTTGTTCCGACCACGTGAATTAACGTTGAGATGATGTCATTCCCATACATTTGATTATTTTTCGACTAGTGTTAACGATTGCAGATTATCAACTTGGCTAGGGGTGCAGTTCTTCGTTCCGGGTTTGGATGATTGAATGTAAGTATATGTAGGTACATGTCTATGAAGGCACCCACGATATTAAAAGTAATTCCTAGTGTAGGACAAAAAAAAAATAAACTAGTGCGCTTTACAATCAACGATTGCATCACTGCTTACCATCAGGTGGGATCGCAGTCAAGCGCAAGTTTATATCAGATAAAAAAAAGTATTGGCAGACTATGGATACTTAATAAACGACTTTCAGGAAATATTCGTAATGTACCAAGAACTTTAATAAAAGCTTATAAGCAGAAATGGAAAATGTAATACCACAATAACGAGAGAAAATACCACGTAGAAAATTCTAGTAATAGAATATAAAAAGATATATATATATACAATGCCTTTTATGCGCAAACTTGAAATATAAAGATATTTCTCCGTATTATTCTACTAGCAAATACCCGGCTTGGTGCCACTCACATTTTTAGGGTTCCGTAGCCAAATGGCAAAAAACGGAACCCTTATAGTTTCGTCATGTCTGTCTGTCTGTCTGTCTGTCTGTCCGTCCGTATGTCACAGCCACTTTTTTCCGAAACTATAAGAGCTATACTGCTGAAATTTAGTAAGTAGATGTATTCTGTGAACCGCATTAAGATTTCCACACAAAAATAGAAAAAAAGCAATAAATTTTGGGGGTCCCCATACTTAGAACTGAAACTCAAAAAATTTTTTTTCTTCAAACCCATACGTGTGGGGTATCTATGGATAGGTCTCCAAAAATGATATTGAGGTTTATGATATAATTTTTTTCTAAATTGAATAGTTTACGCGAGAGACACTTCCAAAGTGGTAAAATGTGTGTGTGTCCCCCCCTCTAAGTTCTAAAATAAGAGAATGATAAAACTAAAAAAAATATATGATGTATATTACCATGCAAACTACCAACGAAAATTGGTTTGAACGAGATCTAGTAAGTAGTTTTTTTTTAATACGTCATAAATCTAAAAAAAATACACTATAATTAAAACATCGATCAAAGTTACAACGAACTTCAAGAACTTTTATATTATGTTACTTGCTGCTACGGAACCCTCCATGGGCGAGTCCGACTCGCACTTGGCCGGTTTTTTTGTCTTTAATTTTTTAAGCTATTGCATAGCTTCTATCGCGGGCCTTGAGCGTGGAGACCGAATCCAGAAATTCCGTAACAAAAATAACCTAACACCCCCCACTCATTTGTTTTTTGAGCGTGGTGACCGATAAGAAAACAAATGAGTGAACAATCAATCAAAATTCAATTCAATGTGTGAAAGTGTAACTTCAATTAATATCAAAGAAAAAAAAACAAAGGAAAAAAAAATACTGCATAAATAAAATAAATAAATAATTATAATTGCATAAGTTGATAAAAATGCTATGCAATAGCTTTACCGCGGCAGTCCCCGAGTGCCACACGTCTTTTTTATTTTCTTTGAATTGTCTAAAACCGCATTATTGCTTTTCTATTAAGGTATAAATAAATTTAATATTTTCAAATTAGAATAACAATTTATATACCAACTAGCTTTTGCCCGCGGGTTTGCCCGCGTACATAAAATGTAGCCTATGTCACTCAGGATTAAAGCAGCTTTCTATCGGTGGAAAAATTTTAGCAATCGGACCAGTACCTCTTTAACTGACTTCGAAAAGGAGGAGGTTCTATGTTCAGCTGAATGTATGTTCTTTTTTTTTATGTACGTTTATCGATATCTCGGTCAATTGTGGACCGATTTTGAAATTATTTTTTTTTATTGAAAGTTTATGCTTCCAAGTTGGTCCCATAGAAATATCGTTATGATCTGATCATAAAGTTTTAAAGAAATACTTCACTGGACCTTTATGCTGCATTTATAATTTAGCACTCAGTACAGGTAAATATCCATCCCAGTGGAAAGTATCGAGGGTTACAACCATTCCTAAAAAAGGAGTTAAGACGTCCGTTGAAGACTTCAGACCTATCGCCATCCTTTCTTCACCTGCCAAAGTTTTTGAACATATTTTACACAAAGAGATTCTGAGACAAGTCAACAAACATCTATGTGATGAACAACACGGTTTTCGCGTCAAAAGATCAGTTAACACGAACCTCGTAACATTAGCCGATTACATCACTACCAGTATGGACCGAGGAAAGCAGGTGGATGTATTATACTTTGATTTTCAAAAAGCTTTCGATAGAATCAATAACGACATCCTAATAGAAAAATTAAGCGCCATAGGTTTTGCTCCCAGTCTCCTTATATTGATCGCTGACTATCTCCGTGATCGTCAACAGTATGTACGACTGGGCCTATACAATTCTCAGCCGTACAACACACGTTCAGAAGTCAGCCAGGGTTCAATTTTAGGACCTTTACTATTCCTTATAATGATAAACGACATTCCACAAGTTCTAAACCACTCCAAATGTTTACTATTTGCCGACGATTTAAAATTATACTCTGAGATTCAAACTCTAGCAGATTGTGTAGCCATCCAAAAAGATATTGACGCTTTAAGTGAGTGGTCAGTGATTAACAAAATGAATTTCAATCCATCTAAATGTAGCATTATAAGTTTTAGTCGTTCACAAAACCCAGTGCAATACACTTATACCATAAATGATGTAGAAATAGCAAGAGTGATGACGACTAAAGATCTTGGTGTTATCTTCGATACTAAGTTTAATTTTCATGATCACACTACTTCTCTAGCCAAAGAGTCATTTCGGAGGTTGGGGTTTGTCCTTAGAAATTTTATTGTCGTGAGTTTACAAACCATCAAGTAATCCGACTTCTGTATAACACGCTTGTTAGAAGCAAACTTGATTCAAGCTCGTGTGTTTGGAATCCACATGAGAAGTCCTATACTCTTATGATAGAAAAAGTCCAAAAAGCATTTTTAAGGTATTTCTACAAACGTAGGTTTGGTTACTATCCATACTTATATCCAACCAAGTTTCTGTTAGGTTGTTTGGGTTTTACTTCACTCCAGGTTAGACGAGCCTTTGATCAGCTTGTAACTGCCTGCAAGATCATACACGGAAAAATCGATTCGCCTAGTCTGCATGGGGAGCTGTGTAAAATTTTTGTTCCTGATAACTATTGCCGGGCAAGACGGCATAAATTATTTGTAGTGCCGCGCTGCCGTACGGTTGCACGACGTATCCGTCACCTATTCCGCGAATGTTAATCGCACTCAACGCTCTCCTTGAATCCAGTTCTAGACTAGATCTATTCGCTGATGAATGGAAGGAGATATTGATCGAATGTCTGGCGATTTGCGAGAAGACTGAATAAGAGGTTTAGTTGTATTATTTGTTATATTTTCTTTAATTAGGTTTTACATAATTTGTACCTTTTGTAATCAGTGTAATTGGCATTCTGTCGTTCTGGTTAAATAAATAAATAATAAATGAACTTCGAAGATATGGAACAAAACTCCTCATAGGATCACAGCAGTACTGTGGTTACAAGTATAGATAAATTAATGTAATATAACCGTGTTTGGGATTATTAGAATCGTTATGAGATGCGCTGTGGCTATAAGTTATTTAAGTTTGTCTGAGGGGTACTTTTTAGTGGTGGTACCATAACTAAAAAGTGTAAAATAAAAACTTAAAAAAAATAAATATAATCGACTTCAATGTTAAAAAACACTGAAAAGTATAAAATAGCTGTAATTTCGGAAGTCGGTGTTAAATAACGAAGAGACAAAACTATTATAGAAACACCGACTTCTGAAATTAAAGTTATTTTATACTTACACTATTTTTTTAAATTGAAGTCGGTTATATTTTTTTTTTTGTAAAAAGTTTTTTTTTATTATATTAGTATAGATAAATTTAAAATATGAAATTGAGATCAGAGAACAAAGAAATATTATAGTGATAGGAACATTACGTTCCTTAACAATTACTATTTGTGTTTCATTGTTATTTTTCAACAACATACTAATAAAAAGGATCAATTTTAAGATTAAAGACTTAAGATTTATCAGCATCTATCAGGTAAACAAAACTGCTATTAAAGCTCAAAACTTTGTCTACAGCTACCCAAAACTTAGTCAAATATTAGTTTGCAAACCAAAAGTCCGAATTCAGGCCTAGTCATGTAGATTTAGAGATTTTGATAAATGGTGCGTCCCGACCACGGGGTATATGACTGATGGCCACTTCTTGCACAGCTTCATCAACTTTTTACCCGACGCCGAAGTTGGGGAGGGTCATGTTTTTCATGAGTTATGTTTGACACCTGACCTGGTTTGACGTCGTTGATTTCTGGCCAGATGTTCCGGGGTTTATGTGTGCTGTTGATTTGTGAGCTCTTTTGTGTGTTGTGTTTGTTTTGGTAAATTCCGCCTAGCCCGTTCCATCATCGGACTACCAGACGTACGGCTATGCGCCACCGGTATATGGTGGATATCCCACCTACACGCACAAAACGTTTTGGGAACACATTCATTGTGCATGCGGCTATGGAGTGGAATTCCTTGCCGGAGTCTGTTTCCTGATAGCTACAACCCGGGAATCTTTAAATCGAGAGTGAATAGGTTTCTTCTAGGTAAGCGCGTTCCATCGTCGACCGCATCGTCGCTTTCCATCAGGTGAGATAGCGGTCAAGCGCGAACTTATCAACAATAAAAAAAAAAAACTTTTTTCATTATTTTTTCAGTATGGGAGTGTAAATTGACATGGATTGGGTAGCGAGCCCAAGTCGTCGACTACGCGCACTGTTCCCGCGCGCCTCAAGGAGCTGTGCGCAACAGCAGGGTCGAAGCTACTGGGACCAGGGTTAGTTTCGAAAGATAGCTCAGCCCCGGTATGAAAGGCAACGATGGATCAGGAGTGGGTTTTTAGTCAGTAAAAGTCTGACACTATCTCCCGCTCTGCTCAAGAGCGGGGAATGTCATTAGATGATTTTCCCACCGGAAAAAAATAACATGAATTGGGTAAAAATCAAAAATTAACTTTAGAAAACAGTAGGTTAATATGTGAATCTTCGTCTTGATTTCAGCCAAAAGACGTTCACTTTTGGACATAGGCCTCCCCCAATTATCGCCACAACGAACGGTCCTGTGCGTCGTCGCATCTATCTCATTCCTGCGACTCCCATCAGAGGCCGTATTATGACCTCTTAAAACCATCATGTTTTCGGTGTGAAAAAGAGACAGAGCTATACAGGACGAATAGCACTATCCTTTTCTCACACAGAAAACATGATGGTTTTAAGATGTCATAATACGGCCGCAGGTCATTGTCTCATCTTGTGGTAGGCCTTTCAACGCTGCGTCTTCTGATGCGCGGTCACCACTCTAGAACCTTTCGGCCCCTTCGATCAACCATTCTACGAGCAATGTGCCCTGCCACTTAGTTCGGTGATTCTTCGAGCTACATCGGTAACCTTGGTTCTCCTACGGATATCTTCATTCCTGCGAATGCGATCACGCAATGAAACTCCGAGCATAACCCTTTCAATTGCTCTTTGGATGACTGACTTCTGATCTTTTATGTTTATTTAATAAATCAACTTCGGTCTATAGGAACCCTCTCGTGCTCATTTTAATTGCCATGCTTCTAAACTCGCGATAAACGAATTCAACATTTTGATTCAGTAAAAGAATCTCCTTGTGGGAGACCTTCCAACGCTGCGCTTCCACAAGGTGGACCGATGACCTGGTGAGGGTTTTTTTTGGTGGGGAAAATCATCCAATGACAACCCCCGCTCTTGGGCGGAGCGGGAGATAGTGTCAGACTCCTTCTGACTAAAAAACCCACCCCGTTCCTTCAAGCCTTCAAACCGGGGCTCGAGTTCCCTTTCGGATAACCCTGGCCCCAGTAGGCTTCGACCCGACTGGGCCCCTGCGGTTGCTGACTACTCCTTGAGGCACGCGGGAACAGTGCGCGCTGTCGACAATTTGGGCTTGGTCCGGACAGTTACCGGACGGTCGGACGGTGAGCTACCCATTGCTCACTGTCCGCAAGCCCGCGCTTACGGTGGCCTCTTCCTGTGTACTCCACCGTGTCCTCCGGGCGTTCCGCACTATATGACCTCGTGAGGGTCATACAGTAATCTGATGGATGCCAGACGCGCAGAAACGATCGTTGTGGCGACGCTTGGGGCAACCTACGTCCAAAAATGGATGTCTTACGACTGAAGTAATGATGATGATGATGATCACACTACTAGCTATCATAATATATCCTTAATGAGTACAAGAGATATAATTAAAAAAATAATAATAAGAATCAGTTTTAAAGTTGCCCCGATATCCGATAAAGTCAAAGAGCTTATGGTGGTATGGTTACATACAGACGCCGATCATATGGTGAAGCTTGCCCTTGAACTGCCTCCGACGTAGCGCACGCGTGGAAGACCAGCCTCCTCGGTTGACGAGGGTCCACAGAATTCTTAGAGAAGCTCATCTCGACTTGGGGCGACCTACGTCCAACAATGGAGGTCTTACGGCTGGAGTAATGAGTGATGATGAAAAGAATCTCACCCGTCCAATATCTCATGCTTACTGCAGAGTATCTACTGAAACCAACAAAGCCTGTATATTTGTACACCCTACACTACATACATACGCCTAGGTGTGTACATCTCGTTATCCCTACATCGCAGCGTCCTATTATTCTGTCCACACCACAATAGTTTGCCGCACACAATATAAGCACTGGCCAATGTTCACGAATATAGATTGGGGTGATGTTAGCTTGCAGCAGGTCGTGACGTGCTGGGTGAATTATGCAAATGCTGGGTGGTTACTGGTTAATTGTACCCACTTGACAAATAAAAATCAAAAAGTACCACCATTTTACATTGCGATTCATATAAGAATAGGAACCTCAATAACCTCTATCTGTCAAGTGACACTTGAGTACGGTTTGCAAAAAAAAAAAATAATTTATAACAATCGTTTTAGTATATGCCAAACCCGAAACAGGTGTCTAGTATTTTTAAGTTAAGAATCTGTATACAAAATTTCATAACTGTAAGACGAAAAATCACGAAGTTATAAGCTTGTTATGTTACCTGTAGCCTGATTCACGTAAAATCAAACAAGCCAAATATCGTTGAAGTTTTATAGTCGTTCGATCGAAGTCCTATCCAAAAGCGGTATTCACGTGTTCCTTAATCGGGATTGGATAGAACGACAACTCAACTGGCTCGAAACTAAACGATCTATCGACGACTTATTTCCAGTTACATTAATAAGTATTCTACCAGGATAATGTAATACAGATTTTTTTTTTAATCGACTCTTCAACCAAACGTCTTTAAAATCGGTGTTTTTTTTTTATCTGTTATAAACTAGTACTTGACTGCGATCCCGCCTGATGGTAAGCAGTGATGCAATCGTTGATGGTGAGGCGCACTAGTTTATTAAGAGCCTATTCACTCTAGCCTTAAAGACACCTAAATTATAATCAGACGGAAAGACCGCAGCAAGCAAACTGTTCCAGTCCTTCGATGTACGCGGTATAAATGACGAGGCGAAACGTTTAGTCCGGACCGTAGATGTTTCAACAACATAAGGGTGGATACTCGCCGTGCGTCGGTTTGTCCGATGGTGTCGTTCAAACTCGATTGATGGATGTGAATACGGAAATGGTCTAAACGACTAAATCGCTACGATATCGTTACGGTTATGATTACGTGAATCGTGGTTGGCCGCACAAATACATGATCATCGGGCGACTAAAGGGTTGTTTTACTCCCGTATCCAGCTGTGCGCACTAGTCTAAAGTCCGCTATATCCTGCCATGATTTGTGTTGTACTTAGTGTCGGTGGTATCTTACTTGTTAAACCTTTTTAAATATTTTTGGAAAAAAAAAAATAAGTAACATAGTGTAAACATTATTGGAATCAATTCGGTTACTGATTATAAACAAACTATGTTCAGGTTTCGCATATATTAAATATAATTTTGACATGACTATGGCAAAGCTAAAGGAGGGTTAGGATTTTTGATTTTGACAGGCTATGTATGTATGTATGTATGTGAGTATGTTCATCTGTTCTCTCATAGCTCCTAATCTACTTATCGGAAATCGATATATAATGTATCGTTAGAACCGTCTAAATCGTCCGCTGAACATAGGCTACGAGACGTTTTTTACTTTTTTTTTTGTGTAATAATGAATTTAACAACCTAAACTGAACTGTTAAGGAATGGAGCTTTATAGGGTTTATAGCTTCATCCCTCTTTCTCGCTCGCAAGACTGTCATTTTAACAAGTCATGGTAAGGACCCAAAACCCTTCGGCCTTCGAGACCATCAACCAGATACAAAAACCATACCTTGCTTACCAGCTGACGTCTTCAAGTCATACTTCTTGAAGCTCAGCTCATGGGTCTCTCCACTCAAGTATATAAGTATAATGCTAACATAACCAATTGTAATAACACTAGCTTTTGCCCACAGTTTCGTCCGCGTACATACAATATAGCCTATATCATAAGCACAAGCATAATCAACCCTTTAATGTTCCCACTGCTGGGACTCAGGCCTCCTCTCTCTAGGAGAGGGAATGGGCCGTTATCCACCTCGCGGGTCCAGTGCCGGTTGGAGAATGTCATATCTATTTGAATTTTTGGTTCTAGGACATGCCAGTTTTCTCATGATGTTTTCCATCACCGTTTTGAGAGCAGTGGTGATGAAATAAATTACTCAAAATAATGCTCTTTGCTCGGTTTGAAGCCGCGACCTACAACTCGTAAGTCAGAGCCGTTACCACTCAGCCACCACTGCTCTGCCTATATCGCTCAGGAATAAAGCAGCTTTCTGTCGGTGAAAAAATGTTAACAATGAGACCTGCCCCTCTAGCCAAGTTACAACCGTTTCGCTTACGCCGAACGCTCCGAGTAGGCCGCGCCGCCAACTCTTTTGTTCTGACCACGTGACTGACCGTTGAGACGACGTCATTCCCGTACATTTGAAGCTTTCTACAAGCGTTAACTATTGCAGATTAGAAACTTGGCTAGGGGTACAGTACTTCCAGAGATTACCTCCAACAAACCAAAAACAAACCTGATCTCTTTATATTATTAGTGTAAATTGAAGTGTGTTATTCCTGAAAATAATTACGTTCATTCTTCGTTAGATGAACCGATACCATCTCTTGCGGCGGTTTCTCTAACTTGCCTGAGTTGTCGTTTGATATCTAACCTGCCTGTTACCGCTTTGAACATGTTTTAACGAGTTGAACTCGTTACATAAGATGTCTGCTTCCTTTACACTATGGATACTATAGTTATATTAGGTATGTATCTATACTCATATTATAAAGCTGAAGAGTGTGTTTGAATACGCTAATTTTAGGAACTAGGTACTATTGTAAATTAAAAAAGTTATTTATTGTTGTTTAGCCCATGAAAATATCTTCAGGAGAACCAATGTTATCGATATAGCTCAAAGAATATCTATTCTTATCTATTGTTCTTAATAAATTTTTTTCTGTCTTTTTTTGTGGACCTGCCATGTATTCACTTCACCACCCTAGGTTGACTGGTAGATAATGCCTAAGGTATTAAGTCCGCTTATGCACATTTATGTTGCATTAAGTTCTATTATATAAATAAATCGCAAAACTTAAGTGGCAGTGGGCATGGTACATTGCTCGCAGAACAGATAGTCGATGGGAGAAAAAGGTTCAGGAGTGGCGACTGCGTAACGGAAGATGCAGCGTTGAAAAACCTTCCAAAGGGTGGACCGTAGTTTTGTTACTATTTTGGTGTACAAAAAAAAACTATTCTGTTCTGAAGTAGTTTTTATAAAGCCAAGGTAGCCGCTAGAAAACTCGGTGTTCTTGCAAAGGTCCGGCGATACTTCACACCGGGACGGCTTTTAATGTTATACAAAGCACAGGTCCGTTCGTGTGTGGAGTACTGCAGTCACATAAGGGCTGATGCTCCAAAATGCCACCTGGCAGCTTTGGACGCTTGAAGGCTAGCGAAGAGGCTAATTGGTGATCCAGATTTGGTTAATCCAGTACAGGCGTAGGGTAGCCAGCCTTTCGGTATGCGCAGGAATTGCATGACTTGATCCCGCCATCTTAATTCTACCATCGGACAACACGACCTACGGCGAATATCCACTCTTACGTTGTTGAAACCTCTACGGTCCGGACTAAGCGTTTTGCCTCGTCATTTATGCCGCGTACGTCGAAGGACTGGAAAAATTTGCCTGCTGCGGTCTTCCCGTCCGATTATAATTTGTATGTCTTTAAGGCTAGAGTCACTGGGCTATGAATAGGCTCTTAATAAACTAGTGCGCCTTACAATCAGAGATTGAATCACTGCTTACCATCAGGTATGATCGCAGTCAAGCACTAGCTTATATCAATTAAAAATATATATATATTTGTTTGTAGCAAACGGATATGGGTTCAAACATAACAACGTCGTTTGTAACATACATTTTGACCACTATCGGATCCAATGTCATTAGAAAAATCAAAGCACAAATGTTACACTCATTTACATAAGTGTAAGAGACAGACCTAATCATGTCTCTGCTAGCATCTGTATTCACATCACATGCTCAATTTGATTTGAGTGTCCACAATCCGCTCATTCAGAAAGATTAACATAAAAGAGTTACAGAGGAAAATTTCTAAATATTCTTAGGAAAGAAATAGTCGAAAAGAGAATGGTAACTGTCGTATGTGCAATAAACAAGATCCTCCACATTCTGTCGCCAAGTTTGGAAAAAATATTGGGCAAACAAGGACAAAATACACAAAATTACATAGACCCTGTGATGTGAAGTTAAATTACTACAGACAGGGGTCAGCTACAACTGGCCGTTGTCAAAACCTCGTATGGTAAATATTTACAGAAATGTAATACTACCCTCAGGCTCGGTATTACGAAAAGTCAATTTATGCTAATATAAAACTTTTGTGGGAGATACATCGTACACTATATTGAGCTCGAAAATTGGCATGAACTATTTATGTGAATAATATAAAAAGGGAAAAATTCTCGCATACACTGGGCCGCAAAAATAACTGATCACATAGAAAAACTGCTATGCTTTGTACTTCATTTTCACATTTAAGAGAACAGTATTTCAGCAATAAAATATGATGCCTATTATTATCATGAAACTGATGCAGCAGTAGAATTACGTACAGTAGCATACTTTGTAGTAGACGTTTGAAAAACTTTTCCTGAAAGATATCACCCATTACACACACACACTACTTAGATCGATCATATAAATGTGTAATACACAGACTAATAATACTTATCATAAATCTGAAAAGTGTACACGTATTATTACCATGGTACAAGGAGATGGATTTTTTATGTATAAACCAGTCATTTACAACGGTTTTATGAGTTAACCTGATGTATTTATTAAGAAACTACTACACTTTTCATTAATGACCCGGAATTTTGCGGCCCAGTGTATTAGTTACAGCAAGGTTTATCTTATAAGCCGCGCAGCTCGGGTATGTAATATTTTTAGCAAGGGTTGCCCCGTGCGAATTTAAGTGGACATATTAAATTCTTCCTCGCCTTGGTCCGACTTGTGGATTTTCCTTTAGGTGTTCAACGGGAGACAGCGGTCTCGTGAAATTCACATGCTATTGTGAAAGAATGCTTTTGTACGAGAATAAGGGGAATGTCACTGAAATAACTGTGCTCGTTTGCTTTATTTGTTTTAAGTGCTAGTAACTTTATATGTTAGGAGACGCACCTGAATTTCCTAAAATCCCTTCTTAGTGCTTGCCTACGCCATACAAAGAAGATTTGTGCAAAATTTCGTGTTCCTAATCCACTTAGTTTCGGTTGTGAGTTGATGATTTATGTCAGTTAGCTAGTTTCTCCTTTTCTATATAATTATAATATGGAAGATACATACATAAATATCTATATACTGTTAAACGATGTACGGAAGGACTTACGTACATATATAATATAATATTCTACAACTTTATCGTCAAATTATTCTAGGGCCGATATGAAATGGATAGCCGAAGCCTTAAAAATTGCCGTTAGACAAAAAATGGTCGTAAAATGCTCGCAACGCCTCATCTATATACCTTTTCTATTGTCTGTCAATAACCACTAGCGGTGAGAAGACTATCAAGAGGGTTTTGCGGGGAAACGTGTCCTTTGACCTTTTATTAACCTAATCACTAATAACTGAGTACTAAAAATAAACCAATTTCAACCGTACACTCGAAATAAGGTTCAGTAGAAAACCATCGTCAGGCAACTACCATCTAGTTGTCTGGCATTATTGCTGAACTGGACCTATTTGGCGCCGCCCTGAGACACACATTGCTAGTTGTCTTTTTTTTTTCAATTATAATAATTTATTAGTGTCTACATGTTGTTACTACATTGTGTGTATCTACGAGTGTGTATGCCAAATAAAATAGTTTTCTTTCTTTCTTTCTTTCTTCTTTCTTTATTCGGTTTCATTCTCGCTCGTCAATCAATATAAACGTTTACTTATTCTGGGTTATTTGTAAACTAAAAACTTTGCAGGGATCATAAACAACAACTTTTGTGCTATGGCTTTTTAACACGCTTATATTAGCTTCACCTGTATGTTTGTAACCAACGCCTTTGAGCTCGATTTTGACCAACTTTGGGCGATCAGATTTTCTTCAAACTTTGCACACTCATCAAAGACTGATGACAATACAATAATCCGTTTTTTTTTAGTGAAAAATAAAAATATAGTTTAAAAAAACTAATAAAACACGCTTTCATAGCATATCAAACTAAAAAGTGTAAAATAATTTTTAATATAGGTTGAAAATAATAATAATGAACGAAAAATATTAATATTATTGTGAAAAAAGCGTGGGTTGCTTGATTTACGAAAAATATGGCACAAAGCGCCCCACGCTTTTTTCACAATAATATTAATATTTTTCGTTCATTATTATTATTTTCTACCTATATTGAAAAATATTTTACACTTTTTAGTTTGATATGCTATGAAAGCGTGTTTTTTTAGTTTTTTTAAACTATATTTTTATTTTTACAAAACATTATTAATTTACCAAAAACAAACCTTCAAGATTCCGTTGTTTTAACTAACACATTTCAACTCTGTATTTAGCTATACCTAAAGACTACTAGACTACTTTCGTCTGTATGACGCGAAGTAAGGGCATCAAGCACACCCGCCGCTTGATTCCCACTGCCCTCCACTATTATAGTGTCGCTTGCTTCGCGTAGACTTCGTAATATTTAGAACGTACTACACTAATATTATAAACAGGGAAAATTATTTTTGTGTGTATCTTTGTAATTAATAAACTCAAAAACTACTGTACCGATTTCAATTTTTTTTTTTTTAATCGGGACAGTTTTTCACCATTGTAAAGCTACATTCACCCTGAGTAACATAGGCTATATTTATTGCGTGCGAAGCCGGGACGGCCCGGTAGTTTTAAATATTTTTATTTGATGAACTAAAATATGATAAATTTTTAACAGTTATAGAACAAAAATTGTTTATGATGCAACATAATCCTTAGAGGTCGCCAAGATAGAAACGATGGAGTACACAGTCGAGGTGTGCCCTGCTTGGGCGGCGCATCGCCGTGCCCTTGTGGAGCCCCGGTATGAAAGCTAGAAGGAACGGTGTGGGTTTTTTACTCAGTAAGAGTCTGACACTATCGCCCGCTCCGCCCAAGAGCGGGGCTTGTTATTGGATGATTTTCCCTACCAAAATGCCTTTTATACTATTTTATTGTTAACTATGTATTTTGTGTGTACTAATTTTCCTTTTACTTTTACACACGGTGTCTACTTCTCTATATTCTTCAACTTTCCTTTCGCAGGTATGCTGGAAGAGATTTCATTATAAATAAGCATCACCTTTGTACTATTTTTCTGTTTCCTTCTTCTTTTCTTTTATTTCCATGTGTATAGTTAAATAAATAAATAGGTATGGGCCATCCTGTGACATAATCACACGAATTTGATGATTTTTTTGAGATACCCCCCCCTCGTCCTTGTCACTGTAGGTCTCATTCGCAAAGTGCAACTGAAGCGACTCGTGCCCAACCTGGGGGGTCCAGACGCCTTTTGCCGGAGGTTCTATGCCGGAATTGGTCAGTCCATGGCCCTTTATATTATTTGGTCTATATCGTGTCGTGTATATATTTTGTTGTCGCGTGTGGTGCTTGTGCGAAAGGGTAAGACTTATTGAGACTGAGTCACCACTCAGTCTCAATAAGTCTTACCCTTTTATACCACGTGTAAAGTTAAATACGTAAAACCAGAAAACAGTTTGATCAGAATAACGAGAAGAATCAATTGAACCACTTTTTATAATAGGTTACATTTTTCAAAAAAAATTTCATTAAAAATGTTGCTGTCTATGCGATCCAACACGTGCGCAAACCCGTCTAAATAGGTAAACAAACACAAATGATTGTACTCGTAGTCCAATTAAATTTTCTCATACGCGGGATAATAAAAGTTCTTATTAAAAGTTCTTACTAAAAATCATTTGGGGTGTCTGATCGAGGTTTTGCGCATTTAATGTTACACGTTGTATTTGAAATTCGTTGAGACGTTCTTCGTAGGATAGATTACGAACGGACCATTTTGGTTGCCCTTCTTTGACATTTGTCGAGCAGAGTGATGTCTTTCCTAAAATATGGGTCCCAGATGACATTAGCATATTCCAAGAGACTGTGTGCTTCTAATTTTAGGTCGCTATACATAATAAAAACTAGTGCTTGACTGCGAGCTCATCTGGTGGTTAGCAGTAAGTAATCGTTGATAATGAGGCGCACTAGTTTATAGAGAGCATTTCTGCCTGATCACTTAAAAAAAAAATCGCTTGAATCCTGCGACGCGACGCCAAACCAAGTCCTTTGGAATTTTCATTTTGAGTGCAAGCAAAACTGAACTTAACGGTGGTCAGGCGGAAGTGTCTTTGAAGGTACGCGGTATAAATCACGAGGCGAAACGTTTAGTCCAAACAGTAGAGTTTCAATAACCTGCCGTATGTCGTGTTGTCCAATGGTAGATAGGAGATGACGGAATCAAGTCATGAGATTCCCATACAAACTCTCCAAAATCATCATCATCATATCATATCAGCCAAAAGACGTCCACTGTTGTACATAGGCCTCCCCCAAGCGTCGCCACAACGACCGGTCCTGTGCGTCACGCATCCATCGGATTCCCGCGACCCTGACCAGGTCATCGGTCCACCTTGTTGGAGGCCGTCCAACGCAGCGTCTTCCGGTACGTGGTCGCCACTCCAGAACCAATCACATCAGAAATGAAGATATCCGCAGGAGAACCAAGGTTACCGACATAGCTCGAAGAATCGCCAAACTTAAGTGGCAATGGGCAGGGCACATTGTACGCAGAACAGATGGTCGATGGGGACGAAAGGTTCTGGACTCTCCAAAATGCATTCTGTAAAATATGGAAATGCTAGCTACCCTACGCCTGTGCTCTAGGCTTTGTAGATTGGACTTAACCAAATTTTAATCTGAATCACCAATTAGCCTCTTCGCACGCCTTTCCAATGAGTTCAAAGCTGCTAGATGGCATTTTCCAGCACTAACCCTTATGTGGTTGCAGTACTTCACACACGATCGGACCAATGCTTTGTACAAATTAAAAGCTATCCCGTTGTGAAGTACTTAAAGAAGTTTGAACTTTGCAAGCACGCCGAATTTCCTAGCCAAGCCAAGCCAAAGCCAAAGTAGCTAGCATTGGACTAAATGAACCGCCCAAAGTTAAGGGGAAATTTCGACTCCCAAGAGTTGAAGGCGGTCAGTGCACTCCAGGGACACATTCTAAAAATCTGGAGCCAAGGTGTACAGGCTCTTTTAATAATAATAGATAATAAATCATTTATTTTCAGGCATCTTGGCCCATAGATACCTTACAGACTTATCATAAATATTAAGACTTATGAGTATGTTAGTAATATTTTCACCGCACTAATTCACTTTGTACTGTTCTGTGACACCTGTCCGTGGAAGCGATGGAACACCACGCCCTGCGGCCAAGAGTCTTCCTTCAACATAAGAGGCAGGAAACTGTTCGGGACTGGCACTTGAAATTGAACACATGCTGATGTTTTGGCGGCGTGAATCCCACCAAATTGACTTCTCTCTGCATGGAGACTGCCCGAAGTGAGACATTTTCGTACGGTATACCATAGCCTCTCTTTCGAACTGGATTAGCTCCTTGCTAATCCGAGCACTTGGCAGGTATGTATCTCTCTACGACTCTGCTATTATCTGCATACCCCTATCTGATTTTGTGACTCGACAAATGAGACTTTTTGAAATCCGAGCATCTCTTCATTTAACTAAAAACATTTTAGTTAATATTACAGCTATGTTTGAATAGTGAAGAGACCGCGTTACCAAAGGAATATAACGTTTTCGTACATTAATAATGAGGGTAGAATAAATATTATTATTTCACGTTCTGATGCTCACTTTGAATCTTCATAGATAACTATATCAAGTAAATTTAATGCTTCAGTAAACTCCATGTTTATCTTTGAGTTCACTGTTTTAAAAGCAACGGATTTCTGATAAAATTTAACATCTGTGGGAATGGTTGAAAGAGTCACGAGTGGGTTTTAGTCAGTAATAGTCAACCATACCCTGGAATAAACAATAGAATATTGTTTTTGTTGATTCAGTAATTTTTGTATGCTGTGTATTAAGATTATATCTATGATCCCTTGGGATAATATCCTTTTAACATGGGCGAAGCCGCTGGTAGAAGCTGGTCACTCCAATATTAGAAAGGTTCAAGTTTGTGTGTCTGTGTGTAATGTTTGTTACATCCTTGGAGTGTCTTCCCTTGGAATATTTTTCTACCATCACGCGGGCGAAGTTACTGGCAGCAATTAGTATTATTTTGAATATTTGTGAGTGCGTATTTGTATGTTTTGATACTCTTTCACACTGAAACTGCAAAAGAAAGCGGGATAAAACCATGGTAGGTACTTGGAAAAAACATGTTCTGGAACTTGAAGACTTGGGCAGAATGTTCTCTTTGGATAATTCTCGCTTATCACGCGGGCAAAGCCGCTGGCAGCAGCTAGTATGAAAATAAATGTTTAAGGCATTTCTGATGCTAATCCAAAAATAATAGTATTGTTGAACTGCTGAAAACTTCTAACTAAAGTTAACAATCTCTCTCCAACTCCATCAAGTCGGCCTTCCTTTCATTAATCTGTTTTATTATTGTCACGGTATCGAAATAGCGAGTTCTGAAACTTCTATAGATTAGATTGGTTTGAACATAATCTGAATAATTGATTCGAAATTGTCCCTATTCTCGAATGGTTTTCCATTAATTGCAGGCTAAGGGTTTTTTTTTTAAAGATTATTTATTACTTCACAAGCAGAGTATTAAAAGGCGACCTCGATGGCTTTAGAAGAGACGGTAGCATGAAAATATTGCATACAAACAGGTAGGGTTCAAACACCTTAAGAGTGAGCTCGCAAGACAGTGCAGGAACTTGCGAATTGATTCACATCGCACATTATATCGCCACTTAGGGCGAGGCTACAACTCTACGTTATGACATCGCATCGACTAGACGACGTCGCACCGTTGAACGATGAGAAGAACGATGACGCCATCTTAATTAAACGCGTGCAGCCTGTTCAAAGTATGGACTCTAAGAGCTATATTTCACCGAGACACCATGGCGTCCCGGCGCGATCAGTCGCCGCTACCAACAAAATGTATATATGTGTATGTATGTATGTGTATGTATGTATGTATATGTGTGTGTTTATTTATTTGTTTTATAGCTCTATGGAGATACTCACCTGGTGTCCGTATGGTTGCACAACAAATTTGGTAGCGCGACCAGCTCGGACGTGTGGCGACTCTGTTGTCTGGTTTGGTAGCTTGGGGCTATATTTCACCGGGACACCATGACAGCGCAACTGGTCACGCCATCATGGTGTCCCGGTGAAACATAGCCCTAAGCCGCGCGTTAACATATCGCAGATTTGATCGTTGCGGCAGCGCACCGGAAAATTCCACGAAGCCTTGTGCGACGTCGCAAATTTTCACGACGTGATGTCGCAACGCCGTGTTGTGGCCTCGCCCTTAAACCGATGCTTTGCCGCACGACATTGCTTTCTGGATCAAGTCCTTGATCCAAAGGCCCAACGCGAGCCTCCTCAGATGTTTTTCGAGGCTTTTAGCTTAATAATAAGGGCTTAATGTCATTATTGCAGTGTTAGTGGAGAGCAGTGGTGGCCGAGTGGTAATGGCTCCGACTTACGAGTTATAGGTCGCGGGTTCAAACCCTGCCAGGCGCATTACTTTGTATTTATTTCATTAAATTACCACTGCTCTCAAAACGGTGAAGGAAAACATCGTGAGGAAACCAGCATGATTGCGGCATGTTCTAGAACTAAAAATTGGTAAACATTATGACATTCACCACTCGCACTGGGCCCGCGTGGTGGATTACGGCACATTCCCTCTTCTAGAGAGGAGGCCTGAGTCCCAGCAGTGGCAACATTAAAATGATGATGATGAATGTCATTATTATTATTATTACTTATATGGTATTAACCTTTTGAATGTCTTAAGTAACACAGTTCGACATAAGCAATTGTCTTTCTATTGTGTCTCTAATTACGGCATTCGATGAGTTAATAATGACATCATAACATTCTGACTCTGTTCAGGCAAAGAAGTGAAACCTCATACATCTAAATAAATAAAAACAAGTGATGTGCACGCTCACCGGTTTAATATCGTGTAATACCGGCAATAACGCGTTTGTAAATAAATGTTACGGTTATTTGCATATTCACCGTCTTTTATGAAAATTGATGTTACTACTTATGCGTATGGAGCGTAATAATTCTGGTTTATTTGTCAAGTTAAAGTTGCGTTATTGTGATGTTGGGGAGGTATAGGTATGCTACTGTGGCGTATAATAAATAACAAGTATTTAATGAAAATATTTTTTTCATAGCAAGCTTTTATAGCACGGTATAATAACTAAATAATTATAATTAATACACGTCAAGGAACCCACTCGACAAGATGAATCATACGAGCCCAAACTCGATGGGGTTGCTCCTATAGCTCCTATAGCCTTCTCCTACCTTCCGGTTCCATCATCAGATCACCTCCATGTCATAATAAATTTGCATTGTCATCT
Organism: Mythimna ferrago; assembly: GCA_910589285.2. Classification (NCBI taxonomy): domain Eukaryota; kingdom Metazoa; phylum Arthropoda; class Insecta; order Lepidoptera; family Noctuidae; genus Mythimna; species Mythimna ferrago. The sequence continues at coordinate 17,570,918 of OU342689.1, read as the reverse complement.
GATTTACACATGCATGCAAAATTTCAGCTCAATCCCACGGCCCTAAACAGGTCATCAAAAAAAAAAAAGACGCTATGTTTCCAATTTCACAGTAAACCCGGTTCCTATACTTACATATAGTGTTCTCTTCTTTAGTAAGTTCTCTTAACTCATCGAATGCCGTAATTAGAGACACAATAGAAAGACAATTGCTTATGTCGAACTGTGTAACTTAAGACATTCAAAAGGTAATAACGTTTTCATATTTATCATAGTATTTATTAGTTTATTATATTAGCTTATATACGTATTTTATTATTATACGAGTATGTAACTTAATTTAACTACTCTACTTTCTATATCTGTTATTTATTTAATGTTCACACCTACTACTGTGTTATCTTTTTTAACCCAAAGGTTGACTGTCAGAGAATGCCTTATGGCATTAAGTCCGCCTATGTACCAACAATATAGGTAACAGGTAGTGTACCCATACAGAAAATCTTTACAACCATATTCATAGTGCAAAATTAGATTTAAACGTAGGTAATTCAAACGAAACCCGCTTGTTTGTTTCATAAGTTCCGGTTAATGGACTTCAGATAACTGGATTAAGTGTAACGCACCCGATGTAAAAGCTTCGGTTGGTTTACACGTGCCGTAACAATATATAATACTCGTACATATCTACATCGCTTACCTACCCCTTAATACTACATTAATAATATTGAAAATGAAAAATTGTTATTATGAAATATTTTAAACTATTGCATAGCTTCTATCGCGGGCCTTGAGCGTGAAGACCGAATCCAGAAATTCCGTAACGAAAATAACCTAACACCCCCCACTCATTTGTTTTTTGAGCGTGGTGACCGATAAGAAAACAAATGAGTGAACAATCAATCAAAATTCAATTCAATGTGTGAAAGTGTAACTTCAATTAATATCAAAGAAAAAAAAACAAAGGAATCAAGAAGAATCAAGAAGAAGAATCAAAGCATTTATTTCAAATAGACCATTTACAGGCACTTTTGAATAGTCAAATGTCGGTCAGTCCAAGAAAAGTGAAGCTAAATTGCACGTTCCAAAGAGTAGGTCTCTATGGAGAAGAACGTGCAAGAAACTCCATGGACACTCTTTTAAATCATATTATGTGTTACATATAATGCTTGGTTACATATTACTTGTTGCTTCTATCATGTGAGCACAATGTCGATAATGAAATAAAAATGTAAAATAATTAAAAGATAGAAACTGAATTAAGCCACTGGCAGCTAAGAGATGACCAGTCCCATCTGACGGCACCCGTTCACGAGCATGACGCGTGCATCAGCCCCACTCAGCTCAACCATTTTGAAGGGAACTGAACGACCCAATAACACGTGCCACCAACAGCGAGACATTTGAGTGAGCATGACAAACTCTCAACTGCCATGCTCGTAATGTCAAAAAAAAAAAGTTGTAACCTAATAAAAATGCTCCATGGTGCTTCACATTCACAAACTTGGAAAAAGTGCTTCTACATTATACAATGCAATTGTGTCTTTCAAATTAAAAAATAATAATATTAGTTTCCAACTAATCAACTAATTAGTACGCCCTAGTGGTAGTGGAGCTGGACCAGCATTGAGCCAAGCATTTTTATCTTGAATATAATCCTCCAACTTATAATATGCTTGCCTGCATAGTGTGCGTTTAATACAAGATTTAAATTTCGTTTTAAAAGGAAAAAAAAAAGGAAAGGTTTTATTTAAAAGGAAAAAAAATACTGCATAAATAAAATAAATAAATAATAATAATTTCATAAGTTGATAAAAATGCTATGCAATAGCTTTACCGCGGCAGTCCCCGAGTGTCACACGTCTTTTTTTTATTGAAAACTTATTTTACTATAGGGCCCCATTGCTAAGACTCCACTGTCTGTCTGTCTATCACTAGGCTGTATCTCACGAACTGTGGTAGCCGTCAACACAGACTGACAGCTGAAATTTTCACAGATGATGTATTCTTTTTGTCGCTGTATCAACTAATGCTAAAATTAGAATAACATAAAAATTTAAATGGGACTCCCATACAACTACGTGATTTTTTTGCCGTTTATTGCTGAACTTCGAACAGAACGGAACCCTGTGTGCGCGAGTCCAACTCGCCTTTATGCGTTTTTAACTAAGTCAAAAACCTCGCACTTGAGTCAAGAAAAGAAGGTCTAGATCTATGAAGGTTTTTACAGTTCAGTCAATTTCGGACATACATTCGATTCTGCTGTATCATGACCAGACTATTAACAGACTGGATTTAATTTATGGTGCCAGTCGGGCACTAAAACTAAATCCAACTCGTAATCTCACATACAGATAAATCCGTACAACAATCGAAAAAGCAATTACTCAAAAATTGGCTGAAATAGCAACATGACTGGTTAGAGCATTGGTTCTCAATCTGTGGTTCGCCAAAGATAAAATATGGTCCGCGAAACATTATTACTACACAAAAATAACATTGACGCAACCTGACTTACTAGGTTCAAACCAAGCTAGACGTATTACCCTTTTCATCTCGTAGTTGAAGAAATTTTGAGTGTACTAGTCCACAAGATGGCAAAGATTTTGTTAAACGATAAAAACATTTACCTACTTGAAACTTCGCGAGTGGCTTACCTACTATAGGTGAGTCTACGACAACTATTTTTTTGCTGACGACTTTTTTTTAAATGCTGCGTTTTTAAGTAAGCATGATCGAAATAGGCATTGCTTTGTGTAATCTGTTTCATCACTACTAATCTCAAAACGGCAAAAAAAACGTGGTGATGAAACGGCATGTTCTAGAACCAAAAATTCTAAGACATGCTACATTCACCAACACGCACTGGGCCCGCATGGTGAATTACGGCCCACTCCGGTTTCAGTGAATGGGCCGTAAAAGTGATTTCAGGTTAAAAAAATGTTGGGAACCACTAAGTTAGACAAACACCGTGGCATCGGTCCAAGTCCACAGACTCTCCGGTACATCATAGACGCACAGCGGACGTGCTCTATCGGGCCAACAGATCTCGGATCACAACGGGCCCGCCTTAAATCGGATCGTCCTACTTAATCTCGAGAAGGGCCATGGGAACGCAATTTTAGGCCGTCGACTTTTTGCTCTGTGACTGGGCTATTCGATTTCAGTGTGTGATTTGAAATTGGAAATGGAATCGTGGGTTGTGATCACAATTAGACTAAAGCAGGAACAATATTAGACTGACACACATGTGGGCCATGCCTGATTTGCAAGCAGAGCCGCGTCGCGTGGCGTGGATGTAATGTAGCTCTACAAGTCTAATTGCCATATGAAATGTATGGAGACCGACGCGCCCAGATTGGCGTAAGTGACTCATGTGTGCTCAATGTAGATCTGCCTTATATGTATTTATATATATATAAAATAATCTACACTAATATTATAAATCGGTAAAGTTGGTTTTTTATTTGTCTGGAAGTACTGGTCCGTTTACTAATTTTTTTTCACCGACAGAAAGCTGCTTTATGCTTGAGTAACATAGGCTATATATTATGTACGCGGGCGAAGCCGCGGGCAAAAGCTAGTATGTTATATATCACGAGTTCGGAAAAGCAATAAAAACATTATTCGCAATTAAATAATTTCACAAGATCAAAGCGTTTTAGGAACATATTTATTATGCGTAGGTACAGCCAAGGAGTGGAATTCCCTGCCGGAGTCTGTGTTTCCTGATAGCTACAACTTAGGGGTCTTTAAGTCAAGAGTGAATAGGTTACTTCTAGGCAAGCGTGCTCCATCGTCGACCACATCATCGCTTACCATCAGATGAAATGGTGGTCAAACGCAAGCCTATCAATATTTTTTATTTTTTTTTTAGCCATTACTGTCCCACTCTCCCACTGGTTAGAGACGGCGCGAGAGAAGAATGTCTGGAAGGATTTGGGGCAGGCCTTCGCCCAGCAGTGGGACAGTAAAGGCTAAGCCCACTTATTAATAATAATAATAAAAAAGATCGTTTCGAATAAAATATTTATCAATTATGATTTTACGCGAAACTGGTTGATCCAGGTTGCGAAAATTCTGTTTATTTACGTTTTTATGCATTTTACATAAATATATAAAATCTATATTTAATAATTTACGTTTAAGTATTTTATAGCCAGATTAAAATTCCCAGAATTTTAATTTAAAACTTTATCAATGGCAAATAGATATGAAAATATGTGTATCTATGACTTCCCGGTAATGTTTGTTTGATTTTTTGTTTGTAGGAGATAATCTCTGAAAGCTGCTTTATTCCTGAGTGATATTAAAGGCTATATTTTTTGTAAGCGCGCAAAGCTACGGGCAAAAGCTAGAGGCAAATAAAAATGAATGTGAAATTATCCGTATCAATAATATCCTGTTTTTTTTTTTTTTTGTATAGGCGGTGGCGCCATCAACAAACAACACCTTTCGCTCTTGGTAGAGTGTGAGACTTTTACTAAATAAAACCCACCTATATTCTTTCAGTTGCCTTTTGCGTTCTAGGGCCGCGGTAACACTATTACAAAGTCACCACGACTCTGGAAGCACGAAGCGTTAAAAGGAGTCGTTTGATGATTTCTCACCAAAAAAAAAAAATAGTATTTAAATCTTAAAGGCACTCTTCCTTTCCTTATATATAACAGTAATAAAAAACAACTGTCACACTAAAACTGTGCGCCGAATCACATCAGTAAAAAAATAATAAATCTATGACGCTAAATCCGTGCGCCAAATCGAAGACCAATCTAAGCTTTGAGTACACAATAATCATAAAATAATAAGTAGTTTCATTTTATGCGTAATACAAGTATGTCACTAACTTTATACCGTACGTAAGCTGGTGGAGAAACAGCGCATCTGTACAAATCACAAAACGGAGAAATCTGAATGATTTGTATTTATGTTAAAAATTAAAAAAAAAACTCACAAACTACATATCAATTTAAAAAATACTTCCATTAATATAATAATTCTAGGCTAGTGTTATAATTTTTTTTTAAATTTTTCACCACCTCTGTCTGTCTGTTTGCAAAAAAATACTACCGGGATGCATGAGAAATATTAAGGTGTTTATTTAAATTTAAATAGGTATAGCAGAGAAAAGTCTAGAATTCCAAAGATTCCCAACACCTGTGCGAAGCTGGGGCCCTCCCCATCAAACATAATAATATTACTTTTAAGGCAGACTGGTGGCATTTAGTTTAGTTTAATTACAGATTCGATGCTACAGAAGGTACCAAACGAGCATTAGCGAGCAATCAGGTAAAAAGATCATAACAATATTATTAAGCTATTGCATAGCTTCTATCGCGGGCCTTGAGCGAGGAGACCGAATCCAGAATTTCCGTAACGAAAATAACCTAACACCCCCCACTCATTTGTTTTTTGAGCGTGGTGACCGATAAGAAAACAAATGAGTGAACAATCAATCAAAATTCAATTCAATGTGTGAAAGTGTAACTTCAATTAATATCGAAGAAAAAAAAACAAAGGAAAAAAAAGACGTGTGGCACTCGGGGACTGCCGCGGTGAAGCTATTGCATAGCATCACTCATTTGTTTTCTTATCGGTCACCACGCTCAAAACGTGTTAGGTTATTTTCGTTACGGAATTTCTGGATTCGGTCTCCACGCTCAAGGCCCGCGATAGAAGCTATGCAATAGCTTAAAAATACTGCATAAATAAAATAAATAAATAATTATAATTGCATAAGTTGATAAAAATGCTATGCAATAGCTTTACCGCGGCAGTCCCCGAGTGCCACACGTCTTTTTTTTCCCTTAATTGATTTGGTTGATTTATATTGCTTGCAGTACACCGCAGACTACCCTCTTTTTTAGTTTAAGTTCATATAGTCTATCCCAAGGTTGTCTGGTAGTTATTAGTATCAGCGATAAGACCGCCATTGTACCCATAGATTTAAGTTTCTGTGACATTGTTACTATTTTGATGTACTATAATATTTATTCTATTCTATTTTATTCTATAAATATTGAACATTTGTTCAGCGAGATTTTTCACATCTGTATAATCCTAGCTTAGAAATTCGAAATAAATATAGAATTACTCGTACCCCGCTCCAGCTTCGTACGTGTACAAATTATTTACCAAAACCCTTTATCGTTTATTGTTTTCTATTATTAAAAACCGCATCAAGTAGTTGGAAAATAAACAGACAGACAGACGCGACAATTTACTGCTTTTATATTATTGTTACGTACGTGGGTAATCAAATGCCGATTTACTAAGAGACAACTTTATTCACCACAAACAATAACAAATTAGTCCAGTCAACAATAATCCGAATCGCAATTGACACTAGAGTACCGTTACACTATCGCTTAGGTGAATACCTATTACTACTTGTAGGTACTGTGTGGATGTTTCGAGATTTTTCTAAGCCTGGCTACGCACAACCATTCTAGACCTTTCGAACAGCTATGCGTTTTAATTATTACGTGCTACTCTTTATTTTCTCGGAGATATGGCGGGTTCACGTTTAATGGCGTAACATTATATAGAAAAATATTATTAGATACGCCTTGTTTCTCTAAGTCCTAATAAAATCATAACACTCAATAATGCCTAAAAGAGCAGATACACCCCTTTCTCATCAGACGGCAGAGCAGTGAACTAACGTCACAACTTGACTGAGGTCACAACGAAAGGCTTCGGAAGGCTTCGGTACTCATTCGTAAAATAGGTCAAGAGACAGATGAACGTTGAACAGTTCCGCGGCGATTTGTCATTGTCGCCGACTTTCACATAAAAAAGAGGAATAGCCCTCGTGAACGGCCGAAGGACCCAACTTTGTCCTGTTTCTGAAATGTGTTCGGCGTATCCGTTGACCAGAGGCGTCATAGACAGATGTCCTCTTTTGATATTGTTGAGTTGTTCTGATTTATTTTGCACCAATAATATCGTACAGACAACCCAGAAATAGTGTAAGTTTGCTAAATACTTAATCATGACATTGATGCCTGTTTCATTCGTCTTTAAGAGGGCCTTTCCCAACACGTCTATCATCAACGTAAGCATGGTGTAAAAGCTTGTTATTTCATCCAACGTAATTTGAAACGTTGGCGTAATGTCTGATAAAGAGGCAACGTGAAAAAAGAAAGATAACGGCTGAACGCTCTTTTGGCATTCGGTAATTCCATCACTCACTCGAATATTTTACAAATATTGTTCCAGGAAATACGTGCTGTTTTTTTTTTAAACTATCAAACTATTTGCAAGGTTTCTATAGTTACATATATTTTCAAGTTTTCTAAATCATAGTATTGTCTGTGCGATAAAAGAACCGTCGTGGCGTAAAGCGAAAACAGCATTAAAGATTTTAAGTAGCAACCCAACCCAGCCATCCGTCAAATGCCAAACGTCATATAATATTGGCACCGGTTTGTTTATTATGTTATTTTATTGTGATTTTTAATTGAAATATTCAAAAATGTGATAAAAAATTTCACTGAGCTGCAAGGGAAATAATATTTAATATATTAAAGTTTTTCCAAAGATAACAAATGGCAAATCACACCATTATTGATCAAAACAAAGTCACGAATTTGGGAAACATTGGTATGCTGTTTTTTTGGTACGTAAAACTTTTATTTTAATGTTTTTAGACTTCCTAGATAAACTCCTGTCCCTGTTATCTCCAAATATATATAAATTAAACGGAAATTCATTTAAACATGACGATGTTTATTTATTTTGTTTTGGTCAATATTTTCTATGGCTAGTATAAAGAGTATTGATACTTTAAATTTATAATGCGTTTCGACTAACTTAGAATAATTCTTTTCAGGCTTGAGTACGGATACAGTAACTAAAATAAAAAAGGCCAAGTGCGAGTCGGACTCGCGCACTGAGGATTCTGTACAAAACCTATGAAATCAATTCCCGAATTGAGTTACGAAGATTTTTCCGAATTACAAACAATTTTTTTTTGTGGCGTATCTACAAATTTACAATGATTTTTCCCTGTACTTGTTCTATGAGACCTTGATTTATGCCAAATTTCAGGATTTAAGGTCAACGGGATTCACCCTATGAACTTTGATTCGCTTGATTATAGAAATATACGTTTTTTTGCGACATAAACGGCCGTATCTTTTTTTTTTCGTTAACTCAGAAGTCTGATTTTTTCACAACTTCAAAAGACCGCAGACTTGAGCGTATGGTTTTAATTTTAACTCGATACCTCCAAGCGTTAAAAGGTCTTAACAGATAAACAGACGGACAACCAAGTGATCCCAAAGATCTTATATACGAGATGGTTCCCTTACAGGCTAAATAGATTTTTTACGAAGCAACATTACAAATTCTGAGGTGTACTTTATTTTCATATTTTTCATAGATTAGCAAAAGGGAAAAATGTACTGAGGAAGACAACGAGAAAGTGGTAGTGTGTTCCATTTTTACCTTTAAATTTAACTAGGGTAAACATAAACTTGCTGTTAGCTACAATATTCCAGTCAGTGATAATAGACCGATACTAGTCAAAGTGAGAACCATTTTCGTTGGCACTGGGTAAGTGGTCGCTGGTGGAATCTACCTAGATAGGCAGTACAGCAGTTTCTTCACGCTATTTTCCTTTACCGGTTCGTGTTTGCATTTAAATGTTCATCATCATTACAATCGAAAAATGTCCACTGTTCGACATAGCCCTCCCCCAGGTGTCGCCACAATTAACGGTTTGTTACTCATTACGCAAAAACTTATAAACAGATGAATTTAATGATAAACGTTGCAATAATTTAGCTTATAACCTTTATTTTTGCTAAGTTTCATCACGTGAGCAAGTTCAATAAATAGGCTACTAATATTATAAATGCGAAAGTTTGTGAAGATGGATGGAGGTAGTCGTATGTATGGATGTGTCGCGCAAAAACTACTAGACAGATGAACTTAACCATAAACATTGCAATAATATAGCACATAAGCTATAACTTTGCAGTTTCATTAGGTGAGTAAATTCAGCCAATCGGATAATTTTTATTATAGGGTGAAGCCGCTGGAAGAAGCTAGTCTAACATAGTTTCAAAATATCAAGATTTAACAGTCGCACTATAATGACGTCACAATGTTGCTTACATAACAAAAACGATATTTATCTACAGCAGCGCCCTCAAATCCCACGATAGTTTACTTTCCGCACAGACTCTAGTTACTACACACTCACAGACACACTAATGAATAGCAGCATCAACACACCTGAACAGGTGGATACTCCAGCCAATAATTAGAATACCAACTAACCCGTATTAATTTCAGTGCAACACAACAACACAATTAGCCTCAAGTAAAGTTCAAATTGCTCAAGGAAACAGTTGGTCCAGGTAACCAAGTTATGTGCCACGTGTATGGCTCCTAACTTTCAAACAATCTTGTTTATGCAACTCACGAAATTATATACACGCTTATATAAGTCGATACTTGCTGTCAGGAAGTTCTGTATATCCTTACACTTCAAACGCTCTATACATAATATCCGTTTATCTATCAAAAGTTGAACGATTCTCAATCAAGTATTTTTACATATCTGTGTACTACCGGCCTTCTGTTCTTTCCGCCATGTTTAGCTGATATGGGCATCATCATCATCATCTTCCTGCACTTATCTCGTGTTATTTGGGGGTCGGCGCAACATGTTTTTTTCTTCCATTCTATCCTGTCACCCGTCATGCTATCAGTGACTTCCTTTTCTTTCTTATCACTCTTCACACAATCGATCCATCTTTTCTTTGGCCTCCCTCTCCCTTTCCACCCATACACATGTACACTCATAAATCTTTTAGTAACATGCGTTTCATCCCTCCTCTTTACATGACCATACCAAGACAAACGATTCCCCTTCAACTTTTCAGTCACTGGCGCCACTTTCAAATTTCTTCTGATATACTATGTTTAGCTGATCTGGGCGTTTCCTTTTTTATTATGGCAATAACTTTCTTACTATTTTTTGTTTAATCGGCGTTCTTTCCTTGGTGCTATGTTGTTGCTGGGGTGCTACCGGTGTTCTTTTGTTTTCGTCATATTTTAACTATGTACTACCGGTGGCGTCGTTTCATTAGCGCCATGGTTTAGCTGAATACTACCAGAGTCTTTTCATTTCTGTCATGTTTTGGCTGGTCACTACCGGCGTCCTTTGATTTCGGTCATGCTTTGGCTGGGTGCTACCAGTGTACTTTTATTTCTGCCATGTTTGAGCAGGGTTCTACCAGCATTCTTTCATTTCTGTCATGTTTTAGCTGGGTATTACCGACGTCCTTTCTTTTCACCATGTTTCCTGATTCTCTGCACCCTCCTGATGCTCCTTTTACATATTATCGGCATTAGCACAGGACTTTTTATCTAAAGTATTTTTACATTTCGGCATCAGCCAGACCTTTAATCTAAAGTATTTAAAGTTTTACATTTGTATATCGATAGTAGTTTTGTAACAGTATTGGTCATGGTCGTGGTATAATCGTTGGCTAAAAAAGATCAGTGTGGGTTATAGGGACCGCAACATTTGCCAGTGAAAGCCATAGGCTGACTTAGAATAAGTTGGTGACTACAGCATAACACACGGGAGACTGTTTATCATTATAATCGTTTTAGTATTTGACCCTCTCCGCTGCAACTGGTCATATCTTAGTGCTGCTAGACTAGGTACTTGATTTAACGGAAAAATATCTTAAACACATTTTGATTAACCTGTAGTCTAGGTTTGCACTGACAAAATTCAAGAATGGAACAAAATAGTGTTAGTTACTAAGCGCCCGTCGGAATCACGATGCATTTAGAGCCGGGGCCCAAACACAATACTACGAGGTAACGTCACATATAAAAAAAAATGTGAGCACGCACAGCGTATTGCAAGATCTTGCGAATTGTCTGGTCACCTGAACCGATGCCTTGCCTTGATGCGGCGTCGTATCATATATGTTTTTAAATGTTTATATATATATATATATATATGTTTTTTGTAGGATTTCTTACCCTAGTAGCTAGTCTTGAAAAACATGACGTACAATATCCTTCTCGTTTACAAGACTGACTAGCTTTGTTCTAAAAGTCATGTTCCTGTGATAGGTTAAGCGTTATGTTCCATTTTCCTATTACTTACGGTTCAAAGTGGTCTCTGAACAATTCTAGAGCAAAACGGGAACACGTTTCAGACGTTATGCTGCAGACGGAGACGTTTCAAGCGCTTTCTAATTGGTTGATGTAGCAGCGTGGCTTAGTAGCTCTTGCACTTACATCTAGCCAAGGACAAAGTGCACTCACCGTTATTGTTATGACATATTTAATGTTTGTATGCAATGTTTCATTCAATTTTATTTGACAGGTTTGTAAAACTTCACAGTTGTGACAGATAGGTAATTAGGCAGTCGCGCCGTGAAAAATGTTGGATTCCAGCTGTATTCGGTTGGCCTGGAAACCGATCCCAACATAGTTGGGAAAGCAGAAAAATTAACTCAATCAGTAAGTCAAAAGTAGAAGCCAATGCTTTTTTTTTGTAAAACGAAAAAAGTTTTAATTAAGGCGTATAGTCCCTTGAATATCTTAAATGCACACATACTCGTAATTAGCCCCGCTGAACTTTAAAACTATTTTCTTTGCGAAATATTGATTGATTTACATAATATATGCTATGTACATTCTGAAGTACACTTTAACCGGCAATTTTTTTGTGTAAACATATTTTAGATCAAAGCCGTTTGGAAGGAGTAGGGAAAAACAGCGAAAAAATATAATGTTGTTAATTTTAGAAAGTCGTTGTTATAAGGCACTGCTCGGGCGTTAGTGCATTAACTAATTCTTCATCAATGGTGAAATGAATAGAAAGATGAAGAATATAAAGATAGAAATATACGAAATGTAAAAATAAATTCGGTTAAAACTATCCAAAATTGCAAAAAAAAAACTAAACGTTCTTTTACCATAAAACATCTTGCTTATAGGTTAAAAGAAAGACTTTGAGGCGTGACTGCAAAGGCCTCACGGCGTGTTCCCCTTGCGCATGACGCAGGTTTTCAGCGGACATTGTAAGTTCGGGAGGTATCAGCATCGGATTCGTGCGGAAGTGACGCCCGGCCACCGTAGGCGCGGGCGTCCGGTAACTGTCCGGACCGAGTCGTCCAAGCCGTCAACGGCGCACACTGTTCCCGCGCGCTTCAAGAAGTTTTCAGCAGCCGTGGGGGGCCCAGCTGGGTCGAAGCCTACTGGGGCTAGGGTCTGTTTCTGAAAGGGAGGTTCGGCCCCCGTATGAAAGGCAAGAAGGAACGGAGTGGGTTTTGTTTTTTAGTCAGTAAGAGTCTGACACTATCTCTCACTCAAATTATGAACATGTCTCTAGAGTATGTTTACACGAATTTAAAAAGGTTAAAACGCTCTGAATAAAACATAAACACGTATCTAGCCTAAAATCATTTATCGGTGTGAATAATAAAAATCTAATCCATGTATCTAGCATCGAGTCGAACCGCAGCAATCGATTCGAGTTGTTTACGATTTCATTTTGAAATGCATTCGATTTTATCGAATCGATTAGCGGTATTAAACCACTCATTTATTTTATGTACCTTTGTTTACTTTCATGGCATGCCTTAATGGATTGGTTTGCATTTCAAATGATTACTGAAGACTTGAGTACATAGCTACCTATTATTTCTAAAACATGTGTAATTCTTTGAAATGTAAACCCATTTGCACACAATGTTGATTTTAATGTTAAAGAAATAATAATGTTTATTTGATAAAAGATTACGAAATACAAGAGAAGAGAATTAGCTTCTGCCAGTGGCTTTGCCCGCGTGACTGTATAATTCTTCATACAAACTTTGGACCCCGTTTCATCCCCTTAGGGGGTAAATTTTGAAAAAACTTCTTTTAGTGCACGCCTAAGTCATAAAAGGAAACCTTGCGCAAAATTTCACGCTCCTAGACCCAGTAATTTCGGCTGTGTGGATATGTCAGACAGTCTGTTTAATTTTTTATATAAATAGATTAAATACTCATAGAGTGTACTGCATAAAAAGGTAGATATTGCCAAATGGATTTGATATTGCGTTGTCTAATAATAATATAATATAATATTCCACAACTAGCACACAACGCCGTCTAGTCCCAAGCTAAGCAGAGCTTGTGTTATGGGTACTAGTCAACTGATATACATACTAATATTTCTAAATACGTACATATTATAGATAAATTACACCCAGACAGAACAAATAATCATGCTCATCACATAAACGTTTCCCTGGGTGGAAATCGAACCTACGACCTGCGGTATAGTAGTCAGGGCCACTAACTACTAGACCAAGCTTGGGTGAGTTTTTAGTAGGATTTTTCGAGTGAAGAAAAGAAATCAAGCCTGCCCCTCCTCATCGCTCCCTGGCCTGTACCAAGGACCGGCGCGAGAGATCGCCGCCCCGATCGCCCCCACAAGGACATGGCGATGCTCTGCCCAAGTGGGGCACACCTCCACCGTGTGCTCCACCGTGTCCTCCGGGCGTTCCACATAGTGGCGACACCCGGGCGAAGAAACACAGGTGGATTTTAGTCAATAAACTCACAAACCCTCTCGTTCCACCCAGAGAGAGAGAGAGAGAGGTATTTAAAGATATTCACCTCACAAATAAAATTGACACAAAATGGCTAAATTCCTATAGAACACAGAATACTGACCTATATTCCGTGTTCTCAGAATTAGACACCTATTGAGATCCTTTGAAACGTTACACCACCATCTCAGACTGACGTAGCAGGAGTATACTGTTACTTCTTCAGGTCAATGGGTTCAGCTTTTACGCATTGAATGAGGCTCGATTTCAGCTCGATTGGGTGTCTCGTTCATCAGAATTCGGACGCTGAGTTTACAATGTTGTGATAGACATTGAAATGCGAGACAACGATTTCCTAAGAAGCTTGTTACGGCCTAATCCAAGACAGTACATGTCACTTAATATTAATTTCGTTTTTTTTTATTTATTAGAAAAACATTTCTATTTCATTTAGATTCGAATATCGGAGAGAACTGAAGAAACAAGATTGGGTTAAGTCTGACACTCCCGGATCTAGCTCCACGCCACAGTGGAAAAAATCAAATGTCCCACCTCCAAAAAACTGTATACCTACCTATATACCACCAATTTTCAATTTATACAAATACTTAAAGGGCTTTAGTAAAGGTTCAATAAATAATATTCATAAGCAGCAAAGTTATGTGTTTGTTATATCTCAAAATGTCACTCAATTATAATTATAAATGGCGATATAAAAAAATTTTTATAAAAAAAATATAACCGACTTCAATGTTAAAAAACACTGAAAAGTTTAATATAACTTTAATTTCGGAAGTCGGTATTTTTCTATAATAGTTTTTTCTCTTCGTTATTTAACACCGACTTCGGAAATTAAAGTTATTTTAAACTTTTCAGTGTTTTTTAACATTGAAGTTATATTTTTTTTTTTGTAAAAGTTTTTTATTTTACACTTTTTAGTTATTATACCACCACTAAAAAGTACCCCTCAGACAAACTTAAATAACTTATAGCCACAGTGCATCTCATATCGATTCTAATAATCCCAAACACGATTAGATAACATTACATTAATTTAATTTTTTTCCTTCTGGCTTCATCATCAGATCAGTTCAATACATCTCCCCCTCCTTTTTCTGACAGTCAGTCATCGACTACTCGTATAAACAAAGCAACTTTACTTGTAACCACAGTTCTGCTGTGATTTTGTAACGAGTTCTGTTCCATATCTTCGAAGTTCATGATCAGATATGGGACTAACTTGGAAGCATATGCAACACTATCAATCAAAAAAATATTTTTTTAAAATCGGTCCACAATGACCGAGATATCGGTGAACATACATAAAAAAAACACATTCAGCCGAACATAGAACCTCCTCCTTTTCGAAGTCGGTAAAAAAATTGAAAGATACTGCGCGTAATATTTTTGAGTAGCAACTGTTATAAATAATTGATTCAATAAAATTACGAAAAAAAATTGTGATCAATTTTGTTTTTTTTTTTTTAATTTTGACTACACAAAATAATGTGATTACTGATCACATTATTTTGTACGGGTTTAAAAAGTACAAAAAAATAGTGGTGTATAAGAACTGTCAGTACCTATAGATGGTTAAAGGCGGGACTCCCTTCAACCACTAATTACAAATTATTGTTTTTTGAAGTCGGTTAAAAAGAAGAACGTCCAAGCTAGGTACTGTTTACAAACATATGAAAAATCTTTTAAAATACACCTTCTAGCGTGTCTTTCGTTTATCTAGTCAGTGTACCTTATATGTTCATTTATGGAACTGTGGAAACTAAGAGTTGCATCGAGGATATAAAAGCACTGAGCGGATGTCTGGCAAAATGGATCTATTCCGTGATTGATGCCGATAGTGGAACACGGCTTTGAATCTGGCACATAATTTTATTTAAGGCCAGTTTCTACTCATTTTGAACTTTTTTAAACGGCTGGAAATACACAAATATAAAAGAGAACACCAAAAAAGAAATCACCAGCATCGTTCATTCATCATCATAGTCATTTTTATTAAAATTGACTATATGACCAGCCGCCGGGCAAAATCAAAACACGATATTATAAATTAGTTGGCCCGATAAAAACAAGAAATCGTGAATCTGACTCACGATTTCAAACGAGTATGTCTACGAGATTACGTCACAGAAATATTTGAAAGTTACTAAAAACAATAAAACTTGTTTTTTAAAAGGACCTCCCGAAAAGTTTTTAAGCTATTGCATAGCTTCTATCGCGGGCCTTGAGCGTGGAGATCGAATCCAGAAATTCCGTAACGAAAATAACCTAACACCCCCCACTCATTTGTTTTTTGAGCGTGGTGACCGATAAGAAAACAAATGAGTGAACAATCAATCAAAATTCAATTCAATGTGTGAAAGTGTAACTTCAATTAATATCAAAGAAAAAAAAAACAAAGAAAAAAAAATACTGCATAAATAAAATTAATAAATAATTATAATTGCATAAGTTGATAAAAATGCTATGCAATAGCTTTACCGCGGCAGTCCCCGAGTGCCACACGTCTTTTTTTTTATATAAGTATATAAAAGCGAAATCGACATAGACCTAGGCGGAGTTCACCAAAATACATAGTGACTATGAACGGCTTTTAAGGCTAGATATGTGACCCTTATACGTTTGAAATGTATTAAAATACCCTTATACGTTTGAGACTGGGATAATAGCAGTACCTACAATTTGAATGTTTTTTGTAGTTGAACCTTTGTGTGTACCACAAAGTCTTGATTCCTTCTTTCAGAAATGGTGCGAGCCCCCGCGCACGCCCGCACGCTCTGCCGTCTCGTGTATGGTGCAGTTCGGATGCAGTCAGTGTGCAGTTCACACGACTGCAATCGGACTGCACGTTTGGTTTGCAGTTCTACGTGTCAACTGCATTCAAACAGCACTTAAACTGCAATTTGCGGTTGGATTGCAGTTGAAATGCGGTCCGTCTGTTTAGACCCTAATTTATACCATTGAACGCAATAACTTATGTGAAATTTTTTCGTACTCAAAATTTGTTTTGCGAACAAAGAGGTTGAACAAAAAGGTTTTAACTACATTATAGCCCGAGTGCGTAATGGTAATAAAAATGTCACAGTCTGGTAACAAGCGCCTTTATATACCTAGGTGCAGTGCAATAAGGGTAACTTTCTGAGCAAGTGTATTGAAAATACTTTTTTTGCGATTTGAAAAAAATTTCGAGACTCCATTCGGGAATTGAACTATTTACGCGAGTCTGACTTGCACTGACTTGACTTGACTGGTAAATCGTAATATTAGTATGATAGGACAGTTTATAATCGCTGTGTATACAGATGAAGTTATCATAAAATTGATAATGGACGCAGAAACATTCACCAAAGTTCGAAGACACACTCCAATCGCGCACCACGTAAATACGAAATGATGTAAAAAAATGTAAAACTCTCTTATAATTGTACCTACAAACACGACAAATTGCGCACGATTTTATTTGAAATCAAAAGGTACATTAATTTTAAAAGTTCCAAACTCATGTTACATAAAAACTATATTCATTCATTTAACAATAAATGACCGGAACCGAACATTCCAATTTGCTTTTCCAATTGTATATATTCATATGACGAGTAACTCGGTGCGGAATGTGGCTCGACAAACGGACATTTTATGACCACATGGGATATGTGCGACCACAATGTGCGACCACGGACCACACACAGCGGAATCTGTGACCACACTAACATGGCTGACATTTTCTGTTTTATTTCGCGCCAACTATTTAATGACACATAATGTTATTTTGTAGCTGAAAGCCCAGTAAAGCTTAATACAACGCCCTTTATTTAAATGTCAGTGTATAAGTTTTATACATAAAATATCGTTATGTGAGCCTCAAATATAAAAAAAAACTGGGCAAGTACAAGCCGGACTCGCGCCCTAAAGGTTCCGTACAAATTTACCTACTAAATATTTTAATTCCGGAATGGAGGAAGATTTTTCCAAATCGCAAAAAAAAATTGTTATGTTACAACTTAACAGTGTTCAGGTTTATTCCTATACCAGTGCTATAAGACCTTGCTTTATGCCAAACAAGGTTCAGGGTCAACGGGAAGTACCCAATGTCTTTTGATTATCTCGAGTATCGAAATGTACGTTTTTTGCCACATAAACCAAAGTATGTTTTTTTCTCTCAGACTGGAGTATATGGTTTTAATTTCAACTTGATATCTAAGCGTTCCCCAGGTCATGACAGACAGACAGGCAGACGGAAGGACGGATGGACAACAAGGTGATCCTATAAGGGTTTCATTTTTTTCCTTTTGAGGTAGGAAACCCTAAAGCGGGTTATATTTGAAAATACGTTGGAAATTTAGCGTTTTTGTTGATGAATTCCTAAAACGAGGTGTATATGTAAACGACAGCTGTATGAAGTGAAAATTGAAATCAGAACTATTAATCCGGTGTTGGAGTGGGATGAAAAAAAAATGTTTCGTGGAAATAGGCTCGTTGTATTTTGTTTGATGAAATCCGGTTGTACGATTTTAATTGCGCACACTGTTAGATAAATTATTTCGATGCAAAAGTTTCGTCGATTTTGACGGAGTAGGTTATTGTTTCCGGAGTTGTAGGTCCCGGGTTCGAACCCAGCCAGGCGCATTACTTTGTGTAATTTATTTCATTAAAACATCGTGAGGAAACCGGCATGTCCTAGAACCAAAAATTCGAAGACTTGTGACATTCACCAACCCGCACTGGGCCCGCGTGGTGTATTACGGGCCGTTCCCTCTCCTAGAGAGGAGGCCTGAGTCCCAGCAGTGGGAACATTAAAAAGGCTGATGATGATGATGAGGTTATTGTTTTGTTGGTCTTGCAAGTTCTATTGCTAAGTCCTGATAGTATTAGTCCTGGGTACGGTTCACGGTCCGAGTAAAATGATATTTGGTGTTTCTACCAGAACATTCTTAATATCATAAAGCGCCAAAGATAGGATGTATCCGGTTCAATTAAACCTAAAAATGACTGTCATAATATTTATTACTGGTACATAGGCCTCCCCTAAGTGTCGCCACAACGACCAGTCTTGTGTTCATCTATGATCCACCTTATCTGCTTTCCAATGCCCCGTCTTCCCGGTAGGCGGTTGCCACTCCAGAACTTATCGGCCTCATCGACCATTTAGGACTCTAGGTATGTATAAGCCTAATGCTTAAGAAAATAGAGGTGTGATGTTTTGTTTTAGAATGTAAGGAAAATATTTTTAGATTTCTTAGTCCAAGACCAGTGGTTCTGAACATTTTCCACTTATTATACCCCCAAGGCCGATGACCGCTAGGGCCCTGAAGAATTCCTGAAAAGAAAACTTACCCTAGAACGCAAAGGGCAAATGAAGGTGGACCGACAACAAGGTGGACCGATGACTTGGTCAGGGTCGCGGGAATCCGATGGATGCGTGACGCACAGGACCGGTCGTTGTGGCGACGCTTAGGGGAGGCCTATGTCCAACAGTAGACGTTTTTCGGCTGATATGATGATGATAATGATGAAATGAAGGTGTGGTTTTAGTCAGTACAAGTCTGACACGTGCTCTTGCTTCACACCATATTGAAAGAAGTCATTGGGGTGATTTACCATATCAAAACAAAAATCCTCTTATGTTCTCTCAAAAACTTTATATTCAACAGTTTGAAGATCCATTCTGACAATAAGCTATGTAGAAAGCAATAATCTTATGCCATATTGTGTAACACGAACATATTGGGTACCCGGAAGGTACTTTAACCGCGGTATGAGCACGGGTATCCGGGAATGCAATAACAATTTGACATAACGGTAGCAAGTCGACTACAAATATGGATGGTAACTACAATATTGCTTGCCGTCTACCCTCAAAATGGGAGACCCAAAACAATTTGAGGACGTTTATTAAAAAAAGTTACGGTTATTTTTAAGCTTTGCATTGAAAATCCCAACGTGTTTGTGAAGTTATACTATAAGATTTTTGCTTTGTACATAGCATAGCATAGCATAGTTAGTCTTATAATGTTCCCACTGCTGGGACTCGCACGCGCTGTTCCCGCGCGCCTCAAGGAGTTGTCAGCAATAGCAGGGGCCCAGCCGGGTCGAAGCCTACTGGGGCCAGGGTTATCCGAAAGGGCGCTCGAGCCCCGGTATGAAGGCTTGAAGGAACGGGATGGGTCTTTTAGTCAGTAAAGTCTGACACTATCTCCCGCTCCGCCCAAGAGCGGGGGAAAAAAGGCTTCTCTAGGAGAGGGAATGGGCCGTAATCCACCACGCGGGCCCAGTGCAGATTGGCTTTGTACAGCAAAGATCAATTGATACAGTTTGCATGATAATCATCAGCTTCCTAGCATTATTCAAATTGCCCCCAAGGTCGGCTTTCAGTCTGAGTGTGGCTACCTGTATTTTACATAAAGCGATGTTTTAAAGAATCGTCTAACACGTGACAGTGGGCAGGGCCCATTGCATAAAAAACAGATGATCGATGGGAACGAAAGGTTTTGGAGTGGCGACCACGTACCGGAAGACGAAGTGTTGAAAGGCCACCCATAAGGTGACCGATGACCTGGTGAGGGTTGCTGGAATTCGATGAATGCGAGACGCACAGGACCGGTCATGGGGGGAGGCCTGTGTCCAACAGTGGACGTCTTTCGACTGAAATGATGATAATGAATGTTCTTGAGCAAGTACTAGTTCTAGTATCATGTTGAATAGAATAGAATAGCATTTATTCGGCGCAAGCAAGACAATATACAACAACATAAAATAATAATAAAAAAAGACGTGTGGCACTCGGGGACTGCCGCGGTAAAGCTATTGTATATGTTATACATAGCATTTTTTATCAACTTATGCAATAAACCTCGCCAACAGCTGCTTAACCCCACCCATCCAAAACCAGACCTCGCCAACAGCTGCTTAACCCCACCCATCCAAAACCAGACCTCACCAACAGCTGCTTAACCCCATCCATCTAAAACCAGACCTCGCCAACAGCTGCTTAACCCCACCCATCCAAAACCAGACCTCGCTAACAGCTGCTTAACCCCACCCATTCAAAATGAGACCTTGCCAACAGCTGCTTATCCCCACCCATCCAATACCAGACCTCGCCAACAGCTGCTTAACCTCTTCCATCCAAAACCAGACCTCGCTAACAGCTGCTTAACCCCACCCATCCAAAACGCCGACAGCTGCTTAACCCCACCCATCCAAACACAGACCTCACCAATAGCTGCTTAACCCCACCCATCTAAAACCAGACCTCGCCAACAGCTGCTTAACCCCATCCATCTAAAACCAGACCTCGCCAACAGCTGCTTAACCCCACCCATCCAAAACCAGACCTCGCTAACAGCTGCTTAACCCCACCCATCCAATACCAGACTTCGCCAACAGCTGCTTAACCTCTTCCATCAAAAACCAGACCTCGCTAACAGCTACTTAACCCCACCCATCCAAAACGCCGACAGCTGCTTTCACTCATTTGTTTTCTTATCGGTCACCACGCTCAAAAAACAAGTGAGTGGGGGGTGTTAGGTTGTTTTCGTTACGGAATTTCTGGATTCGGTCTCCACGCTCAAGGCCCGCGATAGAAGCTATGCAATAGCTTAAAAAGAGTACAGACATACAATACAGTTTCAGTGACTGTGCCTGAACCGTTGCTACGTATGTGATGTTGCATCTTTGGATAAACTGCAGGTGAGACTTTCTGTCGCCTGCTAACTTGTAACGACTGGTAAAGATCTACGAATAACACCCGTGAAAAAAGGGCTTACTGTGCTTTCCGAGGCATAGGGTGTCAGTAATGTTTTAGAACTTAGAAAAGTACATATTATGAATTTAAAAATTCACATTCGTACGTGATCACTCGCGAAGTTTCAAGTAGGTAAATGTTTTTGTCACTTAACAAAATCTTTGCCGTCTTGTGGACTAGTAGACACTCAAAAAGGGTAATTTTAGGAGATATATTTTATGTTTTTTAATTTTAACCTTTTGGATACCGTAATTAGAGACACAATAGAAAGACAATAAAAGGGCGAATGCCAGCGTTCATCATAGTTTTTAACTCTCCGAACTTTGCAGTTTAATGGCGACAATCACTACAAATCTGTAACAAAACAATAAATAGATTTACCATCCAACACATGAGAAATCCAAACTGTCGATCTCGTCGAGTGCAGATCAGATTAGGTTCCGGACCGTTGAGTGGTGGACTGTCCTATCTGTGGAATGTACGTCCGTTGTGTTGTTGAGATATGTATGGCACTCTACATACGATCTAAATTCGGTGGAATTTCTGGCAAGAGTGTCCGGGAAAACAACGTTACATGACACATTGAGTATTATGCGATTACTTCAATCCTTGGCTAAGGGTTGATGCACACTGGAACAACAACAGCCGACAGCAGCGACGGCAGTGACATGAAGAGACCGACGGAGCCGGCCGCAGTCGGCCGCAGGCAGCTGTGTATTACCGGCAGTAACACAGCTGACAAGACGGGCGGGACCGCTTGCCTCGCGGCATCGAGCAGCATCGCGATAACGCGTACAACCGAGCGCCTTTTTTGAATCTTTCAAACGATACTACTATTTTAAGATTTTAAAAAGGTACGAAACTCCGTGTAAAACTGTATCAGTTTTACCAACCACACGCATAGTGTTCCGTATACAAACTGGCCTGTGCAGGCAAAACTGTGGCGGGCTCATAAGATAAACATAGAAAGTAAACAACAAATGGTATAAAGTTTCAAAACCGCATCCTCGTGCATTTTAAGCACTCTCTTAGCTTCCGTTCCATAACATTTTCCTTCCGCAAGATTTCCATATGATTACCTAGAGGTTTAGCAACTCAGCGACGATCTACTGCGTTGCGGGTACGGTGCGTTAGTGCACGGACGATCGTATTTTTTATACAAAGCGCACGGTGCGGCAATCGTGTGGCGAACAATTGACAACAGGACGGCAACGTCACAAGCACGACGTGATCAATTATGTGTATCATCACTGGCATAAAAACGCATGGCAGACAGATACGTTTACAATTTACGCGCTTATTGTCGGATTGTTAACGTATTGCAACTGGCCAGCTACGGCACGGAAAACGTGCGGCAGTCGGCCGGTTGCAAAACGCATAAATTGAAAACGCCCTTAGGAACGATACTAAACCAGTGTATTTTCTCATTTACTTAACCAATTCACAACATCTCGACGGTCAAAATTTACGTAGACAAAAAATTACATGAAAAAAGATATCGCATTTTTTCTACAGTACGGACAATCCCTCTGAGATCTTCCGGGAAATGTCTTAATTTTGTGTAATTGGAACCAACAGCCCAGCCCCTGGGTTTGCTTAGTACAAAATACCGAGGATTTTTAGTAACTTTCTTAAAAGGAATGAATGATGAATTTCAATTTGTAAGTGACAGATTTGTTACTTTTGACTATAATCTAATTTATGACAGAATACTGCTTTTTTCGAGCAGTAACTTTTTTTAAATTTTTATTATGGATAAGCTCGCGTTTGACCGAAGATAGAACATGCTTGCCTAAAAGTAAGTTTTATTTTTTAATTGATATAAAGTATTGCTTGACTGCGATCCCACCTGATGGTAAGTAGTGATGCAATCTCTGATGGTGAGGCGCACTAGTTTATGAGCCTCTTCACTCTTGCCTTGAAGACACTCGAGTTATAATCGGATGGGAAGACCGCAGCAGGCAGATTGTTCCAGTCCTTTGACGTACGTGGTATAAACGACGAGGCGAAACGCTTAGTCCGGACTGTAGAGGTTTCAACAACAATCTATTCACTCTTAATAACTACTCTTACTCTTGACTATAGCTTATTGGTTATAGCTATCAGGAAACACAGACTCTGGCAGGTAGGTCTGGCAATTTCCCTCTCTCTTTGTTTATAACATGTGGAAGTATTTATCACCATCGTTTCCAGGAAATATTTTTAGTACATAAGCTTTACCACATGGACAGCAAAAGTTTGCCCCCTCGATCGTAAGCCCTGAAATCGCGAAAAAAAATCAGCTGTTCAGTACATTTATGTTTGCCTAATGTACTGAACAGCTGATATTTTTTTCGCGATTTCTGCTTTACTCCCATAATAAAAATTGTTTGTTATCATGAGCACAATCACGTGTTTAAGTATCGTACACTAATTGCCAGTCACCCTATATAATGAAGAACCTAAATAGATGTACCTCCAGTTTCACCTTGATATATTTGCAAACCTATCCTTAATTTCGAGAAAAAAAAAATGTTCATATCCTCAAAAATAGCTAAATCAACCGTTTCTTGTCAGCAGGGGCCCAGATTGGTCGAAGCCTACCGGGGCCAGGGTTAGTTTCGAAAGACAGCTCGAGCCCCGGTATGAAGGCTTGAAGGAACGGGGTGGGTTTTTAGTCAGTAAGAGTCTGACAGTATCTCCCGCTTGTTGTTCTCGCGGTTGTCATTGATGATTTTCCCACCATAAAAAAACCTTTTCTATTTGTAGAATTTACTATTTTTTTTTTTGTAACTTTCGATACATCTATTTAGGTTCTTCATTATTATTTTTTGCGTGATTCAGTGCAGTGTATTTAAAAAAAAAAAAAAAACGTAATGCCTTTTTGGTGTTTTTTGAGGACTCTGCTCTTAAACTACGAGTACCTATATTATAGAAATTCATCACACTAGTATTATGAAAGCTAAAGTTTAAAAAAAAAAATTACAAGCCTATACATATGTACTTATATGTACTTATGTTTTACGTGCGTGTACGTTTGTTACTCATACTAGCTTAAACCATTGAACGGATTTGACCGAAATTTGGCTCACAGGTAAAAAAACGCATGGTCTTCGGGCTATTACAAAGAATGGTTTGAAAGAAAAAGGGCAAAAATCACTATTGCTATGCCAAAACGCTATTGTATATAAAACCTATACATACAATGCAAGTTCAGCGAATAACGTACATGCTAGGTCGGTACTGTAAAGGCAGAGTCTTGCATAATTCATCAGTAAATTACTTCTGGCGAGATGACACTCGGAAGTTGCGGATGCCACGCATCAGGTGCCTCCCTCCTAATGGATTAATTCACTCATGGATTAACTTTACGGATATATAGGAGAGGATATGAGGATATATACGTTGGGAATTGAATTAAGAGTTCACGCGGCCGATCCTGCAAATATGAGGTTTGGAGATATTCTATAAAGTTGATGTGTAAATTCTTTTTACATGAATTTTGGTTTCGTCCGTGTGATCTATGCTTACCTGTGCTTTTGTCTCACATTTGGTTTGAACCTTTGCAGGAATCTAATTCTAGTAATTTAGATTACTGGCTGCTGCCAGAGGGTTTGTTAGCGTTAATGTAGAAAATTGTTGTAAAAAAAGAAAGAAAGAAAAAATGTTTTTTGTAGGTAGATAAGTACCTCACACATACTCGTACAATATAAATAAAATAGGTATGGAAAAATGACATTAAAATCTCAGCTTATGCTGCAATATTTAAAACGATAAGAAAGAAGCATAAAATTTCATTCAAAGCCGTTCAGCCGTTCAAGCGTAAAGAAGTGACAAACATACATACATACAATAAAAAAAATATGTGAAAATATATTTGGTGACCAGCTAACCCAATAGACGTAATTGTTCTTTACAAAAATCCGGTATAAATAAACATTTTAAAATGGTTTCTGAATACTTAAATTTCTATTCGTAATATCAGATGCGTGTTTGAAAAATATGATACTTCTATTACTGAACATAACATTTTTTTTATTATGGCGCTTGTTATACCTTTTTAAAAGTCGTAGGGTTCAGTACTGTTATCTATACAATATTAGACACCATATTATTAATCTTTAATATCTGTTGTTTCAAAATTTCAACTTTCTAACTATTACGGTGCATGAGATTTTTTCTTTTTATTGTTGATAGGTTCGCGCTTGACCGCTATCTCACCTGATGGAAAGCGACGATGTGGTCGACGATGGAACGCGCTTACCTAAAAGAAACCTATTCACTCTCGACTTAAAGATTCCCGGGTTGTAGCTATAAGGAAACACAGACTCCGGCAAGGAATTCCACTCCCTAGCCGCACGCACAATGAATGTGTTCCCAAAACGTTTTGTGCGTGTAGGTGGGATATCCACCATATACCGGTGGCACATAGCCGTACGTCTGGTAGTCCGATGATGGAACGGGCTAGGCGGAATTAGGTTATGCAATTCCGACGCACACTCCCCGAAATGCAACCGGTAGAAAACCGACAGGCTAGCAACTCTGCGTCGATGCTCAAGACTTTGAAGCCTCGACTCGACGATACTGCTTGGTTACAAACAGACGGACAGTAGGGTCTATATATAGATGCCCATTTTTACCCTTTGGTTACGGAACCCTGAAAAAGGTTTCAGAAAAATTATTGAGCATAAACTTTTAAAAATGAATGCAGATCGATTCCAGGCATTATTAACTATGTACGAGTATTCAGCTAATTTTGTGTTCAAAAGTCAATCCTAGTGCTTTATAATAAGCGACATGTCAAAATTTGTTAGAAGTTTTGCACACAGTAGTTACGTAATAAAGAATTACGCGCCTAAGTTACTGTTACAAAATACACAAACAGGATTTTAAAATGCCTAAACGAATTACCTATATCCACAAAAGTTGGAGGTAATCCGTTTCAATTTATTTATTAAAAACGCAATATCAAACTAACCACCTAAAATGGCAGCTAATTCCTTGTTATTTTGAGGTATTTGACTATAAAAAAATATTCAAATTTATGTGTATCTCGTAATCAGTAATGGCATACAAAATCATCTTAGAGAAATGGTATAATTTTTGTTTAATTTGAGAAATTTGAATTAAAATATTTGGATTTAATCTTATACTACACTTTATTTCACCCAAAATAAATCGTATTAAAGAATCAAACGACCATAATGTCATAGTACGTTATTGACAAATTTAATTAATCTGAATACAGCTATAATACATTAACGAATTAAGCGGAAAAATGGCTATATATTTTAAAGTATATTCTGCACTGTAATATATTCTGAATTAATCTGAACTTTTTACACATCTTAATTTACAGTAAAAAAAAAATCATACACGTAAAATAACGAGCTCACAGCGACAATTTTAACTTTAAAATCTTTGAAGCTCATTTTCTCAAATTCTCTCTAGTGTCGCTTAATCTGTTCTTACATAACTCTGTCCAATTAGTTTCAGATATTAACAATGAAGAGTTAAAAATTAAAACTTGTAAAACTAAAACAAGAAATAAAAATCTTAAAGAATAATCACACCTTCTCTCGTTTATGAAACTTTTGCAAAGCAAAATAAAAAGTGAGCTATGAAAACTATTAATTAGCTAAGAGTTTGCAACAAATAACTAAGGATTTCTCATAGCTATCGGCAATGTAAAGAAAATTTTCTTCGTTCACAAGAAAAAATGAGATAGACCGTTGAGAAAAACAATTTTTATTAATAAGAAAATGAGTGAAGTTGTTCTTATTAATATTTGTATCCAGCCATTCAGCTGATGCCTGCTAAGGCTCTGGAATTGTTCGAAACTTTGGAACACAAAGGGCAAGTGAAGAAACACATGTGGGTCTTAATAAGCAAAAGTCTGATACTCCCTCTCGCTGCACACAGAACGTACCTACTCCCGTTCTGTGTGGTGGTTATTTGGTGGTTATGTGGTGTGTGTGGTTATTTGGTGATTTCACACATCAAAAAAAGGCTGTGAAATTAACGCTCGCACATACGGCGTTTGCTTGTGGTTAAGACCACAAGCAAACGCCGTATGTGCGAGCGTGATTTCGCGCCATTGTATAACTGGGCTCTGTCCTCACCAAAAGAATCTAGACAAAGTTGTGATTTTGTCTAGATGTTAAGGAAAACATCGTGAGGAAGCCAGCATGTAATAGAACCAAAAGTTCGTAGTAGTGTGACATTCACCAACCCGCACTTTGTCTGCGTTGTGGATAACGGCCCATTTCCTCTCTTAGAGAGGAGGCTCGAGTCCGATTCTTTAATTCTTTATTGTACACTATAACAACTTATAAAATAAGTGGATAACAAAGTTCATGTACATAGGCGAGCTTAACTCAAAGTTGAGTTTTCTTCCAGCAAACCATTGAGCGATAGAGAGAGATGACAATAGAGGGTAGGGTCCAGTGTACAATTTTAAAATTAGAAATATTACGAATAAAATAATAATACATAAATAAGTATACCTACATATATAAATACACACATACTTTATATATTATAAATATATAGGGTGACTGGCAATTAGTGTACGATACTTCTTAAACACGTGATTGTGCTCATGATAACAAACAATTTTTAGTTTATATATATATATTTTTTTATTTATTTATCATGAGCACAATCACGTGTCAGCGTCAGGGCGTGTCGGACCTTTACTGACAAAAAACCTACTCCTGTTTCTTCTTTGTCTTCGTTTGAGGGCCCCGGGGTTCACTTACGCACCACCCATGAATGTTATAGTTATATGTTATAGCATTTAAGTATCTAGTCAACAGGTCCCATTTAGGTCCCATCTTTATTATACTCTTGTTAATATCCCCATTTCAATGATCACCGTCTACTAAAAACAATGAAGCCTCGTCCATAGAATATTGAAGTTATATACAGCATGTAAAATACTAACAGTGCGTCAACTATTTATATTGCACACCATACTTTATCAGCACTCTGAGCTTCCTTTTGACCCAGTACCTTCAACCAGGAGGAGGAAAGATTTGGTTTGCGCAAAACCACAAACGAGACATGCATTTTCTCATAGATTTTATGTATTTTTAGGACCTTTTTTGTACAACAAGCTAAACAAATTATTAGATATATATAGCGTTAATTATATTAAATGTAGTACATTGATATCGGAATATCTATTAAAACTCAATTACACAGACACAGAAAAACTATTGGAAGTTTTAGTATGATAGTAAGGTTTAGTTCTTAAGTTGTTATTCTATAATATTCTGTATACATGCTCCCATAATGTTTAGTCTTGTAAGTGATGACCTGAAACACAGGTTTTATATGTAAACCTAGCTCAGGAAAGTCGTTAATTATACATAATTCTAGGTTTCAAAATATTTTTCCATGAGTCCTGAAATATTGATAATTTAGTTATACACATAGTTATTGGTTGGGTACTAGCATAATTATTTATTTAAGATTTACTTGTGGCTATTATATGTAACTGTACTTTTCTGTGTAAAAGATTTAATAAAGATTATTATTATTATATTATTATTATTGAGTCAGTTTCAATTTCAGCTCTAGTAAACCCTGTCCTAAAGCTTCCAAAACCGCTCGCAGTTTACAACAGGACGGTGTAGTAGCTGCCTTTGTGTTGCGTTTTAAAATATAGTGTGTGGTGCCGACAGCTTTATTTAGTTTCAGCAGTGTCGCGGTTTTTTTAACGGCTTTTTCCGCTCTAGTGAAAAGACGTTTCAGACGTCCACAGCTGGACATAGACTTCCCTCAGGTGTCGCCATAACGACCAGTCCTGTGTCTCGTATACATCCTGATCCCGAAACCCTGCCTAAGCTATCGGTCTACCTTAACGCGGTCGCTACTCCAGAACCTTTCAGCCCCATTGAGAATCTGAGGGTCTAGCCAAGTTGTTAATCTACAATAACGCTAGTAAAAACTTCAAATGAATTGTAATGACATCATCTCAACGCTTAGTCACGAGGTGAGTACAAGGGAATCGGAGGAGTAGCTGACTCGAGGCGATCAACCAAAAATAATCGAAACGAAACAGTCATAACTTGACTAGGCCTGCAGAAACTTTCGACCCCATCGACGACTCTGTTCTGCTAGAGAGCACGGCGAGTATCCACCCTTACGTTGTTGAAACCTCTACGGTCCGGACTAAGCGTTTCACCTTGTCGTTTATACAGCGTACATCCAAGGAACAATTTGCCTGCTGCAGTCTTCCCGTTCGATTAAACATTGGGTGTCTTCAAGGCTAAGGTGAATAGGCTCTTCTAGTGCGCCTCATCATCAACGATTGCATCACTGCTTACCATCAGGTAGGATCGCAGTCAGTCACTAGTTTACGCACTGCTATTTCTGTTTAGCGATTCTTCAGACTAAGTCAGTAAAGTTAAGTGTCCTTAATTCACTGATCAGTCGATTGTTATGTCTAGTGGGTCCAAAATTGTTTTTCGGACTGTTAGATATGCGTTGAGAACTCTGATGCCACGATGTAGGATTTTGTCTTCTAGTTCCTAAGTGATGGCATGGATCCGTAGGCATAGGCTTACAGACGGCGAGCAAGGGATAACTCGCCGTCCGGCCGTCCGGTAACCGTTCGGACCGAGCTTGATCGTCGGCGGCGCTTAGTGTTCCATGCGCGCCTCAAAGAGATGTCAGCAAACCGTAAGGGCCCAGCTGGTTCAAAGCCTACTGTGGCTATAGGCTGTGCGAAAGTTTACCCCGGATTCTAGAACATGCCGGTTTCCTCAGGAAGTTTTCCTTCACCGTTTTTGAGAGCAGTGGTGATGAAATAAATTACACAAAGTAATACACCTGGCAGGGTTTGAACCCGCGACCTACAACTCGTAAGTCGGAGCCATTACAACTCAGCCACCACTGCTCTCCAATAACATTTCAATATCTCACCCTAATGTCACACACATCAACCATATTGCGCTGGTCTGGTATAGCTGACTGTGACCGCAGCACAATTATGTAATCATAAACCAGGCTGAGTTAAAGCCCATTCGAGACCACAACGCGTATACCTGGGTAGCGCGGGATTGCAATTAGGTAACGCGGTTTATTAGTGCGGCATATAAATTCTTTTTATGATACCAACGCCTATGCTACCGTGGCTGGAAATATTCTGGTCACGCTGTTTTGGCGGTGTTCGGCTAAATTAAATTAATAATATTTATGACAAGGCAGGACTGTCTGTCGCATGCCCAACATATTATGTAGTCCAGTCAAATTAGACTAAAAAATAGGGGAAAGGTTGTTATGGTTAGTACTATGACTATGACTAATTCGCACCCAGCTGAAAATTGGTAGGATAGTTCAAAATATCATCATAAATGAAAACTAAAAAGTCCTCATCGATATTACTCCTTGAAAAAAAAAAACTCGGAATTTAAGGTCACAAAACCGGGATTTTCGCGATTTTCAACAAAACGGTAAGTATGTTATAAAATCATAAAATTTATTCAGGCAAAAATTGTAAATCAGATAATTATCTACAAAAATGTCTAAATACTTTTTTTTTGCGATGTAATGTTTCAAAAAGTTGAAAGCGGTAATCGGCATAATATGCATACGTTTTCACACCACGTTTGAGGTAGCGTACTGAGGGCGTTTTTAGGGTTCTGTACCTCAAAAGGAAAAACGGAACCCATATAGGATCACTTTGTTTTCCGTCTGTCTGTCTTTCAACACCCTTTATCTCCGAAACGCGTGGAGGTATCGAATTAAAATTAAAACCATATACTCAGGTCTGCGGTCCCTTGACGCTGGGAAAAAGAAAACTTGTAGTTAACGAAAAAAAAAGATGCGGTCGTTTATGGTGCAAAAAACATAGGGATCCAACACCGACTTAAACTATTTGCCAATAAAATAAAATAGGTACTTTTTAAAACTATTTGCTTGATATCTATTCTCAAATTCAAGTAGAAGGTCGTCAAAGTCCTTACGTTGTAACTTATTACACCCATCTAGTTTGTAGCTGAGCGTCCATTAGACCCCGCCTGGGAATTCTACGCATCTGTGATAGGGCACTTTACACAGTCCTTAGAACGGCTACGCCACAAAATAGATAGGTACAGAAGTCAATCTACATACAAAGCGCGCTCGAGCAACGCACACATAGACACCGCTCACGAACACGATATCTCGGTCGCGTCTCGGATCACTCGTCGAACAGTTTCGGCTCAAACACTCATTAGTGTGCGTCCATCGAACGCGAGCGTAGGTATAAAAAGTGAAGTACATAAATGAGATTGTCTTCTATCATCATCATCATCATCATTTCAGCCGATAGACGTCCACTGTTGGACATAGGCCTCCCCCAAGTGTCGCCACAATGCACGATCCTGTGCGTCTCGCATCCATCGGATTCCCGCAACCTTCACCAGGTCATCGGTCCACCTTGTAGGAGGCCTTCCGACGCTGCTTCTTCTAGTACGCGGTCGCCACTCCAGAACCTTTCGGCCCCAACGGCCATCCATTCTGCGAGCAATGAATCTATCTTCTTCTTGTCTTCTGTACCTATCTATTTTGTGTTAGAACTGCTACGCTCCGGGGACCTAATTAATTTCTTGTTCATATTTGAATGGTGTAAGAACAAAAGGTTTCGAAGACTCAGAAATACGGAGATTTAGAACGAGAATTAAATTTTAGCGTTGTTTTGTCCAAAATGTTGTTTAATTAGCATAAAATAATAGCGCTGGAATATTTTAACTAATCTTTAAAACTTAGAAAATACGAAATCTGATAGGAGCTGATATTAATTAAATTATCTACACTAATTATTATAAAGAGGTAAAGATTGTTTTTATGGTTCCGTGCTTCAAAAGGAAAAACGGAAGCCTTATAGGATCTGTCTGTCTGTCAAGACCTTTTATCTCCAGAACGCGTTGAGGTTTCGATCTCAGGTCTGCGGTCCCTTGAAGCTGTGAAAAAATCAAACTTCTAAGTTAATGAAAAAAAAAATTATTTGGCCGTTTGTAGCAAAATTTTACATTTCGACATTCTTAAGGGAGTCAAAATTCATAGGGTACTTCCCGTTGACCTAAAGCCCTGAAATTTGGCATAAAGCAAGGTCTTATGGGTGAAAATTTTTAGTTACATCACAAAAAAATAAACTTTTTCTATTTGGAAAAATCGTCTCGATTAGCAAATTGAACTATAAAGGGTGTAAAGGACAGCCTGTACTGGTCCGATTGCAAAAATTTTTACATCGATACAATGCTGCTTTATTCCTGAGTGACATAGTGATTTTATGTGCGTGGGCGAAACTGCGGGTAAAAGCCAGTAATTAATAAATTAGTTCCTGACAGAGTCTCTTTTACTCGACAGTGACCTGCATGAAAGCAGAAAATTATCTCAAAGGAACATACAATTTGATAAAAAGTATTCGAAAGAGTTACCGTTGCCTTGCAATGCAAATGGCAATTGAAGAAATACAGGCGGGTTCTAGTCAGTAAAAGTCTGACACGCGGAGTTACTTAATGATTTTCCATCTAAAAAAAAACACGGTATGGTCTACTTGGGTGGCAAATATCATTCAAA
The DNA here is from genome assembly GCA_910589285.2 of Mythimna ferrago. NCBI lineage: Eukaryota > Metazoa > Arthropoda > Insecta > Lepidoptera > Noctuidae > Mythimna > Mythimna ferrago. Next base: position 17,538,047 of record OU342689.1, on the reverse strand, counting down.
TCCGTTCAGCCGTTTACTTCGTACGAAAATCAACGTTAGCCGACAACACCCGACCATTGCCGAACTAAAAACGAAACGGAACGACGGAACATACTGCATTACCCATTCGGCATAATTCTATGTCCTCACATCTCAAACGGGAATTAATACAGATCCTAGCCTTTTGCACGGACAAAGTGAGTGCACCAGTCTTGCTTTTTTTTCATCGATCCTGCATGCAAGATTAGTTCGAAGATAGTCGATAGTCTGTTTTCTATCAGACGGACTTGTAATTGGTTTTTTAATACAGTTCCATTTGTTCCTTTAGAGCCAACGCAGATGGGGCAGAAAACGCTTGATTAGTTTTTCATTGACAATGAACTAAAAGTCCTCTAGAACGCATTTTCATCACGACTGTCAATCTCAGCGAGGACTGCTCTTAGACTCAAACACTGATGTAGGCTTTTTCCTTAACTTTCATGTTTACTATTTACTAGCTTTTGCCCGCAACTTCGCCCACATACGTAGAATATAGTCTATGTCGCTCAAGAATAACGCAGCTTTTTATCGGTGAAAAAAAATTAGCAATCGGACCAGTACTTTCAGAGATTACCTTCTACAAACAAAAAAAAAACTTTACCTCTTTTATAATTAGTGTAGATTTACTCTTCATGCAAAAGAAAATTTACAAAGGCTGTCTTAATGCTTTAGGCAGGAAATATCATCAATCCGTAGGGGCCTAGCAGGGTCGAAACCTACTGGGGCCATGGGTTGTATGAAAGTGTACCCCAGGGCTGTGGAAAGAAGGCAAAGAAGGAACAGGAGATGGTTTTAGTCATTAAAAGTCTGACACGCCCTTTCGCTTCGGCCAAGAGTAGGAGAAGTCTTTGGATGATTTTCCACCTAAAAAAAAATGTTTTTGGCATTCTCTACCAGTCGATATAGGAGGTGATAAAGTCGAATGGCACTACAATTCGACACAAACAGAGCTAAATCAGATGCAGGACAAATGACTCAATATACTTGGCATGGGGTTGACATACCAGCACTTTTCGAATTTCAGACTATCACTGACATATTCCAAATGGTAAAACCCAGTAACCCCTGGAGAATAGATCCCTGGAACTAGAATACTTGGGACTCTTAAGGTGTATAGTCCCTTGAACCATCTGACCGAAATTATGTGAACGCAACTCTCGCACTCGCCTAGGCGGCAGTACGCAAATCTGTGCATTTATTTGCGGCCAGCAGCACCCGGAAAGCGCTTTAAATCCATTTTCTCTGCGAGATATTGATTGATTTACATATGCAATGTTCACTTTAAAGAATATTTAACCACCAATTTTTATATGTAAAAATGTTTCTAAAGGTCCAAGCCGTTTCGAAGGAGTAGGGAAAAGTTGCGAAATTGCTAAATATTTTTTTTTGACAAAAGTATTAATTGCACGAAAAAATTAAATGTTGATATTATTGTTCATGAATCTATAATAAACATATATTTTTTTCAAACCAATTGACCTAGCCGTTACGGAGGAGTAGGCCTCAGAAAATCACTGTTTTATGGCACTTTTCGGGCGCTTGGCCCTTAAAGTATGCTCGAGTATTTTGCCGCTCTGTCTGCGCTGAGCTTACTAGGATGGGAAAAGTTCAACCAATAGGAAGCCTTTGTTATCACGATGTGAACTTCACAAATAGAGTAATCAAGGAGCTACTGATTGATCGGTTCATTAACGGGTTGGCACTAGTGTTGCCAAGTCCAGTAAGTGAAAATTCGGGATGAAAGATGAAAATAATCGGGATTTCGGTATTCGAATCGGGACAGCTGCTATAAGGGCCACATAAAAAAACTAAGGGATAAGGCCGCCGTACCCATAGATTTAAGTTTCTGTGAAATTGTTACTATTTTGGTGTAGAATAAAGTTTATTCTATTCTATAAACGGACAAGGCCACCTCAAAATTATAAAAAAATAGCTTTTTCCCGATGCTTCACCAGCGTATATAGTCTATGTCACTTAGGAATATAGCAACTTTCTATCGGTGATATATTTTCAGCAATTGGACCATAACTTTCATAAATTACCTCATACAAACAAACAATACAAACTTTACTACTACTTTTTATAATATTAGTGTATATTAGCACTCCACTTTAGAAAGGCTAAGATTTCTTTTCACCATTCATCAAAATTGTGACCTTTGGCGTCCCGTTCTAGAGTTAATCGAGACGTGTCACCAGATCCCTGAAAATCGGGACTTTCTGTTGATATCACCTGGCAACACTAGTCACAACCGTGATTGTTGAAAGTATTTCGAGCTAGAAACACTGTCAAATACAAAGCGATAGTTTGCGAGGAGATTATGCTAACTTAATCGTTTTTCGATAGAAATAGGTAATCAGTTTTCAATCTGTTAGGTAAATTGTGTTTTAGAGCAAACTAAAATATAATAGTCCAGTCACCGTAGGCTATGAAGAGGAATTTGCGGGATAGTTTGATAGAGGTACCACGGCCTTAGAACGAAAAGGGCTCCTGAAGGAACACAGGGTGTTTAGACACTAAAAGTCTGACATCTCTCGCTCCATGGTACCCAATATTTACATTATGCTTACTACGACTGAGACAGGTGTATTATTTTGAGTAATTTATTTCATCACCACTGCTCTCAAAATGATTAAGGAAAACATCGTGAGGGAACTGGCAAGTCCTAGAACAAAAAAATTGAATACTTGTAACCGATGTGACATCCACCAACCCGCACTGGGCCTGCGTGGTGGATTAAGGTCAATTTCCTATCCTTGAAAGGAGGCCTGAGTCCTAGCTGTGAGACTGCGTTTTAGCAAGTTTCTGAAAAATATTCTTCAGTGTGAGTCAACGGTCCGAGGGTTCAAACCTTCCTTGCTATTAAAAACATACTGATTCTGTATAAATCGATAAACGAATTAGGAAGTCGAGTTTTTAAATTTGGTTAGTCTAATTCGGTATCAGAGACAGAAGCCTCGAATGAAACAATATTAAAACTAATGAAAAATTGTATATGCAGCAGTAGGTCTGAACTTTCGGTGTTGGAATTAAACTTCCATAACATAATTTTTTGGCTAAATCAAGAAAAAACATAAAAATTTATTTCTTCAATGCGGCACGAGGTCAAAGTGACCCCGTATTGAAGTAGAACCACCATTACATTATATTTTAATAAAACATTTTACTTAAATATTCATCTTAAACTAAACCAACCGGCCTCCAGACGGCAGAAAAGACCACCGCATAGAAGACACATATGAGGCGTATTTGACCTCATTCCGTACTAAACGTGTCAAAAAAAGCCGATCCAAATAACAAAAAAAAAGTCATCATTATCTTCACATTATTTCGAAGCTTCATATACCGGTTTTGTGGTTCACCGCATCTTTTTGGGAAGTTAAGAATGATGCTTAATGTAGCTGAAAATCATATGGGGAAAGTGACAATTTGATGGTCCATTACCTACCATAGCGGAATACCATGCATTGTAAAGATTTAGAGACCATTACAAAAAATGATAGAAGTGTGATACATTGTGCATAATATCATACTATAGCTTCCATATTTATACTGTGTTATGGCACTCATATTATAAAGGCAAGTTTGTATGTGTGTACGTTTTTTTTAAGATGGGCAATCTTCTAATGATATCCCCCACTCTTGGGCGGAGCGAGAAGGTTAGACTTTTACTGACTAAAAAGCCACTCCTGTTCCTTCATTGCCTTTCGTACTGGGGCCGAAACTTCCTTTCAGACGCAGACCCTTGGCCTCAGTAGGCTTCAACCCTCAAGGCCCCTATGGTTTGCGGACAACTCCTTGAGGCACGCGTGGAGCAATACGCGCCGTTGGCGTCTTGGGCTCGGGCTGGACGGTTACCAGACGATCAGATGGCGAGACACCCATTGCTCGCCGTCCGCAAGCTCGCGCTTACGGTGCAGGTGGCCGGAAATCGGGATCAGAAGAAACCCGGCGGCGCGGGCGGCTGGGGTGAGCGCCATTGCCTCTCGGGTGCGGCCGCCTCCTTTGCAAGTTTGTCTGTGTGTACGTTTTTTTAAGGTGGGAAATCATCTAATGACTTCTCCCGCTCTTGGGCTGAGCGAGAGGGCGTGTTAGACTTTTACTGACTTAAACCACACCTATGTTCCAGGGCCCCGGGATTCCTTTTTGGAAGTTAACCCAGTAAGTTTCCGGCCTGATACGGCTCTAAGCTTTTGCTAACATCTCTTTGAGGTGCGCGCGGAACACTACGCGCCGTCGACGACACGGGCTCGATCCGTACGGTTCCCGGACGGCCGGATGGCGAGCTACCAATTGTTCTTCGTCGCAAACCCATACTGTGTGTTTGTTAATCCTTTACGCCCAAACAGCTGTATGGAGTTGTATGAAACTGGGACATGGGGAAACTGTGTTCTAGAATAGCACATAGGATAATCATAGGTTAGGTTAGTCATAGGTTAGTCGTTCGTGAAACAAGTTCCAACCCACCATCTGAAGACCTATTTGAGAGAGGACTTTTGGCCGAAAGGTGTCGTGTACCGACGTTTCCGAGGACGGCTACGCGACACCACGCAGCGGAATACGACGCCGATGTTACGTGTATTATTAAATAAGTTTTGTTGTTATGATATGTATTAGTTTATTAATTTATAAGACTATTTTATGTACTTTTTCTATGGGCCTCCGATGCCTGAAAATAAATGGTTATTATTATTATTATTATATTTTTTATCTCGAGAGTATGTTCCTTTGGGATATTTTCTTACTATCACGGGTATCTCGCGGGTGAAGCCGCTGGCAGAAACTAGTCTCTTCACACTTACATTAAGAAGGCGAAACTTTGTGTACGTATATGTATGTTTGTGACTTCTTTACTCTCTAACGGCTGAATGGATTTGGATGAGGTTTGGCACCCGAATAGACCATGTTCTGAAACAGCACATAAAAATACACAATTTTTTTATCCAGGAAGTACCTATAATAATAATGTATTATTAGGACAACATTTGATTCACAATATTTCTTAGCAATTTTTATATCTACGTTAGTTCATCATTTATTATTATAATAAAGAGGTAAAGTTTGTTTTATTGCTTTTATGTTTTTTTGTTTGTAGGAGGTAATCTCTGAAAGTATTGATCCGATTGCTAAAATTTTTTTCACCGATAGTAGCTCTATTCCTGAGTGACACACAGGCTATATTATATGTACCTACATGAACGAAACTACGAGCAAAAGCTGGTCAAAAATAAATTAAACAATAATAAAAAAAAATCAATAAAATAAAACAGACTAAAATGTTCAATAAGGCCTATGTTCCCTTGAGCCAATTTTCTACTTGGACGCGGGCAAAACTGCTGGCAGAAGTTAGTATCTTACACTGTTTTGACTAGTGAATTTGGAACGATAATAATAAGAAGTAGTTCTAGAAAATATTGGTGCACTCTACATAAGTGGAGTGCACTTTATTTTCCGTCAATATTTAGTTGTTAGATTGCGGGCAAACAGTTTGAAACGTTGTATTACGATTTTGAGTGGACAAAAGTATCTATAATTGTAACAGTGAGTAATAGAGCGGGTTTCTGAATTGAGTATTTTAAGTTGAGAATGTTTTTTTAACAAATTTTCAGGATAGCGTTTGAGAATTACTTAACTTCAAATGCTTAAATCAGAAATCGGGGGTCCGAAATCAGAAATTTTTATTTCAAATAGACCAATTGCAGGCACTTTAGAATTATAAAAATGTCGGTCAGTCAAAAAAAAATGAAGCTAAATCGCACGTTTCAAAGCTTAGATCTCTATATAGAAAACTTCTCTATAGACAAGAAGGGGTTACTGAAGAAGACCTTCTTCGAAAGTCCTTCTTTTGACCTAATTTACAGCTTTAGGCACTCATGTTACAAATGTGGAAGTTTCACCTCAATAATTAAAAGGAATTTAAATTTTTGAAACACCGACGAGCAAAGGGTAGCTCGCTACCCGGCCATCCAGTAAGGACCAAGCCTGAGTCGTCGACGGCACTTAGTGTTTCACGCGCACCCAAGGGCCCTGTAGGGTCGATGCCCGTTAGGGCTAATCCGTCATCTTCCTACTTTTTTCCAATGTTTCTTGAGATCGGCACAACACGTTTTTTTTTTCCTTCAGTTCTGTCCTGTCAACCGTCATGCTATCATTGACTCCCTTTTCTTTTGTATCGCTCCTCACACAATCGACACATCTTTTCTATAGCTTCTTTCTCCCTCTCCATCCACGTGTACACTCATAACTATAACGAATAACATAACCAAAGCAAATAAAAAAGATCAGATCTGCCAGATCCTTGAACGTTATACCTATACAAAGACCCAACCTAAATAAAACCTTTTCATTCAAACCCCCATTTCTCAACCCCAAAAACGATAATCCAGACACGACCTAAGCATCCAATTTCTCAGAATCGAGAATGTTCACAAACACCTCAAGATCGATGGCAATTTAAATCGCGACTAGCTCGCGCCGCGGCGCGGCTTCCAAGCGATAGGGGGCGGCAATTTACATTAATTCGCTATATTTTTGTTTCTACTCGTTCCTCGTAATCTTCTTCGTATTATGCAAACTGTTCCCGTGACCTGGTTTTAAACGTGCAAACAGTTTGGTCGAAGAAACATAATAGGACCCTATTGTTATTGATGTTAGTTTAGTTGAATATAATTGGACACTCTACTTCGAACAGGTACTTAGCTGAAGGTATGGTGAGTTTGTGGGCAGCTGGTTTGTAAGGTTCAGTATCCAAAGAGTAATGCACGGAACCTTATTATTAAGCTTCCGTAGTCCGTCCGTCAATCTGCCTGTCACTGGACTTTATCTCATGAACCATAAATGGAAGATAGATACAATTTTCACACAGTGTAATTCTATACCTCTGTAATACATGATCAAATAATAAAAATAATTAACAATTAAAGCAGGGTACGAAAACCTTCATCTCCAAGTCTGGCTCGCATTTCGCAAAACTGATATATTTTGTAGCCAGTGCGTTATTTAAAAACACGCCTTCAGTTGGTCACTTCACAAATTGAAATCTTGCTTTGCTTGTATTCATAGGAACACTCATTTATTTATTTATCAAAACTTTATGCACTAGTAAGTAAATATCATTGTACAAAGACGGACTTAGCCTTTGGCATTTTCTACCAATCGACTTTAGGGTGGTGCAGAAACATAACATGGCAGGTGCAAGTTAGTAAATAGACTAGAAACAAGTTTATTTCTTTAGATACATACATATCAATAAGCAATATTGCATTTAGGGAACAGATTTTTTTACAGTCGCTAAATTATCTATACAATATTTTCCATATGTTCAATATTCTTCTATAACCTCCAATCAAAACCAATGCTAGATCTTTTCATTCTGAATACCTTTCCTTACCTTACATCTATACACACGTTTATGTGACCAGCGTAACCCTTATCCGTCTTGGAGGATGCCTTTCTGGCCACTTTTCTCGAGTATCGTAACAAGCTACTTAAGATTGATAGAGGGACATCCGGAATTATGAATAATTCATGACAATATGATTATTTCTATTGCGGTCACAAATTCACTGAAAATGGTCCCAGTGGGGTATTGCTCTTGATATAATCGCTGGCTAAAAAAGATCAGTGTAGTTTCTAGGGAGCACAACATTCGCCCGTGAAAGCCCATATAAATATAACTAGCTTTTGCCCGCGACTTCGTCCGCGTACATAAAATATAGCCTATGTCACCCAGGAGTAAAGCAGCTTTCTGTCGGTGAAAAAATTTTAGCAATCGGACCAGTACTTTCAGAGATTACCTCCTACAAACAAAGAAAAATAAAAACAAATTTTACTACTTTATTATAATAAGTGTAGTTAATAATATTCCACAACTAGCACACAACGCCGTCTAGTCCCAAGCTAAGCAGAGCTTGTGTTATGAGTACTAGACGACTGATAAACATACTTATATATTTTTAAATACAAACATATTATAGATAAATTACACCCAGACACAGAAAAAATGATCGTGCTCAACACACAAACATTTGTCGTGGGTGGGAATCGAACCCACGACCTGCTGTATGCGGACAGTCAATATCGTCTTCTACAAACGCCGCTATAAACGTGGCAACCTACTAGACCCAAAAACTTTGAGGGAAAAGAAAACTATGATTCGAGAAGAAGAATAAGAAGTCTTCTACGATGTCCCTCACATTACTCTGGGTTTATCCACTCCTCCTTTTTGTCAGGCGATACTTCTTTATAATGTCCCTCTAAACGTCAGGATAGTGATCAGTCGAATTTCTTTTAAGGTGAAGACACGTGAGCACATTCCCAAGAAGTAAGTAGAAACATCACATACAGCATTCATTGACTGGACTGATTTTTTCACAGTAACATTGCTTAATAAAAAAAGGTGATATTCTGGCTTATAAACGCGAATGTTTGAGATATTTAAAAGTTTGATACTTCTTTATTTCAAAGTTTTATTATTCTAAAAAATATAAGAACACAAAATAACAATAAATCAGCCAACCAATTACCGACAGCCATAAACTTAATCACGTTTCCTTTCGTGATCGCATCAGGAATGAAGATATCCGTAGGAAAACAAACTTAAGTGGCAGTGGGTAGGGAATATAACGGATAGACGATGGGGCCGAAACGTTCTTGAGTGTCGAATGCGCACCGGAAAACGCAGCGTTGGAAGGCCTCCCACAAGCTGGACCGATGACCTGGGCCCCAAGTCTGCTAATAAAATAGTGTCAGAATGGTCTATCATTGATTTCATAATTGTTGATTTTGACAAGTTTTGGTAATCTACTATATAATGGCGTCATTATGACTTTCCGATAGTCAACCACTGACACTCCATTGAAAGAAATGGCATAAAATGGTAATCTCGTACATAATGACAAATGAATATCTGACGTATGCGGTAATCTGCAAAAATTTTGACAGTTCCTTTGATCAGTGACCTACCATTACGACGTCATTGCGCTATTAGTGCTTTTAATAAGCTCGGTTTGGTCATTCTACCAAAATTCTATTACAAGACCATTGATCGATCAATGATCGATCATTATGAATTAGCAGATTACAAACTTTTAGCAAAATGACAATGGGATCGTGTTGGAATGACGGATTTATAAAAATAGCAGACTTAGGCCCCTGGTGAGAGTGGCGGGACTGCGGTGGATGCGAGACGCACAGGACCGTTCGTTGTGGTGACAATTTAGGGAGGCCTATGCCCAACAGTGGACGTCCTTCGGCTGATATGATGATGATGATGAAAGTTAAGAAATAAGTTTTTCAAGATCCATTAAATACTGAATGGATCTTGAAAAACAGGAACCAGCGACGCGGTAAGCAGAGGAGATGGCGTGACGAGTTGGACCTTAAGGATTGGCCCGAAGTGGCTAAAGTCGAAGAAAAGTGGAAGAAAAGAAGCAAGGCCTTTGCTCTGTAGTGATATACAAAATACTCACGATAATAAATAACGTCAAGCACAAACAGAAGCCTATAAAGCAAAAAACATTTCCATAAACCAGTTTTTTATATCTCAGAACTTATTCCGTTTCAATCCCAAGATCCCGGCTTCGAGAATGAAGTTCTAACAGGACTCAGCAAAAGTAAGGATATACATGAGGAATACATCATAATAAACAGGGAGCATATATATCCGACCGATCGGATCTCGTGTGTAGCCGAGGACACGAAATAGATAGATGCAGAAATACAACTCCGTAAAATGAGCGAAAATACCCACACCTTCATGTATAGGAAATTTATTTCAGATATGGCTTGGAAACATCATACAGCGCTTCTTCTTCTTAGTGTATCGATGGCAAAACTGGTTAAATTCCTTGCCTGGCCCAGAATTCAGCCACGGCAATGCTGTCCACTGATTCTGTCATTAGGTCCCTACGTGAGCAGGTAACACGGCACGTGATGCAGGCCGACGGGTGGGACATGGTCTGCGGACAGACGTCGCACAAACACTGAAGATCGGAACCATCTGAGAACTCCACCTGTGGTACTTTTAATGCCCTCACATTCCACTAAGTTTTGAGACAAGTCGTTTGCGATCCAGGCGGTACATTTGTGGAACGCGTTGCGGTTACCAATTAGGCAAGCCCAGTCACTAGTAAACCTTCAAAAAACAAGTTAAAGACCATTTTCTTTCTCTCTAACGCTATCCTGGTTCTATTTAATTCTATTTCTTCTTTCACCAACCCTACTTTATTTTTATTTTATTTTATTTTTTTCTTTATTCTTTTTCTCCCCCTTTATTCAATGAAATTGTGTAAGATATTATAATATTTAAGTATAATATAATATTTATACATAGAAACATAAATATATATATATATATAATATCAAAATTGCAAACACCAAAAACAGTACACCGCAAAAGCAGTACACCGCAGACTACCCCTGTATTTCATTATTCGTTTCAATCCATCCTAGGGTTGTCTGGTAGAAATCGCTGTCAGCGATAAGACCGCCATTGCACCCATAGATTTAAGTTTGTGTTTATGTCTTGTTATTTTTGGTGTACAATAAAGTTTATTCTATTCTATTCTATTCTTTTCTATTCTATTCTTTGTGTGTGGTATGCGTTAACCTTCTGTTCCTGTCTACTCTGTCGCCAGGATTTACGATGTTCTTCAGGAAATGAGACGATCAATGGGCTCCCCTCGACACTTTGACATAGTTCTCATTGTGTCACAAGATTAAGTGGTATCACGTTCGGGTTAATGTCAGCAACTAAGATTTTATTGGCAGCCGCGGTATGTTCAAGTAATTATAACTTAAACGGTGTGACGAAGATAGTTTTGATAAGGTTTTGAATAAGCTCTGGAGCTGAGTAGCTGAAAAGTTAAAATGTATAAATGTCACTGTAGAAATTTGAACACTTCTGACTAGTTAAAACTACTTTAAAATTACGTTACATTAATTCCTCAAAAATTACGTTACATAAATTAAGTTACATTAATTACTAAAAAACCTAGATGATAGACCTTTTTTGTAACCATTTGAAAAACTTACTGTTTTGCAGAAAGAGGCGACGCCTGCCATTCTTGTTCGCTCCGGTCCATGGCCTGTACCAAAGCCGGCGCGAGAGGTCACCGCCGCTGATTGTTTAATTAAAACATAGGTGGAGTTAGTGTCCTCCGATTCTGAACATAGTACTTTCATGATAGGTATGCGTTTATTATGTTACATGTTGTAGATATACAGGGTTATTAGGGTGTAAAACACTGACAACCTCTTAGGGCTTTCTTACTAACATTATAAACAACAACTTTTGTTCTACGAGTTTTAAAATTTATTATACTTTAGTTCATCTGATTTTCATAAAAAAATAAAAATATTTAAATTGAACGTTCTAAATATTACGAAGTCTATGCGAAGCAAGTGATAGTACTGTAGCGGGATCGGGCATCGGGGGTGCTTGATCCGCTTACGTTACGTCACACAGACGTACGTAGATAGCAAAATACAGAGTTAAGGTAAATAGAACAACGAAATCTTGAATGTGTTTTTTTTTTTATAAATTAATTATGTTTAGTAAAAAGCCATAGAACAAAAGTTGTTGTGTTGTTTATGATGTTAATAATATAATCCTGCAAAGTTGTTAGTATTTTACAAATATCCCTGTATAAAATGTTTCGTATTACTCAAAATGACATCACTTACGCGTTTTACTTATGAAAGGTTTGACTGAAGCCAGTCAATACTGCTTTTGATTTATTAACAGTACTGGCTGTAGAATACTTGTGATATATATCTATAAAATAGGCTTCCAAAATGTAGACCCTTTATCTAGGTACTCAACTACCTTCCGAATATATTTTGGGTTATAAGTATTCAAGTCATACCTAAGTATCTAAAAATAAAATACGATATTCAAATTTGGCCCTTTCTAAATTGGGTCTAATCGGCAAACTGTTGCTAACCTTTCGGGAATTAAAAGAGTATTATTCCAATAAGCAAAATGTTGGGTAAAATACCTTTACAATATATTTTCTTTTTTCTTCGATATTATATTACGAATGTATGATTTTCCATATCGATGAATAGGTATTTACAAAAAAAAAACTGATTAAGTGCGAGTCGGACTTGCGTACCGAAGGTTCTGTACAAAAATTATCTTATCTATGTAAATTGTTCGATTGCCGAATCAGGTCTTAAAGACTTTTCCGAATCTCAAAAAAGTAATTTTGTGTGATATATCTACAAAACGGATTTTAGACTTGTTCCTTTACTTGTGCTACATAGCATTGCTTCTTGCCTTCATGACTCAACAGGAGGTCCCATATAGGTTTTGATTCTCTTGCAAGCATCAAACTGTGCCATGCCATAAACGACCTTGTCTTAAAATTGCGTTGATTTGATTTTTTTACTGCTTCAGTCCTAAATATTTGACATTAATATTGTTTCACCTTTGCAGGTACCCCTGCGCCTTCTTTAAAAAAAAGGTCTTGACAGACTACAGAGTAATCCTATAAGGGTTCTGTTTTTTGCCAACTGAGGCACGGAACCATAAATAATGTATTTATACCAACTTTGAAAATGTTTATAAAAATTCGTCTCACATATATTTTATGCGAATACGAAATATCGCATTAAAATGTCGTTAAAGCTCTCACAGTGGGTTATTGATGCGATTTTTTTACCGAGTCCGCAAGCGGGAAGGAGATCCCAGCCTAATGATCACCCGGTGTACCAACAGCTTTAATATGATTTTAAGAAATTTTGTATTTTTTTGAAGCTTTCCTTTCTACGAGTATTTGCTCCTTCAGACATCCAGTTTAATTGAATTTCGAATTGAATCAATCTCAAATTGAACACAAAGTACATGGCTATAGTTCTTCCAAATCGTTTGTACTCATCGGAAATATGGTGCCTATATCGGAAAATATGTATGTATTTAAAAATATATAAGTATGTTTATCAGTTGTCTAGGACTCATAACACAAGCTCTGCTTAGCTTGGCTCTGGACGGCGTTGTGTGATAGCTGTAGTTGTGGAAGCATATACGGACCTGGGAAAGATTCCACCTTAAATGCTTTCGAAACAATATAGGCATAAAGTGGTCCAATCCTGTTAGAAACACAAACGTTTTAAGGAGTGCCACGGTCGAGGGCATTGAAGCCTACTTGATGAGCTGGCAGCTCAGGAGGTGTGGGCATGTCTCTAGGATGCCCAAACAGAGATTAGCGAAGCGTATCTTGTATTCTGAACTCCAGCAATCGGAAATCGAAATCGTGTTGAACAGTTTTTACGCTTCAATTATGTTCAGAATAGGCGCATGAAGAGATGCGATATTGACCCCGCCACTTTGGAAGAAACAGGTATAAGATCGGCCTGAATGAAGACGTCGTGTGCAGCAGCACGTGCAAGCCTTTGAAGATAAACGGAGATTGGAATTGGACCAGAAACGCGACGAACTCAAAGCTAGACCAGCAACAGCATAATTTATCACGTCGTTAATAGCGTCCTGATGTGTCCGCTCTGTGCTCGAGGTTTTTCGGCCAAGGTTGGGTATGCAAGTCACATGAGGGCGCATAACAGAGCACAACCACCATGAGGAGTCAAGGAATGTGGTTGCTGTGGCCGAAATCGGCTAGATGCATAACAATCATCATTGAATAATAATAACTAGTTATACTTCATTTGTACGTAAACTATCATGATATGTCTTTTTTATAACTGCTACGTAGTGGCCTGGCATGATGCTGAACTGGACCTATTTGGTGCAGCCGTGGGACATACAATGTAGATATATTTTAAGTTTAAGATCCCATACTATAATACATTTTTATATCATTGTGTGTACCTGTGTGCCAAATAAACGTATTTTCTTTCTTTCTTTCTTTCTTTTTATTAAAAAAAAATCGTATTAAAGACATGCAAAAAAAATAAATAATTGTAAACATTTTTAGATAAAAGTTTTAAGACAAATTTTAACTAAGAGACATGTCAAGATTGTTTACATTTAGTTAAGTATGTAAACAAATGAAATATAGTGCGTTATTTATACTTACAGAATTTACATCAAAGACATTTCATCAATTCAAAATTCATTAAGTTTCACTTGAAATGATATTGCAAGGAAATTAAGACATTCATTTTGTGTAAACTTCATTTAAATTTTGATTGAGCGAGAAAATTGACTTCACAAACGAAGTTCTTGATTAAAGAAACTCTATTAAGTTTCTTTTAAAACAAGTCTCCTAAATTAAACGAATTTGATGTAGTGAAAACAAAAATAAAATCAAAGTACTTTTTTTATTCTGAAAAATTTGAGTTTGAGTAAGTTGTCTGGTAAAGATGAACTTCGTCGTTTAGATATTCAAGATATATATTTAAACCAAAAATAAATCTTGAATATCTAAAAGACGTTGAAAAAAACATTAGACCTTTTCTTATAATACTTTTTTTTACCGTTTCAGATATAAACTAAATTTCGACTACAACAATTTGGTCCGGATAGATTCAATTTTAAGTAGCGGATTGGGTGACAGTCAATCAATTTTTTTTTCTAAATCCTGCAGTTCCTAACTATAACAAATGATTAACTTTTAGTTTAAAATCACATTAGGAGTATTGGATCTTCTAATAAAAAAGGCATTTATCAGTAAGTATTATAACCATAAACTTACCTCTTTGGTTAAGGATCCACTATGACCAATGAGTCACTTTGAGAATGTGCAATTAGTATCATTTATCTTACTGACTGACTTCTTGAAATTTCAAAAGTAACTGTAAATGGTTTATTTGCATTAAAATGCTTTAAATCTTTTACTTTGGATCCATAATAACTGATAATCATGCGGGCAAGCACACCGGATGAAGCATGAAGACGTATACTAAGTAAAATGTTTTTTTAGACCGAGTTTTTAGTGTATGTAACTTTTCTTTCGACAATATTTCCGCCGACATAAACCAACAATCAAGCCATAAGATACTTCAAATATTGACCGACACAGATTACTCAGATTCGTAACTCAATATAGGTGTCCAAATCAAGTAAGTAACATCAATATTCTTACAGAAAAATATAATAATCTCTTGGGCGGGTTTCACCGTATTCAATCTTCGCCAAGTTTTCTGTTGTATTCAAGTACTGTTGCAAAACCTCGTCTGTCAAATGTTCTGAGCTTTGCACGGACTTGAAAACATGATGTATCTCCGCGACGTGAATGCATAGCATTCGCGTGCCAAGCCGCCATTTTAGATTTATACTTACCTAACGCTTGAACTTACTCTGTGTTAAGTACTTTATCATTTCATTTTCGTGCAGTCTTTCTTGAATGTTCTTTTTCCTTTTGTTTTAGTAAGGTTTTTCGCAGGGCTGTGACTAGTTGCATAGAAAGGGCGAAACAACAAAACGACCCTCGCCATCCAATGCACAATTACAGCTCGGTGCCCCTGAGACTTAAAAGTCGTAAAAGTTTTGTTGCAAGCGTGAACCCATCTCAAAATAACACCACCTCGGAGAGATGAGACCTCTGGCGGCAGAAGTTTAAACCTCCCGATGATTTTATCGAGCCGTCGGAGAGCCTCTCTCCTGGACACGAGTTGCCATGGCCAACCTGGAAAACTCTTAACAGACTCCGCACCCAGGTTGGGCGCAGCAAAGACAATCTCCACAGGTGGGGGTTCTCGGATGGTTCCGATCTTCAGTGCTTGTGCGACGTCTCTCCGCAGACCATGCCCCACCTTCCGTCTTGCATCACGTGCCCTGTTTCCTGCTCACGTAGGGAGCTAATGACAGCATCAGCGGCAATGCCGTCCGCTGGAATTTAACTAATTTTGCCATCGATACGATAAGAAAAAGAAGTAAGGTTTTAGTTTAACATTTTATAAATTATTTAAAACATGCCGTTTAAACGCCTTAATCGTCATGTGCATTAGTCATTTTGTTTTGAGATCGTTTCGTGGATGCAAAGTGTATGTGATGTTTTTTTTTCCAGCGGGAAAATCATCTAATGACATCCCCCGCTCTTGGGCGGAACGGGAGATAGCGTCAGACTCTTACTGACTAAAAGACCCACCCCGTTCCTTCTAGCCTTCATACCGGGGCTCGAGCGCCCTTTCGGATAACCCTGGCCCCAGTAGGTTTCGACCCGGCTGGGTCCCTGCTGTTGCTGACAACTCCTTGAGGCGTGCGGGAACAGCGCGCGCCGTCGACGACTTGGGCTTGGTCCGGACAGTTACCGGACGGCCGGATAGTGAGGTACCCATTGCTCACTGTCCGCAAGCCCGCGCCTACGGTGGCCGGAAATCGGGATCAGAATCCCGGCGGCGGCTGGGGCGCTGTGAGCGTCACCGTTATCTGATGGGGGCGGCCTCCTCTTTTGCTAGCATTACTGCTTCGCAGAAGGAGGCGATCGCATGCCTATCCCCCTCGCTCCGGAACATGGCCTGTACCAAGGCCTGGCGCGAGAGATCGCCGCCGCCGATCGCCCTCACGAGGGCACGGCGATGCTCTGCCCAAGCGCGGCACACCTCCACTGTGTACTCCACCATGTCTTCTGGGCGTTCCGCACATTGGCTACCACCGGGCGTCATTTCCGCACGAATACGGTACAGGAACCTCCCAAACTTACCATGTCCGGTGAGAACTTGCGTCATGCGGAAGGTGAGTGCGGAAGGTCTTTCCAGCCACGCCTCAAAGAGGAGACTTACCGCCATAATTGTGGCGTGCTCAAAATGTAGGTACTTAAGTAGGTATGTGATGTGGCTGTACTTCATTGATATGAAGGCAAAGTAGGAACTGCCCCCCTAGCCAAGTTGCAACCGTTTCGCTAGCGCCGAACGCTTCGAATCGGCTGCGCCGCCAATTCTTTTGTTCTGACCATGTGACTGAGCGTTGAGTTGACGTCATTCCCGTACATTTGAAGCTTTCTGCTAGCGTTAACGATTGCAGATTAACAACTTGGCTAGGGGTACAGGAGTGTGTTTTAGTCAGTAAAAGTCTGACACACCTTCCCACTCCGCCTAAGAGTGGGAGAATTCATTGGATGATTTGATGACCAAAAAAAATTGTGTTAAATTTAAAAGATACCTATTGTTCGAGATAAAAATAAATCTTAATTAAACCTAGAAAAATAATAACTTTCGCTTTTCAAATTAAAAACTACACGAATACCTAAAGAAATTCATTAAAATAACACGGTTACATTTCGAAATCATATTTTCAGAACACAAAACACTTATTAATATTCCTATTCCAGTACTAAAATAACACGTTGTTTTAATAGTGTTGTTAAAACCATTTGTTCTAGCTAAGGACATAACGAAGATCCGGGCAAAGCTGAAGCTTACTTCAATGCAATTTAACTAAACTATCTCGGGTACATATTGCACCTGGCGTTTGACATTAACGGCTAGTTAGAGAGATCTGCTATTACCTTCGTTAGTTAAACGTTCAGTTGAAACGGTCGTTTAAGATGGGAGAACCTGCTGTTTATGTTCTGCACTACTGTGGTCGATTGGTTTATTGTCTTCTACAAAGGACTAGACTGGAATTTGGAATTTGAATTTCGAAAGATCTAGAACTACACTAAAATTATACAGTAAATGTGAGTACCATAGTGCAATTTATGTTTGTAGATTAATTCTTGACTTGTTTGACATAAATGAGCATAGTAGTTGAGAGGTTGTCATGCTCACTCAAATGTCTCACTGATGGTGGTATGTGTGTTAGATCAATGGGTTCCCTTCAAAATGATTGAGTCGAGTGGCGCTAATATATTCGCGTCATATCCGTGAACGGACGCTGCGGTCAGCGTTGAGAATTTGAGACTGGTCATCTCTTGGCTGCCAGTGGCTTATTTTAATTTCTGTATTTTGGATTTTTTTACCTTAATTACTTTCATTATTTTTACATATAAAAGCAACAAAAATTATGTGAGATATATACAACAATATAATATGAATTAAAAGAATGTTTATGGAGTTTCGTGCACATTCTTCTCCATAAAGGTCTACGGTTCGGTATGTGCAATTAACATATTTTTTCTGACTGACTGACTTCTTGATAATTTATAAGTGCATGTAAATGGTTTAATCAACATAAATGTTTTTGTTTGTGATTATAAAAAAAAAGATCGGGTAGTCTGATACGATCACAATAAAATATTATTATTAAAAGTATGGCACACAGTGCTGGAATAAGCTAGCGTAGAACCTTCACAAATTCTAACCAACGGGCCCCGAAATTTTTATATATGACAATTATTATTTTTTTTACACATTTCTCTAATAGGTCACGGGGCTTTTAGATGGTTTTGGCATTCATCATCATCATCATCATTTCAGCCGAAATACGTCCACTGTTGCACATAGGCCTCCCCCGAGTGTCGCCACAATGAGCGGTGGTGATGGTTTTGGCATTGTCTTTATAGAAAATCTTGAATTGATTATATTTAATACTAGTTTCTGCAAGCGGGGTCACCCGCGTGAAAGTAGAAAATTATTCCAAGGAAACATACTCCTGGGATAAAAAGTACCATATGTGCTATTCCAGGACATGGTCTACACGTGTAGCAAATTTCATCGAAATCTGTTCATCCGTTCGAGCGTGAAGAAGTAACAAACATACCATACCATACTAATTAAAAGTTCTAGTAATTAATTTTTTAAAAGGCTAAGGGACCCCTATGTAGCCATGGGTTTTTAGGTATTATCTTTATGGAAAGTGTGTAATTAATTATTATTATACTACATGTGTCTTGTATTGTTTTTGGCCGTCCAAGCGGGGCTCATTACAATGCTTAGGGCTTAATCTGTGGTTGATTCTACACTCAAGGAATACGAAAAAATGCACGGTTCATGAGAAGCATACTATAAAAGCGAGAACTAGTAGTACAATTGCCAAAACAGATCTTGAGCGCTCGGCGTCAGAGTGGAGATCGCTTTGCGCATACCATACATTGGCGAGCCAATCGTCGTCGTTGTAACATACATGCAGCAGCGCAAGGAGCGAATCATGAGTGACGTCTATGACGCGATGGCGCAGCGAGCCAATCACTGACACTCCCCGCCCCCGCGTTCACTTCGCACCACTAAAGAGACCGAATATTTGTCTTCTGCGCAACTAGAAGCCAGCGCTCAAGATCCGTGGCGGCATTTGTAATTTATGAAGGTTTTACAACCAAGGGTTTTAACGCTTCTCATTGTTACATTATCAATATTTCAGGGAAGGTACCAAAAGAAAAACTGAAGCTTCTTTATCTAAGTTAATTACGTAAGTCAACATTTTACGGCAATCTCCAAATTGGTTTACTCAATAACCTTGATTGCTGATTCCTTCGAAATTAATGCGAGCAGAGAGGGGCGTATAGTTACCCAATTTAAAAAAAGAATTTTTACACAAACTTCCGTTGAATACGATGATTCTCCGATCAAACGTGTGTTGTGTCTAGTCTGGGTAATGGCCCGATAGTTGATTTCGGAGTATAATAATAATAATAATATGATTTATTTGCCAGAGAAAAACAAAACACGTGCTTTACATTTCCTTTACATCTATATATATAAAAGAAAGTCGTGTTAGTTACACTTTTTATAACTCAAGAACGGCTGAACCGATTTGGCTGAAAATGTTTTTTTTTTTTTTAAGGTAGTGTAGAGTAGAGTAGGGTAGGGTAGAGTAGGGTATAGTAGGGTAGAGTAGGGTAGAGTAGAGTAGAGTAGGGTAGGGTAGAGTAGGGTAGAGTAGGGTAGAGTAGAGTAGGGTAGAGTAGGGTAGAGTAGAGTAAGGTAGGGTAGAGTAGGGTAGTGTAGGGTAGAGTAGGGTAGAGTAGAGTAGAGTAGGGTAGGGTAGAGTAGGGTAGAGTAGGGTAGGGTATAGTAGGGTAGAGTAGGGTATAGTAGGCTGAAGTAGGGAAGAGCGGGAGCGAAGCCGCGCGGGCAAAAGCTAGTACTATTTATATCTAAGTTTACAAATACATGATTATATTAAAAGTACACAAAGAAAACAGAAAATTACTGTTAAACTCCACACTAGGTCGAGCCTGTCTCGTGGACTGTTGTATACGTTCTAATAATATGACACTGCATTACGGGACGGTTTAAATTTATTTTTTTGTTAAATTATACAATATCGAAACTAATAAACTCTTGTCTTGAAAGCAGAAAATAAAAGAGAATGCAGAAAAACAGCATTCATTGTCTGACGACTGAAGGTTTAGTGTGTGTTTCCAATGACATAGAGCTGGGCAGAGTGGAAAGGAGCAGACCGTGAATTTTCTAATCACAGTCCTCGAAATCTCCACTCCGCATCAGTAGAAAGGGTGTTTATAATTTCGTGCGGTTTTTATAACGTATTTTATATTTCTCCTCATACGTAACCCTCGCTAATGTCCTTTTCTTATAAGTAGGTATTCATTGTATTTTTTTTTTCCACAACTATCACACAACGCCGTCTAGTCTCAAGCTAAGCAGAGCTTGTGTTATGAGTACTAGACAACTGATAAACTTACTTATATATTTCTAAATACATACATATTATAGATAAATTACACCCAGACACAGAACAAACGATCGTGCTCATCACACAAACATTTGTCCTGGGTGGGAACCGAACCCACGACCTCCGGCATAACAGTCAGGGCTACTAACCACTAGACCAACAGGCCAGTAATGCGTGAAATACGCATTCGGGATGCGAGGCATGATACCGGGCAGCAGCTACGCATGCTGCGCAATTCCGCATGCATGATGAAAGCCACACGATATTAAAAATACCCTTAGTGAAGTAGAGTGGAGCTAAGCGAACTTTTTTTTTTTTAATTGTGATAAACAAGTGCTTGACTGCGATCCCACCTGATGGTAAGTAGCGATGCAATCTTTGATGGTGAGGCGCACTAGTTTATTAAGAGCCTATTCACTCTAGCCTTGAAGACACCCAAATTATAATCGGACGGGAAGACCGCAGCAGGCAAACTGTTCCAGTCCTTCGACGGACGCGGTGTAAACGACGAGGCGAAACGCTTAGTCCGGACCGTAGAGGTTTCAACAACGTAAGGGTGAATATTCGCCGTACGTCGGGTTGTCCGATCGTAGAATTGCGATGGTGGAATCAAGTCATGCAATTCCTGCGCACACTCTCCAAAATGCATCCTGTAAAACACCTTCAAATAAAATAAATGAAGACGCTACCTAGAACTGGACAGAACGGAGTCAGGGGCCTTATTTATTTATTTAATCTTCAGGCAACAAAAGATACAAGGGCGGACTTAATGCCTTTTTTTTCGCGGTGGGAAAATCATCAAATGACATCCCCCGCTCTTGGACGAAGCTGGAGATAGTGTCAGACTTTTATTGACTAAAACCTCACTCCTGTTCCTTCATTGCCTTTCGTACCGAGGCTGAGCTATCTTTTGTATTAACCCTGGCCCCAGTAGGCTTCGACCCAGCTGGGCCCCCGCTGTTGCTGACAGCTCCTTGAGGCGCGCGGGAACAGTGCGCGCCATCGACGACTTGGGCTCGGTCCGGACAGTTACCGGACGGTCGGACAGCGAGCTACCCATTGCTCGAACTTAATGCCTTACCATGACGTAAGTAATAAAACGTCAGTCGTACGAGCAAAAAAGAAGTATGGATCAATACACCTTATTCAACTCCATCCTTTTATCAATTCAGTTTAGGTAAAGAGTTAGTTAAGGGCTCGTGATAGCGTTTGGTGCCGACTGGAGAACACGAAATGGAAGATAGCTCAAATCCACTCCACCCCACTCCGATTTAATGGAAAGACTTGCCACTTTTTCCCACTTTTCACTGCTCTTTTCCGCTTCACTCCACTCAGCCGGTCCAATGGAAACGCACTCTTATAAAGCAAAGATTTATGTATACAAACTTGAATACCCGAGGTGCTAACCCGTATTGTGTCTGTCACGGAATAAAATATATAAAAGATACACAAAGAAACGTGATTTCGTGTACAACAAACTTAAAACGGATATTAAAAATGTCGGTAAAATTGTTATCAAATTCTCAATATGTCTGGCGAAGCTGGAAGATTTAGTGCGAAATGTATTATGAAAAATGTTTCGCTTAACGCTCCTTTGTGCTCAAATAGGTATCTTCGAACGTATTCACAGTGAAATATGGACGATACGAAATGCGAAATGTTTTTAATGTTGTATCGAGGGGTGGTTGAAATGGTTCAATATTTTTGCTTTGTTTTTGAAAATTTGTATTTGTACTTATTTGGGTTCCGTCGCTGCGGCCAGCGCTGCGCTCAAGGCTGTTTTCTTACAGAATAACACGCCTGGCCGCCAATCGCCAGGTGATAAGGACACAGCTGTGATCCCTA
The DNA here is from genome assembly GCA_910589285.2 of Mythimna ferrago. Lineage (NCBI taxonomy): Eukaryota > Metazoa > Arthropoda > Insecta > Lepidoptera > Noctuidae > Mythimna > Mythimna ferrago. The sequence continues at coordinate 17,515,711 of OU342689.1, read as the reverse complement.
ATGACTGTTGAATTTCTCCATATTGACAACAGGGAGCAACGGCTTAACTTGCGTTCTGAGGGACGAAGGAATTTTGATATGTTAATGTGGTCACCTATCCAAGACTGACCTCGACATGCGTTGCTTAACCTTGGACATAAAACTGTGCTACCGTTATTATTTTAGAAACGCCCTAATCTTATATAAATTCGAGCGAACAAAATATCTATTAAGGAAACTGCCAGCCAATACAAAACACCTCAATTTCCATGGAGACACAGTCAAGAAATTATTAGATACGTACTTTTCCTTCATATTTATTGCTTGAATAAATCCCATCAAACATAATAATATCAAAATACATTCAAGGAAAAAAATGCCATTAAAATATTCATTTCCCGGCAATTTCCTGTCATACATCTTACACGTGTACCTATAGCCTCTTTTAGTAAGTGGGTAGATGCTTATCATGTATCGTGAAATCGGTCTATTTCCTTTACAAAAACAGTACCCTGGTACTGCAGTGGGCGAAACAAATGATTGTAGAAAAACAAGTAAACGTGAGAGAATCCAAGCTGTTTGCAGTCAACAGTTTTTCACCGATCCGTTCCTGCGTTTAGGTACGAGTCACACGATTTATAGCTCCGAAGCGATATTCCGTATTTAAAAAACTCGCAAGCCATATCACTATTCTTATGCCTTGATCACACGTAGGTACTGAGTAAACGGGCGAGACAGTACTCTCGGCCGAATACTCGATACGTAAAACAAAACGACGAGTGCTGAGATCTCTACAACTCGCTTACATCACTGTCTCGGACGAGCAACATTTTACTGTCTCGCTTTTTTACTCGGTACGTGTGATCGAGGCATAAGTTTAAATACTGACTAGTGGATTCTAAATTCAAATTCTCCATAGAAAGAATCAAGAAAGCAATTCCAAATTCAAAATTATTCTTTGTTTAAATTAATCAACGGTTTTTTTTTATTATGGTATGGCTCGAAGCTTTTGGTGAGATTTTTTTTAGTGAAGTTCGGTGGCTGTTTTAATTATTTATTTGCAAATTGATTCCTGGTGGATATTCTGACATAAAATTGGTGTAGTTTGTATCTCTAGTTTATAATATTATTCAAACAAACGCGATTTCGGTAAAATGGATCTGAGATTTGTTATAGTTGTAACCCTAGCCTACCCAGGAAGAAAGAGAGGCTGACCCGATATATTCACGGCCAAATACTGCAAAAAACTTTGGAATGTTTGAATTTTATTGGGAGTTCCATTAGAATTCAAATATTATATAGTGACTAAAAACTTAATACTTTCATAACCGTGAGAAGGCAAATTAAAAAAAAAGAGTATGGTCCATTGGGTTTTGTACACAGATCATATTTGAGATTGCATTCCCAATACTTCCGACAAAGTACCGAAAACAAAGAAAATAGTACATTTTCAATTTGCACAAGCCGTAACTGAGTGTGTTAAGGAGCCGAGGGCGGCAATGACAAGTTTGCACGTGTATTAAATTACTTTTTTCAATACACAGTTACGAAGAAATGAATAAACGGGGGTTGACCGGCTACTCGTGGGGGTTGACGTGCGCCCAGCCTGATTCAATAAGTGTAATAAAATTGTGGCGGGGAGAGTAGGTACAGTAAGGCCGCAAAAGTCCATAGGAACGCTAATGATTACATTGCTACGAACCGAGCGAGCGCGATATTTCCGTGCGTATGTGTGCGCATGTATGAGTATCCACATTCCACAGATAACACACACTAAGGAACTGTCGTCGCACTGAGCTATATGGTAGCATTGATAAAATTCGCCTTAATACGTCATGTGCTGGTAGCCGTGTGAACTAAGTGTTGGATTCGCAAATCACGTAACCCGAGTTCAAATCATGGTCGGTCCGTTGCAGTTATTTCTTACTTTGAAAATTCCCAATCTATATTGATATAGTTGTTTTTTTTTATTTCTATGAAAAATACTATTGCATTTTTTGCACTAAATAGTTGCAAATTACGAATGTGATCTATTAACCACAAGAAGAATCACATTCGTAATTTGCAATTATTTAGTTGTTACATCTTTTCGATGTTATAAGGTGGAAATAAAAAGACGTGTTTAATAAAAATGTTTATTCTTTATATTTACAAATTAAACATTTATGAGAATTGTGACGTCGAATTGTTACCTAGACAAAAAGTTATCTTGTAACCGTTATCTATGTTACGCCTAAGATTGTTTGTTGGAAGTATACCCACTTAGACCATTCATAATATGAATAACGTAACAATGAACGGATATTCAAATTTTAATAAAATAAAATATAGGTAATTGTTTATATCCAGTTATTTATTGAAAAGTGATAAATGATTTGGACTTTGTAAACATTTTATTTTTGTGTAACGTCACAATGAATGTATTGAGGTCATAGCTTAATTGTTCATTTTCTTGACGAAAAGAAGATTGAAACCAAACCTCAATTTCTGTTAAAAGAACTTTAGTTCTCACAAGATAATCGTCAATTAGATGAGAAAAATAAATTGAACTATAGTATTATGTTAAAACAGTGCGGGTAGAAGAATAAAAAACGAAATAGACTCATGATTATTGTCAACAAAATTGATAGCGAGTTCACTGCATTCTTAAGATGAGGCGATGGCACAAGTTAAAAGATATAGCTGTTTTAAACGAAAGTAAACACAATATAATACAGTGTTTGTTAACGAATAATCACAGATATGTTAAAATAAAATGGTAGGCCATTTAGTTTAGTTAACATTAAATATTTAGTGCGAAACGTAATCGTTCTTGTTTGTGCCTCTCTGTCAAGTACGGCTTTTTAGCAGGTTTTCTGTGATGCACGCCTTCAGCGTGAAGTGCACGGCGAACAGTATCCATCGAGGTGTCATATAATTCCGCAAAATGTCTCGTTGGTGCGAAACCATTCGTTTCGTATACGTCCACCATATGTCGTCGCTGCGCCTCGCTAATAAGCTTCGATCTCCCACTTCTCTTTCGACTAGCAAGGCTACCTTCTTCCTCATATCTTTTTAGCCAAAGATTTACAGTATTTTTCTAAAATAAAAAAAAATATATATATTAGGCAGCTATACCTACTTCACTTCATTTTCATTATATAAAATGTTAATAATCATAATTATTGAATATAATTTTAAAATAAAACTGCATTTATTAATCCAATAACCAATCCAATAAACCCAACGATTTACGTATTTCTCTTTTAAACCTCATAAAGATACGATAAATGGATTCATAAATGGCATACGTTTTAATTAGAAGATTAATTTGTAATAAAGTTACAATTCATTAATAGCTATTATACTCACATTCAGTCCGGTTTCTTCAGATATTTGTGTTTTATTAAGACCACTTTTATGCAGCCCAATGATAGTCGCCCTCACTTCAATACTAATATTAGCCTGCATTTTGCGAATATTACAATACTGTCAACCTCACGTCACTAACCAACAACTACAACCAAACGACAGTTCATTTCGGTTAAGTTAAAACTCGTGTCTACCTCGCAGAAATCTAATTCTTTATTTAGTTTTTTTTGTGATCTACCTTTCTAACTCTAAGAAATGTGTGAACAAGTTAAGAGGCCGGCGAATGTCACTCGCAACTGCAAGTTGACGCGTATTCAAAATTCGTTCGTGGAATATAGCTATCTCTGTTTGACAAAAACAAGTGACGGAGTGCAGCTGTGTGTGTGTATGTGAGCGTCTTACAATTTATTGTTAGTAAAATGAGGTATATTCATTATTTGCTTTATTTTTGCCGAATACTTCGGGAATTGTTTGTGAATGTACGAACTAGTAATGCGTTTTTTGGAAATTTTATTACCGCGCCAATATCTCAACATATTATGATAACAATAGCAGATATGTCATACAAAGGTGGTCTTTTTTTACGGTGGGAAAATCATCTAATGACATTCCCCGCTCTTGGGTGGAGCGGGAGATAGTATCAGACTTTTACTGACTAAAAACCCACTCCTGTTCCTTCGTTGCCTTTCGTACCGAGGCTGAGCTACCTTTCGGAGCTAACCCTGGCCCCAGTAGGCTTCGACCCGGTTGAACCCCTTCTGTTGCTGACAACTCCTTGAGGCGCACGGGAACAGTTCGCGCAGTCGATGACTTGGGCTCGATCCGGACAGTTACCGGACGGTCGGACAGCGAGCTACCGATTGCTCGCCGTCCGCAAGCCCGCGCCTACGGTGGCCGGAAATTGGGATCGGAATCCCGGAAGCGGCTGTGAGCGCCGTTGCCTGATACGGTCGGCCTCCTCCTTTGCTAGCATTACTGCTTTGCAGAAGGAGGCGACTGCCTGCCACTGATCCTCCTCGCTCCGAACCATGGCCTGTACCAGTCTGGCACGAGAGATCGCCGCCGCCGATCACCTCCACGAGGGCAAGGCGATGCTCTGCCTAAGCGGCACACCTCCACTGCGTGCTCCACCGTGTCCTCCGGGCGTTCCGCACAGTGGCGACACTCGGGCGTCACTTCCGTACGAATCCGGTACAGCCCGAACCTACCGAACTTACGTGTCCGGTGAGAACCTGCGTCATGCAGAAGGTGAGGACGCCCGCGCCGTGAGGTCTTTCCAGCCATGCCTCCAAGAGGGGACTTACTGCCATAATTGTGGCGTGCCCAAGGTGGTCTTCTTGTGGTCAAATCAGAAAATGTTATGGAGGCGAGAGCTTTTTTCATTGGTGGGAAATTATTCAATGACTTCTGCCGCTCTTTTAGTGTCAGACTTTTAGGGAAATGAAAACTGTTCTTTCGTTTCAAGGCCCCGATGTTCTCTTTCGCTCAACCCTTGGCCTCAGTAGACTTCGAACCTGCTGGGTCCCTACGGTTTTGCTGACATGTCCTCGAGATGCGAGTGGAACACTATGCAACATCGACGTCTCGAGCTCGGTACGGACGCTTACCGGACGGCCGGACGGAGAGATACAAATTGCTCGCCGTCCGCAACCCTGCGCCTACGGTGACTGGAAAAAGGGATCAGGATCCCGGTGGCTGGGGCGTGAGGAATGATGTTCCCTCACGTGTACGACTGTCTCCTTTGCTAGCATAACTGCTTCGTAGAAGGAGCCGACCACCTGCCATTCCTACACATTCCGGACCATGGCTTGTACCAGGGTCACTCCCACGAGTACACAGCGCGGCGGCAGTGCTCCGCCTGAGTGGAGCATACCATCGCCGTATGCTCCACCCTGTCCTCCGGGCGGTCTACACAATGATGACAGCCAGGCGTTTCTTCCGAACTTACCACGAGGTGAGGTGTCGTCATGCGGAAGGTGAGGATGTTTCCACGTCTATTCACCCACTCCTCAAAGATTGGATTTATCGCCATAATTATGGCTTGCCCCGAGATCCCGCCGGTACTCTGACCGCCTTCGTCAGTGGTTTTTTACCCCGGCGTTGCAACTCCATGCGCAAATTGTGCATGCGTGCAAGGACTGTTGCCTCTAGATCCCATGGTGGCAGACCAGCAAGGAGGCTCTTAGCTTCGCTGGAGAACGTGCGGTATCCCCGCACCATTTGGATGGCCATGATCCTCTGGGATGCGTTCAGCTTTGCCCCCAACACCGGCGCTCCGTAATGAGCCATGGACCAAACAATGCTGCGTGGAGCCTCCGGCAAAGGGCTAAGGACCTCTATGTTGCGTAGGAGCCGCTTCAGGGCAGCCCCAGTCCGGTCCAGTTTGGGAGCCAGACGTCCGAAGTGTTCTTCGAAATTCCAACGGCTGTCGAGGACAAGTACCAAAAACAAGTCCGAACCATATCTTGGTACCGATCCTTGGGGAACACCGCACGACATCTCTCGGCGTTTCCATTCTCCACGGTGAGCGGTGCAGATAATGAACCTGTCCTTCAGGTAGGCCTCGATCACACGAATGAGGTAGACCGGCACCTGGTGATACCGGGGTCCAAATAGAGCGCTCCCTGCAAAAGCCAAACTGGCCATCCGCAAGATCCGGCTCCACCCGTACCAGGTGCATACGAGGAATAAAGAACAGCGAAGCGCACCCTCAGAGCGGAGATACGGCTGGCCAAACTGGAGGCCCGCGACGTGTAGCTGGGGACTCTGAAGAGAGACCCGTGGGAACGACCCTACGAAATGGTGCGTAACAAGCTCCGTACCTGGGCTCCCCCGCTGACACAGAGTACCGGCCCCTGTTTATGAAGGGTGTGATGAACGCTCTATTCCCGTCAAAAGGGGAGCATTCTCATCCGTCCATGGCTCCGCCACTAGTTGTAGTGTAGTTTATATTTTTATGTCACCGTTTTTTGTAGCCATATTTGCATACTATGTGCTATGTGACCGCCCCAACGGGGTCAGCGTGGTCTATTATACAGACGACACGCTGATCCTAACGAAGGGAGAGTCGTAACAGGCGGCGGTCGAACTAGCGGAACGCAGGGTTGCAACAACCTTCAACCAGCCTTGGCCCCACCGACATCATGTCATATGGGCCGAATCGAAATGAGACGGCTGCGGACACAGCCCACCCATATAAATATGAGCGCGCTATCACCGCAGCCGCTTCTTGACTCCTTTACAAATTTCTTCGTCTTGTTCCCATGTTGCCTTTCTCCCCATCCTGGGGCGGCATACTAACGGTCCCCCCTCACGTGGGTAAGACAAACACACAGTACGGGTTCGCTGCTTGCTTACTCCTTAGTCTGTGCCATTCGTGTTCGAACTCTTTTGAGGCCATGAGATTGCAGTAGTAAGCCGGTCTCTCATCCAAGCGAATGATCCCGTCCATCACATTTCGTCGCTGTTCGTCATAAGGGGGGCATCGCCACAGAACGTGATCAAAATTTTCATTCTCATCACCGCAATAGCACACGCTAACCTCACATAACCGCATATCATACAGTTTCTTCCAGAAATATCCATGTCCAGTCAGGATCTGCAAGACTTTGTAGTCCGGCTCGACCCAAGTTGCCTTGAGCCTAACCGCCACGTCAGGGAGGAATCGATGAAGTTCCATCGCCTTCTCTTCCTGCTCCCATCTCCGCTGCCAATTAGCCACAGGCTCACTTGCAAGAACCCTGCTCCCTGTCCTGAACCGCAACGCAGAGTTGCAACATTCGTGAAGAGGATCCAGCAGTTGGGACTCGAGGTGGCACTGCACAAGTCCGAGAGCATGTGTTTTCATGGCCCTCGGAACGAGCCACCGCCGGTTTCCCAAATTACAATAAAAGTTTACAAGTATCTGGGACTCGTCCTCGACAGTCGATGGTATTTTGAGGAGCACTTCCGACGTCTGGTTCCCAAACGTGTTACTTATTGTTTATTTTGTGTTGCGCCTTGTGCTGTACCAAATAAATTATTTTTCTTTCTTTCTTTCTTTCAAACTGGATTAGACTGAAGCACTCAAGCGGCTCCTGTCCAACCTGGGGTGTCCAGACGCCTCCTGCTGGAGGCTCTACGCAGGCATCGTTCGGTCCATGGCCCTTTATGGAGCGCCGTCGCTGCGAAAGTGATCAGTTGCCAAGCTGAACGCATGCCAGGGAGTTATAGCCATCCTAATGGTACAAAGACAAAGCACGGTTTCCTGCAATATACCTGCATGGTTTCCTGCAAGCTTGCTACCATGAAATGTGGAGGCAACAGTCCTTTGCACGCATAAGCATGATTTACACGTGGAGATGCAACCCTGGGGCGAAATTCCGCTGCCACGACAAGTCGCTGTAAGGCAGACAGTTCCAGCAGGATCTCAGCGACTGTCGTAACGCAAATACTCACCGGACATGGCAAGTACGGAAGGCTCCTGCGTCGGATTTAGGCGGAAGAAACGCCTGGTTATCACCATTGTGTGGACGGTCTGAAGGATACGGTGGAGCATACGGTAGAGATGTACATATGTGCCCCGTTTAGGCGGAACACCGCCGCGTTCTCGTGGGGGCCATCGGTGGCAACGACCTCTCGCGCCGAGCCCTCTTTCTGCGAAACAGTAATGCTAGCGAAGAAGGCGGCCGCATGGACGAGGGAATACCCTGACGCCCCAGCAGCCAGGATCTCGACCCAGATTTCTAGCCACCCTGGGCTTGGAATCGCCGTCCAGCCATTCGGTAACCATCTGGACCGAACCCAAATCGTCAACGGCGCTTTTTTTTTTACTCTTTTTTTTAAGGGGTTTTTGACGGCGCTTTTAGTCAGCTAAAGTCTGACATGTCCTCAAGAGTTCTG